>CM060401.1:57076228-58347661 GCA_030545235.1 Helianthus tuberosus
TATTTATGATGATGTATATATGACATTGCCTCAGGGCTACTATTCAAATATTGAAACGAAAGTCTGTAAATTAGTTAAGTCTTTATATGGTTTGAAACATACTCCTAGAAAATGGAATGAAAAGCTTGTAGAGGTTTTACTTGATATTGGTAAGTGTATGTGATCATTCATTATTTGTGTTAAAAAGTGATATTGTGTTTGTTATTATGTTGATATATGTTGATGATATAGTGATAACTAGGAATAATGAAAGTGAAATAGTTAAAATTAAACATACATTGAGTGAAAGTTTTAAAATAAAAGATTTAGGTATATTAAAGTATTTTTTAGGTATTGAGGTTTTATATGATAAAGATAGTATAAAGTTAGATCAAAGAAAGTATCATTTGGAACTCTTAAATGAGTTTGGTTATCAAGGATGAAAGCCTATGAATACTCCTATTGAATTGAATCATGTTATTAATATGAGTGATGATAAAGCTCAGAATGTATTAAAGGATATCACTGGTTTTCAGAAACTGATAAGAAAACTAATATTCTTGTCATTAACAAGACCAGATATTAGCTATTCTATGCAGTATTTTAGTCAATTTATACATAAGCCCTTAGAGTCACATTTAAAAGTTGCCTTGAGATTGCTTAGATACTTAAAGCAATCTCCAGGAAAAGGATTAATGTTTAAAAAGAGTTCTGAGTTTGAGTTAGTTAATTATGTTGATTCTGACCGGGCTAAGTGCAATAAGAGTCGAAAATCTATGACTGGTTTTTGTGTTTTTTGGGAAATTCTTTAATTTCCTGGAAAAGCAAGAAACAAAGTGTTGTTTCTATATCAACTGGTGAAGCTGAGTACAAAGCAATGTGCTCAGCTGCTTGTGAATTGTTGTGGATTACAAATATTTTGAGTGAACTTGGTATTATTTGTAAGTTACCCTCGAAACTTTATTGTGATAGTAAAGTTGCAATCTCAATATCATTGAATCCTGTCTTTCATGAGAGGACGAAACATTTTGAGATTGATTTGCACTTTTTAAGGGAGAAAATAACTTGTGGTTTAATCTCTTGTGAAAAGGTTTGACTCAGAAAGTCAACTTACTGATATATTCACTAAGGGACTCAGTGTTACTCAACATGAGTTCTTATGTAGAATGAAGGGGGGAGGTTAAAAATATAACATGTGTTATATAACATATGTTATTGTTTCATTCATATTGTTATTATTATTTATTATTCTTATTAGTTGTTAAGTGGTTGTTATAGGTTGTTATAAGATGAGGGGTTGTTGTGCAAACTTCTTGATATAATATGGACGACGATCATCTTTGGCTATTGTTGAAGGACCTGGGTGAAACGTTGTATCGTGCCGATATAAAAAGGTGAACTTAGGGTTCACTGTGTAATTTGGCCGGTCTGTTTAGTTTGTTCACACTCTCTCATCTGTTTAAGGTTTGTTAGAGAATTTCTATGGTGTTTGATCCTGCGAGATCGTGATTCCCTTCTTGTAGTTTTTGATATTCAACATTGTGTTGACCAATTCTTCATCAGGATCTTACTGTTTTGGTAAGATCTAGGGTTTCTGGGGGGGAATTTTTGGTTTGGGTGAATAAGATTTTTTGTCACGTTTTGTCGCTATTTCTTGTTGTTCTGTGTTGATTATACCATTTAAAAAAAACATAAAAAAAGAATACCGGTAATGGCTCCGACATTGTCGGTACTGATACCGATGTTATTTAGTCAGAATCAACTTATTTCGACAGGTCACCGCTACAATAACGACACTCAATATAGCTTACGATACCAAACTAAAAACTCTATTTTGAAAACAGCTTTATTTTCAAGAAATTTGGTTGTAGATATTTAGTGTTAAACAATGCATTGAATGATGCCTGTTTGGCTGTTTCCAACACTCTTTTAGATTTTTTTATTTGTTTCTAGACTTTTACATACAAATGGGCTCAATTATAATATTTTTTTTCCTATTTTTTAGTTTGAGTAAATAATATGATCTATAGCAAAAAAAAATATGTTCACCCTTTGGAGTAAAAGAATGATCTAGAGTAAAAGAAATAGGATCACTGTTCATTGTCTCTTTCTATATAAATATAATAGTAATAGTAATAATATATAATGATATAGACGACGAGGGTCATCTCATGGGCTCCCTTGTTGGACTTGTGGCGTGCATTTAGGTATTGGGCCTAAGCCCATAACAACACCTTTTGATTGTTGAAATCGCATAAGTGGGACTAGGTCAAAGATCTCTGGTTTTCCCGCATGTGAACATAGGATACGATTACTCTTCCGATTACGGAGAAGATGGCCTGATCGATCCTTAGCATGAAATGCCCCATACGTGGCGCTTGCCTTGGAGCCGGTAAGCCTGTGAAAAGGAGTTGGCTTGCTTAGGAGAAAATCATACATTTATGGGAAAGATATCAAAGGATTCTCTTTGGGAGACAAGATACCTAGACAACTTATTGTCCAGTAGAACATTCTTCTAAACCCTGAGGTGAGAGAAAGAGCCTCGTACATCGGGCCTCATCGATATAAGCAGCACAAAGGATCACAAGAAGGTAAGTTATCAGCAAGCATATCACAAAACAATGAGAAAAGCTCTCAAACACAGTGAATTCTCTCATTCAATTCTGAGATCTTAACCATAACATTCTGACCCATTTATCGTCCTCATTTACTACGAATTCAGTACAAGGTACGAGACTTATTCTCACGCTGGAGCTTGGTCACGGATTCTCCCTCCCCCGGGCTCTCTGTTGGGAGGGTAACAGTGTTCTTTTTTGTAGCTTAGTTTCGGTAAGCGGCGAACGTCAATGGATTTCCGACGACGGACACGTCATCCGTTTTTTAGGATTCGATAGATATCTTTAATATTCATCATTTTATTAGTTTGCTTAAATTTATATGTTTTTATTTCGTTCATCTCCTATGAAGTTCATACTCGTGTTATTTATCTTCTATTTTTACTTATTTCAAATATAATATTTTTGGTATCACACAAAATCACTCGATAACAACCATATACATTTTTTTAGGTTTTGAATGCAAGAAGATTGTCCGACAACCGTCATTTTAATAAAATTAACGTTTTGTGTATGACCTACATGTTAATATATGCTTCTTTTGTACATGAAGGCATGTTTGTGTTCATTTATGTTCATGAATGTTTGTGTTCATTTATGTTCATGAATGTTTGTGTTGGTATGCGTTCCAGGTCCGTCCCCCCAAAAAAACTAAAAAAAGGCCCGGGGCTGTAACAACCGTCAAAATCGAATCTCCAAAAATCTGACCCAGATTCTAAACCAACTAAATATAAATGTGGAAATTTTGTTATTTATTGTGCTAATAATGGTACACGTAACGTTAAATATGTTAGGTTTCAAAATTATTGATATTTATAATTAAGATATACAAGTATCGTTAAACCCAATGGTTTTGTAAAGAAAATGAACTAACAAGAGTAGTATTACAAAAGGGAACAATTAACTTGTTAAAAGTGGTAGTTAAAACGAGTTTTAAACTTAGAAAGGTTAAACCTGCCAAAATACCAAAGTTAGTAAACCCAGTTAACTCAGTAGTTATTTATATAAGAAGTAAATTAACTAGGTTAGGTGTTACTTAAATTTTATAAAAGAAATTACACTACCTAAGTTAGTGTATTGTGTTAATGATAGTAAACAATATTTACTAAACATCGAGGGGCTGACTTGTTAATTGTTGAAACTTGAATTTAATGTAAAAAATACCAAAAAACGTTGTGCATGGGGTTCGAACTCGGCACACCTCGTTCAACAAACAAACTGGCAACCAGTTAGGTTGCAAAGCCACTGGTAGTAAACTTAAGTTTCCTGAAACGCACTTGCATAAGACCCAACCCAATTTTCACTCGACCCGGCTCCAAATGAAAGACCCGATGCGATTCTCAACCGTTCCACCTTCCAATGACATAAATGTGATTCTAAGTGGCATGTAATTGTGGCGATTTAGGTGCCAAGTGGTTAAATGGTTTCATCTCGTTGTGTCATTAATCAAATTAAGATCACCTTTAAGCACCATTGATGAACATTTGAACACAAATTGAATAATACGAAATCGGAAACTATAGACCACGAAATTGATACCAAACAAGTTCCATTTCCATTCCCAATCCCAATCAAATCCCCACTCGCAGTTCCATTAACAATCTCTCAAACTCTCGGATTAAAGCAAGAAAGGATTCTAGGGCTCACAACTTGATCACGCGATTTCTCCTTCGATTCTTATCGAAATCAGGTGATTCCAAAGCCTAATCTCATTAATTTTTCGTGCTCCACAAAACCCTATTATCAATTTCTGCATTTGTAGAATTCAGAGATTCAAATTTAATTTCCTGATAAACTAGGGTTCTTGAGTTCTTGATATTAAGGCTTTTTGTGAGGACCGGAAGTTCGGCTCTAGAATGAACAACTCAGGTTAGATCGATCAATGTAGAAGTGTGGAATCCATATACAGTGTGCAAGTAGAATCAACAACGAGTTTAACGCTTAAAACTTCAATTCTCATTAAGATTTGCAAAAGTACAAGAAACCGGTGAGAATTGGACAGAGCTTCGCCTTTAGAGACAACCAAGCAACCACTACTAACAAATGAACCCCTAGTCTCTATTTATAGGCGAGCTAGCTGGGAGACATTATGTCATCCGATCGAATGACCATCCAGATGGTCATTCGTCCGGATGGTCATCCGTCCGGATGACCCAAGCCATCCGATTGGATGAACTTTACAATGTTCGTTTAGTTCTGATATCTCCCCGTTATAATATAAAATACAAACAAAACTATACAATGACACATACAGGACAAAATATAGACTAAGTACAGACGGAAGCTACAGACATAGTGCATCTACACTTTTAATCCTAGAAGTATTTTTTTTGTGAAAATAACCTTAGGATACTAATTAGGAACATGTTTTGTCCTTTATGTATGTCCAAAATTGCAGGCGCTGCCCTTTGTCTTTAAAATTGATGAGTTATGTCCTTAATGTATGCAAATCTTGCACGTTATGTCCTTTAGGCCAAACCCAGTTAGATTTTTTGGTTAAATGAAGGCATGTGCAGGGCACATGAGGGTAGGAATGTAATTTCACCTGACACTTGTAATTTACTCCTTTAAATTACTTCATCTGCCTCATTCGTTTCACCTTTCTTCTCCTTCAAAATTAGGGTTCTTCATATTGTTAATTAGGGTTCATAATCGCCATGGTCAACTGCCATTGTGGAAGGGAAGCTATTATACAAACTTCATGGACAAAGAAGAATCCTGGATGCCGTTTTTATTCTTGTCCTGTTCAGGTAATCTTTCATCTTCTTCAAAATTAGGGTTCATTGATTATAAAAGGTAATGTCTTTTCTGAATTTAATGTTTTGATTTGGTCAAATGTAGGGTTCAAATTGTCCATTTATTGGATGGTTCGATCATCAAAGGTGCCAAAGGTGCATAGATATCATACCTGGATTTCTTAGGGCTAAGAACATGTTGGAATCGGAGAAGATGCAGCTGCAACAAGAGAACATGATTCTGGAAGAAGAAAACATTAAACTGCAACTAGAGAACACGAAATTTGAAGCAAAGTCAAGAAAATTGAAAAAGTATTTGGTTTTTAGTTGGATCTGTTTTGTGATGTATGTTATGGCATTTTATGCTGTTATACATGATGTGCAGTATGTGTAAAATGACAAGATCTAATTTTGAATGACACGATCTATGTTTGTGAAGTACTTTATGCCTTTTTGGTTTGTTATATGTTATGTGCAGATGTAATTTGACAACCCATGTAAACTTACCATAACGTAAACAAGCCAAACAGACCATAACAAACTGCAGATGTAAACTGACCAAAACAAAGTGCCGATGTAAACTGAGCAAAACAAAGTGCAGCAATATCCTACTAAACTGACCAAAACAAAGTGCAGATGTAAACTGACCATAAACAAAGTGCAGCGATTGACATCTAAACAAGCCAAACTGACCATAATGTGCAGTTTATAACCAAAAAACATGTGCAGTTTATAACCATTACAAACAGACCATAATGTGCAGTTTATAACCATAACAAAATGACCATAATGTGCAGTTTATAACCATAACAAAATGACCAAATACTTACCATATTATAACCAAACCTGATTCATGTTCCAAATACTACCAACATTCCACAAACATCTAAATAGTAGCAACCCAAAAGACATAAAGAAGTTCACAAACATCTAAATAGTACCAACCAACATTTTCAAAAGACATAAAACAAGTTCAAAAGACATAAAAGAGGTTCAGTTTGCTGCTGCCTTTCTTTTCTTCCCTGCCTTGCCACTCTTCCCTGATTTGCCAGTGTTGACAGGTTCACCTTGACCCTTGCAAGTCCTGGAATTATGTCCAGTATTCTTACACTTTGAACATGCTCCTTTAGTGTGCTTTTTGGACAACCTTCCTGACTGGGTCATCTCTTCAAGCTCCACAACAGATCTTTTCCTCAATTTCTTGGGTCTTCCAACCTGGGTGTGATGTTTTGGGGGTGTAATCGTTGTAGGAGCATGTACCCTTGTCCATAAAGTCCTACCATTGATAGGGTTCACCCTAAAAGAGTATACATGTTTCCACCTCTCCATTGTATGAACCGGATGTGCCCAACTCTCCAAAGCACCCACCCTGCCCCCATTAGCAGCTTTCTCCCAAAGTGCAGCCACATCATGTCTACATGACATTCCTATAAAACATATTCAACCTTTAGACAAACATCCAGTTAACAACTTCAAAAAATGAAGAGTGAGTTACATGTTATCTCCCAGGCTCTGCAACTACATGTCCTTGCAGCCAAATTCACTACACGAGCATGATTTGGCTTTCCACTAACCTGATACAAACCCCCCCATTCCACTGAACATGGTAAGCAGCTGCATCTCTTTTGATCCCTTCAAAAAGTTCTGTTGCCTTGGGTGTAAGCAAGCCTTCACTTCTCTCAATAACGTTCAACACAGTTACTATTCTCCTCATTAGATACTCCCTTATATATTCAAGGGCTGATATGATAGGCTTGTCCCTGCCTTCTACTATCTTTCCATTGAAAACCTCACACATGTTATTAAGCAGTATATCAGAAACAACCTTACCTGAAAAATAAGCCCTTAACCAATGTAAAGGAGGAATCTTTGACAACCATAAGTGAGCTTTCTTGTTGTAAGCCTTTAATTCTTCCATAGCAACTGATAATTCTGGGACTGTTGTTGCACAAGCACAGTTCCAAAGCTTATCCTTGTAGAGATCTCCTTTGAAAGTAACTTTCATGTTTTCATGTATGTGGCGAAGACAGTATCGATGCTCAGCACAAGGAAACAGTTTTGAGATTGCAGGAAGTATCCCCTGCACAGTATATTACAATTAAAAGACAGTTCACAAAGTAAAAGACAGTTAACAAAGTAAAAGACAGTTAACAAAGTTAAAGACAGTACCTTTTGTCTATCACTTATGAAAGTAAAATTTGAGTAAGTGCCTAAACCAAGATCATCACCTAAAATCTCTAAGAACCAAGTCCATGACTCTTTGTTTTCAGATTCCACTATTGCATAAGCAACAGGGTAGATCCCATTATTGCAGTCAACACCCACTGCACTTAACAGTTGCCCTGGGAATGGTCCTTTCATGAATGCACCATCTAGACCTATGAAATCCCTTCCAATTGCTTTGAAACCCTGCTTTAATGCAGCCAAACACACATATATCCTTCTAAATTGTCTGGTATTATTCCCTGGATCTGGATTAGCATCAACCTCAATCTTAACAGTTGTACCTGGATTTTGTTGGATGAGTTCATGAGCATAATCCCTTAAGAGTGTATACTATTCAGCATAATCTCCTTCGACATGCTTCTTGGCTATGCACTTAGCCCTATACGCCTTCATTCTTGAAACTCCAACTGAATACCTCCTTTGAAACTGTTCTTGTACAGCCTTAACTGGTATTTCTGGGTTCTCTTCAATCTGCTCTAGCATCTCTTGTGACAGGAACTTTGAAGTACATGCATAATGCTTCCTGGTTGTAATACATGTGTGGTCAGTAATTAGGGTTTTGACAACCCATGTTTCGGCATTTTTTTCTTTTGAAATCAACAAGACCCAAGGACATTGATATTGATGGGGGTTTGTCCTATTCCCCCTACCACCCACATTTATTTCAACTTTTTTCTGATTGGTCCCTGTATCTTTACTCTTTTCAAAGTCAGGTTTTGAGCCTTGACACACTGCCCTAACCCTGCTGTGATCATCTTTATAATCCTTCTACTTTCAACAACATCTTTTTTTATCAGCTTTTTAGCTTGTTGCTTGCTGGCAAACACCTGCCCAAGGTAAAAGTTTACAATATTCTCATTTGATCTTCTTATTTGGTGCAACAAATGTTTCCTGGTGCCTGTATGATTATCATCAGATTCAGAACCACTGTTAAACTTGTCATTATCTAATACATCCTCTTCCATGTGTTCATCAACATTCCTGTGTTCATTAATGTTGTCCTCAACTTCCATATCAACATTAGCCCTATAGTCACTCATGTCCACCTCATGATCACTCATAGTATTCTTTTCATCCACTATGTAATCACTATCATTATCAATCCTACCTTCACTTTCATCCCTATCCTCGCTACCATCCCTATCATCAGTAACATCCCAATCCTCAGTAACATCCCTATCCTCACTAACATCCCTACCCTCACTAACATCCCTATCCTCATTGACATTTACTTCAGTCTCAACAAATGCTGGACTAGCTGCCACCTTACTGCTGGATTCACCATAGTCAATATTATGTCCAACATTTACATTTCCACTCATAGGATTAGGAACTATGGCATATGGTCCAATTTCATCTATTTCTTCAATGGTGATGCTAGGTCTAGGAGGTTTACTAGGTGAGCTAAACTGTTCCTTCATGTTTTTCAAGCCATGAGTGGTATATACATGGATCATCTTGTGTATTTCAACATACCTAGCCAAGTTGAGACAGTCTTGATCACTGGTTAAGTGTTCAAGACCATCATCTAGGGTCTTTTCAGGATTCAAAAACTGGTAATACATTGGGTTCAAGCTATTATACCCTAACTAATCAAGCATAAGATCGACTTCATGAATAGAAAACTTATCAATATCTATCAAGTCAACATAACTGATCTTGCCTCCTACATATGTGCGTCCAGGAGGTGATGTAAGCCTACCACCATGATGAATGCAAATGCTAAAGAAATTGGGAAAACCATCTGCAAATTTTCAACATTTATGTTATTAATCAACTGATGATCAACAAAAACAACAACATTATATCCTAAAATCGAAGCTAGGGTTTGTGACTTACCATACAGTTCAACGACACTTTCAGTGTCAAGATTATCCCTGACATACCAGCCTTCTTCAGTCTGCGACATCGGAATCTTGATCGTCGTTTTTTACAGGGTGCAAAACCCTAGAAATGAAAGATGAGGGATGATCAATGTGAAGCAGGTGAATGAATGAGGACAGTTCTTGTTATAATTAAGAAGGAAAGACAAATGTCAGGTGAAATTACATTCCTACCCTCATGTGCCCTGCACATGCCTTCATTTAACCAAAAAATCTAACTGGGTTTGGCCTAAAGGACATAACGTGCAAGATTTGCATACATTAACGACAAAACTCATCAATTTTAAAGACAAAGGGCAGCGCCTGCAATTTTGGACATACATAAAGGACAAAACTTGTAATTTACTCTTATAGATTTTTAGCATTATTTATATAATAAGAAATTGTACAAAAATTAGAAATTTTTCGAATAAAAATTCGTGAATTATATTTTCTGATAATCTTGGATAATTATGATAACATGGAATTTTATATAAGTTCTATATTTTTGGTGATTATCTAATAACAATATCCATTTAAATTATAAAATACAACTTTGGATATTTTTAATAAATTGATGATTTTAAAAATTAGGATATATATATTTAAATTAATAAGACCTTGAGAGTTATCGTTATTAAGTTGGCCAAACAAATATTTCTAATATAATGATAAATATAAAATGTTTTATTTGCACTATAAGTTAATTACCAAATTTTGGATTATTAATTTATAAGTCCAAATGTAGGTCTAAATATATATATATGTATATATATATAGGACAAAGATCCGTTAGGAACCACCCCTTATTGCGAGAACCGCGAGAACCAGTGTGAACACAAACAGTAATTCCTAAAAAAATCTAAAAAACACCCAAAAATTTTTTTTTTTATTTTTTTACTATTTTTTTTTGAAAAAATCGCAATATTTTGTTAATAAAAAAAATAAAAAAAAATTTTCAAAAAAATAAAAAAATAAAAATTTTTTGAGTAACAGTTATCCATTCACATGTGCATATGTGTCGTTTCTTTGTCAAATTCCGTAATTCATTACAAATAATAGTCAATTGCACTTTCATTTACACTACTACGTGTAATACACTATTTTTTACATTACCAATGTTAGAAATGCACATGTGCATCTATATGTATCAACAAGAAATAAAGTGTTTTGGTACACTACTTTCTCTTTCATCTATCATTCCATCCATAATACACAAGCATGCACATGTGCATTTTTGTCATTTCTTTGACAAATTCCGTAATTCATTACATATATTAGACAATTGCACTTTCATTTACACTACCATATGTAATACACTACTTTTTACATTACCAATATTAGAAATGCACATGTGCATTCATATGTATCAACATGAAATAAGGTGTTTTGGTACACCACTTTGAATACACTTTCCCTTTCATCTATCATACCATCCATAATACACTACCATTACCTCCTACCATCCATAATACAATACCATTACCTCCTACCATCCATAATACAATACCATTACCTCCTACCATCCATAATACAATACCATTAACAATATTTTCACTTTATTACATGTATGTAAACACCATTTATACCATTCAATCAACATATTACATAAAAAATTGACAACTATAACCAAACCATCAACCACTAGATATAACTAACCAAAAAACATGTATATGGGTCTACTTCTCCATTTAAAATCACAAACTTTTTGAACCAAAACACGTTATATCATGGTTATACCTAATTATGCACATGTGCATTTTGAATATTGGTAATGTAAAAAGTAGTGTATTACTAATGGTATTGTAAATTAAAGTGCAATTGTCTATTCCTGATAACGTATTACCGAATTTGTTGAAGTAATGATACATATGCACATGTGCATGGATAACTCTTACTCGAAAAAAAAAAGTTTTTTTTTTTTTTATGGGAACGAAATATAGCGATTTTTTATTAAAAAATATTAAAAAAATAAAAAAAAAATTTTGAGTGCTTTTTTGATTTTTTTTAGATTTTATTTTGTGTTCACATTGGTTCTCGCAATAAGGGTGGTTCTCGCATGAACCTTACCCTATATATATATATATATATATATATATATATATATATATATATAAATTATGGTTAGGAAATATGGTATAAGTTAGCCCTAGCCTATCCTTAATTATTTCAACTTTAGAATTATATATATATATATATAGGATTAGGTTTAAACGTGAACAAAATCCTAAGAGTGAACTGCGTGAACTGATCTGGGCCCTTGATTTTTATGATCTTGAGATTAAAGTGAGTGGCATGATGGTAATTATTCGGTTAACTTTTTCTATTTAATTAAATACATAAGGGTATATCCGTAATTACACAATCAAAATAATTCAATAAAAGAAACCAAAATTCTTTCCATTATTTAAAATCCAATCAATTTTCAAATCCAGTAAATTTGGTCTCTCTCTCCATCAATCAGTTTCAATTCCAGTTTTTATGGCATCTCCATCTCGATGAAGAACAACTGCCGGATGACTGAATCGTCGTTTCATCGCCGGATCTCGATGAAGAACAAACTGCCGGACGACGAAATCAGGCTTCGATTTTTGGTCCGATTCATCGTCGTTTCACGCAGGCATTGATTTTCACCGGATCGTTTTTCAGATCCGAATCGATTCGGCATCAACATTCGATCGATCCACTGATTAACAAGGCGACTTTGAAGAAGTGAGACGGTTGCTTAAAGTCATGGAAAGGCCGTACGATGAGCGACCCGGTATGGATGAATATGCGCGTTTGCCACCTTCATGGGCCGATCGTCCAGGTGTACGCATGCTACCATTCATTTATTCGTGAATTACCCGGTGATCCTCGTACAAATGTTGTTCCAAGATAGGTTAATTGTTATCTTTTTATTATAAAGTTTTAATCTTTTTATTGCATTGATCAAGATATGTTTTACCCAAATTTATAAATGCTAATTAGATGATATTGGGTGTGTTTTTTCATAATCTTTTAGGTGTTTCATGCTTGTTATTCAAAAGTATCCCCTTCTGTTCATGTGGATAACCCTAAGATAGTAGCATGGTCTGAATCAGTTGCAGAGATTCTTGATTTAGATCCTAAAGAGTGGGTTCTTTTTTAATGTTTTAATTAATTTATTTAATGCGATGTACACATGTGTATTCTGATTTTGCTCTGGTTTTAACGCGATGTACACATGTGTATTATGATTTTGCTCTGTTTTTAATGCGATGTACACATGTGTATTCTGATTTTAACGCGATGTACACATGTGTATAGCGTCTGTTTTTGTGATATCTCAGAATTTTTTGTGTATTGAATGTGTAAGGTTGTTGATGTACAGTTGTGAATTATGCAAAATATTAGTTGATGAGTTTTTTTGTGCTATTATAGGAGATGTCGTAACGAGAAAAGTAGAGATGGAAGGTCGATAAGGATGATTCACGTATGAGGTCGATAAGGATGATTCACATATGTTTGTTTGATTGGTCGATAAGGATGATTCAGCAAACAACGTGGCGAATAATTGTAAAAGATTATGTTTTTTGTTTTTTCGATTATGTTGGGTTTATTGTTTCTACGAAACTGTAACTTGTAATTATATGTTTTTTTGTTTGGTTTGGAAAACATTATGGCACTTGTAATTTGTTAAATATAAAATAGTTTTACAGGTATTGTTTCTATGTATGTATTATGTAGCTAATTACACATATGTACGATGCTGAGTACACATGTGTACTGTTCTATTTATATCCAAGTACACATGTGTATACCATTGAAATATGAATGTTACGTGGATCTTAAAAATCAAAATTTGAATTCTGGTGATGAAATCTGAAATAAAAATTAAAATTGAAATCTGGTGATTTGTTGTTTGTTTTGATAATTATCTTATTAATAAATAAAACATAATGTGGATAATGAATTTAAAATAGGAAAGATGTAACTTAATTCAATTATTAAAATAATGATTTAAATCTAATTTTTTATATAATTACAATCCTACCCTTAACAACTAAAAAGGAAATCAAGGGTCCAGATATGTTCACGCAGTTCACTCTTGGGAGGTTGTTCACGCCGGAACCCTACCCTATATATATATATAAATCTCGTCGTAATCATAATTATTAGTCTTGACTAACAATATAATTCGATTTTTAGATGATGATTTATAAACTAGATTATACAGAAATCCCCAAATCAATAACTTGAATCACTAGACCCATTTTATCGTTCCATTTATTTAGAATATTTTTATATATCTATTTTAGGGTGATTTTGTCATTTGATTTACATTACCTCGTCTAGTCGTGCGGAAATTCTCGTGGATCGTTTCTTCGCAACCAATGAGTAGATATATTTTTCTTCCCTTTTTGATCATTAGATATTTTTGGGGTGTGCCATCGTTACTATTGTTTTCTATTTGAATAAATAACATGAAAAATCTATGTGTCGCTATGTGTCTCGTGTTCATGCTTCAAGTGTTTTTATGGTTTATCGTATCTATTGCTGCATATACATGTATCTATATGTTTACTCACTTTGTGTCACCGGTTTCTATTGTGGATCCACTACAGACTAGGTTCCCCACGACAATGGGTTGAACTTAGTATTGCAACCATTAGATTCGCTCTTCGGGGCTTAAATCTAATTGTTTCTATATCGTGATTGTGGTGAATTGTGGTTTGTTGTTGTGATTTTAGTGATTGTGGTGATTATGGATATTTCTACAATACATGAAATTGCATATTAAAATGTATTTTTAAATGATTTCTAAGTAAAATTAATCAAATAATAAAGTAAAACATTTTATTTAAAAATTAGATCTATTCACCAACATTATGTTGACCCAAAACCTTTTTAAGCATGATACATGTATGTGACTTTGAGAGGATTTGAAGTTGAAGACACATAGGATGTCCCTTAGTAATAAATGGAATATTTGTTCATGATTTATTTATCTTTTGGATATTGTATGATTATTTGTTAAACATTTTCTATGATCACGTGTGACAATATAAAATTGGTGCCTTTAAATATTTAAGCTTATAATAGTGTCATAAGTAATGGACAATCATCATGCCCTGTACCATATCCGTTGCGGGTCGAGGTGTGACATATTGGTATCAGAGCCAATGACTATGGAGAATTAGGTTTAGGTTATTAGACCCTTAGACTTAGATTATAGTTGATTATGTACCTTAGGTGCCTTATGTGCTTAATTGTTGATTTGTCTTAGTTTATAAATATTTAAAGTATACATGATTAAAGTTTTCTAATGTCACACACAAATACATGTGAGCATTTTTAATTGTTATATGCTAAATCTTATGTGTCTTGCATGTTATTAAGTGACTTATTACTATTATATGTTTAAATAAACGTCACATATGCACACACCTTATATAATATATGAATATCAAATATTCTAATATCATGCCCTTCTTATTTCAATATATCTAAAGTCTTGAATCAATTTGTTTTATTTTAATACATTTCAATTATTCTTGAGTTTGATTTTATTTCGTTTTTGAGTTTCAAGTTTCAATTGAGATTTCATTCTCGTCAAAGTGAGTTAGTGTGACGAACATGTAGTAACTGGAAGGGTTAAGTACCGGTAGTCAGGACGTCATGTCTAGGCTGGCACTCGTATAAATCAATTAATGGACCGGTTTGCCTACCTGGGGACTAACGATGAGAGTACGATACCTATTAGGGCAAAACATGTCACACCAAACGTCACGTGAACTAACAACACTTTGATACGTCAAACGCGAATTCATGGATACTATCCCAAACATCGTTTTATAACACCCCAAAACACGAGTCATTTATTAATTCATGATTTTCATCGCGTTAAGTTGTATGTCAATGGGAAAACGTATGAGGACCATGTGAAAGCTCGATAATTGCGAGTGCACACGTAATTATGAAAGTGACGCATGAAAGTCATACTAAACCCTATGATATGCCAAACCTAGGATTTTAAATATTTTAAGATGAAATTTTATTTTATCATAAGTTTTATAATTTCATTATATTCCTTTTGGTTATTATATCGTTTCATATTATTACCACCGGAATAAATCTTTAAATATTCCATGAGATTCTAATAATATATAAACAAATCACCCTATCTTTTGGTACTTTGTCAACGGGTTAGACTTTTGCTACCCTTGATGTCCTATTATATTTTTCATGTGCTTTGTATTCTCGAATTATGGGATTTCAATAAGTCCCATGATTTCACAAATGTTAGACCCTAACACGTATTTGACAAAAGTCGCAGCGGAAATTCGTGCCATAAAATTTCTTTCTTTATAAATACCTCAACTTATTTAAACTTTAACTTTAACATATCTCTTATTCATAAATCCGTCATCCTCTTATTTACTAATTAAAAACATAGCTTATGTTTTCTACATTCTACATTCAACTTCCCCGCACAATCTCTCTAGTGACTCGATCTTCGACCTCTTTTCCTTGTGATAATCGCCCGTGATCCGTACAACCTGCACTCACCACATACATTCAAAACATTAGCACACATTATATAACCAAGATCATTCGCGTACACTTCACATTTAGATCTTTAAGAAACTTTAAGCATCTCATCTGCGTATCCATTTCCTGGTGAGGCTTCAATAACGTACCTGCATTACTTTTCATTCTCAAGGTACACCATTAATAACGTTAACGCTCAACGTGTCAAATTCATGACTACATATGTACTTACATACATACATACATACATACATACATACATACATACATACATACATACATACATACATACATACATACATACATACATACATACATACATACATACATACATACATACACATCTACATACGTACCTACCATCCCTACAACTTTACAAATGTGCATACAATCATTCTTGACTTTATACATACCTACATACACAACTACATACATACATACCTCTCCTACATCTTTACATACATGCGTACACTCATAAATATTCTTATACATACGTACACACACAACTACATACATACATAACTCTCCTACATCTTTACATACATGCGTACACTCATAAGTATTCTTATACATATGTACATACACATTTACATACGTAGATACCCTTCCTACATCGTTACAAACATGCATACACTCGTACATTTCTTTATACACACATACATACACATCTACATGCATACATACCTCTCCTACATCTTTACATACATGCGTACACTCATACATATTCTTATACATACGTACATACACACCTACATACGTACATACCCTTCCTACATCGTTACAAACATGCATACACTCGTACATATCTTTATACATACATACATATCTACATACGTACATACCTTAACGAACGCGTATTAGATCACGTGTATCTCCTACATAAACATTCATTATTTACATGGGTCTTAGACTTAGTTTTATAACCCATAAACATCTAAGGAACCATCAAAATCATGTTTGGAAGGTCCGCCGTAGTCCACAGATAACAAACCGAATCCTACGATACATAAATCAACTTAGAAACAAGATTTCAGCTTTTTAGACTTGGGGTGGTCGTCGGCGACGGCCCTAGGCCCGTCGGCGACGGCCCGTGGTTCTTCCCGTAGCCAAAAACCCCGTAGACAGGTAAATAACCCGTCAGCAAAAAATCAACTTTCTAGAGCCCGTCGGCAACTACCCTTGACCCGTCGGCGACTACCTCTAGAAATGGCACTTTTCTGCAGTTCCGTTTCGTCGTCCGTACGCACTAAAACGCGCATAACTTTTGAACCGTTTACCCGTTTAACCTCCCGTTTCTTCCTACATGCTTGTAAATTCACATTCTATCATATAAACTTAAAATCCCACATCCGGATTAACGAAATTCTTATCTTACGCCTTATCGACTTATTATCACATTCCAATTATTTGACCCATTATGGGTATTTGCGCATTAATTGGTTTATGACATACCAAGACCATACTCTTCACTTCCATACTTGCTCAAAACATTATACTCATCAAATAACTTGTTCCTAAACTACTTGTTAAGATCGTTTGCCCAAAATACTCATCAAGGGCATTTTGGTCAACTTTAAATTCCATCCTTTACGACATAAGATTACGTCACATATTTGACCTCAACCATCAAGTTTAGTAAATTAAAACACCATATCACCTATCCAAACATAAGAAGTGATTATAGAAATCACTTACCTTGTGCCTCCGCGTTCGTAACATCTACCTTGCCTCATCTTGACCCGTTAGCCTTCCATGCCTAGTCCGTGCTAGTGTGGTTCCTATTCTTTCATGCCGTCATGCCATGATTATGTTAGTATTCATGCTTATTCATATTAACACCTATTTTCCAACTTTTATCTATTTGACTTTCACTAACACGCATATGACACGACTCGTCAATCACATAGTTCAATATCTTCGAAATCTAAATTCGTTATCACACGTAACACATAATTGGTCTAACACGTATCCCATGATCTCTCGATTCTTATATTTGTGTCAAAATACCTAACCATGTTATAAATTCTCGGTTGACTTTCAGAAAGTCAACCTTTTAGCATATAACTCCCAACTTATGAACACGCATTCATGTTGATATAGTGGACCATATTAATGACATGATATTCATTTCATACATAATGTTGTATGACACAAACAACTACATGATCGCCTATTCACATACTCAATATACACATACTTATGCTTTCATGATTCTACATTTGACAATCACATAGCTAAGTTAGACAACTTAACGTATTTCATAACATCACCCTTTACTAGTATGGTCATATGTTATTCATTTAATATACATTCACTTCTTAATCGCAATTAAGTGATTAATAGAAACACATGGCGAGCATCGTCCATTCAAGCATAATGTACAAGCCTCCAATGCATAATCTTGACAACACATACATTCAACCCGAATTCTTGTACTAGTTCCATCTAAAGCACACTCTTTAAGTTAGTATACCACTAATTACATCATTATCATACATCATTCATATATGTCAAGTCACTTCCTAAAATCTCACATCTTAACTTCACTTAGACATTTTATCATACACTTGGTGTGCATACTACTTCCTAAGCATAAAGTACAAGCATTCTTTGCATCTTCTTACTAGTTCATATCAAGATCATCAAATTCCCACTAACCTCACATAACTTTCATCCTAAATCAAGGTCATTAACAATAATCCACAATATTCAACTTCATATACATCAAAACCATACTTGATTTAGCACATGCAACATCATCATCTTCATAACATTACTACTAGAAATGGGTTTCACCATTAAACATCAAATTAACCTAAACCATGCATAATCCATGTTATATATGATGATTCTAACACATACCCATTATCAATTTCATACAATTTCGCAATTTACATCATAACCCACTTCGTGAAAGATCACCAATCTAACTTTTAAAACATACCTTAGGATCCCATTGAGAAGGTGATCGTTAATCCGTACTCGATTATGGATTTAGACTTCATTTACCCTTCCAATTTGAGGACTTTTGTGAAACTAGGGTTTGAACCTTGTTTCTTCTTCCTGGATGTCGACACACACACACACACTATGTGTGTGTGTGGTGTTTTAAGTTTATTTTATAAAAATCATGTTTCCCCACTTAACGGTTTTGGTCCCTCAAGTTTCATTTTAATTATATAAGAGACTAAAACTCACTTCTTTATATTAACCGGGTTCTAATTTACCAAACCCGTTTTTGGGGTGTTACAAGTCTACCCCCCTTAAATGAGGTTTCGTCCCCGAAACCTTTCTCATTTATCTTACACACACACATCTATGTTTGACTTCATAGTCACATCATAATCATAAGTATTCATCATATCTCATTTCATAATTATTCAATCAATTGGCTTCCTCTTCTTAACAAGTCTATACTTTCCATGGCATATTTTCATATAACATTCTCATTTCCTTTGACCCGTTAATAATAGGTTAATATACATACTTATTCAAACTTATAATAATGCTTACACTCATATGATCTGTTTATAACGGATTTAGTACTTTCATCTCATCCTTTATGATTCCATTCTATAGACGCATTGCATAACATTTAACCCTTGTCTTGTTATCACAACAAAACTACCTTTTCATAGTCGCACCTACGTGCTTACCTTCATAGTTAACATCGTTCTACATTTCTTTAGTTATTTGTACCATACATATCCCTTCGTTACTTACGCATTCGTATATTTTCATTCCCATCATTCTTTTGTTCATTTGCTTTACATTTACTTATATGACTTGTTTGACACACACATGGTCAAGCTATCGACTTCTTCTTATATAGACTAGTTCCGTCTTTTATATCTTAAATCTGTTTCGCGGATTCGAACACATCATTCATACCTTTCGTACCTCCTATGTTTTGAATCCATCTAACGGTTTCAAACATTTCATTTATACTTTAACTTCTTTCATGTTTCGAATCCGTCTCGCGGATTCTAGCATAGCATTTCATGTTTCGAATCCGTCTCGCGGATTCTAGCATAGCATTTCATGTTTCGAATCCGTCTTGCGGATTCTAGCATAGCATTTCATGTTTCGAATCCGTCTCGCGGATTCCAGCATAGCATTTCATGTTTCGAATCCGTCTCGCGGATTCTAGCATAGCATTTCATGTTTCGAATCCGTCTCGCGGATTCTAGCATAGCATTTCATGTTTCGAATCCGTCTCGCGGATTCTATCATAGCATTTCATGTTTCGAATCCGTCTCGCGGATTCTAACATAGCATTTCATACTCTCATTCTTGAGAGTCTTACATTTCTCTTCACCCTCACGTCCACCTACTACTTAATTCTAACGGACATACCTGTATTAATTATCACGGTCCCACGAACGTCATATGCTTCACGTGTACTGGCCAGGTACACAATCCACATACTAGTTTCGTGTCTTCGTGTAATTGTTACCTTATGTCCGAAGAATTAGGTTTCGGCACGTGTATCATTTTTCAAAACATGTTTACTATACCATCATGGTCCTTCATTTAGCATTTTTCTTCCCTTAATGCATTTTACCATTTCATATACCGACATATTGAATTTACGTACCTGGGTTCAACTTTATCTTATTTCATGCCTTGGTGTCGGTACTTGACCGCACTCGCGGATCATCCTCTTCAAACGCTTATACTTACCTTGCATATAACAAACCGTCAGTTTCTTTATGCGTATACATAAGTACATACATACACTCTCTTTTACCTTTGGATCTTGACCGAGTCTTGGATTGTACGGGTTTCTTATCACAAGAGCACACAGGTTTGAGTTCAAGCACTTACCTTCTTACACTTGATTCTCTCAAACCAGGGCTCTGATACCAACTTGTTAGACCCTAACACGTATTTGACATGACTCGTCAATCACATAGTTCAATATCTTCGAAATCTAAATTCGTTATCACACGTAACACATAATTGGTCTAACACGTATCCCATGATCTCTCGATTCTTATATTTGTGTCAAAATACCTAACCATGTTATAAATTCTCGGTTGACTTTCAGAAAGTCAACCTTTTAGCATATAACTCCCAACTTATGAACACGCATTCATGTTGATATAGTGGACCATATTAATGACATGATATTCATTTCATACATAATGTTGTATGACACAAACAACTACATGATCGCCTATTCACATACTCAATATACACATACTTATGCTTTCATGATTCTACATTTGACAATCACATAGCTAAGTTAGACAACTTAACGTATTTCATAACATCACCCTTTACTAGTATGGTCATATGTTATTCATTTAATATACATTCACTTCTTAATCGCAATTAAGTGATTAATAGAAACACATGGCGAGCATCGTCCATTCAAGCATAATGTACAAGCCTCCAATGCATAATCTTGACAACACATACATTCAACCCGAATTCTTGTACTAGTTCCATCTAAAGCACACTCTTTAAGTTAGTATACCACTAATTACATCATTATCATACATCATTCATATATGTCAAGTCACTTCCTAAAATCTCACATCTTAACTTCACTTAGACATTTTATCATACACTTGGTGTGCATACTACTTCCTAAGCATAAAGTACAAGCATTCTTTGCATCTTCTTACTAGTTCATATCAAGATCATCAAATTCCCACTAACCTCACATAACTTTCATCCTAAATCAAGGTCATTAACAATAATCCACAATATTCAACTTCATATACATCAAAACCATACTTGATTTAACACATGCAACATCATCATCTTCATAACATTACTACTAGAAATGGGTTTCACCATTAAACATCAAATTAACCTAAACCATGCATAATCCATGTTATATATGATGATTCTAACACATACCCATTATCAATTTCATACAATTTCGCAATTTACATCATAACCCACTTCGTGAAAGATCACCAATCTAACTTTTAAAACATACCTTAGGATCCCATTGAGAAGGTGATCGTTAATCCGTACTCGATTATGGATTTAGACTTCATTTACCCTTCCAATTTGAGGACTTTTGTGAAACTAGGGTTTGAACCTTGTTTCTTCTTCCTGGATGTCGACACACACACACACACTATGTGTGTGTGTGGTGTTTTAAGTTTATTTTATAAAAATCATGTTTCCCCACTTAACGATTTTGGTCCCTCAAGTTTCATTTTAATTATATAAGAGACTAAAACTCACTTCTTTATATTAACCGGGTTCTAATTTACCAAACCCGTTTTTTGGGGTGTTACAACAAATCCATGAACTCCAATCATCTATCCATCAATTCTCGTTATGGGTCGTACATCTTACTTACGCTTGTCTTTCGCAGATGCCGTCATCTCGTCGCCGTCACTCAAGAATCTCTAACCGGCGAATGACAGCTTTAATATATGAACAAATGGCCACAATTATTCCTACCATAGTCGTCCAAGTTTAACAGGCGCTCAACGCCGACGCCTCCACGAATCAGATCAAATAGGCTGAGCTGAATCATCGTCATACAAAAACAACTAGAAAAGTGAAACTAAGACTTCTATTCCGCTAAACCAGGTTGTCCCTAACTCTCCACCTGATAGAAAACCTTATCGGGGGCAATTTCCACAGTGCCCCACCTGTTGAAAACATCACCCGATCAACTCCTCGTGCCGCATTTGCACTTGTTTTGGACATTATAGTCACTTAATCAAAACTCCGATGTTATAACCATCAAACAAAACCACATATGACTCCACTCGATGCACACCTCGTGACTCCTTCACTTGACCGGCCAAACACCCACCTTATGATCCAACCGCATGTTCAACCAGACACTCCACCTAAGGATCAACCGACCGTACCGTATGACACCCAACTCGTTTCTTACGGTCGAGCCATTCAAGCCAACCCAGAGAACCACGATAACTAGAAGGCACACGGACGAGCACTCATCCAGTTCCAAGACAACCATGATGCAGTCCGCAACACAAAAAGTTTTATGTTATGAGTTTATTTTGAATAAGACATTTTGAGTTTGACTTTGTGTGAACTAGTTTAAATCAATTAAAGATGGTTATGATTTTTCGAATACAAATGTAAAAATGTGATTATTTGGTAGCATGTTTTAAATTTTAATGAGTCGTCTATTACAACTTGAACGTCACAACCCTAATCACTTTCGTAATATGTGCCCAGAGTTCGACAATTTCGAGTCATGGGCACATGGTGATGTTAAAATTTTTCTGACCTCAACATTTGGTTTTTTAAAAAAATATAATAAATATTTTTAGTAAATTTTCTACTTCAGATAAAAAATTAACGAAAATATTTTTATAAAGAGTAAACTGCCATTTTGGTCCCTGTGGTTTGGCCAGTTTTGCCACTTTAGTCCAAATCTCAAACTTATTACATCTGGGTACCTGTGGTTTGCATTTTGTTGCCATTTTAGTCCAAAATCCAAAAACCCTATTTTTTTTACTGTTGCAACCTCCTATTTTGTCTTTTAGTTCAGGGGCATTTTGGTCATTTTGCTTTTCATTTAACATTTTCTTAATTAACATTTTCTTCCCCCAAATAAATCATTATCATCCCCAAACAAAACCTAACTGACTCTCTCTCTCTTCTCTCTCTAAATCGATTGTTGCAACCCAGATCTGTTCCAACAAACTTTACCAGGCTTTAGATCTCACACCTATTTCTAGATCTAGATCTAGAATACAGATATGGATTCATCTACTTCAGATCATAATCCTCACAGTACCGATCCAGATGAAGATGTAGATCCATCGATTGACTCGATTAGCAATGGATTCAACAAGCAAATTGATGACTGTTTCTTGCAGTTTAATGGCCGGCCGCCACCGCCACGGTGGTGGCGTACGGCGACGACGCAAACAGAGAGGAGAGAGAGAGAGAGTAATCGGAAGAGAGAGATGGGCATGACAGCGGCGGCAGACGAAGGTGCCGTCTCCGACAACGCCAAGAACGTTGGCGGTGGTGGTGGTGCTTGGCGGCGAGAGGGGGGTGGTGGTGGTGGCAGGTGGTGGTGCTTGGCGAGATGGTGATGAGGGTACTGGGTTTTAGATAAAGAGTGTTATTGTTCAGAAATCGAATCGGATTCAAGTTACATTAGGTAATTTATCTTGTGTTTTTGGATTGGTTTTTGTTACTTGAATCTGGTGGTTACTTGAATCTGCATCTCTGGGTTTTGATGATGTTCACAAATACAATGGATGTTCAGAAATCGGATTTGTAATCGTTTGTTGATTTTTGTAATTTTTCTGGGTTTTGTTGATTTGTACTGAACTAGTTGGTTTGTTGATTTTGTTCAGTAATCGAATCGGATTTTGTTCAGAAATCGGATGTGAGCTCTGGAGAGATTAATGAGAAGGAGAATGGTAATTCATCTTGTGTTTTTTGTCTATTTTTTTTTTGTTCAGAAATCGTATGTTGATTTTTGTAATTTTTCTGGGTTTTGATGATGATGTTTGAAGATGAACGATGTCTGGGTTTTGATGATATTCTTGAAGATGATGATTTTCTGGGTTCTTTATTTTCTTGAAGATGTTCTTGATTTTCTGGGTTTTGATGATGATGTTTGATGATGTTCTTGAAGATGATGTTATTAATTATTGAAATGTTATAATAAATTAATATGGACCAAAATGCCCCTGCACTAAAGGACAAAATAACCAGTTGGGTTTTTGGATTTTGGACTAAAATGACAACAAAATGCAAACCACAGGGACCCAGATGTAATAAGTTTGAGATTTGGACTAAAGTGGCAAAACTGGCCAAACCACAGGGACCAAAATGGCAGTTTACTCTTTTATAAATAAACCAAATTGTGTATGAAAAAATAAAATACTAATGTTTTACACTTAGTAAAGTCTAAATATAGTTATGTATATAAAACACAATAAACGTGAGTCTAATTAACAAAGTTATGGGTAATATAAGACCGTTTAACAAATAAAAAAAATTCTTAGTAAAACTAGAATTGCTCCTACTACTACTCCTCCATCACTTGAGACGCATCTTCAGATAGCTGATCCAAGAGCATACGAGTTGCTTCCTCAATTTATCTTAGAACCTCTCTACGTTTGTCCGAATCGTAATTATCGCCTGACTGGTGGAAGTTAAGATCATTGCTGCTACTCCGTTTCTTCTGTCATTCGACTTCACGTTTGGTTTTCCCTGAGTATCGACTTTATTTGCTACTCCCACTTCGTATCCTTGGCGTTCGCACTAACGTCAATCGGTAAACTCTTAATTAGTACCATTGCTAGCTTGTGCCGTTGTCACGCTTTCGACGTTACTAATTTTAGAATTTATCCTTTACTTTAACGTTTTATACTATCGCCATTTTATTTGCCATTATTGGTTTATTTTGTTATCTTTTTATATTGCTAGTTCATGTTGTGGCGCATCATCACTCATCATGGCTTACCTCTTTCCATAATTTATGCGATGTGGGTATCGTCTCACTTATTCATAGACCGACCCTACCCTCATAACTATGGTTGTAGGTGTAGTTATCATTTAGTCATGCTCTTTTTCGGGTTCGAGACTCAAACATTGGTTATTTGTGGTTTTGGTTATGTTTATTTAGTTAGTAGGTATTAGGTTGAGTCATCGCATAGAACCAATCAAAAACCTGCTTACGAAGCCGATGAAAATTTGATAAGGGCATGGTGGATACGCCGCTAGTATTTCCTATATATAAGTGTCTTTGCCAAATTTTCAAAAGCAACGTTAAACTAATCATGAGAAGTTTGTGTAAAGTTTTGTAAGAGTCGTCCATCATAATTTGAATAACGAGGTGGATGAAAGCTTGATAGAAACATGGTGGATACGCCGCTTATACTTCCTATATATAAGTGTCTCTATCAAATTTCTTAAATGAACTAAATTTGTTATTAAAATAATGATTAATGAAATCAATTTATAAATCTTTTTAAAACATGGAAGGGAAAGAATATTCATCATTGTCACAATAAAATCAACCAACTATTTGTGATCACTTATGTTATCATGCTAATCTTCATATGAATACAAATCGTTAGTTAGTTATGGTGTTACTTTAACACTAGATCCTTGTTCATCAGCTTCATCATTTGCTGAATAACAATATATAAAGCTTAAACTAGAAAAGAACCCAATTTTACTCTCTCAGTCGTTTCATGTGCAACGGGCTCATGCTCTTTGCTACCTTACCTAAAATGGGTGTGGAACACCACCCCCTTAGTCGTGAGGGGGGGGGGGGGGGGTGGCTCAAATCATGATCGTGGACAAGTATGTGTGTGGACAGTGACGGAGCTTGACCAAAAGTTCCGAGGGGACGGAAAGTCATGGAACCCAAATTTTCAGATGAAAAATAGGAAATTTTACACTTTTACCCGAAACATTCCGGGGTGGGGGGTCACCCCCCACTATACACTAAGCTACGCCCATGTGTGTGGAATTAAATCAAAACCTTCAAACTCGCCATTTAAAAAATAATAATAAAAACAGTTGAACTCTGTTGAAACTATTACATATTTTTAGTGAGTGTGAAAAGTGAAACCATTCTACCTACATGATACCACTTTTAGTGAAACCATTACGGATGGCCTTAATGGACCGTGAAAACCAACAATGAGAATCACGTCGGGTGAAAACGGATCAAGTAAAAAAGAATTATATCAAACAATAGTAAATGAACTTTTAGACATATTTTATATAACTAAAAACATAACTTGGGTGACCAGTGCCATGCTACTGCATGACAGCTGGCCATTGGTCAATCTTTTTTCAACTTTTTTTGTCTTTTAGTTATTTTTTGTTTATTTTAGCCTTTACCTTTCAACATTTAGTATTGACACTTACAAACTTTTAACTTTTTAAAAACTTTATACTCATTTTTTATGTGCTTATAGTTATGTATGTGTTTGTATAAATTCAAGTTGATTACGTTATCTGAAAACAGGTAGGCTTAGATATAATATGTTTTTTTTTTTCGTTTTCAGTTGATCTATGTTTTAACATAAATTTTGTTTTACAACAAGTCGGGTCAAATATAGTATGTTTTCATTAGACTTACTTTACGTTTCGGCATCACCGCAACACGCGATACCATTTCTAACTTAAAAAGCTACTTTTTTTTCTTATTTTATGTACGTGTCGGTATAAGTTCATGTTGGCTTTGACATAAATTTTGTTTCACAACAAGTCGGGTCAAATATAGTATGTTTTCATTAGACTTACTTTACGTTTCGGCATCACCGATGGTGATGCCATTTATAACTTAAAAAACTACTTTTTTTTCTTATTTTATGTACGTGTCGGTATAAGTTCATGTTGGTGTTTGACGTAAATTTCTTTGTCAAATAAGTCAAGCCATATATAATACATTTCCGTGCTTATTTTTATGTACATCTTCAGTTTATCTACGTTCTGACGTAAGTTTTGTTTAGATTCAATTCAGGTCTTTACTGTACAAATTCGAGTTACTTTACATTTGGACTGGCTGCATCGTGTGAGGAAATTTATTAGTTGTAATTACAAAATTCATAACATATTTTTTAAGAAAATTAAAATAAATTTCATCACCGGCCAATATTGAGTGGGTCATCATCACTGAGTCCACTTTTTATTGAAGGTGGAATGAATTGAGAACAATTAAGACAAACCTCACTCACAACTAACAAGAGACAAATATGGGTCTATCCTTTAATCATATATGCATTGATTGTTTTCATTGTTTTATTCGGTTTAGATAAATCTAATGACAATTGAATCCTATAATTCTATGAGTTGTAGCTAAAACAGAGTTCCATATTAAACCATCACCTAATTTTAATCTATAACCGTATTAGGCATAGGCAAACAAATACGATTAGAAAAGGGTCTCAAAATTTTACTTCAGTTTGAACTTTGAAAATGGTTGAGCCGTCTCTACGGTTGGTTGTGTGCACATCATGTGACATCAAATGGAGTGCTTCATTAATATTTTTTCAGTTCGATTTCGGTTATGTCAGTGTTCATAACAGAAAATAACCGAACCAAATAGTTATAACATGGTCCCACTCCATTCTTTATTAAGTTTAGCCCAAACTGGTCACTGTAGGGGGCCCATTACACTAAAGACTCATTGCATTACCAGAAAGAAAACACCCGCTACATGGCCAATTACACCTGAATAGTTTTTTTTTTTTGTTTTTAAACGGAAAATTTGGATCACTAACGGACCATTGGAATATCATTATGCAACCAGCCGAACCACCCGAATAGTTATAACATGGCCAAGTGCCAACTCCATTCTTATTCTTTTTTGAAAACCATCATCTTCATTGAAGTTGATGAAGATTGGGCTAGAAGTAGAACTTTTTATGCTTTTGGTTAAGAAGTTTATTGGATTTAAAACTACAATCATTTTATATTGTTGTGGTTTCATGTGACATGTGAATACTTTTGATTTTGGGTGTAAAAAAATACATCACATAAATTAAGACAAGAGCAATTCCTTCAGGGACAATATCTGATAAAATTGAGACGATACACGATACAGAGAAGATTAGTGTGATTTCTGCGTAAGGTTGACATGCACAAATCGAGAAATGGTCCAAATAATACAAGAGCAAGTTTAAATAAGAATCGCTAAATAATTACGATGGTAGAGACATAAGATATCTCAACTACGACTTGGAATATGCTGATGGCAGCTGCTGCTAATAGCTCTAGCTTGTATCTGTTCATTATTGAAACGAAAGCCCGGTTATAACTAGTTGGTTTGACTAAGATCAAAATGTAAAGGATAGAAATTTTCAACTAATTTAATATGAGTCAGTTCAGGTTATGTTTGATCTCTAACGGGTCAAGCAGATCAAATATTAAAATAGAAGTTAGCAGAAAGAAACTGGTCAGATGAGTTGGTAATCACCCAGATTTTAATGCACTAGAACATAAAATCATTTATTCAAATATAATATATTTTTTTTTATTAAAACCTTGTAATCTTATTTGACACACTTGTTAAAAGTGTTGTGGGTCAACCTAACCCAATGACCTGATTCAATCTGTACAAAAAAAAATTATACCTTTTGAGACATTACAAAACCAAAATTTTAATAATGTCAAGCAAATGTAGAGGTGACAATTTCGGCCCATTTGCTTTCTTTTGTGGGTTTGGACAGACAAAACAAGTAACAAGTGAAAACGGTTAGGTCACTTCTAGGTACGGGTCAACATGGCCAGGTAAGGTTGACCCAAAAACACTTGTTTTGCAAACTATTACCGCAATAGAAAGCAAATCTTAACCTGATAGAAGTATTGCTGTAGAACTATCTTGATGCGCTTTCCTTGTCTGGATGCACCCGTTTTGGCCTACGTCGTGAATGACCAGCATGAAAACGGGTACGCCTTCTAGGTTTTTTACTGCGACAAATTTACACACCATATTCCACGCAAACGGTAATTATTTTGAATATTCTGGTAGAAACGAAACAACTTAAAGTCTTAGAATGAGTTTATATATAAAACAAACCTGAATAAAGCTGACAGCCATGAAAATAGAACCATCACAGAAAAACCATAACAGCAGAAGCCTAGAAAACCATCTCGTTAACTATACAACCATATAAACCATGCAGGTAATTATATTATCTTGTCAATGAAGTGATTCAAAAACACGTTTTCTTTTAAGTTGATTTTTTTTATATGTTAACCATTCGAGCTGTTGAAGGTAAACATGACCTGAATTGATCAGTCATAAGTAAACGAGTCGAAACTGACGCCTCTTATCAAAACTAAATGCATTAAAAAGGACACATACCACAAGCCACGTCACCTCATAACTTGCAACGGGGCGTGTAAATTCATTTTCCTTTTAACATTTTATGAATGTTAGCATGAACCTACCAAAATAAAAACAAAATCTGAGTCAGCCCGGTTTTTGTACTAGAAAGTTGAAATCGACACCAATCTAAATAGAGTAATAATAGGTATAAACACAAAATACAATCAGCAATCTGATCCGTTACCAACAAAATACGAGCTGCAAAATATATATGGAACTCGGCAATTGTGAGTCACAAGCTGGAAATTATAACTAAATGGTAATTCAATAATTTGTTCATTTGATAAAATCATTGAATAGATTGTCAAAATAAACGAGTTCAGATGAGTAAAGATAATCACATAAACTCAAGAAACACATGTTACATCTTCCCTTTTTATCCGAAATGGATTCCTAAACAACTCAATTTAACGCCAATAATCAACACGATACTTGAACAGATGTTACAACCACAGACTAATATGGTACAATATTAAATGCAAGTCTAATTGGACTAATAAAACTACTTCAAAATAGTATTCTATGTAAATGAAAGCAAAGAGAAGCCATAAGAATTTGATTAGTAAGACATGATTAAAATCAGATATTGTACAAGAAGCTACTAACTTTTTGATATGGTTTTGTTCATTATATATAAACACATGCTTAATAATCAACAGATTTCCTGGAAATTCAATCCACTTAACACATAATTAATTTCATATTAAGTTGAACAATTTAATAGACAATTTTCTCAAAAAGAAAACGGTAGGGTAAGCCATATATTTGAGATTACATTTAAAAGCATTTGTATAAAAAGAAGCAAAATAAATTAGTTAGTTAACTTTAAATCATTAAAGGTAGAGGGAGAGACCTTCATCTTATGTTGATATAGGGGATATGGGAGACGAGGGGCCATCTAAGAGCAAGAGTGAAGGACTGAAGGCAACAACATTTCTGGGAAATCTGTCATGTTTGGGCAATATGAAAATGATAGCTGCTGGAGGTGTTGGGGAAGCGAAACTTTCTTCATATTAGAGCAAAATGCAAAAGAGAGATATTGGAGGGAGGTGAGGTGTCGGAGTCCCATTGACACTGATTCCAATTTTCTTGAATTCACACATACTAAAAGATATAAGAGATAAAGGAAGAAGATGAGAAATTTGACTACAACTACTCACTCATATTTACCACCGAGTAAGGGGCTGTTTGGCTAAGCTTTTCAAAATGACTTATTTGCTTTCTGAAAAGCAAATAAGCAAATAAGTCATTTTGAAAAGCTCTATTTTAAAGCTTTTCAAAACAGCTTATTGACTTATTTGCTTTTCAGAAAGCAAATAAGTCATTTTGAAAAGCTTAGCCAAACAGCCCCTAAGTTAAGATGAACAAGTGAGGCTGGAAAATTCTGTGGGCCCCACTCGCCTCTTCAACTTCCCTATTGTTAAGGAACACAAACTGGGAACTAGGATAAAGAGCATCCATACTTGGACATTTTTTTATATTTAACTAACGGTAAGAACCCGTGTGTAAACACGGGTGGTTTTTAGAAAACCATAAATAACACATTTTAATAGAAAGTAAAAAAATAATTAGTGCAGACTTTCAAAATTGACATAAACTAATGGTCAATAGGAGTTCCATCTTGTAGTCATATAAAAATTTTGACCATGTTTTTCCATAACAACCAACCATGTACAATTATGAAAAACGTTTATAGTAACATGTTTCTTAGGATCTGAGTTTCTTATGATTGTGTTTTGTTTTGTTTGATAATTATGAATATGAAAGAGTATAAGTGCAGCGTAATTAAAATGGAAATAAACTTTCAACACATTCAAATGAGAGAATTGCTTTCAACACACATGTTTGCCATGCAATCAAATGATTACATTTATTACAATGATTCAATTACACTTGCATGCATGTAATACAATCTCCCCCTGTGCCTGAGCTCACAGATGGTTTGTTCGTACATAATGAGTTGTGAAGAAGAGCTAATAGAACAGTACAGGGTACTGTTCTAATTATAGTACCGAACAAACCACTGAAGCATCTTTGCTGACGTCACCATGAAAGTGACATCTAACATCCTAACAACCTACAACCACTGATCTATACAAGCACTCTTATCTAACCACTGATTACAATACAATACAATACAAAGAAATAAACTAACTACTGCTTCTCATTCCACTGTTATACTCTCAGCAGTGCTTTGTGTCTTCAGCAGTACTTGAACCATGACAGTAGATTGAGCATCAGTGCTTTAGTCTTCAACAGTCTTTAACAGTTGTTGAGGATCAGCAGTTGTTGTAGACGAACAGTGGATGGAGGTCATCAGATGTTAGGGCCACTTCCAAGGGGAAAAATTGAATACAAACATCTGCTTATTCTGGATCCACTGATCTGATCCAGTTTTGGCTTTAATCAACTGTTCCTCTGTAGGGTTCAATCCCAACAATGTTTCATAGCTAGTATGTTCTTCAACTCATGATGAACAAAAAATCTATCGATAAGCTACAAGTACAAAAATAATTATTTACATTAAAACTGTTTAGATACAACCATTACAAAAACCCATATATATATAATTGTTTAAAATCACAAACGATAAGCTTAGTAGAAAATACTAAAAGAGTTTGTAACAACAACCACAACACAAACTACATGGACACCTTCTTCAGAATCAAGTTGCCAACATCAGGTTCGTAAACGAATGTGCATTTCTGCGGTGCCTTGATATCGTTCGGAATGAGGAACTTTTTTCGCCATTGACTTGCGGCATATCTGAAGCCTTAACCATGCTTCTCAGGTTGGAAATCAATGACAGTGTCTACTCTATGCAGATTCTGAATGGTCAACTTCAACAACATGTCAATATGCGACATCTCGGCAACTGTTGCGTTAAGGCGCTAAAAATAAAAAAGTACAATAATCAATATGAAGATATACATGTTTTTAAAATAACTTTAGCAAATCTACTAAACGTGTATAACAGATACATAAAATGAATAGATAACATAACTTACAAAGCGGCGATCAAATTTCCATACAAGCTGTACCAGATGATAATCAAGATCATCTTTAGCATCATCAGAAGAACCACCACTATCTTCATCCTCCTCATCATCAGAAACCTCATCCATAGAAACGTGACTGCCAGAAGAACCATCATCCGAGTCATGATAATCATTATCCTTGTCAAGTGAATCAGATTCATCATCAAAGGTTGGTTGGTTATCAGGTAACTCAACTATTGCATGAGTAGCATTAGATGTCTGACCAGCAGGTTTATCAACCCCACCAGCTGTGTTTTCCATTGCACCTTTAGATACCAAAACTTCACTTCGATTTACATAAAAAAGAGTCAAATGAAAGTTGTAGTCAAAAAAGGTATCTTATAGCAACAACACATTTTTCATTCAAACCTAGAAAACCTACGACCTTCTTGCATCCATCACCAAAGAAAAAACACTTGCTAATACGATCCTTTTCAATAAAAAGATCAAACCAATTCCACACTATCGGATCATTCCTTGACCCTAAACAGTCAAGTTGAGCAGTTCACAATCATTTACTAAGCGGAATCAAAGTAAACAACTTCAAAACAGCTTGTTCCTTTTAACTTTCTTTCTATTACTGCTTATCCGAGCCTTTTACAATGATTCTGACACAATTTTGGCAGCACCTCGACTCACACACAAGATCAGGTCCCCTTGAAATGAACAATGCACAACCCTATTTATAATGAAGGAGATTTCGCTTGAATGTGTCACATTCCTGTTCAGCGAAATCACTTCAGTTAATTTCGCTTGAACTGGTCTGAGTCACCTTCAAGCAAAATCACTCACTTAAACATGAATAAACCCTAAATTCTATCCTATTGTGCACACGTTCATCCTATCTAGACATAAGACTCGATTAAGACGAACTTAACAGACACTAGGTGCACCAACAGACTCCCCCTTGGATGTTAACGAAGTCTTCGGCGTCGAGTCTTTAGTCTTAGTCTTTCTCCAAATTAATTTGTCATTGTAAAAGCTCTTTTCAATCTTTATCTTCAAACTTTAATCTTCAATCTCCCCTTTGATTGTTGATCCAGAATCTTGACTCCCCCTTTCGCAGACTCCCCCTCTCGATCAGCTAGGGCTCAAATTCTGGTTCAAACTTTGACTTTTTCATTGCCATGGGGATTCCTGTTACCTGCATCAACCTCTACCAAAATATAAGATATATGACAATAACAGTTTCAATCCAAACTTACCCTTCAACTTTCAGTGTTAAGCAATCCACTTAAGTATTCAGCTCCAAATTAATGACCCTGATTACTTAATTAATCTACCAAGTCCAACTTAATGACCTTGGTTGATCAGAAATAATTCACACTGATATTTTGTACAAATTTTTCTAAAAATTACAAGTTTCAAATTAATGAACTTGCTTTAACTTTCCAACTTTTACAAACTTATCATGTTTTAGTTCCAAACTCATCATCCAGCCCAGAAACTTCATGCATCTGCTTCACATCGAATCTGAAGATCAGCTTTCCACTTTGGTTTGTCGGAAAATAAAGCAGAAATATAAAATCTTTTTGGATTTTTAATAAAGTTCTAAACTAGAAAATGAATTACAGAAATGAAATGCAATAAAAGTAAACTATTTACAAACATATTTTTGTTTGAGCGTGTTAGGGAATCATATCAGCTATTCGACGAATCACAAGTACCGTTAAGCTTTGATTTCATACTCAGAATTAAACAATTCGCTTAGATTGTCGATATACTGATCCACTTTAAATTCTCACACAAATTTCAATCTGTCCAGGATATGGATTAGATGAATTAAAGACTTAAACTTATACGTGTGTCTCACCTCTTGAATATACTCCCGTATCCAAATCCCAATATTCAGTCTTACAGGTGAGTATACCACAGATGATATCTGTAAGGGGAATAAATTATGAAACAGTACGAAAACGTGAGAGCTCAGGTCAAAACTACCGTTCAGCAGAGAGATCATGATTCGACTTGGGTGTGTCCCCTTTAGAGGATCTTTTGTTATAAAAGCATTGATTAGCAATTTTATTGTCTTCATCATTTATGCTGAGGGCGGCTTTATATTTCAAGCATGCGGAAAATATTCTACGGGGACTAGGCCATTGCTTCCGCAAAATCAGAAGTCCCGGGATAATACCCCAGATATCACTGAGTATAAAGACCTAGTATCTCAGAAAGAGGGATCTTTCAAACAAGATTTCAGGGGTTACCTATATATCCAAGTAGTGTTCCCCACGATATAAGTAAGTAAAGATTTAGGTTTATATCCCGAACAAACCTACTAAATGTGTAAAAACCTATCGACACATCATCAGGGAGACTGTTTAAAACTTTTAAACTTTACATATCTTTAGCATACCGTAACTGTCAAGCCGATGTACTATCATTTTCCCTTTTTACACAAGCTCTTTTCCAATTTTCTATTGTTTTTGGATTTTGAAAATATCTCATGTTTTTGTATTTTTGACATTTTTTATTGTTTTTGTATTTTCTGAAAATATTACCCTATACTCTCCCCCTAAATACCAAAACAAGTAAAAATCGACAAACCATTGCAGATTGCTTCTCAACATCATCTACAATGTCTCCTTCATCAACGCCAAGAATCTCCTCCAACACCGATAAAAGCTTCATACCATTCAGTTTTAGCAAATATTGAAAACGTGTTTTATCAAATGCTTTGGTATCTAAATCAGCTTTTTGTTCGTCAGTGTGGATTTTCTCAATTCGTATCAACTTCTTCTCGAAACAATCTCGTATGAAGTGATGACGAATTTCAATGTGTTTGGTTTTAGCGTGATGAACAGGATTTTTCGTAATGTTAATCGCTGCCTCATTATCAACAAAGATAGGGGTGTTTAGAAATTGCAAACCATAGTCGCGCATCTGTTGCTGGATCCACAAGATCTGTGAGCAGCAACTACTTGCAGATACATACTCCGCTTCACATGTGGATAGAGCCACAGAGGTCTGCTTTTTGCATTGCCAGGTGACCAATCGTGATCCAAAGAACTGGCACCCCGATGTTGTTGATTTAGCGTTAACTTTGCAGCATCCGAAATCTGAATCGGAATACCCTTCGAGCGTGAAATCGCCTTCTCTTGGATACCACAACCCCAATGATGAAGTTTCTTTCAGGTAGCGTAATATCCTTTTCACAATCACCATATGCGAAGCTCTCGGGTTAGACTGAAATCTTGCTGCGAGGCAGGTTGGATACATAATATCGGGTCTTGAAGCTGTCAAATACATCAGCGATCCGATCATGGAACGATACATTGTTTCATCTATCTTCTCTCCGGTGAGATCAGGGTTTATCCCATGATTCGTCGCTAATGGGGTGTAAGCTGGAGTAGAACTTGACATCCCGAATTTCTCCAAAATATCATGAACATACTTCGTTTGATGTATGAAAATTCCTTTGGGTAGTTGTTCAACCTGCAGTCCCAAAAAGAATTTCATCTCACCCATTGATGACATTTCAAATTTCTGCTTCATAACTCTTTCAAAGTCTTTGCACAAATTTTCATTTGTTGACCTAAATATGATGTCGTCCACGTATATTTGAACAATCAGAAGATGGCCGTCGACCTCTTTAGTGAAGAGAGTGGCATCCACTTTTTCACGAATGAAGCTGTTGGCTAGCAGATGTTGAGACAATATCTCATACCAAGCTCTCGGAGCCTGGTGTAAACCATACAGCGCTTTGTCTAGCAAGTAGACCTTGTCTTTGTGAATTGGATCGGTGAAGCCCGGTGGCTGACCGACATATACCTCCTCTTTTACCTTCCCATAGAGAAAAGCGGATTTTACATCTAACTGATAAACTTTGAAATTTTTCCAAGATGCAAATGCTAGAAAGATTCTGATCGCTTCTAGTCTAGCCACTGGAGCATATACTTCAGTGAAATCTATACCCTCCTGCTGACTGAAACCCTGGACTATGAGTCGAGCTTTGTTACGAACAACAACTCCTCTATCATCTCTCTTACACTTGAACACCCACTTGGTGTTTATCTTCCTCTGACCATCAGGCAAGTCTACTAACTTCCACACACCTAATTTCTCAAACTGACTCAATTCTTCTTGCATAGCATTGACCCAAGAATCTTCAGTTAGCGCCTCTTTATAAGTCCTTGGTTCAACCTGCGAGATAAAACAACTTAGTGAAAAGTCAGTTTGTAAAGGAGCAACTTTTGAATAAAAACATGTAAGCCCTTGATCAAGTTGTCTTCTAGTGCGGACGCCTGACTGCAACTCTCCGATCATCAACTCCTCTGGATGGTATGAAAGTGTTCTTGGCATCACCTCGCCTGGAACATCTACCTCGCCTTCCAAATTTGTGATATTCTGATTTGCACCTTGTTCATCGACTGGGTTTGTTTGACTTGAAATCTGAATTTGCTCCCCCTCAGAATCTGAATCACTATGATCAAATACTGGTCTATCATCAGATTCTTGATTATCGTTGACTGCCGTCTGATTATCATGAGCAACTTCCTCTTGTTGAATATCATCATGTTCTCCAGCATTACTTGGACCTGCTTCATCGTCATTTGATGCTCGTTGTTGACGACTGAAAGTCTCTGCTGGGAATCTTTCTTGCGATTCTTCATACTCTCTCAAAATATCCAACTCGTCAAAGAAATCTTCTTCTTCTTCTTCTTCCTTTTGTTCTTCCATGTCAAACGAATCCCACAATTTATCATAATTAAAACGCCATGAGTCACCGGGATTTTGAGGCGGCATAGTATACCCCTGACACTCAACATGTTGTGCTTCGATGATCTGCTTCAAGCTTGGAACAAAAACCCATCTTTGTAGACTTGAGTAACCCACAAATATTCCTTTGATACTCTTTGGACCAAACTTACCAAAAGGCTCTAGAACAGTACAGGGTGACCCAAACGGTTCTAAATACTTAAGGTTCGGTTTCCGATTGTTGATCAGCTCGAAACATGTCTTGTTGAATTTCTTCACAGTAAGAACCCGGTTGAGTGTATAGCAAGCGGCTGACACTGCTTCTGCCCAAAAATTGATTGGTAGCTTTGAATCAGCAAGCATCGTCCTGGCCGTTTCGATTAGTGTCCTGTTCTTTCGTTCTGCTACTCCATTTTGCTACGGAGTGTAAGGAGCACTAAATTCTTGCAGTATACCTCTCTCATCACAATATTCTTCCATCATGTTGTTCTTGAACTCAGTACCATTATCACTTCTGATTCTTTTGATACGCCTTTGGTACAAGTTTTTAATTTTTCTGAACAATGCCATCAAACTATCAAACGTCTCATCTTTCGATTTAAAAAATGATACCCACGAAAATCTGGAATAATCATCAGTAACCACAAGACAGTAGAGATCTCCTGTAATACTTTTAACATTCACAGGACCAAACAAATCCATGTGAAGTCTCTCCAGAGGTCTTGAGACTGAATTGACTTGTTTTTTAGGGCGTGACTTTTTCTTCTGCTTGCCTTTAACGCAGCTAATGCACACCCCTTCCAGATGAAAACCTTTAATGTGAACACCCAAAACTAAATCATTATAAACCAGGTGATTCATTTTACGTAAGTGAATATGCCCCATCTTTCTATGCCATAACCGCGACTCTTTTTCCGTTGCTTTTGACATGAAATAGTGTGCCTGACCCGTTGTTGTAGTTGCTACACTCATGTCCAATACATACAGATCATTCACTCTAGGTGCCCTCATAATAATCCACTCTTCAGGAACAACAAATCCTGGTTTCAAGATCAAACATTCTTTGTCTGTAAAGTGCGTTGTATACATATGATCACAATCTGAGAGATACTCAGAAGATTGTTTTCAAGCTCGGCGATGTAGTTAACTCTTTCAAACGTTACAATCCCATTGGATAACGTTCCTTCTCCCACTATTCTACCACCTTGGTTGCCTGCGAACCCTACATAACCTCCATTGAAATTTCTAACATCATACAGCAACGCTATCTTCCCCGTCATGTGCCGAGAAGCTCCACTATCCATAATCCATCGTGAAACGGATCTTGGAAGCTCCTGCACATATCAGAAACACTTAGTGAGATTTTAATGCTACCCAAGCCTCTTTCGACTCAGGTAACTGGACTTTAATATGAGATTTTGTAGTGTAAAGTAGCGAAAATTTTTTATTATTCAGACCCAACCTCAACCTCTTTATATAAGAAAAATTCGCCTTTTTGAGGTTGACCAGATGGTTGGTCTTTCTTTGAAACAATTTTCTTCTCAGAAGTAATAGTCTCTTTTGAATCAAGTTTCTCATAATATTCCAAATGAACATCTGTGACAACCCTCAAATTTACATGTAACCGTACAATCTATTAATGTTAATTAAAGTACTTGATGACTGTGCTGAATCATTTAACTGCTCTCTGGTTACTGTGTTATGCTTACATGTATTTGTTAACGTACTAATAGTATACAGAAAAGGTTACTAAATAGTCCGGTATGCCTTCCTGAGTGTTAAAAATTAAAAACGTTGCAAAAATATATATATATATATATATAGGACACTTTACGGATTAATTAAGCACTTAAACGGAACAGTGTCAAACCGAACAACCGGACTTTACCCGGAACATAAAAATATTGCCAAAGACATAGTTTACACTTTTCTGAGCTAGCTAGGGTCCCCGAATACCCTAACACCCATTATATTAATTAATACACTTAAACATACTAACTAAACCTTTAGATTCCAACTAGTTTATAACTATAACATTACAACCCAACCATACCTCCCCCCCCCCTTCAAAATGACGGTTACCCAAGGGGGTGACCCACATCCTTTTCTTGATTATTTTATTAATCTTGCTAAGTATCTAGTAGACACAATGTATGTGGGATAATATGGAGACATGGTCTATAAATTTGAACAAGGGTTCTTCACTCTCTTTCATTCCACACATCAAGCAACAACTCCTTCTCCTTCCTCTCTACCCATTCACGGCAGCCACCACCCACCACCCTACAACCACCATCAACTTCCATTCAAGTCATCTTACATACACCCAAAGGTGCTACGGGTCATACAACGAAGCTCGGTGCTCTCGGAAGTGGAAGGACCTTCTCCATTCGCTATTAACCACCACATTTCTTCACTCAAACTTCCCTAGTCTTGAACTAGTGGTAAGAACTTAGATCCGTTCATTTTTCATGTTATTAGAGTGGTTAATAGTTGTTTGATGATGAAAATCCATGAACACTAAAGAACCATGAACAAAGTCTTGCATATAAACTAACTTTGTAATGAAATATTGTTGAAATATAATGAAGTGATGATAATATGAAGTTGTCTTGATTATGATGCTGAATACTTGCTGATCTACTTGTAATATTGATGTTTGATGTTGTTGTAATCACTAAACATGTTAACGGAATCAATCGAACACAAGTTAGGAAGTTAAAAGCTGAAACAGTAGGCTGTTTGGTAATTACAGCCAACTTCAGTTGGCTGTAACAGAATCGTAACTTAATGAAAAATGTATTTTATGAAGTCTAGGTTTATGTATTATGAAATACGGTTCTAATGGCACCAGAATCATAATTTTTGGACTTCGTTTACTATTTTTAAAGTGTCATTTCGTAACAGCAGCTAGAGCTGCATTTTTCTGCTGAAAATATGCGTTTTATTTTCTGTCATAACTTGAGTTATGTGTAGAGTTAGATCATGAAACTTGTACTGTAGGTGACCACCGATGTATTTGTAATTCTCTCACTAGAATTTCGTAAATCGGACTCTCGATAAATTTTAAATAAATTATTCCGTGGACTGTGGTCAGAAAAAGATAAATCTGATTTCGGTCCGGAAAATGAATTTTATAAAATATTGGTAATGAACTGGACCCCGATATTTTTACAAAATAATATTTGGATCGTTTAAGACGTTCTGTAAAAATTTGGGAATTTTTGGAATACGTTAACTATTTTATTAAAATGTCCGAAAACAGCCCGGTTTTGAATATTAATGCTGAAATGACATAAGTTGTAATTTGCATGTCTAAATGTCGGGTAGGTTATCTGTGAATGATATAACGTGTTATATGTGTTATGTGCATTATCGTATGTTTGTTTATGAGTGGGGAATGGATGGGAAACTTATATGGGCATAAACCGTTAAAGTGATACATGTTATGTGATAGATACGTGTAGGAACTTTGTGCTCTATTTGAAACCACAAAATGACTAACTGGTAATCATACTAGGACGTGATTGACCAACCTTGATTGTTAGCTATTTGTGAGAGTCAAACCGAGCAACCGAGATGAGTTCACACTTTTCTACAAAGCATGGTAAATTCCCGGTGGGAATGGGTACAGGAATAGGGATTCCTCGTCCTTTGGGACACGTTCAGGAATGTGAATTCCTCGTCCTTGAGACGTGTTCAGGAATGTAAATTCCTCGTCCTATTGGGACGTATTAGACTTACTGTACTAGAACTCTATCAGCGAAGTCCTTCCCTTTTTGTATCGACTTAATCGCCGAGGCTATGGCGAGCAGGTCATTAGTTAATAGCGCTATTAGGTTTAACAAATCGCACACCGTGCCAGTTGGACGGGTGTGTACTAATGGACTATGGCACGTCGGTGATGATAGACACCGACGCTCGGGCATATTTAATTTTCGTTAGTATTCGATATGATAAACGAGTCTGGTAGTTTAAAATAATGGGGTAGCTCCCCACGGCCGGAGTGCCGAGCTGAATAGCCAGGGAAGGTGAACATGGGATGGTTTACTAATAAACGTTTTCGAACTATGGGGTGACCCCCACGGCTAGATAGCTGATTAAGATTAAACTACGTTTTTGGAAACAACTCTAAAATGGACAACCAACCGTGAACTCACTCAACTTTGTTGTTGACTCGTTGCTACATGCTTTGCAGGTCGCTATATGCTAGGGAGCTTACATATGGAGGTGGTCGTTGTGGGATGCGAACTGATATGTCCCGTACTTAATGAATAAACTTTATGAACTTAAGAAACTTATGCTTGGGTCTTTAAACTTATGAAGTACAAACTTATGTTTTGGTTTAACGTCTTATGCTTTCGCTGTTTAAATTGAACTTGGTTAACTTCCTTTTGGTCACCAATTGTATTGTGATTGGTTTTATTTACTAAAATACGTTGTACAATATGATTGGTGGCTCGATCCTGGTCATGTCACGCCTCCAAGCGGTGATACTCCGCATGTGGATTTTGGGGGTGTGACAGATTGGTATCAGAGCCATTGGTTATAGTGAACTTGGTTTTAAAAAGGGAAAAGTTTTTGCTAAAACCAGACTATAACCGGTACAGTGCTCAACGATCCACAACGACGCTTCGCTCCACGTGCAAGACTAGACACAATAGGTGGTATGATTTATGTTATGTTGTTGGTTAGATAGTTCACACTGTGCATTAGTTAACGTAATAATTGCTATTTGAACCTTGTGTGCTTACTCTCTACTACCGCCCCACACTTACGCACTTTCGCGACACTTTTCTCACCTACGTTGCTTCGTTATGAAGATCATGAGCGGACGCGGAGGACATATCAACCTCACTCAAGCTCGAGTCGGTCTTTGAAATGTGTGAATGCCCTGAGGATCGTAGGGTGAAGTATGCTACTAGTACTCTTGAAGGGGTAGCGCTCACGTGGTGGAACGCTCAGGTTCAGCTGCTGGGATTGGTTGCTGCTAATGCCACCCCATGGAATGACTTCAAGGAACTGATCAAGGAAGAGTACTGCAGTCGTGATGACATCCACAAGCTAGAGGTGGAATTTTTCAACCTGAAGATGACGGGGTCTGAGATTGAGGCGTATACGAAGAGGTCGAATGAACTGGCCATCCTGTGCCCTACTATGGTGGACCCTCCCATCAAACGTATTGAGCTTTACCTCAAGGGCCTTGTACCCGAGATTCAAAGTCACGTGACTTCGGCTAAGCTGGGTACCATTCAACAAATCATCAAGTTGGCTCACCGTCTCACCGACCAGGCAGTGGAACAAAACAGATTGCCCAAGCGTATTGATACTGCTACTACTGATACCCCAATGATCACAAGCGAAAATGGGATGGAAATTCGGGCAAAGGCTCTACCTCTGTTTAGTCCCAGTCTCAGCAACGAAGGACTGAGAACCATAGGAGCCCCAGTCAGCAGTCTTCTGGGAATCAAGGTCAGGGTGGATACAAGGGAAATCACCCCAAATGTAATCTCTGTAACTTGCACCACAGCGGGCCATGTGGTAAAGGCAACTGTCATCGATGCAACAAGCATGGTCACATGGCAAGGGATTGCAGGAGTCAGCATCCGGCTAATCAGAACCAGAACAACAACAATCAGGGGAACGGAAACGGCAATGGGGGAAACAACAATGGTAATGGTGCAAGGGGTCATGTTTTCGTGCTAGGTCAGGGTGACGCAAGGAACGATCCCAACGTTGTGATGGGTAAGTTTCTTCTAGACGACTTCTTTGTTACTGTTTTATTTGATTCGGGTGCCGATACTAGTTATGTGTCCTTAAAAGTTAGCCAGTTGCTTAAGCGTACTCCAACACCTTTGAACACCAAACACACGGTAGAACTAGCTAACGGTAAAATTCTTGAAGCCACACACGTAGTTAAGGGTTGTAACCTTGTCTTCGTTGGTCAGACCTTCTCTATCAATCTTATTCCCATCGTACCGGGTAGTTTTGACGGCGTTATTGGGATGGATTGGCTATCTCATCATCAAGCGGAGATTGTTTGCAAGGAGAAAATCGTCCGCATTCCTCATTCTGGTAAAGAGCCCCTCGTGATTCATGGCGACAAGAGTGGTGCTGTCGTAGGCATTATCTTTTTCCTTAAGGCCCAGAAGTGTTTGCGAAAGGGCCACACTGCCATTCTAGCACTCGTTACTGACACATCAACGGAAGAGAAGAGAATTGAAGACATCCCTATTATACGTGACTTTCCCGAGGTATTCCCTGAGGAATTACCCGGTCTTCCGCCTCATCGCCAAGTTGAGTTTCAAATCGAGCTAGCTCCTGGAGCAGCACCAGTAGCTCGAGCCCCTTATCGTCTAGCTCCATCAGAACTTGAAGAACTGTCCACGCAACTACAAGAACTCTTGGAAAAAGGGTTTTATACGTCCTAGCTCTTCGCCCTGGGGAGATCCAGTCTTGTTTGTGAAGAAGAAAGATGGTACTTTCAGAATGTGTATTGACTACCGCGAACTCAACAAGGTGACCATGAAGAATCGTTATCCTCTTCCACGTATTGACGACTTGTTCGACCAGTTGCAAGGGTCGAGCTATTACTATAAGATTGATTTGAGATCGGGATACCATCAGCTGAGAGTCCGAGATGAGGACGTCTCCAAAACAGCATCCAGAACTTGCTACGACCATTACGAGTTTCTGGTTATGCCTTTCGGATTGACGAATGCACCAGCGGTCTTCATGGATCTCATGAACCGAGTGTGCAACCCTTACCTGGATAAGTTTGTCATTATATTCATCGACGATATCCTGATCTATTCTAAGAGTCAGGAGGAACACGAGCAGCATCTACGACTTATGCTGGAACTTCTTCGAAAAGAGCAGTTGTATGCCAAGTTTTCGAAATGTGACTTCTGGCTTCGCGAAGTACACTTTCTAGGCCATGTGGTAAACAAGGATGGAATTCATGTTGATCCATCCAAGGTTGACTCGATCAGGAACTGGCCTGCACCCCGTACACCAACAGAAATCCGCCAATTCTTGGGTTTGGCGGGATATTATAGAAGATTTATCAAGGATTTCTCTAAGATTGCGCAACCTCTCACCTCACTGACTCAGAAGGGTGTCACCTATCGCTGGGGTGATGCACAGGAATCTGCATTTCGGCACTTTAAGGATAGACTTTGTAGCGCACCGATCCTCTCATTGCCTGAAGGCACAAAAGATTTTGTGGTTTATTGCGACGCTTCCATCCAAGGACTTGGTTGCGTGTTGATGCAACGTGACAAAGACATTGCCTATGCATCACGCCAACTTAAAGTTCATGAACGGAACTACACTACACACGACTTGGAACTAGGAGCAGTTGTTTTCGCGCTTAAGATATGGAGACATTACCTGTACGGTACCAAGTGCACCATTTACACCGATCACAGGAGTCTCGAGCATATCTTCAAGCAAGAGGAGTTAAACATGCGTCAACGCCGATGGGTCGAGCTCTTGAATGATTACGAATGTGCGATCAAGTACCATCCGGGCAAGGCCAATGTTGTGGCCGACGCCCTCAGCCGAAAAGATACTATACCTAAGCGTGTACGTGCTTTACAGCTTACCATCCAATCCAACCTCCCCGCTCAGATTCGCGATGCTCAGGTTGAAGCATTTAAAGCAGAGAACATCAGAGCTGAGTCCTTACGAGGATCGAGGCAGCGGCTAGAACAAAAGGAAAACGATGACTACTATGTAAACGGACGCATCTGGGTTCCACTGTATGGAGACCTACGCGAGCTTGTGATGAATGAAGCACATAAGTCTCATTATTCTGTACATCCTGGTTCGGATAAGATGTACCACGACCTCAAGACTACGTATTGGTGGCCTGGTATGAAAGCCAGCATAGCAACCTACGTCAGTAAATGCTTGACTTGTGCTAGGGTCAAGGTTGAGTACCAGAAACCATCAGGCCTACTCCAACAACCAGAGATACCTAAATGGAAATGGGAGCAAATTTCCATGGATTTCGTTACTGGTCTACCTAGATCTCAACGTGGAAACGATACCATTTAGGTGATCGTAGATCGACTGACCAAGTGTGCACATTTTCTGGCTATCAAGGAAACGGATAAGTTTTCTACTTTAGATGAAATCTACCTAAAAGAAGTGGTGTCAAGGCATGGAGTGCCAACCTCCATCATTTCTGATCGTGACGCGCGTTTTACTTCTGAACTGTGGCAAGCAATGCACAAGTCTTTTGGCTCGCGTTTAAATATGAGCACCGCTTATCCACAGACGGATGGGCAATCTGAACGCACCATCCAAACCCTTGAAGACATGCTTCGGGCATGTGTAATCGACTTTGGTAATGGCTGGGAGAAGCATCTCCCGCTAGTGGAGTCTTCGTATAACAACAGCTACCACACCAGCATCCAGGCCGCTCCGTTCGAGGCATTGTACGGACGGAAGTGCCGATCGCCTCTTTGTTGGGTAGAAGTTGGTGACAGCCAAATCACTGGCCCATAACTTGTAGTAGAAACAACCGAGAGAATTGCTCAGATACGGCAACGAATGGCGGCAGCTCGTGACCGTCAGAAAAGCTATGCTGATATGGGAAGAAAACCACTCGAGTTCCAGGTTGGGGATTCGAGTGCTACTTAAAGTCTAACCTTGGAAAGGTGTAGTTCGTTTTGGAAAACGAGGCAAGCTCAACCCGCGCTATGTCGGACCATTCGAAATCATTGAGAAAATTGGCAAAGTCGCTTACAGGCTGAATCTACCGGCAGAACTCAGCGGAGTTCACAACGTATTCCATGTGTCGAATCTGAAGAAGTGTCTGTCAGATGAGACTCTCATAGTTCCTCTAAAAGAGCTCACTATCGACGACCAGCTGCGATTCGTCGAAGAACCAGTAGAGATTACGGATCGAGATGTTAAGGTTCTCAAGCATACCAGAATACCTCTTGTTCGAGTTCGTTGGGATTCCCGTCGTGGCCCAGAGTATACCTGGGAACGAGAAGACCAAATGAAACTCAAGTATCCCCAGCTGTTTAAGAAAAACGTAACCACTACTGCGGCTGAAGCTACTGCAGAATTTCGGGACAAAATTCCAAATCAACGGGGGGATGATGTGACACCCCAGGAAAACCAGGAAACCAACGCAACTTAACTAGCTTCCTCAGTAACCACGCGCTAAATTTCGGGACAAAATTCTCTTAACAGAGGGAGAATGTGACAACCCTCAAATTTACATGAAACCGTACAATCTATTAATGTTAATTAAAGTACTTGATGACTGTGCTGAATCATTTAACTGCTCTCTGGTTACTGTGTTATGCTTACATGTATTTGTTAACGTACTAATAGTATACATAAAAGGTTAGTAAATAGTTCGGTATGCCTTCCTGAGTGTTAAAAATTAAAAACGTTGCAAAAATATATATATATAGGACACTTTACGGATTAATTAAGCACATAAACGGAACAGAGTCAAACCGAACAACCGGACTTTACCCGGAACATAAAAATATTAAAGACATAGTTTACACTTTTCAGAGCTAGCTAGGGTCCCCGAATACCCTAACACCCATTATATTAATTAATACACTTAAACATACTAACTAAACCTTTAGATTCCAACTAGTTTATAACTATAACATTACAACCCAACCATACCCCCGCCCCCCTTCAAAATGACGGTTACCCAAGGGGGTGACCCACATCCTTTTCTTGATTATTTTATTAATCTTGCTAAGTATCTAGTAGACACAATGTATGTGGGATAATATGGAGACATGGTCTATAAATTTGAACAAGGGTTCTTCACTCTCTTTCATTCCACACATCAAGCAACAACTCCTTCTCCTTCCTCTCTACCCCATTCACGGAAGCCACCACCCACCACTCTACAACCACCATCAACTTCCATTCAAGTCATTTTACATACACCCAAATGTGCTACGGGTCATACAACGAAGCTCGGTGCTCTCGGAAGTGGAAGGACCTTCTCCATTCGCTATTAACCACCACATTTCTTCACTCGAACTTCCCTAGTCTTGAACTAGTGGTAAGAACTTAGATCCGTTCATTTTTCATGTTATTAGAGTGGTTAATAGTTGTTTGATGATGAAAATCCATGAACACTAAAGAACCATGAACAAAGTCTTGCATATAAACTAACTTTGTAATGAAATATTGTTGAAATATAATGAAGTGATGATAATATGAAGTTGTCTTGATTATGTTGCGGAATACTTGTTGATCTACTTGTAATATTGATGTTTGATGTTGTTGTAATCACTAAACATGTTAACGGAATCAATCGAACACAAGTTAGGAAGTTAAAAGCTGAAACAGTAGGCTGTTTGGTGATTACAGCCAACTTCAGTTGGCTGTAACAGAACCGTAACTTAATGAAAAATGTATTTTATGAAGTCTAGGTTTATGTATTATGAAATACGGTTCTAATGGCACCATAACTTGAGTTCTGTGTAGAGTTAGAGCAGCTAGAGCTGCATTTTTCTGCTGAAAATATGCGTTTTATTTTCTGTCATAACTTGAGTTCTGTGTAGAGTTAGATCATGAAACTTGTACTGTAGGTGACCACCGATGGATTTGTAATTCTCTCACTGGAATTTCGTAAATCTGACTCTCGATAAATTTTAAATAAATTATTCCGTGGACTATGGTCAGAAAAAGATAAATCTGATTTCAGTCCAGAAAATGAATTTTATAAAATATTGGTAATGAACTGGACCCCAATATTTTTACACAATAATATTTGGATCATTTAAGACGTTCTGTAAAAATTTGGGAATTTTTGGAATAAGTTAACTATTTTATTAAAATGTCCGAAAACAGCCCGGTTTTGAATATTAATGCTGAAATGACATAAGTTGTAATTTGCATGTCTAAATGTCGGGTAGGTTATATGTGAATGATATAACGTGTTATATGTGTTATGTGCATTATTGAATGTTTGTTTATGAGTGGGGAATGGATGGAAAACTTATATGGGCATAAACCGTTAAACTGATACATGTTATGTGATAGATAAGTGTAGGAACTTTGTGCTCTATTTGAAACCACAAAATGACTAACTGGTAATTATACTAGGACGTGATTGACCAACCTTGATTGTTAGCTATTTGTGAGAGTCAAACCGAGCAACCGAGGTGAGTTCACACTTTTCTACAAAGCATGGTAAATTCCCGGTGGGAATGAGAATGTGTTGGGATTGAACCCTATCAGAGGAACAAATAATTAAAGCAAAAACTGGATCAGAACAGTGGATCCAGAATAAGCAGATGTTTACATACAAATCTCTCCCCTTGAAAGTGATTTCATATCTGCTGACCTCCTATCTGCTGATCTTACAAAGTGCTGACCTACAACTGCTGCTCAAGACCTGATGAAAGACTAAAGCCCTGCTGATTCTATCTACTGCCTTGAGTCAAGCACTGCTGATCCGGACAAGTACTGCTGGGTTCACAGCAGTGGAAAGTTGCAGCAGCTGATCTATAGTCTGTCTTGTAAAGTAATGTAATAGCAGTAGTTATCATAGCAGTGTTTGTATAGATCAGAGGTTAGAGTTTGTTAGGAGGTTAGATGTCACTTTCATGGTGACATCAGCTAAGATGCTCAGTGGTTTGCAAGTGCCTATAAATAGTTCAGTACTTTGTACTGTTCTATTAGCTCTTTTGCATCATTGTCTTCTTTGCACGAACAAACTACTGAGCTCTGGCTGAGGGGGAGTTTGCATTCATTCATCAATCATTGTAATCGTTATTGAAATAAATTCAATCTTCCGATTCATTGTGTAAAGATGTTTGATCAAAGTATTACTCTCGTTTGATTGTATGCAAAGTTTGTTTTCACCATAATTCCGATGCACACTCATCCATTCTCATTTTATTTACAAACACAAAATACAATCAGAAACAAACTCAGATCCAACAGAATGGGTACAGGAATAGGGATTCCTCGTCCTTTGGGACGCGTTCAGGAATGTGAATTCCTCGTCCTTGAGACGTGTTCAGGAATGTAAATTCCTCGTCCTATTGGGATGTATTAGACTTACTGTACTAGAACTCTATCAGCGAAGTCCCTCCCTTTTTTGTATCGACTTAATCGCCGAGGCTATGGCGAGTGGGTCATTAGTTAATAGCGCTATTAGGTTTAACAAACCGCACACCGTGCCAGTTGGATGGGTGTGTACTAATGGACTATGGCACGTCGGTGATGATAGACACCGACGCTAGGGCACAATTAATTTTCGTTAGTAGTCGATATTATAAACGAGTCTGGTAGTTTAAAATAATGGGGTAGCTCCCCACGGCCGGAGTGCCGGGCTGAATAGCCAGGGAAGGTGAATGATGTGTGTAAAATGCAACATATAAATTACATCAAATGAGGCATAAAACTAACCCTTTTTAAGTACTAATATTGGAAAAAGAGTGTTTTTGTCTTCCTTTTGTATTTTCAGGATTAAATGAGCTCAAAAACGCAAAAGAAGCAAAAAGACAGCTAAATCCAACATAAATACAAGAAAAGGAATATTAGTGGACTGCCCGACGACCCCTCAACGGCACCTTCCAAAGCAAAAAGGAGAAGACAGAAGGCTGAACACGCCCCGTGCTCAGCCAGCACGGGGCCGTGCCCAAGAAGCAGCAGAAAAGACAAATCCATAGAAGCTTCTATTGCCCATCACGGGGCCGTGCTCAGCGGACACGGGGGCGTGTCGAAAGTACAGCAGGCGCATTTATTGTAATTGTGAATTACAATTAATGAGGAGAGAGATTGTCAGACAGACACGTGGCCGTGTCCAGCGGACACGGGGCCGTGTCCAGCACTCTGTTCAGCCTATAAATAGGAGTGCTTGGATTCATTTCATCTCATCCCTTGGCACACCACCTCTCTCAAACTTCATCCACCACCCACCACCATCACAACACCATCATCCACCACCATCATCCATTGTCCATCATAGAGTGTGTGAGTCGTCTCGGGATCCAAGATTGATCGTAAGAGTTCTTGACAATCAAGGCCATGTTTGCCTAAGTCTCTTACATCACTTGGTGAAGACAAAGTGTCTAGTATAATACTTTTTATTTCTAATCTTTTGCACTTTTTATTTGGTTTTGTATTAATGACTTTAATAACTAGTTACTTATGTTGAAGGTGATCTTTCCTTATCGTTTGTCCGTGGTGTCTTGGCATTATTTTACTGTCTATATAAAATAAAGGATTTTCACCATTCATATCTCCACGGTCTATATGGAGGTATGTTGGCTACCTGGTAGGGGGTTAAGGGAACGGTTTGGTAAAGGTCTTGCCATTGTTCAGCGTTTAGAGGTCCTGCAATGGACCTGGGTCAAATTTAGTAGGACCTTTCACGGTATTGGATGGCGGGGGTCCAAACTCTTTGATCCCCTCATAAGTTAACTACTATTAATACTATAACCCGGCTATTTAGGACTGTATCCCTGCTGACTCAGACTACTTAGCCGAGGGTAACGTCACCGCCAAAAGCGGGGCCTACCACAATACTGCATTAATAACTTAATTCATTATCTTCCAATAATCCACCCCTTTAGGATTGTATCCCTGCTGACTCAAACTACTGGGGTGAGGGTAACGTCACCTTCAAAAGAGGGGCCTACTACAATAACTAAGATAATCTCTTAATTATGTGCAAAAGTGCGGAAATAATCAAAGGTTATACTAGATACGAGTCGGAACCAAGTGATTCATCTTGTCTATCTGTTTTTCTTTTATTTTTATTTTCAGCATTTTAGTTAGCTTTTAATTTTCTTAGTTTAAAACATTTTTCTAAACTTTTATTTTGGTTAGACGTTGAGGATAAACCGGTACTAAAAGCTCTTGTGTCCTTGGACGACCTCGGTATCTTACCAACACTATACTACACTCAACGATGGGTGCACTTGCCCATATGTGTGTTTAGTGTCAGTGAAATATCGTGTTATATAAATTTAAAACTTGGCTTAAATAAGTGTTAAAAAGGGCTTAAAATATACACCTAAAATATACGACACTTACCGCACATCAAGTTTTTGGTGCCGTTGCCGGGGACACAAGGATTTTGAGAAAGTTAGGAATCAACGGCCTAATCAGTTTTCCTTTTTCTTTTTATTTTTTTTAGGATTTTTCTTAGTTTTTCAGCTTCTGCAGAGCTCAGCACGGGCCGTGCCCGCTGAACACGCCCCCGTGCTCAATCATTGGAACTGGCAATCCTGTTTTACGTCAGACAGTAAGCTGAACACGGGGCCGTGCTCACCCAACACGCCCCCGTGCCCAAGATTCAGTTACTGAAAACAGAACTGTTAGATCCCGGCGGTTGGTAATTTCTGACATAAACATGAGTGATAGTAATTGTTTTTACTTTCGGCACTCTTATGGTACGTGGTGTCAATTATGTGGTGGCAAACATGAAGAAGTAAAATGCTACTTTCTAAATTATAAGCCCCACTACATGGACCCACCAACTTCTCACAACCTTAAGAGGGGCGAAAGTAAAAATAAGCACTATTTCTCCCTCGAATGCGCCCAGCCAGATATTCTAGGGGAAATGCTCCTTGATGAGTTATTTCAACTAGAAAAGCTAGTTCAGAATTGGTTAGAAGAGCTTAGGAAGGATTTTATTGATCCACCCCAAGACGATAACCATGAAGAATTGTTGGAACCGCATTCCGACAACCTCGTTGCTCCCGAAAATACCTTCGTACCTAGCAAAGACTTGGACGATAGTCGTCCCTGTGTCGATTGTGCCGTGAAGGACTCTCCATCGACTTTGTTCGGTGCATACATAGACCTGAGCGATTCGGCATACACCTTCTTTAACAAGAGCCCGGGAAAGGGTTGGACTTGTCCACCTAGAATAAAAATAGGAATTACCCTCACCGACAACCTCTTGCGTTCTCGCCTTAGTCTAGAACAATTAAGGTATCTTAGGCACTTTGGGGTTGTTCCAACCAGTCAGGAGCCACCCGATACTAACAAGTTCCTTAAAAAACTAGACAAACTCCATAAAACAGTCCCTAGACACGGGGCCGTGCCCAGCCAACACGCCCCCGTGTCCATCGAAAGATTCCATTCTGATTAAAACGTCAGAATACGGACAAACTGTGTCAGAACTCCACCTGCACACGGGGCCGTGTCCACTGAACACGGGGCCGTGTCCAGGATGCTGTCGTTTTCTATAAATGCAGCCAAGAATTCTGCACATTTGGACCAACTTGGGACAGAGATTTGCAGGAATCTTCTCTCAAACTATCCTAGGTAAGTCTAAAAGAAGGTTCCAACAACCCATCTTGTCCTTTCCTCTTTTAGCCATTTCCTTCTTCTCCATCTTTCTCCAAGAGCTACCATTGAAAGTTTAGAATTCATCCAACTCTATGGTAGGGATAAATGAGTTTTGTTCAAAGAATCTTGGTAAAAACATGTTATGAAACATTGTTTTAAGTTATTAGTAGCTAAAAAGGCCCCACAAGTTCAGAAAATAACTTAAAAATCCAAGTTTCCTTGTTCCAAAACTCTGCAGAAAGATGAACACGGGGCCGTGCTCAGTGAGCACGGGGCCGTGTCCGGTCACTGTTTCATTAAATAAACTATTTTTAGTTTATTTTTCATAGGATGTCGAGTGAAAACAGCGAAACATCTTTTGTGCATTCGTCAAACAGCCGAAGAGGAAGAAGACCCTCTATTGAAGCTACACTTGTGCACTATGTGGTAGCATTAAGGGAGGCTCTCGATGAAATGACGTCAGTAGAGGAGGTCCTAATCGACCTTATTAACGATCTTACGATGGGACTTGAAAGCAGCTTCCAAGAAATTAACCTCTTGCACCAGAGGTTAAATATTCTTGTAGCACCTCCAATGGAACCAGTCCTTCCTCAACAAGATTGGAACCTAGCACTCGGAATCAACAACCCTACCGGGTGGGAAGACTTTCCAGCGGAACCTCCCGTGGAACACCAACAAGAGATCCCGGTGGAAGTTGAAACTCCTCAAACTAATGCCAATGAGCCTTCTTTTCTCCTTCCAAGGGAGGTGGAAGAATGGCTCGCCGACATTTGAGGAGAACCGCACGCGGAAGAAGGAGTTCAAATAGGCCTTGTTTAACCAAGATTAATTACTTCTTGGAAATTTTGCTAATTAAAATAAAGTAAAGGCTAGGACTCCATGGTTTGTTATTTCTTTGTTTTATCTAGTTTAATTTAGGACTATGTAAGTTCTCTCTATGATGAAATGAAATGATGGTTTTAAGGTTTGGATGGTTTGTAATGAATAAAACACACTCATGGTGGTAAAGGATGAAAAGGGGAACGAGAAAAATGAACCCATGCACAAGAACAAGGCAACCCGACAATTTTCTCCATTTCAGAAGGTTCAACACGGGCCGTGCCCAACCAACACGGCCCCGTGCTGAGCACCCTGCAGAAAACGCCCAGTTCAGGTAACTGGATACGGGCCGTGTTCACCCAACACGCCCCCGTGTCCAGGCTTCTGTTTCTCTTGTTTTAATTCTGTTACTGGCACTTGAGCACGGGGCCGTGCCCGGACAACACGGGGCCGTGTCCAGTGCCCAGTAACACAATTTTTTGCTTTTTAAACACTATTTTACACATCTAATCAACCTAAAAAAATTATTTTTGGGACACATTGAGGACAATGTGTAATTTAAGTGTGGGGGGATGCTAAAACCTTGAACTTTGCAAATCCTAAATACAAGCCTTACACAAAACTCTATTGGAACCGCTAATCACCCCAAATTTTTTCAAAAATTTCATTTTTTTTTACTTGTCTAGGTTTAACTCGGGAAATTCAAGTTCTCAAAAAGGTTATATTTTCACAAATTTACAACCAATAGCGTAGTGATAAAAAGAACCAACATAAGAAAATTATGAAAAGGCATGACAAACTTATTTAAAATTTGATTATATATACTTGATCACATAAAAACCCATTCCCACAAAAGTGAGTTTTGAGCCTTTATTGAGCACACAATTACATATCAATTGACTAAATGCTCATTTTTCGTTTCTTGTGTGAATAGCCGCTTGGTTCTTACGACTCTAGAACTTGCCATGACAATACATTCCCGGTCCTTATCAACTTAAACCCGAGTAAGTAAATGATGGAGGCATTAGGACTAACCCTTTTTATTTCTACACCATTATTTTTCTTTTTCTTTTACCACCTACCCAAAAATCCCCTAGTTAGCCCCTTTGAGCCTAAACTTTTTCGTTTCATCACCCAAACAAAAACCCTTTTACCCACCAAAACCTTTTTCATTTTAAACCTTTATTTTAGTAACAAGTTCGGTTCTTCGCAAAAAAAAAAAATGATGAAGCAAAAAGAAAATAAACAAACAAGTTAATCAAAAATAACTTAGTTTGAATAAAAGCTTCATCAAAATAAAAAAATTGCAAAAATACGAAAACCGACACTTGTTACGCTTTTAGCCCTTTTTCTACTAACCACTAACCCAACCACCTACCTTTAACCCTAGCCTAACCCTTAACCCACAAAGTCCTCTTGATATCTACAAAGGTATAAAAGTTAAAAAGGAGGAGGATTGATTTCTTGGCAAGCCTATGGTAGGAATAAGTTCCATGCCGCTCTCGAGTGATTCACTAAAAATACACCTTCGGCCGAGTGTGAGTGATTTCCCCCGTGAGGTATGTGAACTTGTATATAAATAGAATTTTAAAAAGGCATGTTATGCCCAAATAAGTAATTTCTTTTATGAAAAGTTCTAAATAAATCATTACGAATAGGAGTGTAAATAAATAAAAATAAAACCCAAAAAGATCTTGGAAATCCCGACACTCTACGACAAGCCCAAAACCTTCTCTTCTACCTATTCCATTTGGGAGTGTAAGCCACATATTAAAGAGTTTTGCTTGAGGACAAGCAAAAGTTCAAGTGTGGGGGTATTTGATGTGTGTAAAATGCAACATATAAATTACATCAAATGAGGCATAAAACTAACCCTTTTTAAGTACTAATATTGGAAAAAGAGTGTTTTTGTCTTCCTTTTGTATTTTCAGGATTAAATGAGCTCAAAAACGCAAAAGAAGCAAAAAGACAGCTAAATCCAACATAAATACAAGAAAAGGAATATTAGTGCACTGCCCGACCCCTCAACGGCACCTTCCAAAGCAAAAAGGAGAAGACAGAAGGCTGAACACGCCCCGTGCTCAGCCAGCACGGGGCCGTGCCCAAGAAGCAGCAGAAAAGACAAATCCATAGAAGCTTCTATTGCCCATCACGGGGCCGTGCTCAGCGGACACGGGGGCGTGTCGAAAGTACAGCAGGCGCATTTATTGTAATTGCGAATTACAATTAATGAGGAGAGAGATTGTCAGACAGACACGGGGCCGTGTCCAGCGGACACGGGGCCGTGTCCAGCACTCTGTTCAGCCTATAAATAGGAGTGCTTGGATTCATTTCATCTCATCCCTTGGCACACCACCTCTCTCACACTTCATCCACCACCCACCACCATCACAACACCATCATCCACCACCATCATCCATTGTCCATCATAGAGTGTGTGAGTCGTCTCGGGATCCAAGATTGATCGTAAGAGTTCTTGACAATCAAGGCCATGTTTGCCTAAGTCTCTTACATCACTTGGTGAAGACAAAGTGTCTAGTATAATACTTTTTTATTTCTAATCTTTTGCACTTTTTATTTGGTTTTGTATTAATGACTTTAATAACTAGTTACTTATGTTGAAGGTGATCTTTCCTTATCGTTTGTCCGTGGTGTCTTGGCATTATTTTACTGTCTATATAAAATAAAGGATTTTCACCATTCATATCTCCACGGTCTATATGGAGGTATGTTGGCTACCTGGTAGGGGGTTAACGGAACGGTTTGGTAAAGGTCTTGCCATTGTTCAGCGTTTAGAGGTCCTGCAATGGACCTGGGTCAAATTTAGTAGGACCTCCTTCAATACTTCACGGTATTGGATGGCGGGGGTCCAAACTCTTTGATCCCCTCATAAGTTAACTACTATTAATACTATAACCCGGCTATTTAGGACTGTATCCCTGCTGACTCAGACTACTTAGCCGAGGGTAACGTCACCGCCAAAAGCGGGGCCTACCACAATACTGCATTAATAACTTAATTCATTATCTTCCAATAATCCACCCCTTTAGGATTGTATCTCTGCTGGCTCAAACTACTGGGGTGAGGGTAACGTCACCTTCAAAAGAGGGGCCTACTACAATAACTAAGATAATCTCTTAATTATGTGCAAAAGTGCGGAAATAATCAAAGGTTATACTAGATACGAGTCGGAACCAAGTGATTCATCTTGTCTATCTGTTTTTCTTTTATTTTTATTTTCAGCATTTTAGTTAGCTTTTAATTTTCTTAGTTTAAAACATTTTTCTAAACTTTTATTTTGGTTAGACGTTGAGGATAAACCGGTACTAAAAGCTCTTATGTCCTTGGACGACCTCGGTATCTTACCAACACTATACTACACTCAACGATGGGTGCACTTGCCCATATGTGTGTTTAGTGTCAGTGAAATATCGTGTTTTATAAATTTAAAACTTGGCTTAAATAAGTGTTAAAAAGGGCTTAAAATATACACCTAAAATATACGACACTTACCGCACATCAGTGAACATGGGATGGTTAACTAATAAACGTTTTCGAACTATGGGGTGACCCCCACGGCTAGATAGCTGATTAAGATTAAACTACGTTTTTGGAAACGACTCTAAAATGGACAACCAACCGTGAACTTACTCAACTTTGTTGTTGACTCGTTGCTACATGCTTTGCAGGTCGCTAGATGCTAGGGAGCTTGCATATGGAGGTGGTCGTTGTGGGATGCGAACTGATTTGTCCCGTACTTAATGAATAAACTTTATGAACTTATGAAACTTATGTTTGGTTCTTTAAACTTATGAACTTATGTTTTGGTTTAACGTCTTATGCTTCCGCTGTTTAAATTGAACTTGGTTAACTCCCTTTTGGTCACCAATTGTATTGTGATTGGTTTTATTTACTAAAATACGTTGTTCAATATGATTGGTGGCTCGATCCTGGTCATGTCACGCCTCCAAGCGGTGATACTCCGCATGTGGATTTTGGGGGTGTGACAACATCCATCTTTACCGGAGTGGTAGAAGACGATTGTTTTTCTGACACTGAAACCTTTGGTTTTGTAACACTTGATTTCTTTTCAACCACTTTTGGCTTCCATGTTTGTTGAGATGATGCAACCCGTTTGTAAAACTTGTCATTGTTAACTACCACATTTTTAACAGGTTCAATTTTGATTTTTGTTTTCTCATTTTCAAAATTTTCTCAACAACCATTGGAGCTTTTCTCTTCACATCAACTTTCTTCTTTTGATTCTCAACAATGTCAGACTTAGACTTGAAGTTGATACACTTTCGTGCAATATGTCCAACTTTGTTGCATCTGAAGCATGTACGAGTATCAACAACTCGACTTGTGCCTTCAGTCTGAGATTGTGAGGCCTTCTTTTCAAAAAATTCTTCATTTGACTTCGAAAAAATCTCAGATTCTTCATCAGAAAGTGAACTTGAACTGTTCACAAACACCTTCCTTTCAGTAAACCTTTTGTCTTGAACATTCTTTTTCTGATAACTTTTACCACCCTGATAACCACCCGACCATCTGTTTCGATTGTTGTTATAAAAACACGGTGGAACAACAGGTTTCTTATAGTAAGCTTTATCTTTCTCAAAATTCATTTGCCTCTTTGTCTATTTTAGACCTTCTACTTCAGACAAATCAATTTCAACCAGTTTGAAAACATTTTTCAACTTGTTCATATTAACATTGTCCAGAGGAAACTCAGAATCCGAATACAACTTATCTGATCCAGCCATCTTCTACATCACAAGACCCGGTTCATCACTTAAGTTGTTTTTGGATTTTGGTTTCAGAATGTATTTGTCCAAGAAACATTCATCTTCCTCAGTAGTGTCACTTTCATATTTTAGAACATTCTCAACCACACTTTTCACCACTTCAGTTTGGACACTATCGTCATCGGAAGATGAAGTGAATGTGACATTAATCGTGTCTGGAAGTTTCACTTCATTCTCATCTTCAAGATTAACCAACCCTGATTGTTTTTTCAAATAATTGTTTAGAACTGGTGGTGGAACTTGATGAAACCCCACTCCAGTTCCATCAGCATACACATCTTCGCCTGCTTTGTTCTTCCCAATGGGTTTAGGAACAATGTGTTGTAAAACAAAGCTTGCGGAGCTGTAACTGTTCAGCTTCAACTGGATGCGTTCATTTTCAATTTTAACTTCTTGAAATTGAATTTTCAACTTAGCAATCTCATCCAGATGTTGGTTGATTAATTCTTCTTTAACCCTCAAAACACTTTGCAAATGACAATTTTCTGTGTATGTTTTACCATTTCTATCATCAGAATCTTTCACTGTGCGTTTTAGCTTCTCAAAACTTTCAGAAATTTGACGATTTTCAAGAATTAATTTTTCATTTTCTTTTCTAACTCTTTCTACGTCAATTTTATCAGTTTCGATTTTTTCATTCAGTTCTTTTATTCTATCAGTTGAAGCTTTTAGCATTTTGTCACGGTTCAATATTTGATCCTCAACACTTCTGACTCTATCAGTCAGATCATCCACTTTCTTACCATTGAGATAGGTGATTGTACTACAAACTTTGCATTCTTTGATGCAATTTTTGCAGTCAACATCACCATTGACTTTCTTACCTGAATCAGTCGTTGACGCATTTGTACTGACATGGCTTTTAGACTCAGATACCGACTTAGAGTCTACCTCAAGTGCCTTAGCAGCCAGCACCTTGTCAGCCATCCTTCCCCTGTTTTTAGCATTCAACTCTTGAGTCATGTCAATGATTCCATTATCAACCTTCTTTGACTCTTCTTCTTTCTCTTCTCCACTTCCCCACCATTTTCTTTGCCAATACTCATCTTCATCAGCCATTTCTTTAATTATGGTTTCAAGATCTAGAGTGTTATGGTCAATAGCAATGTTTCCTTCTGGGTCAAGATAACATTCTCTGTCTGGATCCCATCTCCTCGCTCTTTTTGCTTCAAGATAGATACCAGATATTCTGATCATTCTTTGCTGAGCTATCATCTTTCTGTAACTATACTTCTGTTCTTCAGTTCTGTTGTCTTTCCAAGGAACAGGTTCAGCAGATTTTGCCATGAAAGCATATCCAACCGCATCCTCCTCAGGTAATAACTCGCTCCAGTCGAAACCTTCATCGTCGTGAATCACAGCAAGAGCTCCAGATTTCTCTTTGTTATCCTCAAGATGCTTCATTCTTGGCGGTTCTGATTTATTCTGATGATAAATTGCTTTCTTGTAGTAATCTTCTCTGAACGGGTTTTCAGACTCATCAGCATAAGCATTTCGGCATTCACGCTTAAAGTGACCTTTCTGTTTACACTTGAAGCATGTCACTTTAGACTTGTCAAAGCCTAGCTTGGTAGATGGTCCACCAATCGACTTTCTCCCGGTTATCTCCATGAAACACTGTGCCCGACGAACTGCACTGGCCATGCACCACCTTTTGTCGATCAATTCCATCTCCTCGGGATCTATCTGATCGTAATCTTCTTTTGTCAGGTTGGTGTTGCCAACCTTCCCTGCCACTAGACTTTCATATGATTCTAGCACAGAAGCGAGAAAAACCATCTGTTGCTTTGCCGACTCCTCACTGAAGTTTTGAGCGTTCTTTAAGTCTACAGTGATATTGCATTGAAATAGGTTCTTTGTATCAGACTAGCTTGAATGTGATGAAGAACCAATGTGAAATCCACTGCTTTGACTTTCTTTGCTTGATGTGTAGGAATTTTCAGCAGAAAATGCAGTCTTGGGAGATGTATTCTTTGGCATCATGCTTTTTGGATAATACAAATCCAAGTTCTGTTGATATGACGAGTGATTGACTTTGTGCATTTTCTTTATCTCCAGCTCGTGACTCTCTAGTCTTTCAATCAACAGATCCACCGTAAGAACTTCAGGCTTAATCGTATTCTTCAACATCAAAGCATAATATTGCCAATCCATCTCATCTGGAAATGAATCAAATAATTTGTCGATTAGCTCTTCTTGAGAAGAGAAAATTTCATGTCTCTCCAGCTCCAGCTTCAGGTGCCCAAACCTCTCAATCATTTTACAAACTGATTCATTCTTTAAACACCCAAACAAATCAAACTCTTTTCTTAGTAGTTTCTTTTTGTTTTTCACTATTTCTACACTTCTTAAATATTTAACTTTCAACTTTTGCCAGAGATCTTTAGCATTAGTGTATTCGGTCAAAGATATTATATCTTCTCGGACAGACTGAAATAGCAGTGCGATGCATTTTTGCTCAGCAACAAACGTTTCTATTTCTTCAGATGATGTCAAGCTTTCACCAGTTTTGCCTCCATCAATATATCCGTTCTTTAAACTCTTCCAGCTAGGATACGCAAAGGCCTTCAACCATTCTTCAAACTTCTTGGCCCACCGACTGTATTCTTCGATAGCCATCAACTTCGGGGGTTTGTTATATGTTCCAAAAGCACTTTCAACTCCCAAAGCATCTGATAAGCTTTTCTTTGTACTCGATGTATTCTCATTGGTGTTGCTAGGAGAAGTATCGTCTCCAGAATTTCCAGCAAAGGCATACATATCACTAAATGGATTCATGAATAGATCATCCATCTTGTACGTACCTGAAAAATCAGCAAACACTTAGAAAATTTTTAAGTTTTGAAAAATAGAAAGTTCAAGCGAAATCAGTTTGAAGCGGAATAACTTCAAGCGAAATCACCAGAATTTTCAAGCGAGATCAGACTTTTTAAGCGAAATATGAATTTGATTAGATTTCGCTTGAAATTACACTAGTATTTCAAGAGGAATCAAACTTTCAAGCGAAATCAGACGTAATTCTCAAGCGGAATAAGCCTTTTATGAGGTTTCGCTTGAAATTTTTCAAGCGGAATCTGATGATGTCATCTCTTTCAAACAACTTTTGAAGCAAAATAACAAGTTTTTGTCCAATTTTTATCGAATTAAGGTCCAAAACTCTCGGGGATTAGTTAACATTGTGATTCGCTTGATATATGTCAAATTCAGGTCATTTTCACCACTGAAATATGTTCTAATCAGAAAAGAAAGGGTAGAAGTATGAGAATCCGATGATTTCAAGCTGTAATGGTATGAACTCCTCGTCCTGAGCTCTGATACCACTTGTTGGATCGTTCCTTGACCCTAAACAGTCAAGTTGAGCAGTTCACAATCATTTACTAAGGCGGCATCAAAGTAAACAACTTCAAAACAACTTGTTCCTTTTAACTTTATTTGTATTACTGCTTATCAGAGCCTTTTACAATGATTCTGACACAATTTTGGCAGCACCTCGACTCACACACAAGATCAGGTCCCCTTGAAATGAACAATGCACAACCCTATTTATAATGAAGGAGTTTTCGCTTGAATGTGTCACATTCCTGTTCAAGCGAAATCACTTCAGTTAATTTCGCTTGAACTGGTCTGAGTAACCTTCAAGCGAAATCACTCACTTAAACACGAATAAACCCTAAATTCTATCCTATTGTGCACACGTTCATCCTATCTAGACATAAGACTCGATTAAGACGAAGTTAACAGACACTAGGTGCACCAACACACACAGTAATATAAACCTTCATCGCTCCCTTTAGCTTAGAAACACCAATAGTGTTCTTCACAAAATCGGTGGGTAAAAGCTACAGTAAAAAAATGTTAGCATTAACATCCTTAAAAATAATATACTTTATTTAAAAACATGAAGAAATAGATATGACTATAACTTACCAAAAGTTCAACTGTATTTTCATTAACAAAATGGTAGAAAGACTCAATATACTCTTTATGCACAAAAGATGAAATAGCGCTAAACATAACAAACTTTTGTTGACAATGCTGATAAGGTGCAACCTTCATAAAAGGTGTCAACAAAAAAGTATATGGTCCGATTTTCCTAAATACAAGCACCGTTCCTTCGGATAAAGACAGATCAGAAACAACTTTTTCCCAGCCTTCCATGAAAGTAAAACGACCATTGTGTCCGGCAAAATTAACCAACCAAGTCTTATCATTCACACACCTTATGACAGCATTATAATTATCAACAACAGATGATAACCATGTCTTGCAAAAGATTCAGGTATAACTTGTAAGATAAACACATACGCAATCAATCGATGATAAGCATTTCAAAATACGTATTAGTAAAACAAAATAAAGATGAATTTAAAGCATAAACATTAAAAACAGTACCAAGAATTCCTTGGTAGACTGATGAAAAACACTTGTAGAAAGACATTCTCCCTATTTTCCTGTTAAATCTGGAAAAAAAATGACATCCATAATGATACAAAGTTCATAATATTTAAAAGTTACAATGATGAATCCCTAAACAAATAAAATGAAAATAAAAAACAAAAAGCAACAACAACAACAACACAAAATCATTTTAAAACAAAGAATATCTACTGAAACAAAGAACATAAATTCAGGATTTTATATATCCCTGAAACAGAGAATATGTACTGAAACAAAGAATGTCTGTTGAAGCAAACAACATCTACTGATAAACACAAAGACTGTGCAACCAAACGTCTGCCAAAGAGAACCTCTGCTAATGAATACAAAACTATGATGAAGCTAACGTCTGCTGTGGATGAACAGATGATGCAGTTCAATAGAGGATGTTTAACATAAGAGCTTTAACAGACCATGATCAACAGATGATAAGGTCTGTTGAAGCAAAGTCTATTCAACAGATCCTAATGTATTCGTAAGACAAATTAAACATGAATTTAAAGCATAAACATTAAAACAGTACCAAGAATTCCTTGTAAGTATTACTTAGTAAATCTTGAAAACAAAGAACATAAAATCGGGATTTTATATATCCATGAAACAGAGAATATCTACTGAAACAGAGTATATTACTCGCACAAAAAGAAAAATTCTAAAACTGCATTGAATAAACCCTAACGATACTATATAACTGAGAATCTGGATTTTATGATAAACACTAACATTGGCTAATATCTATGCCTAAAACAGAGATTATCTACTGATTTTGTTTTCCAAATAATGATCCTTTGACATGTTCTCCATAAATAATATAACCACTTAACTAAATCCTTTTTCAGTTTGTATTCGTAACTATCTATAATGGTATATATACAATGATTCGATTCATTTAAGACAAAAAAAACTAAAATTTCATCATAAGTTGAATGTACATACCTGTTCTTAGTAAATCAACAATGAAATCGGTCGATTGAAGTCTGTCGTAGAAGAAGAAGGCGATGAATGTTGAACCCTAGATGAACACGGTGATGAAGAAGTATTTTGGATGAAGATTTGAAAGATGATAGTTGTTGATGTGTAATGATGGTCTGTATGCACAGAACTGTTAGTTCCCCCAAATTTCAACTGATTTAACATATAGTTACACAAACAACCCTCATTGATTTATGATATTTACATAAGGGTAACATAATGTGTAGTTAATTAATTTAAGTAAGGTATAAGTATTATTGTTATTGCAAATTGTATATAACCAACACTTTTGTAACTAAGGGATAATTTTTTTTAAATTGTAATATTTATACTATATATAAATATATTAAAATTAAATATGTTTAATATAATTATATAACCAATACTTTTGTAACTAAGTGAATGCTGACGTGGCAATAGTTACAAAATCTGATGGCTAACATATGTCCACGTTAGAACCTCTCTTGTGATAATGGATGACAGTTGTTTGGAAACCTCTGTTGGCCAACAACAGAAGTTAGGAACAACATAAGTCAACAGTCGTTAGCATAAACATAAGTTATGATTGTTGTGACAGTTAAGATGATCACAATGGAAGAAGATAAAATAGAAATGGAAATGGAAATGTATGCAGCAGAATAACAAATTTTTTCTCATAAGAATGAGAGGAATGCTTTCATGATCATGCTTTTAACCTAAGCACTTCTAATAATCGATGACAAATTGTTTGGAAACCTCTGTTGGGCAACAACAGAGGTTGGAAACAATAGTAAATCAACAATCATTAGGATAAACTGAAGTTATGACAACAGACGACACCTTTCAGCAGTGGATGAATTTTTATTCAATCAGAGGTTTCAAAAACAGTTGTTTTCAGCAGTGGTAAATGAACAGTCGTTAGGATAAACAGTTGTTTCATAAGAATGAAAGGAATGATGTCAGCATCATGCTTATAGAAAGATTGTAATTACAAATGTTCACCTAGTGAACAACATATATAGCCTAACAAACTCCCAACATCTGTTGTTAGCCTAATCACTGTTACTATGAAAACCTCTGTTGAGCGGGATATTTTGAATATCATCTGTTGTTCATTAACATATGTTGGCCCATAGCAGACCTTTGGGGCTTATTTCAGACATTCTTCATCAGCAGATGCTCTCTTTTACCAGACTTTAGCTACAACAGACCTTTTACAGCAACAAGTATTGACTCTTTGTAATTTGGAGGATCAAATTCTTCGAAAAACTCTTATTGATGATCAAATTTTATACATTATTTTGTCTTTACAATCATCTTACCAAACATCTGTTCACACACAATTCAACATCAACATAATCTAAATCAAACTCAGACACAATTACACATCTACATCAATATCGGTCTGCAATCCTCAGATGATATTCAAAACTATATAATAATACTTATGCTTGCTGATGTGTGCAAAATGCAACATATAAATTACATCGATTGTGACATAAAACTAACCCTTTTTTAGTACTAATGTTGGAAAAAGTGTGCTTTTCTCTTCCTTTTGTATTTTCAGGATTAAATGAGCTCAAATTAACAAAAGAAGCAAAAAGGCAGCTAAATCTAACATAAATACAAGAAAAGGAACAAACGTGTCATGCCCGACCTAAGCATCTTCCCAAGCAAAACAAGAGAACAGAAGGCTGAACACGCCCCGTGCTAAGTGAACACGGGGGCGTGCCCAAGTGTCAGCATAAAAGACAAAGTTGTAGAAGCTTCCATCGCCCACCACGGGGCTGTGCTCAGTGGACACTGGGCCATGGTCAACTATAAGATTCGCAGAGTCCAGGCAAATCTTGATAATACAGATATGCTTCTGCACACGGGGTCGTGCCCAGCGGACACGGGGGCGTGGTCAACTAATACAGACAAACTGCAATTAATGAAGACAGAGAAGAGGATGGACACGGGGCCGTGCCCAATGGACACGGGGCCGTGCCCGAGCTTCTGTTCAGCCTATAAATAGGAGTGCTTGGCTCAAGCTCAAACCATCCCTTGGCACACCACCTCTCTCACACACCACCCACCACCACCATAACACCAACATCCATTGTCCATCATAGAGTGTGTGAGTCGTCTCGGGATGCAAGATTGATCGTAAGAGTTCTTGACAATCAAGGCCATGTTTGCCTAAGTCTCTTACATGACTTGGTGAAGACAAAGTGTCTAGTGTAATACTTTTTATTTTTAATCTTTTCACACTTTTTACTTGGTTATGTATTAATGACTTTAATAACTAGTTTCTTATGTTGAAGGTGATTCTTCCTTATCGTTTGTCCGTGGTGTCTTGGCATTATTTTACTGTCTATATAAAATAAAAGATTTTCACCATTCATATCTCCACGGTCTATATGGAGGTATGTTGGCTACCTGGTCGGGGGTTAAGGGAACAGTTTGGTAAGAGTCTTGACTTGTTCAGTGTATTGATCCTGCAAGGACCTAGGTCAAATTTAGTAGGACCTCCTTCAATACCCACCGGTATTGGATGGCGGGGGTCCAAACTCTTTGATCCCCTCATATGTAAGCTACTATTAATACTTTAACCCGGCTACTTAGGACTGTATCCCTGCTGACTCAGACTACTTAGCCGAGGGTAACGTCACCTTCAAAAGAGGGGCCTACCATAATATGCATTAATAACTTAATTAATTATCTTTCAATAATCCGACCCTTTAGGATTGTATCCTTGCTGACTCAAACTACTGGGTTGAGGGTAACGTCACCTTCAAAAGAGGGGCCTACTACAATAACTAAGATAATCTCTTAAATAGTACAAAAGTGCGGAAATAATCAAAGGTTACACTAAACACGAGTCGGAGCCAAGTGATTCATCTTGTCTATCTGTTTTTATTTTTATTTTTCAACATTTTAGTTAGTTTTTATTTTTCTAGTTTAAAACCTTTTTCTAAACTTTTGATTTGATTAGACGTTGAGGATAAACCGGTACTAAAAGCTTTTGTGTCCTTGGACGACCTCGGTATCTTGCCAACACTATAATACGCTCATGATGGGTGCACTTGCCCATATGTGTGTTTAGTGTTAGTAAATATCGTGTTTTATAAATTTAAAACTTGGTTAAAAAAGTGTAAAAGGGCTTAAAATAAACATTAAAACCATAACACACTTCACGCACATCAAGTTTTTGGCGCCGTTGCAGGGGACACAAGGGTTTTAAGAAAGATTAAAATCGACGGCCTAATCAGTTTTTCAAAACCTATTCAAAACGCGCGCACATTTTTTTGCATTTTAGTTTAGTTTTGCATTTACTGTAAGTTGAACACGGGCCGTGCTCACTGAACACGGGGCCGTGCTGCACATTTTTCATAAAACACCCAGATACGGTAACTTGAACACGGGGCCGTGCTCACTGAACACGCCCCCGTGCTCAACGAAATCAGTAACTTTAATTAAAACGCCCAGATACAGATCCTGAACATGGGGCCGTGTCCACTGAACACGGGGTCGTGTCCAGCCTCTGTTTCCGTTTTTATTTTTGTTTTCTGGTCTCGAGACGTTGTTGTGGTCTGCTGAGTGATTCTTATGGATCAATACTCAGGAAGTTACAATTACACCTATGAGGGGATGATTATAGGAGTAACTATTGCACTAATTGTGGTAACCCGCACTCGGTTCAGTTTTGTAACTTATATCAACCATCCACTTCATACACCTACTATGAGGAGCCCAGGTACGAGCCATCAACTTCATACACATCTTATGAAGACCAAAGGTATGAACTTCCTCCCTCATACTCATATTTTAATGAACCAAGGTATGAGCCTTCTTACTCATACTTTGAGGAACCAAGATATGAGCCATCAACTTCATATACTTATTATGAGGAACCATGGCGTGAACAACCCACCTCATATGAGTATTATGAAGAGCAAAATTACGACCCTTATCCATCATATGCTTACAATGAAGAACAATGGTGTGAACCATCTACTTCATATGGGTATTATGAGGAACAAAGGATCGAACAACTGGATTCAAGCTTTGAAAATCCCGATCCTTTTTCTATAACCAAAGTGACCGATAGGATATTAGAACACCTTAGAGTTATCGATCGCTATATAAAAGAATCTCGCGCAAGGGAAGAGGAGTCCCGCGCAAGAGAAGAATTAAATAAAGAAGAGATAACTGAAAGTGTAAAAATGGAAGAACAGATAAGTGAAAAACCGACACATGAGTTAAACAACGAAAAAGGTGAGTCCGACAATGCTAAAATTCAAGAAGAGTCTAATTTTGAAGAAATTAATCTCTTGTCACCTTCTTTTGAAAATCATTGTTTAGTTCCAACTCATGCTAAGTTTTTAAAAGAGTTAAACACTAACACTAAAATTGATGAAACAGTAAGTGTTAAGTTAACTAATGATCAAACCTCACTAATAAAAGAAGATCCATTTGAAATTAACATTACACCGGTTCCATGTTTCTTTCAAAATTCGTTTATTAGTAATGTCACGGTTGATAAAGATCTTTGTGTTAACATAATTCTTAACTACATTTTCGAAAAATTAAGTATTAGTGATTTTTCTCCACTTCAAATACCCATTTTTCTATCTAATCGGAGAATAATAAAATCAATCGGTGTAGTTGAGGATGTCTTGGTTCAAACAAATCAAATGGTAATCCCAACCGACTTTGTCATCCTCGATGACACTCCTCTGGTGTTGGGACGACCCTTTGTAAAAACTCACGAAGCTTTGAAAAACCGGAAGTTCAACAATCTACCTCTTCAATTAGGGGCATTTAAAAAGAGTGTCGATCTTGAGCGGTCAATGAAATATCCATTCGGCAATAATGACCCCCTAATTGAAGATGAAGATGAACCTCCCGATACAAGTGAAAAGTTTGACCACTTTGTTGAAGAAGAGGTCTCCATAGAACAAACTTTTAAAGTTCTTGATCAAAATGAGCAACCAAATAAGGAGTCTCCTAAAGACCCACCTCTTGAGCTCAAAGAACTTCCAAAAGGTTTGGAATATGCTTTTCTAGACAAAGATGGTAAATTACCTGTAATTATTTCGTCTAAATTAGATAGTTTAGAAAATGAAAAATTAATTAACCTTTTGAAAAAACACAAAAATGTGATCGCTTGGAAGCTTGTAGATATTAAAGGAATAAGTCCTTCCATGTGCACGCACAAAATTTTAATGAATGATGACTACAAATCGGTAATACAACCACAACGTCGAGTAAATCCAAATGTTCAAGAAGTGGTTAAAAACGAAGTCATCAAATTACTTGACGCCGAACTTATTTATCCTATCTCCGATAGTCCTTGGGTAAGTCCCGTCCAAGTTGTTCCAAAGAAAGGAGGTATGACGGTAATAACTAACGAAAAGAATGAATTAATACCAACGAGAACCGTCACAGGATGGAGAGTATGTATAGATTATAGACGATTAAATGAAGCAACAAGGAAAGATCACTTCCCTTTGCCCTTCATTGATCAAATGTTAGAAAGATTATTCGGTCATAAATTTTACTGTTTCTTTGATGGTTTTTCAGGTTACTTTCAAATCCCGATAGCACCCGAAGACCAAGAAAAGACAACCTTTACATGCCCCTATGGAACTTTTGCTTATCGACGCATGCCGTTTGGTCTATGTAATGCCCCTGCAACATTCCAACGTTGCATGGTAGCTATCTTCCATGACATGATAGAAAAGACAATGGAAGTCTTCATGGACGACTTTTCTATCTTTGGGGATTCATACGACCAATGCCTCGATAACCTTGAACGAATGCTATCCCGGTGTGAGGAAACTAACCTCGCCCTTAATTGGGAAAAATGCCATTTCATGGTAACGGAGGGAATAGTACTCGGTCATAAAATCTCAAGTGAAGGAATGGAAGTTGATCGAGCTAAAATAGACACCATTTCTCGACTACCACCCCCATCCTCCGTTAGAGCTATCAGAAGTTTCCTAGGGCATGCCAGATTTTATAGGCGGTTTATCAAAGACTTTTCTAAAATTTCAAGGCCTCTAACAAAATTACTTGAAAAAGATGCCCCTTTCATCTTTGACAAGGATTGCAATCAAGCATTTCTAACCCTAAAGGAAATGCTAGTCAATGCACCTATCATGATAGCGCCTGATTGGAAATTTCCTTTCGAAATCATGTGCGATGCAAGTGACTTTGCAGTTGGAGCTTTCTTGGGACAAAGAAAAGAAAAACATTTCCACCCAATTTATTATGCTAGTAAAACACTTAACGATGCACAAGAAAATTACACAACAACTGAAAAAGAACTACTAGCTATGGTATTTGCTTTTGATAAATTTCGTTCTTATCTTGTTCTATCTAAAACTATAGTCTATACAGATCATGCAGCCATTCGATATCTCTTCAAAAAGCAGGACGCAAAACCACGTTTGATTCGGTGGATTTTACTCCTCCAAGAATTTGATATTGAAATTAGAGACAAAAGAGGAGCTGAAAACACCGTAGCAGATCATCTTTCACGCTTAGAAGACCCAGCTTTGGAGGCAACCAGGGATGAGCAAATCAACGAAAAATTTCCAACAGAATCCCAAGAAATAGTGGAATACAAAGAAGAACCATGGTACGCCAACTATGCTAACTACCTAGCTAGCGATATAGTCGCTAAGGGTTGGCCGCATCATCAAAGAAAAAAAATCTTTACTAATCTGAAGCATTATTTTTGGGAAGACCCATATCTTTTCAAAATATGTGCCGACCAACTCATCCGGTGATGCGTACATGGTAGCGAAGCACGAAGAATTCTTCGCCATTGTCATGAAAGTCCATACGGAGGACATCATGGTGCCGCTAGTACCGCACAAAAGGTATTTGATTCAGGATTTTATTGGCCAACCATTTACAAAGACGCCCAAAGTCTTGTCAAGACATGTGATGCTTACCAAAGAACATGTAATATTTCTTCCAAAAACGAAATGCCACAAAATGGCATTCTTGTTTGTGAAATTTTTGATGTGTGGGGACTCGACTTTATGGGACCTTTCCCACCGTCAAAAGGAAACAAATATATACTTGTGGCAGTAGATTACTTGTCTAAATGGGCCGAGGCACTTCCAACAAATGATGGAAGAGTCGTGGTAAGATTTCTGAAAAAATTATTCTCTCGTTTTGGAACACCTAAAGCATTAATAAGTGATAGAGGTACCCATTTTTGCAACCATCAACTTGAAATTTTTTTAACAAGATATGGGGTCTATCACCGGGTCTCAATAGCATATCACCCTCAAACAAACGGACAAGCTGAAGTGACTAATAGAGGTTTAAAACGAATTCTCGAAAAAACCATAGGGCTAAATAGAAAAGAATGGGCAGATAAATTAGATGATGCTTTATGGGCTTTTCGAACTGCTTATAAAACAACAATAGGTACAACCCTATATAAGCTAGTCTATGGGAAAAGCTGTCATTTTCCAGTAGAAATTGCACACAAAGTCTACTGGGCAATTAAAAATGTAAACTTAGATTTAGAATTTTCCGGTAGAAATCGATTTTGTCAATTAAATGAGTTAGACGAACTTAGGAATTATGCATACTCAAACTCATAAATTTATAAGGAAAGAATGAAAAAACTTGCATGACAAACATATTAAACCTAATGAATTTCGAGTAGGAGATCAAGTTCTTTTGTTTAATTCACGACTTTGACTATTTCCTGGTAAATTAAAATCTAGGTGGTCAGGACCTTTTTCCATCACCCATATTTTCCCACACGGTGCAGTAGAAATTAAATCTTGGAATAGACCTCCATTCAAAGTCAATGGCCAATGGCTGAAACTCTATCAAGGATTTATTGAGGATGAAGAGGAAGAAATCTCGCTTCAAACAGTCGATAAGTAAAGGCAACAACATCATACCTGGTAAGTTACGAACCAACGGGATGACATCATAATCGGTAAGTCTTCTAACCAAGTTTTTAGGAAACAAGGGGTGCTCACACGAGCACTAAAAAAAACTTTTGCTCGGTACGAGGCCGTGTCCGCTGGACATGGGGCCGTGTCCGCGCGACTGTCAGGATAAAACCCCTTTTTCATAACAGTTACTTCATTCCACACGCCCCATTTCCCCAAAAACGCTCTGTTTCAAGGCGATTTTCCGCAGATTTTCGACGTCTCCTATCGTTCTAACAACATCAAGGTATGATTCTACCACTGTTATTAGTTAGATTAAGCATTTGCATGTAGTTAAAACTTCAAAAAATTGGGGAAAATCTAGGGTTCTTGAACTTCATCCGGATCGAACCTCAAATTTTTGCTTAAATCTGTTAGCATTAGTTTAGAATAGTGTTATAGGAAGTAAACCCACTTGTATTGTTCAAAGATTCGCCCGATTTCTCACAAAAACCCCAAACCCTTGTTTTTGAACCGAAAAAGATAAAATTGAATGGGTAAACGGGTTGATTTGGGAAAAACGACACTTGAGGTTTCATTTTCGGGGGAAACCGCACCTATTAGACCAAAAAAAATTTCAAGTTTTCGAAACCGGGTCGAAAAATGATGTTTTTGAGTAACAGACACCTGGACACGGGGTCGTGCCCACTGAACACAGGGCCGTGTCCAGCTCGCTGTTTGCAGTTTTATCCGAAAATTCCACTGTTTCATGCTAACTTTTGGTTTATTCTTTCAGATGGCAAGGAAGTTCATGAGATTCAACGCAAATGAGCTCGATGCTAGGGCTAGATACGAAGTACTTCAAACAAGACCGGAAGAATACCCAAGACAAGCATGCTTGGATTTGTTAGCATTGGTGAACCAACTTGACCGCTTCAACAACCTAGTCACAGGACCACTAAGAGTCACCCTGACCACTCGACTTCGCTCGGTCCACGAGTGCACTATGGAATTCTATAGCACCTTCACGTTCAATTCAAGGTGCGACCCATTTGACAATGATGGGGTAGCATTCCGATGTGGTGGAACTAGGTATTCGATTTCAATGGCACAATTTGGGTCGATCATTGGGTTGTATACGGAAGAAGACGCGGGTAATGAAGAAAACACCGGAGGGTTGCGAGAATTGGATGGGAACGAACGCCAAGCCGCATGGGTTCAGATTGGTGAAGGGCACTACAACCCGAGCAGCACTAAGAGTACTAAGCTGAGGGACCCACTTTACCGTTACATTTATAGAGTCCTCGCTTACTCTCTTAGCCAAAGGCATGATAGCAGTGGAGTTGTGGGGTTGATAGATTTGGTGGTCCTTCATTGTATTCATACCCGCAGGCAACTAGATGTTCCGTACCTCCTGCTCCGTAACATGCATCTGAACCGACTTGCTACTTCACCAACCCCAATCTTCTTCGGGGAGTGGATATACTGTCTCTTCAAGCAGGGGCATGCATGGAACCCGCAAGAGGCACTCGTCCTTCACGCTCCACAACATCATCAGTACCAGTACCAGCCCCATGGTGATCCGGGCCAATCCTCCTCACAAGGAGGTGGTTTTCCTAACCTCAAAAGTTTACATGATTTGTTGCAGGAAAACCTCATGTGCACCCAAAAGACCTATAACATGGAGAGCAACACGTACAACCGGGTTGGAGCAATCGAGAGAAACATATCCGATATCGAAGATGATATTGGGAATATCCGGGAGTACATTGCGGGGCATGATGAAGGAGATGATGATGAGGAGGACGAAGACATGGACTAGGCGGGAGGAGCGGAGGCAGAAGCAGTTGGTTGGTGATCCCACAGGTTAACCCCCTTTTATCTTGAACAATTTCTAGCCTGCGTGCCGTGTGTTGAACAATTTACTTTCCTTTAACTCTTTTTATTTTCTGCATTTCTTTTTCTTTTTAACTTTGTGACATGGATATTGAACTTGGTAATTTAGGATGTTTGCTATGGTTTGGTGTAGTTTTTATTGCTAAAATAGGTACATAAGAGGCTTAGAACACTAAACATTAGTGTTAATAAAGCCGGGACAGGAAAACCAGAGCCAGAAACCTGTTTTTCACCTTTGCAGATTGTCTACACGGGGCCGTGTCCAGCCAACACGCCCCCGCGCCCACTTCCCCAGACCTGCTGTTTGTCTAAATCTGCAGACTTTTTCCAGACACGGGGTCGTGCCTAGTGGACACGCCCCCGTGTCCACCTTTTGTAAGTTTTCGTTACTGGAACTTGAACACGGGGCCATGCCCGGACAACACGGGGCCGTGTCCAGGCGCCCAGTAACACAAAAAGTTTGCTTTTTCACACCTTTTACACATTCAATCAACCTTAAAACTTATTTTTGGGACACATTGAGGACAATGTGTAATTTAAGTGTGGGGGGGGGGGGTGCTAAAACTTTGAATCTTGCAAGTCCTAACTACAAGCCTTACACAAAACTCTATTGGAACCGCTAATCACCCCAAATGTTTTTCAAAAATTTTCATTTTTTTACTTGTCTAGGTTTAACTTGGGAATTTCAAATTCTAAAAAGGTTACATTTTTACAAATTTACAACCGATAGCATCGTGACAAAAAGAACCAACATAAGAAAATTATGAAAAAGGCATGACAAGCTTAGTTAAAATTTAATTATATATACTTGATCACATAAAAACCCATTCCCATAAAAGTGACTTTTGAGCCTTTATTGAGCATACAAATACATATCCTTAAACTAAATGCTCATTTTTCGTTTCTTGTGTGAATAGCCGCTTGGTTCTTACAACTCTAGAACTTGCCACGACGATACATTCCTGGTCCTTACCAACTTAAACCCGAGTAAGTAAATGATGGAGGCATTAGGACTAACCCTTTTTATTTCTACACCATTATTTTTCTTTTTTTTACCACCTACCCAAAATCCCCCTAGTTAACCCCTTTGAGCCTAAACCTTTTCATTTCTTAACCCAAAACCAAACACCCTTTCACCCACCAAAACCTTTTTATTTTTAACCCTTTGTTTTAGTAACAAGCTCGGTTTTTCGTATGACTTTGAAAAAAAAATGACTTTGTGTTGATGATGAAGCAAAAGAAATAAACAAGCAAGTTCATCAAAAATAACTTTGTTTGAATTATGGCTTCATGAAAATAAAAATTGCAAAAATAAAAAGTCTTACGAAAACCGACGCTTTTTACGTTTTTCGCCCTTTTTCTACTAACCACTAACCCAACCACCTACCTTTAACCCAAGCCTAACCCTTCATCCAAAAAGTCCTATTGATATTTACAAAGGTGTATAGTTAAAAAGGAGGAGGATTGATTGCTTGGCAAGCCTATGGTAGGAGTAAGTTTCATGCCGCTCTCGAGTGATTCACTAAAATACATTTTCGGCCGAGTGTTGAGTGATCCCCCGTGAGGTATGTGAACTTGTATATAAATAGAATTTTAAAGAGGTATGTTATGCACTAATAAGTAATTTATCTTATGAAAAGTTTTAAATAAATCATGACGAATAGGATTGTAAATAAATAAAGATAAAACTTAATAAGGAATCTTGGAAATCCCGACACTCTATGACAAGCCCAAAAACCTTCTCTTCTACCCATTCCATTTGGTAGTGAAAAGCCACATTTTAAAGAGCTTTGCTTAAGGACAAGCAAAGATTCAAGTGTGGGGGTATTTGATGTGTGCAAAATGCAACATATAAATTACATCAATTGTGGCATAAAACTAACCCTTTTTTAGTACAATGTTGGAAAAAGTGTGCTTTTCTCTTCCTTTTGTATTTTCAGGATTAAATGAGCTCAAATTAACAAAAGAAGCAAAAAGGCAGCTAAATCTAACATAAATACAAGAAAAGGAACAAATGTGGCATGCCCGACCTCCCCGAAAGCATCTTCCCAAGCAAAACAAGAGAATAGAAGGCTGAACACGCCCCATGCTCAGTGAACACGGGGGCGTGCCCAAGTGTCAGCATAAAAGACAAAGTTGTAGAAGCTTCCATCGCCCACCACAGGGCCGTGCTCGGCGGACACGGGGCCATGGTCAACTATAAGATTTGCAGAATCCAGGCAAATCTTGATAGTACAGATATGCTTCTGCACACGGGGTCGTGCCCAGCGGACACGGGGGCGTGGTCAACTAATATGGACAAACTGCAATTAATGAAGACAGAGAAGAGGATGGACACGGGGCCGTGCCCAATGGACACGGGGCCGTGCCCGAGCTTCTGTTCAGCCTATAAATAGGAGTGCTTGGCTAAAGCTCAAACCATCCCTTGGCACACCACCTCTCTCACACACCACCCACCACCACCATAACACCATCATCCACCACCATCATCCATTGTCCATCATAGAGTGTGTGAGTCATCTCGGGATCCAAGATTGATCGTAAGAGTTCTTGACAATCAAGGCCATGTTTGCCTAAGTCTCTTACATCACTTGGTGAAGACAAAGTGTCTAGTGTAATACTTTTTATTTTTAATCTTTTCGCACTTTTTACTTGGTTATGTATTAATGACTTTAATAACTAGTTTCTTATGTTGAAGGTGATTCTTCCTTATCGTTTGTCCGTGGTGTCTTGGCATTATTTTACTGTCTATATAAAATAAAAGATTTTCACCATTCATATCTCCACGGTCTATATGGAGGTATGTTGGCTACCTGGTCGGGGGTTAAAGGAACAGTTTGGTAAGAGTCTTGCCTTGTTCAGTGTATAGATCCTGCAAGGACCTGGGTCAAATTTAGTAGGACCTCCTTCAATACCCAACGGTATTGGATGGCGGGGGTCCAAACTTTTTGATCCCCTCATATGTAAGCTACTATTAATACTTTAACCCGGCTACTTAGGACTGTATCCCTGCTGACTCAGACTACTTAGCCGAGGGTAACGTCACCTTCTAAAGAGGGGCCTACCATAATATGCATTAATAACTTAATTAATTATCTTTCAATAATCCGACCCTTTAGGATTGTATCCTTGCTGACTCAAACTACTGGGTTGAGGGTAACGTCACCTTCAAAAGAGGGGCCTACTACAATAACTAAGATAATCTCTTAAATAGTGCAAAAGTGCGGAAATAATCAAAGGTTACACTAAACACGAGTCGGAGCCAAGTGATTCATGTTGTCTATCTGTTTTTATTTTTATTTTTATTTTTCAGCATTTTAGTTAGTTTTTAATTTTCTAGTTTAAAACCTTTTTCTAAACTTTTGATTTGATTTGCCGTTGAGGATAAACCGGTACTAAAAGCTCTTGTGTCCTTGGACGACCTCGGTATCTTGCCAACACTATACTACGCTCACGATGGGTGCACTTGCCCATATGTGTGTTTAGTGTTAGTAAATATCGTGTTTTATAAATTTAAAACTTGGTTAAAAAGGTGTAAAAGGGCTTAAAATAAACATTAAAACCATAACACACTTCACGTATATCACTTGCTAAAATAAGTAAAAGTAAAATGTGACAACAAAGATTAATAGGATTTAAATTTATTCCTTTATTCAGCAGTGGTAAATCAATAATAATTAGGATAAACAGTTGTTTCATAAGAATGAGAAGAATGATGTCAGCATTATGCTTATACAAAGATTACAATTACAATGTTCACCTTGTTAGCAACATCTAATAGCCTAACAAACTCCCAACATCTACTATTAGCCTAACCACTACTACTATAAAAACCTCTGTTGAGCAGCATATTTTGAATATCATATGTTGTTCATTAACATCTGTTGGCCCATTGCAGACCTTTGCGACTTCAGACATTCTTCATCAGCAGATGCTCTCTTTTGCCAGACTTTAGTTACAATAGACCTTTTACAGCAACACGTATTGACTCTTTGTAATTTGGAGAATCAAATTCTTCAAAAAACTCTTATTGATGATCAAATTTTATACATTATTTTATCTTTACACTCATCTGTTCACCCTTAAACCAACCTTTAATCCTATTAAACCTCTGTTGACTTACCAAACATCTGTTCACACATAATTCAACATCAACATAATCTAACAAACTCCCAACATCTGCTATTATCCTAACCACTGTTACTATAAAGACCTACCTTGAGCAGCTTAATTTGAATATCATCTGTTGTTCTTTAACATATGTTGGCCCATAGCAGACCTTTTCTTCTTCTTCAGACTTTCTTCATCAGCAAATGTTCTCTTTTACCTTTTATGGCTACAACAGACCTTTTACAATAGCAAATACTGATGTGTTTGTAATTTTGTGGAGCAAATTCTTCAAAAAACTCTTATTGGTGATCAAATTTTATACATTATTTTGTCTTTGCACTCATCTGTTCACCTTTGTCACACCCCAACCGATGGCAGAATCATCGGGGCGTGGCACTGAGCGAAACAGATTGTCCAGAAGTTTCCATAATAACTATAATTACCAATTATTTAAGCATCACGTCCCATACCATGACATAAAAAGTAACATAATTATTACAGACAAAATCTAGTCAAATTGTTCTGTTCCGACAACTCAGATTTCAAGTACAGACAATTCGTTTATTTGTTTCTAGACCTTTCCTAGCCTCGATTTCACAGCAAGCCAAGCATCTAAACATCTTAAGCACCTACCACATACGTTAAAGTAAAAGTCAATACACATAGTGTAAAGGTGAGCATACAAGTTTGATAATAGCATATAGAGTTCGAAATTGTTTACGCATAAGCAGCATGTACACAGTGTGAAATGAAGGACGTAAGTTATCGACATGAACCTATCGATACCAATGACTGCGAGTTGACTGCCCAAGGTAGTTCGTAATACACACTCACCACTGTGAGCCATGTAATTAATTGTCCTTAACAACCCCTGAGTGAACAGGTGCTGAATCCAAACTATAGTACTATCGTTGCTAAGGCAGGTAGACAGCATTCCATGTGTAAACATAACAAACAAGCATTCATTAAGTCATGTATAACATGCGGTAACGGTTAGCGTTAAAGTATTGCGTAGTGTGTTTGATGTGATTTAGAATAAGTAACGTATGTAACACCCAAAAGTGCATAAAGCAAAAAGGGTTCGAGTATACTCACAGCGATTGAGTTAATGGATTGAAGGGAGCGCTAGAGCGGATATTAGCCTGATCATAACGATATCACACAAGATAAGCGGTAGCTCAGGACCGGTTAATTGCGAGTGCCCGATCTCGTGCCATACAATTGGCGATCGACATTTTCTTCCTTATAAAGCCTCAAACGGTGCCATTTGAATGCTGGAATGATAACTGTTATTGTATGATAATTTGACTAAAGGTAAGTATGCGTCCCAATTACCACCGAAATCTATGACACACGAACGGAGCATGTCTTCAAGGGTACGAATCGTTCTTTCAGTCTAACCGTCGGTTTGAGGGTGGAATGCGGTACTTAGATTAAGTGTAGTACCGAGAGCCGTTTGAAATGTTCCCCATAGACGCGAGGAAAATTGGGTATCACGGTCAGAGATAATGTCGCGAGGTGTCCCATGTCGACAAATGATCTCATTGGTGTAGATTCGGGCTAATCTTTCTACCTTGTAGTCTTCTCGTATTAGCAGAAAATGAGCAGATTTGGTCAAACGGTCAACGACAACCCAGATACTGTCGTGACTTGATGGCGTTCGCGGAAGTTTCGTTATCAAGTCCATAGCTATACGTTCCCACTTCCACATAGGGATCGGGGGTTGTTCAAGTAAGCCATAGGGTCTTTGGTGCTCGACCTTGACTTTCGAGCAAGTTAGGCACTTTCCAACATAGAGGGCGATATCTCTCTTCATGCCCGGCCACCAGTACTTGTAGCGAAGGTCCTGGTACATCTTGTCGGCACCGAGATGAATAGAGTATCGGGATTTATGGGCTTCGTCCATCCAAATCTTTCGTAAATCGGTCCGCTTAGGGATCCAAATTTGGTCCAGATAATGAAATATCCCATTCGGCTTGTTCACAAGATGGGCTCCATCGTGGTAGATCATTTCCTTCTTTAGAGTGCTTTCATTAAAACAGGCATGCTGAGCTTCACGGATGAGGGTTTCGAGATCGTATTGGGCTTGGATATTACGGGCGCTATGTAAATAACTTCGTCTGCTGAGAGCGTCGGCAACTACATTTGCTTTGCCAGGATGATAACGAATCTCGCAGTCGTAATCGTTGAGAAGTTCTACCCATCGGCGTTGACGCATATTATGTTCCTTCTGGTCAAAGGTATGTTGTAGGCTCCTATGATCGATGAAGATCGTACACTTGGTACCATACAGGTAGTGTCGCCAAATCCTTAACGCAAAAACAACTGCACCTAGCTCGAGGTCGTGGGTGGTATAGTTCTTCTCGTGGATCTTGAGCTGACAAGATGCGTAAGCGATAACCTTGTCCCGTTGCATGAAAACACAACCAAGACCAAGGTTTGAGGCATCACAATAGACAATAAAGTCGTCGTTTCCGTCTGGTAAAGTGAGAACAGGAGCATTGCAGAGCATATGTTTGAGGGTTTGGAAAGCAGACTCTTGTTCAGTTCCCCAAACAAAAGGCTTGTCTTTATGTATGAGAGCGGTAAGCGGCACAGCGATTTTTGAGAACCCTTCGATAAATCGACGATAATAGCCCGTTAGTCCGAGAAAAGAACGGACTTCAGACGGGTTCTTTGGTGTAATCCAACTCTTAAAATCTTCGATGTTTGCGGGGTCGACGTGAATACCTTGACTATTGACAATATGACCGAGGAATTGAACCTCCTCCAGCCAGAATTCACACTTGGAGAACTTGGCATAAAGTCGATTCCGTTGGAGTAGCTCGAGAACCAAACGTAGATGTTGCGAGTGTTCGGCTTTTGACTTGGAATAGATCAAGACATCATCGATGAACACGATGAGGAAGCAGTCGAGATAAGGTTTACACACGCGATTCATCAGATCCATGAAAACCGCGGGTGTGTTGGTTAAACCAAAAGGTATAACAACGAACTCATAATGGCCGTATCGAGTGTGAAAAGCGATTTTGGGTATATCCTCCTCTTGAATGCGTAGTTGGTGATAGCCTGAGCATAGATCGATCTTCAAGAAACAAGTAGCACCTTGTAGCTGGTCAAACAAATCATCAATTCGAGGCAGGGGATAATGATTCTTGATAGTCAACTTATTCAATTCTCGATAGTCAATGCACATCCTGAACGTCCCATCCTTTTTTTTGACGAAAAGGATCGGCGCGCCCCAAGGAGAGGTGCTTGGGCGAATGAAGCCTTTATCAAGTAGTTCCTGGAGCTGACTCGAGAGTTCGCGTATTTCGGACGGAGCGAGTCGATAAGGAGCTCTGGCAACAGGGTTTGCTCCAGGAACGAGGTCGATGCGAAAGTCGATATCACGACTTGGTGGTAATCCAGGAAGATCATCAGGAAGCACATTAGGAAAGTCACGAACCACAGGAACGTCTTTCACCCCTGTCTTTCCTTTCTTTTCCTTCTCTACTACTACAATGTTAGCCAAGAAGCTCTGTATTCCTTACGGAGATACTTGATAGCTTGGGTACATGACATGAGCTTTAGACCCTTCAAAGCAGTTTCGCCATAAACACATAACAAATCACCATTTGCGAGCGAGAATCGAATCATCTTATCGAAGCACACAACTTCAGCATGGTTTTCACGATGAAAGTCCATGCCTACTATAACATCAAAACTTCCGAGTTGCATCAGAATAAGGTCGATTGGAAAGATGTGATTGTTGAGTTCAAGAGTACAATCACGAAGAACGGAATTGACAGAGATGGTTCTTCTGGTGGCGACTTCGACATCGAACGTCGAGGGGAGATGGGAGCGCTTACGATTAAGGAGCTTCTCGAATTCAAATGACACAAAACAGTTATCAGCTCCAGTATCAAACAAACACGAAGCATATATACCGTTTACGAGAAACATACCATTAACCACATTGTTGTCGGCCTGGGCTTGGCGCGCATTGATGTTGAAAGTCCTGGAGCGGGCGGCTTGTTGCTGTTGCTGTTGAGGCTATTACTGCTGCTGTTGCTGAGGCTGCTGCTGTTGGGGCGCTTGTTTCACAACCCTGTTCGGGCACATGTTCGCGAAGTGGTTGGGATCACCACACGCGAAGCAGAATCTGGCGTTGATCGCGGGTGCCTGAGCTGCTTGTTGGCCTTGAGGAGCTGGAAGCAGAGCTTGATGAGCAGTGGCTTGGGCTGGTGCTTGTCGAGGACCAGTACGGTAGTTGGCGGTGAAGTGGTCGTACGTGTTGCAATGCATGTAAAATCTGCAGGCGATACCCACCGGATGATGATAAGTACATGTCGGGAAAGCAGGGTGGGGACTAGTGTAAGCACGCTTTGCAGGCGGTGCATATGTAACTGGTGCTGGAGCTGATCGGTGCTGAGATTGCTGCTGAGCCAGTACGACTTGAAGTGGGGCAGCAGTTCTAGCGACAACATAGTTCTTGTTGCTGGAGCTACTGTTGTTGTTCTTTCTCTTGCGACGAGAGGACTTTGATGATTGAGAAGTGGCGGTGGTTTCAGCGGTTGGTGCGGCGGTGGCTTGGTGCAGGTTTTTGGTAGCTTTATCCCAAAATCTAGCCTTGACTCGCTTGTCGTTGATTTCAGCGGCAAGCAGGTAAGTCTCCTCGATTGTTGCTGGTTTCGAAGCATGCACAAAATCTGCAACACAATCCGGCAGAGCGCAGATATACTTCTTGATTGTCATGTCAGCAGTCTTCACTTGATCAGGATAGATAATACTGAGCTGCTTAAAGTGAGAAGTTAAAGCAGCGTTGTCACCATCCTTCTGCTTTAGATGCCAGAATTCGTCCTCCAACTTTTGGCGCTCATGGGGAGGGCAGAACTCTTCTAGCATAACGTTCTTCACCTCATCCCATGACAAACCATAAGCTGCGTCATTTCTGCGTTTATTTCTTTCGGCCATCCACCAGTCTAAGGCACGGGACTGGAAGACGCCGGTAGCATTCAGAGTGCGGAGATTGTCAGGACATCCACTTTGTCGCAGGGTGACTTCGATTGAGTCAAACCATTGAAACAAAGCCGTAGGACCATCTTCGCCAGTGAACTCTTTCGGTCCGTAAGCTTTGAACTGTTTGAAACTAAAAGCAGCTTTGGGAGTAGCTTTAGGATCTTCGGTCTTGGACTCTTCAGACGATTTGCTCACATTCTCGTATAGTTCACTCACGATCTGAGGAACAACCTTTGCTACTTGCTTAGCGACGAGTGCGGCAAGGCGTTTGTCTCTCTGTTCTTGAAGAGCAACTCGTGGGTGACGGGTTCCAGATGACGACATTGTCTGCAACAGACATCGTCTTGGGACTCAGACATAATATAATCGAATCTCACCTCACACGTCTAATACTACTAAAGCTTAGGAATACGATCATGTAAACACGTAGGCACATAATCACAGATTCACATAAGCACAGAAGAACATAAGCACGTAAGGCACAGAACACAGAAGCACATAATCACAAGAGGTAGTCAGAATACAGAAACCTATCATTCAAAGTTCGCGAGCGTTCGAGAATAGTGATCGCAAATATCACAGCGAGTAGTATATCATAAGCGAATAATATAACAAGCAACATGGCGTAAACTCGTCCTTTATGTAGTAGCGATTTGTCAGCGTTTTGTGGTAGATGCGCAGTGCGAGTAGTGTATCGATCAAGCGAAAAGCGAATAAATCACCAAAAATCATAACACATAAATAGATAAAAATCACATAAAATCCACATAAAACGACAAAAGCGACCCTGATACATGCCGTTCAAAATTTGAAAACACATAAAATCGACGATTGCGAGCTTAAAATTGAAAATAGATTGTCTTAGGCTGGTAGACATCGACTACCCAAAGTGGTTCGACTATTCTCAAGGACTTTTGGTACACACTTGGCCTTCGGGACTGTGCTCTCGCCTCGAATCTGGGCGAATGGCACGCATCCTTCTAGTCTCAGCGCGACCTCAAGTTGTTGGAGTCTGTCGAGACTTTGGTGAGAGTTTTGTAAAACAAAATAGAGATCGGAACAAGTCGTCGAGGTTCGGGTTTCACCCCTGACTTAACGACTTCGTTCCTGTTTTTGATAAAATAAAGGAGAAATTATGCGTCAAAGTATGGATTTCACTCCTGATTTGGCGCAAATTCTCCTGTTTGTAGATAAAATGCGGGTTGAACAAGCAAATTTAGTCGAGAGTTTGCGGTTTTCACACCTGATCTCGACCTAACTGCTAGTTCATTTTTGAAAACTAGAGCGCAGTGATGGTGTAGCGTAGGAGAGAATAGCGAGAAATAGCAAGTAAGCTCGTACATGACCCCTACCGGGTGTGCACAAGTCGGTCTGTCGGTACCTAACTATGGACTAGGTCGTTTCTAAGACATCGACCCAGACTAGGTCGAGTCTTGCCTAATTCCCTATAGTTATGGCTCGGATACCAATCTGTCATACCCCAACCAATGGCGGAATCATCGGGGCGTAGCACTGAGCGAAACAGATTGTCCAGAAGTTTCCATAACAACTATAATTACCAATTATTTAAGCATCACATCCCATACCATGACATAAAAAGTAACATAATTATTACAGACAAAATCTAGTCAAATTGTTCTGTTCTGACAACTCAGATTTCTAGTACAGACAATCCGTTTATTTGTTTCTAGACCTTTCCTAGCCTTGATTTCACAGCAAGCCAAGCATCTAAACATCTTAAGCACCTGCCACATACGTTAAAGTAAAAGTCAATACACATAGTGTAAAGGTGAGCATACAAGTTTGTTAATAGCATATAGAGTTCGAAATTGTTTATGCATAACCAGCACGTACACAGTGTGAAATGAAGCACGTAAGTTATCAACATGTGTCACACCCTCAAATTCCACATGCGGAGTACCACCGCGAGGCGTGCAACTGACCAGGATCCAGCCACTAATTATTTTGAACCGTTTGGTTATTATCATAAGTAATGGTATAATTAGCGACCAATTTAATTTTTTTCAAAACATAGTTTAAGTTGCAGCGGAAAGGAAAAGAATACATATCGTAATTTAAAACCACAAGTTTATTAGTTATGAACTTACAAACCACGCACTCCAGCCGATTGCAATGTCCGTCCTAAACTGTATCGAGCAACCTGCAAAGCATGCAGTAGGGTATCAACATAATGTTGGCGAGTTCACGAGTTGTCCAGTTTTAACTTTTCGAAAACGTAAGTTGTTTAGATAAAACATTTATAATCACGTCATGGGGAGCTACCCCATATGAAAGCTACTAAACTGGCGTTACCGAAACTATTGACGAGAAGATTTTGTGCCCCGAGTCAATGTCTATCGTCATTGACCAAGATGCAAGGTATACTAGTTCACGCCCGATCTCCCCCGGTCACGGTGTGAGGTTGTCAAACCTAATAGCGCTATCAACTAATAACCCGTTCGCCCCCGGCAATTAATCGGTACGATAAGCAGGGACTTTACATGATAGAGATTCGTTTAGTTTTGCTAGTTGTGATTTATAAATAATATCCAAACGTATCTCCCCCGGAGATAGTATTTTAAAAGTACCCATTTGCATTTTCCCCCGGAAATATTAATTGAAAGTAATCTTTAAAGATGGCGGTTTGTTCGTGTCCCTCCCTGGGACGCATGCTTTTAGTGTGTGAACTCACCTTGGTTTGCTCGGCAGATAATTTACTTGTGTTGTGTTGGCCAACCATACCCTATTATGGTTATTAATATTTATCAGGTTCGTATGCAAGTAGTGTCACATATAATTCTACACGTAATCTAACACATAGCACGTAAGTCATACTAACACATACGCTATTGGGCCTATCCCAGCATATAAACAGTTAAACAGTAACAGTTAAACATTAATACTAGCACACAGTCCAAAACATCAGTTTGTGTGGCCCAATAACTAAGCAGAGTTGTCCAGTCGAAATTGGGTGGTCTCGACTCGAGAACAAGAGGTCTCGAGTCGCAACCACGAGTTCCCGAGTCAAAATCAGATGGTCTCGAGTTGTGCATAACTGAGTCGCAACCTCTGGGGGTCTCGAGTCAGGTCTCGAGTCGAGATCAGGAGGTCTTCGAGTCGTAACCAAGCTGGTCTCGACTCCTAGAGTGCGTTGTCTGGTTTCGAGTCGCAACCATAAGGTCTCGACTCGCAAACTGTGCAGATGCTTCTAGAATCCTTATCCAAACAGTACTATCCAAATCAAATATCACTAACATGTTTTGCACTCCGTACATTTACCAAATTAGATCAAACATAGCAAATTTCTAATATTTCAAAATCTCCAAACAGTTCATTATTGGGGTTTTCAACGTCACCCAAAACAGATTTATCCTAAACACTACAACACTAGCGTTGTTTTATTAAATTAAGCCAACATAAATCAGAATCATATATTGTCAAACTCAGGAACCCCAAATCAATTACTCTATGAACATTACATGTTTTCCATTCCATCCTAACATCGACTAACCGTGATCATCTATTGTGCACCAATCATAAAACCACAAGATAATTACCAATAGACATTCACTTGTGCATTCACACAAACCCTTTTATAATAGAACCCAAAGTTTAGCATTTACACAACAAGTCATCAAATCATCTTTCATATTCACAGCCTACATACATAGTCCCCAAATTGATCAATCAATAATTCTTAACAAACATATTTGCAAGACTAGACCAACAATCCTCAACCATGTACCATTCTTTCTACACAGCTCCTTCATTAATATTTTCACACAATTCTCATATCCAAAATCATCAAACAGTGACAATCAGCTATTATTATACACCCACCCGAAATCAAACAAACAACCAAATCATTAAACAAAAACACAAGCGCAAACAGTGGTACAAACTGACCGAAGGTTGAGGGACCGTGGTTGTGCGGACCGAAACTGGACCAGATGAGACCCGAGCAGAACCCGAGGTTGCCGCTGCTGCTTCTCTCCGAACATGGACTCGAGCAGAATATGACCGAGCCACCAGCTCAGGTCCGAGCTGAACATCATCGGCATCCGTTTTTATCGACTTTTCGGAAAAGGACAAAGATGAAGGGAAACGAAGAGAGAGATGGGAGGTTTACCAGTGAGATTCGTCGGACCGCCAAGAACTGCCGCCGCTGCTTTCGCTTCACTGACCGGAGCTCCGACAGTCGTCGCCGCCGTCGACTCCAGTCATCTCTCTCCTTAGCTATCACTTGTTATCTCGAACCAGAAGTATCCGGGCCTCGATCGACTGAACCAGTCACGGCTATTTTGTCACCAAACAGAAAAGGAACTAGATGAAGTGAAACAGAGAGGGTTTTTCTTACCGGTGAAATTTGTCGGAGCCAGAAGTTCCACCACCGCAGCCACGGCGGCGCTGCCGTCTCTGGTTCCACCTGCGCTCTCTCTCTCTCTCTCCTAAAATCTTCGGAGATGAAGGACGGTGCAAGGAGGGTAAGAACTTCAAGGGTGTGCGGGTGTCTCGTCGGATGAGAGGCGCCGGCAGCCGGTCGGCTTTTTACTCCGACGACCGAAGTTGAGAGAGAGTGAGGAAGAAGGTGTCGGCTGTGTGTAGAGATGTTTAGGGTTTTTGAAATGGAGTGGGGGTGAAGATGATAAGTTTTATAGTTAGGTTTTCAAAATGGGCTTGGGCTTGGGACCGTGTGTAAGGATCCGCATAACCTAATGTGTCTAGCTAGGCCCCAATGCTCGGTTTAACTCACAAACAATTATTTTACATCTGATTCGGGTTATCTGGTAAACAACTCGTATTTATTCGTTGCGGGTTAAGTATAATAATAATAGTAAAAATAATAATAATAATAATAATAATAATAATAATAATAATAATAATAATAATAATAATAATAATAATAATAATCATAGGCTCGTCTCTCGGCGATCAGGATCAAGGGTTCGAGTTGTTACATTCTCCCCATGTTACAGGAATTTCGTCCTCGAAATTTAGGCAAAAGTCATACGATACGCTCTATATGTATACAAAGGCTCCATTACCATACGTAGATACAAGCAGTTTCACGAAAGTCCATGCAACGAACATGTAAGCCACATAGCAAATATAGTCATGTAGCACGTAAATTCACATAGCATTAGATTCACAAAGTCGTACGTATTTCACTTAGTATAGAATTTCACAAAATTAACTATAGCATTCAAGAAACGTACAGGAAAACCGAGGTGTCACATTATCCCCAAGTTCAAGAAATTTCGTCCCGAAATTTAGCACGCAGCCACTGACAAGCTAGTGTGTTTAAACGTTTTCGTGGGGCGTCACATCATCCCCTTGTTGGCCTGAGATTTCTTACCGAAATTCAGTTGTAGCCTCAGTGCTGGAAGTATAGTTTGCAAACAACTGGGGATACATGCGCATCAGCTGGTTTTCCCGTTCCCAGGTAAACTCTGGGCCACGGCGTGAGTTCCAACGAACTCGGTCTGTTACTCCACGCTAGAGGGTTTTGATTTCTTGATCCTTGATCTCAACCGGTTCCTCAACGAAGCGTGGTTGGTTGCTGATCACGAGCTCCTAAAATGGAACAACGAATGTTTCATCTGGCAGACACTTATCCAGATTAGGCACGTGAAAGTCGTGTACCGCACTTAGCTCTCCAGGCAGGTTTAGTCTGCAAAGCTACCTTACCGATCCTTTCGGAAATTTCAAACGGTCCAACATATCACGGATTAAGCTCGTCTCGTTAGCCATAACGTACCACACCTTACCAGGGTGAAACTTTAAGTAGAATCCAGTCTCCGACTAGGAATTCTAGAGGTTTCCTACGCTTATCCGCGTAGCCTTTCTGACGGTCTGGAGTTGCCGTCATGCGTTGTCTGTTCTGGGCAATCCCACCCGTTGTGTCAAGTGCAAGTTCTGGGCCAGTAATTTGGCTTTAGCCCAACACAGAGGTGACCGGCATCTGCGTTCGTGCAATGCCTCAAGTGGTGCTGCCTGAATGCTAGTGTGGTAGCAGTTGCTGGGAGAGAATTCTAGAGAAGGGAAGTGTCGCTAGCATCCAAGGGTCGATAACACATGTTCTTAGCATGCCTTTGAGTGTTTGGAGGGTGCGTTTGGCCCATTTATCAGTTTGCGGGCGATAAGCGGTGCTCATGCCTAACAATGAGCCCAAAAGTCTTTCGTGCACAGCCTTGCGAAAAATCGGATGCAAAACGTGGGTTACGATCAGGTAAAAGAGAAGTTGGCATCTCGTGCCTAGTATCTACTTCTATCAAGTAGATGGTTGCAAGTTCGGAAACTTGTCGGTTTCTTTGGTCGCGTGTCGTTACTAGCAGACATTTCATCAATGCCTTGGACAGGATAGAGTAAGATAGTAGCACCTCGTAGATTATCTTCCAGTTGCTGGAGTTGCGGATCGTTTAAGGATCTCTCGAATGCTAGGTGATGCCCCTTTTGAGTTCAAATCGTGAGAGGTTGCGTATACGGTCGAGAAATGTGGGCTTTGTGGCGTTAAAAGTCGTGTACCGAAAACTTAGCGCAAGGCGGTTTTGCGTCATAGAAGTTCCAAGGTAAAGCGTAGGAGTCGTTTGGATTCCCTACTGACTTTCAGAATAGGTTCGGGCGTCGCTGAAAGAAACAAGTGTCGAATATTTACAGGATGGAATAAATTCGAGTGTCGTGACTAGGTGTTGATCGTATCGAGTTCGAAGAACAGTGCTTGTGATGCCCGTTACCCCCGGGGTATCCTTGGCTTGTTGCCCCCAACGAGTAACATTCGTAGGAAGTATTTCGTCCAAACGGAGATTTGTGCAGAATAGAGTAGGATAAGAATCAGGGAATTCATAACACGAGTAGCGAGGTAATGTTTGAAGGGTAGTCAACGTTGGTGCGTTCAATTTGAGACAAAACATAAAAGGCTTGGTGGTCGGCAATAAGGATTTATCTGGTGTCGATGAGGTAGCTGGTCGTACATAAGCCGCGGGCGATTAGGATAAAGAACGTCGTTTTGCCGATAAGAGGTGTTACGTCAGTATGAATGGCACAACAAGAACCAATGATAGAGAAGGACGGTCGTCGTATGGGTCGGGGGGGTTTAGGTTCACTAAAACGTCTAACAAGATGTTCTGAGCTGAGCCGTATGTGAAAAACGAGTTTGTGATCTCCCAAACCGGTAAGTAACCAAATTTGAATAGACTACCGAAGTCGTGAGGACGAGTCCGAAGTAGTGCTTGTGTCGTCGAAAGGCTTCCATGTAAGGTAATAAAAACATGTCTGAAAGGATACGTTTGGATCACACGTCACAATTTTTAAGATTCAAGAAGTTTATTGACTAACAGTCGAGCTTGCTGAATTTCCCCAAACTAGAGGGAAATCTGGTCAAGGTCTCAGTATGAGGGGGGGTGGGTTTCGACGTGAAACTGTGAAAACAGGTTTTCAGGAAAGTACGATTGAAGTAACACATTGAATTTCAAGGGATAAAAGTTCGCTGACTAAAGGTCGTGTTTGTTGAATTCACCAAACTGAAGAGAGGTCTGGTCAAGGTTTCTATACGAAGAAACGTGGATGTCGTGGTAAAGAAACGATAGGAGCGGGGATACCATCTGAGCAATAAACGCGGATTCGTACGAAAGCTGGCGAAAGGATTCACAGAATCAGAAAAATAACAGTTCTGACAAATGAAGGATAGGGTAAGCATCAAAGTCGTCGCACTCGTCGGTGGGTTGACTGGTTCGTGTCTTCGTCTAGCCACGCTTCCAAATACGCCGGTCTGTAAGAAAGTTATCAATCCGCTGGGTTTTGGGGCATGCTAAGGTACTAGGTTGTACTTGAATAGGGGTTAACCATGTAACGAGAAATTAGGGAGAAATAACTCTGTGGTCGATGGAAATGCGATACGATTGCTGGCACTACAATGAGAAGCATACACCACACATGCTTTTCATGTTCGAGACGTGCAAACAGAAACCCGAAAGGTGTAGACTTACTAGAAGGCTTCAAGAATCTAGGAGATCAGTCGCATGTGGGAACAAGTCTTACTACTTAAGTCGGGAAAAGAAATACGCAAGTAAAAAGGATGCGAATGACGTCGTCGTTCTTTCTAATATCCCATGATATAGGGGTGGTTCCCCTTCGTCGATTCGTTCTCGTAGCTCCTCTATGTGCTTCGTAGCTGGGCAGGTCTATCGAGTGGACGTCCCTCGTGTCGATTTGCAATCCATGGATAATATTAGGAAATATGTGGACGAGGACCTGGAATAACTAGTTTCTTGCCCTTAGTGTGTCGTGGCTTCGAATCGAGGTTAGGAGAATTCACTCCTTCTTAGCGCACATCGAGTTTACATAGTTTTCGCATAATTCACAGCGTCGAGTACTAATTACACAACTACACATTTATGAACGTAAGCCAAATTCATATACAGATCTACACACTGAGTTATGCACAAGTAATGCCGATAATTTACAATTACCAGGTGAGTACCTGAGTCTGGCGAACCTTGCAATCCGGAGTGTGGTGTCGTGGTGGTTTTTCATTAAGGAACAGTTATAGTCTGGTTTTCATATAAAAATATTTTACGTCTTAAAAATATTTTATATCTTAAACCTAGTTCACTATAACCAATGGCTCTGATACCAATGTGTCACACCCTCAAATTCCACATGCGGAGTACCACCGCGAGGCGTGGAACTGACCAGGATCCAGCCACTAATTATTTTGAACCGTTTGGTTATTATCATAAGTAATGGTATAATTAGCGACCAATTTAAATTTTTTCAAAACATAGTTTAAGTTGCCGCGGAAAGGAAAAGAATACATATCGTAATTTAAAACCACAAGTTTATTAGTTATGAACTTACAAACCACGCACTCCAGCCGATTGCAATGTCCGTCCTAAACTATATCGAGCAACCTGCAAAGCATGCAGTAGGGTATCAACATAATGTTGGCGAGTTCACGAGTTGTCCAGTTTTAACTTTTCGAAAACGTAAGTTGTTTAGATAAAACATTTATAATCACGTCATGGGGAGCTACCCCATATGAAAGCTACTAAACTGGCGTTACCGAAACTATTGACGAGAAGATTTTGTGCCCCGAGTCAATGTCTATCGTCATTGACCAAGATGCAAGGTATACTAGCTCACGCCCGATCTCCCCCGGTCACGGTGTGAGGTTGTCAAACCTAATAGCGCTATCAACTAATAACCCGTTCGCCCCCGGCGATTAATCGGTACGATAAGCAGGGACTTTACATGATAGAGATTCGTTTAGTTTTGCTAGTTGTGATTTATAAATAATATCCAAACGTATCTCCCCCGGAGATAGTATTTTAAAAGTACCCATTTGCATTTTCCCCCGGAAATATTAATTGAAAGTAATCTTTAAAGATGGCGGTTTGTTCGTGTCCCTCCCTGGGATGCATGCTTTTAGTGTGTGAACTCACCTTGGTTTGCTCGGCAGATAATTTACTTGTGTTGTGTTGGCCAACCATACCCTATTATGGTTATTAATATTTATCAGGTTCGTATGCAAGTAGTGTCACATATAATTCTACACGTAATCTAACACATAGCACGTAAGTCATACTAACACATACGCTATTGGGCCTATCCCAGCATATAAACAGTTAAACAGTAACAGTTAAACATTAATACTAGCACACTGTCCAAAACATCAGTTTGTGTGGCCCAATAACTAAGCAGAGTTGTCCAGTCGAAACCGGGTGGTCTCGACTCGAGAACAAGAGGTCTCGAGTTGCAACCACGAGTTCCCGAGTCAAAATCAGATGGTCTCGAGTTGTGCATAACTGAGTCGCAACCTCTGGGGGTCTCGAGTCAGGTCTCGAGTCGAGATCAGGAGGTCTTCTAGTCGTAACCAAGCTGGTCTCGACTCCTGGAGTGCGTTGTCTGGTTTCGAGTCGCAACCATAAGGTCTCGACTCGCAAACTGTGCAGATGCTTCTAGAATCCTTATCCAAACAGTACTATCCAAATCAAATATCACTAACATGTTTTGCACTCCGTACATTTACCAAATTAGATCAAACATAGCAAATTTCTAATATTTCAAAATCTCTAAACAGTTCATTATTGGGGTTTTCAACATCACCCAAAACAGATTTATCCTAAACACTACAACACTAGCGTTGTTTTATTAAATTAAGGCAACATAAATCAGAATCATATATTGTCAAACTCAGGAACCCCAAATCAATTACTCTATGAACATTACATGTTTTCCATTCCATCCTAACATCGACTAACCGTGATCATCTTTTGTGCACCAATCATAAAACCACAAGATAATTACCAATAGACATTCACTTGTGCATTCACACAAACCCTTTTATAATAGAACCCAAAGTTTAGCATTTACACAACAAGTCATCAAATCATCTTTCATATTCACAGCCTACATACATAGTCCCCAAATTGATCAATCAATAATTCTTAACAAACATATTTGCAAGACTAGACCAACAATCATCAACCATGTACCATTCTTTCTACACAGCTCCTTCATTAATATTTTCACACAATTCTCATATCCAAAATCATCAAACAGTGACAATCAGCTATTATTATACACCCACCCGAAATCAAACAAACAACCAAATCATTAAACAAAAACACAAGCGCAAACAGTGGTACAAACTGACCGAAGGTTGAGGGACCGTGGTTGTGCGGACCGAAACTGGACCAGATGAGACCCGAGCAGAACCCGAGGTTGCCGCTGCTGCTTCTCTCCGAACATGGACTCGAGCAGAATATGACCGAGCCACCAGCTCAGGTCCGAGCTGAACATCATCGGCATCCGTTTTTATCGACTTTTCGGAAAAGGACAAAGATGAAGGGAAACGAAGAGAGAGATGGGAGGTTTACCGGTGAGATTCGCCGGACCGCCAAGAACTGCCGCCGCTGCTTTCGCTTCACTGACCGGAGCTCCGACAGTCGCCGCCGCCGTCGACTCCAGTCATCTCTCTCCTTAGCTATCACTTGTTATCTCGAACCAGAAGTATCCGGGCCTCGATCGACTGAACCAGTCACGGCTGTTTTGTCACCAAACAGAAAAGGAACGAGATGAAGTGAAACAGAGAGGGTTTTTCTTACCGGTGAAATTTGTCGGAGCCAGAAGTGCCACCACCGCAGCCACGGCGGCTCTGCCGTCTCTGGTTCCACCTGCGCTCTCTCTCTCTCTCCTAAAATCTTCGGAGATGAAGGACGGTGCAAGGAGGGTAAGAACTTCAAGGGTGTGCGGGTGTCTCGTCGGATGAGAGGCGCCGGCAGCCGGTCGGCTTTTTACTCCGACGACCGGAGTTGAGAGAGAGTGAGGAAGAAGGTGTCGGCTGTGTGTAGAGATGTTTAGGGTTTTTGAAATGGAGTGGGGGTGAAGATGATTAGTTTTATAGTTAGGTTTTCAAAATGGGCTTGGGCTTGGGACCGTGTGTAAGGATCCGCATAACCTAATGTGTCTAGCTAGGCCCCAATGCTCGGTTTAACTCACAAACAATTATTTTACATCTGATTCGGGTTATCTGGTAAACACTCGTATTTATTCGTTGCGGGTTAAGTATAATAATAATAGTAATAATAATAATAATAATAATAATAATAATAATAATAATAATAATAATAATAATAATAATAATAATCATAGGCTCGTCTCTCGGCGATCAGGATCAAGGGTTCGAGTTGTCACAACATGAACCTATCGATACCAATGACTGCGAGTTGACTGCCCAAGGCAGTTCGTAATACACACTCACCACTGTGAGCCATGTAATTAATTGTCCTTAACAACCCCTGAGTGAACAGGTGCTTAGTCTAAACTATATACTATCGTTGCTAAGGCAGGTAGACAGCATTCCATGTGGAAACATAACAAACAAGCATTCATTAAGTCACGTATAACATGCGGTAACGGTTAGCGTTAAAGTATTACGTAGTGTGTTCGATGTGCTTTAGAATAAGTAACGTATGTAACACCCAAAAGTGCATAAAGCAAAAAGGGTTCGAGTATACTCACAGCGATTGAGTTAATGGATTGAAGGGAGCGCTAGAGCGGATATTAGCCTGATCAGAACAATAGCACAGAAGATAAACGGCGCGTAAAATGGTGTGTTGTGTCATTTGATCGGATGGCAATCCGATCGGGTGGCAATCCGATCGGGTGGTCGGTCGATCAGGTGACAATCCGTTCGAACGGTCATCCGATCGGGTGACCATGCGAGTGGATTGTTACCTCATTTTAGTTGGATGTGTTTGTGTATGATGGCTTGCCTTTTGAAGTTTTCGTTGTAGCATTTTAAAAGTAGAGAATTATCTCTACCCTTCAGGTCGGTCGATCGAATGGCCGTTCGATCGGACAGCAATCCGATTGGCGAGACTTCTCTTGTTTGAAAACAAGTTTAAAGCAGGACGGTCACTCAATCGGATGGCTATCCGATCGGGTGGTAATCCGTTCGGATTGAACATGGTGAAAAATTGTTTAAGTGTTTGAAGTCAAACATCACATGGTCGGGTGGTAATCCGATTGGGTGGCAATCCGATTGGACAGCAATCGGTTCAATGTTCAAAACCTCAAGTGTTGAAATAAAAGTTAAGTGTGGGACCCAAGGAGCAATCCGATCGGGTGGCTGTCTGGACGAGTGGCAATCCGATCGGACGACAATCCATCCCAGATGACCAGGTCGTCTTCTTCCTTGGTTGTTTTGGTAGTTTGAAGTTTTGAAGTGTTTGAATGAGGTACATTGATAACATGTTTGAACAACGGAACCCTCGACCTGGCTCAAGTGACTCGACCGAATAGGAATCACCTAGTCCTACCGGTTCACGGTTCGAGTCGGTAGTTCATGTTCAAACCTGAAGTCAATACCTCTTGAATAGAATTCAGATCTGGAACCGATACGACACCAAGAATGGGTAGAAGATCAGAACTAGGTCCGAATCTATCGGATTTGAGTGCATTGAGTGTAAAAGAGTTGAAAGAAAGTTAGAAAACCATCTTTCAATCCTTTTCACCATGAATATGTTCAGATCTATGAAAGATCTTTGTTATTTCATGTGGAAATCATTCAGATCTGAGTTGTTCTTGGTGGATTGAAGCCAAAACATGAAGTTCTTATGAACACCATGATGACATCATCCTTGAACACCTCAAATCTAGTGATTTCACGGTTAAAAGTTAAGATTCAAAAGACAGAAATGTGTAGGAGTGCGTGTAGATTAAGAAAGTACAAGGTTTAGGTGGAAAACTTACAAGAATCACAAGAAATCTGAAGAAATAGCGGCTGGAGCGAGTGGAGAGGGAGAGAGAGCTGTCAACATCAAATGATGTGACAAAGGAGGGTATTTATAGGGTTTCCATAAATGGAAAGGAGGAAAAGGGGCTGGTCGATCGAGTGGCAGCCCGTCCGGGTGGCAGCTCGATCGAGTGGCAACTCGGTTGGGTGGCAGCTCGATCGAGTGGCACTCCGATCGGGTGGCAGCCCGATCGGGTGGCAACTCGGTTCGAGTGCTCTGCGCGATGAGTTTTGCAATTTCGATTCAAGTGTTGAGTGTTGCGATGCGATAGAGTTTCCTATTCAAATTACTTTTAATCCCAACTACTATATCAACATACAATCATCCTTATTTAATGTTCGTTTAGCATTTGCGATTGCGTTTCGATTAATCACCACATCATAAAACATAAATAACATGCACAAGTAACACATAAGTAGCACACACACATAAAACAACATTCGACACACATAATTCGAGTTGCGAATGCGATAGCGATAAGCGATAAATCGATTAGGCATGCGATTAATATGCGATTATTAATAGATACTCCATATAATATAACTATTGCGATAACAAAATTAGACTAATTAGAAGTCAAAGAAGTCAAAACAGGAATCGAGCAAGGAGTGACAGATCGCAAATCAGCAATCTTGTCTTCCTTTGACTTCAATCTTGACTTTGACTTTGACTTTCGAAACACGGGGTGTTACAACCTTAAACCAACCTTTAATCCTATTAAACATCTGTTGACTTACCAAACATCTGTTCACACACAATTCAACATCACCATAATTTAAATCAAACTCAGACACTAAATAAGTAAAAGTAAAAAGCGACAACAAAGATTAATAGGAAAACACAATTATTTATTTATTCATGACATTAAAATATCAACAATTACATAACATACTGAACAACAAAACTTTCAAATCTAACAATAACAACAAGAATTAAGAAATTTTAGCTTCAACTCCATCGACTGTTGAACCTCTCGATGTATATCCTTGAGCATCGCCATGAACTCCACGTCTCTATCACCGCACTCTGTATTACCGACAACACAAAAGGTCACGAACGGAAGTTGAAGGCATCCGCATTAAAACATCTATTCAGCTCTTGACGAGCAGCCCTATCCTCATACACTTGTTCCTCAATTTGCCTGATAAAGTGCTGCTTTAAATCATCAGACCCTGCAGAAGTGTATGATGCCATTTTAACTTATATATTACTCAAGTAATGTGAAAGAAAGTTATTTCATAGCAAAACGTGATGAAAAGCAGGTGAAGTGGCAATGTGTTTATATAGTGAAATATCTAACAGCCCAATAGATCAGATTTAAACTCATTGTACACATAATAATCTAACAAAGCAAAATGTGTAATTTTAATATAAACATATAAATTTATATTTCAAAACACTAGCCTTTTAATGCAAAAACCTTTTCAAACCCCCAGCTTTATGGGAAAAGTATAAAATTAAATATCAAGAAACCCAAGGGACAAATTTTAAAGCTTCAAAGAAAAAAACAGGCTATCATAATTACAATTAACCTCTTCATTTACCACATAGACGCGTTTTAAACACTATAAAAGTGCGATGATTAGTTTGATTCAAAACATCAACAAATTGTCTTACAAATCATTGTCTGTCAAAAACAAATCAAAATCAGTAAATCAAACAAAAATATAGATGGCAAACAAATGCTTCTACCACTGGTCAGACACTAGCGATGTTAAAACACAATTCTCGATCTGGTCACTCAAAGAAAAAAGATCAAAAGAGGAAGTAAACAGAAAAGTCGGCATAATCAGTGACAATAATTACAACAAAACCTGGAACAACATAGCATTACTTGATGAAATCCTCCACTCGACTCCACCAGATTTCTAGAAGAATGCAGAAGAGTTTCTATCACAACTACTAAAACAGGATCAGAAAATATGCGACATCCTAACCGATCTGAAAAACAAAAGAGAGAATGAAATCACATGGAGAAAGGCGAGAGTATTCGAAATCCTTGCAAGTGATAATTGTAGTGTGTAAAAGTTTATGCATTTATATCTTTCTATATATATGCATTTAATTTAATACTATTAATATGGATATTAACATACTCTAAAATGTGACTGTTGATACAACAAATACAAGACCAACGGTGGTAGCTAGACTGGCCAGGCAAAAAGGTTGAAGGGTTCAACTTTGCCTAACGCAGGTCGTGGGGTCCCCCCACGTTTGCAAGACGTGGAAGGAGGTTTACTAGTTTATTGTTGTTCTTTGCTATGGATCCTCCTCTGGATTGTACTCAGATTCGGAAGTGGTAGCAAAGAGAATGTGTGTGTTGGATGTGAAAGGGAATGACTTATGTGAAACAAGCATTCGATGTGGATGACCAGAGATTAGAGAATCAGAGCTGGTCAGGAGATGTTTTCTGAAGTAAATGAAGTGTCAATTTATAAGAGAAGACATCTCCCGAAGTGGAATGTATTAGACTAGTAACCTTGCTTGCAGTGGAGGGTTTCCCCTTTCGGGGGTTGAAGGCTTTTGACCCCCGGATAATAGTTTGTATTGTGCAGACCTGCTTTGCTTTTGCGGCTGCGGGTTGGTGAAGCGATCTCCAGATGTGACCGGCCACTGTTTCCGCATTGCTTTTCCCAACTCACAGCTTTTCAACCGTTTAACCTTTTGAGCGTTTACATATTTAATCATTTTATTTAGTCTTGAGCTACCCCCGTCATCAATGACTGTTAATAAAAACTATCAACATTATCAACACTTGTTTCTTCACACATCATATTAAATTAGTATAACTACAGTTAATAAAAATAAGCCACAAACCTAAAATGCAACTCTCCCATCAAAGAAGGTAACACATATAACTTTTCACGATGTTGCAACAATCTATACTTTCTATAAAAGGAGAAAACCAAGTGACATAAGAAAAGCTTCATTGGCATTTAACGATGTTGGCAACATCGATGTTGAAACATTGATGTGTGAAACAGAGCTTCACTGAAGCGATGTTGGAACAATGATATTGGAACGATAATGTGTAAACTGAATCAACAAATGTTCGAACAAAGAACTGTAATCGGAGATTAATCGGCTGAATCATGAGAGCTATGCATTTGAGAGAGAGAGATATACTCGCAAATATGAGTGAGAGAGATGAATTGAAATTTGAATGTAGAGCCAGATTCATATATAGTTTGAATTTTGAATTTGGAGCCAGGATTTTGAATTTTGAATAGGGGTAGAAGTTATGAGAAGAGGTTTGAAGTGTGTATAAAGCTTTGCCCTTTTGTATCCGGGCAGATGTTTGAATTTTCAATGTTGACCAGACCTTTGAAATTTGGATGTGGGTCAGACCTTTAAAAATTAAAGTGATTTTATATATTAAGGTTTGTGAGGCAGTAATGACATAAGAAAAGCCTTCTTGGACAACCTCTATGGCTGCCACCTCAGCTTTTCTTATGTCACTTGGTTTTCTTCTTTTATTGATAGTATAGATGATGTCAAATTGTCAGCCAATGACTCGAGACGTTCACAATTGTGTATCAACAATGTGGTGAGGTGAAGCAAGCAAGTAAGTTGGTTCAATGAATGATTTCAGATTTGGCCAATCAGTTATGGATACATATTCAAGCATTGCCATGTTGCTTCTTCTCTTCTTGATCTTTTGTCCTCCCCATCCTTGTTCCAATAATTTCATGCAATGATAGAGTACAAGTGACCTGAGCTTCTCATGTCCTCCTTTTGGAAAGGACACTCAATTCCTCGATGCCATTTGGATAATTGCAACGCTCCATATTGGCACACCTGAATACGTTCAAAATTCAACAATTAACATCCCCGTCCTCCTCCTCCTATTTCTCTCCTAAACTCATTGCAGTTCCAATTTCCTCAACTTCACAAGAATCTTACTTGCAACTGCATCTGATTTCACCAGGTATCTTATGTCATTACACCCTTGTATATCTAATTCATCAACTGCCCCAAGATACTCTATAACACTTCTCCACACCACATCATTGAGACCTAAAATACATGTTATTTTCAACTTGATGATTGATGAAGCTACTACCTGAACCAGTTTTCTCAACACACCACTATCACATTTATTTATTTCTACAAGTTTCAATGAAGGTAGGGATTCAACCAAATTAGGACAATTTTCAATTTTAAGCTTTTGCAAGCATGGAAACATAACCCTCGACCATTTGTTCCATCTAAGCATATCTTTAAAACTCAGAATTTCAAGTGAAGGAAATGCACGATCAGTCTCCAATAACTCAAAATCCACAAGTTCCATTGTTGTTCATGATAACCAGAGGAATGGAAGAAAAGATAAGTTTTTTGTATTTCTTGTGTGTTTTAACATGCCTACAAACTGAAGTATATGTATCCTATACAAAGAAGCTAAATAAGAAAAAATACAATCACATATTGAAAAAAATGGCTAGCAATTAGCAGTCTTCCAGAAATTGAGCTGTATAAATGCTGGCCTTGATTTGCACCTATTTTGGGAAATGATGTCAACTGATCCCAATCAATATTTTAACACTCCCTATCAAGTTGAGTAGTGGGATTTTCGATACTCAACTTGCCAAGACAATGATTAAAGATCTTTCCATTGACTGCCTTTGTTAATATATCAGCTAGTTGATCTTCTGAGCGGACGAACAGAAGTTCAATTATTCATGTTTCGAGTTTTTCTTTGATGAAGTGTCGGTCTTCCTCAACGCGTTTGGTGTGATCATGCTGGACTGGATTTTCTGAGATTTGAATAGTTATCGTTATCACACATAATTTTGCTAGATTAAGTTGGGGGATACCCGATTTCTATCAAGAGTTTCCGTATCCATAGTATCTCTGCTAAACCACGTGCTATTCCTTGAAGTTCTACTTCAGCACTTGAAAGAGCCGCCACCTTTTGTTTCTTGCTTCTCCATGTGACAAGATTCCCTCCAACAAGAGTAAAGTAACCAGATGTTGATCTTTGATTTCCTTTATCTCCGACCCAGTTTGCATCGGTATACACTTGAGTTTCTAGGTGACCATTTACTTTAAACAGAACTCCATGACCAGGTGTCCCTTTGAGGTATCTAATAATTCACAATACGGCTTCCATATAGGCAACTTAAGGTTGATGCATGAAGTGGCTCACAACTCTGACTGCGTAAGCAATGTCAGGCCGGGTATGTGAGAGATAGATCAGTTTCCCGACTATACGTTGATATCTTCCCTTGTCGGCCAGCTTAGCATTTTCCTCCATATAGAGCTTTTGGTTTACCATCATAGGAGTATCTACTGGTTTACAATCAATCATCCATGTTTCTGCCAATAGGTTAAGAACGTATTTCTTTAGGCAGATAAAGATCCTCTGTCTGGACCTCAAGACTTTGATCCCAAGGAAGTATTTAAGTCTCCCTAGATCCTTCATCTAGAATTCTTTGAATAAGTTCACCTTTTAGCTTTGTCATCTCTTCCTCATCATTACCTTTGATTATCATATCATCAACATAGATAATTAAGCACATTACGAGACCATTCCTCCATTTGAGAAACAGGGTATGGTCTGAGTTACTTTATTTGTAGCCATATTTTTTCATGGCTAAAGTAAACCTGCCAAACCAGGCGCGAGGAGATTGTTTTAATCCATATAAGCATTTCTTCAAGCGACACACTTCTCTAGGATTGGACTTTTCCATGAACCTAGGGGGAGCCTCCATATAGACTTCTTCTTTCAGTTCTCCATGTAAGAAGGCATTGTTTACGTCAAATTGGAGAAGATGCCACCCTTTATTTGCGGCTATAGAGAATAGGACCCTGATTGTGTTAATTTTTTCCACGGGGGAAAAAGTCTCAGAATAGTCAATTCCATATGTTTGAGTATACCCCTTTTCTACAAGTCGGGCTTTGTACCTTTCAATGGCTCCATCCGATTTGTATTTTATAGTGAAAACCCAACGACACTATACTGGTTTTTTTCCAGGAGGAAGGATACATTTTTCCCATGTGTCATTTTTATTTAGTGCTTCCATTTCAACTTCCATTGCCTCCCTCCAGCCCTTAGACTCAAGAGCTTGTTCAACTGTGGTTGGGACTTCTTAGAACATAGAGATGCAGCGAATGCCTGGGCTTCTGATGATAAATTTCCTGTGACATCTGTGCTTGTGTAATCATTTTACAAACTCTGAACAATTCAATATTTATAAAACAATGTATTTTGATCCCAATATTTGTTAATTGTGTTTGACATTTTGCACGTTTTGAGTTTTTGATCGATTTTGAACTCTATATTGCACTCTAGAAAGTTATACGCAAACTGATGCGTAAATATAATCAGTTTAACGCGAAAAATACTCTGGAACAGCAACATAATCTTAACATACCTTAAATAACCTTTACATAACTTAGAAATAAGTTTTAAAGGGTTTGGTATGGCAAAATCAAGTTTATTCGCTCACTGGGACTATTTGCGTCAAACTGCAAAAGTCTGCCGATTCATAAGGCAACGTACAGTCCGGGACTTGATCATAGGCTAAACATACCATATATAACCTAAACATATCTTAGAAATAAGATTTGATAGGTTCGGTGTGCGAAAATATGCTTATTTGATCTTACAGGGACTAAAAGTGTCAAAAACGTCGTAAGTTTGCATTTTCGCGCATATCTTACGTTCTGACCACATCTGGACATCCAAAATTTTTGTACACACTAAAATATTTTTTTTTAGTGATCGGCATGCAAAAATTCCATTCGACGCTTAATTTGGATCATTTTCGCGTCCGTTCGAGTTTCGTCGTAATTTGACGAATAACGTGACCGTACGACCAAACGAACCGACATCCGAGAGTTTTTGGTGCATATTTTGAGTCCTTTAAACTTTAACGACCTTGTAGAGCCTTGAAAATGGCTTAACGGGAGTCAAAAGTGCCAAAAATGAGCTCATAAACATGCAGGGACCAAAACTATCAAAAATGAAAGTTGCTGGTCTGCAGACTGCTTGCGGACCGTATCCACATGTCCTTACGGTCCGTAAGGCTTGCCCCGTTCTGCAGAAACATCCCAGCAGCTTCCCAGCTCGTTTTTGAGGCCCTTGTATGCAATTTCCATGTTTTGGGGAGCAAGTTAACACCTCTCCAAGGCTTCTAACCTGCATCAAACACATGTATGGCTAGGATTTTATGCTTGGAAGTTACACAAACACTTGGAGTGATCTTGTGAACTCATGAAAAGTATAAATAGATTGGCCTTTCATTCATTTTCCTTCACCCTTGATCTGATTTTCTCTAAGTTGAAGTCATTTACTTCATACCTGAGATTATTGGATCAAGTTCTCCCTAGCAAGGACCCTTTGTAAGCTTCCTTCGTTCTTTTATCGCTTTCCTAGCGAGAAAGTCAAACAGTGTTTGACTTTCAGCTTTGACCAGTCAATGGTCAACACGAAGTTCATTTCAACTTTGTAACGTGATTGTAATCACGATGGTTATAACCCTTAGCGGTTATACCTACTGATTACCACGTTAACTAGGTGTAGTGACGAGTCTAGTTTCGGTTAAAATGCGTTTTAGCACGCATTTTTCAACGAAACTACTTTTAGGTATCAAAACACTTTGTTTTGATAACAGATCAGTTTTCTAAGTTAGTTAAACATGTTTTGACATGTTTAACTCGTCACTATTAGTTTAGTGCTTGTTTAGGGTCGTAAGTTAAGCGGTCTAAACAACCGCTTAGATTTTCGAACCCGACCCATTTGGTCGATCTTTAAGATCCGACCAAGCATGTTTTGTGATCATAGTTGCATAGGGAATAACCCCTGAGGTTATACCTTATGATCACCTAGGATTGGTTAATTGATTGTTAAGTAGCTTACATGCCCATAGGAAATGACCAAAATGCCCTCTTGAAGCATAAAACCATATTGTGCATATGTGAACATATTTTTGACATGTAATCCAATTTAGTAATATGTTTAGGGATAATTGGGCATGTAAGACTTGACATAGCTCATTGGTAACCATCCGACCATAGTTTTACGCAACTGGCGCGTTATAGTAGCTTATACTACCATAACGGGTCGAAACGGGTCAAAAGCACTTAGGTAGACTTCCAAATCAGAATGTTAGCTCTATTAAATCATACCATATGAGTTCAATTACTCATTTGATTTATAGAACATCATTCTATCCTATCTCCTGGTTTAGGATCCGATTATTAACATAGTTACCTATACTAGGTGCCTTGTTGATTTCGTGATAGTTGGAGCTTAAATTGGTCTTATTCTCAAGACTAATTAGCAATCCCAAGTGAGTACATATTTCCCCTCTTTTACCGCTTTCAAATACTTTGGGGTGATACACATGTGCATACTTGCTACTTTCATGCTTTCATTGCGTTTTATGACATAAACATGCTAGTTTCACCTAGTACACATATAGTACATGCTTTCAATTATGTTTTGCTATGTATGTTTACTTAGCATACTAGCACTTCGATTTCATAAAAAATTTTGCTATGTATGTTTACTTAGCATGCTAGCACATCGATTTCATGAACATTTCTACTACGTATGTTTACTTAGCATACTTAGTACATGGTTTTCACATGCTACATCGGTTATGACATTTGGTATGTTTAATCGGGACAATAATACATTCATTAACATTGATCACGCCGCTCGGTAGTATGTAATGGTACCATAGGAATTGACAACTCCCATTTCCGACTTCTTAGGTTTGTTTGGAAGTTGGGAATGACAGAATCCGATATACATAACTTAGATAAACCTTTAATTTGTTTAAAGGTTTGTCGCCACAGTCGCAAGGCTTGAATGTATGCGAATAAACATTACTGCATAAATGTTTGTAATCATAAAGCACTAGGTGTAGCACCCGTGTAACCACACGGGTAGGTTTAGTAATGATCGAAATCAAATACTAAAAAACAGATTATAATATATCATTTAAATTTTGGTCTTTAGTTATATATCTTTATAAAGTAATGTTAAAAACAGTATGTGTGATCACACGGGTAGCTTTAATAACCATCAAAATAGATTATAATACATCATTTATATTGTTTGTATATAATACAACTAATCAAATGTTATTGATCAGTTCAACAAAGCCCCTTATATTTGATCCAATTAAGCTTAATAATAGATTAGATTTTGTAGGCCCATTAAAACCCTTACATCAAATCCGGCCCCAAATTCTAATCACTCATCTACCGTTCCATTTCTATCTCCGAACTTCGAAGGGCAACAAACCAACGACAGGGAGTGTTAAAGATTTTTCCTTATCAGCAAAAGGTAATCGAAAACGTATTGATTCGATTTTGTTTTTCTGAAATCTTTGCTTCATGTAATTTTTTATACCACGCTTGCATGTATGATTTTTGATGTTAGGTTTGTTCTTTTATATGAACTGTAATTTGTGATCATGTTTGTTTATTTGATTTGTTATACTTCAGATTCCATCATATGAATGTTCGTATTGATGTTCGATTGAAGTTTTTACTTTTGTATGGATGTTCGATTGAGGTGTAGATATTTAGGGCTATCACACCCCGACCACGTAAAACAACAAAACGTGGCGGAAACGTCGGGGAGTGTTATAACAGAATCATTGTTTCATAACACATGGAAATTGAAATATTGTTTTATTGATTAAAAGAGTTACAATGTCTTGACAATCAAAGAATATAACATAAGTAACTAGTCTTGCATCTTTTATTGTCACTAAGGCCCAAGTCCGCCTAAGTGTATCTTGATAAATCCTATGCATCATATCCTGAAACACATGTGAAAATAGGTACGTCAGCATAAAAATGCCTGTGAGATAGATAGGTTTTGTGAAAATAGAATTCAAGACTTATATTTAAGAAAATGTTTAGTCATGAACTTTATAATTTGCTTTGTCTTGTAAATCATTTGAAAAGCGATAAATAAACCAAATGATATATATGTATAAAAGAATAATACATGGTTAAGTGAATAACCATGTGAAATGAGTTTGTATAAATTAAGTTGTTTGTAAAACAATGTATTGTGAAAAGTATGTTATTTGTATAAAATGTTATATGTCGGTTCTCATTTTGTTATTGTTGTTACTATCGGTTCTTACACATAATAAATCTTACTGGGTTTCTGTGCACTAAATTTCATAATTATGTACGCGTCCATAATTAGGCAATTCCTTGCATAGTTCACACAGTCTACTTTATAATGTGTAGGAGAAAACCAAATGAACAAACCTGTGATGAGTGTGACTAGACCACCATAGGGTCCCTTTTATTAAATCAATAAATGTTTTTAATAGACAACCAAGGAGTCTTTTCAGCTTATATCATCACATGTCATTCTTAACCAGATTTTTGAATCAATCTTTTTTACTAGACCACTAAAAGGGTCTCTTATGAATCATGGAGTGGTACTATATAATCCAAGGGTCTTAACTATTACATAGAAGCCCATTAAGGATTTAAGGTAGTACCTTTTTGAATATCCTACTACGAATTCCTCATATGAAGATATGAAAGATTCTACGAGGATTTGGATAACGAATACCCAGAGTATACAAAAACACAAAATGCATAAAAGAAAACACAAGATGCATAAACACATAGTCATATAACCACAAAGATTGTTTATCTAGATCTTTAATTTGTTAATTTGTTTTGCTAACAGAGCACATGTATTTAAAGCACACTAGGAATCCATCTTGTGGATTTCATTTGGTACTTTAAACATTATCAAGAATCTAACTATAAAGATAGAAAGATTTTTAAAAGAAAAATTCGATTTCGATTATAAGGAACCGAAATGTTCGAATTTAGGTACATAAGGAATCCAATTAAGGACTCTGATTTGAATGATAAACATCCACAAGGGTCTAAATGTGAAGATAAAAAGATCCCATATGGATTTTAGAAGTTGAAGATGTTTTGAAACCTTGCACTTGATGTGCTTAGGTCAAAATATGAAGTAAAATGCTTATGAAGTTGAGATGCTAGATATGTCAAGGCGACATATGAAGCAGAATTTGAAAGTTAAGTCAATGTATTGAGAAAAATGTTTTTGAAAACTATACGTGGGGTTCTAAAAAAATGTGTTCAATGTTTTTGAAACCTTATATATAATACTTTTGAAATCATAAAGTAGGTGTATTAGGTAGGTATATATTTATAAAAAAAATTGTTTTAAAATCATGCGAGATGAATTTTGAAATTATGTATAAGGTTTTTGAAAACATGAATGATGCTTTTCGAAATCATGCACTTGATAAGAAAATGTACTGTGTTAATATTGTTTTCAGACTATATGAAACATTTTTGAAATTATGAAGGTTGTTTTTAAATAACATAGACAATGCATTTGAAAAAAAAATGTTTTTAAACTATATGAAATGTTTTGAGATCATGAAGATTGTTTTTGAAATACCCTTACTATGTATGTTGTAGAAATCAAAACGTAATGGGTATGAGATTTGAAAATACCCTTAGTTATCTAACCAAGGATTCAAAGGCACAGATGTGCAGAAGCATGATTACTCATAATGTCACTTTATTTTCTGTACTTTGTTTCTTAGAGTGAAACGAGTACTTAAAATTTTCGAGGGAATCATGAGTGATCATTTTAAAGAGAGAATCACAAGAGTAGTTTGAAAGGAAATAGTTCCTTAATACAGGTATCATAAAGAATTTCCATTTACTCATGTAACTACACTTGTATATCAGAATTGTGAACAACAATTTATTTATAAACAAAACAGATTTTTCACATTACAAGAAAATTGAAGAACAAAAGCATAAGACAGCAACATCTTCTAGTCAGCCACTGCTCATCCGTGGGTTGGATTTGCATTAGCAAGCTTTGGGAAATCCCTTAGGAAATTGCCCATCTCGCCACAGTTGTAGCAAGACCCTGGTGAGAAACGAGCTTGAGCAGAGTCGGCTTGTGGTTGATTTGGACCACATTGGTTCGGGTTATATCGACAAGCACTTGCCAGGTGACCAACTCGCCCACATGATACACACAGACGACACTGTAAGTGAGCTTGGTGATGCCCATTACATTTTTCGCATATTGGTGTCGTTCCCTTGTATTGCTTCTTAGCAGGTGGTGTTGCCACCCGGATAGGTCCTGTTTGATTTGGTACTGCTGTAGTTGGGCAAACCCTTGCCGTATGACCTATAAGTCCACAAATTTGGCATTTGCGGCACTTCACACTAGCCTGATGATGAAGGCTACATTGGTTGCACAAGGGTGCAGTTCCATTGTATGGCTTCCTAGCAGGGGGTTGAGCTGGTTGGTTGGGGCTGGCTTGACCATTGTGAGCGACCACGACGAAGTTCTGAGAAGCCTTTCGCTTCTTTGACTTCTTAGGGGATCCAGTCTGTTCATCCATGGTCTTTGATTCCTTGATTGGTTTCTTGGATGGTGGTGCTGTCACTTGGCTAGGTCTTGCCTGTTTTGGTGCAACCGCTGCGGAATTCTTTGAAGCTTTACGTTTCTTTGGTTTAGGTGAAGACTTGGCCTCTGTCTCCTTTGGTGACTCTTGAGTGGCTTCATTCTGGAGACGATACATGGCAATGCCTAAATCCACAGTCTTCAGAATCACTTCGCCTATTCGCTGGGCAAATTTGGCTGTTCGCTCGGACATTTGACCGTTGCTGAGAGGAAGAGACATTCTAGAAGAAAATGAAAGATATAGGAAGAAACAAGTGAAATGTCATCGGATAAACAATACAGAATGGCAATTCATAAGAATTTGCGATCATTTGTTTGTTACCTAAGGCAAACAAATGAGACAGTGACAAATCAAAGTAAACGGATCATATTAATGTATCACTGAAGACATGCTCGCCTATAAGTGAACACTCACCCTGAGAGTTTCCAGGTAAGAGTGACCGGTCCGATTATGTGGATTTATATGAACACTCTAGCCTTAGACAGAAAACTCAGAGTACAGGCATCCACTCTTCCAGTTTGCACGTGTTCACATTATACGACCCAAACTTTGACGAGATTTGAAAACTTAGAGGGTTCAAAACCTTATAATAGAGGGTTCAAACCCTTACAATAGAGGGTTCAAAACCTAGTAATCAATCATCCTAGAACAGATGATTAGTTTTCAAAGCGGTTTTGAAATTTATGTTCTTGTTGTGGTTGTCGCCTAAGGATAGGTGACAGTATTGTTTTATGACTAAACGCAAGTAAACTCGTGTTAGGGTCCTAGGAAGGTTATAGACTAGGTCAAAGTATTATTAATAACCTAATTCCCTATAACCATGAGCTCTGATACCAACTTTTCTGTCACACCCCGACCACGTAAAACAACAAAACGTGGCGGAAACGTTCGGGAGTGTTGTAACAGAATCATTGTTTCATAACACATGGAAATTGAAATATTGTTTTATTGATTAAAAGAGTTACAATGTCTTGACAATCAAAGAACATAACATAAGTAACTAGTCTTGCATTTTTTATTGTCACTAAGGCCCAAGTCCGCCTAAGTGTATCTTGATAAATCCTATGCATCATATCTTGAAACACATGTGAAAATAGGTACGTCAGCATAAAAATGCCTGTGAGATACATTGGTTTTGTGAAAATAGAATTCATGACTTATATTTAAGAAAATGTTTAGTCATGAACCTTATAATTTGCTTTGTCTTGTAAATCATTTGAAAAGTGATAAATAAACCAAATGATATATATGTATAAAAGAATAATACATGGTTAAGTGAATAACCATGTGAAATGAGTTTGTATAAATTAAGTTGTTTGTAAAACAATGTATTGTGAACAGTATGTTATTTGTATAAAATGTTATATGTCCAAATTGAAATGATTCAAATAACGCTACGATATGTAATACCATACAATCACTTATATATAGGAAGTACCAGCGGCGTATCCACCATGCTTGTATCATATTACACACGCCTCGTTACTTAAATCACTTACTCAAACCAAACCAACAAGGTAAGATGTCTATGTTTAAACCAATTATCAAATGTATTGAATAATATGTCAAAATGTTTATGTCAAGATGTAAATCATGTAATGTATAACAAATGTCAAAAATGTTTATGTGTCAAATGTAAATCATGTAATGTGTAACCAAAATGATATGTATGGCTAGTGAAATGCATCAACTAAACCATAGGTGAAATGCACAAAACAAAGTATTGAAGTAAAACTTGGTTTAAATCAAAGTTATGTTTTGTGGAAATGCATGCTATACTGATACAGACATCTATGCGGTATTGTGAGAATGCATACATCCAAGCCTTGAGACTGAGGCGATAAACCCTTAAACAAATTAAAGGTTTGTCTAAGTTATGAGAATCGAATTCGGTTATTCCTTTCATCCAAACCTACCTAGGATGTCCGGAACGGGAGTTGTCAATTCCTATGGTACCACTACCTACTAACGAACGGCGTGATCGGTGTTAATGAATGTATATTGATCCATCAAAACAAACCAAATATCATATCAAAATGTAAGCATGTGATGAATAATAAATGTACTAAGTATGCACACAATGGGCATACATAGCATAGAATGTAATGTAAAATAATGTACTAAGTACGCACACAATGGGCATACATAGCATAAAATGTAATGTAAAATAATGTACTAAGTACTCACACAATGGGCATACATAGCATAAAGTGTAATGTAAAATAATGTACTAAGTACGCACACAATGGGCATACATAGCATAAAATGTAATGTAAAATAATGTACTAAGTACGCACACAATGGGCATACATAGCATAAAATGTAATGTAAAATAATGTACTAAGTACGCAGACAATGGGCATACATAGCATAAAACACAATGAAATCATGTACTATAAATGTACTAATGAACATAGCAAGTATATGATGTGAAAACAGGAAAGCATGAAAGTAACAAGTAGGCACATGTGTTCCACCCCAAAATGTTTGGAAAACAGTAAAAGAGGGGTCTATGTACTCACTTGAGATTGCTTAGTAATCCTTGAGTAACAACCAAACAATGCTAGAGATCACGGATATCAAACGGTACCTAATATAGGTAACTACATTAATAAACCGGACCTAAATCGGAAGATCGGATAGAATGAGGGTTCGTAAACCAAACGAGTATGGAGACTCGTGTAATATGGTTTAACAAAGCCCACATACTAAAATGAAACCTAACCTAAGTGCTTACGACCCATTACGACCCGTTTAGGTAGCTTATGCTACTTTAACGTGTCGTTCGCGTAAAACGCGTTCGGAACGCCTAACTAGTCCTATGACAAGTAAAATATGCCTTAACATGTCTAATATTGTTACCAAATCAGTTTAGATACCAAAAGTTATGTTACATATGCTTAAAATGAATTTTGGCGTAAAAAGGGCATTTTGGTTTTACCTAAGGCATATAAACTACCTATCATACAACTAACTAAACGCCGTGACCATAAGGTATAAACTCGGAAGGTTATTCCCTATATACTATGGTCACCTAATGTGCTTGGTCGGATCCTAATGATCGACCAAATGGGTCGGGTTCGAAAGTATAAGCGATTGTTTAGATCGCTTGCCTTATGACCCTATATAAGCACTAAACTAAAAGTGACGAGCTAAGCATGTTAAAACATGCTTAACTAAGTTTAGAAAACAGGTTTGGTATCAAAACAAACGGTTTTGATACCTAAAAGTAGTTTGGTTACAAAATACGCAATAACACGCATTTTGGCCGAAACTACGACTCGTCACTGAGCCTAGATAACGTGGTAATCAGTAGGTATAGTCACTAGGGACTATAACCATCGTGATCACGCTCACGTTATGAAGTTCAAATGAACTTCGCATTGACCTTAAACTGGTCAATGCAGAAAGTCAAACAAAGTTAGACTTTCGGACTAGAAAAGCGATAAAAGAACGAAGGAACACTTACAAAGGGTCCCCGTAAGATTGATAATCCAAGTATTCTCAGGTATGAGGTGATGAAACACCCCAACTTAGAGAATTCTCAGATTTCAAGTGGGTTATGCAATGGGGATGGATGGGTATTTATAGTGTTCGGAGAGCCGTTAAGATTGTTTCTTGGAAACCGTGCTTTGATCTTGGCCATACACCTCAAGAACATGGTTTTACAAAACCATTTGAGCCCCTAGTATTGAGAAATACCATGTGCAAGGTGGTTTTGTGGGTAATACAACTGTTAACAGCCTGTTAAAACATTGAATCTGGTCTGGGAGACTGACGCGGGCTGCGTAAGGTATCACCTTGGGTTTACGCGGGCCGCCTGGCCTGTCTGATCAGCAAACAACTTTCAGAAATGACAGTTTTGGTCCCTGTTGTGTTTTAAGGCCATTTCCGACACGTTTAAGGCCCGTTAAGCCAACGTTAAGGCCCTAAAATGATGCCTAAACATTGCGGACATGAAACATGCTCAAAAATATGCCGGATGTTGGTTCGTTTGGTCGTACGATCGCGATGTTCGCTTAATTACGACGAAATGCGCATAAGCACGAAAAACGATCCAAATGACGTGACGAATGGATTTTTCTCATACCAAACACTAAAATAAAATATTTTAGTGCTTACATAAATTTTTGGATGTCCGGATGTATTCAGAACATAAGTTATGCGTGAAAGTGCAAACTTATGCACTTTTTTGACACTTTTAGTCCCTGAATGAGCCAAAAGTTTATTTTAGCACATCGAACCCCTCAAAGCCTATTTCTAAGATATGTAAAGGATATTTATGGTATGTTTAACTTATGGCCATGATCCGGAATGTCTGTTACAGTTCAAATTGGCATACTTTCGCAGTTTGTCAACTTTAGTCCCTGTAAGCGATTTAACTTGATTTTGCCATACCAAAGCCTTCAAAACTTATTTCTAAGTTATATAAAGGTTATTTAAGGTATGTTAAGACTATTTCACTATTCCGGAGTGTTTGTTGCATTAAACGGGTTATGTTTACGCATCAGTGCGCGTATAACCTTCCAGAAAGCGATTTAGAGCCCGAAATCGAACAAGAATTTATGTGTGCAAAGGATACACATATTTATACAAATCCCAAGTATGAAATACAATATTTCATTGATACAGTATTTGTTTGATGGCCGTGGAGGCACAGGTGTCACAAGGGCTATGTTAAAAATGATTGTTTATCTGTTGTTGTATAAAGATTTTTTAAGATTATGATGTTTAGTAAACTTTCAGTTGGTGTTCTTGACATATTTTATCAGATTATATTTCACATGTTTGGGGTTTTGTATCACACTGTCAAAAATAGAAACATATTAATAAGCTTTAGAAACTCTCGGCATCGAAAATAACATTTGGTATTTCACATTGTTGACATTGAATATACCCAAATAACCTTTTAATGTTATATAATATTTTAGTCTATTAGTTATACTCTTTTTAATTGCATTAATTAGAATAATCTTTTAACGTTTTTCATAAATAATGCTCATCAACTTAAAATCATTGTTGTTGATACATCTGTTGACTTTGGTTAACAGATGGATGAAAATATATGTTTAAAATCATTGTTGGGTTAAACAGTGTTTTGAGGAGAAAACAGTGGTTTGTCATTGGACAAACAGTGGTTTGACCATGGTCAAGCAGACTTTTGAACCACTAAGAGTCATAGTTTTGCAAACAGTGGTTTGACTTAGGTCAAACAGGCTTTGGTCAAACAGATTTTTTTTTAAAAAAAAGTGCTTTGACTTTGGTCAAACAGTGATTGCATACTAATGCTATTTCCTTTCATCATGTTCTCTCAGTTACTTGCCATCTTTTAATGTTTTTCTCTTTTTATAGAAAGATGTATGGTTTTGCTTGTTACATGCCCGACAACCAAAGGAAATCTTTGGTTAGTATTTTAATCTCAGATATGGCGAATTTATTTTCTTTATAACATCATGTTAGTCAGTTCTGATTTTAATATACTTATACATAGGTTCTGCCAAAAAAGTATAAACAATGGATAAAAGAGTTTAACTATCCTGTTGGGTTTGTCAAAGTACGGACAACTAATGGGCAAGTCTTTGAAGTCAAGATATATGATATAGGAAACTTCTATTATCTCTACAATGGGTGGTATTCCGTAGTTCAAACTTTGAAACTACAATCTGGATCATGGCTCGTATTTCAGTATGAAGAAGCATTACAAAGTTTCCGGATATTTTATTTCTATGACAATATTGCATTTGCTCCATCTGATTATTTTTACTACAGACCCAATGGCGATTTTGATAAACCTGATGCTATGGTATATAGTTCGCAATCTGGGTTCGGTATATTTATTATTGTTTCTTATTTATTATGGTTCCGTATATGAAACTACTAATATTTTTTTTCTCGTTGTAGCATATCAATCGTTTATTTATACATCACAAGATGGACAATACCATTCCAAATTATCCGGTTGTTATTAGAGGTCCTGGGAAGCATAAATTTTTTGTTCGAATGGATGTTAGTGACAATCAGCTTTACATAATAACTGGATGGGATCGGATTAAGAAGAAATTTTCACTAAGTGATGAACATCTTCTTGTGTTTGAAATGATTGATCTTCACACTTTTGATATGTCTGTTTTCAATTGTTCCAAGGATGCTGATTTAATGTTGCCACCAGAATTATATGTTGCTATTAAGGAAGAAGTGGTAGAAGAGGTTATCAGTATCTCTGATGGTGAGGATGTGGATGACATAACTAAGGACAATGAAATTGAAATGCTCGCTGTAACTACGAACAACGAAACTATTCCAGTAGTTTTCCGTGTGGACAATCATTTTGTAAGTTTCTGTAACCAAAAAGTAGTAACAGGACCTTACATTGTGTTAACCATATTATAATACTATCTTTGTTAACATTATTTTTTGTTTGTTACAGCGCATTAAAAAAGTTCTTGCTAAAAAACTTGGCTTGGATAGGAAAAGAACTTTAAAGATTGTAGATGTTGTTGGAAATGTTTGGGATGTTCGAGTTGGTATCGAGTCTCCTGATGATCGGTTTTACATAAAAAACATGAAACAGTTTGTGAAGGATAAAAACTTGGTTCCTCGTGAAGAGTTTACCCATAAGTTCGTCATGGGTAAAGGTATTTTCTTGTTTGACTGAATGGTTGTGGCGCTTTTTCAGATAATGTTATTTTGTATGGAAACAATGTTTTTTTGTTTGTAGTTGCTGGTTTGCTCAAAACACTTTTGTAAAGGTTGGTAGTTTAGTTTTGATGTTGGTGGTACGAAGGGTTAGCTACTGAAAAGTTTTTAATTCATATGTTACTGAACCACAAAACAAACGGTTGAAAGTATTACTTGTATTAGTTATTTCTTGTCTTTTAGATATATGTTATTGTTATTTAGCTTTCATTATTTTATAATTGTTAAAGGTATCATTTTTTAAAAATGTATACTATATTTTAAAACAATTATGTAAAATAACATCCATTATCATTAGATAAAAGAAACATGTTGATAGGATGTGCAAAACATAATACCAAATAACTTCAAACATTAAAATACTTTTCTTCAAAATGCTATTTCTAGTGACTCAGAAAACTATATTTAGTTTTGCATTAAAAGTAAAACATATACCACTAAACGCTACTACGGAACATTTTGGCAACTGTCGAGAAGTTCTATTGTCAATATTCTGAGGAGTTGGAATATCACTTCGACGGGACCTTACTGTAACACAATCCACTTGCAAGACAAAATTTATAAATGTTATCAAACTTACATTAACATTCAATAAATGATTAACAGTAATAACAAAAGTGTATATAGCATACAGTTTGTAATATATGTTAATGGACTTCTATCAATTTTATGATTTGATGGTTGAAGAGGAGTGACCATTGAAGATGTCCTGCTTAAATCAGCTACAATGGATAAATCAAATTTACTTACACTACAAGAAAACGAAGCTAAGGCAACCCCAATAAAATGTTACATTAAGCCTTGAAAGGTTGCATTAGCCCTAATGCAACCTTTTATCGGGAGCTGCATTAGAAGCAGTTACATTAGACCTAATGTAACTTTTTCAAGGTCTAATGCAACTTTTTTAGAAAGTGTTGCATGTACTATTAAAATGCAACCTTTTTTATGCAACCTTTTTACATTGTAATGCAACTTTTTTTACTTTGAAATGCAACTTTTATAATAGTTTAATTATAAAAATGCAACCTTTTCTATATTCAAATGCAACTATTATAAAAGTTTAGTTACAAAAATGTAACCTTTTTTAGACTTAATGCAACCATTATTATTTTTTTAATAGAAAAACTGCAACCTTTTTATATAGTAAACGCAACTCTTACATTTTTTAGTTACATCAAATGCAACCCATTTTACACCCAAATGCATTTTTGTAATAAAAATTAATTGCTATTAATTAATATGCATGTAATCGCAATTACAAACACTAATAACAAAAATATCAATAATAGTCAAATGGTGTATTTTAACATGCGTGTTCAAACCCAAATAACAATATAGCCAAGTGTCAATAACACAATACTAATGATAACAAAAACATTATACTTGTCTCGATCTGCAATTGGTAGTTGTTTCGTAACTTTCCACACCATAGCTTCGAAGTTTTGTCTCCGGCTCTCAATATCTTTTCGCATAGCGTCGAGCTCAGCTTTTTTTGTTTCCTTTCATTATCGTCTTCAATCTCTTTGCTCATTTCCAACAACTGGTTTTTTTCAACTTCCACATTTTCTTTGAATGATTCCACCAGCCTCTCTTGAATCATGTATGATGTGTAACTGTGCAAGCACCGTCTACTTTTTTTATCTATGTATTTGGAACGTCTCATACATAAAGTCGGCAGTATCCATAATTATCTTTGTACATTACAACCAGAAAAGGATCTACGTCAGCAACACTTGGTATAGGTCATAATCATACCTCGTCAACCATCATCGTAATCCTATATAAAAAGAAAAAAAAGAAAAAAACATAGAACCATTAAATCACCGTATAATAAAATTAAATGATAATACTTTTAGTTTATTTCATGTCACAGACCTCATTGAAAGCTTTAGCCAAGGCATCTAGATAGCCATCTGAAGGTCTACTTAATGATGTGGTATCAGCTAAACAAAGCAAATTTTGCTCCTTTCAGCATCTCCTGCTTCCACTTCTGCCCGGTCACTATACTGCATGAATGATATCATATATATAGTAGTTTCACTAACACCAAAGAAATAATTCCTGACCGTCACGCTCTAAAACCTGTTCTTGAACCTCATGCAGCTAATATGCCAGTATAGCAATAATCTATGTCCCTACATTGAAATAATATGTTAGCCATCACAAGTAAATATATATATATATATATATATATATATATATGTCAAAACGGGCAGGTTGTGTTGTTGGGGTGAGTGGGTGGGTGTTGGGTTAGAATGGATCGGGTCGGAGCGGGTCATTTTAAAAATGGTCAGTTTGATTCGGCTTAGAACCGGTCCTGACCAAAACGGGTTATGAATGAAACAAGACATTTTAGAAAAAAAAAACGTCACTGAACCAATGCAACAGTTGGTTATCAGTTATCAACTACTAATTGTTCCATAAAAGCCAAATAACAGTTGCAGCAACAAATAAAACTCCACCAAACTCTATATTCATTATGCCCTATATTTAATTGCAGATGTGTTAAGTTTTACGACAATCAACACAATAAAGATAGACACAACTTTTGAGAGTACTCGACGCTCCTAAGTAGCAATTAAACTTCAAACAACTTGGTGAGCTTATGTGAACCTGCGCCATGAAAAATTAAAAAATAATCACATATAATCAATCATATATAAAACGTGATTCTAGGTTGTACCACATGGCACATTATCATACCAATTTTGCAAAAATAAGAAGTGATGAGCTTTGTAATCCAGCAATTTGGCAGGATTGGATACACCTACAAAAGCAGCAACAAGGTCTCATATATGTTTTGCCACTTAAGAGTACAGAACCAAAATCCACCTCCATTTTAAAGCCATTACAGTATAGAACTTGATCTAGTGTCATAGAATAGAAACACATTCATATATACAATACAAAAAAAAATGTTAAATTCTTTATATCTTTCTTTTCTTTCTGTGGTTTTTCTTGTTCAATTCAGCACTTAAATTAGGTTTCATATTGCATAAAAAATATGCCCAAAAAGGGGAAAATATTCAGCAAATGAGTGAAAGCACAAAAATGAGACAAAACATTTAACAAACTTAGCCTAAATCTTACTCTTGGTTAGAAAGAAGAACAAAAATGAGACCATAGAAACATGAGAATTTTCTAATGAATATAATCTTGCTTCCAAATTAGGAGTTATTTTAGACAATTTCACAAACACCTTGTCCGAATCAAAATCAATGATCACTATTTCTCACCCATTAAGAAAACAATCTAAAAAGCTAAAGAAAAATCGACACAGAATTACATAGATTAGAAAAAATCCTCTTTTTCGTTTTGTAAGAAATACCTTATGTACATTGTGAAATAGAAGTCAGTTTGGTTAAGCATTTCATCGAGAACTTGATGTGAATGTTCAAACCTTTCACTTTAAAACAACATAACAGAAAACATTAACCCTAAAAAAAATAAAAAATACAACGACCATAAATATAATGAAAAAAAGACTAAAAGAGTGATTGATTGCTTACCACTGGAGCACCACCACTGAAGGGACAGCCCCACGGCCGAATATTCGAATGATTTAAGCAGCAGGTTTTGGAGATGGAGATCTAATCTTTGAGTGGAAGCAGCAATGATGTTTGAGAGCAAGCGAGCAAGATAAAGAGGGGTTTAGATCTCCTGAATTAGGTTTGAGTATTACGGATTGAGAGTGATTAAGATTGAAAACTATATAAATTATTCGTAATTGCCACCTAGCCTAATCCCTTTAAGAACCGGGAACCCCAAATCAGAACGTGTGTTTGATTTTAGAATCATAAAATTTTGAAACAGAATTTGGTTTTTAATTTTACATTTATCATGTATTTTGCTTATTCATTTTATCCAAATAATACCCTCATTCAAATTTCAAATATTAATTGTTTAATCTTTTTTTTATGTACATATTTTTCAAAAAAAATATTAATTGTGGGGGTCCTTTTTTTGGTGATCTACAGTGGTGAATCGTGACCTTGCCAATAAAGCTTGGTGGGTTGGGTCTTCTCTCGGCCCAGGATATGGCTGCTTATGCCTTTGTGGCTTCCAGGTCTCAAACTTGGGAGTTGCAGGACCACATCTTACGTAACAGTGGGGTTGCTAACACTGATCCGGATTATGCCAGCGCCTTGGAACGCTTGCATGAATCTCTTCCTGTCCGATCGGGTCCCTTGGTTTGAGATGGGGTTTCTCTTGTTTAGCACGTCACAACACCGTCTCGATCAAAACTGCCAAAAATCTTCAAAGTTAGTCAAGTTCCAAGGACGACTAGATTATTTGGACGGATTGCCGTCCGATCGGACACTCATCCGATCGAACAGGCTATCATCCGATCAGACAGGCTGTCATCCGAACGGACAGGGCAGCCATCCGAGCGGACTGATTGCACCTTGGGTCCCACATTTGACTTTGATTTCAACAATTTGGAGTTTGAACATTGAACGGACTGCTGTCCGATCGGATTGTCACCCGATCGGACTACCACCCAACCATGTGGTGTTTAGACTTCAACACTTAAAACAATTTTCAACGTATTCAATACAAACGGATTGTCGCCCGATCGACCGGCCACCCGATCAGATTGCCATCCGATCGGAGTACTGTCCGATCCTATGACACTTTACACCGATTAACGCACTATGCAACGCTTACGCTATCAACCTGTAATCAGGGAAATCTCAGACGCGCCCTCTTCAATCCAACCAAGTTGTGTTTACTTGCCGAGCACCGACTTTGAGTATACTCGAACCCCTTTTTATCGCATTTTGGGTGTAACATACATCTATCAAATTAAATTGAATTAATTAAATGTTAATCTATCAATTACTTGCGAATAACTGAATTACATATGTATACGTGATGCTAGTTACATAAGTGATAGGACTGTTACTTGTGAGGTCCCACCTTAACTAGTATAGTACTATAGCACCCGACGGGGTCTGGTTAGGATGAATAGCAATCGCAATCGCAGCTCGAGTGACTTAGCTGGTAGTAACTGTCTGGTGTTTATCTGTTATCATATCTCGTTTATGTAAGTGGTATTCGCAGCACTTTTAAATCGCTCCTAATCTATTTACGCTATTCTGTCAAAAACTTGTATACTCGCCAATACTTTTGTATTGACGTTGTTTTAACGTATGTTGCAGGTTTAGTCGCAGTCTACATCAAATCTAGCTAGGAAGTCTAGAAACACACCTAAATTCTATGTTGTCGGATTTGTATTGTTCAAGAGGACAAGAAATCTGTGATAACTTATGTGAATGTATTGTTTATTAGTATGGGATAATGAACGCATTAAATACTGTCGCAATATAGTTGTTATGGATTCTCTTGAGCAATCTGATTCGCCTAGTGTCGCGCCCCGATGATTCCACCATCGGTTGGGGTGTGACAGTCAAAGAAGGTGGAAAAGCACGCGAAAGCTTATGAGGATAATCAGCATGCCTTTGTCCCCCTGGCGTTTGACACGTTCGGCTCCTTGGCGCCGGAGGCACTTCGGTTCTTGTCTAGAGTTCAGCGTGTGGTGCACAGCAACTTTTCGACCCCTTAGGGGCGAGGCTTTGTTTTTAGTAGATTAGGGTTTTCTATTCAGAAAGGGATGGCGGCGCAGTTTGTTGCTCGTCTACCCGCTATCCTTATGTAATTTGTCCTGATGATTGGAATCAAATAAAAACTTTACCGAAAAAAAAAATTTCATTTGATTTTTTAAGCATTATATTAGGGTTGTGCATGAGCTGAACTGAACTGATCGGACCTTTGCTCATATTCGATTAATTTATAAACTGAACTGAATCGAACCGGGCGTTTATTCAACTGAACCAAAGTCGAACGAGCATCTTTCGATCCGATCATTTTTCGACCGAGCGACGTGGAACAAAAAAGGAAAGTGACGATGAGAGTGTTAGTTTTCAAAGTAAAGTACAGTTTTCGTCTCCGAGGTTTTGTCCAATTAGAACAAAAGTGTGAATTTAACCCATAACATGTATAAACTTAACTGATAACAAAGAATAAAAAACAGTAAACTGGTTTTATCGAGATATTAACTGAGTGGGAAGATAAATTGTCGATCGATTGAAGTAGACTCTTGTTCTATCGGTAATTTCGAATCGAAATCACGGGCCCTGTATGGTGGTCCTCCCCGCACACCCTCATCACCACCCATGGTAACAATAGGAGAAACATAACAAAGAGTTTTAGCTTGAGTAATAAACTAATAAAAATATTCTTAATTTGTTCCGTTTCCAAAACGGGTCAAATGAGTTTGTGTCAAATCTGATCATTTTAAGTCATAGTAGAACCGGGTAGGAAAATTTATATTAAATAAAAGTTTATAAATGCGCGTTGGTCACCATTCATAAATCAAAGATAAGAAAGCTAATGAACATCAATCAAAGATGGAAAAATCTAAGAAGACAACTGGACGAAAAGTGGCTTAGGGAGAGCGAGAGATATAAGCGGCTAGACATGTTTTTGTTTTTTTCTAAAAAGGGTCGGTAGGAAGGCTAAAAACCAAAAATTGCTTTAAAGTGGTATCAAACCCGAGACCTGATTCAAACAAAGAGCCGGGTTTACTACTCGGATATGGCAATATTATTTCTCTTTTTCACTTTAAAATAAGAGTTGCATTAAAATATTCTTAATGCAACCTTTCTAACAAAAGTTGCGAAATTAAGACAAAAATTGCAACTTTTCAAAAAAGTGTTGCAACTTTTTAACAAAAAGGTTGCAAATTCAATATTAATTTGTAACTTTTTTATGGAAAAGGTTGCATTAGATATTCTAATGCAACCTTTGTATTCAACGACGTTGCATTAGGGTCAAATGCAACTAATTTGAAAAAAGTTGCTTCTAAAAAGTTGCATTAGGCCAAATTTCTAGTAGTGTTATATCCATGGTTTTCAAACTTTGTTTCCTCTTTCTAGAGTCATAAACACCATAATTAGCCTTTCCAGATTGTCCTAAAATTCAAACAAAGGGACAAGGTCAAATCAGATAGCATACCTTAAAAAAATAAGATTTATAACCTTACCAAGACTGGATGAAGTCAGAGGGATTGTACTAACACATGTTCGATCTAAATTGTTGGGCGTGTGACATGCTGTACATGAAGAGATTTGGTTAATTTATGCTACAAACACTTACAATTTTCACATATGACCATCAAAAACATACCTCCATTATCGTTTTTTGTGATAGTAACATTGCCCAGAAGTGTATCAATAATAGGAGGTGTCTGTACAAATTGAACCACACCCCTGTTTCTACGCTTATTCAAGATAGACTTTCTTATCTTCCTTGATTCTTTGGACTTTTGGGGACTGCACTGTGGAAAATACTCTCTATGTCTTGGTATCAGTATCTTTTTACTCTCCATAACTGTAAATAAGAATTGAGCACATATGTGTGATTTAGGGCTAGCTATAGGTAATTATTGTAATCACTGTCCAAAAAAAACATTTATTCTCAACAGCTAGTGGTGATTGAAGATCCCTATTGAAAACCTACCTAAATAAGTGGATGATCACATCAAATGTTGAGAATAGATTTAAACAAATGAGATAGAAAAACCTACCATTTAGTGTTCATCGATTGCTTCTAAACTAAGAGCGTCTTGAATTATAGGTTGAGTTTTTGGCACTAATTTTAAATCTTCAATTTGATTCATTCGAAAAAGAAGCTATAAACATAGCGGACAATATGAAATGGTGATTTAACATACCTGATTCATTTTGTGGGCCTTTGACAGGATTTTATGGTTCACAACTTATGGGCCAGAAATTATTGAAAGAATTAGACCATTTAATTGCAAAATTAAGCCACATTAGTTGGCTCTTTTGGTTTTGTATAAAAAATATAACCAAGTGAAACTGAAAAATCCATAATTTATAGGGATTTAAATAGTACATATTTTATTATCATCCTTGTCTTGGTTTTACCAATATATTGGTTCCTACAATAAAATTATTACAACACGATCCACAAGATTTATATTTTGGAGTTGAAGTTTAATGATAGATTTTTACCGAGTCACATTGTCCGATAATTTATGTGCACCAAGAAATTTATATGGATTTAACTACTACATGTTTCTAAACATTCTTGTCCTGGTTTTATTAGGAATTCGTTGGACCCCTTAGAAACATCATAATTTATATGGATTTAAATACTACATATTTTTTAATCATCCTTGTCATGGTTTGACCATTATATTGGTTACTACAATGAAGTTACTATAACACAACCAAATAGCCAACTTATTTAAAGTTGAAGTTTAACTCAAAGAATTATATTTATGAATTATATCCTGTCATAATGTTTAGAAACATGTAGTAGTTAAATCCATATAAATTTCTTTGGACCCCTTAGAAACATCATAATTTATATGGATTTAAATACTACATATTTTTTAATCATCCTTGTCTTGGTTTGACCAGTATACTGGTTACTACAACGAAGTTACTATAACGCGACCAAATAGGCAACTTATTTAAAGTTGAAGTTTAACTCAAAGAATTATATTTATGAATTATATCCTGTCATAACAAAAATCAATTTAACTCAAAAAATATAACGAAAATTGAAGACAAAGTGCTGCTATTTAATCGACGGCCCTAAGTCAAGTGCTGCTAAAGACCAAAGCCCCGCTTGGACTGAAGCAGTGGAATGAAGAAACAGTGGTTTACTTTGTCTATTGTAATAGTATCAGTGTTTAGCTAGCCGTAGTTATATGTAACAGTGGTTAAAAAGGAACGATAATAAGAGCCAAAACTGGTGAATGGTTGAACGATCAAATACTAAAAAATAGATTATAATATATCAGTGGATTCATCATAAGCAGCTGTTTGCATTAGACTTTAAATCATTCCTTTCATCAGAACCACAGATGCTCAAAACATTTGTCAAAAGCTTATTCACTGTTGATTCATAAGAGGCAAACAATATGGTTCACATCAGCGGTTTCATCATCAGCAGCTGTTTGCATTAGACTTTCCCCTTTAAAGTGTTTATAACATCTGATAGGCCTCATCCACTGTTTGTACACTACAACTGCTGTCCATTAAGCACTGCTTGTGTACAAAAACTGCTCTAGACAAAGTCCTGCTATTTAATCTACTGCCCTAACTCAAGTGCTGCTAAAGACCAAAGCCCTGCTTGGACTGAAGCAGTGGAATGAAGAAACAGTTGTTTACTTTGTCTATTGTAATAGTATCAGTCTTTAGCTAGCAGTAGTTATATGTAACAGTGGTTAAACAGGAACAGCTAAAAAGAGCCAAAACTGGTTCACATTAGTGGATTCATCATAAGCAGCTGTTTGCATTACACTTTCCCCTTTAAAGTGGTTATAACATCTGATGCCCCTCATCCACTGTTTGTATACTACAACTGCTGACCCTTAAGTACTGCTTGTGTACAACAACTACTGAAGACAAAGTGCTGCTATTTAATCTACTGCCCTAACTCAAGTACTGCTAAAGACCAAAGCCCTGCTTAGAATGAAGCAGTGGACTAAAGAAACAATTGTTTACTGTGTCTATTGTAATAGTATCAGTGTTTAGCTGGCAGTAGTTATATGTAACAGTGGTTAAATAGAAACAGATAATAAGCAGCTAATGGCCCTCATCCACTGTTTGTATACTACAACTACTGTCCCTTAAGTACTGCTTGTGTACAACAACTGCTGAAGATACATTCAAACTCTATATTAAAAAAGTAGAATTTAGACTATGTCAAACTAATTTAGACATCCCATATACTATATTCACAAATCAAAAGCACACATTATAACCAAAGATTATATTTCCCAGCATAATACAAAAAAGTAAACCACATAATGGTTTACCACATGTTCCAAGTTCATAAGTTACCAACATCTAAAACATAGAAAACAACTGTTTGAGTAGTTTAACACTTACCAACGACAACCAAACTTCAAACAACCACGTTCTTAAGTACATACTAAAAACATAGCATGTTTACCATCAAAATATAACGACGTGAAAGAAGCTAAGTGTTAAGCCTTGTGACACCTGTGTCACTGCGACCATCAAACAAATACCAAACCAATGAAATATTTTATTTCATACTTTGGACTTGTATAAATATGTGTATCTTTTGCACATATCAACTCTTGTTCGATTTCAAGCTCTAAATCGTTTTCTGGAAGGTTATACGCGCGCTGATGCGTAAATATAACCAGTTTAATGCAACAAACACTCCGAAAAAGTGAAATATACTTAACATACCTTAAATAACCTTTACATAACTTAGAAATAAGTTTTGAAGGCTTTGGTATGGCAAAAACAAGTTAATTCGCTTACAGGGACTAAACTTGACAAACTGCGAAAGTATGCCAATTTGAACTGTAACAGACATTCCGGAACATGGCCATAAGTTAAACATACCATAAATATCCTTTACATAGCTTAGAAATAGGCTTTGAGGGGTTCGGTGTGCTAAAATAAACTTTTTGGCCATTCAGGGACTAAAAGCGTCAAAAAGTGCACAAGTTTGCATTTTCGCGCATAACTTACGTTCTGACTACATCCGGACATTCAAAAATTTATGTAAGCACTAAAACATTTTATTTTAGTGTTTGGCATAAGAAAAATTCATTCGGCGCGTCATTTGGATCATTATTTGCGCTTATGCGCATTCCGTCATAATTAAGCGAACATCGCGATCGTACGACCAAACGAACCAACATCCGACATATTTTTGAGCATGTTTCATGTCCACAATGTTTAGGCATCATTTTAGGGCCTTAAAGTTGGCTTTACGGGCCTTAGAAGTGTCGGGAATGGCCTTTAACACCAACAGGGACCAAAACTGTCATTTTGCAAAGTTATTTTCTGATCAGGACTTCAGGCGGCCCGCGTAAAACCAAGGCTATCCTTTACGCGGCCCGCGTCAGACTCCCAGATCAGATAAGATCAATTAGTCAGCAGATTACAGCTGTTAAACCCCCAACCACACACTCACACTTGCCCTTTCAGTTCATGAGAGGCCATTTTTAGTTACCACAACTTTCCAACAAGTGTACGCACGAGATTCGATCACGTTTTCCAAGAAACGATCCTAACGGTTTGGGAAATCCTATAAATACCCACCTTATGTTCACTGATTCCTCACAAGAATCTGATCTAATGTGCTCTAAGTTAAAACCTTTGTTTCATAGATGAGCTAGTTTGATCTAGATTAGCATTCGGGGACCCTTCGTAAGTATTCCTTCGTTCTTTTATTGCTTTTCGAGTCCGAAAGTCAAACTTTGTTTGACTTTCTGCGTTGACCAGTTTATGGTCAATGCGAAGTTCATTTGAACTTCGCAACGTGATTGTAATCACGATGGTTATAGTCCCTTGTGACTATGCCTACTGATTACCACGTTGTCTAGGGTCGTAAGGGTAAGCGATCTGCTAAATCGTTTATACCTTCGAACCCGACCCACTTGGTCAATCATTAGGATCCGACCAAACACATTAGGTGGCCATAGTATATAGGGAATAACCTTCCGAGGTTATACCTTATGGTCACGACGTTTAGTTAGTTGTATGATAGGTAGTTTATATGCCTTAGGTAAATTACCAAAATACCCCTTTAATGCCAAAATTCATTTTAAACATATGTGACATAACTTTTGACATCTAAACTGATTTGGCGACAATATTAGGCATGTGAAGGTATATTCTACTTGTCATAGGACTAGTTAGGCGGTCCGAACGCGTTTCACGCGAACGACGCGTTAAAGTAGCATAAGCTACCTAAACGGGTCGTAAGCACTTAGGTTAAGTTTCATTTTAGTATGTAGACTTTGTTAAACCATATTATATGAGTTCCTATACTCATATGGTTTACAAACCCTCATGCTACCCGATCTTCCGATACAGGTCCGGATTATTAACATAGTTACCTATATTAGGTGTCGTTTGATTCCGTGATCTCTAGCATTGCTTGGTGGTTATCTTAGGACTTCTGAGCAATCTCAAGTGAGTACATAGACCCCTCTTTTACTGTTTTCCAAACTGTTTTGGGGTGAAACACATGTGCCTACTTGTTACTTTCATGCTTTCCTGTTTTCACATCATATACTTGCTATGTTTATTAGTACATTTATAGTACATGATTTCAATACATTTTGTGCTATGTATGCCCATTGTGTGCATACTTAGTACATCACTTTACAATACATTTCATGCTATGTACGCCCATTGTGTGCATGCTTAGTACATTGTTTTACATTGCATTTTTGTTGCATATGCGCATCCAGCATATGAACACATTCTACTACATTTTGAACCGTTGTAACCATTTGACTATGTGAACCGTCGTAACCCTTTGATTATGTGAACCATTTGTAACTATTGAACCGTGTGAACCATTTGTATCTGTTGACATGATTTACATTTGACAATAGACATTTGACTATACATAAACATTTCTACAATTGTTAAACATTACATCTTGGTGGTTTGGTTTGAGTAAGTGATTTAAGTAACGAGGCGTGTGTAATATGATACAAGCACGGTGGATACGCCGCTGGTACTTCCTATATATAAGTGTTTGTATGGTATCACATATTGTAGCGTTATTTGAATCATTTCAATTTGAGACATATAACATTTTATACAAATAACATACTTTTCACAAGACATTGATTTACAAAACAACTTATCTTATACAAACTCATTTTACATGGTTATTCATTTAACCATACATTATTCTCTTATTTATACATATCATCTGATCTTATCGTTTTTCAAATGATTTACAAGACAAAGCAAATTACAAGGTTCATGACTAAACATTTTCTCAAACATAAGTCATGAATTCTGTTTTCACAAAACCTATGTATCTCACAGGCATTTTTATGCTGACGTACCTATTTTCACATGTGTTTTCAGGAGATGATGCATAGGACTTATCAAGACATACTTAGGCGGACCAGTGCCTTAGTGACTTATAACGAGACAAGAACTAGTTAATTTATGTTATGTACTCTTTGGTTCTTGTTTAAAACAATGTAAACTTTCATGTTTGATTAATAAAACGAAACTTCAATTGCCATGGATTTGAAACAATTAATTCTGTTACAACATTCCCCGACGTTTCCGCCACGTTTTGTATGTTCTACGTGGTCGGGGTGTGACAAGCCTAGATGGCTTCCTCCGGCTCCTTTTGTTGTTAGAAGAGAGTTCCCCAACATTTTGACCTTCCACATCCTGCAACGAACGTTTACCATTAGGACTGGTGGCCGAATCCTTCTCGGCTTCGACAATGGAAGATTCGGCCATAACCGATACAACATCCTTCAATTAAATCACAAAACAACTACTAAGGTATCAAATAATGTAATATAATCTAAACTAAACCAAAAAACAAAACTGTAGAATTCTTATTCACCTTTGAAATATCAGCACCAGCCATCTGTGAGGATTCAGATAATTGAACAGCTTTAATTTCTGAACCTTCTTGACTAAACACCTAATATCAAAATATTTCCAAAAGGGAATTTAATTAAGATATTTAAACTAAAAAAATTGGGAAGAAAAAAATAAAACAATATAGGATATACAAAAACTCTTACCACATCAGCAACCTCAAGAGCATTTCCATTACCACCAACCAATTCAGCAATTATTTCCGGATCATCACATACTTTTTGGATAGTGTAGACGTGGTAGTCATGGTTAAGGTTGTAATCAGAAACTTCAATTTTAAACGCCAACTTCTATTCAAGCAACCGTGATATTTCATGGGGAAAAGTTTCAGTATCATCGAGCTTCACTTGGCGTTCCCTTATATCATTCGCAGTTGAACCAATAAGCTTCATTACATCTTTATCAAACATCACAAAAGAAACGATGCCAGTTTCATCTTGCACTCTCAGATGTACTTTGAACCTGTAATAAATGCCAAGTAAATTACAGCAAAAACCATAGCAGTTCTGGACATAAAAAGATCGGACGTTAACTTACTTTATGGTTATCGATGTGCATTCTTTATCGCATTTCGGACAAACCAATGAAGCAGGTGACAGATTCATGACCTCATCAGAAATGGTTTTAGCATATTGTAAGTACTCAATTTTGGTCAACACCTTCTTGTTACAGTCTCGACATGCCGGATAAAACCATCCATAGTTTTGTTGAAAATTTTTTATCGTTGCAACTACCACACATGACATTCCCTACAATATCACAGATAAAGCTTTATTAACATGCTCAATTGATAAAACATAGAAAACATTAACAAAATTAAAATGCCTATGAATTTATATAGAATTATTCGTACACTATCAATCTCAATTATTTCATCAACATGTCTCTTAGGAGTCTCAATTAGAAATTCTTGACGGACTGGAAATACACTCTGAGATGAAAGAATGGTTTGAGAAGAAGAAGCACCAGCTTCAAATTGTTTCACTAAAAGACTATAAAAATAAAAACAAAATTAGCGTTAATACTCACACTTATGTTAATAAAAACATGAAAAATATGAAATATATATCACGGATAGTACCTCTTGCGAAGTTCATTAATCTCATCAATTTCTTGGTTGAGAAATAGACGACTTCCAAACTTATCACTCTGAACAGTATATTAACCTGCAAAAAACAATATACATATCCAACAATTCATTACAAATCACTAAAGAAATAAAAAAATGTTCTTAAAAAATGTAACAAAACGGAGATTGGGAAAACTAAACGAAATAAATCAGTCAAATATAAATTACCCTGCCACTTCCTAATCCTCGCATGCTGAATGACAGCCATCACAGTCTCATTCGGAGAGTTTTGAGACAAAAAATCATTAAATTCTTGTGCATACACATTCCACAAACTACAACGGACTACCTCTCCCCTAAAAGAAAAAGATAAAAGAACAGCATTAAAAGTTAAATACAATCATTTGTGTTCTTGTGAGAAACAGATAATAAGAGCCAAAACTGGTACACATCAGTGTATATCTCTTAAGCAGCTGTTTTTTTAGACTTTCCCCTTTAAAGTGGTTATAACATCTGATGGCCCTCATCCACTGTTTGTATACTACAACTGTTGTCCATTAAGTACTACTTGTGTATAACAACAGCTGAAGACAAAGTGCTGCTATTTAATCTACTGCCCTAAGTCAAGTGCTGCTAAAGACCAAAGCCCTGCTTGGAATGAAGCAGTGGAATAAAGAAACAGTTGTTTACTTTGTCTGTTGTAATAGTATCAGACCTTACTTAGCAGTAGTTATATGTAACAGTGGTTAAAGGTTGTTAGGTTGTTAGATGGGGGAGCAACACAAAGATACTGCCATGGATCATTATAACACTGGTTAAAAGTTATTATAACGCGACCAAATAGCCAACTTATAAGAACAGCATATAGTAGATGTTTTAACTCAAAAAATAGCATTAAAAGAACAGCATTGAAAGTTCATACACTCATTTACTGAACAACCATTTAAAACAACCATTTAATGAACTAATCATTGGTATTGTATTAAATAAGAACAACCATTTAATGAACTTTTATATAAAATAAACTAATCATTGGTATTGTATTAAATACAATCATAACACACAAACAAATTTATATAAATGGCAAATTAGAATTTACTGGACATCTTGAAGATCCAAATTCATCTTTTTTCTTTCATTAGGAAAGATTTCCATATCTCCACACGAGACAACAATTCCAGCAACATCTAAAATGGTAAACATAGCAACAGAAATTAGTGGCATTGAAAAGGGAGGCAAAACATATATCAGATTATCAGAAACAGTCATACCGAACGTGAGCAGATCCTTTGCATCTCCATTAAGAATGTGTGAATGTGAGATGAAATTAAATCTGTAATCAACACCTTGCCAACCATTCGCACGTGTAACAACCGTTATTCGGTAAAAGTTAATCTTGTAACCATGGTTAATAACTTTGTAAGCATCAGTGTTTTCTCCAACACCAAATCTGGAGAGAATAACAACTTCATCCTCATGAAGCTGTGAGATAAACACAGGTATTAATGGAGCCTTAATCCCTACCTGAATCTTACGGCCCTGACAAATAAGTGAAAACACATACTTTAGAAACAAACAAACAGTATCTCAAAAAAATATAAAAGGTACATGTGGCTAAAGTCTCAACATATGAAGGATCAATAAGTAACTAATATTCATGTTTGTTTCATTGTGCCTAATCCTACAACAGGGAAACAAACAGTAAGTATCTATAAATGACCAAAAACCAACCCTAAATTATACAAAACAGAAAATAAATAACCATATAACCCTAAAACAAACAAAACAGTAAACAATAATCATCTACGAAGGACCATAAACAAACCAAACAAATATTCATCTTTGGTTCTTTATATCTAACCCTAAATTATAAAGGATCCAAAAAAACAAACAAAAAGCCATCTTTCTTTCTTTAAACAAACAAACAGTCAATTTACAATAATCATCTATTTCGCATAAAAAAACAAACAAAAAGATTTTCTTCTTTGTTTCTTTTTGTCTAACCCTAAATTACACAAAACTCAAAACGAAAATGATAAAAAGAGTAAAAAAAACATCAAAGATGATTGATAAACACTAATACCTTCTCATCGAGCAAGATCAGATCCATCCAAAAGGACTGAACCCATTTCCGGATGATTCTACACTTCAGATTCCACATATCTTTAGACAGGTTCAAATCATCAATGTAACTTAGTGACAAAGATGGTGGTTGACCGTCGGATTTCTTGCCTGATGATAGAGTTTGCACAGAAGATGTGAACATTTTGATATGAGAAGAAAATGGTGAAATGGAATTGGTGAAGTTACATAATGAGAAGAAAGTTTGAATAAAAAGTGTGAAGAAGAAGGAGAGAGAAAGATATGATTACTTCTTACAGTGCATTAATGGCAATTTCTCCTCCCCATGCAATTTTAAAGTTCCCTCCTAAAGAAAACCTTTTTTTATAATAATAAAATCAGATTATATATTTGAAATAGATTTATGTATATATAAATATTGTAAAGGGAATTATGACATCAGCAACTCCATGTGGCATAGCTTAGAAGTTGACAAGTAAGCAGATTTACATCAGCTCATAATCTCTTATTATAGATAGTATAGATTGTTTTCTACAAAACATAACATTTGATTTAAACTTAGGTTTATTCAAAAACTTTGTTTTGTATATTTTCCTACTAGGTTGAGTAAATGCTTTTATTCACCGTACATGACATTGTTATCACATTTACATTATCACATAGTTTGAGTAGATACTTTCTACTCGTTGTGCATTACATTTGGTTATACATGATACATTTCACACATGACATTAAACATGGTTTATACATAAACATTTTAACATTGAACAAGACATTTTGGTTGGTTATTGATAAGTGACTTATGTAACGGGGCTATGTGTTATATGATAAAAGCATGGTGGATACGCCGCTGGTACTTCCTATATATATAAGTGCTTTTATTGTATTATACATTGTTGCGTTATCTAAACCACTTGACAAAGACATGAAACATTTTATACAAGAACACGACATTGTTTTACAAAATTTCATATTTTATACAAATTCACTTTTACTTGGTTATTCATTTAACCATGCATTATCCTTTTATTATCATTTGATTTTCACATGATTTTATAAAGGAAAACATTTTACAAGGATCATGACTACTTTTGTTAAACCTTTCTTTTAACTACAAGTCATGAATTCCTGCATAAACAAAACCTATGTATCTCACAGGCATTTTTATGCTGACGTACCTATTTTCGCATGTGTTTCAGGTGCTAATGCATGATGATGCTTGTGCTACACTTAGGCGGACTTGGGCCTTAGTGACTTAAAATACAGTTATTTATGTATTGTTTAGTTTGAACTTTAAGACAATGTAAACTTTAATCTTAATAATACAAAACTTTAATTACCATGGTTTTTGAAACAATAATTCTGTCGCATCACTCCCCGACGTTTTCGCCGCGGTTTGTTGTTTTACGCGGTCGGGGTGTGACATTTCTAGCTGCCATGTTTTCCATTGGATACCGAGTACTTTAAGCTTCTTTCTCGGGAGAATATCTTTTTGGAGGAACTCCTCTATTGGTTCTCGGGGGTAGAGCATATATGGATGACCCTTGTTCTGCCTTATGATTCGACCCCTGTTCTGCCGTATGATTCGGCAAATCAGGAGTTTCAACATGCTCATGAGTTTCATAGTTAGTAGATGAATCATTTCAAACAAATAAAGTCTTGAATTGTGAGACATGTTTTTTGGCTAAGAGCTATAGACACACTTTCAAATCAGGAGTTACTTGCAAATCATTTCCGAATTATGAAGAAAATAAAGTCTTGAATTGTTTCCTGAATTATTTCCAACAAATAAAGTCTTGAATTATGAGACATGTTTTTTTTTTGTCTAAGAGCCATAGACACTTTCAAATCAAATGATACTAAGGTTGATTTTCCTTTTTCATTAATTCGTTCGGAGTGGGGACCAGCAAAAGTTGGGGGGGCAAATTTTCGTTATTTTGTTACATTCATTGATGATTGCACCCGCATGACTTGGATTTATCTCTTAATAAATAAATCCGAAGTTTTTTCAAAATTCACAAGTTTTTGTGCCATGGTCAAAACCCAATTCAAGAGTGATATACAAATTCTTAGGTTCGATAAGGGAGGGGAATTTGTAAATACCTCGATGAATCAGTTTTGTCAAAAGAAGGGGATAATTCATCAAACCTCTTGTGCTAATACCCCCGAACAAAACGGGGTATTTGAAAGAAAAAAACCGCTTCCTTTAAGAAATAACTCGTGCTCTCATGATTGAATCCAAAGTTCAGAAATCTTTTTGGCCCGAAGTTCTTGTCACAGCAACCTATCTTATGAACCGTCTCCCAACGAGAGCTCTTGATTTAAAAACCCCACTTCAAGCTATGTCTAAATTTTACAAACCCCCAACTACTCTTACCCTCGAACCTTTGGTTTTTGGTTGTTCTGCGTTTGTTCACATACCAAAAACAGAACGGTCCAAACTTGATGCATGTGCTGAGAAATGTGTGTTTGTCGGTTATGGAATCAATCAGCAAGGTTATAGATGTTACAGTCCAAACAAACGGCATGTATACACCACAATGAACTGTAACTTTCTCAAAACTGAATACTTCTACAATACCTAACACACTGGTTAGGGGGAGAAGGAGTATGATGACACACTGAGTTGGGTAAAATGGATGCCATCCTCAGAAGAAATCAATCATGGAACCACGTCACAATCCATGAGTCTTGAATACAGTACCATTAACAATGATCCTCCCAACCTGGCGTTAGAGGTAAGTGATTCTCAAACTCAAGATCATGTTGATTCTCCTATTATCTCTGATTCATCCACTAACTATGAAACACATGAGCATGTTGAAACTCCTGATTTGAAAGTGTGTCTATGGCTCTTAGCCAAAAAACATGTCTCATAATTCAAGACTTTATTTTTTGGAAATAATTCAGGAAATAAACGATGCAAGTAGCTGCTAGATGGGTGTCCCAATCTTCGGTGCCACAACCAAGCCTCCCTATCTGTAGATCCATAAGGTACCTTATTGAGTCACTTCATCCACGTAGTATAGTCCTTGCTGCTCAGTACCACGCCCAATGATCTTTCCCGTCCTGATGTCCTGTAAGATACAGAAGGTAGGATGCATTAGAACTACACAATTTAGTTCTTTTGCAACATGACTGATCGAAAGTAACTTATGAGATAAGGATGAGACATAGAGGCAATTTGACATGTTCATGTTTGATGAAATTTGAATAGTCCCTCCTCCTTCTACCCGGAGGGGTTCTCCATTTGTAGTTTGGATTTTTGTTTTTTGTGGTTTTGACATTGAGCACATGTCCGATAATTCAAAGGTTATTGTATCGGTAGCACCACAATCAAATATCCATAAGTCGTTATTTTTTCATTTTTTGTAGCCATGTTAACTTCCTCAGCACTAAAGGAATTCTTTGACTCCTTTTTTTCAAGTTCGAAATGTGTGGGGGGTTTTTTGTACTTTCAGAATCTTGGAACTTATTTAATAAGTCAAGAATGTTGGGGCTAAAGAATTTTGAGTTCATTACTTCCACATTAGACTTATGGGGTTTTAAATGAAAATGTTGAGATAGAGAAGGGCCTGAGGTGTAACTCACAAACCCTATACATGCGCCCCTTTCTTCTTCCTCTTTAACAGCCACAAAGCAACAACCTCCCTCAAGATTCTCAGTTCTGGCGGCACCCCCTTGATTTTCGGTTGATTTTGGGTGGTCGTCGCCGCTGCTACCACTGCTGGTGGTCCCTTGATTGCCCATGGCAACAACGGCTTTCCCTTTCTTGTGCCCGTCGGCCAACCATTCTGGGTATCCCACGAGTTTGAAACACTCTTCTTTTGTATGCTTAGTCATGCCACAGTGCTCGCATTTTAACTTGCTTTTATCGATTCGAGGTGAGGATGTATTGGGTTTCAGTTCTTACCGGCGACCTCTGGAGACAAGCCCTAATCCATCAGTCTCATTGGTTGAGTTGTTCAGACCCGACCCCACCCCCTGTGGCATGTTCCCAAAAATATTTTGATGTGATGTCTCTTTTCGGACAGCAACGTATGCGGCTTCAACGGCCGGTAAGGAATCCCGTCAGAGAATCTCCCTTTTAAGGGAATCGTATTTTCGATCTAGGGCATTAAGGAATTGAAACAATTTATTTTTTGACCTGATTTTGTTGTAAGTGGCGATGTCGACAGAACAAGTCATCAGATTTGGGTCTCTTCGTTCAGTCTATCCCCAGATACCTTGCATCGCAATCCAAAGTTCTTCCAATGGTATGCCATTTTGCTTTATTTCATTTGCTTTAACATGGAGATCAAAAGTTTGAATCTTGTCTTTGCCACTGCTATACGTAACTAAAGAACGTCTGTCACACCCCAAATTTCCAACACAGTCCCGGTGGGCCCGGTGGGGAGTATCGTGACGTAAGTTGATATCATCATAGTCAATACACACCGAATAGCACAGCGGAAGTCTTGGAGTATAAATTTTTATTACAAACCGAAATGTTCAAAGTTCAAAATAAATATACAGACGGTTCGTAATAAAAGATCCACAGGCGGATCATAATAATGTACAAAAGATGTTCAATAGACTTTAAGCATATCTAAGGATTTGCAAGATCCTCTTATATCAATACCAAGCAGCTTCCAGCCTCTTTCGTGTTGTACCTGTAACTTAGGCTTTTGAAAATACGTCAGTTTACACTAGTAAATACAATCAACCGACATGTTTTGAAAATGTTTCAAAATTGATTTAAGTGCACAAGGTACATGAAAATCTTTTATAACTTGGGATAATTAAAATAATCTTGTATACAGATTTACATGTTTGTCAATACATATGGGGCCCAGTATAGAAAACGAGACATGATTAACCAACACACCACTTATAAACCTACAAAGGAGTTATCCCCAACTTGTGGGTAAAAACATTTTAGCATTCACATCCGTTGGGTGTATGGCTACACCCCGTGCTTTTAGTCATGGCCATTAGTAACTTAAATGAGTCGAGGATATCCAGGACACGGTCGCGTTAACCCCCAATGTTTAAGTTATCAAACAAAATAGATTAAAATGAGGTATGCGGATTTTGTAGTCGTAATCCGGCATATGATCCCATACCCGACCAAGCGGTAATAATTTACCGTATCCCAAGCCCGTATAGGGAAAATAAGTTAATAGTATTTACCTGAGCTAGTACTTGACTTTAAAATGCAAAGTTTATATTAACTCAACCGTTTAATCAATAAGTAAGTGTAGGTAGCATTTACTGGAAGGCTCTAGTCTGGAATGATGGTATAAATAACCAATTAGAATACTAACGGGTCCTATTTAAGTCGTAGACTTAGACCGGCTAGCTTAAAGTGTTCAAAACGGTACGATATGCTAGATTAAGCGATGGCCGGAATAAAATGTAGTTTAAAGCCAACAAGTATTAAGAATTGTATAATATGGGTAAACTATTTACATTCTGGAAATTGAGATTAAAATGATAAGGTTAAACCCGTTTCGGTAAACTTATGTAAACTAGTTACATAAGTCGAACCGTACGCGTATAAGCGATAACGGGTAACCGAATGAGTCATGTACAAGTTCCATATGTCATTATACTTTAAACAAGTTATAATATTAGTAGGATATCAACTTGTATGCCCGTTAAGGTTTTAAAATCGAATTAAGCCTCATAAGGGCGATTTGGTCATTTAGCGACTTATAAAAGGAGCTAGTGTCACACCCTGACTTTTGCGGAAGCGTGATTATGGTGTGACTTTCTTAATACCATTGCATTCAATCATAACATCAACTATATGATCAAACCATAGATTTGTCATCCATTAAATAAGTTTGAAAACATCACAACATCATTGTTTAAACATAGACTTCAAATTCAAGTTTTACAAACCATGCGAATTGTTTATGAGTTCACTAAGGACACATCAAAAGATATTAAATTAAACCAAGGTTTGGAAGACGTGTCTCGTCTAGGAATACGACACCCAAACCATGGATGACATCTTTATTCATAACGCAACATGAAACTTCCAACGCCCGCCAGATCCACTTACTAATTCCCTGAAATACATGTATTTTGAAAACATCAACAAAAGTTGAGCGAGTTCATGTGTTTGTTTGTGTGTATGAATAAACCTTTGAAACCACTTTAAGTATGTACATAAGTTCATAAATCCCGGTATGAAAGCAACAAGAAAAAACAGATCCCCAATGGCTTGCAAGGCCATTGATATGTGTGACGTGATGCAGGAAAGCTCAAACCTAGCAGATTTGCACCGGGCTTCCGGCTGTAAGACATAGTCTACCCATGGGCCAACCCTGGTCCAACATGGGCGGGGCACGCTACACCCAAATAGATCTATCACTCATGTCCCTCAGTCCTACAACGAGGATTGATGGCCTTAAGCATTGTACCCACCACTCACATGATCTAAGTGTACCCTTCCTTGGCTAACCATACCAAATAATAACGTTTGTAAACAACTGTAACATGTACTTCACCCCCGAAGTTATAAAACTGAAAACAGTTAAAGAAAAGGGGAAACACGAAAACTCACAGTCTTGCATCTTCAACAATAGTAACTCGAACTTCTCCGGTGAACACGACTACCTACAACGTGCTAATGTCTATTAGACGAACGGGCCGTGCCTTGGCTTAGTATTAACGTTTCTGAGTTACGTTTCTTTTGATATTATTCCAAGTTATATAATTATTTGTTAAAATAATTAATATTTTAACTTAAATTATATTTATAAATTTTTGGAATAATTGTTGAACAATATATATTAACTTAATACTTCCCAAGTATTTATACTTGTATTTCATTCCCAAGGATGGGGGTATCTTATACATGTGTATTTTTGCCATGTTTTGGGGGTCGTATTCTGGTGTGTATTTTTACGTACGAGAATACGTATTCTTATTGTATTTATTAAGTATCCTCATACTTAATTAATTATTAAACTTTCCGGAATATTATTTCTAATAAAAGTCCACCAATATATATATTTCCAAAATATATATTTAAGAAATATTACTTAGAAAAATTATTTATAATTTTTCTTTTAGCAAAAATATTTGTAGTTCCAAAATAATATATTTTCAAGTCTAACTTAGAAAATATTTATAAACTTATTTTTATCCAAAAATAATGTATTTCAAGTTTACTCAAGAAAATATATATTTTTCCCAAAAATAATATATCTTCCAATAATTCCAAGGAAAATATATATTTATACTTGTAAAAAATAATATATTTTTCTCTTGTCAAAATATGATATAACTTTGTAGTATTTGTAAAAAACATATTTTCATTTCTTTGTGTCCAAAATATTATTTACCAAAATATACTTTGTGAACATATTTTCCGGAATATTTTGTAAGTTACATCTCTTGTTCGGTTTCGCCAATATTTTGTGTGTCACTTGTATACTTATTCCTTGGGATTTTGGTAATATTTTGGATTATAACACTTGGTGTTTTTGTGAGTTATATTATTTTAAGTCCTAAAATAAAATAACTATTACACAAAGTATACAAATAATCACACACATGTGTCTTTAATGTATATATATTCTAAATATATATTTAACCATCTTTTATTTATAAAAAAACCAACCTCCAATATTTGTATTTTTGTAACCAAAATTTATGGCAAAGTTTATGTGGAAAACTCATGGTTAAAATACACTTATAAATATTTGTTTGAAAATGTTTTTGTAAGTGCTTATATTTTTAGAAAATTTTGCCATAGTTTCCCCTAAAAATGAAGGTTTCCATGCTTTCAAGCATATCATTTTCTTTTGTAAAAATCATCTCAATCAATTTACAATCAACTATAAACAACTTACACTTACCAATTTTGCCAAAACCATGCTTAATCTACCACTTCATAAACTTGAAAGTTTATGAAAATTTGTAGTAACTTGGTAGTGTGTTTAGTAAGTTTAGTTACCCTTTAAAGTGGGGTTGTTTATTTAAAAACTTCATCCTTTAAGGATTTAGATTTTTACAACTTGTAATCATGTTTTACAAAAATGCTTCTTTATGAAATTTTCTTGTTACACAAGTGTTTCTACACTTGTTTAACCACCAAAAATAGTGTTTGTTCATGTAAGAACCAAGTTTTAACAAAACTTATATTTTAACTTGGTTTCTTTAGAATAATCCATGAAACATTTAGATCTACAAGATTATCAATATACTTTGATCATTACTTTGCAAGAAAACATTAGGTTTCTTTCAAGTTCATGCTTTATGTGTGGATGATCCATCATCCTACAACAATTTCTATTCTCACATCTTGCTAGATTATGGTTTCAATAATGATCTAGCAAGATCATATGATGATCAACATCATTTCTACAAACAATCAATGAACAACAAGCATAACAACTCATATTCATCAAGATTACTTCACATTTTAAGCTTATGTTCATATTTACTTCTCATGATCTTTAGTGTTCTTCAAGATTAGTTACTTGTAACATCTTTTAACCTACTAAAATAGAAGTAAAATGGAGTGTTTAAGGATCTTACCACTAGCTCAAGGCTAGGGATGATTCAAGTGTAGAAAATGAGTGGATAAAAGCAAGCAAGAGAGGTCCTTCAAGATCCAAAGCCACCAAGCTTCCTTATACACCCTCTAGCACCTTTGTATGTATGGGAAATGGATGAAGAATGTTAGATGATGATGGTGGCAGTTGTGTGGGTGTTCGGCCGAGAGTGAGCAAGAGGGAGGAAGAAGAACAAGTGTGTGTTAGTGGGTGTGAGATAATGAGCTCTAGTTCCATCATGTTCTTATAACCAAGTTTAAGTATTTACCTTTTTGTAATGTGTTTAAGAAAGTACTAGCAAATCCAATAAGATCTTGAAATCAAATCCCCTTGTGGTACCCTTGTTGGAGCCAAAAATAGGTGGTGGGGGGGGGGGGGGGGGGTCTAGCATAGGTTTTAACCATTTAGTTACTTACAAGTTCAAATCCAAGTGTTAGTTGTATGCTTTAGTTAGTAGATATTTTGTATGGGTGTTAGGATGTTCGGGGACCATAACTAGCTTGATAATGTTAAAACAATGCTTCTAGTGTAATTTTGATGTTTCTGGTAGTGTCCGGTTGTTCGGTTGGATACTGGTTTGTTAATGTGCTAAACCTTGCAGTTTAGTGTTCTTTATGTACCCTTTTGTGACACTTTTGATTCCCGACACTTAGGAAAGTATTCAGGACCATTTAACCATGTTTCTGCTTATAATTAGTGTGTTTAAATGCTGATTTATGCTTAATTTTGCTGAATTCAGCACTTTATGTGAGTTTTAGGCACTTACCAGCACTTAAACTATCACCAGGAAGACAGTTTTGGGATTCTTACTTTCCTACACACTATACTAGTGTAGTACTTAGTTTCTGGCTCATTCAGTGTCTCAACACACTGCCTGTCTATGTACTGAACTCCGTCAGCATATTCCTGATTTATCAGATAACTGTGCTAGCTGTACTTAATGCATCATTTGAGGCAACATAGCTTTCATGTAATACTGGTATGACATTTAACAATGTATGATGCACATGTTTGTGTACGGAAGTAATCAGAATGCAGTTAATTGTAATTTCAGCACACTCATTAAGCACTAATCAAGATTAATTAATTGTACGGATACCTGGATTTTTGACAGTTGTCACATCTTGCATGTAAACTGATGTTATGATCAAAAACATTCTGGAAAAATAGTTAATTTATGATATAATATCAGTAGGATATCAAAAATAAGTGTGGTTTATAGTTTAAGGCCAAGCTATGCACCATAGGGGCGTTTTGGTCATTTAACACATAGTTTAAAGCTTATTTGGGATTGTGAGTTTATAACATGTACCTACTGTAAAAACATTTTAAATAAGTTATACAATCAGTAGGTAAACAAGTCTTGGTTGGTAATTATGGTTTAAACCCATACTATGCGCCAAAACGACGTTAAAGTCGTTAAATGACGATATTTGCGATGTGTTATGAAAATTGATTTTAAGACCAAGTTTATATGATCAAAATATGTTATTTAATATAGCATATCAGTAGGTAAAAATGTTTTGTATGAAAAGCATGACTAAAACCATTTAGGTGCCATAAGGGCATTATCATCATTTACCGACATAATACAAGAACTTGTATTTAAACTCATAATATAAACTGACTTGACATTCCAAATAATTCGATTTATGATATTACATCAGTAGGTAATGAGTTTTATAAAGAAATTATGTCTAAAGCCATTTTAGATGCCGAAAAGGGCATTTTGGTCCTTTTAAAAGCATAATTTACGATATTATACTAAAACTCAGTTTATGATCAGAATATTAACATCAACATATGTTAAACATATTAACATATCAGTATGTAATTAATTTGCAAGTACATTGGTGTTTAAAACCTTATTTTTAATAAAAAAAGGGCAAAATAGTCAAAGTATAGTATAATAACGAAACTTATATAAAAACTCAGATTACTACTATGATCATGTAGTATAACCTCAGAGGTTTATGCTACATAATAGTATGATCATAAGGGAACCTTAAATCAGTAGCAAACTAATCTAATTTAGGTCAAAATCGAAAGTCAAAGCAGAAGTCAAACTTCGCGACTTTCAGTTGCGAACCGACCCTAAACCTGGAATTGACGAGCCGAACATGTTTACACATATTCTAATAATTATTACCAAGTTATTAAAGTGTTAAAAAATATTTTATAACACCTACATTATCAGATTATGATTATTTTCAAAACTGACCCGTTTGACTTTTTAATGTTAATAACTTTAACCCGTCAATTGACCAAGCAAACGTGATTTTCGGGAGGTGCCCTTTTGAGGGATTAACACCTACCTAATTACGGTCATGTAGACATGTTCGCCTCGAACAATGGCTGGACCATTAAGGTCTAAACCGAAAGTCAAAGCTTTTATCGAAAAAGCTTGACTTTTGGCTTTTAAAAGCCTATAAACGAAATGCAGGAGTTAGGAACTCTTACAAAAGGTCCTAGCTCGAACTTAGAACTCAGGTGGAGTCTCCCTTCAGTTAGGAATCTCAAGATGAAGAGAGGAGTTGTGATTTTAGAAGGTGTAAGGAAAAATGAAGAACCTTGGCACCTATTTATAGTCCATGGAGGAGATTTTGGATCAATCCAGATGTTTTGAGAGGCTAGGAGATCACTCTAGGTGTCCTAGGATGTGTCTAAAATCAGAATTCAGCTCATGGTTTCGAATTGCAAGTGTTATGGTGGTTTGTGTGAAGAACAAGGCATAATTCAGCAGCTGGGCAAAACATTCTTCCAGCATTGTGTTGCCGCGCCCCGCGATCGGATCGACCAAGGGGGGGTCGCGCCTCGCGAAAGCCTTTGACTCCAGTCAAACATTTTTGAAACTTGACAAAATCAGCCCCTCACCCTCTAAACTTAATATATGATTCATTAATTGCACTTTTAACCCCTCAAAGTCATTATTAGGTATACTCGGAAGTATACCCATACATCATAAAGCTTCGGGTTCATCAAAAGGTCACTCAGAGGTATAAATTAACATGTTGACACTTTTAACCCTTCATATAACCAAACTTTCAATTAAATCACAAACGGTTTCGTTCCTCCAGCAAGTGGCTTGCTAAGAGAATACGAACACCCTATAAGGTCACTCAGAGGCATAGTTTAAGCATGTTGACACTTTTAGTCCCTTCACATTCATTCTTTCATTGTTTGGCAAAAATAGTCCCTCCTAGTCAACATTTGACGTAATTAGGATTAGGGACATGTGTCAATACATTATTGGACACAATTTTACGAGGTGTTACAGCGTCCCATAGCGTTTTCACGCTCGAGAACTCCGTTAAGTTACTTGCAAGGGCCGGTTTGATATTTTGGATGAGCCATGAAAAGACGATTAAATCATCTTGTTCCCACTGCTCATTAACGAGTTCTGGTGGGTCTTAGGTGAGATGATTTAACAGAGCTTTCGATTTCCCCCCTATGGCGACTAGTATTATCTGAGCCCATAAGGGGTAGTTTTGGCTTGTGAGATTGAGGCTAATTTTTAGGCTATCAGAAGGATTTGGTTTTGTGTTCTGGGTTTGGGTTTGAACTCCATTTTTTAGGAGATTGGCTATCTAGATGGCTAGGCTGTTTTCTTCTTCTAACATTGTTTCTGGATTTGGTAGATGATGAGCAAAAAAGAAATTCTGGATCAGGAACCTGGCTCTGATACCATGTTGTTCATGATAACCAGATGAATGGAAGAAAAGATAAGTTGTTTTGTATTTCTTGTGTGTTTTAACATGCCTACAAACTGAACTATATATAGCCTATACAAAGAAGCTAAATTAGGAAAAATACAACCACATATTGAAAAATATGGCTGGCAATTAGCAGTCTTCTAGAAATTGAGTTGTATAAACGTTGGCCTTGATTTGCACCTATTTTGGGAAATGATGTAAACTGATCCCAATCAATATTTCATCATCCACTCCATATAAGCCTTCAATAAACAACTCCTTAAGCGAAGGTAGCTGCGCAAGTGGCGAGAGAGATGTACATCTCTTACAACCACTTAGTGACACATGCTTCAAATAAAGAAATGAGGGATCCCCAACCCAGTTTGGAAACTCTAATCCCCCCCCCCCCCCCCATATGACTTAATTTTGAGTTGTATTAACTTATCCTCATGAGGCTTAAGCTCATTTAGGACCTCGTTTTCAAGCATCTCATTCCATGAATCATATAGCTCATCACTCCATACAAGCTCTAACTCACTAAGCCTCTTTTGTGAAAGTTCACCTCATGTGAATGAATTGCATTTTGCACCTTTTCCAAACCTACAATGGAAATATTCCTGCATATATTCTTGAAGTCTTTAAGTTTGGCTATTTCAAATCCGCTTTTGCTTACGATATCGATTTTTTAAATAGTAATTTGTAGGCTTTTCAACTCGTCAATCTCTGACAACGCGTAGCGTATTGTAGGTGTGTCAGGAGTGCGTGTCACGGAAGCGTTGGGCGCATCCGGATGTGTTGCCACGTCCTGCTGGTGTTGTCAGTATGTCTACCAGCTTTTATGCATGTGGGCTAGGCAGCTGCGCATTGGGCGGTCAGCTGACTGCTTCTGTTAGTGCCTGAGCAAACCACTTGCTGGTTTGGTCACTGAAGTCAAAGTGTCAGTTCCGCTTATTTTGACAATAGGATGCGGTTTGGACCGCATCGCTATGTACGGTAACCGCAGTGATTGCCGCAAGCCTTGTATGTTGACGAAAACATCCATTTTCATACACTAGGTGAGTTTTCTCACCATTCCTTGAGTGGGAAAGCAAACCGCGTCCGCGCGTGCCCACACGAACGCAGGTGAGTCCTTGTCGATGGGGGCAATGAACCAGGTGATGGTCACCCGCGCCCAAACCTGGTGCGAGATATGCGACCACACCCCTTCAAAGCCTGGTGCGAGATTTGGGACCATACCCCTTCAGTAATAGTTTGGTAATGCCCCAAGAACCGATTTTGCAAGTACAACTCTTCCCCAAAACGATAAGCATCAAGCTTTCCATGAGGATAATTTCGAATGCAATAGGTCCACTATTGGTTTCCGGTGCTTCACCTTTTTCATATTGGCACCAAATGACATCACAAGATTGAAAACCATAGTTTACCCACTTTGCAATTGACGCTATCCGCCATCCTATCTACCATTTCATCCTCTATCCGAATTCCAAAAAGATTGGATTTGCTTAATTTTGCCTTCAAACCCAAGCAAAGATGGAAGCATCTCAAAATATGGTTTAAGTTTTTTATATTTCATTTGGACCATAACCCCAAAAAATTTACATCATCCGCATAACAAAAAAGACAACACTATCGGTCCCTCATTTGCGAGTTGAACACCCTTAAAGGTCCCATTTTTATTGATTTTTGCATAATTACATCCACAGCTTTAAGGGCTAATACGAACAAAATGGTGACAACTGGTCTACTTGTTGAAGTCCTTGAGTTACAATAACATTAAATACAAATATTAAATTAAGGAAAATGAAGTATTTTTATTGGTTGAAATTTGTTTCTTTTTTTCTTACAAAACATTTTTTTCTCATTTAAACTCTCCACTATTATAAAACTATATATATATATATATATATATGGGTGGGGTTCGGCTACAACTAGTTTTCCTACAAAGTGTACAAAGTCATAAAACACCACAATTTCAGCCATAAAACATATTCAAAACCCACAAATAACAAAGTGAAGATCACAAAAACACAGTATCCAAACCCTAACAGTCTATAAAAACTTCAAACACTCCATCGTAGAATCTATGAATATAAAACACAACATGATAATCAACATAAAACACACTAATGTTTGTCATTCGATAATCAAAGCCTTATCATCCAAAACACAAGACAAAACCCACAAATATAGCGTTTTAGTAATCTATACTTTGTTATTTGTGGGTTTTGAGTGTGTTTTATGGTTGGCAGTATGGTGTTTTATCACTTTTTACACTTTGTAGGAAAAATGGACTTTGTAGCTAACTCCCACCCTTATATATATATATATATATATATATATATAGGGGAAGGTTAAAATGAGAACCACCTCGAGTTGTAAGAACCAGTGAGAACCACCCCCGCGGGGGGCCGTTGACCACGAAATTTTTTTTACACCTAGATCCGTATATTTTAACACGGGGGGTAAATTTTGGGTTCAAACGGCGCGCCCGAGGGGGTAGTTTTTTACGCCCAAAGTTTGGGTTTTTACGCCCAAAGTTCTCGCTGGTTCTTACAACTCGAGGTGGTTCTCATTTTAACTTATTCCTATATATATATATATATATAATGAAAATGGCTAAAACAAAACATATATGTAATCTGACAGAAATACCCCTAAGTTAACTGACATTTTTTGATGAAGTTACTTGGTTAATTAGACGAAAAAGAAAAAAAAAACTACAAATGTTGGCAAACCTAAGGGAGAAAAGAAAAATTATTTGGATTAAAGTGTCATTGTCAAATTTTAGAGTATAAAATGACAATTTACTCAGATTTTTTTTAGTTTTAAAGGTAAAGGAGGATTAATGAAAGGTAAACTTTAAAAGTAATATTGTTAGGGAGATCCGTTGTGATATTGGCATCAGATATGTGAGTAATATTTTTAAGGGGATCCGTCATGATATTCGTTAGTGTTTATTGCTGAATGTGTTGTCCATATCTGTCAAAAATCATGATCATTGATAGATCAATGAAGTTTTACCCACGTTGGTTTCTCCTTGTAACATTACGGATAGATTACCGGCGCATTCGAAGAAGGGATCATGTGGTCGATGAGCTCTAGGGATTCACCCGGCCACTACTAATCATTCAAACTAGATTAACACATACATCATAACAAATACACCAAAAGTAATACAACTAACAAAACATGAAATGAAACAAAACATATCATGAAAAATGAATTCATGAAGATATCTTATTCTTTATTACCAAGAGCCACACAATTAGCACACAACTGCTCCACTTAATTACCTAACAAGCCCCAAATTGATGACCCCCCATGCAGTTTGTGGCCAAGACCTCTCCTTAGCCTTGTTCAACATCACCCTACACCAAGCCACCCACCCTTCCCATGAAATCCTCTTGTCCCATGAACCACCCCACTCCAACAAAAGTCTCAACCCCTTCTCAATCTCCTTTTCAGCCTCCTCAAACCTCCCTCTGCTCATATAAAACTGACCCAACAACACATGTGGCTCACCAACGTATGGGTTCACCTCAATACACTTAACCAACTTCCCCTCACTCTTATCCTTCTTAACCTGGTCACACCCATCATCACAAACCACCTCCCAGTACAAGTCCCGAGCCATGATCAAGTCATTTGCATCAAGAATCTTGGTGCAATTATCGAAAACTGGAGGGATCACAAGCTCGATATCTTCATCTCTATTTATCCCACTACCCCTTTTATTTTCTTGCAAGAAGATAGCTTCTTCTCGCACCAATAACGTATAAACTGCAGCCATTCTTGATGCTGCATTCATCCATAACCCCGGTTTCCCGTTTCCAGGATACAGCGTATCGAACCGGTCTCCGTCCAGTTCAAGACGCCCGTTTGTGTTTTCGTATAGCACGTCCTGGTAACCGTAGTATTGCTCGCTGATATCCGCTATGGTCATCAGGAGAAACACTCCGATCATCCGTCGTGACACCGGAATCTCTTCACCTGTCGTGTGGTGTCTCCCCATCAATCCACCAGCCGGCACGAGTGACTGCATCTTCTTACGCCATTTTTCGTCGCCATTGAACACACCATTGTCGTTAGCGTTCGTCACCGAAACCTCGGAAGCCTTGAGGTACTCTCGAAGCTCCGACTCGGTGAACTGGCACATGATGCTTTTGTGAACGAGAAACAGGCGGTCCACAACGCAGAAAAGATACGCGATTCGCTCCGCAGCCTCACCAATGAGGCTGCGGACTTTGTCGCGGCTAGTTTCTGGGTCGAAGAGAACTATGTTACAGTAGGAGTTGGAGTAAACGGAGTGAAAGAGTGTGCAAAGTGCGATGGAATCCGGGGCCTTCCATAGCTTGATGGTGCGGTAGACATGGCGGAGGTGGTCTAGGAAGGTGCCTAGGCGGTGGTAACACTCACCAGCGCCGGCGGAACACAGAATTTCGATTAGGGTTGGAAGTTTTTCATCGATTTTGTGGAATTCTTCACGGAGGAAAGGCTTGGCGGATTCCAAGAGGGCTTCAAGGTTTTGATTTTGGAAGGATGGGGAGATGTTGGATGACGGCATTTTGATGAAGATGAAGGTGTAGGCGGAGATGACGAAGATGCGCATGCATGGTGCTTATTTTATAGAGAGCGCGGTGAACTGAGTGATAAGCAACGTGTCGGTTGTTACGAAACGTGTCCAGACAATGACAAAAATACAGGTTTTGTCAGTTTTGAAATATGGATTTTTCATTGGGTGTATGATGTCTCCAAGAGTTCTTCACGTGTGTACCCATTAACAATCGAATTTTTTGCAAAAGTAAGTGATTTGAGATTCAAAAGAGTGTTTGTTGGTGGTTCAGATTTTTGCTTTTAAATCTAGGTAAGTCGCTGTTTTAATCAGCGAACTTGTGCTCATAATCTGACAGAATTCAGAAAAAGTTGAATCCTAAATTAAGTTCGTTGTTTTAATCAGCAATATTCATACAAGTTCGTTGTTTGGTTTAAATAACTAAGACAAGTTCGCTGTTTGGTTTAAATAACTAATTAAGACAAGTTCGCTGTTTGAAGTAGAAATGTATCAAACATCGTTGTTTGAAGCAGAAATGTAATATTAGTTTGTTGTTTCATCAAGCCAACTTATATAAATTCGCTGTTTGAGTATGAAAACTCATGCAAATACGCTGTTTCATGCAGAAATGTATTATAAGTTTGCTGTTTGATAATGCTAAGTGTAATAAGTTTGCTGAATCAAAGGGTGAAGTAATTGAAGTTTGATGTTTTATATTGCAAACTTTAAAGTAGTTTGCATCTTGGTCGTTCAGTATATCATGCATGTTAACGCTGTTATATATTACAAAGTTTAAACTGATCTACAAGAAGAATTCATTCTCTTAATAATATATCATGTTATTGCTGCAATTGTGGTGGTAGTTACTGTTATGTTCGTTACAAAAGCTATTCGGGGTTGGAGTTTTCAGCCGATATCAAAATTATTTCAATGTATGCTGGAAGATTATTCGGGACTTGATTTAACATGACGTTTTTCTCAGTTTTAAATTTTGTATACCTACTAAGAAAACCTTGTGTGGAGGAGAATGATCCTTCTCTTCTACCACCTTCTCACGTAAGGTGTACAATAATAATGATTCCACTGCTGTAGTGGTTGCTTCTACTGCTACTATGGAGTCTTCTTGAAGATTCAGCTGCCCAACTAGTTGGGCGGTTGGGTCTTCGCATGACGTTTTTTCTGAGATTTAAAGGAAACTATAGCTTTTGGTGATGGTACGTGGTGGAGAACTATCATTCTCTGCCCCGTTTTCGGTAGGTGATTAGGATCACAACACATTTGAAGTCGCATTTTACAGCATGTGACTTGGAGATGATAATGTGTTAATTAGATCATATAGTAATGTTGTTTAATGTTACTGCATCAGCCTGGTTTTTGTTCAGCCTCCCCTCTCATGCTTATCCAGGCTTTTGCAAATCACCAAATATCACTGGAGCTGCAGAATCGTCACCAAAGGTGCGAACAGCCCGTTCCATATCACTTTACGAGTCGAAGAGCCTGTGGCAACCTTTCAACCTCATACAACCTCGATATCCGAAGAAACGGGATACGAGAAAATTCATTTAGTTTCTGTTTGGCACCTTCAATCTATGTTGCTTCGTTAAAATTACGAAGCGTTTGGTAGATCTTATAGTAATGTTGCGCGTTTGGTAGATCCTATTGTAATGTTGTAATATTGTTGAATTACTTAATAAAAAAGTTTGTTAAATTAGGTGTTGTAACATCTTGTGTTGTTGAATTTGTTAATAGAAATGTTTGTTAGATTATGCTTTGAGTATCGTTCGCTGGTCATTTTTAGTGAGGCTTCACCGTCTAAAAACCTTTAGAATTACACCTGTATATGGTCGCTTCATTTGTATATATGCATGTTGTTAAACTTTTTTTTATAAAAAGAATCAGGACATAGAAGATAATTTTAAAAAAGAGTGGTGAGAAACAACCATTTTTATTCGAAGCATGGTATAAACCGAACAATTAAAACCGAATAAATTATTAGGTTCTCAACGTGATACTTGAGAACATGATAATTAAAACCGAATAACAGATACTTGATCAAATGAATGTCACCATGTTCTATTATATTAATACTTAACTTAAACAAGTATCTGTTATTTTTTGTGCTGTCTATACACTCCAGGTTATAAACAACTTTTATTTTTGGTGCTATCTATATTAAATTTTATTTATTATTTTTAGAATTTTTAAAATTAGTATTTATATTTTTTTCAACCCACGTGATGGTGGGTTCCACCAAATCTATAGGTTCAAAATACCCATAGGATTAGGTTGTTAACCCACACCAACCTTCTTTAAAACAGATAGTATACAAACCATATTTAGCTTACACTTTTGTATGTTCTTTGATGTTATTGTCTAGAAACCACAACTCATCCTAACCATTTCCCTTTGTTAGTTTATGGATTCTTTTGGGCCATACCTCGTAAGAATATACTGGGGCGATGTGTTTTCTGTAACATTCCTATTTTTATCATATAAGATTACAGGTTTGGTTAAATTTATTAACCACTAGTAACTAGTAACTAATTTATTTTTAATATAAATATTTAACCCGAATAGTTTTAAACACTATTTTATATAGTTGGTTGAAATATTATTCTAATTAATTGGCCTATATATGGGTGACCTTTCTAAATAAAATAAAAGTTTATAAAAAACTTATATTATTAGACAGGTAACTTACAGGTAAATTGACTGTAAAAAAAATATATGAAGCTCCTAGACGGGCCTAGGAACCGTATAATAATTAAATTATAAAAATACATTGTATTTTGAACCTACTCTATTTTTAATGAAACTTAGACCCAAATGTAGACAAAAATATTCACGTTCTAATGACATATTCATTATTTTATAAAACGTAATATTTTAGAAGTTATACGCGTCAAATAAGTAAAGCTGTTAAATTAATTATAATATAATAAAATAAAACTTTGAATTCTTAATTTAAAGTATACGTATGAAATGAAAAATAAAATAATAATAAAATCAATATATAAATAATAATAATAATAATAATAATAATAAATTTAAAATGTGAAATTGAGAATTATATATATATGTGATGTAATCGAAGATAATTAGATAGAAGAAAATAATAACCATTCATTTTTATTATAAATAAAGCCAGTACATTAGTACTACAAAAATTAAAATAGTAAATAACACATATTAGTAATACGTGTATAATGAACATCAAATGGATGGGACATGTGTCCTTCACATTACTTACTACCAAAGTTACTCAACTATATATATAGAGGAATAACAATAGCAGTTTACACTTCTGCTATGTCTAGCAAACACTCTCTCTCTCAAAATTTCCATATTCTACCCATAATAATAAAAATAGCCATGCTTTGTTTTAACTCCCGATCACCGCTACCCTTTCCGATTGATCTGAGCCTCATAACATATGTCAGGGCTCTGCCGGACTAAGTTGTTGGGATTCGGTCTCGGATATCGGGATAAGGTTGAATTAGGGGTACTATACTTAACACAAGTGCATTAGATATTTTTAATAGCTCAGAAGTTATACCCAAAATTTATACCAGGAGGCTTTCTAGTTGAACCCTAAAGTTACAAAGTGGGTTTATTCTCTTTTCTCACTATTTTATTCCCTTTTTCTTTATAATATAATTATATTCAAAAATGTCCCAAACCATAACAACTCTCACCAAAACTATTATATTTTTATTATTATTATTATTATTATTATTATTATTATTATTATTATTATTATTATTATATTTTATTCACTAAGAAACTCTAATTGAGACACCCAAGTAATTCTGCATAAACCCTAAAATTTTCATAACAATCAGAATCAGGATCAGGGCCCGTAAAACTCAAGGGGGGTATTCCCTACTTAACGAATATCCTTATAACTCGTTGTAAAATACGAGATTCTTCGATCCGTCGACTCAGCTAACCTACAAACACACGTGATAACCATATGATAAAAAGTAACCCGTCGCGCCACGCGACAGGCGCATATGTTCCTGTCGCGACACGCGGGGGAACCATTTTTCAAGTATAAATAGAGGGGTGTGGGACTTGATTTCCTGCGTTCGTTCAATGTTCAAATTCATTTCGTACGTCCAGATATTCACAGTTTACTACCAAACACACACTAGCTCGAATTCTGCTACGATACCGGGTATTAACTCAATCGCTGCTACGATCCAATGTCCGATCGATTGAAACTATCCGATGGATGTTTAAGCGCTATCCTTTATCATTAGTCGTGATTCCGACAGGATGTTTGAGTACCACCCGAACTCGGGAAATACTCTGTCATTCGTTGTGAATCCGATGGATGTTTAAGTGATTGCACTTTGTCATTCGTTGTAAGGGTTTTAATCTCATGAGTTATCGTAAATGATGTATTAAGTTACCTACCTAGTTCGTGTGCATTAGGTTACAAAGGCTAAATCAATAGGCTAAGCTCTGCCTGTATAAATCTGCAATATATCAAGGCTTATCTGTAGACTAAACTTTGGCCGTATGAATCTGCATGATTATAATGTGAGTCATTCTCTTTTTATCAAATCTATTTACAAAAGCATGTTTATTTTCAAAGGTTATAATTACAGTGATTAAGTTTATGTAATCACCAAGTTACAGTCGGCATGTGTTATGGAAATACAAATTTCCTTGATTCTGGATAAAAGCCCTAATAAAAGAGGCACTTTTAAAGTCTTGAAAAGAAAAATACTATTTATGGGAAATATAATAATCTCTCCGGCGATAACCGGATATACTGAGGTTACCTCTCCGGCGCGAACCGGATAAGACGGGGTATATAATATGTCAAACAAGTGACAAGATTTCCCTAAATAGTATTATGATCTGATATCTGACTTATTTTGGAAATAGGAATCTGTTAAATACATAGACCTTATAGAGGGTATGTATATTCCAGCATGTGAAATATATAATTATATAGATATGTATATCTATAAGGAATTCCAAAAGTCAATTAAGACTAAAGCAAAAGCATATTTGTCTAGATTTCTTTATCAGGAATCTCTTTTCCGATATCAAACATTATTTCGTTTGATCATCTACCTCGTAACTCGAGCAACAATAATAACAAAGGAAACCCATTAAGTTAGGACACCATCAAAAGTATAAGAATTTCCAATGCATTACCATAAACTATTAACGCAAGTAAGAAGTATGTAAAGTTGTGCTAATGCACAAGAAAACACATGAAAATTTAATTATATGTCCACAAGATGTCGAAGTATATCACACACGACTTCCAAGGCAAGACCTTTGGAAAATATAAATTGGGCACGATGACACCAATGCTAATTCTGTCAGTAGAAGAACTACTAATAAAAAAGAAACACTTTGCCACGTGATCCTACAAACTACCTGAATCTCACTGAGGTACGTTGGAACAATATTTCACAACCATCTGTGCACAGTTTAATCAGAGTCATAATTATTATCACTGCAAAAGGAGTCACATACCTTTCCCTATTTCATTTTATTCACATTCCCTGGTAATGTCACTTAACAACAGTTATCACACGAAATTCCAGATAGAAGTTCTTATATTTCTTTCGTTGAAATTCTGACTTCTGCATATAATAAATTGACTTTCGTGTTTCTACTTCCCCTAATGGTCATCATACCATGAGGATTTCTTTCATAGTAGCGAATATTGATCTATTTCATTTCCTGGTAAATTCACACATTACACATGCACTGTTTGTTGCGCATGTGATTCGTTTGATTTGTGAAGACCACTAGAAGGCTTCATTCTAATTTGTTGTTTTATCCAAACTCAAATATCATTCCGCTTTTTGCACTGTGAACCGCATTATTGCAAAATGGTGACTCTTTGATATCAAGTCAATAAATTTTGTTAAACCATTGAGGTAAAGAATTTATATAAAAAAATTTGAGATATACTCTCATTTAAGTTTATGTTTAAGTTATTTATTATTAATAGTTTTATTATTAGTAATTATTATTTTAAGTACTAGGGTTATTATCAGAGACAGATATTGAGTAGCCTAGCCTTAGTTAGGCATGGACTGACAGAGCCGGCCCAATAGGCTTACAAACCTAGGCCCAGGCCTAGGGCCACCAGATTTGAAGGGCCACCATTTTTCTAATAGGGTTTCCTTATGCTAGGCCCATTATTTACAAAATAGATTAAGCCCAAATCTTATTGTATGTGATATCTATCTGATAAGTGATAACCCAAAAGGCCAGAACGTGAAACTCAAAAGCGCTTGGAAAGAATCTTGATGTTAGGGCATGAAGATCGCTGACGATGGCTATGTAAACACGCAACGATGAACGATAATCATGGCATCCCAATTTCAATCCGCAACAATAATAATGTCAGGTAACAATGGTTGATTTTTTTTCTTTTTTTATATGAACTAAAATTCTGAAATCGAACACATTGGTAACTTTGATTTTGTGAAATCAGTTTCTGATTCGAAATAAGTTTTGTGATTTGCAGTACTCTGATTCAGTTTAGCAATTTAGTTTTGTGGCTGGCCAGTGGCTTGGAACCTGGAGGCTGGAACACATTGGCAGTTTGGCACTTTGATTCCTTTTTGCGAATTAATTTTGTGGCTCTTACTCAGGTTAGACATCCTCATTTGTTGATTTTAAGTTGTTGTTTAGGGAATTAGTGCTTATTTGTTGATTTCAATTTGTTGTTAGGCATTTAGGGCTTGTTTTATTATTTTAATTTGTTGTTTAGCGCTCATTATTAATCTCTATAATAGATTTATATTTTATCAATGTCGAATCGAATCCGAACTTTTAAATCCGATTATACAAAAAGGGAAAAAAATGATTAACAGGAAGCTTTAATCGAATCACATTCATAAAGTTTATTTCAGTTATACTCTATTTTTAATAGTCTTTCATTAAACATGTGTTGGCTCAACTTTGAAGTAATCGAACATATTATTTCTTAAATATTAGTTTTTGAAACTTGAAACCACACCACACTCGTTATATATTTTTATAACTTTCAAAAAAAAAAATTTAACTACGCCAGCCAGTCCCAAGCCCGGGTAAAGGAGGAGGGTTTTGTTATTAAATATGTTGTAAAGGAAAATTTTGTAAAAGGGCCTCCACTTCGTAGTTCGTTTAGGGCCTCTAAAAACGTAGGAACGGCTCTGTGGACTGATCACCTATGCTTAAACAAGGCAGCACTAACCAATATCCAACCATGATAATGACTAGTTAATATATATAAATTAAGTCATCATACTAGTAAATTTTACTTATAAAAATATTTTACTTTATACTGTAAGGAAAAGATATATTTTCATAAAATAATATAAGAATTAGAGGGACGAATAAAATTATATAAATAATTGTCTATCACATGTTTCGTGATAACTATGTACAGTAACACTCTGGCAAGAAAATGACCATATAAGAATAATATGGTAGTCATTAACTACGTTTGGTTAGGGAAACATTATAATATATAAGAATAGTCTCCGTTTTCACTTATTTACAACATTTTGTAAATACATTCACAACGTTATATGGTTTCAAAATGAAAATAAGTAATCACATAGAATCAACCCATTAAGTGTTATATATTTACAAATTATTTTACAAATACTTTTGTACAATAAATATTTTTACACCTTTATTTACAACTTTCATAAACGTTATAAATAACAGTGATTTCTTTTATAAAATAATAATACTAAAATATTTTGTAATGTAATAACTTCATTGCGGTATTTTGTAATATATATTACATAGAAAATATAAGTTATTTTACATAGTATAGTAAATTACTAAAATAATATTTATTTAAAAGTAGTGACCATTTACATATAGTAAAAATGCGTAACAATTAATATATATTACATAGTATTTATATTTGATATATAAGATACGGTTCAGACAGGGACACAAATAATATATATTACATTTGCTTGACAAATATAATATAATATAATGATTGGTCATGCCAAAACAACTTGTTCTTATTATATTTCGATCTCTAGGACATAGTATGAAAAATATGGTCACTAATAGTGTACTATCACATTGTTTCACAATTTAAAACTCTAAACAATAATACACTAATTCTATTGTCTTTTCGTGTATCCTTGCAATTCACTCATCTCAGCACATTGATTTTCTCATATCATAATTTAATATTTGACAAATCATTTTTTTATGCTTTTATTTTCTTTGGAACCTGTCAATTATAAGTCTTCCTCAATTGCCAATCAAAGTAAGCTTTCTTTTGACAAAGAATTTTATTAATTTTAAAAATCCTTCACATTCATTTTAAATATCTATTGATCATATATCTTTTGGTATAAACTTAGTCACCTTGGAAATTATATCATTTCAACTCATTCGTTTGTCATCGATTTCTCGAACTAATTCAGTTGAATCATTGAATCCTACTTATGGTACAACTCGTATTCACAAAAGTTGATATTTTAATTCTGTGTCATCTACCTTAATATTATTTTTATTTGACTAAAATATGACATAAGTCTAAAAGAAATATCGTAACCCAAATCTCGAGGACGAGATTTAAAACAAGGTGGGGAGAATGTAACATTCCTATTTTTATCATATAAGATTATAGGTTTGGTTAAATTTATTAACCACTAGTAACTAGTAACTAATTTATTTTTAATATAACTATTTAACCCAAATAGTTTTAAACACTATTTTATATAGTTGGTTGAAATATTATTCTAATTAATTGGCCTGTATATGGGTAACCATTCTAAATAAAATAAAAGTTTATAAAAAACTTATATTATTAGACATGTAACTTACTGGTAAATTGACTGTAAAGAAATATATGAAGTTCCTAGACGGGCCTAGGAACCGTATAATAATTAAATTATAAAAATACATTGTTTTTTGAACCTACTCTATTTTTAATGAAACTTAGACCCAAATGTAGACAAAAATATTCACGTTCTAATGACATATTCATTATTTTATAAAACGTAATATTTTAGAAGTTATACGCGTCAAATAAGTAAAGCTGTTAAATTAATTATATTAATTATAATATAATAAAATAAAACTTTTAATTCTTAATTTAAAGTATACGTATGAAATGAAAAATAAAATAATAATAAAATCAATATATAAATAATAATAATAAATTTAAAATGTGAAATTGAGAATTGTATATATATGTGATGTAATCGAAGATAATTAGATAGAAGAAAATAATAACCATTCATTTTTATTATAAATAAAGCCAGTACATTAGTACTACAAAAATTAAAATAGTAAATAACACATATTAGTAATACGTGTATAATGGACATCAAATGGATGGGACATGTGTCCCTCACATTACTTACTACCAAAGTTTACTCAACTATATATATAGAGGAATAACAACAGTTTACACTTCTGCTATGTCTAGCAAACACTCTCTCTCTCAAAATTTATACCAGGAGGCTTTCTAGTTGAACCCTAAAGTTACAAAGTGGGTTTATTCTCTTATCTCACTATTTTATTCCCTTTTTCTTTATAATATAATTATATTCAAAAATGTCCCAACCCATAACAACTCTTACCAAAACTATTATATTTTTATTATTATTATTATTATTATTATTATTATTATTATTATTATTATTATTATATTTTATTCACAAAGAAACTCTAATTGAGACACCCAAGTAATTCTGCATAAACCCTAAAATTTTCATAACAATCAGAATCAGGATCAGGGCCCCTAAAACTCAAGGGGGTATTCCCTACTTAACGATTATCCTTATAACTCGTTGTAAAATACGAGATTCTTCGATCCGTCGACTCATCTAACCTACAAACACACGTGGCAACCATATGATAAAAAGTAACCCGTCGCGCCACGCGACAGGCGCATATGTTCATGTCGCGACACGCGGGGGAACCATTTTTCAAGTATAAATAGAGGGGTGTGGGACTTGATTTCCTGCGTTCGTTCGACGTTCAAATTCATTTCGTACGTCCAGATATTCACAGTTTACTACCAAACACACACTAGCTCGAATTCTGCTACGATACCGGGTATTAACTCAATCGCTGCTACGATCCAATGTTCGGTCGATTGAAACTATCCGATGGATGTTTAAGCGCTATCCTTTGTCATTAGTCGTGATTCCGACAGGATGTTTGAGTACCACCCGAACTCGGGAAATACTCTGTCATTAGTTGTGAATCCGATGGATGTTTAAGTGATTGCACTTTGTCATTCGTTGTGAGGGTTTTAATCTCGTGAGTTATCGTAAATGTTGTATTAAGTTACCTACCTAGTTCGTGTGCATTAGGTTACAAAGGCTAAATCAATAGGCTAAGCTCTGTCTGTATAAATCTGCAATATATCAAGGCTTATCTGTAGACTAAACTTTGGCCGTATGAATCTGCATGATTATAATGTGAGTCATTCTCTTTTTATCAAATCTATTTACAAAAGCATGTTTATTTTCAAAGGTTATAATTACAGTGATTAAGTTTATGTAATCACCAAGTTACAGCCGGTATGTGGGGTTTTGTATACACTACTTGATAATCTTCACCATTGGGGCAGCCAAGGGGTAATATGACCATAGTCACAGACACCATTGGACGAATGGGCCAATGGGTCGAGTGACAAAATACTGTGGGTAGTTGGTTGATATCTGAAACATTGTAATCTCTCTTAATACTGTAAATTATAACAAATGACTCACTTTATTTAAAAAGAATGATTCACTCAGTATTTTCCGCTGACAAAACCTTTTTCAAACATGTTTCAGGTAATTACAGTAGATTGGAGTAATAGATGAATACGGCATTGAAAGGCTTCAAGAAGTGGCTTATTTTATTAATTAAATCAAATTAAGAAATATTGTTTTATGTAATTCAATTTATCTTTATTAAAGCTACCATTGTAAAACATGGGTTTATCCCATCTATTTAATAAATAAAATCCGGTGTTTTCTAAACTCTGATATTTTTCCTAACTCACGGTCCTGATGAAATTTTCGCTGCAATATTTTTCAAAATAATCACCGGTACCACTGGGCTGTTCACGGCTCCCGATTCCGTCCAGGGTGGGTCGGGGGTCGTGACATTTTCCTGCATGACATTACACAATGTAATGTTGTTGACACCCAGTTATCTGATGATGACGAAGGATATGGGCAAACAACTCAAGAACACCACTTCATGCCTTCTGTTGATAACACAGTAGGTCCCTCGTCTAATTTTGTGGTTGGTGATGACAGTAATGACAGATTTGATGACTTAGAAGTTTACAGCACCGAAGACAGTTCTTAAAGTGAAGAGGCGCCCCCATCCGACGACGGCACTTCTGACGACGAGGCTGCAGTCAACGAACAAACTGAGTTGACCCTGGCTCAGCCGACGTTTTCTAGGCCTATCATTCCAGGTACACATGACGACCCTGAGGAGGATGAGGAGCTTAGGGATTACATGTTTCCTGATTATGAAGATAATCCAGTGGACATATGGAATCCAAAAGCAAAACACATTCGTCTGGGCATGTTTTCCAAATCTAAACAGGAGGTGGACCTTGTTGTTCGAGAATGGAACATTCGCCGTGGAAGGGAAATAATTGTGATGGATAGCAAACCAACTTTATACAAAGTTAAATGCTGCACCAGAAACAAAAATTATAGAAACCCTTTCCCTGGTGCTCCTTTGTGTCAATGGCGTGCAACCACATCAAAACAAAAACACCAACACATGTGGCAAATTACCAACTGGGCACCTGGCCACAGTTGTTATTCAACGGTGGTACGCAACAATAACAGATGCCTTAGATCTAAGGATATCGCTACAAACATCATGCCACAAATTCGTAAAGACATTACGCTGAAGGTGAAACACATTAGGACGTATATAAAGCAAACGATGTATGTCGATGTTACGTATACAAAGGCGTGGCGTGGACGAAGAAAGGCAATTGAGAAGATATATGGAACTTGGGATAGCAACTTTGAGGAGCTTCCAAAGTACGTGTTATGGCTTCAGTCTCGACGGTGGTTACATGGTTTCATCACCCACATTCGGCTCAAGGACATCCCACCTTCAAATATGTATTGTGGGCATTTGGTCCCTCTATTCGTGCTTTTCATCTTTGCCAACCTATAATCTCTGTGGACGACACACACTTGAAAGGAGCGTACTGAGGTAAGTTGTTGGTTGTAGTAACCAAAAACGCCAACAACTACATAATGCCAGTGGCGTACGCTCTAGTTGATGAAGAGACGATTCATAGTTAGTGTTGGTTTTTCCAAAATTTGAAGCAATACGTCACCATAAACTATACTAGTAAAATATGTGTTCTATCAGACCGTCACGCTGGGATAATTAATGCCATGGAGAACCTTGAAGATTAGAAGGAACCAAAGGCCTACCACCGTTATTGTCTTTGGCATGTAAGAAGCAATTTTGATGAAAAGTACAAGAGTAAAAGCCTCAGGAAGCTGTGTTGGATGATCGGGAGCACAAGTAAACCAAGAAAGTATCGTTAGGCTGAGAGGGAAACGAGGATGTTAAATGAGGCAGCCTGGAACTACCTGAACAACATCGACAAAAGTAAGTGGACTATTGTTCATGACCGAAGAAACCGTTGTTGGGGTAACCTTACCACGAACATATCTGAGTCTATGAATAATGTCTTACGTGAAGCAAGACTGCTGCCTATAAAAGCCTTAGTTCATTATACGTTTACCAAGGACGTATCAGAGTATGCTCGGCACGCGCAGATGGCCTAAACCTGCAACACCCCTCTACCCCCTCGCATTTGGTCAAGGTTTAACAAACTGCATTCGGTAGCAATGCAACATGAAGTGTCCGTGTACGATGTCAGAGATGCTCGCTACTGTGGCAAATGCTTAGGTTCCCTTGTTCCCATGCTATCACCGTTTTCTCTTGGAGGGGTGAGCAAACACATGACGATACCAATTCCAAATTCCACACGACCACCTATCAAGAACAGTACAGTTACCATTTTTACACACTAGGTCACAAAGAAGAGTGGAAAGAACCGCACTGGACAATTCAAGGGGACCCTTCAAGGGTTACAACACATCATGGCTGTCACACCCCAACCAATGGCATAATTATCGGAGTGGGACGAGTTTGAGATTACAAGAAACATCATAACACTAATAATTGTGACAAGTATTTAAATAATAAATTTCATTCCATTTCTAAAGAGTCAATTACAAGGATTTGAAGCAACTAAAACAACATGAATAATGAAATACAATACAATAGGAGTCCAAAACTTAAAGTGTGTATCTAAGCATCCTACTAGATTCCATGCATCACCGACATCGTCGTTAACCCTTCAACATGTTTTAAAAGCATAGTTCAATACAAAAGTATTGGCGAGTACACTAGTTTTAGACTCGTGATGTAACAACCCTCGGTAAAACCAACGCCCTTATAATATTTCCGACACACTAGTATATTTTAGAATGTCCCAACATATCTTATATTACAACCCCGAATGTGAAAACCGAGCCCGAAATATGTTATAGTTTATAAAATAAATTAAAAACATGAAAATATTAGTTGAGGCGGGCCGCGTTGGATTTCATCCTAACCTCACGCGGGCCGTATCAGGGTTAAAACCTGATGTTGTTGATTCCTTTAGTTCAAACGGGTCGCGTAAGCTTAAGCTTACTTTGACGCGGGCCGCGAGAGATCATTAAACGCGGAGACATCATGAGCTGACACGTGTCGACATCGTGGCGGGTCTACAAGCTGACCCAGCTAAGCTACCCTGTTGACCAGGGTTGACGCGGGCCGCGTAAGCCCCGCTTGTATGTTACGCGGGCCGCGTGAGAGTCCAATTCAGCAAGTATAAATAGAACGCATCAGTTTTCGTTTTCCGTCGCTCATTCTCAATTCTCAAATCACAATTTCTGTAGAAGGGGCATTATAGATGGGTATTATACCCCTAATTAGCGAGGTTCTGCTCCGTTGTAAGTATTATAACCCCAGTTTCGTAATAGTTACGCTGCCCGATTGATTTAGGGTTCCGTAACAACTGTCGTGGTTCTACCCGACATAGTTGTTGGAATGTCGTCTCGAGGAAGGTATCATTAATATTTTCAGAGGGTTATGATACTAACCAATGTACATTTGTATAAATTATAGATTATATCCAGGAAACCTTACAAGAAGTCTAAGATAGCAATGTGAGTTAATCCTCTTTGTGTTAACCTTTTTGGAATGTTTTACAAAACCTTAATTGTTTTACAATATGATTAAGCGGTGATTGAGTCTTTGTAGTTCTTCAATTACTGTCGGTATTATGGGGTTTTGTATACAAAATTTATATTACTACGAGTAGTAGTAGTAGTAAGTCTGAATGACAGTACATTACCATTGGACGACGAGTTAGCCAATGGGTAATTTGACCATAGCCACAGATCCGGTCGAGTGGCAAATACTGAATGAGTGATTGTGTAGACAGAAACAATGTGATCGCTCTCAATACTGTTTTAATTGATAAAATGTTTCTTGATTAAATTGGGATTCACTCACCAGTATTTCCGAACATAAATGTTTTTAAAACACGTTACAGGTAACACAATGTGAACAGCCAATTAGTGAAAAGCCAGCTGGAGAGCACTGAAGGCTTGGGAAAATGTGGCTATAAAAGTTACCTAATAATCGATGTTTTAAATTCAATAAAATAGGGTTCGTTCCTATAAATATATTGTAATAAGAAACTTGGGTTTTTCCCATGTTATTATTAATATCAAATATGGTGGTTTTACTCTGATAAATATTTCCTAACTACGGTCCTGATGTAAATTCCGCTGCGAGATTAAATACCTGATACCACCAAAAATCTGAGCTCGCATCCGCCCATTTCCGGGACAGATAAGGGATCGGGGGTTGCGACAGAAGGTGGTATCAGAGCCTAGCCACTGGTCTGAGCCAAAGAAGTGTTCTGCTGACACTTAAATTCTAAATTTTGTGTTAGGAAATATATTTCAGAAATAAGTGCATAACTGTATTTATTTGTTATGTGTTATTTGACTATCTGTTAGTTTACAGTATGAGTGATCAAGGACCCTCAGACATGAATCGTCAGTTGTCTGATTCACCTAAGAATAAAGGTACCTCTTCACAGCCTGCCCTCTCTGGGTATTCTACTGATCAGGAAGAAGGAGTGTTTGCTTTTAGAGCTCAGTCAGAAGAGCCATTTCCTCATAAGAAATGAGGATGGTTCAGTAAGGAAGCCTTTACTCGTAGGAAAAGAATGCGAAAGTTGCAACAGCAAAGAGTTTTAGCAGCTGCTAAGCAAAAAATAGATGCCCATACACAGGATATGCTTAATAGAAGCCTAGCTAATTTCCATATCCTAGCTACAATTGCTGCTGACCCAAGTCTGGAACAACTAGTAGCCCCACAACCACAACCACAAATCCCAGACCAACCCATGGAAATATAAAATACTGAAAATCAAGTGGAGATGCATGACTTTAACCAAGAAGAAATCCCTAGGATACCTGCACCAAACCCCCTAGATCCAAATTACGACCCCTGGTGGGACGAAAATAGGGACTTTGTGCAACGTTACTCTATCCCGGAAGACACACCTATAGGAGCCTATTCAGGTATGGACCCTTTAGATCCCTATTACCATTATAACTACATCAGGGAAATCTTAGAGGATCCTTACCGATTTCAGGCACTTTTACCCCCATATCAGGAACCCGCACCCCAGATTCCAAACCCAGTCCTAGAACCTGCACCCCCAATGAGTGCAGAAAACGTCCAATAACTTAGGACTTTTGGGGAGGAAATTTTAGAAAGCAGTGAGAGAATGCGTCAGGTGGGATAGCGTCTCGTATGGAAATACGATGATCGCAATATGGATTTTTGGATAAATCCATATCCGTGAATGTGATGGTAGAAATGGTAATAGTAATAATAATAATAAAATAAAAATAAAATAAAAGTATGTGTGTACGGATGCATAGTACTATTAATGTAATTTTCTTTCTGTTGGTATTGTAATCTTTATTTCAGTACTAGTGTGTAATAGACGCATAGTATATGAAAATAGAGTACAAGTCGCAATGATCGACGTTTTTAGCTAGATTGCGTGTTATGTGAATTACGATATTATCTATTATCTTTTGATATTAATATGGGATAAATGTTTAAAATTCAGATGGCCGACGAAGGAAATCAAGGAAATCTGAATAATGATAACCAGAGTAACATTAACGTGGTTAATGAGAATCCAAGCATCAATAACAATAACAATCAAGTGGATAATAGTGCTATCCAACATATAGTAGCACAAGGAATTATAGATGCAATGCCATTTATTCTTCAAACTGTTAAGGATGCTGATAACAAAAGTAAGCATAGTAGTAAGCGACCAAGTGAACCAGAAAACAGCGTGAACAATGGACCTGTACTTCAAATGCCCATTCCCAAAAGAAGAAGAACCATGCCTTATGGTTGTTCTTATAAAGAATTCTGGTCTTGTAAACCAACGGAATTCTCAGGCAACGAAGGGGCCATTGCAACCTTACGCTGGATAGAGAAGACTGAGGCAGTCTTAAGGATAAGCAAATGTGCTGAAGAAGATAAGATACTGTTTGCTTCTAATCTGTTTAAGAATGAAGCACTAGAATGGTGGAACAGCATCCTCCAATCAAGAGGAAGTGATAGAGCCTACAATATGGAATGGGAAGAATTTAAGAATAAGGTAGAAAGGAAATTCTGCCCACCTAATGAAAAGGAACAAATAGCAAACAAATTCCTAAACCTTAGAATGACTAGTGTGGATAGTAAGGGATACACTAAAATATTCTTTGAATATGCCAGAATAGTGCCAACTCTTGCTTCACCAGAACCAGTGTTAATCTCCCGTTATATTTGGGGATTAATTGGAGAGATAAGACATGTGGTCAAGGCAGCTAGACCTCAAACTATAGAAGAAGCAGTAGAACTAGCAAATACCTTGACAGATGAATTAGTCCGTACCCGAGAAGAGGATCAAAGGAGGAACCTAACCCAAAAGCTCACACAAGAATTTCGTTCTGGAAATTCTAATCGTGGGAAAAATATAGGTTCTACCTCTGCACCCTACTGTAGGTATTGCAAAAGAAAGCATTCCGGAAGATGCTCCATATATTGTAATTTTTGCAAAATATCGGGACACAAGGAAGAAAACTGCAGGAAGAAAGCTAACAGCCGGGTATGTTACAATTGCGGAGAACAAGGTCATATCAAGCTAAATTGTCCAAAATTAGCTCCAGCTCCAGACAACAAGAATACTAAAAATGCTAGAGCATTTGTTCTGATTGCAGATGAAGCCAAGATGATTCCAGATGTCATAGCCGGTACGTTTTTAGTTAATGATGTTTTTGCTAAAGTATTATTTAACTCTGGTGCAAACCAAAGTTTTATTAATACATCATTTTGCAAAATTCTAAATTAGTCATTAACTAAACTACCACTAGAATGCCTAGTAGAGACAGCCAATGGAGAAACTGTTAGAATTTCTGAAATCTTGCAGGGAGCAAGTATAGAAATTTTAAATCAAAAGTTTATTGCAAATCTTTATCCTATGAACCTGGTAGGATTTGATGTTGTTTTAGGAATAGATTGGTTAATAGCCAATAAAGCTAGTATTTTATGTGATCAAAAGTTAATACAAGTAAATTCACCAAAAGGTAAAACGATCACAATTAAAGGAGATAAACCATCTAGATCCACAAAATTTATATATGTGATGAAAACTGCAAGTTGTATAAGAAAAGGTTCTGTAGTGTATTTGATTTCCATAATCACTAACACTAAAGGAAAAGATTTAAAAGACATTCCAGTAGTATCTCAGTTTTCAGATGTCTTTCCAGAAGAATTACCAGGACTACCACCCGACAGAGAAGTTGAATTCAGAATCCATTTAATACCAGGAACATCACCGATTGCCAAAGCACCTTACCGTTTGGCACCTGTAGAAATGCAAGAATTAAAGAAACAATTAGATGAATTGTTGGAGAAAGGATTCATACAACCAAGTTCGTCGCCATGGGGAGCGCCGATACTATTTGTTAAAAAGAAGGACGGATCAATGCGTATGTGCATTGATTATCGTGAATTAAACAAGGCCACAATTAAGAATCGGTATCCATTACCGAGAATCAATGATCTGTTTGATCAACTTCAAGGAGCTCGATTTTTCTCTAAAATCGATTTAAGGTCAGGATATCATCAATTAAAGGTACAGGAAGAGGACATTCCTAAAACCGCTTTCAGAACAAGGTATGGCCATTATGAATTTACTGTCGTGCCATTTGGTTTAACCGATGCCCCAGCTGCATTTATGGACATGATGAACCGAATATGTAAGCCATATTTGGATAAATTCATAATCGTTTTCATAGATGATATTCTAATTTATTCTAAGAATAAAGAGGATCATGCAAAGCATTTGCACGCACTTTTAAGTCTATTAAGAAAGGAAAAGCTTTATGCTAAATTCTCTATATGCGAATTTTGGTTAGAACAGGTACAGTTTCTCGGACACCTAGTTAATCATGAAGGAATTCATGTAGATCCAACAAAGATTGAGGCAATTACTAAATGGAAAATCCCTGAGTCACCATCCGAGGTTAGAAGTTTCTTAGGATTGGCCGGTTATTATAGAAGATTTATTCAAGATTTTTCTAGAATAGCTATTCCTTTAACTAAGCTAACCTGTAAATCTGTTAAGTTTGAATGGGGAGTAAAACAAGAAGAAGCTTTTAAAATTCTTAAGTATAGATTAACCCATACACCCATATTAGCGTTACCAGAAGGAGCTAAAGACTTTGTAGTCTATTGTGATGCTTCTGAATTAGGTTATGGATGTGTGTTGATGCAACGCCAAAAGGTTATAGCTTATGCATCTAGACAACTTAAGAATCATGAAGAGAAGTATTCAACTCATGATTTAGAGTTAAGAGCTATAATTTTTGCTCTTAAGATTTGGAGACATTACCTTTATGGTAGTAAGTTTACCATATTCACTGATCATAAAAGTTTAAGGTATGTTTTTGGGCAAAAGGAATTGAATATGAGACAAAGACGCTGGATGGAGATGCTTAGTGACTATGATTGTGATATCCAGTATCATGAAGGAAAAGCAAATGTAGTGGCAGATGCTTTAAGCCGAACATATCATGAAAAGCCAAAAAGGGTACGTTCTCTTAAATTAAATCTACAAGTAGATTTAAATGATCAAATAAGAGAAGCACAAGAATCAGTAATCAAGGAAGATACTGAAAAGCTAAAAGGTATGCTGAAAGAATTAAAACAAGGAACAGATGGAATTTGAAGATTCCATGAAAAGAGAATGTGGATACCTAAATTAGGAAACCTACGTCATCGTATACTAGAAGAAGCCCATAAATCTAAATATACGATGCATCCAGGAAGTGATAAAATGTACCAGGATTTAAGGAAAAATTTCTGGTGGATAGGAATGAAAAAGGATATAGCAGCCTATGTTTCTAAATGTTTAACCTGTTCACAAGTCAAAGCTGAACACCAGAAACCCTCAGGTTTGTTACAGCAATTAGAAATGCCGGTGTGGAAATGGGAATTGATAACAATGGATTTTGTTACTAAATTACCCAAAACAAAGAAAGGAAATGATACAATCTGGGTGATTGTAGATAGGCTAACTAAGTCAGCTCATTTCCTACCAATGAAAGAAACTTTTAGTATGGAACAATTAGCTAAATTGTATGTAAATGAAATTGTTTCTTTACATGGCATTCCTTTATCAATTGTTTCTGATAGAGATAGCCGATTTACCTCTCATTTTTGCTCAAGTTTCCAAAAGGCAATGGGAACCAAGTTAAAATTAAGTACAGCTTATCATCCTCAAACGGATGGACAAAGCGAAAGGACAATACAGACAATGGAGGACATGCTTAGATCTTGTGTAATTGATTTTGGAGGTAATTGGGACGATCACTTACCTTTAATAGAATTTTCTTATAATAATAGTTATCACACAAGTATCAATGCTGCACCATTCGAAGCACTTTATGGAAGAAAGTGTCGAACCCCAGTCTGTTGGGCAGAAATTGGGGAAAAGCAACTATCTGGACCTGAGATAGTACAAGAAACAACTGACAAAATTATTCAAGTCAAGGAACAACTGAAAACAACACGTGATCGATAGAAGAGTTACACCAATAACCGACGAAAATCGTTGGAATTCAAGTAGGAGATAAAGTATTGTTGAAAGTCTCTCCTTGGAAAGGAGTGGTAAGATTCATAAAAAGGGGAAAGCTAAGTCCCAGGTATATTGGACCCTTTGAGATTATTAAAAGAATAGGACCTGTAGCCTATCAGCTACAACTGCTAGAGGAAATGGCAGGTATACATGACGTGTTTCATGTATCAAATCTCAAAAAGTGTTTAGCTGATGAATCACTGATAGTTCCTCTTAAGGATATAGAGGTAAATGAACAACTCAAGTTTGTAGAAAGTCCTCTACAGATTGAAAACAGGAAAGTCAAAAATCTCAAGCATAAAAGACTAGTTCTAGTCAAAGTGAAGTGGGACTCTAAAAGAGGACCTGAGTACACATGGGAACTTGAGTCAGAGATGCAAAGGAAATATCCGCATTTGTTCCAGTAGATCTCGAGGACGAGCTCTAAAACAAGGTGGGAAGAATGTAACAACCCTCGGTAAAACCAACACCCTTATAATATTTCCGACACTCTAGTATATTTTAGAATGTCCCAACATGTCTTATATTACAACCCCGAATGTGAAAACCGAGCCCGAAAAATGTTATAGTTTATAAAATAAATTAAAAAAATGAAAATATTAGTTGAGGCGGGCCGCATAGGATTTCATCCCAACCTCACGCGGGCCGTATCAGGGTTAAAACCTGATGTTGTTGATTCCTTTAGTTCAAACGGGCCGCGTAAGCTTAAACTTACTTTGACACGGGCCGCGAGAGATCATTAAACGTGGAGACATCCTGAGCTGACATGTGTCGACATCGTGGCGGGTCTACAAGCTGACCCAACTAAGCTACCCTGTTGACCAGGGTTGACGCGGGCCGCGTAAGCCCCGCTTGTATGTTACGCGGGCCGCGTGAGAGTCCAATTCAGCAAGTATAAATAGAACGCATCAATTTTCGTTTTCCGTCGCTCATTCTCAATTCTCAAATCACAATTTCTGTAGAAGAAGCATTATAGACGGGTATTATACCCCTAATTAGCGAGGTTCTGCTCCGTTGTAAGTATTATAACCCCAGTTTCGTAATAGTTACGCTGCCCGATTGATTTAGGGTTTCGTAACAACTGTCATGGTTCTGCCCGACGTAGTTGTTGGAATGCCGTCTCGGGGAAGGTATCATTAATATTTTCAAAGGGTTATGATACTAACCAATGTACATTTGTATAAATTATAGATTATATCCAGGAAACCCTTACAAGAAGTCTAAGATAGCAATGTGAGTTTATCCTCTTTTTGTTAACCTTTTTGGGATGTTTTACAAAACCTTAATTGTTTTACAATATGATTAAGCGGTGATTGAGTCTTTGTATTTCTTCGATTACTGCCGGTATTATGGGGTTTTGTGTAACATCCCTATTTTTATCATATAATAATTATAGGTTTGGTTAAATTTATTAACCACTAGTAACTAGTAACTAGTTTTATTTTAATATAATTATTCAACCTAAATAGTTTTAAACACTAATTTATATATAATTGGTTATTGAAGAAACACTAGATAAATGGTCGGAACCGAGATATCTATGGGGTTTGAATCCGCATAAAAAGGTTAGTTCCCTCTCGATTGATTCAGTTGTAACCGATCTTCTTCTCCGAGAACTCTGCAAAAAAAGAGCACTGTTAGCCTCGTCAAGGGGAGAAGAGGGTTCTCTCCTTGACCCGACTCCGGTGTGAGAATAAGTATGGGTAACGAAGAAGAAGAAGTATTTGAGAAGTGTGTGTAACTTGAATTCATACCTGGGTTTTTCTCATATTTATAGCCGGGAGTCGTTTAGGTGGGAAAACCTGTTAGTGAAAAGTTAACGGAAGATGCTAACCCCATAAGCGGTTACATTTCCTTCCGTTTAAGTTCTCTGATCCGACGTGAGAGCACACGGATCGTGGTTTAGATCGAAGGCTGGGGATTTGCCACGTGTAAAGTGATCAAGTGGAGATTACTCTCCAATTGCATGCCTTCGTTGTGATTTTAGGGGTGCCTGTGGAAATGACACGTGTCCAGACGGTTATAACCGTCTGGGTGGTGCACGATTATATTTCTTCTAGAAGATTACTGTTGTAATCTGGTGTGGCACCTTATCGTGTGGAGACCACTGATAAAATAAATCCCAAGTCTGGGTAAAATAATATCCAAGTCTGGATATTTAGGCGGAAGTATTTGTCTCAGGATTTTTATCCTTTGCTAATGGGAGAAGGCGCAAGGATTTATGATTTCCTTTGGGCGCGCGACTATAGATTGCTGATTACTTTCTTCCTTTTGTAAGACCAGTGCGCGGCCGCGCAAGGTTAAAAGGCAAGGTTGTGGTATGGTCCCAAATACTTATTATGAGGTTTTTGGGACCTTACCCCTTCAAGTCCGCCCAGTCTAGTGTTGTACTTATGCAAGTAAGTGGAGCACTGGACTTATAAGAGGGAAATGCTTTTGGGCGCTAAAAAATAAAGAATCTTCTATGAGAAGATTAAATTTTGGGGAAAAAATGTGACTTTTGTAATCATGCCTTGACGTGTAATGACGTCTGTTGGCAGTAAAAGTTGGTATTTTTCGAGAGTTTGTCCTCTTATATTGGGATGTGTAATGGCGCTTTTGTCAGACTTCATTTATGAGGATATGATGCTTTCTCCTGTAGCGCCGTTTGGAAAAGACACTTGACAGGTAATTATGCCCTTCCCATTCCCGGAGTTACTTGCCTTTATATATATATACATGTGGGTGTTACTTTCCTTGTTTTTGTTTGTGTATGAAGATGAGGATTAGCCGTTCCTCTCGTACTTGACGCCTTTTGGATGTTTTGAACATGTTTGAGGCTGCTGAAGGTCTCTTGCTTCTCGCTAACTCACCATCGCCGACGATTACCGAAACCAGTAAGCCGATGTCTCCTGTTTATCCTCTCTCAGGGGTTAGTTCTGAGCCTTGCCTATCAGAGATTAAGGAAGAAGTTGTTGTGTTGTCTGTTGAAGCTTTGATGGCTCGTTTCCCAACTCTTCAGCCTAGTCGGTGTGATTTGGTGTACCATCGTCGCCGGAAACGTCAGGTTGGTGATGTTCCGGTTGTTGATGAAGATGCTATGGTTGAATAGGGTAGGTTTCGGGAAACGTATATTCTTCCCCTTTTGTTGATGTTTTCTTGTAAATCTGAACAATTTCTTTTTTGAAGATCATTGCCATGATCTTGCTAAGTGTTTGTGTTACACTTTCTGATGATATGTATATTATGATATACTACTACTCCCCTAGGGTTTGTTTTCTGCATGTTTGGATTACAATATGTTGCATGCGTTTAATTGCTTTTTGGATAGGTAGGGCGAATGAGAGATGGCATTGTGCTCATGTGTGAACGTTTGTCCAAAAGGCGTGATAGTTTGCCTGGTTTAGACTGTTCATGAGGTGTACAATGTTTGACCATATTGTTTTCGCGCGAACCAAAGAAATTACATGCAATTTGTAATAAACATTGATACAGGTAAAGATGATGTTTGTATTAATAAGAGCGCAAGGCTCGTAATACAAGGGATAATAAAGAAATACATATCCTGTATGTTCTTCCGCTTTTGTAGACTGGTTTTATATGTAACACCTGCGCAACTGTTGCGCGTTCCAGGTGCGCGGGACTAGTGTCCCATCAAGTCTTTTTAAAGTGTACGCTCCTTTGCCTAAGACTTCGTTGATGATGTATGGTCATTCCCATTTTGGTGCTAACTTGCCCGGTTTTTCAGCGTTTGAAGCTTCATTGTCGAGCAGGACGAAGTCACCGGGGACAAAGGTACATACGCGGACGCGCGCGTTGTAATATTTTTCGAGTTTGGATTTGTACCTTGCTTCCGTTATGGCGGCGTTCTCGCACCTTTCTTCAAGAAGGTCTAAATCCATTCTTCGCTCTTGTTCATTGTTCTGTTTTTCCATGGCTATCATGCGCGGCGATGGTAGACCGATCTCGGCTGGGATGACGGCCTCAGACCCATAGACTAGACTAGACTGAACGGAGTCTCTCCCGTACTGGTCTTTGGCATTGTTCGATGTGCCCACAAGATACTGGGAAGTTCGTCCACCCATCCCCTGCGCGCTGTGCCTAGTCGTGCTTTGATGTCGTCGACGATCTGCTTGTTAACGCTTTCAACTTGGCCGTTTGCTTGTGGGTGCGCCACAGAGGCAAAGTTGTGCTCAATCTTCATTTCTTTGAACAACTTCTGAAGATCTTCTGAGGCAAAGTTTGTGCCGTTGTCGGAAATGATGCGCAATGGTAATCCGAATCGACAAATGATATGTTCTCATATAAATTTATGAATTACCATTGCTGTTGTTGAAGCTAGCGCTTTGGCTTCGACCCATTTTGTGAAATAGTCGACTGCTACAATGATGAACTTCACCGCGCCTGGCGCGTCGGGGAATGGTCCCACGACATCAATGCCCCACTGCTGAAAAGGCCAGGCGGAGGTGACAGGTATGAGTGGGTTCTTTGGTCGGAGTGTTTTTGGCGCATGGCGTTCGCAGGCTGCGCATCTCCTTAATAAGTCAACTGCGTCCACATGCATTCCCGGCCAATAGTATCCGGCGTTCATAATCTTTGCCACAACCATGCGTGGTCCTGCGTGTATTCCGCATAACCCCTCGTGGATTTCTCTGACCAGATATTGGGCATCTGTTTTATTAACACAGCATAATAATGGTCCCATAAATGACTTCCGATATAAGACGCCATCCGCCATTTCATAATTTATCGCTTTGTGTTGGATTTTTCGAGCTTCTGCCTTTCCTTCCGGAAGTTTTCCGTGTTGGAGGTACAAGATAATTGAAGACATCCAGGATGGATTTCCCATTTCTATGACGTTCACTTGTTTGAGATGAATGGAAGGGTTGGACAGTACCTCTATGCGTACTTCTTTTGCTAGGTGCTTGAAGCTGGTAGCGGCTAACTTGCTTAGCGCGTCTGCGTGCTTGTTCTCGCTTCTGTTTATATGGTTAACTTTGAACGTTTGGAATTGGCTGATTAGTATCCGCGCTTGTTCAAGGTATAATGCCATAGCTTCTCCTTTCGCATCATAGTGGCCATTAACTTGCTCGGCCACCAGTTTTGAATCGACGTTAGCTTCAAGATTTCTTGCCCCCATTTTTTGTGCTAAACGAAGACCTGCCAAGAATTCTTCATATTCAGCTTCATTGTTTGTGCTTTGGAAATCTAAGTGTATGGCATATGTGAGTTCGTGATTGTCTGGGCTAACTAGTCGGAGACCTGCCCCTGCTCCGTCGTCATTGGAGGCGCCATCTGTGTGTAAGATCCAGACTCTATCGTCGAAAACGGGTATAGGGTTCTGGATTGCTTCGCACTCTTGAATTTTATTAATGGGAACTTCGGTGACAAAATCTGCTAGAACTTGCCCTTTGATTGCTGGTCTTGGCCTGTAGAAGATATTGTATCCTCCCAGCTCAATGGCCCATTTAGCCAACCTTCCCGCTACGTCAGGTTTGGATAAGATTTGGCCCAAATGATAATTGGTGAGAACTGTGATGATGTGGCCCGAAAAATATCTGCGCAGGCGCCGTGATGCGTGTACTAGTGCGAGGACTAGCTTTTCTATCATCGAATAGCGAGTTTCTGGGCCGATGAGCATTTTGCTTATATAGTAGATTGGAGTCTGAATGTTTTCGCGTTCTATCATCAATACAGCACCAACCGCTACTTCCGCAGCAGATAGATATAAAATCAGTGGTTCTTTTTCTTTCGGCGCAGTCAGTGTTGGAAGCTGGATTAAACATTCTTTCATTTGCTTGAATGCTGCTTCTGCTTCAGATGTCCATTGGAAGTCAGTTTTCTTTGCGCAGTTTCGTAGCATGCTGATGAATGGATAAGACTTTGCCGCGTGATTAGCCAAGAATCTGTTTAAGGCTGTTAAACGTCCGGCGAGCCTTTGCATTTCTTTTACTGTTGCAGGTGATGGCATTAGCTGGATGGCCTGCACTTTTTCTGGATTAACTTTAAAACCGTCTCTTATGACGATAAAACCCAAAAATTTTCCTTCTTCCATGCCGAAGGAGCATTTTGTCGGGTTAAGTTTTAAATTCACGTTGCGCAAAGAGTCGAACATGCGCTGAATATTGTTGAGCATTGTGTCTTCCTCATGGCTCATGATGACGAGGTCATCCATGTATACTTCGACAGTCTTGCCAATATCCCCGCTGAAGATTGTGTCCATTAAGCGTTGGTAAGTTGCGCCTGCGTTGCGTAGGCCGAAAGGCATTTTGGTGTAGCAGAAGATGCCCTTATCTGTGCGCAATGCGGTTTTGTCTTCGTCTTCTTCCTTCATCTGGACCTGATGATATCCTTTATAACAATCGAGAAAGCACTTCCATCTGAATGATACTAGAGAGTCTACTTTCTTGTCTATCTCCGGAAGCGCGTAGCAATCTTTTGGGCATGCTTTATTCAGGTCTTTGAAGTCGACGCACATTCTCCATCCGCCACTATGTTTTTGTACCATTACTGGATTGGCAACCCATGTATGGTATTTTACTTCGCGCAAGATTCCCGCATTGAGTAGCTCTGTCACTTGCTCGTCCATAGCTTTTGTTTTTTCTTCACTAAAACCGTGCCTTCCCTGAGCAACAGGTTCTGCTGTTGGCTTGATATTCAAGCAATGTTGCGCTATGTCGCGTGGAACCCCCGTCATGTCTGCTGAGCACCATGCAAATATATCTTTGTTGTTGGTCAACAATTCTTTTAGTTGTATTCGTGTCACTGGTGAAATGGCATGTCCTAGTAGGATGGTCTGCTCTGGATATTCGTTGTTCAGGACCCATTTCTCCGGTTCGTTTGATGCCGAAGGTTTGACTACTTTTGTTGGTGGCTCTTCGTCCACGTACATGACTTCTTTGCTTGAGTATAGAATTGCAACTCCGGTTTTTGTTAGAAATCCGCATGCAGCATGTGGAATAGAAGTGATCATGCTAAATTCTCTTTGTGACCTTCTTCCGAGCAGGATATCATGTCGTGATGTCGCCGGCATGACCATGAAATTGACTGTGACTGTTCGTGAATGTTCGCCATCCGATAAAGTCACAGGGAAAGCTATTTGCCCCAATGGGAATACAGCTTCATTGCAGAATCCGGTGAGGGGAAAATCGACCGGTTCTAGACGTGCTTTATCTTCTGGGTCCAGCTGTTTGAAGCATTGCTCGTATATGATGTCCATCGAGCTTCCTGGATCTATAAACATATAGTCCGTCCGGTAATGTCCGAAGATACCGGTAATAATCACTGGTCGTTCTTCCTGAGGGCCCCCAGGAACAACAGGAAACACAACTTGCTGTTCCCTCCAATGTTGATCATGGTTTCGTTTATTTGGCCTTCGTGACGGACCTCCTTGAACCATGTTTATTTGTTTAGTGTTCTGATAGCTGCTATTTCCGGATTGTATTTCGATGGTACGACTAGATTGGATGTCCCCCCGACATGGTGTTGGTGGGTCCAATGCTGTAGTGTTGATTTCTTCTCCAGATCTGATGTTTGGGAACTTAGATCTGGCGATTTGCATAACGATTGTGTTTAAAGCAGCTTGGCATCTGTTGAACCAATGTTCTGGGGATCTTTCTATGATTAGATCTGAGAAATTCTCCCTATCTGAATGACCGTTGTTTCTGTTTTCTCCCATGATTTCATTGATCTGAGTGTTTTGGGGTGTAGAACCTTTGAATTCAGATCGAGGATCTGATAGGTGGGATAATGAATTCTCTGTTATGTGCAGAACAGAGGATGAAAATAACTGAATCGAAACGAGATAAAAACTAGAAAAACAGAGGAATCGGTGGACGCCAATGAACTCTAGGGGGTTTGAATCCGCATAAAAAGGTTAGTTCCCTCTCGATTGATTCAGTTGTAACCGATCTTCTTCTCCGAGAACTCTGCAAAAAAGAGCACCGTTAGCCTCGTCAAGGGGAGAAGAGGGTTCTCTCCTTGACCCAACTCTGGTGTGAGAATAAGTATAGGTAACGAAGAAGAAGAAGTATTTGAGAAGTGTGTGTAACTTGAATTCATACCTGGGTTTTTCTCATATTTATAGCCGGGAGTCGTTTAGGCGGGAACACCTGTTAGTGAAAAGTTAACGGAAGATGCTAACCCCGTAAGCGGTTACATTTCCTTCCGTTTAAGTTCTCTGATCCGACGTGAGAGCACACGGATCGTGGTTTAGATCGAAGGTTGGGGATTTGCCACGTGTAAAGTGATCAAGTGGAGATTACTCTCCAATTGGATGCCTTCGTTGTGATTTCAGGGGTGCCTGTGGAAATGACACGTGTCCAGACGGTTATAACCGTCTGGGTGGTGCAAGATTATATTTCTTCTAGAAGATTACTGCTGTAATCTGGTGTGGCACCTTATCGTGTGGAGACCACTGATAAAATAAATCCCAAGTCTTGGTAAAATAATATCCAAGTCTGGATATTTAGGCGGAAGTATTTGTCTCAGGATTTTTATCCTTTGCTAATGGGAGAAGGCGCAAGGATTTATGATTTCCTTTGGGCGCGCGACTATAGATTGCTGATTACTTTCTTCCTTTTGTAAGACCAGTGCGCGCCCGCGCAAGGTTAAAAGGTTAAAAGGCAAGGTTGTGGTATGGTCCCAAATACTTATTATGAGGTTTTTGGGACCTTACCCCTTCAGTTATAATGGTATATTAAATTAATTGGTTTATATATGGGTGACCTTTCTAATAAAATAAAAGTATATAAAAACTTATATTATTAGACAGGTAGCCTACGGGTAAGTTGACTGTAAGAAATATACCTAGACGGGTCAAGGAACCATATAATAATTAAATTATAAAATACATTGTATTTTGAACCTACTCTATTTTTAACGAAACTTAGACCCAAATGTAGACAAAAATATTCTCATTCTAAAGACATAATTATTATTTTCTAGAACGTCATAATTTAGAAATTATAAACACCAAATAAAGTATAGCAGTTGAATTAATTTATAAAAATATACACAATAAAATAATATTATAAATTAAAATATTTAAATTTAATCAAAATGGACGTAAGTGTCCCATTTTGAAATAATAAATATAGAATGTTGAAATCCAAAGTTATGTGTACGTGTATATGGTTCTCATGAAAGGTGGCCATATTGAATTAAATATGTGTGTGTACGTGGCTAAACATGCGTAGCCTCCAAGCTTTACCTTTTACTATAAATAGTCAGTAGGCTCAATTCATTTCTATTCCTCCCCTGTGTCGCCCATCTTTTCCTCTCAAAAATTCTTTAGTATTTATTTATAATCATAAGGTTCTGCCCCGTTTTAAGTGTATTAACTCCCGATCACCGCTACCCTTTCCGATTGATCTGAGCCTCATAACTTATGTCAGGGCTCTGCCCGACTAAGTTGTTGGGGTTCTGTCTCGGGACATCGGGACAAGGTTGAAAATTAGGGGTACTATACTTAACACGAATGCTTTATATATTTTCAAAATAACTCAAAAGATTTTACCCAATATTTTACCTGGAGACTTTCTAGTTGAACCCTAAAGTCACAAAGTGGGTCCATTCTCTTTTCTCAATATTTTATTCCCTTTTTCTTTGTAAAATAATTATATTCAAAAATGTCCCAAACCATAACAACTCTCACCAAAACTATTATATTTTTATTATTATTATTATTTATATTTTGTCTAAAAAGAAACCCTAATTGAGACACCCAAGTAATCCTACACAATTCCTAAAATTTTCAGAACAATCAGAATTAGGATCAGGACCCCTAAAACTCAGGGGAGGAGGGTTTCCCTATTGACAATTATCCATATATTTTGCTGTCAAAATTGAATTTATCATTTTCGTCGACTCAGTTGAACTCCAAAAACACGTGGCAAACATATGATAAAAAGTAACCCGTCGCGCCACGCGACAGGCGCATATGTTTCTGTCGCGACACGCGGGGGAACCATTTTTCAAGTATAAATAGAGGGGTGTGGGACTTGAATTCCTGTGTTCATTCGACATTCAAATTCATTTCGTACGTCTAGATATTCACAGTTTACTACCAAACACACACTAGCTCGAATTCTGCTACGATATCGGGTATTAACTCAATTGCTGCTACGATTCAATGTCCGATCGATAGAAACTATCCGATGGATGTTTAAGTGCTATCCTTTGTCATTAGTCATGATTCCGACAGGATGTTTGAGTACCACCCGAACTCGGGGAATACCCTGTCATTCGTTGTGAGGGTTTAATCTCGTGAGTTATCGTAAATGCTGTATTAAGTGACCTACCTAGTTCGTGTGCATTAGGTTACAAAGGCTAAATCAATAGGCTAAAGCTCTGCCTGTATAAATTTGCAATATATCAAGGCTTATCTGTAGACTAAAACTTTGCCCGTATGAATCTGCATGCTTATAATGTGAGTCATTCTCTTTTTATCAAATTACTTTCAAAATCATGTTTATTTTAAAGTTATAATTACGGGGATTAAGTCTTTGTAATCACCAAGTTACAGCCGGTATATGGGGTTTTGTATACATAACTTGATAATCGTCACCATTGGGGCAGCCAATGGGGGATATGACCATAGTCACAGATCCGGTCGAGTGACAAATACCGTGGGTAGTTGGTTTGATATCAGAAACATTGTAATCGCTCTTAATACTGTAAATTATAACAAAAGAGTCGTTTTAGTAAAAAAGAATGATTCACTCAGTATTTCCCGCTGACAAAACCTTTTTAAAACGCGTTTCAGGTAATTACAATATATTGAAGTAAGAGATGGATACGGCACTAAAAGGCATCAAGAAGTGGCTTATTTTATTAATTAAATCAAATTAAGAAATATTGCTTTATGTAATCAAATTTATCTTTATTAAAGCTACCATTGTAAAACATGGGTTTATCCCATCTATTTAATAAATAAAATCCGGTGTTTTCTAAACTCTGATATTTTTCCTAACTCACGGTCCTGATGAAATTTCCGCTGCAACGTTTTCAAAATATCACCGGTACCACTGGGCTGTTCGCAGCTCCCGATTCCGTCCAGGGTGGGTCGGGGGTCATGACAGAAGGTGGTATCAGAGCCACTACTTAAAGCCAATAGGTGTTGTGATAATAATACCTAAGCATATATAAAAGAGTTAGGAAGATTGCTATTAACTGGTAGCACATAGGATAGTATTTAGACTTGAACTTAAGAAAAGATGCCTTAGTATAAACTTCAAGATAAGCTAAGTACTTTTGTAAATAAAGTGTGGTAGGTTTTGGTATGCCGTAAGAATGACGATTAGAACATTGCAGGCAATAACACTTAATTGCTATTTATTTTTGCTTATTGATATTACTTGGTCTAGAATAAAATATGTTACGGGAATACAAATTTCCTTGATTCTGGATAAAAAGCCTAATAAAAGAGACACTTTTAAAATCTTGAAAAGATACTATTTATGGGAAATAGAAAATTTCTCTGGCAAAACTGGGTATGGTGTAGCAGACTCTCCAGTTTTTCCGGATATACTGAGGTTACCTCTCCGGCGCGAACCGGATAAGACATGGTATATAATATGTCAAACAAGTGACAAGATTTCCCTAAATAGTATCATGACCTGATATCTGACTAGTTCTTGAAAATATAAATTTGTTAAATACATTGACCTTACTAAGGGTATGTATATTACAGCATGTGAAATATATGATTTTATAGATCTATAAGGAATTCCAAAAGCCAAATAGGAATAAAGCACAAGTATATGAATCTAGATTTCTTTATCAGGAATCTCTTTTCCGATATCAAACATTATTTCATTTGATCATCTGCCTCGTAACTCGTGTGATAATAGAAACAATGGAAACCCTTTAAGTTGGGACACTATCAAAAAGTATAAGAATTTCCAATGCGTTACCATAAACTATTAACGCAAGTAAGAAGAATGAAAAGTTGTGCTAATACACAAGAAAACACATAAAAATTTAAATTATAAGTCCATAAAACGTCAAAGTATATCACACACAATTTCCAAGGCAAGACCTTTTGAAAATATGATTAGGCACGATGACACCAATGCTAATTTCGTCAGTAGAAGAACTATTAATAAATAAAGAAGCACTTTGCCACATGATCCTACAAAATGAATATCGCTAAAGTACGTTGTAACAAGATTTCACAACCATCAGAACACAGTCTAATCAGAATCATAATTGTTATCATTGCAAAAGGAATCACATACCTTTGCAAAATTCCTTATTTCATTTTTCCTTGGTAATGTCACTTAACAACAGTTATCACACGAAATTCCAGATAGAAGTTTTTATATTTCTTTCATTAAAATTTTGACTTCTGCATATAATAAGTTGACTTTCGTATTTCTACTTCCTTTATTGATCATCATACCATGAGAATTTCTTTCATAATAGCAAATAGTGATCTATTTCATTTTTTGGTAAATCCACACGTTACACATGCACTATTTGTTGCGCATGTGGTTCATTTAATTATGAAAACCACTGGAGGACTTCATTCCAATTTGTTATTTTATCCAAACTCAAATATCATTCCGTTCTTTGCACTATAAACCGCATTATTGCAAAACGATAACTCTTTGATATCGAGTCAATAAATTTTGTTAAACCATTGAGGTTAAGAATTTATATTTTTATTTGAGGTATACACTCATTTAAGTTTATGTTGAGTTAATTATTATTGGTAATTTATATTAATTTTATTATCAGTAGTGTTAATAGTCTTTTTAGGTACTAGGGTTATTATCAAGGGCAGATATTGAATAGACTAGCCTTAGTTAGGCATGGATTGATCACCTATGCTTAAACAAGGCAGCACTAACCAATATCCACCCATGATAATGACTAGTTAATATATATAAATTAAGTCATCATACTTATTTAGTAAATTTTAATTATATATAAAAATATTTTACTTTGTACTATAAAGAGAAGACATATTTTCATAAAATAAAACAAGAATTAGAGGGACGAATAAAATTATAAAAATAATCGTCTATCACATGTTTTGTAACTATGTACCATAACGCTCTGGCAAGAAAATGACTATATAAGAATAATATGGTAGTTATCAAATACGTTGGGTTAAGGGAACATTGTAATATATAAGAATAGTCCTCGTTTTCATTTATTTACAACATTTGTAAATACATTCACAACGTTATATGGTTTCAAAATGAAAATAAGTAATCACATGGAATCGACCCATTAAGTGTTATATATTTACAAAATATTTTACAAATACTTTTATACAATAAATATTTTTACACTTTTATTTACAACTTTCATTTAATGTTATAAATAAAAGTGATTTTTTTTACAAAATAATAATACTAAAATATTTTGTAATGTAATAACTTCATTGCGGTGTTTTGTAATATATATTACATAGTGAATATAAGTTGTTTTACATAGTATAGTAAAACACTAAAATAATATTTATTTAAAAGTGGTGATCATTTACATATAGTAAAAATGTGTAACAAATAATATATATTACATAGTATTTATATTTGATATGTAAGGTACGGTTCAGACAGGAACACAAATAATATATATTACATTTGCTTTACAAAATATAATATAATAATTGGTCATGCCAAAACAACTTGTTCTTATTATATTTCGATCTCTAGGACATAGTATGAAAAAATATAGTCACTAATAGTATACTATTACATTGTTTCACAATTAAAACAAATTAGAACTCTAAACAATGATACACTAACTCTATTATCTTTTGGTGTATCTTTGCAATTCACTCATCTCAACACTTTGATATTTTCATATCATAAATATTTGACAAATCATTTTCATGCATTTGGAACCTGTTAATTCTAAGTCTTCCTCAATTGCCAATCAAAGTAAGTTTTCTTTTAACCAAGAATTTTTTTTTTATAAAAAAAATTAATAATAATAATAATAATAATAATAATAATAAATCCTTCACATTAATTTTAAAAATATCTATTTGCTTGAACCTAGTAACTTTGAAAATTTTATCATTTCATCTCATTCGTTTGTCATCGATTTCTTGAACTAATTCAGTTAAATCATTGAATTCTACTTATGGTACAACTCATATTCACAAAATTTAAAATTTTAATTTTGTGTCATCTATCTTAATATTGTTTTTATTGACTAAAATATGACATAAGTCTAAAAGAAATATCGTAACCCAAATCTTGAGAACGAGATTTAAAACAAGGTGGGGAGAATGTAACATCCCTATTTTTATCATATAATAATTATAGGTTTGGTTAAATTTATTAACCACTAGTAACTAGTAACTAGTTTTATTTTAATATAATTATTCAACCCAAATAGTTTTAAACACTAATTTATATATAATTGGTTATAATGGTATATTAAATTAATTGGTTTATATATGGGTGACCTTTCTAATAAAATAAAAGTATATAAAAACTTATATTATTAGACAGGTAGCCTACGGGTAAGTTGACTGTAAGAAATATGAAGTACCTAGACGGGTCTAGGAACCATATAATAATTAAATTATAAAATACATTATATTTTGAACCTACTCTATTTTTAATGAAACTTAGACCCAAATGTAGACAAAAATATTCTCATTCTAAAGACATAATTATTATTTTCTAGAACGTCATATTTTAGAAATTATAAACACCAAATAAAGTAAAGCAGTTGAATTAATTTATAAAAATATACATAATAAAATAATATTATAAATTAAAATATTTAAATTTAATCAAAATGGACGTAAGTGTCCCATTTTGAAATAATAAATATAGAATGTTGAAATCCAAAGTTATGTGTACATGTAAATGGTTCTCATGAAAGGTGGCCATATTGAATTAAATATGTGTGTGTACGTGGCTAAACATGCGTAGCCTCCAAGCTTTACCTTTTACTATAAATAGTCAGTAGGCTCAATTCATTTCTATTCCTCCCCTGTGTCGCCCATCTTTTCCTCTCAAAAATTCTTTAGTATTTATTTATAATCATAAGGTTCTGCCTCGTTTTAAGTGTATTAACTCCCGATCACCGCTACCCTTTCCGATTGATCTGAGCCTCATAACTTATGTCAGGGCTCTGCCCGACTAAGTTGTTGGGGTTCTGTCTCGGGACATCGGGACAAGGTTGAAAATTAGGGGTACTATACTTAACACGAATGCTTTATATATTTTCAAAATAACTCAAAAGATTTTACCCAATATTTTACCTGGAGACTTTCTAGTTGAACCCTAAAGTCACAAAGTGGGTCCATTCTCTTTTCTCACTATTTTATTCCCTTTTTCTTTGTAAAATAATTATATTAAAAAATGTCCCAAACCATAACAACTCTCACCAAAACTATTATATTTTTATTATTATTATTATTTTTATTTTGTCTAAAAAGAAACCCTAATTGAGACACCCAAGTAATCCTACACAATTCCTAAAATTTTCAGAACCATCAGAATTAGGATCAGGACCCCTAAAACTCAGGGGGGGGGGGGGGGTTTCCCTATTGACAATTATCCATATATTTTGCTGTCAAAATTGAATTTATCATTTTCGTCGACTCAGCTGAACTCCAAAAACACGTGGCAACCATATGATAAAAAGTAACCCGTCGCGCCACGCGACAGGCGCATATGTTTCTGTCACGACACGCGGGGGAACCATTTTTCAAGTATAAATAGAGGGGTGTGGGACTTGAATTCCTGCGTTCATTCGACATTCAAATTCATTTCGTACGTCCAGATATTCACAGTTTACTACCAAACACACACTAGCTCGAATTCTGCTACGATACCGGGTATTAACTCAATCGCTGCTACGATTCAATGTCCGGTCGATGGAAACTATCCGATGGATGTTTAAGTGCTATCCTTTGTCATTAGTCGTGATTCCGACAGGATGTTTGAGTACCACCCGAACTCGGGGAATACTCTGTCATTCGTTGTGAATCCGATGGATATTTAAGTGATTGCACTTTGTCATTCGTTGTGAGGGTTTAATCTCATGAGTTATCGTAAATGCTGTATTAGTTACTTACCTAGTTCGTGTGCACTAGGTTACAAAACTAATCAATAGGCTAAAGCTCTGCCTGTATAAATTTGCAATATATCAAGGCTTATCTGTAGACTAAAACTTTGCCCGTATGAATCTGCATGCTTATAATGTGAGTCATTCTCTTTTTATCAAATTACTTTCAAAATCATGTTTATTTTAAAGTTATAATTACGAGGATTGAGTCTTTGTAATCACCAAGTTACAGCCGGTATGTGGGGTTTTGTATACATAACTTGATAATCGTCACCATTGGGGCAGCCAATGGGGGATATGACCATAGTCACAGATCCGGTCGTGTGACAAATACCGTGGGTAGTTGGTTTGATATCAGAAACATTGTAATCGCTCTTAATACTGTAAATTATAACAAAAGAGTCGTTTTAGTAAAAAGAATGATTCACTCAGTATTTCCCGCTGACAAAACCTTTTTAAAACGCGTTTCAGGTAATTACAGTATATTGAAGTAAGAGATGGATACGGCACTAAAAGGCATCAAGAAGTGGCTTATTTTATTAATTAAATCAAATTAAGAAATATTGCTTTATGTAATCAAATTTATCTTTATTAAAGCTACCATTGTAAAACATGGGTTTATCCCATCTATTTAATAAATAAAATCCGGTGTTTTCTAAACTCTGATATTTTTCCTAACTCACGGTCCTGATGAAATTTCCGCTGCAACGTTTTCAAAATAATCACCGGTACCACTGGGCTGTTCGCGGCTCCCGATTCCGTCCAGGGTGGGTCGGGGGTCGTGACATTTTGTATACAAAATTTATATTACTACGAGTAGTAGTAGTAGTAGTAGTAGTAAGTCTGAATGACAGTACATTACCATTGGACGACGAGTTAGCCAATGGGAAATTTGACCATAGCCACAGATCCGGTCGAGTGGCAAATACTGAATGAGTAATTGTGTAGACAGAAACAATGGGATCGCTCTCAATACTGTTTTAATTGATAAAATGTTTCTTGATTAAACTGGGATTCACTCGCCAGTATTTTCGACTGACAAATGTTTTTAAAACGCGTTACAGGTAACACAATGTGAACAGCCAATTAGTGAAAAGCCTGCTGGAGAGCACTGAAGGCTTGGGAAAAATGTGGCTATAAAAGTTACCTAATAAACGATGTTTTAAATTCAATAAAATAGGGTTTGTCCCTATAAATATATTGTAATAAGAAACTTGGGTTTTGCCCATGTTATTATTAATATCAAATATGGTGGTTTTACTCTGATAAATATTTCCTAACTACGGTCCTGATGTAAATTCCGCTGCGAGATTAAATACCTGATACCACCAAAAATCTGAGCTCGCGTCCGCCCGTTCCCAGGACAGGTAAGGGATCGGGGGTTGCGACACGTGACATATGTATAAAAAGTATTTTCAATCCAACATAGCAATTTGGTATACAAGGTCAAACTATCATGCATAACTAAAAGTCAAACCCAAGTGTCCACAAGAATAATAACATCTCTCGACATAGCAATATCGAGACCGTAAAGAATGAATAATAGCATCCCTCGATATAGCAATATCGAGACCGTAAAGAATATAACTTAACAAAAACCCCGTCGGGTGGTGTGCTACTCCTATAGCGCTATAATTGTTAAGGCGGGCTAACAAGTAGTATGAATTCTAGCATGAACCTAAGCATAACAAAGCATGTATAAGGATTGAATGAATAAAGCATGTTTATGAGTCGTGCATTTTAACAAAAAACAAACACCGCCTTAGAGTTGACCACGCCCCGTGTTGCCTTAGCATGGCCCCGTGTTGGTTGTCTGGTTTGTCCTTTGCTGTTGTTTTTTCTTCTGCAGAGAATCTTGTCCTAGGCACGGCTCATGCCTGGTAGGCACGGCACCGTACCAGGTCTTCTGATCTTGCTATTTTCTTGGTTTGGATGTGGATTGGGGCTTGGTGAGTTGCGTCAATCCTCCTTCATTGTATTTATGTTGGTTTTTGCTGTTATTTTGCTCCTTTTATGCGTTTAAGCTCTTTTGACCCTGTAAATTAAAAAGGAACAAAGAAACAAGCTTTTTCCAACATTAGTACCGAAAAAGGGTTGATTTTACGCTGTATTTGATATAATTTATGTAACACCCCAAAAATGGATTTTAGTAATCAAATCACGTTAATATTAATGAACGGGTAAAATACCGTAGGTGGTAAATATTAACCCGGTAATTATCAGGATTTAAATAAATAAACCTCATATTAAATAAAAAGAGAATAAAAGCTTTTGAGTAAATAAAATTCAAAAGATGCCCGAGTTAACGGGACGTAAAATAAAACGGGTTATGATTTCCCCGAACCCACTAAGTTAACTAGGGATGTTTAACCTACTTATTTATAAGTCTTGTAATAATAAGAAAATTTGGTTAAAAACACACTATATGCAACTTGGGTAAAGCATAGGGACCAAGTGTGATAAACATGAAACAAGTTTGTATTAAATAAAACATGAAACACCAAAACACACACCTTGAGTGTGTTAACTGGTCGAAATTTCTAGAGAAGCCAGGAGCTCTCACCTTCAAACCCTAAAAAGCTAAAATTCAAGCAATTGGAAGGGTAAATCACACCCAAATTGAAATCCAAGTACGAATTAGTGATCACCTCAGTGAAGTGATCATAAGGTATGTCAAATTCCACCATTTTGTTCTATCTCAAGTTCTTGAAGAACACTTGAAATTTGAAATTTGAGCTTGAATGATAGTTATTTGGGTGAAATTAGAATGAATGTATGATTAGAAACAAACCCTAGTTAATAAACTATTGAAATTATGTTCATGTTGATAAAACTCATAATCACTACTTAGGTGTTTAATGGGTTTTTAAAAATGATGAAGAACACTAGGGATTTGATTATGTAACAAGTGTAATTGAATTACATGAAGCAAATCCAGAATGTTATGTGAAAATTGAGATATGAACTTAAGAAAAATGTTTAAAATTGGCTAAATAATTAGTCATGAAACTTGATTGTTGATTTAGTAAAATTATGCCCTTATGGTATTCGTTGAAATGCCTAAAAGAAAGGCTAAATGTTGAAATTCGAAACAAAACGCATATTTGAATGATGTTGTGAATTATGCGTTATATGACATGAAAGGAGTTCTAAACAAATCGTTGATTGAACTAAAGGTACGTAACCTTAGGTTTGAATCTTCAAGCGGAAGAGCCGGAGTTGATATGAGCTTGAAAGAAAAGCACTAAAGGTACGTAACCTTCAGTTTTGTTACATTATGCATAAACAATAGTCTTAGAAATGTTAATGGGATTGTAGTGTCAAATGAGAGTTTGGTATGTCATAGAAGTGACGAAGTTCACTCGACAAACCGAACAGGTCAAAATAAATGACAAGTATATGTTTGGTAAGTCAATGAAGTGACGAAGTTCACTCGACAAACCAAACGGGTCAAAATGAATGGTTAAAAATGTGTTTGGTAAGTCAATGAAGTGACGAAGTTCACTCAACAAACCAAACGGGTCAAAATGAATGGTTAAAATATGTTTGGTAAGTCAATGAAGTGACGAAGTTCACTCGACAAACCAAACGGGTCAAAATAGTTAATTAGATATGTTTGTTGATAATATTGTTTAATTAGACATGTTTGGAATGTAAATAAAGTGATGTAACTCACTAGATAAAGAAACGGGTTAAAATATTTGTTATAATAAGTTTGGTATGTTGATAAAATGGTGAACTCCATTAGACAACCAAACGGATCAAATAATGGTCGAAATGGTAGTGTTCGAAGTGACTTAAACGTCACTCATTAAATTTGAGTTATAAAAGCGTAAACCATGGAATGGAAGTGATACGCTAAGGTTGACATGCCCGGGAATGGGTAATTATGGTTAGAAATCAATATTGATGAATTATGCAAGTACGTAACTATTAGTTTCGTTACTTAGATACAAAGAATGTTTAGCATGTTTGTAAATGATATCGTAGTGTGATAAGAATGTTTGATGAATAACTGAAGTGACGAAGTTCACTTAATAGATCAAACGGGTCAATTCGAATAAATCATGGTAGTCATCAAAGTGAAGGTTTTCACTTGACAATGGAATGTCAAAATTGTGTTTTCAAAATAACAATGTAAGTAGAGACTTGGAAGTCACATTATATGTTAAAAATAGGAGGTGATATGCCAAGAGATTGGATGCACCAAATTGACATTTATAAACCCTTGATATTGGGTCAATCGTCTAGAATTTTGCTTGCAAAATTTGCATAAAGTGGTTCGCTCGAATTATAGAAAACGTGCATGAAATTTTAGTACGTGCGTAAAACCATGTAATGGTAATAATACGCCATAGTTGACAAGCCCGGGGAATGGGTAACAAAGCTTAGAAATCATTGAAATTGAATGATGACAAATATGACATAAAACAAACGGGTCAAATAATCAAAAAAGAATTTTGTGGGCCATTCATTCATAATCTGGGTTTCGTTAAGTGAAATTTATATGGTTAGATTCGTAATTTTAATACGGACATATAGGAAAAAGAATCGGCTAAAACGGATATGTAAATAAAAAGTTATGAAAAAATAAGCGAAAAAAATAAAGAAGGTTGAGCTGGGCGAACCGTAGGCCACGGTTCTGAACCGTGGCTCACAGTCTGGCAGTTCTGTTTTGAGCTGGGCGAACCGTAGGCCACGTTCTGAACCGTGGCTCACAGTCTGGCAGTTCTGTTTTGAGCTGGGCGAACCGTAGGCCACAGTTCTGAACCGTGGCTTACAGTCTAGCAGTTCTGTTTATGAGCTGGGCAACCGTAGGCTACGGTTCAGAACCGTAGCTTACGGTCTAGAAACTCTGAAATGGACATTAACATCAACCGTAGGCTACGGTTGGCAAACCGTAACCTATGGTCGGTTTGAAACAAAATTTTTGATTTGGTTTGTTTGATTGTTTTGAGCTTTCGGGTCCGTTTAGACGGGTTCTAAGGTCTCAATTACTAATTTTTATGATAAATTTATAATGTAGGTATGTTTAAACTTTGGATGGGTGAAGATCAAGCTCCAAAGTGAACCGAACACAAAGAAACTCAAGCTTCCGTAATGGTCTAAGATGTTTTGTTAAACTAAAACTATCATATGTTATCCTTTGGATGTTTAAAATAGGTGTAACGAAGTGCTGCCCAATTTTCACCGTGTAATCAAGTCAAATATCAATGAGAAGCTTGTTTTAAGTATCATACTCTGTTTCTACACCTTTCTATCACTGATTCTAGGTTGTTTGACTGTTTCCGCCTTTCAAACAGCTTTGTGTTGACTCTGAACGGCTCATATAGGTCGCAAAACGATCCTACAAGTGGTATCAGAGCTCAGGATGAGTCAATACACTTGAATCAGTGCTTTTTCTACTCATTCTTGGACTTCTGGACAAATTCATGGACAAAATGGACTGATCTTTTGATATTACGTGTAAAATACAATTTTAACAAACCCTTGAAAGAATTAGACCTAAAATCAGATTAAAAGTGACAAAAATGGGCCAAAAGGTTGATTTCGTTTGAACGAGCCTCTATTTCGTTTGAAAAGTTGAAATAACTGATTTCGTTTGAAAAATAATTCCGTTTGGCTAATTTCGCACGAAATTAAGTTATGAGATTAATTTCGTACGAAATAACACTTGATTTCGCTTGAAGGTGTTATTTCGTTTGAAAAAGTTGATTTCGTGTGAAAGTTGATTTCGCATAAATGTTTGATTTCGTGTGATAATCTGATTTCGCGTGAAAGTCCATTTCGTTCCTGTAATTTCGTACGAAAGTCTATTTCGTGTGTAGAAAGTAATTTCGTTTGAAAGTAACTGTTTTCAAAAACTTGGAAATTTTTCGAAACTGTTTTCGTAAAATGGATAACCAAGATTTTTACAACTCGTCTTTCGAAAATGGTATGCTTGTTCAGACTCTAACAAGTATTGAACAGAAGTTTGATAGTTTACAGCTATCAAGGGAGAATCTACAAAAGAGTTGATCGAAAGGTATTGCAAGTTATATGTAGAGATGAAGAGTTTGAACATTAGCAAAAGAGATGACGAGTGGGTTGACAAGTTGGAAAATGCTTTACCGCGTGATGAGTGGGGCACATATTTATTGGCCTGGAAAAATAGTTTGGAATATTTTGGCTTTAGTTTGAGCATGTTCATTGAGAAGATTGAAGCTCAAGAGATTGAAATCCAAAAGATTAGAAAATTGAAGTTTGATTCAGGAGAGAAGAATCATAAAGCAGCAACTACTGAAGAAAAAATCAAATCTGAAGAAAATGTTCAAGTAGTAGAGAAGCAGGTTGAAGAAATTTCAGCTATCAAGGTTGAGAAGAAAGCTGAAGCTGAAATGATGTCCGAGAAGTGCTTAAACAGTGATAAATCTGAAACAGACAATGTCAAACTTTTGAAAAAAGTGGAGAGTTTGACATTGGAAAACAAAAATTTGAAAGAAAAAGATTTTCAAGATAAAATAACATTTTTGGAAAATGAAAAGTTAAAAATTGAAAAAGATTTTGAAAATAAAATAAAATCTTCAGAAAATGAAGATTTTTGGATAAAATTAGAAAACAAAAATTTAAAAGAAAAAGAAACAGAATTTTAAAGTCAAATAAAAGTTTTAGAAAATGAAAAATCTGTTCTTGAAAAGAATAAAATTGAAAATGAAAAAGCAATAAATTTTCATCGTAAAAAAATATCTCAACTTGAAAAAGAAGTTGAGAATGCTAGAAATAAAATTGATGAGTTAGAAAAGACATTGAAAGGTTTTGTGACCTCGTCTTCATTAGTAGATCATTTATGTTCAAAACCTATCAATGAAATTCCAATAAGTGACAATGTCACAAATTATGACAAAGTCATAATTGAAGATTGTGATGATAAATCTGATGATGAAAATGATAAAAAGAAAATATTTTTGAAATTAAAAGAAAAGTTTCAAGAAACTGTTTTACAGTCTACTGAAAAAGGTGAATGCTCAACGCAAAAACCTTTTAAGAAGAATGTAAAACAAAAACAAAATGTAAAAATTTCAAAAAAATTTCAAAACAACAAGGTTGAAAATCAAAACTCACAAAAAGTTGGTAATAAGTGGTGCAGGTCTGATCACAGTGCTCAAAAGTCAAATCAAGTTTCCAGGAGAAGATGGAATGAAGATTCTTCAAAGACAAATTATTACAATGATAAGAAACAGAGAAATGATGAGTACTACAAATCAAATCAGTGTTATGATTTGAGTGTGTGGTTTGAAATGGTGATTGGTATGATAACAGGGTGTGTTACAAATGTGGTTTTCAAGGACACATTGCTGTTAACTGCCAGAGTCAGAGATTTGAGACAAGAATATGCTATGAATGTCGAATCAAAGGTCATATTGCCAGAGATTGCCCAATGAGATCAAAGGGAAGATCGAGGGATGAATCTCATGGAACAGTGAAGAAATCAGTCAAAATTGATGAAAAGCCCAAAGAACAGAAAGTGAAACTTTCACAAGAGCAGAAAGATAGACTGAGGAAGAAGAGAAAGAAAGCAAGGGAGTATCTTGAAAAGATTTTGTCCTCGAATACAACAGTTGATTCAGACAAAAGTTCTGATGAATCGTCTTGCTCTCCAAAGAATGATCAGTCAAGCAAAATGAATTCATCAGATACAAATTTGAGGACAAAAGAGAAAAAATCAAAGAAAGTTAAATTTTCACTTCCTGGCAATGAATTTATTTCTTCGGAAACAAAGGAGCCATGTGTTGGCGATGAATCTGATACGTCAAAGTCAGAGGAGCCATCAGTTGAGCAAAAAGGAGAAAATTTAGTTCCGCCAATGGATGATGTCAACTTTCCACCATTGCGGACTGAAAATTTTAAACAAAAAGTTGGGAAAGTAGAAATTTCGGATCAATTCTATTCTGAAAAAAAAAGAATTTGATGTCGAAAAGGCGTTCAATGGAAAAGTGAAAAATATATTTGGAAAAATGGTCGAGGGTAAGGTAAAAGGGGTTAAAGAATTTTATGAATCAAAAAGATATGTTCAAACCCCGAGTGAAAATAACTCAGATACACCCAAGGCTGGTCAGGCTTGGGTGCCTGCATTTTTTTGCTTAAAATCCTAACTTGCCGGAACTCCCAGGTTGGTAATTGGGGAGTAGGAATCGGCATCTTTCTCGAGAAATTCACATCTGTGATATTTCGACCTACAAGTGGTTAATCAAGGACATTAAGTTGTACTTGATTTAACTATCTTACAAGTGGTATGATTATTGAAAATTGTTTTTATGATAAACCTATAAGTGGTTGAAAACAGTGTGATGAATTAAACCCCATGTTTGTGAAATGGCAAACAAAACTAATTTTCCGGAAAAACCATTTTGATTAAAACAAACTTAAGTGTTTTGAAATCATAATGGGAAAATAGTTTGTTGTCAAGGGGAATTCTGATTGTTTAAGCCAAGTGGATGGCGAATTGAAGCAATTCAAATCAGTTTGTCAGTTTGTTTGTACAGTTTATTTTCAAATTTTCCCAGAAAATCAAAATTGAAACATATTTTGATTTTAGGGGGAGTAGAAAATTTTAGAAATTTTGAAAATTTGAAAAATCCAAAAACATGATAAAATCTAAAATCCAAAAACAGTGATAAATTCAAAAAGAGTTTGTGTAAAAAGGGGAAATGATAGTACATCAGTGGACTATCAGTGCATGCTAGAGAAATGAAAAGTTTTATAAAGTTTTAAACAGTCTCACTAGGGATGTGTCGATAGGCTCAGCTAAGACTAGTAGTTTTGCGAAAATGATACAAACATAAAGCAAAAAGCCTAAGTCTGGTGGGAAACACAGTTGAACGCATAGTACTTAGTTTTGTCCTTCTTGACTGTGTGCCTGCTTGGTAATTGCTGATTGTCGAAAGACATAAAACCGGTTAAATTTGTGAGCTTTCACAATTTTGCTGAAAAGTCACTGTGATTCTGTGTTTTCATTTTGCAAAGATTTAAACTTGTTTTATTTCTTTATTTTGTTTAAGCATTGGACATCCTCTGCGTATACGTGAGTATCGAACTGGATGTTATTGCCTAAACGTTCTGCTTTATTTTCTTTGGTGTTTTGTTTAAGCTTTGGATCACCTCGGCGTATACGGGAGTATCGACCTGGTGGTATACGGAAGTATCGACCTGGTGGTATACGGAAGTATTGCCTAAACAACTTCAACTTGTTTTTTATTTCTTATTTTGTTTAAACATTGGACTTTCTCTGCGTATACGGAAGTATCGACCTGATTGTTAATGTTTAAACATTCTGTGTTATTTTTGCACAAATCACAGTTGATGAAAGTTTAAAGGCATTACATGAGTTAATGTATTGCATGATGAGGGGATATGCTAAGATCATGGGGCACATAAGACTTTAGTGCTATCTAATGTACCCTAATCGTATTAGTAAGCATTACGAACATCTTAGAGGAGTTTAAATGGATCACAATATCGATGATCTAGGGTGAATTGTTTAAAAGCTTTAAGTAGTAATGTTTAGATCAACGGTGCAGCTGATTTGTCTCAATAAACTGATATGATCCTCTAACGCAAACTCACAAAAATATTGTCTGTAAATATTTATTTACTGCTTTTCATTTAAAAAATCCAAAAAGAGTTTAGTGTGTTTTAGCATAATTTTTTTAAAAATCAAAAAGATTTTATTTCATCTTATTTTCGACAACTGATGTTGAAAAGTTGATTTTCAAAATTCCAAGTGCTAAACATGATGAACAACAGGATTGGGAGAGTTTGTTGAAATGAGAAATGTTTTTGAAATGACTAAATGGCTCATTAATTTGAAACCAATTTAATCATTTTAAATACAAGTGGTAAGCATAAAGTTAAATCTTAATGTTGGTTCGAAGTCTGTGCAGAGTTAAAGCCAAATTTCCGATACAAAACCTGTGAAAGTGCTATATCGAAATTACGAACCCGGAACAACTTAAGGGGGGGGTCTGTTAGCAAAGGGGAGATTGAAGAGTGAAAGAGCCAGATTCAGATTATGGAAGAATAGCTAATAATGGTGAGAAAAGAGAAAGAGAGAATTTGAAGAATGCTTCAGCATCAAATACTTTGGAAATAGTATGAAAGAAAGAGTTTGAAGGATGCTTCAGAGTCAAATATTTTGGAGAAAGTGAGAAGACTGATCAAGACTGAAGTTTTGACGTACTGACGTCTCATACAGAAGACTCCGTCAACATCCAAGGGGGAGTCTGTTAGTGCATATGTCTGTTGACTTCATCTTGTATCAAGTCTTGTAATATAAATGATAGATCTAGGTCACGGAGTTCGAGGAAACTGGGAAATAGGCTGAAAAAGTCATTTCACACGAAATAGTCGTTTCGTGCGAAATAGCAGTTTCGTGTGAAATGACTTTTTCAGCCTATTTCCCAGTTTCCTCGAACTCCGTGACCTAGATCTATCATTTCTATTACAAGACTTGATACAAGACGAAGTCAACAGACATATGCACTAACATAAAGTTTATAAACTAATCTAATTAGGTTAAGTATTCGCGACCTATGAAGCTTCTTATGCATTTTGTTAAATTAATAGAATGGGTATTATACCTTATTTAGTAGGAACTTGAAACTTAACGGAAAGTTTTTGTAAACCCGCATTTTCCATAACGAAAATGTGATAGATTCCTTTTGATAAAATGAGATGAGTCTTACACTTTATATGTTGTATTTTACGCACATCAAATACTCCCACACTTGATTCTTTGCTTGTCCTCAAGTAAAACCCTATAATGTGGCTTACACACACAAACAGAATAGGTAGAAGAGAAGGTTTTGGTCTCATCTTTAGAGTGTCGGGTATCCAAGTTCTAAATTTATTTTGTTTTTATTTTATTTACAATCTTATTCGTCATGATTTATTTAAAACACAATTTATGAAAAATTATTTGTTTTGGGCATAACATGCCTTTAAGCGTTTTAAGCGTAAAAGTGCAATGTTTAAGTGTTGTGCATAAATAAAGAAATATATAAATGTATTTTGTATGTATAGTAAGTATGAATACACATGAATTTGTATGTAAATGGTATCAACTATGTATGTAACACGAATAATCAACAAGTATTTATGAATATTGAGTAACACAAGTATATAAAAGATAGGATTTTCATTATGATTCAAGTCCCGGACTACAACGTTTGAAATGAAATACGAATACAACGGGATACAAGTTTCCATAAATGGAAAGTACAATAAACTTGCTAAATAAGCAAAGTTACAAAAAGCGAGGCGTTACACTTGTTCAGCAGGATGACCCAGCCTAGAGTGCCAGAGCTTTATATTTTCAGTCTTACTCAAACAAGAAAAACCAGAACTAAGAGAGTTACCATAGAAATACAAACCCTCAGTTTGTCTACCAGTCACCAGGGTTTTCTTTTAGCATAAATCCTGAATATAGCTAGTATTTTCATCAAATATCACTCTAAGCTTATTGTCCTTTGCTAGCTTATACACAGAAATGAGATTCACACAGTATTCAGGGACTACAAAAACATCTTTTAGAATCACATAATCTAATAGTTTGAAACAACCAATGTTAGTGACTTTAGCATCAGTTCCATTAGGATGCTTAACTGTTATATTATACTTGGAAACATCAACTAAATTGAACATATTTTGACTAGTCATAACCATGTGCTGGTTTGCACCAGAATCAATAATCCAATTCAGATTATGTTTTGAAGAAATTTTTGACTTGAAACAGAATGCATTTTGTACGACCCTAATGAGGAAAAGGAATTGAAACATTTACCTCCTACATTGGACTTATTAGTGTCCTCTGTTTTATTCTCATTCAGCAACCCTAGCTACTTTGAAAACTGATGAGCAGTCAAAGAATTCAAGGAGCTAGCACCTTTATCACTCACTGAGTTATTCACAGAGGGACTTGCACCATTACTAGCAGAGTTGTTAGACCCGGACCACTGACCACTTTGATTCTGTTTTTGTCTATAATTGGAAGGATAACCATGTAGTTCAAAACATTTATCAACAGTGTGTCCAATCTTATTGCAATGAGAACACTTGAGATTTGGATTAGGACCTTTATTAAATTTTTTCTTGTTGTCACTAAAGTTATTTGACTTAGCAGCAAAACCAACATTAGGAACCTATGAAACAATTTTTGATCCTCTATGAGATTCCTCTCTAGATATAACTGAAAAAGCAGTTTTAATAGTGGGTAGAGGATCCCTTGTCAACAGATTGGTCCTAACAGGTTGATAAATGTCATCTAATCCCATCAAGAACTGCATAAGTTTGATTAATTGATTAAACTCATTAAACTTAGTAGAAGCATTGCAAGTGCAAGAGGGTAACTGAAGCATGGCATCAAATTATTTCCACATTGTGTTAATTTTATGATAATATTCGGAAACACTAGTACCATTTTGACTCACAGAATTGATTTTTTGATATAAACCAAAAAATACTGAGCCATCAACTTTATCATATGTATCTTTTAAATCATCCCAGACCTCAGAAGAAAGTTTTGAATAAACTTGACCAACATATACCTCATCGGAAACAGAATTCAGAATCCAAGTTAAAACAATAGAGTTGCAGTGATCCCAATGACTAGCTAAGACATCATTAGTTGTAGACTTAGCACAAGTACCATCAATAAATCCTAATTTGTTTTTAGCCATTAGTGCAAGTTTCATAGCATTGGACCAGACCACATAATTTTCAGTTCCTTTTAACTTTATATTAACTATTGTGAGACCACTTGAATCACTAGCATGAAGATATAACGGATCACTACCAAAGTTACAAAAGACTCAGTTATAACACCCATTTTAGCAGATAAATCAGTCAAATACAGACAACAAATAGCACAGTATCACAATCGAAGTAACCAGATAAGCAAACAGGACACAGAGTAAAACATAATACCAGAAACAACCACAAATGATAAATAAAACACAGAATAAGGACCGGTGAAGCCTGGACAGAGGTCCGATCAGAGGTTCGTCACTCAAGGTGCCTCCGCAGACAATATCCAGGGAGCCACTACACAACTGACCAAACAAGAAGGACTAATGCAATAGAGTGAACCCTCTCTATGTCCCAAATCCAAACCGGTCTTGACTAAACCCGGTATCAATATGCCTATAGACACAACGACTCAATGATGCAATCGACAAAAAATAAAAAGGAGAGATAGAACGATCTCACAAAGGGTGCGTATAGCTCCAGCGAATCAGGCTTGTAACCTTCACTTAGGGTTACAATCTCCTGATCAGAAAACAAGCACAAGTCCTGTTGGTTTGCCCTAAAAAGGGACCGAGAACCTTCTTCAAGAGCACCAAAAGAAAAACCCAAAAATTAGTGTTTCAATCTCCAAGAACAACGTTGTCTCAAGAAGCCAAAACTTCGGAAACAGAGGAACACGAAACCCTAGAACTTAGGGTTTCAATCTTCAAGAACAGCGCCATCTCCAAGAAGCAAAAACTCCGGAAACAGAGGCCAGCAGAGCCTTCGAAACAAACACAACCCCAAAGACTGCCGCCGAAAAGATGAAGAAGCCCTAGATCGGAAACATTCAACAACGGGCCCAGATAATATGCAGCGGAAGAACACCAGAGCACCGAATCAACCTCGGGGCTCTGATACCATGTCAAAACTCAAGAATCAAAAATACCAAACTTGATTTATTATGAAATCTCATAAACAAGTACAGAGAAAAGATGAACCAGTCATCACAGACTGACTTGTGAATCAAAATGATCTCCAACTGGATGATCCTACAAGATAGAAAATAAACCCTAAACTCACGAATGGGCGTGTGAAGATCAGGGAACCAGACAAGCAGACAAAGAGATGGAATGAGAGAATGAGGAGCTCGAGTGTGTATTCTGCTTTAGAACCTTCTGTCTTTTATAACCAAGGAACAGCCCTAAAAGCCCTCAGCAACATAATGGCTACAAGCTCAGCATACAACAGCCCATCTCCAACTTAATCCCGGAACAAGGAAGGAGCCCAAGACAACAACCTCACAAATAAAACAATAAAATGATTAGAAAATGATATGTTTTATAATAAATAAAGGAACATTTAAACTGTATTTAACACCACACACCATGTTCGATGGAGATGAGTATGTGGTGAGTGGCAGGCACCCCCACTAAAATCCATCACTAGTGATGGAACCAAGTTCGATGACGTGACGTTTGATGATTGGGTGTGGTGAGTGATGGAAAGTGAAGCACCCATACCCCTAATAATGTAAGTCAAACGCCATAGATCGGAAAAATTGGTGCTTCTGGTTCGTGTACTTTATGATTTTGTGGTCTTTTTATAGCTTGGTGTTTGTAACTCGAGTTCTAGCTCTTTGCTAATCTTTTTTTTTTTTTTTTTTTTTTTTTTTTGCAAATAAAGGTTTCGCTGTTAAAAAAATTAACTTATTTATAAAAGTTAACTATTTCATAATTGATAATATATTTTTTACCTATTTTTCTTGCAAATATTTACTATTGATAAATCACATCCCAACAATTGTTCTCTTCTCTTTGGTATTTACATCTTAAAAACATAACTTTTAATGCTAATAATAAATAACAGACAGCAGCCAAGTCTTCGATTGATTCTAGATTCTTGATTTTGTTTGACCTTCTTTCTGGCCTAAAAGAAACTAGTATATTTCCTTAAGTTAATTTTTTTTTTTTTCATTTTTGACCCAACAACAAGAAAATGGCGGGTTTATTCAAGTATATATGCTCCACCTTTTGTTTAGCTCTTCTTCACACTTCACAGTAGCCGGAATATTTTGATTTAGTTTTTAGGCAGAGATTCATCATCAAAACAGACCGATATTATGAGAGAGGCAAACATAACGTTAGTATCGTTACCTGCAACCAATGTTTTAAAATCCAGTTGTTTAATCATACCGGATTAGGTACAAAAATGGTTGAACCGGGTTGTATTGGACGGTTCAACCGGGTTGACTAATTAACTGTATAATTCCATAAATTAGAACATCAACTCAAAAAAGAATCCAAATTGGATGAAGATGTAAATTTGGAACAAATGATGGAGTGATGGAAGTCTAGAACAAATCACAAATGATGGAATAGAGTGATGAAGCAAGTTTTGAATTTTGATCGATGGAGATAAAATATTAAAAGTCGTTAGATTAAAGTTGAGGGTAAATATGGAGATGGACCGATAAAAAGTAAAATCCTAACCCAAAACAAACCTGAGCCGGTACCGGTATACCGGATTTTACCGGAGGTACAAACTTGATGCCGTTTCTCCTACTTACCGGGGTGTTTCAGACCGGATTTACATCCGAAAACGGTGTATAACCGGCCGGAATTTACCGGTTTTTAAAACATTGCATGCAACTCTTACATTGACCGTGGCTTCTGCACAGCAGCCGTGACCCTTCGACACGCCACAAATGGAATACCATTCATTTAAATCTGATCCAAGGGCCAAATGATGCTACTTTAGTTTCTAGCTATAGGTTAGAACTCTGTGTATTACACGGGTTGAATAAATGTAATTTTATATATTAAATAATAAAAAGTTATATCTTTATGAACTCGTATATTGTACGGGTTAAATAAATGTAATTTTATGTAACACCGCGAAATTGGGTTTGGTAATTAAACCCCGTTAATACTAAAGACGGGGAAAGTACCGTTAGTGGTAAAAGTAAACCAGCAAATATTAGGAATAAATTGAATAATCCTAATATTTATTTAAAGTGAATAAGAGCTTTCAAGAAAAATAGGATGGATAAAAGGCCCGATTTAACGGGACTTAAAGTAAAACGGGTCACGACTTCCCGAACCTACTAAACTGACTAGGAAATAAATAACCTAGTTAGTTGCTTGTCTTGTTTTAAAGCAAGAATAAAGTTAAATTGCCAAAGGTACAAGCTGAATAAAAGTGGAGGGGCTTATGTTGTTAAAATTGAAACTTAATTTCATAAACAAAATTAGAAATAAACCAAACACACCCAAAAAGGGGTGTCTGGTCGATCAAGAAGCAGGGGGCGACCAAGAGCTTCCCTTCAAGCCCTAGTTTCACTAAAAATTGATCAATTGGAGGTTTAATTCAGTCCCAAATCAAGTTCTAAACACGAATTAGTGATCACCTCACTGAAGGGATCATAAGGTATGCAAAATTCTAGTATTTTGATTCATCTCAAGTTCTAGGTTAATTGTGAAAAACTGAAATTTAGCTTGATTATGTCATGCATGGATGAATCTTGAAGTAATATGATGTCTAGGAGTAAACCCTAGTCAATAACATGTTGGATTATTGGATAATCTATGAAATTCATAATGATCCATTGATAAGTTAAGTGGGTTTATTGACAATATGACGAACACTCGGATTAGAGTGTTAAATTGATGAAAAGTTGATTGTTATAATATAAGTTCTTGATGAAATTCATGAACACTAGACCTAGAGGTTTGATTGTTATGTAAATCTTGGTGAAAATAACTAATTATAAACTAGTTAGTAAATATGTGAAATTATGCACATTAGGTGTTTGTTAAAATGCCTAAATGAGAACTAAAGTATTGAATTTAGAGTGAAAACGCGTATTCGAACGATATGGCAATTACGCGTGATATGAAGTAATAAGAGTTCTAAATAATATGTTGATTTAGACTTAATGTAGTAGACATGTGATTGAAAGTAGTTAACTTTAGATAAGTTAAGTTAACTAATCATGAAGCCGAATAAGTAGCTTCGGCATAGAAAATAAGTGAGGTGGAATAGTCGTGATTGTTAATGACTAATTTAACCGCTTTGTAAATGTTTGACAATAGTTTGACGCGTAACAAGCTAGGTGAAAGCTTGGAGGAGGGAGCGAGTCAAACGGATCGTGTACGCGAAAAAGAGCATAACCGGATGCAAGGTAAGCGATGCTTACATCTTTTTTTGTAGAATATGCATTATTTTGTAAACTACAAATGCGATTAGTGTAATATCCAAATTAAGGGTTCCGACGCTATCAACATGAGTCGGAACAAACATAAATGATAAAAACCATGGGTCATGGTGAAAAGAGGCGAAACGGTAAATTAGTCATGCAATGACTAATAACTAAGGAGTTTTCGTTAAGATTATTTTAAAGTGCAACTAATAACGAGAAAATGAGTAAAAATGGGAATTTAGTCAAGTATTGACTAAAGCAAATTGTAGTTAAAAAGGGGCACCCGTGGCGTAAGCCGGATGGGTAAAAATATAAGAAAAGAGTTTAGGAGAAAAAAAAAGGGGTCTAGTAGCAAAAATCCGAAATGAGTCGGATGAACAAATTGGCAATTAATAACCATGTTTTGCTACTTATGAAAATGCTTGGTCTTATAGGCCAAACGGGTCAAATGGTGTGATAACACCATTTGACAATATCGACTAATGTGGTTGTCAAGCCTTGTGTTGACATGAGCGATTAGCGAATCGGACAATTGCGTCGCCATAGAATATGTGATAATAAAAGCAAGGTATAAATCGGGTCTATTTGTTAACCCGAGCCAGGTACGCAAATATAAGGATGTAGTGGGAAGTGATATTTTGGTCAACTATTAGCGAAAGTCCTTCGTCACAAAATGAAGGACTAAAATTGACCAAAAAGCCCTTGAGGGGTAAATTGGGCAAACAACCTTTAAGAGTTGTTTAGAAATAAGCATTTTGTAAAATGGAGTCCTTGGGATACGTATAAAAATGGGGATAGGATGTAAACTAAAAGAAGCGTGATTTAAAGCTTGAAAATGTTAAATACCCTTAACAGGTCAAAACAAGTATATATGCAAAATAGGTTAAGATTGCATAAGAAACCCGTGACTTGAACCTAATATAATAGAATACATCGAAAATATAAAGATCATGAGAATTTGGGATCAAACAAACATGTTGGTTTGACAAATGCATAAACGGGTTAAATTTCGGTAAAAAGGTAATGAGTCGAAGGCTTAGAAGTCTCAAAAAATATTATGTCGGATATTGGATTTTAACTCCATAGGATGGAGAATTAAATTACGGACGCGTAGGAAAAAGAATCGCGTAAAACGGATCAATAACGAAGGAGTTATGGCCGTTTCCGTAAAAACCGGTGTTGCTGAAAAATGCAGGACCCAGCTCTGAACCTGCTGGAAATCATACTCCCCCGCGCCACGCGGGGGAGACACAGGAAGTAGGCGCGACACGCGGGGGCACCCGCGCCACGCGACAAAGCTAATGGACCCTGGCGCGACACGCGACAGGACCGGTTTTGGAATTTTATTTTATTTTTCAAGATCCGATGCTAGAACTTGTTTATACGTGATATATCAATGTCAAAACTAACATTTTAAGTGGTTTTGACTTTAGGTAATGTTGGAAATGTCTCGGATGAATATCAAGTTCATTGAAGAACCGAACACGACCAAGATACAAGCTTCCGCACGACGTTTCGTTGTTAATTTTAAATGACGAACTTAATTACATTATGTTCTAAACTTTTAAATTTGTAAAAGTTTTTAATAACCCGTATTTCCGAGGTATATGAAATCTTAATTACATGATTGCTTTCGTAAATCATACGTTAAGCTTGATGTAATAAGAACGGGTGTTACATTTTATATATCAAATAATAAAAAAAGTTATATAATAAAAAAATGTAATTTTGTATACTAAATACTAAAAACGTCGTATCTTTAAAAAACTCGTGTATAATCGGGTTGAATAAATCTACCAAATGATAAAAAAAAATTTACATCCTTAAAAATCTCGTATATTACACGTGTTAAATAAATCTAAAAAAGAGTTGTATCTTTAAAAATCATGTGTCTTACACAGATTAAATAAATGTAATTTTGTATATTAAATACTGAAAACGTCATATCTTTAAAAAACTCTTGTATAGTCGGGTTGAAAAATCTACCAAATAATAAAAAGAAATTATATCCTTAAAAACCTCGTGTATTACACGTGTTGAATAAATCTAATTTTACATAGCAAATGATAAAAAAAAATTATATCTTTAAAAACTCCGTGTATTACACGGGTTATATAAATGTAACTTTGTATAGTAAATAATAATAAAAAAGTTAAGTTTTTAAAAACCTCACGTTTTACACGAGTTAAATAAATATAATTTTGTATACCAAATAATAAAAAGTTGTATTTTTAATAAATTAGGATAACATTTAATATTAATTTATTATTTATATATTTAATATAAGATAAGTAGGATAGAGAGATATTTGTTTTAAAAAATATTAAATTAACAATTTAGATTTGAGGATAATATTTTATTAAAGTATGATAAAGTTAAGTTCTTTAAAAAACCCCGCGTTTTACACGAGTTGAATAAATATAATTTTGTATACCAAATAATAAAAAAAAAGTTATATTTTTAATAAATTAGGATAACATTTAATATTAATTTATTATTTATATATTTAATATAAGATAAGTATGAAAGAGAGGTTTTTGTTTTAAAAAATATTAAATAAACAATTTAGATCTAAGAATAATATTTTATTAAAGTATGATAAGATTTAATATTAATTTATTATTTATTTAATATAGATTTTAGAATATTTTCAATGATTGACACGTGTTCAAAAGTTGATTTCTTTTATTATAGTAGATAGATTATTAATTTTTTTCATTTCAACCTCAACCAATTAGTATACTTGCTATAAAATATTGAACGTTGCTAGTTTTGCACCAATAGTTCGTGCAGAAACTACATAGTATAAACCGACGAGTCAAATCAACATTTCATGACGAGTTATAGTAGTTTAGCCAATTATAGCGATTATTGGTGTTTGGCAAAATTATCTTGTTTAGTATGCCCAGTCAAGATGGGCAATTCCGAACAAAACATACTCGTAAACATGCATCTTTAGGAAGCCAAAACAAGTCTTATATTAGTGACAAGGGATATCGTTTCCATATCTTTTGTATTTCTAAAGATTAAAGTCTCTCAAGTAGAATTAATACACTAGTGATTTCATGTTTGTATGATAAAAAGCTAGATTCGCCTTCTACCATGAGCAGGTCTTCCATTCTAAATGTGAATTACCACTCGGAATATGTTGATGGCAGCTGCTGCTAATGGCTCTAGATTTTATCTGTTCATTATCGAAACAAAGGCCCGGTTATAACCAGTTGGTCTGATTAAGATCAATATGTAAACAAACTAACCTGATAGAAGTATTGGTGCAGGCCTATCTCGATGCGCTTGCCTTGTCTGGATGCACACGTTTTGGCCTACGCCGTGAATGAACTGTATGAGAACGGGTACGCCTTCTAGGTTTTTTACTGCAAAACCCAAATTCAATGCAAACAGTTATATTTTGGGATATTGACTTTTAATAACCCCAACTTTCACCATTAGGCCCATAACACTCCCAACTTTCAACTTATTTTCCTATGGCACTCCCAAACTAACTGAACCCTAACCCAGTTAGTTTTTTTTGCTGATGTGGAATCCGACATGACATTTTTTACTGACATGGCATCTGACATGGCAATTTTTTTGCTGACATGGCACGTTTTGCTGACGTAACATCTGACGTGACTTTTTTTGCTGACGTAGCATCTGACGTCAGCTAACTAGGTCAGGGTTCGGTTAGCTTGGGAGTGCCAGAGGAAAATAACTTGAAAGTTGAGAGTGTTGTGGTACAAAACAAAACAAAAGTTGGGGGTGCGATCGGCCAATTGGTGAAAGTTGGGAATATTTAAATCCAAAGTCCCTTTTTTTAATATTTTGGTAGATACGAAACAACTTAACGTCATAGAATGAGTTTATATACAAGAAACAAACCTGAATAAAGCTGACAGCCATGAAAACAGAACCATCACAGGTATAACCATAACAGCAGAGGCCTACAAAACCATCTCGTTAACTATAGAACCATATAAACCAAAGGATAAACGTTACTCGAGTTGATCACCCATAAGTAAACGGGTCGAAACTGACGCTTCTTATCAAAACTAAATGCATAAAAACAGGCACATACCAGAAGCCACGCCAACTCATAACTTGCAAAGGGGCGTGTGAATTCATTTTCCTTCAGTACTTGATGAATGTTAGCATGAACCTTACCAAAATAAAAACAAAATCAGCAGTTTTATCAAAGCGTTATTAAACAAAACAAACTAATTGTTTAAAAAAAAACCAATTTTCTAGTCTTTATATTTTCAGTAGGAGTGAGCAGAAAACCAAACCGAAAAAAAAAACAAACCGCACAAAAAACTGAAATTTTTTATTGCGGCTTTGCATTTTGTGAAAAACGAAAAAAACCGAACCGAATAACCTAAAAAACCATTTTTTTAATGTTTGTTATATATGATTTAGGAATTATTAGTTTTATTCTTGAATGTTCAGTATTTATAATGAAAACACTAACACGTTTATTTATCTTTGAAATGATTTATTCATTTGCCTGAAATAACAAAATTTAACATAAAAATTAAATTTCAAAGTATTATAAAAGAAAATGGAATATTAGATTTTAATAATCTCAACTATTCGCCGTTGGCCGCCAACAGTCTCAACTTCAAAAATAACCACCGGCAGTGGCGAAGGTTAGAAGTGTATAGCTTTCGATTTTTCCTAAATATTTATAACCGCCAACAGTCTCAACTTCAAAAATAACCGCCAACAGTCTCAACTTCAAAAATAACCACCGGCACCCGCCCACCCCAATGTTTCGGTTAGAAGTGTATAGCTTTCGATTTTTCGTCCGAAAATTTTAAAAATTATATAGGATCGCCTCCCCCCAATTATTTTTCCTAAATATTTATACAATATATAAATTAAAGTAAAGTTTGTTACCACTTTCTATATCCTAAATATTTATACAATATACAAATTAAAGTAAAGTTTGTTACCACTTTGTATATAAGTGATGAGTAGTTTTGTAAATATATTTTAACTCTTATTTGTTTACCCTAGATTACACACTACACAATAAACTTAATCGCAAGTTTTTATGTGTAAGAACGGGTCCTTTGAATGAATGAATTTTTTTTGTTTTATTTGGAACTATTATTATTTGACCTGACCCGAACCAATAGCCGACCTGACCCGAAACATAACGATAGGAAAAAAAATTGGGTCCTATCACTTTACGCCCCCTCGAAACTTTTGGCCAAGCTCCGCCACGTATTGGCCTCTAATGGACCCTGACTAACGGAACCCTAACGCCGTTAGTCTCTGGTCGCTAGAAAAATGTTTTTGGCAGGAAAACTCAACATTTTCTTCCCAAACCTCTTTATAACCTTATTGCGGATCTTTAGGAACCTTTTTCTAGTAAAAGCCCCAATTATTAAGGTCGCCGGAAAACTTCTTCTTGGCCGGAAAATTCAACATTTTTGTCCAAAACCTCTTTGTAACCTTAGATCGGACCTTTAGAAAACTTTTTCTGGCTAAAAACATTTTTCCGACGGCCGAAGACTAACGACGTTAGGGTGCTGTCAGTCAGGGTCCATTGGAGGCCAATATGTTAATAGTTGGGACTACCAGTGGTTATTTTTGAAGTTGGGACTGTTACAGGCCAGCAATGAATAGTTGGTATTATTAAAATCCAGTATTCAAAAGAAAAGGTCTTGATAAAAACTTTGGAGAAACATAAAAAATAGATTAGAAGTTAGGTTTATGTGAACTTTATTAATTAGACAGGTTGAACGTAATAACTTAAAAGTAAACATCTAAAAAAGATTATTAAATCTTGGATTATACTTTTTATTTTTGAATCTTACCTAATTTTGTTCCAAAAACCGAAAAACCGAGCCGAACCGTTGCTAAAACCGAAAAAACTGAAACCGACCGGTTTTCACTAACCAAAAACCAAACATTTCGGTTACGGTTTCAGTTTTACCATAAAACTGAACCAAACCAAACCGTGCACACCCCTAATTTTCAGCACAGTGAAGACTGAAGTTTACCTGGCGATGGTATTTTACGGTTGTCTTAGAAAACCTTCTATAACCACGGAGTATTTTCTTCGTGTACGGCTTGAGGAAAATGCGTGTTTTATTAATATGTGGTCCCAGTGTCTTCGAAAGCTGATTGATGTAGGGCTTTGTGAACTTCTTAGCTTCCTACAAAAGATATGGCAAAGGATAAAATGATAAAAAGTTCAAAACATTCAAACTTTTATACATAAATGTAATTATCAGCTAAAACCTACAAAACCTTGATGTATGGATCCAAAAGAGTTTGTATGTTGGTAATGTGAGGCCTTAAGCTTTTCTTAGTTTCGTTGTACATTTCAACGGTCTTTGAGGTAAGTAGTTGCACATATGGTTCCGTATTTGTCACAAACGTAAGCCACTGATCCTTGATGGAAGGAATCCACTTCTGCAAATATAGGAGACGATATTAGAAGTTGCCATAATAAACTAATAAAAAAAAATCAAAATATTTAAGTACATGAATGGTCCCTGTGGTTCTCGCCAATTTTGGATTTGGTCCCTAGTTTTCCAAAAGTACACAGATGGTCCCTATGGTTTGCACTTTGTAACAAATTTAGTTTCCAGCCAACAAATAATCTAACAGTTTCAGCAGGTCCAAGTTAGGGACTAAATGCGTTACAAAGTGCAAACCACAGGGACCATCTATGTGACTTTTGGAAAAGTTGGGGACTAAATGTGTTATATGTGACTTTTGGCAAAGTTAGAGACTAATTGCCATTAAGAATCGGAATAATACTAGGGTTAAGGGTCGGAGATTGCAGGTTCAAGAAATCCGATTGAATTGAAGAAGATGATCGCCGGAAGTTTAGGGATTGGTGACGGCAGATTTAGGGTGTAGGAATGATTGGCTCTGATACCAAATCAAACCTTGTAAAGAGGGAAATGTTATTATTTCTGAATGAATACAATAGGAATAATAGACGACATATAAAACCTAAAGTTACAGTTTGATACCACCTAGAATACTAGGGTTACAGGAGCCGCCTAATATTATATTGTCTAACAAACACTTACCAAACGACGTTCATTAAGAAAATGAACGTGTTCGTTGGTTAATTTTAGGTAACAAGTGCAAACAAACGTTCATGAACGCAAACAAACACAGCTAATGTTCATGAACACAAACAAACACAGCTAATGTTCATGAACACAAATGAAAACAAACAAACAGAAACAAGGGTTCATACACAGAATATATAATACACTGCTACTTATTAAATATTTATTTGTCGAAATTTTGAAGTTTTAAATAAAATATAAACATAAAACACTAATGAACTATCTAACGTAAATGCATGGTTTTAAAAAACGGTTGAGTGTGTGCCTCGAGGAGTCGAGGCGAAACGGCCAAAAAACAATTCTGGAGTTTATATTGTATGTGCGCCTCAGCTTTCTGAGGCGCTTAAAAGGCTGCGTCTCAGGGTTTTCGATATTTGTTATTGATGTTTTTGACTTTTTGTGTCAACTTCAAGCAATTTATGTCTTTTTTGTGTTTTTGATGAATTTGATGATGAATTTAGTTAGTATTATTATTTTTATAAGATATATAATTTTTAGATTTATTTTTTAATTCCGCCTCGGGCTTACGCCTCGGTTGACCTCGAGGCTTACGCCTCATGAGGCGAAGGGAAAACGCCTCGAAACTAGTTTCCATTCTTTTAAACCTTGCGTAAACGAAAATGTTACCGAACGTTCACGAACATAAATGAAAGAACGAGGTCTCTGTTCATGTTCGTTCATTTAACTAAACAAACAGAATTTCTTATTCGTGTTCGTTCATTCATTAAACGAACGAACACAAACGAACTTCCCGCCGAATGATTCACGAACTGTTCGCTGAACGTTCGGTTCGTATGCGGCCCTATCCCAAACTGATTTTTTGCATGAAATAATCAGATAATCATTAATCAGAGAATCCCTTTATAGCTTCATGGGACCCACTTACAGTGTGCATGTCATCAATGTGAGGTCGTGCCCACTTTCGAACTTTAGCTTGTGTTTCCAGTGCCTATAAATATTTAAGAACATATATTAATTTTAGCTAAAATAAATGCCTAACAGTTTATGGGGATGTCAATGAAAATTAATTTTAGCCTAAAAGATTTAAGTGTTATAATCCGAAACACATTAGTTGCATCAAAATAACTGGAAAACCTTTTGAACTGTAATATCCAGAGCTGGTCTTCCGTACACATTCCAATGAGTTACCAAAACGGACTGCACAATAAGAAAATATGCATGAACAGATAGAACATTAAAGTTAAGCGTTAACCTCAAACAACTACTTCATTCAGAAGATTAGATTAGTGTTGTAGTAGTCTATTAGTATATATTAATGTATTCGTATTTAACACAAATCATCCGTTAAGAATTAAAGTGTTTCGGATCAACTCAAACCCCTGTTCAAAAAACTACCCGTTTCAGCCTGAACCCATTTTGACCCGTTATCCAACCCACCACTGCACCAGCACCTCATTTTGCGACCTTTAAGAGAAACATGACACAATAATCTTATAAACAGAACAAATGAAAAATATACCTGATAGTGAAATAAAGGAACTGCGAACCATGATGGAAGCCATGAATCATGGACCTGATGCGACGATCGATATAAAAAAACAAGAGAGTAAACAAAACATGTATAACTGAAGGTGTGCTAGTTAAAAACAAATATTACTACCAACAATAGAATGTTATATACCTCTTCCAATTCTTTAGAGTAGCGAGCAGCATTAAGTCGTAGTCTGATTCTTTCTTCCTGTAGAAACATTGGAGTCATTAAACAAAGGTAACCTTTTTTGTTACATTTAAAGCCAAGTTTCCAACAAACCTCAGCCTTTTGTAGAGCGTTTTCTGTATTACGGATTCTAATCTTCTGTTCTTCATTTACCTTCTGGAGCTGGAACCAGAGAAATAATCGGAATTTGGAAAGAATAAAAAAAAGATTTCCAGTGTTTAACGTAGGGGTGCGAATTTTTGACACGACACAAACCTATTTGAAATTCGTAGGTTTGGAATTAGTCTAAACGGGTTCGGGTCAATTTCAGGTTGAACCCGCGAACCCGTTTAGCTATAAACCGTTTAGCACCCCTAGTTTAATGTTACAATACTTAGATAGATTGTTAATGTATCATGTCCAAAACTAAAGTTGAGCCTAGTAAGTCAGTAACGACATATATAAAAAACCAGTTTTATATGATTTTTAACAAATAACCATATAACAACTCAAGTTGACCTTTTCAAGCTTCACATTCAATTCAGCAATTCTTTTCTCAGCGACATTTATTCGAGCTTCCAATGCTTCCTTTTTTGTGTTTTGCTTTGATATTTCCGCTTTAAGATTATCAACCTATCAAAAAGCACTTCATTAAATAGATCTGTTAACGAGATTACGAGAATATATTTATCACTAATTTTACAAAAATCACCTGCTTTGCAAGTTCACTAGCTCGTGCAAGTGCCTCGCCCTCTACTTCCTTGGCATAAACGGATTCCTTTTTCTGCCAGTAAAAAAGAACAAAAAAAATCATGACTTTTGAGGGTGAAAGTAAAAAATCATTCACAACTCATTCAACCACTAATGTTTTGATCATAGTTATTAAAAGCGTTAAGCGCACTCAAGGCGCATAGGCTTCGCCTGGGGCCTAGGCGCATAGGCTTCGCCTGGGGCCTAGGCGCAAGGCGCAACAAAAGCGCGGGCCTGAGAAAAAAAAGCATACAACAAAAAAACATAAAATATTTTTATATAATAGAAAATTAATACTATTCTTCAAATAAAATAAACTAAAGCTTTTATATAACATTTAATATCGTCTATTTAGTACCAAAAGTTATAAAATGCTAGTTTATTAGTGTAGAAAAGTAGTTTCGTTAGATAAAAGTAGAAATCTAGCTAGAATCTTGCCAGAAGTTAGAGAATTTGGCCGAAAACTCTCAAGAATCTAGGAATCTCGCCAGAACCTACGCATGAACCATCACTTGGAAAATTAAAGTGCAATTGCCTTGACTTAAGGCGCAATTACCTCGCCTCGCTAGGAAATTGGGCCTAGGCACAAGAGGCGATGACTTTTAACAACTATGGTTTTGATTTCATAATTGAGCGTTGTTATTTGTTAATCCCGATAATATACTAGAACAAAGTCAACTTAAATTGCCACAACGTAAAATTTAATTAAGAAAAGTACACGTAAGCAAAAGCTGACCTGGAGAGATTGAACTTCACTATGCAAGGCGGTCAAACTATTTGATTTCTCAAGAACAATCATCTCCAACTGTTTAATTCTTTCATCTTTGACATTAATTTCCCGGCTCCTCTCATCAATGCTTGACTCTGAAAACAAAAATTAACAAGGTGAGCAATTTTGTGAAGAAGTTACCAACTAAATGTCTAAATCCAATTTTGTAGAAAAAAAGTATATATATATCCTAAGCAGAAATTGACTTCCGACCCGATAGAAATGAATTTAGAATCGTTTTTATTACGAAATGAATTAAGAAATCGACATATTTTAAAAGAATTTCAGTTACAAACAGTGGTTTAAAAATTCAAGATACTTCCCCTATTCAGATACAAGAATTCCATATTATAAATAGTTACTTTAAAAACAAATCTTCTTGGCATTTATGAGCAAAAAAACACATAACAGCTCTGTTATCAAGATTAACCAGCCAGGCGCCTAGGCCCACTTTTCAGGCCCAATGCAGGTCGCGTTCTTGCTTCGCTTGCCAAATTCTGACGAAATTCCGGCCAAAAATTGTCTGAACAAGTTTTAACAGGTCTAAAGAAATTATACCAACCCTGAACAAACCTTGAATCAACCTAAAACAAGCTAAACTAGCCTTTAAAAACCTTAAACATGTCTAAAACCCCTAAAAATGTATTTTTCTACCATACGCATTGCCTAAAAAAAACCCTCACTTTTTAAGCGTCTTGCACCTTCGACAACTATGCATTCGTACGGTAAGCAAAACCTACTCACTCCAGAAATTTCATAATAATTCATAATTCTACACCACATTGCAAAGGAACTGTAACTAATTTCAAGATATTTGCAGAAAATTGTAAATATTAAAGCAAACAAAACATAATGCGATCACCAGCCTTGAAGAAGTTCAAATTGAACAGAATTCACAAAAGCAAAAAAAAAAAAAAAAAAAAAAAAAAAAAAAAACCAGAAAATTGAGAAAAAGATCGAAACCTAAATTTTGGATCTTTGAGAGGAGGTGTTGGTGCTTGATTTGGAGAGACGAATCGTCCGATTGTTGTTGTTGTTGTTGTTCGTGAAGAGTTTGTGAAGAGGCGTAAGTGAAGAGAACTAGGGTTATGTAGAAGAAGGTGAAGAGGTTTGGTGTCGCCATTGGAGTAGAGAATTGGAGCTCAGAAATGAAGGAAAGTGAGAGGGTTTATAGTATTTGGGGGGAAGATTTTCCAATTTTGTTACATGAAACGTCGAACGGATTAGTACAAAACCTTATTTGATACATTAATCATATGACGTATCTGATTGAACTCAATGTAGCATATAGCTGCATTGCGATTAGATCAAAACATAAAATAAATCAAGTTTATATCGTACACTCATAAGTCATAACGTATTATATGCAACTCGATTAACTCGAATCTATACCGTCAAGTTAAAACGAATTATAAGCGACCCGATTCATATGTATGAAACATACAAAATAAAGCACGAAAGCGTATACCAAATTTGCGTTGAAATATTAAAATGCAAAGTTTAAAAGTTGGGAGGTCGGTATAAAGCATAATAATGTAAATTATCAAAGTATAGGTAAAATTGTAAGCTACAAAGTAGGGATTAAAAAAAGAAAAATTTTATGTGCCAAAAATGTAATTTACAAAATTGTAAGCTAAGAGTAAAAAATCTTCAAAGTTAGAGGGTGGTTGTGGAAAACTTACCAACTTTGTACATTAAGTATGTATATAATGTGAATATCTTTAGTGGGGTTGGTTATGTTACAAACCATATTTATCCTACAAACCGTGAGAACAGATCCTAACACTTAAAGAAACTTAAATTAGCATATACTAAAACAATACATACATAAAAGTAGCATTTTTGAATCATATTAGCACATGAAAAGTAATCAACATAACTTATTTTAGCACATATGTGAATAATATGAGCATTATTCTTTATGAATGTTCACATTGAAAACAAAAGGAAGATTCAAATAAAGAATTAATTGCTTGTTAACATAATTATAAGAAATTCAATATAATTGATATTATTTAGGTTATTATTTTACCATTTTCTATTATTAGTTGGATTTCACATGGCACTTTTTAATTGGTTTTTACAGTTTGTATACGAAATCTGGTTTGTAGTTTTACTCCTATTTTTACTACTATGTAATGTACATAAGAGAGAGAAAGTTAAAAATTAAGGGGAACATGTGTCTATAACAACCCTCCTAGAACCCTTAACGTAACCCTAAATGTCCTAAAATATACCCCGTATGCAAGAAACGAGCCCCTAAATACCCTTATCCTTAGAAAAATCAAGAAAAACAAAGTTTGGGAGTCGCTCGCGGGGCGCGACCCCCTTAGCTAAGTTTGTCGTGGGCCGCGACTGTCTTTGTTTGTCGAACAAGGCAGACTGCCACAGTTGAAGGTGAAACTCTGTAGCGAACCCATTCTCTCGTTACCAGAAGACACAGACGATTATGTTGTTTATTGTGACGCGTCTATCCAAGGACTTGGTTGTGTGTTGATGCAACGTGAGAAAGTCATCGCAAACGTATCACACCAGCTCAAGATTCCCGAAAAGAACTACACTACCCACGATTTGGAGTTGGGAGCAGTAGTGTTTGCACTCAAAATATGGAGACATTACTTGTATGATACCAAGTGCACCATCTACACCGATCACAAGAGTCTCCAGCATATCTTGGATCAGAAGAAGTTGAACATGCGACAACGTCGATGGGTCGAACTTCTCAACGACTACGGGTGCGCAATCAAGTATCATTCATGCAAGGCCAACGTTGTGGCTGATGCCCTCAGTCGGAATGAAACCAAACCTAAGTGTGTACGTGCGTTACAGCTTACCATCCACTCCAGTCATCCTACCCAAATCCGCGACGCTCAGGATGAAGCATTGAAGGAAGAGAACCTTAAAGCCGAGTCCCTGTGAGGCATGGAAAAACGACTTGAACTCAAGGAAAATGGTACTTACTACCTCATGGAACGTATTTGGGTTCCATCCTATGGAGACCTACGGGGGCTTCCGATGGACGAAGCACACAAATCTCGTTACTCGGTACATCCGGTTTCTGACAAGATGTATCATGATCTCAAAACGTTATACTGGTGGCCTAGTATGAAAGCTAGCATTGCCAAGTATGTTAGCAAATGCTTGACCTGTTGTAACACCCCGTGTTTTCACGAGTGAAAGTCAAAGTCAAGGTCAAAGTCAACGACCGATTTCGCGCGTCTCGACTCGTAGAAATGTTTTTATTTTAATTATATTATGTGGAGTAAGTGTCGTTCTTGCAATAATCAAATCGTGTTAATCATACTCAAATCGACCTACGACGGCGAACAATAGGAAGCAACAATGCGATAAAGTTAATCAACCGAGAATCAAGCTATGATAATCAAATCGACATCGAACCGTAACTCGAACTGTGTATTTTACTTGCTGTTTATACGTGTTTGTGTGCCTTACGTGTTACCTGTGCGTGTTTATTTTATGTTATGTTGTGTTGTGATAATCAAGCGAACTCAATCGAAACTCGAAGTCTAACTCGAAGGTAATCAAACCCAAACCCGAATTCCGAATCGAACCGGGTCATAAACGAAGTAGTTGGGACTAAAAGTAATTTGACTAGGAAACCCTATCTAATCGCTCGAAAACCGAAGCCGAAGCGTCATCGCACCGAATGGACCAAATCAGGCGACATCCGCACGGATTGCCAATCCGGACGGATTGCCAATCCGGACGGATTGCCAATCCGGACGGATAGCCTATCCGGGTTACGTGCCATCCGAACGGCTCACCCTTTCCCCTTTTAGCATCCTATAAATACACGGGTCACTCTCCAACCTTTCCACTTTTGGCAAGTGACGTCCGAACCGCACGCATTCTTCACCTTTTCTCAGATTTCTCTCAATCCAGGTAAGATCTTGCTCTAATTCTTGTACATTCTTGATCACTACACAATTCTACACCTTTCCATCTTTCAAATCTCAACTTTCAACCGTAAAACCATCAAGATTTGAGGTATTCTCGGGTGACATCACCATGAAGTTCTTATGAACTTCAAGCTTGACCTCATTCCACCAAGAATAACTCAGATCTGAACGGTTTCCACAAGATTTCACAACAACTTCACCTAAATCTAAACTTTTATAATGATAAAAGAGTTGAAAGAAATAAACCTAAGTTCTCTCCTTCTTTTACCCTTAAAAATCGATACGAATCTGATCGGTTCTAGTATTCTACTCGTTAATAGTGATACACTAGTCCTAGATCTGGATTCTACCCACCAGACACCTGATTTCGGGGTCAACCGGAATGACCGTTCTGAGTCGCCGACAGGCCAAGTTAGGGTGGTTCCTGACCGGTCTAGTCATGCGGGTGAGAATACAATTCCAAGTGGTTGCCATGTAATCAGAACGTCTCGATAAAACGAAAACAGCAACCAAGAGTAGACGGATGGAACAACAGAACGAGAGGCTGTCCGCACGAACAAGCTGTCCGCACGGACTAGCTGTCCGCACGGATAGGCTGTCCGGACGGGTTGTCACCCGGACGAGGTACCCTTGGGACCCACTTTCCAAGCAAGGTTTGAGTATCGACGAATGAGCAATCCGGACGGACGACCTCTTAATGGATTACTCTTCGGATCATGAGATACTAAGGCCTTGAAACAAACTTCAACACGTTCATCCGCACGGACAAGCTATCCGGACGGATTGTCACTGTCCGCACGAGTAAGCTATCCGGACGGATTGTCACTATCCGCACGAATTACCATCCGGGCGGATTACCTAATCCACTTAGTGACTCAGCCTTAAAGACGTTGTCCGCACGGACTGCCATCCGGATGGATTGTTGTCCGCGCGAACGGCTTGAAGGGTAGAGGTACTTAGGTGTTTTCTAAATACTACAACGAAAACTTCCAAGCACAAGCCATCACACACAAACACATCTCACACTTAGGAAGAAACAATCCACTCGAACGTTTATCCGCACGAACAACTTGTCCGTACGGGTAAGCAATCCGCACGAGCGACTAATCCGCACGGGTTACCATCCGCACGGACAGCTCACTCGCACGGATAGTTTATCCGGATGGGTCATCATCCGCACGGATTACCATCCGCACGGGTAGTTCACTCGCACGGATAACTTCCTCTCACGGATAGTTGATCCGCACGATCAGTTATCCTACCCACTTTCACTTTGTACTGTTTTACGCGCCACTTATCGTTATGCTATCGAATCTATTCAGGCTAACCGTACTCGCTGAAAAGCGCTCCCGTCAATCCATAATCGCTGTGAGTATACTCGAACCCTTTTTGCTTTTAGCACTTTTGGGTGTTACATACGTTACGAATATTCAAACTACAATTGTCACACTACTCAAGCTATTTTAACGCTAACCGTCAATGCATGTTATACGTGGCTCATAAATGCTTGTTTGTTATGTTTACACATGGAATGCTGTCTACCTGCCTTAGCAACGATAGTACTATAGTTTGGACTCAGCACCCGTTCACACGGGGGTTGTTAAGGATCTTTTACTTGCATGGATTACGGTGGTAATCATGTATTGCGAACTGCCTCGGGCAGTCAACCCGCAGTCATTGGTATCGATGGATCTATTTCGATAACTAACGTGTTTCATTTCACTATGTGTACGTGTTGGTTATGCGTAAACGAATTCGAACTCTATATGCTATTATCAAACTTGTATGCTCACCTTTACATTATATGTATTGACTTTATTTTAACGTATGTGACAGGTGCTTAGGTTGTTTTTATGCTCTTTGTGCTGTGATGAACTTGAAGCTAGGAACTGGAGTCCTAGAAACCAACGAATAAATTTGTTATGTTTAAATCTGAGTTGTCGGAACAGAATATTTGTCTTGATGCTTTGCCTGTAATAACTATTTAACTGTTTAAGTTACGGTATGGGACGTGATATTTAATTAAATGGTAATGATAGTTGTTATGGAAACTTCTGGACAATCTGTTTCGCTCAGTGCCACGCCCCGATGATTCCGCCATCGGTTGGGGTGTGACACCTGTGTTGGGGTCAAAATCGAATATCAAAAGCCATCAGGGTTACTGTAGCAACCAGAGATACCAACGTGGAAATGGGGGCAAATTTTCATGGATTTCGTCACCGGGTTACCCAAGTCACAACGAAGGAACGACACCATTTGGGTGATCGTGGACCGCCTAACCAAATCAGCTCACTTCCTTGCGATCAAAGAAATCGATAAGTTTTTCAAGCTTGCCAGCATAGACTCCATCATCTCTGATCGTGGCCCACGTTTCGCGTCTGATTTGTGGGAAGCTAGGCACAAATCCTTCGGCTTACGTCTAGACATGAGTACAGCTTATCACCCGCAAACTGATGGCCAAACCGAACGCACCATTCAAACTCTTGAAGACATACTGCGAGCATGTCTCGTCGACTTTTGTAACGCCTGGGAAAGACACTTACTGCTAGTGGAATTCTCTTATAACAACAGTTAACACACCAGTATTCAGGCCGCTCCGTTCGAAGCATTGTACGGACGGAAATGTCGATCACCTCTTTGCTGGGCTGAAGTTGGAGATAGTCAAATCACTAGGCCTGAACTCGTACTCGACACAACAGAAAAGATTGCCCAAATCAGAAACCGAATGGAGACGGCTCGCGACCCTCAGAAAAGCTACGCTGATAAGTGTAGAAAACCGTTGGCATTCCAGTGCTGAAGTTGTTTAAGAATCGTGCATCCAGTGCTGAAGCTACTACTGAATTTGGGGACGAAATTCCAAATCAACTTGGGGATGATGTGACACCCCGCGAAAACGCGCAACCGCGCAACTGCAATAGCTTTGTTAGCGACTGTTTGCAAATTTCGGGTCAAAATTTCTTTCAACTTGGGGATGATGTGACAACTCTTACAAATCTCTAAACGTTTCGTTTTACTGTGTAATTACATGTACGTTAAATGAATTAAATCTGGTGTTTGATTATTTTCGTTGAACGATTGTGTGCTTGGTAATGTGTAATGTGAATTATGGGAAACCGAAACCCAAAACTGAAATACTGGAAAACATTATTTTGTGCAACGAAACAGTGTAGTGTGTTATATTGCGACACGGGACATCCTAATTAGTTATTTTGTGAAATATGTGTAAACCTCTACATTATAAAACCAACCCAAGCCCACCCCCTCCCCTTTTTGCGCCACAAATAGGCCCAACCCCACCCCATGTTCTCCCATGCGAAATAATGAGCCCAACCCACACCTCCTTGTTCCTTGCAGCCCATTAGCCCAACTTCCCTTGGGTTTTAATTATACGTACTTGGCTTTGGGAATAAGAAAAGAAAAACCAAAACCCTAACACCCCCTTGTGTGCGACGGCCAGGAGAAACCCCCCCCCCCCCTGCGCAAACTAGCCTCTTGTTCAGCTTCTTGTTCGCTTCCTTCTTCCTTGTTAGCCCTTCTATTCGTTCCAAGGTTAGTATTCTTGAATTGAATTGCGGTTCATGGTGTGAAATTGTGTACACATGGCTCTGATATTGATTTTTATGCTAGGGTTTTGTTGTTGCATGATTAGTTTTGGGTAATTATGCAATTGTGTGAATTAATTGATGATACGCATGCATACATGATCATTGGCTGTATTTTTGTGGAAATCATGATGTTGTATTGTCACACCCTGGCTTTTGCGGAAGCGTGGTTATCTGGTGTGACTTCTTAATACCATAGCAATCAATCATAACAATGCTATATGATAAAAACATGAGAAGTTCATCCATTAATAAAGTTTAGAAAAAAAAAACCATATTATACTTGTCTTAAAACATCAATCCCAAAATAAGTTACAAACCTTGACTTATTTAAATGAGTTCATAAAACTTGGCAAAGACCTTAAACAAAACTAGATTTAGAGATATGTAACCCGTCCAGGTAGAGGTTACACCTTCTAAACCCTACAACCCTGAATGACTTCTTTATTCAAACGCGGCTTGAAAATACGTGCATACCGTGCCAGATCCACTAGTTTCCTGAAATACATGTAGTTTGAAAAATCAACATAAAGTTGAGTGAGTTCATGTGTTTAGTATGTGCGCACGAATAAACCTTTATAATCATTGTAAGTATGTATGTTTTGTAAACTCTGGTATGAAAGCAAATAAGGAAACATATCAGTTAATGTGTAACCACATGGTCCAACATGCGGGCGCATGGGAGGGGATAGGACAAGGTCACCACATGGTCCAACCTGAGGGCGCATGGGTGGTGTTACGACAAGGTCACCACATGGTCCAACCTGAGGGCGCATGGGTGGTGTTACGACAAGGTCACCACATGGTCCAACCTGAGGGCGCATGGGTGGTGTTAAGACGAGGTCACCACATGGTCCAACCTAAGGGCGCATGGGTGTGGTTAAGACAAGGTCACTACATGGTCCAACCTTAGGGCGCATGGGTGGGGTTAAGATAAGGTCATCACATGGTCCAACCTTAGGGCGCATGGGTGGGGTTTGTTATGCTCAAATAGGCCTATCACTTGTATCCCTCGATCGTACTACGAGGACTAATGTTCTTAAGATTTCACCTACCCAATCACATAACCTAACAGTTCCTTCCTTAGCTGACCATACCATTCGTAATTGTCCGTAGCAGTATGTAACATGTATTTCACCCCCGAAGTATAAAACTGAAAACAATTAAGAGAAAAGGGGGACATGAACTCACAGTATTGCGTCTTCGTACTTGTAACCCAAATCTCCGCGACAAACACGACTACCTACAATGGGCTAACTCTATTAGACGAACGGGTCGTGCCTTGCGTTAGTATTGATTAATGCCTTTGAGTTACGTTTTACAGTGTTTCCAATATGTTCGTGTAATAATATTTCTCGAGTATTGTTATTCGCATTATCTTCCCAAGGATGGGAGTATCTTATACTTGAGTATTCGTGTACTTGTGTTTGTATAACTTGCCATGTATTGGCGTCGTATCCCGGTGTAGTATCCCAAATAATAGTATGCCAATCTATTCTCAATATATTACTTTCAAACAATATATTTTCGAGTCTCACTCAAATATACATAAACTTACTAGTGGGGAACCCGCGCGTTGCAGCGGAGTCGACAATACGTGACGGGAACATGATACACATCAGGCAACTTTACCTTCTAGCTATAACTACGAATCAAATCATTAAAAAATTATTAGCTATACTAGACACATAAACATCATAATTACTCCTTAGCAAACAACATGAAGCTACCAACAAAGTAGTCAAGCAAATACTAAAAATAAAACAAATTTGAGACACTAACTATTTATTACTAAAAAAGAAAAAAAACATTTCAAGACTAATGACTTACCTTGAATAAAGCATTATTGTATATTACTGTAGAAAATATACACATAACATATAAACTCCAATTCTAATGCCTTACCTTTATAACATTACATGCCGAGTTAAACAATATAATTAAAGTAACAAAATCCCAAGTCATTAGTTAAAAAGGTCAATCAACCAGATCATCTCATATGGGAGTAAAACCAATTTTCAGAAATAAAATAAACTTGTTTCTGCAGCACATAAAGAGTATCTTTACACCTAAATAAATCCCTTCACTATTTACCACAAGAAAATCTTGAAACCTCAAACAAAAGAATGTGCATCAGCTGTGGAATATTCTTCCACATTACAAACATAAATATCTGCTAATTTTATCTGTCATCTGCAGGAATGACATGATTATGATCAAGCAGTAGCAGTAGTGGCCGTAGCCCGGCTCTAGGTGGGGATTCACAAGTGTGGTCCTTCGGTTTGAGGCCCCGCACGCGCGTTCAACAATGGCTGTAGTGCTTTAACAACAATGCACATGTTTGGCCTGAAATCGGCTTCATATTGCACACACAAGGCTGCTACCGCCGCCACCTGTCACCATTAAATCACACAATTCATATGTTATTTTCCGACAAGAGTTCCTAAATATATAGTTTAGTGTGTATATATAAAGATATAGATTACCTTGGCAACTGCCTTAGGGGGGTATTCCCCATTGAGTCTAGTGTCAACACACTATTTCACCTTATCTTCACTCAGTTTAGGTGTTGCCTGACATTATAATGTGTTATTTACAAATGAATAATATATTAACCTTTTAATATAAAGGAGGACTTAAAAAGCACAAAGTGTAGCATACCCATGTGACCAGACTCTGTTGACCACGAGGCAAAGTGTGGTCAACGGACTTTCGGCCAGTCAAGAGTTCTAGGAGAACCACGCCAAAGCTGTAAACATCACTCTTTGAACTCAACTATCCGGTCATTGCATATCTATCACGAAGTCGAAAATATATGTAAAAAAGCACTAAAATTGGATTATGAAGAAAAAAAGATGACTTAAAACTTCAAGAAATAAAAAAAAGAACTTACTCAAGTGCATGATAACCGAAAGTACCAAGAACACAGGTGGAATGAAGGCGTGCTGCCATGTCAGGTGCTTGATTCGATAAATCAAAATCAGAAATCTTAGCCACGTCATCATCAAACAACAAAACATTACTCGACTTTATATCACGATGAATGATATGAGGCTGCGCCTTTTCATGCAAGTATTCAAGTCCTTTTGCAGCACCAACAACAATTTTAACTCTTTGAGACCATGATAAAACTGGACTTGGCTGTGCACCTTTAACACATTTTCTTCCTGCATTCATACAATTAAATGTGTTACTTTTAACATAAATCATCTATAACCATATTATCACAAGCTTACGAGCAAATAAAACACAGATTAATGCAATTATACAGTTATATCATAGCATTGATTGTACGTAGGGGTAGAAACGAGCCAAGCCGCTTGTGAGCTACTCGAGGTCAACTCAGTAAAATCTCGAACCAAGCTGAGCTTAAACGAGCTCGATCCCGAGCTCAAGCTTAAAAATAAGCTTGTTTAATAAACGAGCCTGAGCTTTAGTCATCAAGCTTGAGCTGGTTCGCGAGCTTAAACGGGCCTATTATTTATATAACTTTTATTTAATATATATTAAATATTTATATAATAAATATTATTGTATGTATAATTATGATAAAAACAAATAAACAATAGATAATATTTATGTATATAAATTAGTTAATTAATAAATAATAATTGAGCCGAGCCCGCACTTGAAAATGAAAACTACTCACGAGCCAGGCATTAAAATTAGAGCTCACCCGCGGGCTCGGATCGGCTCGTTTACACCCCTAAATTACGTGTGAATAATATAGAACACTTACCATGCAGAATATCATGAAGAGATCCATTTGAAGCATACTCATAGGCCAACACTCTTAGACCATCATCAATGCAATACCCGAGTAATCCCACAACATTATCGTTTTTAAGCCTCAATACCATAGAAACCTGTAATGACATGCTCCAAATCAATAGGAAGAAAATATATAAAACAATATTAACTAAATTTGGACAATTGGTCATCCTCATCATAGAAATTTAGGTCCATAACATTGTTGTTTTTACGAAGGGTATATAAGACATACCTAGGCTAAAAATTCTTGATCGGGTTGCTTGCTGGAGTCTAACTTCTTGATAGCTGCTGGCTGCCCGCTTCTCAAGACACCATGGTACACTCTTCCATATGATCCCTCTCCGATTAACGACTTTGTACCGAAATTATCAGTTATTTCTTTCAGTTCATCCACTTGTAGAGCAGGGACAGCAATAGGTTGGACAGCTACAGCCTGTGTGTCCTTTGGTGCAGCCTCAGTGGCACGATAACCTGCATTGTTCCTGAACCAATAACTTTAAGTAAGTCCCATAAATCAAAAGGTTCTATTTATGAAACAATAAACAAGTGATTGATTTTGTGAACCTGAATTTAAAAGTTTACCCGAAGGATCATGAATCAACGTAGAGGAAAATAATCAACATAAAGCCGGAATAATAAACTTCTCCCATGGCTGCCATCAAAACTCAAATCAGAATTCTAAAATCATAAATGTGCTATTAAAGATTACCACATGTGATGATGGGTTGCTGACCATAGTTGTGTTTTACTCCATAACAGAATTTTGCAACAAGTTCAAATGTTTTGGCCCCGCCCGGAATGTCTTTGAGGTTTATGGTACAATTAGCGTCTCCTTTCTCAGATGCATCTGCTATCAATTTTTCCATAACCCCACTTCTTGAAAGCAAAGGAAACTACAAAAAAATTATAAAAAGATAAATAAATAAAAATTTGAACACTCTTGTTTTGCATCTTCTTTTATTCTTAGCCTGTTGACATTGAAAATCAAACTTTCATTGGCTAGAATATTAATTTCTCTTAACTGATTTCACAATTTTAACAAAAAAAAAGCTCTTTTCATGATTTATATACTCAGTCAACTTTCTGATGGTCGTTTGACATCAAAAGTCAAAGTCAAGCTCAAAGTATTACGATTTACGACTAATAGAGAACAGTAGAAACAGTCAAGTTTACCTTATGAAGATGGAAAGACATGTCCTCCACTTCAACAACAATATCACTTGGAAGACCGGTTGGGCAAAACCTACTATTACAATCATATTCAAACATTATCAAACCTGAAAAAGTAGAACAGCAAGAACCCTAATCTTGATCTCGAATCCCAACTCCAATGTAGTCAAAAAAATGATCATACACCCAAGTTTAAACCCAATAAATAAACAGAACCCATAACAATAAACTTAAAATCAAGAATCCAAGAGAGTTAAAATAGAATTTTGAATCAAAGATTCATAAAAAACAGAAAATTAGGGAACCTAAATACACAATTATCGTTAGCAGAAGAAGAGCGTAATCAGCGCTTGACGCATGAACACCTCAATTACAACATTCAATCATCTTGAATACCTATTATAACCTAAAATTCGCAGGACGCTTGGTTGGGTTGGATAGAAACGCACGAACGCCTCAATTGCAACATTCAATCACCTTCAATACCATTGAATAGGGTGATGACCACATGAAACCTAATTGACTGAATTAGTAATTGTGCTGACGGTTTGAATCATCTAAGCATTCTTGATCGGCTCAAGACTTATTTGTGGGCGACTGACATTGAATTGAGGGTAAAATTGGGACAAAGGGACGAAAGATCAGGGAAGAAGCAAGACTCTTGATCTGCCGTCTTAAAATTAAGGGGCAAAATTACATTTTAATCCTAGGGAAATGCTTAATAAAGGTCTATAGATTTTTGTTCAATCATGTATTGTCCCAGAAAATATATATTTTCTCAAAAATTATATATCTTCTAAATATACTAAAAAAATATATTTTTAACCATATATTTACCCATTTTTATTTGCGAAAACCAACCTCCGATACTTTGTATTTTGTAACAAAATTTATGGCGAAGTTTATATTTGAAACACAAGTTACAAAATATACTTGTAATAATTGTTAGAAAAATATATTCTAAGTGTTGGGTTTTTAGGAAAATTTCGCCAGAATTTCCTTTGTAAATGGAGGCGCCCACGCTTACTAGCGTATCATTTTCTTTAACATATAACACGTTAGATCGTTTTTAAATAACCAACCCGCCATTTAGGCATGCAAAATACTACTTATATTGTTTCAGTTTTAATATACAAAACTGGGTTGTTTTCGGGTATTTTAATAAAATAGTTATCTTATTCCAAAAATTCCCAAATTTTTACAGAGTGTCTTATACATTCCACAAATTATTGTGTAAAAATATCGAGGTCCAACTCATCACCAATATTTTATAGAAAAACATTTTCCGGACTGCATTCAGATTCATCTTTTTCTGACTGCAGTCCACGGAATAATTTATTTAAAATTCCTCGTATATCTGATTTACGAAATTCCAGTGGGAGAATTACGAATACATCGGTGGTCATCTACAGTACAAATTTTATGAGCTAATTCTTCACAGAACTCAAGTTATGACGAAAAACACAACATATATTTTCAGCAGAAAAATGCAGCTTCAGTTGCTGTTAGAAAATGACACTTTAAAACTAGTAAACGGAATCCAAAAATTACGATTCTAGTGCCATTAGAACCGTATTTCATAATAACACGTTATAGTGTCAAGAAAATCAAGTTTTTGTTAAGTTATGACCTGTTTACAACCAGTTAAAGTCGGCTGAAAGTGCAAATCAGCATGCTGTTTAAAGGTTAAATGTTACTAAAACGCACACATACGTTCGCCATCCTTTCTAATACGATTAAAATCAGATCATAAGTCTGTTACAGCAGATTATGGTTTGTTTATTTCAGATTTACAATGTATTATTATCTTTCATCTCATAACCTTTATGTAAAGTTCTTATGTTCATGATCTTGTTTATGTTTTTAGAGGTTCTTAATATTTGTCATTCTTTCAACTATTAACCACCAAAAACAAGAACAATATGAAGATTTGAAGCACTTACTACTAGCACAAGGCTAGGGGAGAAACAAAGCGCAAAAGTGGTGGATAAAAGAAAACTAGAGAGGTCCTTGAGCTTCCGAGCGCACCAAGCTTGTTTGTTGAACCTCTTGCACCTTTGTATGTATGGAAAATGGCTAGAAAGGATGTTGATGATGGTGATATGGTGGGTGGTGGTGGCTGCCGAAAGTAGCAAGAGAGGGAGGAGATAGAGCTTGTTTGTGTTGTTTTGAAGATAAGAATGATAATGGTCCTCTAGGTCTTCTTATAAACCTCCTAATCCTTATTAACCCATGTATAATGTGTTCCATTCATTGTGTTATATGTTTTGTAGTAGGAGACAATATCTTATATTATATGGAAGTAAAATCTATTAAATAGGCCATGTGTTGGCCATAGACTAGGTTTAACTAAACTAGTTAGTTACTAGTTAAATTTTAAGTATGGAGTTAAGATCTAGTTACTAGATATTTACATGGGGTGTTATGATGTTCGGGGACTATAGCTAGCTTGGTAACGATGAAACAATGTTTCTGATAATATTTTAGTGTTCCGGGTAATGTCCGGTTGTTCGGTTTGGTATTGTTCCGTTAAAGTGCTTAATTAATCCGTAGAGGGTCTTTTATATAGCTTTTTGTGTCACAATTGATTCCCGGCACTTAGGAGAGTATACAAGGTCCTTCTGCCATATTTTTGCAAATGACTAGCATGATTAAATGCTGAATTTTGTTAATTGATGCAGAATTTTGCATTTAGAGTGGGTTTTAGGCACTTTCCGGCACTTAACTATCACCTAGCGACGCAGTTTTATGGTCCTTACTTCCCTACACTCCCTACTAGTGTAGTATCCTGTCCCTGGCTCATATTGGCCTCAAAAACCTTGTCTGTCTATGTGCTGGCATTGTCAGCATGTTTTCTGGGTTATCCGCTCAGTGTGCTAACTGCGCTTTGTGCATCAAGTTTGTCACTAAAGTTTGCGTGTAATAAATGGTGTGACAATATAAATGTGATGCATATGTATGTATGTAACAAAAATCAGAAAGCGGTTTAATCAACAGTTGTAATCAAGCACAGTCATTATGTAACACCTCGAAAATTCACGTCCTATAATGTGTTGACACGTGTCATAGGTTTGAACGTGTGAAAGAATGTTATTGAAGGATTTAAGTTGACAATCATGGAACGTATGTGAATATACGAGTTCTAAATGTCAACAGTGAATAAATATATGGTACATTAACCCTACATGATGCTCATACCTTCAAACGAATAAATCATGGATCATACGAAGCTAAATATGAAAGAAAGTGAGAGATTACAAACTACAGGGGTTAAATGTGTCAACATGTTTAAGTTATACCTCTGAGTGACCTTTTGACATACCCGAAGCTTTGTAACGGTTAATTATGCTCACTAGAATGCACGATATAAATTTCATAAAGTTTAGTTATTGTATGAGAAAGTTATGATCAAATTCGTATGCGAGGGGTTAAAAGCGTCTACGATGAAGTTTATGACTTTTCGGGTAACAATAAAGTTAACCGAGGACTAAACGAAGTGGGTAAATGTCTTGAAGCCCTTATAAGTCAAATTGGAGGGTTCAAAGTGCAAGAAATAAAGTCGAAGCAAAGTTTCCAAGAGCCAAGGACCAAAACATAAAAATCTAAAATTTGATTTGGTGCAGGAGGGGCGTCGCGCGACGCGAGGGCCCAAGGGGGGGGGGTCTACGCGTGACGCCTAGGGTCATCTGATCCGAAAACTTTGCTAGGTTTTTGCCAATTCCATTCTAACCGACTCTCATCTTGGGCGACCCCTAAACAACCCCTAGACACTTAGGGACATCTGGAAGTGATCCATGGCCATTGCTAGGCTTGTGTGTCAACAATCCATGAGTTCTTGAGCACTATATAAAGGACCAAGATTGCAACCATTTCTTCACACCTTCCTTCAGCATTTCTGATTATTTCTGGAGCTCCAAAGCAGACTCAAGTGATCACTAATCGTGCATAGGACTTCGGTAAGTATGCTTAACCTTTCTTAGTTAAGTTTTTGCTTAGTTTTAGCTTAAAAGTCAAACCGTCGTAATTAACGGTTGACTTAGCGATTAATCATTGATGATCCAGTGATTAGTCGAATTGGAAGTAGTTATAAGTTGGTAATTATGTGGGTAATAAACCCTTAAAAGGGTTCCCCCTGATTTCCACTCTAACTAGGTCAAATGTCGGGTCAAACTTGTTATTAAAAAGTCAACAGGATACTTAATTTCCAATTTATGCATAATTAGCAATGTAGAACACATACAACCTCTTTGATCATTAATATAACTTGGTAATTAGTGTAAGAACATGTCTAAACATGTTCAACCCGACAATTTTCTGTTTAGACCCGGTTCGGAACCAAAAGTCGCAAATATTTGACTTTTGCTTTGACTTCAGTTCTGACCCGTTTATGCATGTTTTAGAAATGCCTTAGAGCTTTAATTAGACCAGGTTACATGCTAGTATAACCCTCTGTGATTATACACCTTGGTTCAATAGTTAACCAATTAATATGCATGTTTCCGTTAATTGCTCATATGTTGACTATTATGCCATTTTCACCTTAAACGTGATTTTTGCAAATGTAAAAGAGTAGAAACCTTGGTTACTAAATTATAAACTTGCACCCAAAATTTGACATCGGTTTGAGGTGTAGATTGAGAGTTATTCTCATTAGTGTAATTAGAAAGCTTCTTTAGCGATTAAACGACGTAATTAGCGTATAGCCTATTTAAACATACTTTTTGATATCAAACTCTTTACCCACTGATGTAATATATTATTTTGGTATTTTTGAAGATTTTTAATAAATTTTAGGCTGAGCATAACTTATAGTCATAGGCTTAATCCGGTAATTGTCGGTTTTGCCCTTTCGGGCTATAAAATGAGTTTTACATATCTTTTTGACCCCAAACCTTTTGCTACTGATTTTAAATGATAAATAAATTATTTTAAGCCTTCTGGAATAATAAAAATATCAGTTTTCCATATAGAACCCGGAAACGGCTTCTGATCGCCTTATTAAGCGTTTTTAACGCATAGTATGTACTAAAACTATTTTAAACATACATGGGTTGATACCTACTGATATTTTAGGTAAATTATAATATTTTAACAGTAAGCAAAAGTCATTAAACTCAGACTTCAGTTTTGAGCTTTCCGGCTTATGTGAAATTACCAAAATGCCCCTACGGAGCATAGTTTGGTTATAATTGATAAATTTCAGATATATACAATACCCTACTGTTATAACTTGGTAAACTAAGTATTTTTGCTGAACATATCAGACCTGTAACTCAGGTTAATACTTAAACTCTTTTATAACATTATAAATGACCAAATTACCCCTACGGGGCATAGTTTGTGTTTAAATTCGTTTTGGGCATAATGGAAGGTATTCTACTGATATCACAACATATTTGAGGCATATTAACTTAGGAAACCTGGTTAGGACCCTTATGAATACCCGTTACGCCTCTTGCGCGTACGGTTCGGCTTATGTAACTAGTTAAAATAAATTAGCCGAAACGGGTCAAACCTTATCGGTTTTACCCCAAAATTCAGAATGTGCCTAGATTACCCATATAAGACAAGTCTTCAATCTTGTCGGGTCTAAATCACATTCTATTCCGGTCTTCGCCTAATCGTGCGTTTGAATCGTAAAATTAACCGGTCTAAGCTTAAGCTTAACTAAAGACCGTTAGGATTCTAATAGGTTATTATAAACCTTTGTTCCAGAATAGGAGAACCAGTAAAAGCTACTTGCATTTGCTTATTGTGATTATTACTTTGCTCAGGTAAATACTTTTAACTTATTTTCCCTATACGGGCTTGGGGTACGGTATATAAAATACCGCTTGGTCGGACATTAAATCTTCCATCGTATGGTGGTTAATTGAAATTTGATCGGCCCGTTTAAATTGTTTTGTTTACTTAAAGCCTTTGGGGGGTTAATGACCATGTCCCGGATATCCTTGGCATCATTTTACGAAATGGCCACGACCTAAGCACAGAGTGTAGGCGTACACTCGTCAGTGCATAAATAGATTATGTGGTGTGTCTATTGATCTTTAACCCGGCACGATCCAGGCTACTGAACGCATAAGGAACATGTAATTCTTTTACAAGTTTATATATTTAAATAATTATCCCAAGTTATAAAATGTTTATGCCATGTGCATCCAAATCAATTTTTAATTATTTTTAAAATGAGTCAGTTGATTGTATTTACCAGTGTAAACTGACATATTTTCCCAAAAAGATTAACTGCAGGTACTATTCGAAATTGGTTGGAATTTTCTCCTTAGCATCAATAAAGAGTCTCGCAAGCTTAAGATGCCTAAAGTCTGTTGAACTACTGTTTCCTATTTATTTCTGATCCTTCTGTGGATAAACTTTTGACTGTTTGTGATACATGATATTACAATATTTATTCAGTTGAAATATAGCTTACATTTGCTTCCGTTGTGCATTTAAATATTGTGTTGTTTAACTATTATTTTGCCAACCACGTCACGATACTCCCCCACCGGGCCCACCGGTGACACGTGGAATTCGGGGTGTGACACATTAAGCACAAATTAGTTATTAATTAAACGTACGGATGCATGCAAATTTGACAGTTGTCACATTCTCCCCCCGTTAAGAAAATTTCGTCCTCGAAATTTGTACTACCTTAACTCCTTATGATTCCGTCACATGTGTATGTATATAAATAACACCGAGGTAGATAATCACCAAACCGAATCAAACCTTACTCACCTTAGGTGAGTCCAAGAATATATAACAACCCGAATCCTAGGGTTAAAAGGTATGTGCTTTTAGCATTTGATGTCAAAGGTATAAGACGTATTTGACGTATAATCTAGTGTAATCCAGCTTGCAGGGGGTCCACAAAAGAGGAGTTTTGACTAATAAGATTCTCAAACAATCGGTCGTAATACGCAAACGAGTTTTCACAAACCATAGCATCCGCTATATGCATTCAAAATCAACAACTCAAACGTAATAGTAAAATGGTCCGTCAACTCCTAAATAAATGTCTGGTAAGGTTTAGTGTGTTGTCATTTTTGAATCGCGAAAGTACGCCGAATGAAATACAAGTGAATCTGGTGTATCATTGACTTGATTCGTAGTTGCATCAGAAATGTTTAAATGACAAGTCGAACGAAAGTATATGCAGTTTTGTATGAAACGGGTGACCTTGATTATCACAGTTACAAGTTTGTAATGACACCACAAGGTGTCGTAACGACATAATTCAAGTATAGTGGTGACTGAATAAGTTCACCATGTTGGAAATCAAATGAATATGTACCGAACAAGCTTGAAGATTTGATTTACACAATGTCATAGAGTTTTCAGTTAAATATGGAACATCAAGAGCCACTGTTTTTGATCGAAGGTGAAAAGCAATAAACAATGCAAGGTATTCGACTGACAAAGAAAGAATCGTTAGGAAGTACATCCTGATATAAAATGAATCTATGTACCTTTGCCTCAACACACAACTGTGTTGAGACCGATTTAATCGTGATAAGCAAGATGGACTGAGGGCAAGTCATCAAATATCAATTAAATCCATGTATGAAGTGAGTAACCAAATAAGCGCAAGCTTCAATTTTGTGAAAGTATCCCCACACGGTGTTGTAATCAACAAACGATTTAGTGAAGTCGTAGACCAAACAAGCCTACCACGACTCGAAACAAAAGAATCTTTGCCAATGATTTGAATATGATGTTCCCAACACATCATATGGCGTCTTAAATTGAATATGTGAAATGGATAAGTTCAAGAAATGAACTTGGTTTCATCGTAACTCGACAATAAACGTATGTATTAACAAAGGAAATCTCGGCATGGTAACAAAATACACCATGAATGTAATCTGGAATAAAAGGAGTTTCAAGAGAGTGTGTTGACTTGACAGCAAAGGGGCCAACAATTACAATAATGTTGGTTATTCGAATCACAAACCAGTGATTAAGTTTAGCAATTTAACTTTTAAATTTTCAAGGAAGTGTTTGTTCGAAACGAAACCACATGCGTAGCAAATGATGCATGTATATCAGATAAGTTTCCAAGAAAAGGAATAATGAATATCTGCTAAAGTGAAGAAATGACCAGATATCGAATCAAATGTGTGTTCGCTCTCAGCGAGAAAATTATTGTGATGCAACTACCATTAAGGGGAGTAGAGATGCAAACATCTACTCGTTAGAAGTAAAAGAAATTCAAGTACTTTCTGTTTGGTCAACGGAACTGGCATATACGTCGGGTTAATGGTGTCTGTTTGAGTTAACAGATGTGGTTCCTAAGTAACAACCTTTGTGAATTTGGTCCTGGGTTCCCAATGGTCCTAAGTACATGTTTTCTAGATTCTCAAAGTTTCGTATTTGGTGTAGAATCGTTCTGTGCATCGTGTAGGAAACGCCATTCTTGTGTATGTCTAACAACAAGTTATTGTCCCACAATTTCCCCGGTACACTCTCTTCCTGAATTTACCTCCAATGACACTCGATTGTCGATCAGTCGTGTAATAGAAGTCGGATCCTCACAGTTAGTTACCTAAGTAAGTCGTTAATCCTTAGCAAGAGTCACCGACTCTCGTGGGTTAGCTCGTTCGGCTCCTGGTTGTTTGATGTTCATATGAAAGCTATCGCCCTTCTTATTGACGAGCAGAATTTTGGTTACCCAAAAGGGAATCTTGGTCTATTATCTTCCTTCTCTATCAACTTCTGAGGTTACTCCAACAATTCTTGCATCTCCGAAGGTGTAAGTCGCTAAGGTGTATTAACTGCAGGCGCGGTGCCTGGAATCAAATCGATGCGAAAATCGTCTTGTTGAGGATATAATTCTGGCAAGTCTTCGGGGAAGGCATTTAGGATATTCCCCCATCACAGGGATATCTTCGAGTTTTGGTTCTTCGGCTTCTTTTTCCACGACATGAGCCAAGAATGCAACACATCCTTTGTGCGAAAATTTTCGTGTCTTCATTGCCTGATAATCCGTAGGAGCGTATGCTGCTCCATGAATCACGATCGTTTCTCCGTTCGTCAACGGGGTGCGGATGACAATCTCTGCCTGGTTGTTCGACAACCAGTCCATCCCAATTATCACGTCGAAGCTTCGCTTAGGCTTGTTCTATCGAGAACTGGGTATCTAGGTTACTTACTACTAAAACAACTATATTTTCTGAAGCTAAAATCTGACAATATTGTCAAATAGAACATAACATTAACTATTATGAGACGTTCCGATATCCACGCTTGGATTCTATCCCCGCTGTTGAGCTTTCATCCACGTGCCTGAGCGTTCTTAGGGCAATACTTCCTGAAATTTCCCACATCACCGCAATTAAAACATGCTTGGCCACGGCCTTGATCGTCACCATCCCTGCCTTTATAGTTGTTGTCGTCGTTATTTTCTCCGCGATTTCCGCTACCATCTTGACCTTTATTTCCATGTTCAGTATCCTGCCGACATGTTTCCTTGACATGTCCCACCTTGCCACAGTTACCACATTTTCCATATCTACATCGTCCATTATGGTGACGTCGACAATTGTCGCACTTCGGTAGAATACCTGTGTACCCTTTTTCCTTTTTGGCATTATTGTTGTTGTCCGCCCGAGTAACCTTCTTGAAGTTGGCAAACTTCCTCTTGTTCTCCCCAGGTGACTCCCCATGAGTCTCCTTTTTCTCCTCGGAGTTTGAGAATTTCCCAAACCTAACTGCTTCTTCAGTGAGCGTCACACTTACGTCAATTGCTTCATTAATTGTTTTAGGCTTTGATGTTGTCACAAGGCTTAGAATTTGAGGTGCCAATCCCCCGATAAAGCGTTCTATCCTCTTAAACTCTGGATCTACCATATAGGGGACAATCCGAGACATATCATGAAATTTCTGCACGTACTCAGCTATCTCTGGACCTTCCATCTTCGAGTTCCAGAACGCAGTTTCCCACTTCTGGATCTCTGCCCTTGAACAGTACTTCTTATGCATTAGTTCTTTCAGTTCGTCTCATGTTAATGCATACGCAGCAGTCTCGCCCAACATCTGAACCTGAAGGTTCCACAATGTCAGAGCCCCATCTTGAAACAATCCGGAAATGTACGAGACCTGATGCTCTGGGGCACATTTGCTTACCCGCAAAACAGAATTCGTCTTCTCAATCCAGCGCACGAAGGATAAGGCACCCCCAGTGCCGTTGAATTCCAAGGGCTTGCAACCCAAGAACTGCTTGTAGGTGCATCCGTTGGATGGGTTATTTCCTAAGGTACCTTTGTTGTGTTCGGAGCGAAAGGCCTCATGCTGTGCGATGGCCTGTGCGATGCGCTCGTGTAATTCCTCCTCTGTCGTATGCAGAGGGTTGTTGGTATCGGTGTTCCTTCGTGGAGGCATCTTCTAAGAAGAAGATTAGATAGGTCAGGTCTTTATTAAGGACATAAGCACATAAGCATCCACTTAGCGAATAAGACCTAGTTGGTGCATACACGTATGCATATAAGCAATCATCATAGCAAGCAATAACATTATAGCACAACATGCACGCGTCAGTGTATTTAATGGGAACATAACAACTAGCACATAGCATTGCAATTATTGCACAAACATATGGACCAACAATGTGCTTAGTGAGAATATGGCGACTGAGCTTTTGCTAGTTATTGACCACCAAGTATTGTTACATGTTTAATGGGGAATATGTCGATCGGGCTTTCATTATTTCCCGACCGCAATCACATTGTCTACAAAGTGTATCACATCAAATAGGGACACGGGGTCACCCTACCCTTGTCCGATAAGTCAATTAGTGCAAAAAAATCTCGAGGTCAAAAAGTGGGCTCCATAGTGTGAGGGATGGTAAGGGTCTAAAATTTAGCATAGTGCATAATAGGAACCATCAAATCGGCTCGTCCAGCGATGTAGAGGTGAAAGAAGTAAACGGTGCGACCTGTGAAGTCGGGAAAATGCTGCTGTAGTAATGAATCGTTATGCGGGTGCAGACCTGGAGTACCTTCCCGGGTGCGGGTATATCTCGAAAGAAATCGATAGACATGTTGGCGCAATGGACGTCGGTCTTCACAAGAGCGACATCAGCGGGTGAAGGTGCAGGAACAAACGTTTCAACCAATAAGGAGGTTGTCAGGTGCTGGTACTGGGTTAGATATTAGGGGTGCAATGTCTAGTAAACCAAAGAAAGAGGGTCATGATCAAGTAAGGGTCCAGGACCAGTAGGTGCAGCATCAAGCTGATCCAAAAGGTGCAGAAGCTAGCTCAGGAGCAGGCCCTGGGTTGTGTAACAGTGTGGTGCCTCGAGCAGGTGTTAGTGCAGCAATCATAATGGCGTCGTTGTCTGTGTCAGTAGTAGAAAGATGTAATACGGCCGTCTATAAGGCTGCAAATGTCACAGACTCAAAGGAGTCTGAAACCGAGTGTATACTAGAATAAGAGGGTAGCTTGACAACAGGGGTCTCAAAATGTGCAATTGGTAACAATGTTCTCGTCTAATTTTTCCATCGTCCTGGGCGTCAACAGGAGGCTCATCAACAAGCAGATTAATGTCGTCATCAAACAATTTGTCAAAAAGAAGCGGATCCTCGGGGAAGATGACCACGAGAGGTACGACGTCGAGGATCGGAGCCATGATGTGCTCGCCATCGAAGTGTCCAAACGATGGTCGTGGACCAAAACAAAAAGGACAGAGGGATCCTCATCAAGGAAACCACCAACAAGGGTAATTCATCGCCAAAGTCTGGCAGTGCGGACGGTTGGAAGTCGCCCTCGTCCTTGGTCAGCATGTCAGGGTCACTCTCAGTGTCTGACGTAAACATCTCCGGCGCATGTACAGTCTCATCATCTGTGGCGGTGGCCGTAGGGTCGTTATCATCTGACAATTCGTTCCCTGAGGAAGGTGACGTGTGTGCCGGTATATAGTAGTCATAGCATGCGTAGTAATCTTCAACACTTTGTGTATTACAAATAAAGACAATTCATAATGTAATCATGTATCCACATATTCTTCATGAAACCTACTATCCTTCCTAGTCTCTCAGACTAAGCCTCCTAGTCTCTCAGACTCAATTTCCCTAGTCTCTCTGACTTAATTTTTCCCAGTCTCTAAGTCTAATTCCCTGGTCTCTAAGACCGATCCTCCCTCAGTCTCTAAGACTGATCCTCCCTCAGCCTCTAAGACTAATCATCCCTCAGCCTCTAAGACTGAATTGTAAATTTTTGAAATGTGTATTTGTGCCTTTCCTTGTTTGTAAAAATGTTTGTTCCCTGGATCTGGACTTTTTGTGTATGCAATGAAAACATGTTATGAAAAAATTTTCGTGTGAGCCCTGATGATCATAGTCTAGACTCGAGAAATAATCCTAGTTCGCTATGATCGAGGTTCTGATACCAAGCTGTCACACCCTGGGTTTTGCGGAAGCGTGGTTATCTGGTGTGACTTCTTAATACCATAGCAATTAATCATAACAATGCTATATGATAAAAACATGAGAAGTTCATCCATTAATAAAGTTTAGAAAAAAATACCATATTATACTTGTCTTAAAACATTAATCCCAAAATAAGTTACAAACCTTGACTTATTTAAACGAGTTCATAAAACTTGGCTAAGACCTTAAACAAAACTAGATTTAGAGATATGTAACCCGTCCAGGTAGAGGTTACACCTTCTAAACCCTACAACCCTGAATGACTTCTTTATTCAAACGCAGCTTGAAAATACATGCATACCATGCCAGATCCACTAGTTTCCTGAAATACATGTAGTTTGAAAATTCAACATAAAGTTGAGCGAGCTCATGTGTTTAGTATGTTCGCGCGAATAAACCTTTATAATCATTGTAAGTATGTATGTTTTGTAAACTCTGGTATGAAAGCAAATAAGGAAACATATCAGTTAATGTGTAACCACATGGTCCAACCTGCGGGCGCATGGGAGGGAATAGGACAAGGTCACCACATGGTCCAACCTGAGGGCGCATGGGTGGTGTTACGATAAGGTCACCACATGGTCCAACCTGAGGGCGCATGGGCGGTGTTACGACAAGGTCACCACATGGTCCAACCTGAGGGTGCATGCGTGGTGTTAAGACGAGGTCACCACATGGTCCAACCTAAGGGCGCATGGGTGTGGTTAAGACAAGGTCACCACATGGTCCAACCTTAGGGCGCATGGGTGGGGTTAAGACAAGGTCACCACATGGTTCAACCTTAGGGCGCATGGGTGGGGTTTGTTATGCTCAAATAGGCCTATCACTTGTATCCCTCGATCATACTACGAGGACTAATGTTCTTAAGATTTCACCTACCCAATCACATAACCTAACAATTCCTTCCTTAGCTGACCATACCATTCGTAATTGTCCGTAGCAGTATGTAACATGTATTTCACCCCCGAAGTATAAAACTGAAAACAGTTAAGAGAAAAGGGGGACATGAACTCACAGTATTGCGTCTTCGTACTTATAACCCAAATCTCCACGGCAAACACGACTACCTACAATGGGCTAACGTCTATTAGACGAACGGGTCGTGCCTTGCCATAGTATTGATTAATGCCTTTGATTTACGTTTTACAGTGTTTCCAATATGTTCGTGTAATAATATTTCTCGAGTATTGTTATTCGCATTATCTTCCCAAGGATGGGAGTATCTTATACTTGAGTATTCGTATACTTGTGTTTGTATAACTTGCCATGTATTGGCGTCGTATCCCGGTGTAGTATCCCAAATAATAGTATGCCAATCTATTCTCAATATATTACTTTCAAACAATATATTTTCGAGTCTCACTCAAATATACATAAACTTATTTTTGTTCAATCATGTATTGTCCCAGAAAATATATATTTTCTCAAAAATTATATAACTTCTAAATATACTAAAAAATATATTTTTAACCATATATTTACCCATTTTTATTTGCGAAAACCAACCTCCGATACTTTGTATTTTGTAACAAAATTTATGGCGAAGTTTATATTTGAAACACAAGTTACAAAATATACTTGTAATAATTGTTAGAAAAATATATTCTAAGTGTTGGGTTTTTAGGAAAATTTCGCCAGGATTTCCTTTGTAAATGGAGGCGCCCACGCTTACTAGCGTATCATTTTCTTTAACCTATAACACGTTAGATCGCTTTTAAATAACCAACCCGCCATTTAGGCATGCAAAATACTACTTATATTGTTTCAGTTTTAATATACAAAACTGGGCTATTTTCGGGTATTTTAATAAAATAGTTATCTTATTCCAAAAATTCCCAAATTTTTACAGAGTGTCTTATACATTCCAAAAATTATTGTGTAAAAATATCGAGGTCCAACTCATCACCAATATTTTATAGAAAATCATTTTCCGGACTGCATTCAGACTCATCTTTTTCTGACTGCAGTCCATGAAATAATTTATTTAAAATTCCTCGTATATTTGATTTACGAAATTCCAATGGGAGAATTACGAATACATCGGTGGTCATCTACAGTACAAATTTATGAGCTAATTCTTCACAGAACTCAAGTTATGACGAAAAACACAACACATATTTTCAGCAGAAAAATGCAGATTCAGTTGCTGTTAGAAAATGACACTTTAAAAAAAGTAAACGGAATCCAAAAATTATGATTCTAGTGCCATTAGAACCGTATTTCATAATAACACGTTATAGAGTCAAGAAAATCAAGTTTTTGTTAAGTTATGACCTGTTTACAACTAGTTAAAGTCGGCTGAAAGTGCAAATCAGCATGCTGTTTAAAGGTTAAATGTTACTAAAACGCACACATACGTTCGCCATCCTTTTCGGGTAATGTCCGGTTGTTCGGTTTGGTATTGTTCCGTTAAAGTGCTTAATTAATCCGTAGAGGGTCTTTTATATAGCTTTTTGTGTCACAATTGATTCCCGGCACTTAGGAGAGTATACAAGGTCCTTCTGCCATATTTTTGCAAATGACTAGCATGATTAAATGCTGAATTTTGTTAATTGATGCAGAATTTTGCATTTAGAGTGGGTTTTATGCACTTTCCGGCACCTAAACTATCACCTAGTGACGCAGTTTTATGGTCCTTACTTCCCTACACTCCCTACTAGTGTAGTATCCTGTCCCTGGCTCATACTGGCCTCAAAAACCTTGTCTGTCTATGTGCTGGCATTGTCAGCATGTTTTCTGGGTTATCCGCTCAGTGTGCTAACTGTGCTTTGTGCATCAAGTTTGTCATTAAAGTTTGCGTGTAATAAATGGAGTGACAATATAAATGTGATGCATATGTATGTATGTAACATAAATCAGAAAGCGGTTTAATCAGCAGTTGTAATCAAGCACAGTCATTAAGCACAAATTAGTTATTAATTAAACGTACGGATGCATGCAAATTTGACAGTTGTCACATGTATACCTAGGGTTATGTGATTATTGATATGGTTAGGTGATCATTAATGGTTAACCTGCTGTTAGTTGTTATTAGGAAGTGTCGGGATCATTTACAAGCGTTTTGGTGTCGGTTAAATGAAAAACAGAATGCTGATTGATGAAAACAGCCAACTGAAGTTGGCTGTAAACAGACCGTTATGAATCGAAAAATTGGTTTTCTAAAGTCTAAATATACGTTTTTTAAAAACGCTTCAAATGGCGCTGGAATCACATTTTTCTGAGGTCGTTTGCTATTTTTAAAGACCTGTTTTGTACAACAGTAAAAGCTGCGTTTTTTCTGCAGAAAATGTGTGTTATGTTTTTCGTCATAACTTGTAATCTGAATAGAGTTAGGTCATGAATTCGCACAGTTGTTGGGCACAGGTGTCTTCGTAAATCTCCAACTGGAATTTCGTCAATCGGACTTACGATGAATTTTAAATGAATTTTTCCGTGGACTGCAGTCAGAAAGTGACGAATCTGACTGCAGCCCAGTAAATGATTTTTATAAAATAATTGGTAATGAATTGGGACCCTAGATTTTTACACAATGAGAAGTGTCCGTTTAGAACATTATGTAGATTTTTGAGAATTTTTAGAACATGATAACTATTTTATAAAAATACCCGAATACAGAGCAGTTTTGGATATTAAAGCTGAAACAGTATAAGTGGTGATTTGCGTGTCTAGATGTCGGTTATGCTATCTGATAATGATCCAACTTGTTATATGACAATGAAAGTGTTATGTGAAGTATTGTGTGCTTATTCATGAGTAGTTATAGGTGGAATATATATATATATATATATATATATATATATGTGCGTTAACTGTCAAAGTGAGAGCATGTTATGTGGTAGATGCGTGTAGGAGTTTCGTGCTTTATTTGAACACACTACTGAACTAAATGGTAATCATGCTAGGACGTGATTGACCTACCTTGATTGTTAACCATTGTCACACCCCAACCAATGGCGGAAACATCGGGATGAGACGAAGTGTGAAGATTGCAAGAGACTTCATAACGCTATTTGTGACAATATTTAATAAACCGATTTCATTTCATAAAGTAAATTGTCAACATTACAAGAAATTCAAATACGACAAGTTCAAAGAAGTACATAACAACATAAGCAAAATTGATACACCATATTAAGCCTAAACGTCTATATGTGTATCTAGGCATCAACGCTACTTCATTTCATAGCATCGTCATCCTCAACCTGTAACATGTTTAAAATAAAGTTCAATGCAAAAGCAATGGCGAGTATACAAGTTTAATACATACATAGCAAAAGGTAAGTTTAAACAATTCCTCATAGCAAGCATGTGATACAAGATAAACAATAAATTCGGCATGTGTCTAACATATCAAACCAATGATGAAACACAATATGCTCATGACATAACCACAAGTCTACGGGCGGGGCGTTAATCCTATAGCGCTACATATGTCACGGATAGGCTCGTACGAAGTTAATGATAAGTCTAACACAAGATGTCCTCAACCCAATTTTAAAGTATCAAGCAATCACGTATACAAGCATGTTATAGGAATGTTTGTGCATTAAAGTAAAATGTTCATGTGTAAGTTTTGGTAAGTAAACATGTTACACCCCAAAAAGTGGTAAAAGTAAAGAGGGGAATTCGAGTATACTCACAGTTTTGCAAGTCTTCTACTTGAATCCGCGAGTGAGTTGGTTGATTAGGAAGTTGGAACGCCAAGTCCTTCTACACGAAGTAAACAAGGCGTAAGAGTTTGGGCAATCGGAAGATTTAGGGATTTAGGAAGTTAAAACACAAGAATATATGTATTCGAAAGTAATCATCCTTAATCGTAAGTACTTGTTTTTGACACTATGGAACCTCAAGGGTTAATGTTTTCATGAGTAATATACTCATTAGAATCGTAACAAGTCTTATATCTTAGATGATGTTATTCTAATATCTTGACGAATGAACACAAGTCCACCATCAAGGGTTCGAATGGTATATATATGTATAAGTATTATATGTATTATTAAGTCCATTAGTCAAGCATGAGGTAGAAGATAAATCTTCATTTAGGTACCTCTATTGTGTCATAGAATTCATGTAGGAGGTAGGAATAACAAACTTCCATTTAGGTACCTCTTATGGTTCACCACTACACTTGATGTAAGAACAATCAAGGAGGGTCATGAACTAATATCAATACAAGAATAACAAACATCTACACTATGAGAAATCATCAAGGGATGTGGGGATTTTATGTTGGACAACCCAAGTTAGTCCACAATCACACCTTTATCAAGCTTGAAACTTGAACACCACTTATGGGTCAAAAACCCTAATTAAAACAGAAAATATTTGAGGATTAACCTTTGATGTTGTATGTCTCAGCCCCGTTTTTAAGCTTAACTAACCATAGAAGTGGTTATAAGCATAAGGACGTGAGTTTGAGTGAGTTAGACTCATGTTTAAGCAAAGGTTAATGAAAACAAACATGAACAGTGGACTTTGAAGCCTTTTTGCCGGAGTTCCAGGGACTTGTTTGCTGTGAAACACCCCTAGAATCGAAGCTAAGGTCAAGCCAAGTGTTCTGGAGAAAAGAATGAGCTAAAACGGATGAGAAACGAAGAAGTTATGCATACTTTTGTGAGGAGATGTAAATCTGCTCGAACTTCTGCTTTGGCAGCTTGTTTATGTTGATTTGAGAGTGATTTGATTATGTTTGCAAAGTGAAATGAACTTGGAGAAGGGCTTGTATTTATAGGGAAGAGTTTAGGTGAGGTAATTAATGTTAACACATGTTTTAAACTAAAAAAAACACAAATTCGCGCTCAAACAGCAGCCTGATCCATTTACTGCGCGCTGGGCTAGCCTGGCAGACGAGTTCATAAATAAATACTGAGCTGGGTTTCCTTCAATGTGAAGACCCAGCCCAGCTGGTTATGCGCGCGTGGTTTGAGTGGGGCGACCCGGGTTCGAGTCCTGGCCAGCCCCTTTATTTTTGTTTTAATTTTTTTAACTTTTAAAACTTACACAAATGGTCCCTGCAGGTTTAAACTTTCAGTTAATTGCTCTATCAGTCCCTGGACTTTAACTAAACCTTGTTTATGTTATTTTTTTTATAAAAGGACTAGCCTTATAATTAAACTGACTAGATTATCTTACTAACTTAATATTTAATGAAACTAACTAGTTTATTATAAAAATTAAACCTTTAAGTAGTAAAATTTATTTAGTTAATTAACTAAATAAATTATAACAGTTAAATAATCCTATCTGTGAACGAAATAATAGATAAGGAGAACCTTTAACGATTATTCCTTTCACGAAGCTTTCGAATCCCATTATTTTAAGATTTTTAACCAGTTTAACAAGTATCAAGTGTCGGTAAATAAAGAATCAAGAACCCTTGAATAATATTTCGTTCAAAAGGTGTACGAGTTCCACGTATTTGCAAGATTGGAACAAAGTTTCTAAGAATTACGAATATGCAACAAATGTTTCATGAAATTAAATGTATGAGCATGTAATAAGTATATTTAACACGAAATTAAAGAAATAGGAGTTTTATTTATGAATCAAGTCTCCGATTTACAACGATTACAATGAAAGAACGATTACAAGAGACACAAGACTTCTAAAAATAGAAAACGAACAAGACTTGCTATAAATGGAAAGTACAAATAAGCAGGGCGTTACAACCATTTTTAAGAGACCAACCGAGCAACCAAAGGTGAGTTCACACTTTTTCTACAAAGCATGGGATTCCCGGTGGTTTTGGAATGGGTTAAATAACAATAATCCCCTTAGGTGGGATGAAACCTGCGTATTCTCCTTGGGTAGAATACGTACATCCGCTCTCCTTGGGAAGAGCGACAACCTTAAATTTACTAGACAACAACTCTATCTTAAGTCCCTCATATTTATATCGACTTAATCGCTGGACCATTGGCGAATGGGTCATTAGTTAAATAGCGCTATTAGGTCTGACAAGCCTCACACCATGCCGCAGAGGACGGGCGTGGACTAATGGACTTGGGCACTTAGTCAATGATGGTAGACATTGAATCAGGGCACTCAACATAACTTAAGTCAGTAGTCGATATGGTACGGGTCTAGTGGTTTAAAACATTTGGGTAGCCCCCACGGCATATGGTTTTGAGAACAAGGAATTTGACAACTTATGGTTTTCGAAACAACTTATGGTTTTTGGAACAACATTAAAATGAACAACCAACTATGAACTCGCCAACTTTGTGTTGACACACTACTGCATGCTTTGCAGGTCATTAGGTACATGGCTGGAGCTTGCACGAGGAGTGGGCATTGTGGCAAGAAATCAATTGTTGGATTCCTAACATTTAAACTTTATGCTTTTAAACTGCCTTATGGGTTTTAATACTTTATGCTTTCGCTAACTTTTAAATTTGGCTTTGGATTTTTGGTTTGGTGAACTCTAAACATTTGGTTTATTAGGGTTTTACTTTACTGTAATTAAATGTTCAGTATGATTGGCGGTATAATCCTGGTTAGTCACACGCCTCGTGGTAATACTCCGCATGTGGATTTTGAGGGTGTGACAGATTGGTATCAGAGCCATTGATTATAGTGAACTCGGTTTTAAAAAGGGAAAATATTTTTAAGAAAAACCAGACTATAACCTATTCAGTGCTCAACGATCCACAACGACACTTCGCTCCACGTGCAAGGCTCGACACTTTAGATGGTATGATTTATGTTTATGTTACCTACTTGTTAGTTTACGTTTGCATGGCATGTTGCTCATGGTATGCTTAGATAGAGTAGTAGCATGTTATCTATTAGCCCGAGTGTGCTCTTTATGACACCCAACTATTTACTTGAAATTTAACATGTGGGGATCAAATTCTTTTCCCTGTTTTCTCCTCACCCCACTACGACAACTGTTTTATGCGTTCTGTCTATTCATACGATTGTCTTGATATGACGTCGTCATTACAACTAGAATTCAGATCCGACCCTCCGTACATTCGGTTTGCACGACAACATTCACGTGGACCAAAGCCAGCCCAGACGAACTCGGATTTAGTAGAACAATATACCCATCCGTCCATGTTGACGAACCCCATCATCTCCACCTGTAGTCGTCACCAGAGTCGAAGCAGTCACAGTTACACGCGTTTGTCGTTGTGTAACACGAAACCCTATCATCCAAACTCTTTTTTGGACAAATGATATACTCACGTGACCGTGATGCAACAAACTTTTCTTTCGTGTCGTTGCCGCCTGATATTCACCAAATTACACATACTTTAGTCCCCATTTTATCCCCATTTTACGTGTTTTTGGCCGTAAAACCGAGAATCGGATACTTAATCAGGTATATTTTTGTTTACAGGCCTAAAACAGCGTACCAAACAAGAAGATGATGAAAACGAGGATTTTCCGGTCGAAACGACAAAGCTGCGAAGATTCTGTGAAGAATTCTGATTTGGACGAGTTGCACGGTCGTGCGACCCATCGCACCACCGTGCGCATCCAACAACCAAGCCCACATTGGCATTGCACAGCCAGTGCGATCAGGAGTGCAAGCCCATCTCGGAACCGAACGACCGTGCTTTCTGGTGGCACACCATGCGGATACGATGGCCAACCCCAGCCGGGCATTGAACCGACAGTTCTGATGCCCGTGCCAAGCGTGCAGTGGAACGACCGTGCAACATCGAAGACCGGACAAGACTTGCTGATGTCACACGGTATGGTGAACAGTGATTTAAAAGTGAACGGTCATACACTTTAATGGCACGACCGTACGATCTGAAGAAGTTATAAAAAAAAACAGAAGGCAACATTCATTTCGCAATTCTGGACTTTTGGGAGCTTCACAGGCGAATTATCAGGCTCCGGAGGCATCAGCTTTCACCCGGATTCAAGCCCCATTGTTCAGTTTAGCTCCGTTACTATCCAGATTCTCAATCTTGTGCTTGTTTATGGTTTGATTCTTCAATCTTTCCATGTTTTGTTCATGTTTCAAGCATTTAGATTGATGATTATGTATTATTGTAAGCCTATGGACAAAAATACTAGTATCCCTTGCTTAATTACAACCATTAGTATGTTAATTATGTTTGTAATGACACTTTGAAGCATTTTCTATGTTAATCCTTGATGATTCGTTTGCATCCTTGTTTATTGATGTTGAATTCTTGATTATAGTTAATTATCTTGGATGATTAGTATGTGGTTAGTTGGGATATTTGCAAGAAGATGCTTAATTAATCATGTATTAGTAGACTTTGAACTTGTTTAAATTGTTTACACCATGATACTAGAAATGGTTAGTGGTTTAATAAGGGATAATTATTGTTAATCAAGAAAGCTTTCCCTCACGGAAGGACCTTAACGGGTTAAATGGTGTTGTTATGAATTCTTGACATAAATTGTTAGCTTAGTTAGTAGTTTAGGCCAAAATTGCTATCTTGGTGAATTTATGTTCAAGATTTGTAAAATGAACTCGGTTGTGATTTAATCATGTTTATGCTTGTCTCGGTGGTTGCATTGTATTTATCGCTGTCACTTTCCTTGATTAAGTGAGGTTAGAAAACTCCTAATGGATGACTAACTTATCTTTAGGGGATTTTCATAGACATTTATCAATTGCACGTTAAAGAACAATTTTAGGTGGTTAAAATGTGTTTATCGTTTTAGCTTTCCGAAGAATTGTCATGTTAGGATTCCCGAAAGGGATACTAATTGTCTTGAAAATAGAAAATTGACCAAATGTTTCAAGTGACAAAACCGACTTAGTTCATATACTTTGGTTGTGTATAAAGCAAGGCTATATATTTATTTTCTTATTTGGAGTCTAGTATATTTTTATGAATATTTGTTTATGCTTATTTTAGCTTTTAGAAAATCACTCACTTATCTTCCTACCGGTAGTTTAGTGACAAAGGTCTAGTATTATTTCTCCGCCCACATCCTTGGATCGACACTTGGTTCTTACCGATACTCTACTACATATATGACGGGGTACACTTGCCATTTCGTGTGTGTTTTAAATGTTGAAGTATAAATCATTTTTATAAATTTAAAACCGAATCACGTGTTAGATTCATTGTAAAAACATGTATATACGCGCACACGTCAAGTTTTTGGCATTGTTGCCGGGGATGTGGCGAGCTTTAGGAACGACCCGAGTCATTATTTTATCGGTGTACATACTTGTGAATATTTTCTTGATTATTTATTCGTTTATTTATTTGTTAATATTTCTTGCTTTTAATTTAATTTATCTGTTTTCAAGCTTGTTATAAACCCTTGTAAATTTTTTTATTTCATTTATTTGTTCGAATTCAAACTTAGTATTCATTTATTCTTTGAGTTTTCGGCTCCGAAAAATCATTTTTATACTAGCCGATTCAATTATTTCATTTATTTTAATTTTTATAAAAATCCGGGCCCGTCTTTGAATTTTTATAAAATTTTCAGCCCATTTAAACAAAAATTATGTTTCATTTCAGCAAAAAAACAGCATTATTATAAGGGTTATTGGATTTTATCACCCTTAACTATTGATCATTGGCCGCTGCCACCCCCAACTATCACTTTGACGCCCACCACCCCCAAGTTGACACTTAGTGTGTTCTGTCACCACATCACTAACTTTTGATCCTGTTACTATACTTTTGGGGGTGTCCTGAGATCACTAAAATCTTCCCAAGATCCCTATGACACACCAAAAAGTGGAGTAACATGATTAAAAGTTAGTGATTAGTTAACGACGTAGTGACAGAACACACTAAGTGTTAAGTTGGGGGTGACGAGCGTCAAAGCGATAGTTGATAGTTGGGGGTGGCAGCGGCCAATAGCCAATAGTTTAGGGTGATAAAATCTAATAACCCTTATTATAATAATAAAATATTCATTGTGTCATTTTTTTCGTTTGTAGGTTGATGTCCTCAACCCCCGCTCCCGACGCTGCTGAGCCTTTAGACGAACCCGAGCGTGATCTGAGGAGACGTCTTCGAGAGAGATCCCGCGCGGTAGCGCTGCTACTCGCAGCTGGTGAGGACGAGCAGGTGGTACCCGCTGAAGCCGAGGGCTCAGGGGACGCAGGAAACATAGCCATGGCGGACGACGAGCGACCATTGAATGAATCGAACCAGCCCGGAGGAGCAGGCCTGGAGCCGAGCATTATGCAACCTACTATAGACGCACCTAATTTTGAAATTAAATCTAGTATTATTAATATGGTGCAGAATTCGGTGCAGTTTGACGTGCGTGAGCATGAAGACCCCGGATGACATATCGTTGCTTTTCTCGAAGTATGTTCGACGTTCAGGATTAGGGGTGTTTCTGAGGACGCGGTTCGGTTGAGGTTGTTTCCATTCTCACAGCATGACAAAGCTAGAGCTTGGCTTATGTCACTTCCAGGTAGGTCCATCAGGACCTGGAATGAGCTGGCGGAGCTATTTATGCAAAAATATTTCCCACCTGAGAAAACAACCAAGTTAAGAAACCGGATTGTGACCTTTCGCCAAGATGAGGGAGAGTCGTTGCACGCGGCCTGGGAGCGATTTAAGGATTTGTTACTTGATGTTCCACATCATGGCTTCTCCAAAAGACAGTTGGTCTTGACGTTTTATAAAGGGCTTAGTTACAACACGCAGGAGAGATTAGATGTGAATGCAGGAGGCGACCTAGGAACGAAGACGCCCAATGAAGCCTATGCTATCATCGAAAAGGCTGCGTTGAAGTCTAGCTCACGTCTAGAAGGAGAGAGAGGCGGAACATCATCATCATCTCGCCCAGGAGTTCACGCTGTGGATGACTACACAACCATTACTGCACAAATCTCAGCTTTTTCGGCGAAATTTGATAAGTCCCAGATAGCTGCGCAAGCCAGTTCAGGGTGTGACCAGTGCGAAGTGTCACACGAGCTAGGTGTATGCTTTCAGGGAATCGTGTATGAGGGCCAAGAAGAAGTGGATTTCGTGAGTAATCAGGTGAGGCCGCAGAACAACCCGTACAACAATACATACAACCGGGGATGGAGGAATCACCCAAATTTTGGGTGGCGAGCGAATGTGGGTAATCAAAACCCAATAGGTTTTGCCCAGCGCGCTCCAGCGCCGCAGCAGGCTCAGGGTCAGGACTTCCAGCCGTACAAGAAATCTTTCCAGCCTTGTCCATATTCGTACCAGAATCAGGGCGCCGGGAGTAGCTCCCAGCAGCAGGCCCCTCAGTCAAGTTCAAAGCTGGAGGATATGATGGCTCAGCTTCTTACTAGCTCCACTAGTGCAAATCAGTTGGCTGAAAAACGATACTAACAAAGCGAAGATCGTTTTCTAGCCCATGAGGGAGAAATGCAGAGTCAAAAAGCCTTGATTCAGAATATCGAGAACCAGGTTGGTCAGCTGGCGAAGATGATGTCTGAAAGACCCCCAGGTGGTCTTCCGAGCAATACAGAGCCAAATCCGCGTGGGCATGTAAATGCTGTTATGACGCATACATCTTAAGTGTAGGGAGGAGAGTCTACGCTACTGACTCGAGGATCAAAAATGTAGCAAGAGCGTCTTTGGCGCTTTAGGGGTAAAATTGTCCATATTTGTGTTTTTGTCATTTTTATGTGTTTTTGGTGTGTTTGGTAGTTTTCGTAGTTCTGTATAGTTTTTAATCATGCCGAGCGAAGGATCTATGGTGGAATATTGTTAAAACAGTTAGCGTAGTGCAAAAATGGTGGAAAATGGTCGGAACGGATGCTGAAAATGGTTTCTGCAGAAAAAGACTGATCTACAGATGTGGCACGGTCGTGCCTCAGGTCGCACAACCGTGCGATTGCGGGCCGGCCAGCACCTCGAGTCGCACCCCGTGTGCATTGTCGAGGTCAGCGTGCCAGGGTTAGCCATTGTCGGAGACGCACGCCCGTGCGTCTGGCCGCACGCCCGTGCGACAGGCCAGGGTCATTTTTGTCTTTGTGCGGTATGAAAGCCCTCATCTGCAGTTTATTCTCACAAGCCGCGAAACCCGAACTGCACCAGCCGTTCCAGACCGAGTTTTCCCCAAAATCGCACCATTTTTCGCACGGTTTCTCAGATCCTTCTCGCACGGTATGTATTTCTTGTAGATTTTCTGTTTCATCCTTGTTCTAGGTTAGATTTGTTCGATTTTTTCAAGGCTTTTTAGGGTTCCCTTCATAAACACAATTGAAACCCTAGCCCTTGCAAGAATCATGTGATTCGTGAATAGCCGGTAGGTTTCCTAGCCCCCTTCTGCCCAAAAATTGTTGATTTTAGGAAAAATATGGATGTTCTGAATCGGGGGTTAAGAATCTGCAGAAAACGGAGTCTCACGGTCGTTCTGATTTGGCACGGTCCGTGCGATTGCGGATGTTCTCGATGATTCGTTGTGGTCTCGGTGATGCACGGGGGTGCCATTGACTGCACGTCGTGCAGTTCTGACAAACGCTGACCACCATCGTTGATCCCCGAAGACGCACGACCGTGCGTCTGGTCATACGCCCGTGCGACAGGCCCGAATTAGTAGGACAGAACCTTCATAACTGTGTGTTAGGCTGTTCCGAATGATATTTTTTCTCCTTCTCTTGTTCTAACGGTCATCCCTCATGCAGATGAATCATCCTTTCCTCCAATTCAACCTAAACAACGAGCGGAATCAATTCGACATCCCTAGAAGATTGGATTGGGGTGTTATGACAGAGTTAAACCAACGTGACCGGCTCGAGAATATGTTAACAGTTCTGTTTGCGCGGTTGGTCAACATTGACCGGCCGATCTATCTTGAGCTCACACTAGAGTTCTTCGCTACCTACTGTATGACAAGCCCAAAGCGAGTAGAGATCCAGATTTCCGCCACAAGAAAAGAATCAATTTCAGGTTAGGCGGAAGGTGGCACAACTGGACCGTAGGAAGGTTGGGTCGAAGACTCGATATTTACACCGATGAAGACATGAACTCCGAGTTCTTCACAAATCAATCAACCTTCCCCAGCGAAGACGAGCGGGGTGAGTTCTGGGCGCGAGTTGCCGTTGGCTGGCCGTATGAAACTTGGGTATCAAAAGCTTCGAGATTGGGAGACCCTTTGCATAGGGTTATGCACCACATCTTCAGCCACACCATCTCTGGGCGCATGGACAGTTTGGGAAACTGTCCCACACCAGATATTATATTTCTTTATGCGCTCGCGAAGGGGGTTCACATCAACCTCGCCGCGCGGATGGCTGAGTACTTCGTGCATAGTTCGGGTAGAACCGCCAGCAGTCAGATACATGGTGGTCAATATGTTACCCAAATCGCTTACGGCATGGGTATTATGACTGACGAGGTGGTTCAGGGTCTTACTTTGGTTACCGAAGGTATGTATGCTGACATTCGCTCTTTGAAACCATGGGGATTATAGCAGAGACGGACCACGGGGATCGGTTGAAGGGGTTGGAAAATGAGGTCTGGGACCCGTTGTCTCCACTCCCAGGGGAGAATGAGGACGAGGTTATGGAGGAGCAGCATGAGTAGCATGAGGAGCCGCCACACACACCACCACACTCACCACAGTAGCATCACTCCCCGCATTACGAGCATTGGCCTCCCGACATCCCTTTGTATCCCGAGTTTTATGGCCAGTTCCAGCAGATGCAGATCAGCCACGAGCAGCAGCGGGCCAGTCTAGAGCAGCTGCGTGTTAGCCAAGAGCAGCTGAGGGTTAACCAGGATGCAATACGGGCGAACCAGGAGTTCATGCGCCAGGAGGTGAATGCAGGATGTTCATACATATTTAGGGGGCTTCAGAACGCCTATCCCAACTACTTTGGCGAGCCCCCACAGTTCCCATTTGGGAACCCTGGTGATCATGGTGGGGCTGGCCCAACCGACACAGGAGGAGGTGCCGATGACGAGCAGTAGTGGGAATTCTGAGCTAGTGGATGTGGTGCTATTTTAGTAGTTTATTTCTTGGGTGTTCATTTTGGTTTTCATTTCAAACACCCACGGTTATGTATTTTTATTTTTCAGACATTATCGTTTGTTTGCTTTGTTTTATGTTTGGATATTTAGTACTCCTTTTATTTATGTATATTATGGTTTGTTTGCATTTAGATTGTCTCTGCCTTCTGTTTTGCTTTGCTTTGCTTTGTGACATCCGTACAGATTTTGGAAGCACGTCTTGGACTGGAGCACACCACAGAATCAGCTTTGAAGACTCGTTTCATCTACAATCATCTTCAGGGGAGTGTTAATCTCCTTTTTCTCTATATTTCGGGTTTTGCATTGGGGACAATGCAAAGTTCAAGTGTGGGGAGGGGGTTTAACATTTTGACTTTGTTTGTCCTATAAAAAAATCAGTAAATTGTATATATTTTTAGTAAATAAACCGGTTAGTTGCGTTTTAGAAAGCTTCTGATATGATAAAAACCCGACAAGCCAAATAAATTTTGAAAAAAAAGATAACTAGAAAGCGTGACAAACAAAGAAAGACTTGCATGTTTATTTTCACACTTTTACCCATTCCTTCATTTCGGAGTAGGAGTCAGCCGGATGTCACGTGTAGTTTAGAACTTGTCACTAGCATGCTTGTTAAGACCATAAATGTGCGAAATTGTGTAGAAATGATAGAGGCACCTAGAAAACCCCTTTGTTGTTAGACTTTTCCTTTGTGTTATGTTTCCCTAAACCCTACATTACCCATTAGGATTAACCATGTTGAGCCTTTCCCGTGTTTTCCTTCGTTTACCCATCTAATTAACCCACTTAGCCAAATTTAGCCTTTTTATTTTTTAAACCTTTTGTGTTAAAACTCGGTCAAAAATCATTTAAATAGCGTTTCTTGTAGTTAGTTGTTCATTGTACCAAGCCATTAGTTTATATTCTTATGAAAAAAAAAACAGAAAATCAGAAATTAAAACACCCTAAAATAGGGCGAAGTCGACAAAATTTGAGCAATTTTAAATGCTAAAATGATGAAATCCCGTTGATGAGCTCGATATCACAAAAGTCGCCTTTTTAAGGCATTAGTACGTATGGTTTTATTGTTTTACTGTAACACCTCGAAAAATTCGTGTTCAATGATATAACGACATGTGTCATATAAGACAAAAAGCGTTGCAAACTCGGATGTATTAAAAATGTTTGACAGGATTTAAAAGTGTCGTCATGTTAACTTTTGCACCTCTGAACGACCTCGTTATAAATCCCAAGACTCAAATTATATTAAAAACATCTGATATATGTTCAAGTTCAGTGAATTTAGCATTGAATGATTCAAAATCGAATTGGTGGACTCCTACGAAGGAATTCCTACGGTAACCCTTTGTTTTCGGTACCTTATAAAGGATTCCAAGCACACCTATCTTAATGGTAGGGTATGTAACTATACAAGACCCAATTTTGAGGCCCCATACTGCTAAAACAAGTCCCATATTCGAATTACATGAGTTGCCCTTTCAAAACATTGAAAAGCCAAGCTTTTTGGTTTCTGCCAAAGGCTTGCGCACCGCAACAAATATTTGTTACGGTGCGCAAGCAGTGCCCAGCAAACAGAAAACCGGCTGCAGCCTGTTTTGCGCGAATTTGACCGATCTCACTGGTATTTCTCACCATTGGGCGACCCCTAAATTGTTCCTAGACCCCAGGGACACTTGTGGGACAATTGTGGTCACTTGTAGCCTTAGTTGTCAACATATTGTGGTGATTACAACTAGTATATAAGGCCATGAGTTGCAACTCATTCCACACACCTTCATTCTGCAATTGAGGAGCCTCCTGGAGCTTCAAAGCAGACCCAAGTCCTTTCTAATCAAGCTTAGGACTTCAGTAAGTTTACTAATCCTTTCTTAATTAAGTTTTAGCTTAGTTTTAGCTTAAAAGTCAAACCGTCGTAATTAACGGTTGACTTTAAGATTAATCACTAATGGTCCAGTGATTAGTCGAAGTGAAAGTAGTTATAAGTTGGTAATTATGTGGGTAATAAACCCTTAAAAGGGTTCCCCCTGATTCCCACTCTAACTAGGTCTAATGTCGGGTCAAACTTGTTAATAAAAAGTCAACAGGTTGCTTAGTTTCTAATTTATGCATAATTAGCAATGTAGAACACATACAACCTGTATGATCATTAATATAACTTAGTAATTAGTGTAAGAACATGTCTAAACATGTTCAACCCGACAATTTTATGTTTAGACCCGGTTCGGAACCGAAAGTCGCAAAGCTTTGACTTTTGTTTTGACTTCAGTTCTGACCCGCTTTAGTATGATTTGGAAATGCCTTAGAGCTTCATATGGACCAGGCTACATGTTAGCATAACCCTCTGTGGTTGGTTCATTGATTGACCCATTCGTTTACGCGTTTCCGTTAATTGCTCATATGTTGACCATTATGCCCTTATTACCTTAAAACGTGATTTATGAAAATGTAAAAGTGTAGAAACCCTAGTTACTGATATATAAACTTGTATGCAAAGTTTGGCATCAGTTTGACTTGTAGATTAAGAGTTATGCTCATTATCGCAAATTTAAAGCTTTATGTTAATAAAATGGCCTAATTAGCGTATAGCCTAGTTAAACATGCTTTTTGATATCAAACTCCTTACCCACTGATGTAATATATTATTTTGGGATTTTTAAAGATTTTTAATTAATTTTAGGCTGAGCATAACTAGTAGTCGTAGGTTTAATCCGGTAATTGTCGATTTTGCCCTTACGGGCCATAAAAAGAGTTTTACCGATCTAAACGACTCCAAACCTTTTGCTACTGATCACATATGTTAAATAAGTTATTTTAAGTAGGGCTGTAAACGAACCGAATGAACACGAACAAGGCCTTGTTCGTGTTCGTTCGTTAAGGAAATAAATGTGTTCACGAACGGTTCATGAACACTTATCGAATGAGATTTTATGTTCGTGTTCGTTCATTAAGGAAACGATCGTGTTCGCGAACGGTTCACGAACACAAATAAATTTGGCGAACGCGACGAAGGATAAAGATAGATGGCCTAGAGAGTAGCACTCCAACTTGAATCTCATATTATGAAATGGAGGTCGATTGTATTCACCGATGTAAATAGTGAGAAATGAAAGAGAAATGATGCATAAACAAAGTGAAAGTGAGTTTCCTAGTTTAATTGTTAGAGTAATAAAATAAATAAAAGTTTAATAATATAAAAAGTACAAATAAAATATAAGAAAGTACAAAGATCTTCAATTAAAACACAAACATACGAACATAAACGAACACAAATCAACGAATGTTCACGAACACCTTACCGAACGTTCACGAACACAATCGAACGAACGAGACCTATGTTCATGTTCATTCATTTAACTAATCGAACGAAATTTCTTGTTCATGTTCGTTCGTTTATTAAACGAACGAACATAAACGAACTTCCCGCCGAACGGTTCACGAACTGTTCGCTGAACGTTCAGTTCGTTTACAGCCCTAATTTTAAGCCTGCTGGAAATATAAAAATATCAGATTTAAGTATCGAACCCGGAAATGGCCTTTAATCGCCTTATTTAGCGTTTTTAACGCATAGTATGTATTAAAATCATATCGAGCATACCCGGGTTGATACCTACTGATATATGAGGCAAATTATAATATTTTAACAGTAAGCAAAGGTTGTTAAACTCAGACTTCAGTTTTGAGCTTTTCGGCTTATGTGAAATTACCAAAATACCCCTACGGGGCATAGTTTGGTTATAATTGATAAATTTCACATATATACTTTATCCTACTGTTATAACTCATAAATTTGAGTATGTTTACTGATTACATCAGACCTGTAACTCAGTTAAACACTTAAACCCTTTTACAACCTTTAAAATGACCAAACTACCCCTACGGGGCCTAGTTTGTGTTTAAACACGTTTCGGGCATAATGAAAGACATCTTACTGATGTCACAACATATTTGAGGCATAATTAACTTAGGAAACCTGTATATGGCTCTCATGAATACCCGTCACGCTTATTACGCGTACGGTTCGGTTTATGTAACAAGTTTACATAAATTAGCCGAAACGGGTCAAACCTTAACGGTTTTATCTCAAAATCCAGAATGTGTATGAAATACCTATATAAGACAAGTCTCTGAACATGTCGGGTTTAAATAACATTCTATTCCGGTCTTCGCTTAATTGTGCGTACAAACCGTATATTTCCTTAAGACTAACCAGTCTAAGCTTAGGCTTAATTAAAGACCCGTTAGCATTCTAATTAGTTATTTATACCATCATTCCAGACTAGAGCCTTCCGATAAATGGTACCTACGCTTACTTAAGTGAATACGGCTGAGTTATTAGATTCTTGCTATTTAAGACAGGAGCTAGCTCAGGTAAATACTCTTAACTTATTTTCCCTATTACAGGCTTGGGATACGGTAATATAAATACCGCATGGTCAGGTATGGGATTCAAAGACCAATAAGTCGGGAAATCCAAATAACCTGTTTTAATTCGTATTGCTTGACTAAAACATTGGGGATTAATGTGACCGTGTCCTGGATATCCTTGACTCATTATATTGCAATGGCCACGACTTAAGCACGGGGTGTAGGCATACACCTGACAGATGCTATATGCTAATTAATTATTTATGCCCAATAAGGGATTCCCAATAAGGGAATAGTGGTGTGTCGGTTAATCATGAACCGGCATAGATCCGGGCCCCGTATGTAGAGCAAGTTATGTAAAACTGATAACATGAGATATAGTTTGTCCCAAATCATAAAAGATTAATTTTGCCTCTGTGCATTTTAATCAGGTATAAAAGGTTAATATTGCCTCTGTGCATTTTAATCAAGTTAAAAAGGTTAATTTTGCCTCTGTGCATTTTAATCAAATTATAAAAGATATTTTGTGCCACGTGCATTCAAATCAATTTTCTTAAACTCTTTTCAAATGAGTCGGTTGAGTGTATTTACCAGTGAAAACTGACGTATTTTCCAAAAAGGTTAAGTGACAGGTACTGAACGTAATTGGCTGGAAGCTCAGGGCGCTAATAAGGAATCTTGCAAGTTCTAGGCGTCTAAATTCTGTTGAACAAATGATATGTTTAAGATCCGCCTGTGGATCCTTTACTTTCCGTTGTAATACTGGATATTACTCAAAAATTCGGATTGTAATATATAATTTATCTTTTGCTTCCGCTGTGCATTTATATAATTGTGTTGTTTGACTATGATGTTGCCAACCACGTCACGATACTCCCCCACCGGGCCCACCGGTGACACGTGGAAAGTCGGGGTGTGACAGGTTGGTATCAGAGCCAACACTGAGCGAATTAAACACTAGCCTTTTGTGTTTAGTCTCAGTTACACAGTAGCACATTCTTGACCGTCTGAGTCTAGACTTAACATAGGAATAATTTCAATCCTAATCTGGAAATTTCCGCTTCCAAATTTTTAATTGGATACATCGCCAAGCGAAGAAGCTGTAATAAAAATTCTCCACGTCTGGAGCCTTGAAATGCTGAGCTTCGTACCGCGACCAGGATGAGACGTGCAACCAAGGAGAAAGCATTCAGGAATTGAATGAAGAAGAAACTCCTTTGCTGAAAAATCGTTTCCTCAATAGTCCTTATAAGGACATATTTATCTTTTCAGTCCCTTCGAGGACAACATTATTCCTTTCAAGTCCCGCTTAGGGCAACTTTATACTTTTATTTTTATATAGTGGAATAATTAAGTTTAAACTTTCATTCTAAACATGAAATGTGAAATAAATGAAAGATAACATTTTTTTGATCTACCATTATAATAAAATGGCAAAATCTAAAAAGGACAAGACCTAGCCACGCATCATTTTAAGACCGGGCCAAGATGGTAGTTCAATAATTAGATTCAGATCCATATTAACACCTTAAATTAGGATTGATCTGCGTTAAGTATAAACAGAATCTTAAAGGTAAAACCTAGCCCAAATGTCATTTGCAGACATGGCCAAGATGATAAAAACCTAACTAAAAGATTCAAATCCTCGTTAACATCAGAAAGCATATCATAATGCTTGACAAAACGTGGTTCGATAAAATCACGTAAGTCATCCTTAGAATGGGTTATTCCAATCTTTCCTTATTAAAATAATCATCCCTTAAGGATGAAGTGCCCACGGGCTATAATACACTGTCCGTTTGCGACATCGACAGTTGTGATCTTTTGTGATTCCCCGTCCTAAGGGGGTGAGCTACGCTCAAAGCCCTCTAGACGATAATCTTGCCGTCATGTCATTATTATGACCGCTGAACGACAATTGATTAAATTAAAGTACAAATCCTGTCGTTATGTCATTATTATGACCGCTGAATGACAGTTGATTTAAATTAAAGTACTAATCTTGCCGTCATGTCATTATTATGACCGCTGAACGACAATTGATTAAATTAAAGTACTAATCCTGTCGTTATGTCATTATTATGACCGCTGAATGACAGTTGATTTAAATTAAAGTACTAATCTTGTCGTCATGTCATTATTATGACCGCTGAACGACATTTGATAAAATTAAAGTACTAATCCTGTCGTTATGTCATTATTATGACCGCTAAATGACAGTTGATTTAAATTAAAGTACTAATCTTGCCGTCATGTCATTATTATGACCGCTGAACGACAATTGATTAAATTAAAGTACTAATCCTATCGTTATGTTATTATTATGACCGCTGAATGACAGTTGATTTAAATTAAAGTACTAATCTTGCCGTCATGTCATTATTATGACCGCTGAACGACAATTGATTAAATTAAAGTACTAATCCTGTCGTTATGTCATTATTATGACCACTGAATGACAGTTGATTTAAATTAAAGTACTAATCTTGCCGTCATGTCATTTTTATAACCGCTGAACGACAATTGATTAAATTAAAGTACTAATCCTGTCGTTATGTCATTATTATGACCGCTGAATGACAGTTGATTTAAATTAAAGTACTAATCTTGCCGTCATGTCATTATTATTGTAACACCTGTGTCACTTCAACCATCAAACAAATGCCAAACCAATGAAATATTGTATTTCATACTTTGGACTTGTATAAATATGTGTAGCTTTTGCACATATCAACTCTTGTTCGATTTCAAGCTCTAAATCGCTTTCTGGAAGGTTATACACGCACTGATGCGTAAATATAACCAGTTTAAATCCAACGAACACTCCATAATAGTGAAATAGGCTTAACATACCTTAAATAACCTTTACATAACTTAGATATAAGTTTTGGAAGGTTTGGTATGGTGAAATCAAAGTTTATTCGCTTACATGGACTAAATTTGACAAACTGCGAAAGTATGCCAATTTGAACTGTAACAGACATTCCGGAACATGGCCATAAGTTAAACACACCTTAAATATCCTTTACATAGCTTAGAAATAGGCTTTGAGGGGTTCGGTGTGCTAAAATAAACTTTTGGGTCATTCAGGGACTAAAAGTGTCAAAAAGTGCACAAGTTTGCATTTTCGCGCATAACTTACGTTCTGAATACATCCGGACATCCAAAAATTTATGTAAGCATGACTATATTATATTTTAGTGTTCGCCATAAGAAAAATCCATTCGTCGCGTCATTTGGATCGTTTTTCGCGCTTGTGCGCATTCCGTCGTAATTAAGCGAACATCGCGTTCGTACGGCCAAACGAACCAACCTCCGGCATATTTTTGAGCATGTTTTGAGTTCCCTATACTTTAACTTCATTTTAGAGCCTTAAAATGAGGTTAACGGGGTTCAAACGCATCGAAAAAGGCCTTAAACACGTGCAGGGACCATTTCTGCCAATTTTGAAACAATTCTGAAACATGGGGGCAGTGGCATAGCGCGAGCCCTAAGGGCCTATGCAGTCGCGCTACGCGAGTGCCTTAACTGGACAGAAAACTTAGTTTTGCACTTTCGGGACCAGATTCGATGTATTAGCCGTTGTTTAATTCACAACCACACATTCTAACTTGCTTAGTCAGCGGATAAGGATGGAATTTAGGCACCATAACTTTCCGACACTTGTACGGATACGATTAAGGCACGATATTCGACAAGCGATCTTAACGGTTCGGGTATTCCTATAAATACCCATCCACCCCCATTGCTAAAATCACTAGAATCTTGATCTTAGGAACTCTAAGTTGAAACCATTGTTTCATACCTGAGATTCTTGGATCGAGATTAGCATTCGGGGACCCTTCGTAAGTATTCTTTCGTTCTTTTCCTTATTTTATTGCTTTTCGAGTCAGAAAGTCAAACTTTGTTTGACTTTCAGCGTTGACCAGTAATGGTCAATGCGAAGTTCGTTTGAACTTCGCAACGTGAGTGTAATCACGTTGGTTATAGTCCCTTGGGACTATGCCCACTGATTACCACGTTGTCTAGGGTCGTAGGTTAAGCGATCTAATAAATCGCTTATACCTTCGAACCCGACCCAGTTTGGTCGATCATTAGGATCCGACCAAATACATTAGGTGACCATAGTAGGTAGGGAATAACCTTCCGAGGTTATACCCTATGGTCACATCGTTTGAGTAGTTGTATGATAGGTAGTTTATATGCCTTAGGTAAATTACCAGAATACCCTTTTCATGTATAATTGGTAATAAAGCATATGTAACCTAAACCTTTGTCACATAACTGATTATGTAACATGTTTAGGCATATAACACTTGTCATAGGACTAGTTAGACGGTCCGAACGCGTTTCACGCGCACGACGCGTTAAAGTAGCATAAGCTACCTAAACGGGTCGTAATGGGTCGAAAGCACTCAGGTTAGGTTTCATTTAGTATGTAGGCTTTGTTAAACCATATCACACGAGTCTCCACACTCGTTTGGTTTACAAACCCTCATGCTATCCGATCTTCCGATCTAGGTCCGGTTAATTAACATAGTTACCTATATTAGGTGCCGTTTGATATCCGCGATCTCTAGCATTGTTTGGTTGTTACTCAAGGACTTCTGAGCAATCTCAAGTGAGTACATAGACCCCTCTTTTACTGTTTTCCAAACTGTTTTGGGGTGAAACACATGTGCCTACTTGTTACTTTCATGCTTTCCATGTTTTCACATCATATACCTGCTATGTTCGTTAGTACATTATAGTACATGATTTCATTACATTTTATGCTACGTGTGCCCATTGTGTGCATTACTTAGTACAGCTGGTTTCATCACATGCTTACATTTTGACATTTGTTTATACATGTTATTACTTATCTTTTGACAAACTAAATGACTATCTATGATTTAAATACTGATTTCTCAATGAACATAAAATAAAATGTTGAATTGTACTTATTTTATGTTCTCCAGACCGATTGTTAGTATGATATAGCGCTATAGGATTTGACACCCCATTCCTGTTGTCATGGAATGTCTGAAACCAATTTGTTGCTCCATCCAAATAGGGATTGCCTTTGTGGTATTTCTATAGTCTCAAAGGTGTATTTTGATGCACCAGGTCTGAATGAATTCTTAAATCACACTATTAAAGTATAGTTTGATATACTCTCATGTGTGGTGATGTACAAACCAACATATATTTATCACATCCAAAGCATATTTTGATATGTTATTTACAAAACCAAAACATAGTTTAATATGTTATTTATCACATCCAAAGCATATTTTGATATGTTACTTATGAAACCAAAACATAGTTTAATATGTTACTTACAAATCCAAAGTATACTTTTGATATGCTACTATAAGGTTATTCGTTTAACCTTACATTACTTACAATACATAAACATTTCTACAATTGTTAAACATTACATCTTGGTGGTTTGGTTTGATTAAGTAACGAGGCGTGTGTAATATGATACAAGCATGGTGGATACGCCGCTGGTACTTCCTATATATAAGTGTTTGTATGGTATTACATATCGTAGCGTTATTTGAATCATTTCAGTTGAGACATAGAACATTTTATACAAATAACATACTTTTCACAAAACATTGATTTATAAACAACTTATCTTATACAAACTCATTTTATATGGTTATTCATTTAACCATACATTATTCACTTATTTATACATATCATCTAATCTTATCGTCTTTCAAATGATTTACAAGACAAAGCAAATTACAAGGTTCATGACTAAACATTTTCACAAACATAAGTCATGAATCCTATTTTCACAAAACCTATGTATCTCACAGGCATTTTTATGCTGACGTACCTATTTTCACATGTGTTTTCAGGAGATGATGCATAGGACTTATCAAGACATACTTAGGCGAACCTGTGCCTTAGTGACTTAAAACGAGACAAGACGAGTTAATTATGTTGTACTTCTTTGTTGTTAAGACATTGTAACACTTTTGATTAATAAAACGAAACTTCAATTACCATGGATTTGAAACAATTAATTCTGTTACAACACTCCCCGATGTTTCCGCCACGTTTTGTATGTTCTACGTGGTCGGGGTGTGACAGAAAAGATGGTATCAGAGCCAATGGTTATAGGGAATTAGGTTATTAGTAATGCTTTGACCTAGTCTATAACCTTTCTAGGACCTTAACGCGAGTTTACTTGCGTTTAGTCATAAAACAATACCGTCACCTATCCTTAGGCGATGATCACAACAAGAACATAAATTTCAAAACCGCTTTGAAAACTAATCATCTGTTCTAGGATGATTGATTTCTAGGTTTTGAACCCTCTATTGTAAGGTTTTGAACTCTCTATTATATGGTTTTGAACCCCTTTGAATTTTCAAAAATCTCGTCAAGGTTTTGGGTTTTAAATAATGTGAACGCGTGCAAACTGGAAGGGTGAATGCCTGTATTCTGGGTTTTCTGTCTAGGCAAGCACTTCGTATACATCTCATCAGACGCGAGACCAGTTGTGCTTACCTGGGAATTCTTGGGATGAGTGTTCACTTATAGAATGCCTCCTCGACGCGACAATCAGATGGCAAATGACGAACTGGCGGGAATCATCGCGCAGCAAATGGCTGTTGCCTTCCCAAATCTTTATGCTCAAATGATGCAAGCCATCAACAACAACAATGCCCCATGCAATTTCAAAACTTTTAACTCGGCTAAACCACTCAAATTTAGTGGTTCTGAGGGAGCGACTGGGCTTCTTCAATGGTTTGAAAGCATTGAGAATACCTTCCGTCACGTTCAATGTCCTGAAAATCGCAAGGTCGGGTTTTCTTCAAGTGTGTTTCAGAAGAGGGCTCTTACGTGGTGGAACGGGGTGATGAGAGACCGCGGTGCTGAGGTTGCATTAGCACAGACTTGGGCTGAGCTTAGGGCTCTTATGATGAAGGAGTTTTGCCCTCGTCATGAACTACGAGCTTTGGAGAGGGAGTTTGATGATTTGAAGCAAGACAGTGGTGAACATCGAGCCTATACTGACCGTTTTGAAGAATTGAGCCTGTTGTGTCCTGCTATGGTTACTCCTGTGGATAAGGCGATCGAGAAATATACTGATGGTCTTCCTGACTTAGTTCAGGATATTGTTACTGGCAGCAACCCTACTACTGTCAGACAAGCCATTGAACTGTCTGCCACCCTAACTGAATCCCACATCAGAAAGAAAAAGCTGTTTCGGAAGGGTAACCCAAGACCATCTGACAAGACTGCTCAAGTGGAACCAAAGGAAGAACATACTGAGGTGTCCAAGAAGAAGAAACGCAAAGCCTCTCAAAACTACGCAGTAACTGCTCAAGAAAAACAGGTTGCACCAAACCAGCCAGCACAACCTCGCAAAAGGCAAAACTATGTTGGTACCGCACCTTTGTGCAACAAGTGCAACCGTCATCATCTAGAGCAAGAGCAGTGTCACAAATGTACCCACTGTGGGCGGTTGGGACATTTGATCAATGTATGTCGATATGCAAATCAAGCTGCTGCAAACCCTGCTGCTGTTCAAGCACGGTTCCCTCCGGGGTCATGTTATAACTGGGGTGACCTTACCCACTACAGGAACAATTGCCCAAGACTTGTTAACATACCTCCAGCGCGAGGATGAGCATTTAACATCAATGAGGCAAACATGAACAATGATGCAGCGGTGAACAACTAGTGTTTTGTTATTTCCCTTGGTTGTTATCTTTGACGTTTAAAGACAAGTCAGTTGTTATATAAATAAAAATTCGTCGTTTTTATTATTGCAAAACTGATACGATTGTGTGAATGTTTGATACAACCTTATGATGTCAACCCAAATACAAACTACTCGTGTGGTTCTGTCATTTTATGATCACTTATGATCTCCCCTAGAACCATAAACACTTGTTTCTTTTAGGAAACAAATCCAAACTCTTACTAAGACTCCTTCTATCTTTATAAATGGATCCTTGGAAATGGTTAAAGTGCCAAATGAAATCCATAGATTGGATTCCTAGTGTGCTTTAATTATCTATACCTAAAGAGAACGAATTACAGAATCAAGTTAACTAATTATGTGCTTATGTGTTTTCTTTTATGTTTTGTGGTTGTGTTTGATCCATCCAAATCCTCGTAAAATCTTTCATATCTTATATGAGGGGTTCATAGTAGGATATCCAAAGTTACTATCTTAAATCCTTAATAGACTTCTACGTTGTAGTCAAGTCCTTTGGGTTTTAAAGTACTATTGGACCTCTTGCATGGTCTAGTTAAACAGATTGATTTGAAAATCTGGTTAGAAATATCATGTGATGATATAAATGAAAAGATCCCTTAAGTGGTCTATTTAAAAAGATCATACGACGATCTAGTTAAGAAGATCATGCGTTGATCTAGTTAAAAGGATCGTTCGTTGATCTAACTAAAAGGACCCTTTGGTGGTCTAGTCGAGTCGTTTCATGTTTATTCAAATGATTTTCCTTTCTACGCATTACGAAATGAACTGTGCGGACTGTGCAAGGAATTACGTAATTATGGAGGCCTACATAATTATGGAATTCAGTGCACAGAAACCACAAGAAGTTTTGTCATGTGTTAAGATCTATAGTGACGAGAATAATGATATGGGAGAAGTCTTGGACCTTAACCAATGTCATTCATTCTCACACTCCCCAATTCTGATTTCAAGCACACACTAAGTTTCCTATGATAAGTATTCATAAGAAACGTTCTTCTGTCCGTAGTTCAAAAATTCCATGTTTTACTACTACAAGGAATTCACTTTGAGGGTTAACAAATTTGCTAAAAGTTCTAAAATGGCCCAAAGTTTTTACTTAAGGGTTCAATGGATCTATTAGAAGGCGAAATCGTCACAGCTGTCTTCACAAGTTTCCTCTAAAATTAAATTTCGGGACGAAATTTCCTAAAGTAGGGGAGACTGTAACACCTGTGTCACTTCAACCATCAAACAAATGCCAAACCAATGAAATATTGTATTTCATACTTTGGACTTGTATAAATATGTGTAGCTTTTGCACATATCAACTCTTGTTCGATTTCAAGCTCTAAATCGCTTTCTAGAAGGTTATACACGCACTGATGCATAAATATAACCAGTTTAAATCCAGCGAACACTCCAGAATAGTGAAATAGGCTTAACATACCTTAAATAACCTTTACATAACTTAGATATAAGTTTTGGAAGGTTTGGTATGGTGAAATCAAAGTTTATTCGCTTACAGGGACTAAATTTGACAAACTGCGAAAGTATGCCAATTTGAACTGTAACAGACATTCCGGAACATGTCCATAAGTTAAACACACCTTAAATATCCTTTACATAGCTTAGAAATAGGCTTTGAGGGGTTCGGTGTGCTAAAATAAACTTTTGGGTCATTCAGGGACTAAAAGTGTCAAAAAGTGCACAAGTTTGCATTTTCGCGCATAACTTACGTTCTGAATACATCCGGACATCCAAAAATTTATGTAAGCATGACTATATTATATTTTAGTGTTCGCCATAAGAAAAATCCATTCGTCGCGTCATTTGGATCGTTTTTCGCGCTTGTGCGCATTCCGTCGTAATTAAGCGAACATCGCGTTCGTACGGCCAAACGAACCAACCTCCGGCATATTTTTGAGCATGTTTTGAGTTCCCTATACTTTAACTTCATTTTAGAGCCTTAAAATGAGGTTAACGGGGTTCAAACGCATCGAAAAAGGCCTTAAACACGTGCAGGGACCATTTCTGCCAATTTTGAAACAATTCTGAAACATGGGGGCAGTGGCGTAGCGCGAGCCCTAAGGGCCTATGCAGTCGCGCTACGCGAGTGCCTTAACTGGACAGAAAACTTAGTTTTGCACTTTCGGGACCAGATTCGATGTATTAGCCGTTGTTTAATTCACAACCACACATTCTAACTTGCTTAGTCAGCGGATAAGGATGGAATTTAGGCACCATAACTTTCCGACACTTGTACGGATACGATTAAGGCACGATATTCGACAAGCGATCTTAACGGTTCGGGTATTCCTATAAATACCCATCCACCCCCATTGCTAAAATCACTAGAATCTTGATCTTAGGAACTCTAAGTTGAAACCATTGTTTCATACCTGAGATTCTTGGATCGAGATTAGCATTCGGGGACCCTTCGTAAGTATTCTTTCGTTCTTTTCCTTATTTTATTGCTTTTCGAGTCAGAAAGTCAAACTTTGTTTGACTTTCAGCGTTGACCAGTAATGGTCAATGCGAAGTTCGTTTGAACTTCGCAACGTGAGTGTAATCACGTTGGTTATAGTCCCTTGGGACTATGCCCACTGATTACCACGTTGTCTAGGGTCGTAGGGTAAGCGATCTAATAAATCGCTTATACCTTCGAACCCGACCCAGTTTGGTCGATCATTAGGATCCGACCAAATACATTAGGTGACCATAGTAGGTAGGGAATAACCTTCCGAGGTTATACCCTATGGTCACATCGTTTGAGTAGTTGTATGATAGGTAGTTTATATGCCTTAGGTAAATTACCAGAATACCCTTTTCATGTATAATTGGTAATAAAGCATATGTAACCTAAACCTTTGTCACATAACTGATTATGTAACATGTTTAGGCATATAACACTTGTCATAGGACTAGTTAGACGGTCCGAACGCGTTTCACGCGCACGACGCGTTAAAGTAGCATAAGCTACCTAAACGGGTCGTAATGGGTCGAAAGCACTCAGGTTAGGTTTCATTTAGTATGTAGGCTTTGTTAAACCATATCACACGAGTCTCCACACTCGTTTGGTTTACAAACCCTCATGCTATCCGATCTTCCGATCTAGGTCCGGTTAATTAACATAGTTACCTATATTAGGTGCCGTTTGATATCCGCGATCTCTAGCATTGTTTGGTTGTTACTCAAGGACTTCTGAGCAATCTCAAGTGAGTACATAGACCCCTCTTTTACTGTTTTCCAAACTGTTTTGGGGTGAAACACATGTGCCTACTTGTTACTTTCATGCTTTCCATGTTTTCACATCATATACCTGCTATGTTCGTTAGTACATTATAGTACATGATTTCATTACATTTTATGCTACGTGTGCCCATTGTGTGCATTACTTAGTACAGCTGGTTTCATCACATGCTTACATTTTGACATTTGTTTATACATGTTATTACTTATCTTTTGACAAACTAAATGACTATCTATGATTTAAATACTGATTTCTCAATGAACATAAAATAAAATGTTGAATTGTACTTATTTTATGTTCTCCAGACCGATTGTTAGTATGATATAGCGCTATAGGATTTGACACCCCATTCCTGTTGTCATGGAATGTCTGAAACCAATTTGTTGCTCCATCCAAATAGGGATTGCCTTTGTGGTATTTCTATAGTCTCAAAGGTGTATTTTGATGCACCAGGTCTGAATGAATTCTTAAATCACACTATTAAAGTATAGTTTGATATACTCTCATGTGTGGTGATGTACAAACCAACATATATTTATCACATCCAAAGCATATTTTGATATGTTATTTACAAAACCAAAACATAGTTTAATATGTTATTTATCACATCCAAAGCATATTTTGATATGTTACTTATGAAACCAAAACATAGTTTAATATGTTACTTACAAATCCAAAGTATACTTTTGATATGCTACTATAAGGTTATTCGTTTAACCTTACATTACTTACAATACATAAACATTTCTACAATTGTTAAACATTACATCTTGGTGGTTTGGTTTGATTAAGTAACGAGGCGTGTGTAATATGATACAAGCATGGTGGATACGCCGCTGGTACTTCCTATATATAAGTGTTTGTATGGTATTACATATCGTAGCGTTATTTGAATCATTTCAGTTGAGACATAGAACATTTTATACAAATAACATACTTTTCACAAAACATTGATTTATAAACAACTTATCTTATACAAACTCATTTTATATGGTTATTCATTTAACCATACATTATTCACTTATTTATACATATCATCTGATCTTATCGTCTTTCAAATGATTTACAAGACAAAGCAAATTACAAGGTTCATGACTAAACATTTTCACAAACATAAGTCATGAATCCTATTTTCACAAAACCTATGTATCTCACAGGCATTTTTATGCTGACGTACCTATTTTCACATGTGTTTTCAGGAGATGATGCATAGGACTTATCAAGACATACTTAGGCGGACCTGTGCCTTAGTGACTTAAAACGAGACAAGACGAGTTAATTATGTTGTACTTCTTTGTTGTTAAGACATTGTAACACTTTTGATTAATAAAACGAAACTTCAATTACCATGGATTTGAAACAATTAATTCTGTTACAACACTCCCCGATGTTTCCGCCACGTTTTGTATGTTCTACGTGGTCGGGGTGTGACAGAAAAGATGGTATCAGAGCCAATGGTTATAGGGAATTAGGTTATTAGTAATGCTTTGACCTAGTCTATAACCTTTCTAGGACCTTAACGCGAGTTTACTTGCGTTTAGTCATAAAACAATACCGTCACCTATCCTTAGGCGATGATCACAACAAGAACATAAATTTCAAAACCGCTTTGAAAACTAATCATCTGTTCTAGGATGATTGATTTCTAGGTTTTGAACCCTCTATTGTAAGGTTTTGAACTCTCTATTATATGGTTTTGAACCCCTTTGAATTTTCAAAAATCTCGTCAAGGTTTTGGGTTTTAAATAATGTGAACGCGTGCAAACTGGAAGGGTGAATGCCTGTATTCTGGGTTTTCTGTCTAGGCAAGCACTTCGTATACATCTCATCAGACGCGAGACCAGTTGTGCTTACCTGGGAATTCTTGGGATGAGTGTTCACTTATAGAATGCCTCCTCGACGCGACAATCAGATGGCAAATGACGAACTGGCGGGAATCATCGCGCAGCAAATGGCTGTTGCCTTCCCAAATCTTTATGCTCAAATGATGCAAGCCATCAACAACAACAATGCCCCATGCAATTTCAAAACTTTTAACTCGGCTAAACCACTCAAATTTAGTGGTTCTGAGGGAGCGACTGGGCTTCTTCAATGGTTTGAAAGCATTGAGAATACCTTCCGTCACGTTCAATGTCCTGAAAATCGCAAGGTCGGGTTTTCTTCAAGTGTGTTTCAGAAGAGGGCTCTTACGTGGTGGAACGGGGTGATGAGAGACCGCGGTGCTGAGGTTGCATTAGCACAGACTTGGGCTGAGCTTAGGGCTCTTATGATGAAGGAGTTTTGCCCTCGTCATGAACTACGAGCTTTGGAGAGGGAGTTTGATGATTTGAAGCAAGACAGTGGTGAACATCGAGCCTATACTGACCGTTTTGAAGAATTGAGCCTGTTGTGTCCTGCTATGGTTACTCCTGTGGATAAGGCGATCGAGAAATATACTGATGGTCTTCCTGACTTAGTTCAGGATATTGTTACTGGCAGCAACCCTACTACTGTCAGACAAGCCATTGAACTGTCTGCCACCCTAACTGAATCCCACATCAGAAAGAAAAAGCTGTTTCGGAAGGGTAACCCAAGACCATCTGACAAGACTGCTCAAGTGGAACCAAAGGAAGAACATACTGAGGTGTCCAAGAAGAAGAAACGCAAAGCCTCTCAAAACTACGCAGTAACTGCTCAAGAAAAACAGGTTGCACCAAACCAGCCAGCACAACCTCGCAAAAGGCAAAACTATGTTGGTACCGCACCTTTGTGCAACAAGTGCAACCGTCATCATCTAGAGCAAGAGCAGTGTCACAAATGTACCCACTGTGGGCGGTTGGGACATTTGATCAATGTATGTCGATATGCAAATCAAGCTGCTGCAAACCCTGCTGCTGTTCAAGCACGGTTCCCTCCGGGGTCATGTTATAACTGGGGTGACCTTACCCACTACAGGAACAATTGCCCAAGACTTGTTAACATACCTCCAGCGCGAGGATGAGCATTTAACATCAATGAGGCAAACATGAACAATGATGCAGCGGTGAACAACTAGTGTTTTGTTATTTCCCTTGGTTGTTATCTTTGACGTTTAAAGACAAGTCAGTTGTTATATAAATAAAAATTCGTCGTTTTTATTATTGCAAAACTGATACGATTGTGTGAATGTTTGATACAACCTTATGATGTCAACCCAAATACAAACTACTCGTGTGGTTCTGTCATTTTATGATCACTTATGATCTCCCCTAGAACCATAAACACTTGTTTCTTTTAGGAAACAAATCCAAACTCTTACTAAGACTCCTTCTATCTTTATAAATGGATCCTTGGAAATGGTTAAAGTGCCAAATGAAATCCATAGATTGGATTCCTAGTGTGCTTTAATTATCTATACCTAAAGAGAACGAATTACAGAATCAAGTTAACTAATTATGTGCTTATGTGTTTTCTTTTATGTTTTGTGGTTGTGTTTGATCCATCCAAATCCTCGTAAAATCTTTCATATCTTATATGAGGGGTTCATAGTAGGATATCCAAAGTTACTATCTTAAATCCTTAATAGACTTCTACGTTGTAGTCAAGTCCTTTGGGTTTTAAAGTACTATTGGACCTCTTGCATGGTCTAGTTAAACAGATTGATTTGAAAATCTGGTTAGAAATATCATGTGATGATATAAATGAAAAGATCCCTTAAGTGGTCTATTTAAAAAGATCATACGACGATCTAGTTAAGAAGATCATGCGTTGATCTAGTTAAAAGGATCGTTCGTTGATCTAACTAAAAGGACCCTTTGGTGGTCTAGTCGAGTCGTTTCATGTTTATTCAAATGATTTTCCTTTCTACGCATTACGAAATGAACTGTGCGGACTGTGCAAGGAATTACGTAATTATGGAGGCCTACATAATTATGGAATTCAGTGCACAGAAACCACAAGAAGTTTTGTCATGTGTTAAGATCTATAGTGACGAGAATAATGATATGGGAGAAGTCTTGGACCTTAACCAATGTCATTCATTCTCACACTCCCCAATTCTGATTTCAAGCACACACTAAGTTTCCTATGATAAGTATTCATAAGAAACGTTCTTCTGTCCGTAGTTCAAAAATTCCATGTTTTACTACTACAAGGAATTCACTTTGAGGGTTAACAAATTTGCTAAAAGTTCTAAAATGGCCCAAAGTTTTTACTTAAGGGTTCAATGGATCTATTAGAAGGCGAAATCGTCACAGCTGTCTTCACAAGTTTCCTCTAAAATTAAATTTCGGGACGAAATTTCCTAAAGTAGGGGAGACTGTAACACCTGTGTCACTTCAACCATCAAACAAATGCCAAACCAATGAAATATTGTATTTCATACTTTGGACTTGTATAAATATGTGTAGCTTTTGCACATATCAACTCTTGTTCGATTTCAAGCTCTAAATCGCTTTCTGGAAGGTTATACACGCACTGATGCATAAATATAACCAGTTTAAATCCAGCGAACACTACAGAATAGTGAAATAGGCTTAACATACCTTAAATAACCTTTACATAACTTAGATATAAGTTTTGGAAGGTTTGGTATGGTGAAATCAAAGTTTATTCGCTTACAGGGACTAAATTTGACAAACTGCGAAAGTATGCCAATTTGAACTGTAACAGACATTCCGGAACATGTCCATAAGTTAAACACACCTTAAATATCCTTTACATAGCTTAGAAATAGGCTTTGAGGGGTTCGGTGTGCTAAAATAAACTTTTGGGTCATTCAGGGACTAAAAGTGTCAAAAAGTGCACAAGTTTGCATTTTCGCGCATAACTTACGTTCTGAATACATCCGGACATCCAAAAATTTATGTAAGCATGACTATATTATATTTTAGTGTTCGCCATAAGAAAAATCCATTCGTCGCGTCATTTGGATCGTTTTTCGCGCTTGTGCGCATTCCGTCGTAATTAAGCGAACATCGCGTTCGTACGGCCAAACGAACCAACCTCCGGCATATTTTTGAGCATGTTTTGAGTTCCCTATACTTTAACTTCATTTTAGAGCCTTAAAATGAGGTTAACGGGGTTCAAACGCATCGAAAAAGGCCTTAAACACGTGCAGGGACCATTTCTGCCAATTTTGAAACAATTCTGAAACATGGGGGCAGTGGCGTAGCGCGAGCCCTAAGGGCCTATGCAGTCGCGCTACGCGAGTGCCTTAACTGGACAGAAAACTTAGTTTTGCACTTTCGGGACCAGATTCGATGTATTAGCCGTTGTTTAATTCACAACCACACATTCTAACTTGCTTAGTCAGCGGATAAGGATGGAATTTAGGCACCATAACTTTCCGACACTTGTACGGATACGATTAAGGCACGATATTCGACAAGCGATCTTAACGGTTCGGGTATTCCTATAAATACCCATCCACCCCCATTGCTAAAATCACTAGAATCTTGATCTTAGGAACTCTAAGTTGAAACCATTGTTTCATACCTGAGATTCTTGGATCGAGATTAGCATTCGGGGACCCTTCGTAAGTATTCTTTCGTTCTTTTCCTTATTTTATTGCTTTTCGAGTCAGAAAGTCAAACTTTGTTTGACTTTCAGCGTTGACCAGTAATGGTCAATGCGAAGTTCGTTTGAACTTCGCAACGTGAGTGTAATCACGTTGGTTATAGTCCCTTGGGACTATGCCCACTGATTACCACGTTGTCTAGGGTCGTAGGTTAAGCGATCTAATAAATCGCTTATACCTTCGAACCCGACCCAGTTTGGTCGATCATTAGGATCCGACCAAATACATTAGGTGACCATAGTAGGTAGGGAATAACCTTCCGAGGTTATACCCTATGGTCACATCGTTTGAGTAGTTGTATGATAGGTAGTTTATATGCCTTAGGTAAATTACCAGAATACCCTTTTCATGTATAATTGGTAATAAAGCATATGTAACCTAAACCTTTGTCACATAACTGATTATGTAACATGTTTAGGCATATAACACTTGTCATAGGACTAGTTAGACGGTCCGAACGCGTTTCACGCGCACGACGCGTTAAAGTAGCATAAGCTACCTAAACGGGTCGTAATGGGTCGAAAGCACTCAGGTTAGGTTTCATTTAGTATGTAGGCTTTGTTAAACCATATCACACGAGTCTCCACACTCGTTTGGTTTACAAACCCTCATGCTATCCGATCTTCCGATCTAGGTCCGGTTAATTAACATAGTTACCTATATTAGGTGCCGTTTGATATCCGCGATCTCTAGCATTGTTTGGTTGTTACTCAAGGACTTCTGAGCAATCTCAAGTGAGTACATAGACCCCTCTTTTACTGTTTTCCAAACTGTTTTGGGGTGAAACACATGTGCCTACTTGTTACTTTCATGCTTTCCATGTTTTCACATCATATACCTGCTATGTTCGTTAGTACATTATAGTACATGATTTCATTACATTTTATGCTACGTGTGCCCATTGTGTGCATTACTTAGTACAGCTGGTTTCATCACATGCTTACATTTTGACATTTGTTTATACATGTTATTACTTATCTTTTGACAAACTAAATGACTATCTATGATTTAAATACTGATTTCTCAATGAACATAAAATAAAATGTTGAATTGTACTTATTTTATGTTCTCCAGACCGATTGTTAGTATGATATAGCGCTATAGGATTTGACACCCCATTCCTGTTGTCATGGAATGTCTGAAACCAATTTGTTGCTCCATCCAAATAGGGATTGCCTTTGTGGTATTTCTATAGTCTCAAAGGTGTATTTTGATGCACCAGGTCTGAATGAATTCTTAAATCACACTATTAAAGTATAGTTTGATATACTCTCATGTGTGGTGATGTACAAACCAACATATATTTATCACATCCAAAGCATATTTTGATATGTTATTTACAAAACCAAAACATAGTTTAATATGTTATTTATCACATCCAAAGCATATTTTGATATGTTACTTATGAAACCAAAACATAGTTTAATATGTTACTTACAAATCCAAAGTATACTTTTGATATGCTACTATAAGGTTATTCGTTTAACCTTACATTACTTACAATACATAAACATTTCTACAATTGTTAAACATTACATCTTGGTGGTTTGGTTTGATTAAGTAACGAGGCGTGTGTAATATGATACAAGCATGGTGGATACGCCGCTGGTACTTCCTATATATAAGTGTTTGTATGGTATTACATATCGTAGCGTTATTTGAATCATTTCAGTTGAGACATAGAACATTTTATACAAATAACATACTTTTCACAAAACATTGATTTATAAACAACTTATCTTATACAAACTCATTTTATATGGTTATTCATTTAACCATACATTATTCACTTATTTATACATATCATCTGATCTTATCGTCTTTCAAATGATTTACAAGACAAAGCAAATTACAAGGTTCATGACTAAACATTTTCACAAACATAAGTCATGAATCCTATTTTCACAAAACCTATGTATCTCACAGGCATTTTTATGCTGACGTACCTATTTTCACATGTGTTTTCAGGAGATGATGCATAGGACTTATCAAGACATACTTAGGCGGACCTGTGCCTTAGTGACTTAAAACGAGACAAGACGAGTTAATTATGTTGTACTTCTTTGTTGTTAAGACATTGTAACACTTTTGATTAATAAAACGAAACTTCAATTACCATGGATTTGAAACAATTAATTCTGTTACAACACTCCCCGATGTTTCCGCCACGTTTTGTATGTTCTACGTGGTCGGGGTGTGACAGAAAAGATGGTATCAGAGCCAATGGTTATAGGGAATTAGGTTATTAGTAATGCTTTGACCTAGTCTATAACCTTTCTAGGACCTTAACGCGAGTTTACTTGCGTTTAGTCATAAAACAATACCGTCACCTATCCTTAGGCGATGATCACAACAAGAACATAAATTTCAAAACCGCTTTGAAAACTAATCATCTGTTCTAGGATGATTGATTTCTAGGTTTTGAACCCTCTATTGTAAGGTTTTGAACTCTCTATTATATGGTTTTGAACCCCTTTGAATTTTCAAAAATCTCGTCAAGGTTTTGGGTTTTAAATAATGTGAACGCGTGCAAACTGGAAGGGTGAATGCCTGTATTCTGGGTTTTCTGTCTAGGCAAGCACTTCGTATACATCTCATCAGACGCGAGACCAGTTGTGCTTACCTGGGAATTCTTGGGATGAGTGTTCACTTATAGAATGCCTCCTCGACGCGACAATCAGATGGCAAATGACGAACTGGCGGGAATCATCGCGCAGCAAATGGCTGTTGCCTTCTTAAAGGTAATGAACTTTGATTCAAACCTTAATGCCGCGATTCTCTGAAATCATGGCTTATAAATTTAACTTGTCTACGCGACTGGGCCATTTGTGCTATTATTAACTTATGAATTAGGATTTATGATAAAAGTCCTGAATAAAATAAAAAACCTTCCTTCCCTGTCAGTATGCATTTAAAAAGAATCTTAAAGGTGAAACCTAGCCTACGCGGCCAAGATGGTGAAACCTACTCAAGGGATTCAGATCCTTATTAACATCTAAGAACGCGTTAGCACTCTTGACAAATGTGATTCGAGAAAATCACAACAGTCATCCTTGTATTGGATTCTTCCAATTCCCTTATCTAGCCTAGTGATTTAGGAATCATGGCTTACATCATCCTATAAGATGATCATGTTATAAACATTCGTTAGTGATGAAGTGCCTACGGGCTAAACCTGTTATCCAATAAGACAACGACAGTGATGGTCTTTGACCTCCTGTCTAAAATATTGGACTATGTCCAAACATAATGGTCTATATGATCAATGCGATCATGACTAATATCATCTAATACGATGATAATATTATTTAACATCCTTTAGTGATGTTTTGCCTACGGGCTATAATATATCGTCCATTTGAGACATTGACATTGTTATCTTTATGATTCCTTGTCTAAGGTGGTGAGCTATGCTCAAGCCAAAATAGTCAATATGATTAATGCAATCATGACTTATATCATCTAATAGGATGAACCTATTATAAACATCCATTAGTGATGTTTCGCCTATGGGCCATATTATATTGTCCATATGTGACAAAGACATTGTGATCTTTACGATTCACTGTCCCAGGTAGTGAGCTATGCTCAAGCCTAATAGTCTATATGATCGAGGCCACCATGACAAAAGTCATCAATACGATGATTAAAAATTTTAACATCCTTAATGACGTTTTGCCTAAGGGCTATATTATATTGTCCAATTGAGACAGGGCAATTGTAATCTTTTGTGATTCTTTGCCCAAGGGGGTGAGCTATACTCAAATCCCATAGTCTATACTATCATTGCGATCCTGACTAGTATCATCAGTATGATGATCATAATATTAACATCCCTCGTGATGAAATGCCTACGGGCTATACTTTATTCTAGTGTCGGTAAGACAAATATAGTAGTGATCTTTATGATCCCCTGTTCAAAACAGTGTGACTATACCCAAACCTAATAGTCGATATGATCGATGTGATCATGACTAATATCATTAGATACGATGGTTATATATAAACCTCCATTAGTGATGTTGATTGGCTTATTTTTCTGCCAAATGAATCGTCTTTCAAGACGATGACAGTTGTAGTCTATGACTCCCTGTCCAAAGGTGAAGAACTATGTTCAAGCCTTAAAACTCTTGATCTAATAAGAATGCAATCTATCACGGCTGTCGTGAGTAAGGCCGCATCAGAACTAGATTCCATAAAGCTGCCAAGGAAGGTGCAGCTAAGCCTGGAAAGGCTAAAGGAAGAAATGCCTGAACTCACCTGATGAATGCCAAGGGGCAGTTCACGAAGTCATCAAGTACAATCCTTATCATTTACCAATGATAATTTCTGCTAAGTGTCCTGATTTAGTACAGGCAATAATAAATCTTCATAAGCCATAAGCTTAGCAAACTTTTATATTATCCACAAGGTATAACTTACCAAGGAAACCATAGTAGCAGATTCTTCTAGTATCAGCAAGGAATCCTTCCGAAAAATCTAAGAGTACTCTTTCTTCGCATAGAGTACGACAACATATGTTATTTTAATTATTTTTCTCACTGTTTTCTCTATCGCCTGCGAATGCCAAACTAGGTTTGATAAAAGTGCCATATGAGGATTGGCGTATCTTAGTGTGTCCCATAGATTGCTTCCATGCCTGATCACTATGGAGGTTTAATGCATGGAACTCCTGAGATATCCCGATGGTCATATTGTACCAAAGTCGACTAGTAGTATTCAAAGAAGATATCCAATATGAAATGTCCTTATAAGTATCACTACTTAGGGCATCCTTGCATTTGTAAAGAGAATGTGTCATATATCCGACACCGACATCGATAGATGAACCAAAGCCTGAGAATACAGACATCTCTACATCTCTGTGTGTATCATGATTATCTTCTTTATAAGAATTACCATGTTTACCTTCTGAGAGGCAAGTAGGACGAACATCCCGCTTAGGGCTGCAATTATTGTAAAAGCCTTATATCTGTTAGTATCAACGGAATAGGAAGAACTAAGAGCCAAATCGATAAGCTTCTAGTGAAGATTTCATAAAGCCAAGATTCGAGGTCCTAAGAACTCCAATTTATATAAATAAGAAAGACGGATCATCTTGCTTATGCATTGATTACCGCAACCCTATTTAAACAACAATTAAGAATCGCTATTACCTGCCCAGGATCGTCGATTTGTTCGACTAACTGTAAGAATTAGCTATTCCTTAAGATTAGTTAGTTGTTCATTGTACCAAGCCATTAGTTTATATTCTTATGAAAAAAAAAACAGAAAATCAGAAATTAAAACACCCTAAAATAGGGCGAAGTCGACAAAATTTGAGCAATTTTAAATGCTAAAATGATGAAATCCCGTTGATGAGCTCGATATCACAAAAGTCGCCTTTTTAAGGCATTAGTACGTATGGTTTTATTGTTTTACTGTAACACCTCGAAAAATTCGTGTTCAATGATATAACGACATGTGTCATATAAGACAAAAAGCGTTGCAAACTCGGATGTATTAAAAATGTTTGACAGGATTTAAAAGTGTCGTCATGTTAACTTTTGCACCTCTGAACGACCTCGTTATAAATCCCAAGACTCAAATTATATTAAAAACATCTGATATATGTTCAAGTTCAGTGAATTTAGCATTGAATGATTCAAAATCGAATTGGTGGACTCCTACGAAGGAATTCCTACGGTAACCCTTTGTTTTCGGTACCTTATAAAGGATTCCAAGCACACCTATCTTAATGGTAGGGTATGTAACTATACAAGACCCAATTTTGAGGCCCCATACTGCTAAAACAAGTCCCATATTCGAATTACACGAGTTGCCCTTTCAAAACATTGAAAAGCCAAGCTTTTTGGTTTCTGCCAAAGGCTTGCGCACCGCAACAAATATTTGTTACGGTGCGCAAGCAGTGCCCAGCAAACAGAAAACCGGCTGCAGCCTGTTTTGCGCGAATTTGACCGATCTCACTGGTATTTCTCACCATTGGGCGACCCCTAAATTGTTCCTAGACCCCAGGGACACTTGTGGGACAATTGTGGTCACTTGTAGCCTTAGTTGTCAACATATTGTGGTGATTACAACTAGTATATAAGGCCATGAGTTGCAACTCATTCCACACACCTTCATTCTGCAATTGAGGAGCCTCCTGGAGCTTCAAAGCAGACCCAAGTCCTTTCTAATCAAGCTTAGGACTTCAGTAAGTTTACTAATCCTTTCTTAATTAAGTTTTAGCTTAGTTTTAGCTTAAAAGTCAAACCGTCGTAATTAACGGTTGACTTTAAGATTAATCACTAATGGTCCAGTGATTAGTCGAAGTGAAAGTAGTTATAAGTTGGTAATTATGTGGGTAATAAACCCTTAAAAGGGTTCCCCCTGATTCCCACTCTAACTAGGTCTAATGTCGGGTCAAACTTGTTAATAAAAAGTCAACAGGATGCTTAGTTTCTAATTTATACATAATTAGCAATGTAGAACACATACAACCTGTATGATCATTAATATAACTTAGTAATTAGTGTAAGAACATGTCTAAACATGTTCAACCCGACAATTTTATGTTTAGACCCGGTTCGGAACCGAAAGTCGCAAAGCTTTGACTTTTGTTTTGACTTCACTTCTGACCCGCTTTAGTATGATTTGGAAATTCCTTAGAGCTTCCTATGGACCAGGCTACATGTTAGCATAACCCTCTGTGGTTGGTCATTGATTGACCCATTCGTTTACGCGTTTCCGTTAATTGCTCATATGTTGACCATTATGCCCTTATTACCTTAAAACATGATTTATGAAAATGTAAAAGTGTAGAAACCCTAGTTACTGATATATAAACTTGTATGCAAAGTTTGACATCAGTTTGACTTGTAGATTAAGAGTTATGCTCATTATCACAAATTTAAAGCTTTATGTTAATAAAATGGCGTAATTAGCGTATAGCCTAGTTAAACATGCTTTTTGATATCAAACTCCTTACCCACTGATGTAATATAATATTTTGGGATTTTTAATTAATTTTAGGCTGAGCATAACTAGTAGTCGTAGGCTTAATCCGGTAATTGTCGATTTTGCCCTTACGGGCCATAAAATGAGTTTTACCGATCTAAACGACTCCAAACCTTTTGCTACTGATCACATATGTTAAATAAGTTATTTTAAGCCTGCTGGAAATATAAAAATATCAGATTTAAGTATCGAACCCGGAAATGGCCTTTAATCGCCTTATTTAGCGTTTTTAACGCACAGTATGTATTAAAATCATATCGAGCATACCCGGGTTGATACCTACTGATATATGAGGCAAATTATAATATTTTAACAGTAAGCAAAGGTTGTTAAACTCAGACTTCAGTTTTGAGCTTTTCGGCTTATGTGAAATTACCAAAATACCCCTACGAGGCATAGTTTGGTTATAATTGATAAATTTCACATATATACTTTATCCTACTGTTATAACTCATAAATTTGAGTATGTTTACTGATTACATCAGACCTGTAACTCAGTTAAACACTTAAACCCTTTTACAACCTTTAAACTGACCAAACTACCCCTACGGGGCCTAGTTTGTGTTTAAACACGTTTCGGGCATAATGAAAGACATCTTACTGATGTCACAACATATTTGAGGCATAATTAACTTAGGAAACCTGTATATGGCTCTCATGAATACCCGTCACGCTTATTACGCGTACGGTTCGGTTTATGTAACAAGTTTACATAAATTAGCCGAAACGGGTCAAACCTTAATGGTTTTATCTCAAAATCCAGAACGTGTATGAAATACCCATATAAGACAAGTCTCTGAACATGTCGGGTTTAAATCACATTCTATTCCGGTCTTCGCTTAATTGTGCGTACAAACCGTATATTTCCTTAAGACTAACCGGTCTAAGCTTAGGCTTAATTAAAGACCCGTTAGCATTCTAATTAGTTATTTATACCATCATTCCAGACTAGAGCCTTCCGGTAAATGGTACCTACGCTTACTTAAGTGAATACGGCTGAGTTATTAGATTCTTGCTATTTAAGACAGGAGCTAGCTCAGGTAAATACTCTTAACTTATTTTCCCTATTACGGGCTTGGGATACGGTAATATAAATACCGCATGGTCAGGTATGGGATTCAAAGACCAATAAGTCGGGAAATCCAAATAACCTGTTTTAATTCGTATTGCTTGACTGAAATATTGGGGATTAATGTGACCGTGTCCTGGATATCCTTGACTCATTATATTGCAATGGCCACGACTTAAGCACGGGGTGTAGGCATACACCTGACAGATGCTATATGCTAATTAATTATTTATGCCCAATAAGGGATTCCCAATAAGGGAATGGTGGTGTGTCGGTTAATCATGAACCGGCATAGATCCAGGCCCCGTATGTAGAGCAAGTTATGTAAAACTGATAACATGAGATATAGTTTGTCCCAAATCATAAAAGATTAATTTTGCCTCTGTGCATTTTAATCAGGTATAAAAGGTTAATATTGCCTATGTGCATTTTAATCAAGTTAAAAAGGTTAATTTTGCCTCTGTGCATTTTAATCAAATTATAAAAGATATTTTGTGCCACGTGCATTCAAATCAATTTTCTTAAATTCTTTTCAAATGAGTCAGTTGAGTGTATTTACCAGTGAAAACTGACCTATTTTCCAAAAAGGTTAAGTGACAGGTACTGAACGTAATTGGCTGGAAGCTCAGGGCGCTAATAAGGAATCTTGCAAGTTCTAGGCGTCTAAAGTCTGTTGAACAAATGATATGTTTAAGATCCGCCTGTGGATCCTTTACTTTCCGTTTTAATACTGGATATTACTCAAAAATTCGGATTGTAATATATAATTTATCTTTTGCTTCCGCTGTGCATTTATATAATTGTGTTGTTTGACTATGATGTTGCCAACCACGTCACGATACTCCCCCACCGGGCCCACCGGTGACACGTGGAAAGTCGGGGTGTGACATATACGCTTGTTAAACGTAACTACGAGTTTTAACCATTTAGTCACTTTAAAATTCCCATTCCATACCCTTTACCCAAGCCTATCGTTACAACCCGTAAAGACCTCTTGATTTACACTTTTTCGCATGTTAGTTGGTGGAGGTGAGATCTTGTGATAAGCTTATGATATTACACGTTTCATTGATGAGGCATTGAGTGTTTGCACATACACATTTTATGTATGTTTCACAAATATAACCGAGTGTGTGTGAACATTGTGAGGCGTGTGAAGATTAGCGTGCTAAGTCAATCGAAAGTGAAGTCACGGCTTTTTGGTTATCTATACATATATTAGCATGTGCTTGTTTGGTTTGAATCAATTGACGTTGCATTTCGAAAAACCAGCTAACAGTTTGTAGTTGTATTAGTAGATTGTTTGTAAATTCTCGTTCTTGTTAGATTCTTAGCTTTTATTACATTTTAGTTTTAGCTTACTTGAGGACAGGCAAGGTTCAAGTGTGGGGAGGTTTGATATTCACCAAATTACACATACTTTAGTCCCCCAATTTATCCCCATTTTATGCGTTTTCGGCCGTAAAACCTATAATCGGATACTTAATCAGGTATCTTTTTGTTTACAGGCCTAAAACAGCGTACCAAACAAGAAGATGATGAAAACGAGGATTTTCCGGGTAAAACGACAAATCTGCGAAGATTCTGTGAAGAATTCTGATCTGGGCGAGTTGTGTGACAACCCTTAAAATTACAGGTACTGTACAATTAATTAATCTTAATTACGTGCCTAATGACTGTGCTTGATTACTACTGATAACGTAAACTGCTTTCTGATTCCTGTAACTTACATACATATGCATCACATTTCATACTGTCACTCCACTCATTACATACAAACTTTAGTGACAAACATGATGCACAAAACACAGTTAGCACAGTGAACGGATAACTCAGAAACATGCTGACAATGCCAACACATAGACAAACAATAGGTTGAAGGACCTATTTGACATTCTTTGAAACTTGCTTACTTTTAATTTCGAGGACTAAAACCGTCATTATTTGAAAGTACAAAGTTTAGGGACTAAGTTGTTATTTTTTTTGAAACTATAGAAATACAAGGGTTGAAAGTGCAATTATTTCAAACTATAAGTTTTGGGTTCTTTTTGGTAATTTTTGAAACTTATTTTATAAAAGAAATAAATAGATATTTTTGAAATAAAAGTCCAAGGTTCATTTGGCCATTTTCTCAAACTTAAACTCTAGGGACTAAAACTGACTTTTAGAAACTCATTTTAACTGAATTATGTTAACTGAGTTAATCCCTATATAATAAATCCTTCTTTAAAACTTAACCCTGTTAGTTTAACTAACTGACTAATACAGGGACCATTTATGACATTTTCCGAAACTTCAGGGACCAAAGTTGCATATTTTCGAAACTTCAGGGTCTGTTTTGAATATTTTTCGAAAGTTCAGGGGCTAATTTTGTAAATTTCTGAAACTTTAGGGACTGTTTTTGTATAAAATGAAACTTGAGGGGCCAAAGTGTAAATATTTCAAAATTAATCAAAAAATGTGGTTGAACCGGTCGCAAGTGAGATTCGAACTCGAAACCCTCCGCCAACAAACACAAGCCCCAACCAGCTGGTCTACCAACTCACTTGTGTTTTAATTAGGATAGTATTATATTTATATTAATTTTAAAATTAATGCTGAAATATATGCACAGCACTACAGTTACGGATTTCGACCAAAATCCACCAATTTCGACCAAAACTGAATTCTTCCACTTCCTTCATCATTCTTGACCTAACCCATTATGATTATAATACTTTTCCTTAAACAATTCGCACTAAGAACGCATTAAACGAGCACTAATCGGGATTTTTGTTTAAAAAAAAGTATTAAAAGTGGGACTAATCCACTAATTTTTGTGTCGGTTTGATCAAATTTTTCGTGTATAAAAGGCTCCATGAACTCTTACAAATCTTCCACACTCATTAGAACACTTAAACATACTGTTTTTGACGAAACCCGATCGGAAACTCTCGCCGGAGTTCAAAACTCGCCGGAATTTAGTCGATACGCCGTTCCAGCCAATACCGGTTCGTTTTTATTGTTTCAATTAGTTCATTTATGCTTATACAATGTTTCCCCAAAGTTAATTAAATTATAACCCAGTTTTGATCGAGTTTTGGATGCGTTGACTTTCTGGTTTGACCGAATTTGGGGAAGATGATAAATAGTGATTATTGTTTATTTTCTTTTTATTTAACAGTTTTATTCATTAATTTCTAATAAATCGGTTATAATCAGTTTAAGTCCGAAAATTTTATCATACTTACTTTAAATACTGAGGTATTTATTAAAAATATAATACTACTCAAAATATTTATAAAACCATTTTATTTAATTAAAAACAGTTTTAACATTTAAAAATTTATAATAAATTTATTTTCATGAGTTAATTACTGAAATTTTTATGATAATTATTTTGAGTGGTAAACTTTATAAAAATAATTTTGTTACTGATATTTTATGTAAATTTGATATTTATATAAATAAATCAGTATTTATACTTATTTATATAGTTTAATGTAATGTAATTAAATTATATAACTATATAATTTTGATCCAAAATTATTCTTATGACAAAAGATGCACTATTCTGAGTTTATATAAATTTAGAATCTGAATTTTAATTATCTTTAATTATTAAGATAATTAAACTTATATAAACTTATTTATTGTTATCATAATCATTTTAATTCATTTATTTATTTAAAATGATTCCAAGACCCTAATAATTATATTAAGTCAGTAATATTCAAGTTTAATAATTAAAAATATTATTTTTAATTATTAAGATTTGATATAATTATATTTGATTTATTATTTCAAATGTTTATATTAAATCAATTGTACATTATTACAATTTTATTATTTATGATAAACAAATATTTTTCATAAATAATTCACAAGATCCTTCAGTAAATCCAAACACTATCAAATACAATAAATACTCAACAAATCTCGTCGACACTATATGACCTCAATATTGATACATTATTTTTGTACGATTCATTAGGACAACTTTGAGTCCTTATTATCAGACACTTTAATCTTGACTTGCGTATTCGGAATCGCCTGCAAAATAATGTGAGTTCATGTTCCCCCTTTTCTCTTAACTGTTTTCAGTTTTATACTTCGGGGGTGGATACATGTTACAATTACTACAGGCAATTTTATACATGGTATGGGTAGCTTAAGGAAGGTTTACTACTTAGATCATGTGAGTGGGTAGGTGGAACTTAAGGCCATTAATCCTCGTTGTAGGACCGAGGGTCATGAGCGGTAGATCTATTTGGGTGTAGCGAGCCCAGCTCCTGAGTCCACAGTACGGACCATGGGGTGACTTTGAGCCCGACGCACAAATTTGCTAGGTTTGAGTCTTCCTGCATCACTTCACACATATCATTGGCTTTGCAACCCAATGGTGATCTCTTTTTCCTTATTGCTACATACCAGGGACGTTTATTCATACTTTGAAGGTTTATACATACTCACTTTTACATGAACTCGCTCAACTTTTGTTGATTTTTTTCAAAATACATGTATTTCAGGAAATTAATGGATCTGGGAAGTATGCTATTGTGTCAAGCTGCGTAATGAATAACGATGTCATCCGGGTTTAGGAGGTGTAACCCTTACCTGGACGGTTACATGTCTTTAAATCACGTATTACTTAAGTCTTTTGTTGTGTCATGTGAAAACGCTTTAATCTTGTCTTGGTTGTAACTTGTTTTGTGTGTCGATATTTTAGACAATGACGTTGTGGTGTCTTTAAGTTTAATGAATGGATGAACATCATGTGTTTTACTTTCATATAGCAGTGTTATGATTGTTGCTATGGTATTAAGAAGTCACACCAAATAAACCCACGCTTCCGCAAAAGCCAGGGTGTGACAGCTTGGTATCAGAGCCTCGATCATAGCGAACTAGGATTCTTTCTCGAGTCTAGACTATGATCACTAGGGCTCTCACGAAAACATTTTTACAATTGCTGAGGAAGCTATCCGTCTAAACAAGTTTCCAAACTCTGACCCCAAGAAGAAAGAAATTCACGAGGAATCCTCAGGAGAAAACAAATGGAAATTCTCCAACTTCAAACAAGGCACCAGCAGTTCAGACAAAAAGGGGTACATGGGCACTCTACCCAAGTGTGAGGCATGCCAGCGCCATCATTCCGGCCAGTGCAGATTAAGGAAATGTGAGTCATGTGGAAAGAACAGCCACTTGAAGGATACATGTTGGGCTGGAACTGGTGCTGGGCGTGGTGGTAATCGAGGCAATGGGAATGGTAATGGAAACCGCCAACAAGGAGGAAATGGCGGAAATGGAAACCGTGGGAACTTTGCAAACCAAGCTGGGAGTGAAACTCGCAACCAAAACAATGCACAAGGTGGAAATGGAAATGGGAATGGTCGGGGACCGGGGTGCTTTAACTGTGGAGACGTCGGGCACTTTAAGAGGGAATGCCCAAAACTGAACCAAGCACAAGGAAGAGTCTTCAACATTTGTGCAAGGGAAGCGCGCCAGGATCCAAACGTTGTCACTGGTACGTTCCCTATAAATCAACGCTTTGCATCTGTGCTATTTGATACTGGTGCCGACTATAGCTTTGTATCGTTAGAATTTAAGAATATGCTTGGGTTAACTACTAGTAAGTTAGACATTCCGTACTCAATTGAGCTGGCTAATGGGAAACTAATTGAAACAAATGAAGTCATCAGAGGATGCGTGATAGAACTAGGAGGATACGAATTTACGCTAGATCTACTGCCAGTCAAGTTGGGGAGCTTCGACGTGGTAGTAGGGATGGATTGGTTGTCAAGCAACAGAGCTGAGATTGTTTGTCACGAGAAGACCATTCGCATCCCAATGGCGGATGGAGAAACGATCATAGTACACGGAGAGAAGCGCGATACGCCTCTGAGGATCATTAGTTGCTTGAAGGCTAGAAAGTGTTTGAAGAAGGGATGTGTTGCCTTCTTGGCACACTTCGTGGATAAAGAAGCAGCTGAGCCGAGGATAGAAGACATTCCAGTCGTGAATGAATATCCTGAAGTCTTTCCAGAAGACCTGCCAGGATTGCCGCCACAAAGACAAGTCGAGTTTCATATTGACTTAGTTCCAGGCGCCGCGCCTGTAGCTAAGGCACCTTATCGACTTGCACCTTCAGAGATGCAGGAGCTGTCAACACAGCTCCAGGAGTTGTTAGACAAGGGATTTATCAGACCAAGTTTCTCGCCTTGGGGAGCTCCAATTTTATTCGTAAAGAAGAAGGATGGTAGTTTTCGCATGTGTATAGACTACCGGGAGCTGAATAAGTTGACAATCAAGAACAGATATCCTTTGCCAAGGATCGATGACCTGTTCGATCAATTACAAGGTTCAAGTTTTTACTCAAAGATTGATCTACGATCAGGTTATCACCAGTTAAGGATACAAGAAGAAAGTATTCCAAAGACGGCCTTTAGAACTCGATATGGACATTACGAGTTCCTGGTTATGCCGTTTGGTTTGACGAACGCACCAGCAGTATTCATGGATTTGATGAACAGAGTCTGTAAACCGTACCTCGATAAGTTTGTGATTGTGTTCATTGATGACATTTTGATCTACTCGAAGACGAAAGAAGAGCATGAGCAACATTTAAGAGCTATTCTAGAGCTGCTTAAAAAGGAGAAGTTGTATGCAAAGTTTTCAAAGTGCGAGTTTTGGTTACGCGAAGTCCAGTTCCTTGGCCATGTAGTCAATGGAAATGGAATTCATGTGGATCCTACGAAGATTGAAGCAATAAAAAATTGGGAGACTCCGAAGACGCCAACCGAAATCCGACAGTTCCTAGGTTTGGCTGGTTATTACCGTAGGTTTATTGAGGATTTCTCGAAAATCGCTCAACCTTTGACCTCTCTCACTCAGAAAGATAAGAAGTTTGATTGGGGAGACAAGCAAGAAGAGGCCTTTCAGTTGTTGAAGAACAAGCTTTGTGATGCACCGATCTTATCGCTACCCGAAGGAACGGATGACTTCGTGGTATATTGCGACGCCTCGCGTCAGGGTTTAGGTTGCGTCTTGATGCAGCGACATAAAGTTATAGCATACGCGTCACGCCAATTGAAGATCCACGAGAAAAATTACACCACGCATGATTTGGAATTGGGCGCGGTGGTGTTTGCACTAAAAATCTGGCGACATTATTTGTATGGTACGCGATGTACAATCTTCACTGATCACAAGAGCTTACAGCACATATTTAACCAAAAGGAGCTTAACATGAGGCAAAGACGCTGGGTTGAACTATTGAATGACTATGATTGTGAAATCAAGTATCACCCAGGGAAGGCGAATGTGGTCGCTGATGCTTTAAGTCGGAAGGAAAGGATTAAGCCCATAAGGGTTAGGGCTTTGGAGATGATTGTTCAAACGGACCTCTCGTTGCGCATTCGTGCCGCGCAGAGAGAAGCTCTTAAGGAAAGGAATATTGAGAATGAGTATCTCCGTGGGATGGAGAAAGAGTTAGTACCAAACGGGGAAGGAACTCTATGCTTTATGAAACGGATTTGGGTCCCCTTGTTTGGTGGTTTGAGAAATGTTATATTTGACGAGGCTCACAGGTCACGGTACTCGATCCATCCAGGAGCGGATAAAATGTACCAAGATTTAAAGGATTTTTATTGGTGGCCAAGAATGAAAGGCGATGTTGCGGTATACGTTGGCATGTGTTTAACTTGCGCCAAGGTAAAGGTTGAATACCAGAAGCCTTCAGGTCTCTTGCAACAACCTGCAATACCCCAATGGAAATGGGAACAAATTTCTATGGACTTCATAACGAAATTGCCCAAGACGCCCAGAGGCCATGATACAATTTGGGTAATAGTAGACCGCCTAACAAAGTCCGCGCACTTCTTGCCAATCAAAGAGAAGGACAATACGAGTAAACTTGCGGAGATATATATGCGAGAAATCGTTGCACGTCATGGAGTGCCTCTCTCGAACATCTCTGATAGAGATGGGAGATTTGTATCAAGGATTTGGCAATCCTTCCAAGAAGCTTTTGGCTCGCAATTGAACCTAAGTACTGCATTTCATCCGCAAACTGATGGCCAAAGTGAAAGAACTATTCAAACATTGGAGGATATACTGAGAGCATGTGTAATGGATCTTGGTGGTAGCTGGGATAAGCATTTACCATTGGCCGAATTCTCATACAACAACAGCTACCACACCAGTATTGGAGTCGCGCCATTTGAAGCTCTTTACGGACGCAAGTGTCGATCACCCCTATGCTGGGCTGACGCAGGTGATAGGCAGCTTGTTGGTCCCAAAATCGTCCAAGAGACGACATATAAGATTGCGCAAATTCGAAAACGCATCGAAGCGGCTCGCGACAGACAGAAAGCCTATGCCGATCCAAACCAGAAACATTTGGAATTCCAAGTTGGAGATATGGTTTTATTGAAAGTTTCACCCTGGAAGGGTGTGGCACGCTTCGGGAAGCGTGGGAAGTTGAATCCGCGATACATTGGTCCATTCAAAATTCTGAAGAGGGTTGGTTTGGTAGCATACAAGTTGGACCTACCTGCTGAACTTAATGGTGTTCACGATACATTTCATGTATCTAATCTGAAAAAGAGTCCAACTCAAGTGACAGTTGCCATTCCTGCTGATGAAGTTCATATCGACGACACACTCCATTTTGTTGAAGAACCTGTTGAGGTCACTGATTGGAAGATTAACAAAACGCGCCGGAGTAGTGTCAAACTCGTCAAAGTTCGATGGAATGCACGACACGGTCCAGAATTCACGTGGGAACGTGAGGATCGTATGAAGGTTAAGTACCCACATTTATTCCCCAAGACCCCTGCAGCTAGACGCAGATCCTAAAATTTCGGGACGAAATTTTCTTAACGGAGGGAGAATGTGACAACCCTCAAAATTACAGGTACTGTACAATTAATTAATCTTAATTACGTGCCTAATGACTGTGCTTGATTAGTACTGATAACGTAAACTGCTTTCTGATTCCTGTAACTTACATACATATGCATCACATTTCATACTGTCACTCCACTCATTACATACAAACTTTAGTGACAAACATGATGCACAAAACACAGTTAGCACAGTGAACGGATAACTCAGAAACATGCTGACAATGCCAACACATAGACAAACAATAGGTTGAAGGACCTATTTGACATTCTTTGAAACTTGCTTGCTTTTAATTTCGAGGACTAAAACCGTCATTATTTGAAAGTACAAAGTTTAGGGACTAAGTTGTCATTTTTTTTTTGAAACTATAGAAATACAAGGGTTAAAAGTGCAATTATTTCAAACTATAAGTTTTGGGTTCTTTTTGGTAATTTTTGAAACTTATTTTATAAAAGAAATAAATAGATATTTTTGAAATAAAAGTCCAAGGTTCATTTGGCCATTTTCTCAAACTTAAACTCTAGGGACTAAAACTGACTTTTAGAAACTCATTTTAACTGAATTATGTTAACTGAGTTAATCCCTATATAATAAATCCTTCTTTAAAACTTAACCCTGTTAGTTTAACTAACTGACTAATACAGGGACCATTTATGACATTTTCCGAAACTTCAGGGACCAAAGTTGCATATTTTCGAAACTTCAGGGTCTGTTTTGAATATTTTTCGAAAGTTCAGGGACTGATTTTGTAAATTTCTGAAACTTTAGGGACTGTTTTTGTATAAAATGAAACTTGAGGGGCCAAAGTGTAAATATTTCAAAATTAATCAAAAAATGTGGTTGAACCGGTCGCAAGTGAGATTCAAACTCGAAACCCTCCGCCCACAAACACAAGCACCAACCAGCTGGTCTACCAACTCACTTGTGTTTCAATTAGGATAGTATTATATTTATATTAATTTTAAAATTAATGCTGAAATATATGCACAGCACTACAGTTACGGATTTCGACCAAAATCCACCAATTTCGACCAAAACCGAATTCTTCCACTTCCTTCATCATTCTTGACCTAACCCATTATCATTATAATACTTTTCCTTAAACAATTCGCACTAAGAACGCATTAAACGAGCACTAATCGGGATTTTTGTTTAAAAAAAAGTATTAAAAGTGGGACTAATCCACTAATTTTTGTGTCGGTTTGATCAAATTTTTCGTGTATAAAAGGCTCCATGAACTCTTACAAATCTTCCACACTCATTAGAACACTTAAACATACTGTTTTTGACGAAACCCGATCGGAAACTCTCGCCGGAGTTCAAAACTCGCCGGAATTTAGTCGATACGCCGTTCCAGCCAATACCGGTTCGTTTTTATTGTTTCAATTAGTTCATTTATGCTTATACAATGTTTCCCCAAAGTTAATTAAATTATAACCCAGTTTTGATCGAGTTTTGGATGCGTTGACTTTCTGGTTTGACCGAATTTGGGGAAGATGATAAATAGTGATTATTGTTTATTTTCTTTTTATTTAACAGTTTTATTCATTAATTTCTAATAAATCGGTTATAATCAGTTTAAGTCCGAAAATTTTATCATACTTACTTTAAATACTGAGGTATTTATTAAAAATATAATACTACTCAAAATATTTATAAAACCATTTTATTTAATTAAAAACAGTTTTAACATTTAAAAATTTATAATAAATTTATTTTCATGAGTTAATTACTGAAATTTTTATGATAATTATTTTGAGTGGTAAACTTTATAAAAATAATTTTGTTACTGATATTTTATGTAAATTTGATATTTATATAAATAAATCAGTATTTATACTTATTTATATAGTTTAATGTAATGTAATTAAATTATATAACTATATAATTTTGATCCAAAATTATTCTTATGACAAAAGATGCACTATTCTGAGTTTATATAAATTTAGAATCTGAATTTTAATTATCTTTAATTATTAAGATAATTAAACTTATATAAACTTATTTATTGTTATCATAATCATTTTAATTCATTTATTTATTTAAAATGATTCCAAGACCCTAATAATTATATTAAGTCAGTAATATTCAAGTTTAATAATTAAAAATATTATTTTTAATTATTAAGATTTGATATAATTATATTTGATTTATTATTTCAAATGTTTATATTAAATCAATTGTACATTATTACAATTTTATTATTTATGATAAACAAATATTTTTCATAAATAATTCACAAGATCCTTCAGTAAATCCAAACACTATCAAATACAATAAATACTCAACAAATCTCGTCGACACTATATGACCTCAATATTGATACATTATTTTTGTACGATTCATTAGGACAACTTTGAGTCCTTATTATCAGACACTTTAATCTTGACTTGCGTATTCGGAATCGCCTGCAAAATAATGTGAGTTCATGTTCCCCCTTTTCTCTTAACTGTTTTCAGTTTTATACTTCGGGGGTGGATACATGTTACAATTACTACAGACAATTTTATACATGGTATGGGTAGCTTAAGGAAGGTTTACTACTTAGATCATGTGAGTGGGTAGGTGGAACTTAAGGCCATTAATCCTCGTTGTAGGACCGAGGGTCATGAGCGGTAGATCTATTTGGGTGTAGCGAGCCCAGCTCCTGAGTCCACAGTACGGACCATGGGGTGACTTTGAGCCCGACGCACAAATTTGCTAGGTTTGAGTCTTCCTGCATCACTTCACACATATCATTGGCTTTGCAACCCAATGGTGATCTCTTTTTCCTTATTGCTACATACCAGGGACGTTTATTCATACTTTGAAGGTTTATACATACTCACTTTTACATGAACTCGCTCAACTTTTGTTGATTTTTTTTAAAATACATGTATTTCAGGAAATTAATGGATCTGGGAAGTATGCTATTGTGTCAAGCTACGTAATGAATAACGATGTCATCCGGGTTTAGGAGGTGTAACCCTTACCTGGACGGTTACATGTCTTTAAATCACGTATTACTTAAGTCTTTTGTTGTGTCATGTGAAAACGCTTTAATCTTGTCTTGGTTGTAACTTGTTTTGTGTGTCGATATTTTAGACAATGACGTTGTGGTGTCTTTAAGTTTAATGAATGGATGAACATCATGTGTTTTACTTTCATATAGCAGTGTTATGATTGTTGCTATGGTATTAAGAAGTCACACCAAATAAACCCACGCTTCCGCAAAAGCCAGGGTGTGACAACTTGGTATCAGAGCCTCGATCATAGCGAACTAGGATTCTTTCTCGAGTCTAGACTATGATCACTAGGGCTCTCACGAAAACATTTTTACAATTGCATACACGAAAAGTCCAGATCCAGGGTACAAACATTTTACAAACAAAAGGCACAAATACACCGTTCAAAAATTTATATTTCAGTCTTAGAGACTGAGGGAGTTTAGCCTTAGAGGCTGGGAAGGTTCAGTCTTAGAGACTGAAGGAGGTTCAGTCTTAGAGACTGAGGGGCTCAATCTTAGAGATTGGGGATGTTTAGTCTTAGAGACTGGAAGGTTTGATCTTAGAGACCAGGGAGTTAGTTTGAGAAATTAAGGAGTTCAGTCTATGAGACTGGGTGGGATAGTCTGGGGAAGACTAGCATGATTACTTGCTTACATTGATTGTGACTTACATGCGTTGTTGCATCATTTATTTTGCGTTATGACATGAGATATTAGGAGTTATTGTGTTATTACATACGCATATTACTTACTATACTTATTATGAACGGACCAATATGATCTTTCTTTTAGAAGATGCCTCCGCGACGCGACCCAGGCATGCCTACTTCCCAGGCAGAACTCCAAGGGATAATTACCGCAGCCATAGCACAATATGCGGCCTCCCAAGGAGGAACTAGCGGGAACAATTCGAACAACAACGGCAACAACAATCCACCCCATGGGTGCACCTACAAACAATTCCTTGACTGTAAGCCAGTAAATTTCAATGGCACTGGAGGTGCTGTTGCGTTTGTTAGGTGGGCTGAAAAGACAGATTCGGTTCTGAGAATGAGCAAATGCGCTCCCGATCAACAAGTCACTTACATTTCAGGGCTGTTTCTGGATGGTGCTCTATCGTGGTGGAATCTGCAAGTGCAAACTTTAGGAGAAGCCGCTGCTTATGCATTAACTTGGGCTGAGTTAAAAGAGTTAATGAGGAAAAAGTACTGCTCGCGTGCTGAAATACAGAAGCTAGAAACTGAGTTCTGGCACCTAAAAATGGAAGGTCCTAAGATTGCAGAATATGTTCAAAGGTTTCATGATTTGTCCCATGTAGTGCCATACATGGTCACGCCAGAATTTAAACGCGTTGAGCGCTTCATCTGGGGATTGGCACCCCAGATCATGAGCATGGTAACCACGTCCAAGCCTGCAACCATTACTGAAGCCATCGACCTGAGCGTGTCACTTACCGAGGAAGCTATCCGTCTAAACAAGTTTCCAAACTCTGACCCCAAGAAGAAAGAAATTCACGAGGAATCCTCAGGAGAAAACAAATGGAAATTCTCCAACTTCAAACAAGGCACCAGCAGTTCAAACAAAAAGGGGTACATGGGCACTCTGCCCAAGTGTGAGGCATGCCAGCGCCATCATTCCGGCCAGTGCAGATTAAGGAAATGTGAGTCATGTGGAAAGAACGGCCACTCGAAGGATACATGTTGGGCTGGAACAGGTGCTGGGCGTGGTGGTAATCGAGGCAATGTGAATGGTAATGGAAACCGCCAACAAGGAGGAAATGGCGGAAATGGAAACCGTGGGAACTTTGCAAACCAAGCTGGGAGTGAAAATCGCAACCAAAACAATGCTCAAGGTGGAAATGGAAATGGGAATGGTCGGGGACCGGGGTGCTTTAACTGTGGAGACGTCGGGCACTTTAAGAGGGAATGCCCAAAACTGAACCAAGCACAAGGAAGAGTCTTCAACATTTGTGCAAGGGAAGCGCGCCAGGATCCAAACGTTGTCACTGGTACGTTCCCTATAAATCAACGCTTTGCATCTGTGCTATTTGATACTGGTGCCGACTATAGCTTTGCATCGTTAGAATTTAAGAATATGCTTGGGTTAACTACTAGTAAGTTAGACATTCCGTACTCAATTGAGCTGGCTAATGGGAAACTAATTGAAACAAATGAAGTCATCAGAGGATGCGTGATAGAACTAGGAGGATACGAATTTACGCTAGATCTACTGCCAGTCAAGTTGGGGAGCTTCGACGTGGTAGTAGGGATGGATTGGTTGTCAAGCAACAGAGCTGAGATTGTTTGTCACGAGAAGACCATTCGCATCCCAATGGCGGATGGAGAAACGATCATAGTACACGGAGAGAAGCGCGATACGCCTCTGAGGATCATTAGTTGCTTGAAGGCTAGAAAGTGTTTGAAGAAGGGATGTGTTGCCTTCTTGGCACACATCGTGGATAAAGAAGCAGCTGAGCCGAGGATAGAAGACATTCCAGTCGTGAGTGAATATCCTGAAGTCTTTCCAGAAGACCTGCCAGGATTGCCGCCACAAAGACAAGTCGAGTTTCATATTGACTTAGTTCCAGGCGCCGCGCCTGTAGCTAAGGCACCTTATCGACTTGCACCTTCAGAGATGCAGGAGCTGTCAACACAGCTCCAGGAGTTGTTAGACAAGGGATTTATCAGACCAAGTTTCTCGCCTTGGGGAGCTCCAATTTTATTCGTAAAGAAGAAGGATGGTAGTTTTCGCATGTGTATAGACTACCGGGAGCTGAATAAGTTGACAATCAAGAACAGATATCCTTTGCCAAGGATCGATGACCTGTTCGATCAATTACAAGGTTCAAGTTTTTACTCAAAGATCGATCTACGATCAGGTTATCACCAGTTAAGGATACAAGAAGAAAGTATTCCAAAGACGGCCTTTAGAACTCGATATGGACATTACGAGTTCCTGGTTATGCCGTTTGGTTTGACGAACGCACCAGCAGTATTCATGGATTTGATGAACAGAGTTTGTAAACCGTACCTCGATAAGTTTGTGATTGTGTTCATTGATGACATTTTGATCTACTCGAAGACGAAAGAAGAGCATGAGCAACATTTAAGAGCTATTCTAGAGCTGCTTAAAAAGGAGAAGTTGTATGCAAAGTTTTCAAAGTGCGAGTTTTGGTTACGCGAAGTCCAGTTCCTTGGCCATGTAGTCAATGGAAATGGAATTCATGTGGATCCTACGAAGATTGAAGCAATCAAAAATTGGGAGACTCCGAAGACGCCAACCGAAATCCGACAGTTCCTAGGTTTGGCTGGTTATTACCGTAGGTTTATTGAGGATTTCTCGAAAATCGCTCAACCTTTGACCTCTCTCACTCAGAAAGATAAGAAGTTTGATTGGGGAGACAAGCAAGAAGAGGCCTTTCAGTTGTTGAAGAACAAGCTTTGTGATGCACCGATCTTATCGCTACCCGAAGGAACGGATGACTTCGTGGTATATTGCGACGCCTCGCGTCAGGGTTTAGGCTGCGTCTTGATGCAGCGACATAAAGTTATAGCATACGCGTCACGCCAATTGAAGATCCACGAGAAAAATTACACCACGCATGATTTGGAATTGGGCGCGGTGGTGTTTGCACTAAAAATCTGGCGACATTATTTGTATGGTACGCGATGTACAATCTTCACTGATCACAAGAGCTTACAGCACATATTTAACCAAAAGGAGCTTAACATGAGGCAAAGACGCTGGGTTGAACTATTGAATGACTATGATTGTGAAATCCAGTATCACCCAGGGAAGGCGAATGTGGTCGCTGATGCTTTAAGTCGGAAGGAAAGGATTAAGCCCATAAGGGTTAGGGCTTTGGAGATGATTGTTCAAACGGACCTCTCGTTGCGCATTCGTGCCGCGCAGAGAGAAGCTCTTAAGGAAAGGAATATTGAGAATGAGTATCTCCGTGGGATGGAGAAAGAGTTAGTACCAAACGGGGAAGGAACTCTATGCTTTATGAAACGGATTTGGGTCCCCTTGTTTGGTGGTTTGAGAAATGTTATATTTGACGAGGCTCACAGGTCACGGTACTCGATCCATCCAGGAGCGGATAAAATGTACCAAGATCTAAAGGATTTTTATTGGTGGCCAAGAATGAAAGGCGATGTTGCGGTATACGTTGGCATGTGTTTAACTTGCGCCAAGGTAAAGGTTGAATACCAGAAGCCTTCAGGTCTCTTGCAACAACCTGCAATACCCCAATGGAAATGAGAACAAATTTCTATGGACTTCATAACGAAATTGCCCAAGACGCCCAGAGGCCATGATACAATTTGGGTAATAGTAGACCGCCTAACAAAGTCCGCGCACTTCTTGCCAATCAAAGAGAAGGACAATACGAGTAAACTTGCGGAGATATATATGCGAGAAATCGTTGCACGTCATGGAGTGCCTCTCTCGATCATCTCTGATAGAGATGGGAGATTTGTATCAAGGATTTGGCAATCCTTCCAAGAAGCTTTTGGCTCGCAATTGAACCTAAGTACTGCATTTCATCCGCAAACTGATGGCCAAAGTGAAAGAACTATTCAAACATTGGGGGATATGCTGAGAGCATGTGTAATGGATCTTGGTGGTAGCTGGGATAAGCATTTACCATTGGCCGAATTCTCATACAACAACAGCTACCACACCAGTATTGGAGTCGCGCCATTTGAAGCTCTTTACGGACGCAAGTGTCGATCACCCCTATGCTGGGCTGACGCAGGTGATAGGCAGCTTGTTGGTCCCGAAATCGTCCAAGAGACGACAGATAAGATTGCGCAAATTCGAAAACGCATCGAAGCGGCTCGCGACAGACAGAAAGCCTATGCCGATCCAAACCGGAAACATTTGGAATTCCAAGTTGGAGATATGGTTTTATTGAAAGTTTCACCCTGGAAGGGTGTGGCACGCTTCGGGAAGCGTGGGAAGTTGAATCCTCGATACATTGGTCCATTCAAAATTCTGAAGAGGGTTGGTTTGGTAGCATACAAGTTGGACCTACCTGCTGAACTTAATGGTGTTCACGATACATTTCATGTATCTAATCTGAAAAAGAGTCCAACTCAAGTGACAGTTGCCATTCCTGCTGATGAAGTTCATATCGACGACACACTCCATTTTGTTGAAGAACCTGTTGAGGTCACTGATTGGAAGATTAACAAAACGCGCCGGAGTAGTGTCAAACTCGTCAAAGTTCGATGGAATGCACGACACGGTCCAGAATTCACGTGGGAACGTGAGGATCGTATGAAGGCTAAGTACCCACATTTATTCCCCAAGACCCCTGCAGCTAGACGCAGATCCTAAAATTTCGGGACGAAATTTTCTTAACGGGGGGAGAATGTGACAACCCTCAAAATTACAGGTACTGTACAATTAATTAATCTTAATTACGTGCCTAATGACTGTGCTTGATTACTACTGATAACGTAAACTGCTTTCTGATTCCTGTAACTTACATACATATGCATCACATTTCATACTGTCACTCCACTCATTACATACAAACTTTAGTGACAAACATGATGCACAAAACACAGTTAGCACAGTGAACGGATAACTCAGAAACATGCTGACAATGCCAACACATAGACAAACAATAGGTTGAAGGACCTATTTGACATTCTTTGAAACTTGCTTACTTTTAATTTCGAGGACTAAAACCGTCATTATTTGAAAGTACAAAGTTTAGGGACTAAGTTGTCATTTTTTTTGAAACTATAGAAATACAAGGGTTAAAAGTGCAATTATTTCAAACTATAAGTTTTGGGTTCTTTTTGGTAATTTTTGAAACTTATTTTATAAAAGAAATAAATAGATATTTTTGAAATAAAAGTCCAAGGTTCATTTGGCCATTTTCTCAAACTTAAACTCTAGGGACTAAAACTGACTTTTAGAAACTCATTTTAACTGAATTATGTTAACTGAGTTAATCCCTATATAATAAATCCTTCTTTAAAACTTAACCCTGTTAGTTTAACTAACTGACTAATACAGGGACCATTTATGACATTTTCCGAAACTTCAGGGACCAAAGTTGCATATTTTCGAAACTTCAGGGTCTGTTTTGAATATTTTTCGAAAGTTCAGGGACTGATTTTGTAAATTTCTGAAACTTTAGGGACTGTTTTTGTATAAAATGAAACTTGAGGGGCCAAAGTGTAAATATTTCAAAATTAATCAAAAAATGTGGTTGAACCGGTCGTAAGTGAGATTCGAACTCGAAACCCTCCGCCCACAAACACAAGCCCCAACCAGCTGGTCTACCAACTCACTTGTGTTTTGATTAGGATAGTATTATATTTATTTTAATTTTAAAATTAATGCTGAAATATATGCACAGCACTACAGTTACGGATTTCGACCAAAATCCACCAATTTCGACCAAAACCGAATTCTTCCACTTCCTTCATCATTCTTGACCTAACCCATTATGATTATAATACTTTTCCTTAAACAATTCGCACTAAGAACGCATTAAACGAGCACTAATCGGGATTTTTGTTTAAAAAAAAAGTATTAAAAGTGGGACTAATCCACTAATTTTTGTGTCGGTTTGATCAAATTTTTCGTGTATAAAAGGCTCCATGAACTCTTACAAATCTTCCACACTCATTAGAACACTTAAACATACTGTTTTTGACGAAACCCGATCGGAAACTCTCGCCGGAGTTCAAAACTCGCCGGAATTTAGTCGATACGCCGTTCCAGCCAATACCGGTTCGTTTTTATTGTTTCAATTAGTTCATTTATGCTTATACAATGTTTCCCCAAAGTTAATTAAATTATAACCCAGTTTTGATCGAGTTTTGGATGCGTTGACTTTCTGGTTTGACCGAATTTGGGGAAGATGATAAATAGTGATTATTGTTTATTTTCTTTTTATTTAACAGTTTTATTCATTAATTTCTAATAAATCGGTTATAATCAGTTTAAGTCCGAAAATTTTATCATACTTACTTTAAATACTGAGGTATTTATTAAAAATATAATACTACTCAAAATATTTATAAAACCATTTTATTTAATTAAAAACAGTTTTAACATTTAAAAATTTATAATAAATTTATTTTCATGAGTTAATTACTGAAATTTTTATGATAATTATTTTGAGTGGTAAACTTTATAAAAATAATTTTGTTACTGATATTTTATGTAAATTTGATATTTATATAAATAAATCAGTATTTATACTTATTTATATAGTTTAATGTAATGTAATTAAATTATATAACTATATAATTTTGATCCAAAATTATTCTTATGACAAAAGATGCACTATTCTGAGTTTATATAAATTTAGAATCTGAATTTTTATTATGTTTAATTATTTAGATAATTAAACTTATATAAACTTATTTATTGTTATCATAATCATTTTAATTCATTTATTTATTTAAAATGATTCCAAGACCCTAATAATTATATTAAGTCAGTAATATTCAAGTTTAATAATTAAAAATATTATTTTTAATTATTAAGATTTGATATAATTATATTTGATTTATTATTACAAATGTTTATATTAAATCAATTGTACATTATTACAATTTTATTATTTATGATAAACAAATATTTTTCATAAATAATTCACAAGATCCTTCAGTAAATCCAAACACTATCAAATACAATAAATACTCAACAAATCTCGTCGACACTATATGACCTCAATATTGATACATTATTTTTGTACGATTCATTAGGACAACTTTGAGTCCTTATTATCAGACACTTTAATCTTGACTTGCGTATTCGGAATCGCCTGCAAAATAATGTGAGTTCATGTTCCCCGTTTTCTCTTAACTGTTTTCAGTTTTATACTTCGGGGGTGGATACATGTTACAATTACTACAGACAATTTTATACATGGTATGGGTAGCTTAAGGAAGGTTTACTACTTAGATCATGTGAGTGGGTAGGTGGAACTTAAGGCCATTAATCCTCGTTGTAGGACCGAGGGTCATGAGCGGTAGATCTATTTGGGTGTAGCGAGCCCAGCTCCTGAGTCCACAGTACGGACCATGGGGTGACTTTGAGCCCGACGCACAAATTTGCTAGGTTTGAGTCTTCCTGCATCACTTCACACATATCATTGGCTTTGCAACCCAATGGTGATCTCTTTTTCCTTATTGCTACATACCAGGGACGTTTATTCATACTTTGAAGGTTTATACATACTCACTTTTACATGAACTCGCTCAACTTTTGTTGATTTTTTTCAAAATACATGTATTTCAGGAAATTAATGGATCTGGGAAGTATGCTATTGTGTCAAGCTGCGTAATGAATAACGATGTCATCCGGGTTTAGGAGGTGTAACCCTTACCTGGACGGTTACATGTCTTTAAATCACGTATTACTTGTGTCATGTGAAAACGCTTTAATCTTGTCTTGGTTGTAACTTGTTTTGTGTGTCGATATTTTAGACAATGACGTTGTGGTGTCTTTAAGTTTAATGAATGGATGAACATCATGTGTTTTACTTTCATATAGCAGTGTTATGATTGTTGCTATGGTATTAAGAAGTCACACCAAATAAACCCACGCTTCCGCAAAAGCCAGGGTGTGACAAGTTGCACGGTCGTGCAACCCATCACACCACCGTGCGCATCCGACAACCAAGCCCACCTCGGCATTGCACAGCCAATGCGATCAGGAGTGCAAGCCCATCTCGGAACCGAACGACCCTGCTTTCTGGTGGCACACCGTGCGGATACAATGGCCAACCCCAGCCTGGCATTGGACCGACAGTTCTGATGCCCGTACCAGAAACTTCTCGGCCACGCACGCTCGTGCGTCCAGTGGAACGACCGTGCAACATCGAAGACCAGACAAGACTTGCTGATGTCACACGGTATGGTGAACAGTGATTTAAAAGTGAACGGTCGTGCACTTTAATGGCACGGTCGTGCGATCTGAAGAAGTTATAAAAAAACAGAAGACAACATTCATTTCGCAATTCTGGACTTTTGGGAGCTTCACAGGCAAATTATCAGGATCCGGAGGCATTAGCTTTCACCCGGATTCAAGTCCCATTGTGCCGTTTAGCTCCGTTACTATCCAGATTCTCAATCTTGTGCTTGTTTATGGTTTGATTCTTCAATCTTTCCATGTTTTGTTCATGTTTCAAGCATTTAGATTGATGATTATGTATTATTGTAAGCCTATGGGCAAAAACACTAGTATCCCTTGCTTAATTACAACCATTAGTATGATAATTATGTTTGTAATGACACTTTGAAGCATTTTCTATGTTAATCCTTGATGATTAGTTTGCAACCTTGTTTATTGATGTTGAATTCTTGATTATAGTTAATTATCTTGGATGATTAGTATGTGGTAGTTGGGATATTTGCAAGAATATGCTTAATTAATCATGTATTAGTAGAATTTGAACTTGTTTAACTTGTTTAAATTGTTTGCACCATGATACTAGAAATGGTTAGTGGTTTAATAAGGGATAATTATTGTTAATCAAGAAGGCTTTCCCTCACGGAAGGACCTTAACGGGTTAAATGGTGTTGTTATGAATTCTTGACATAAATTGTTAGCTTAGTTAGTAGTTTAGGCCAAAATTGCTATCTTGGTGAATTTATGTTCAAGATTTGTAAAATGAACTCGGTTGTGATTTAATCTAGTTTATGCTTGTCTCGGTGGTGGCATTGTGTTTATCGGTGTCACTTTCCTTGATTAAGTGAGGTTAGAAAACTCCTAACGGATGACTAACTTATCTTTAGGGGATTTTCATAGACATTTATCAATTGCACGTTAAAGAACAATTTTAGGTGGTTAAAGTGTGTTTATCGTTTTAGTTTTCCGACGAATTGTCATGTTAGGATTCCCGAAAGGGATACTAATTGTCTTGAAAATAGAAAATTGACCAAATGTTTCAAGTGACAAAATCGACTTAGTTCATATACTTTGGTTGTGTATAAAGCAAGGCTATATATTTATTTTCTTATTTGGAGTCTATTATATTTTTATGAATATTTGTTTATGCTTATTTTAGCTTTTAGAAAATCACTCACTTATCTTCCTACCGGTAGTTTAATGACAAAGGTCTAGTATTATTTCTCCGCCCACATCCTTGGATCAACACTTGGTTCTTACCGATACTCTACTACATATATGACGGGGTACACTTTCCCTTTCGTGTGTGTTTTAAATGTTGAAGTATAAATCATTTTTATATTTTTAAAACCGAATCGTGTGTTAGATTCGTTGTAAAAACATGTATATACGCGCACACATCACCGCCATCCACCACTTCTGGAACTGCCTCTGGAGAACATAATAGTTGGCGGAATTCTTCGGTTATTTGTTAGATTTTTGTTTTCGCTCAATTCTTCTTAGGAACATCACCAACCTCCTGTTTCTTCGATCCGCAACCGATATAACGAAACGCAAACAACCATACCACAATTTCCACCGATCACAAGGTTACCCCATTACCATGTTGGGTGGTTAGTTCTTATTCTAACTTGATTTACACCTTCGTATACCCACCTTAACAAATGGATGCCTCCTAATGATGGGATAGTCTTCGGGACATTCGAGGACGGAGATACGGATTACTCAACCTACAGACGAACAGATGATCTACACATTTACCTTACCCCTCCTTACACTACAAGAGTCGCATTTGGATCCTACGATAGTTTATCTTAATTATGTGAAATCTTTTCACTAGCCTTTGTACCGACCTATTCTTGTTGATTAATGCAATGTCTAGTTTCTACCAATGACTTAGACAAAACCATCATTCATGTACCACAGTGACACTACATCCTCGTTTATCCATGCAGAGACACTAACACGAACTCACTCTAGTTTAGAGAATTTGAAAGGCTCGACTTTCGATCATTGGGGATCACTTCTTGAAACCCTGGGGATAGTGATGTGTTGTTGACACGATCATACCCTCTTGAACATGTTTTCGCGTCCTTTCCTTGAAACCTCTTGACTACACAGGCATATTTCAGATTCATTCACACGACCTAGGGAAACTCCTCCAAATTTGGTTGCTTACCAACTCGATAAATCGCAAACTCATCCAAGTTCATGGACCAAGGTGAAATATTCCCCCTTCGCGTGTGGGCGAGCCCGACAACTTAGATGGAAGTTTCAGTGAACCATAACACTACAAACTCGTGCAACAACCATTCTTCTATGGTAAATTCTTGTTATGATTGATATACCAACGTGACACCTCTATTCGGCAAACGACGTTCTTCAGTTTAACCTCATGCAACTTGTGTACGACCAACTATACCCTTGACATCAAGTAAACCCCTGTTACGGATCCTTACACGCTTACGCATCGATTGTGACTATCCTTTTTGCATGTTTCCACACCCATTCATGATATACTTCTCAAATTCTATGATCCTTATCCTTACAACATTCTTCGCGAACTCTCGCTTGGATGAGTTACTCTCTACGAACGTTACTCGAGGAGCAATGGGCCATGAATATCACAAATATGATGATATCACAAGCACTGTCCTTGGAACTCGATACGACCGATATAGATTCTCAGTCACGATATTTGAACGTATGACTTTTTCCGTTTTTCTTGATCGTATGCAAACTCTCGTAGCTCTAACTCGAAAGATTGTTCAGGAATCCGCGTTTCAACAGTTAAAGGTGAAACTCTGTAGAGCACCCATTCTCTCGTTACCAGAAGGCACAGACGATTATGTTGTTTATTGTGACGCGTCTATCCACGGACTTAGTTGTGTGTTGATGCAACGTGAGAAAGTCATCGCTGACGTATCACACCAGCTCAAGATTCCCGAAAAGAACTACACTACCCACGATTTGGAGTTGGGAGCAATAGTGTTTGCACCCAAAATATGGAGACATTACTTGTACGGTACCAAGTGCACCATCTACACCGATCATAAGAGTCTCCAACATATCTTGGATCGGAAGGAGTTGAACATGCGACAGCGTCGATGGGTCGAACTCCTCAACGACTACGGGTGCGCAATCAAGTATCATCCAGGCAAGGCCAACGTTGTGGTCGATGCCCTCAGTCGGAATGAAACCAAACCTAAGTATGTACGTGTGTTACAGCTTACCATCCACTCCAGTCTTCCTACCCAAATCCGCGACGCTCAGGATGAAGCATTGAAGGAAGAGAACCTTAAAGCCGAGTCCATGCGAGGCATGGAAAAACGACTTGAACTCAAGGAAAACGATACTTACTACCTCATGGAACGTATTTGGGTTCCATCCTATGGAGACCTACGAGGGCTTGCGGTGGACGAAGCACACAAATCTCGTTACTCGGCACATCCGGGTTCTAACAAGATGTATCATGATCTCAAAACCTTATACTGGTGGCCTAGTATGAAAGCTAGCATTGCCAAGTATGTTAGCAAATGCTTGACCTGTGCTGGGGTCAAAATCGAATATCAAAAGCCATCAGGGTTACTGAAGCAACCAGGGATACCAACGTGGAAATAGGAGCAAATTTTCATGGATTTCGTCACCGGGTTACCCAAGTCACAACGAAGGAACGACACCATTTGGGTGATCATGGACCGCCTAACCAAATCAACTCACTTCCTTGCGATCAAAGAAACCGATAAGTTTTTCAAGCTTGCCAACATAGATCTCCATCATCTCTGATCGTGACCCATGTTTCGCGTCTGATTTGTGGCAAGCTAGGCACAAATCCTTTGACTCACGTCTAGACATGAGTACAGCTTATCACCCGCAAACTGATGGCCAAACCGAACACACCATCCAAACCCTTGAAGACAAACAACGATGTTGTTTAAGAATCATGCATCCAGTGCTGAAGCTAATACTGAATTTCGGGACGAAATTCCAAATCAAATTTGGGATGGTGTGACACCCCGTGAAAACGCGCAAGCGCACTAGCTTTGTTAGCGACTGTTTGCAAACTTCGGGACGAAATTTCTTTCAACTTGGGGATGATGTGACAACTCGTACAAATCTCTGAACATTAAGTTTTACTGTGTAATTACATGTACGTTAAATGAATTAAATCTGGTGTTTGATTATTTTTGTAATGTGTAATGTGAATTATGAGAAACCGAAACCCGAAACTGAAATATTGGAAAACGTTATTTTGTGCAATGAAACAGTGTAGTGTGTTATATTACGACACGGGACATCCTAATTAGTTATTTTGCGAAATATGTGTAAACCGCTACATTATAAACCCAACCCAACCCAAGCCCACCCCCTCCCCTTTTGCGCCACAAATAGGCCCAACCCCACCCCATGTTCCCCCATGCGAAATAATAAGCCCAACCCACACCCCCTTGTTCCTTGCAGCCCATTAGCCCAACTTCCCTTGTGTTTTAATTATACGTACTTGGCTTTGGGAATAAGAAAACAAAAACCAAAACCCTAACACCCCCTTGTGTGCGACGGCCAAGAGAAACCCCCCCCCTTGCGCAAACTAGCCTCCTGTTCAGCTTCGTGTTCGCTTCCTTCTTCCTTGTTAGCCCTTCTATTCACTCCAAGTTTAGTATTCTTGATTTGGATTGCGATTCATGGTGTGAAATTGTGTAGACATGGCTGTGATATTGATTTATTAGACTATCCACATCAAGGATGTTTGTAGGTGACATGGAGGGTGTTCATTCCTATGTGGAGGGCATTTGTGAGAGGGATGGATTAGTGGGTGTTGTAGAGGATGAGATGGAGGGTGTTCATTCTTCACAATTCTTGGGGAAGAATGGTGAAGAATGGGCTAATGGTGGGTCCTTTCTTTTTTTATAAGGTTGTTTGTGGGAATGATATATATGTTATTGTTGTGGGTAAAAAAGTGTTTGTGGGAAGAATAAGTGAAAAGCTGATGTGGCATGCTGATTAGGCTGTTTGTAGAAAGGATAGCCTTTCACAGATGCGGATAGTCTTATGCTAGGGTTTTGTTGTTGCATGATTAGTTTCGGGTAATTATGCGATTTTGTGAATTAATGATGCGCATGCATACATGATCATTGGCTGCGTTTTTGTGAAAATCATGATGTTGTATATCTACGGTTATGTGATTATTGATATGGTTAGGTGATAATTGATGCTTAACTTGCTGTTAGTTGTTATTAGGAGGTGTCGGGATCGTTTACACGCGTTTTGGTATCAGTTTACAGAAAAACAGAATGCTGATTGATGAAAACAGCCAACTAAAGTTGGCTGTAAACGGACCGTTATAAATCGAAAAATTTATTTTATGAAGTCTAAATCATAAGTTTTTGAAAAACGCTTCAAATGGCGCTAGAATCACATTTTTCTGAGGTCGTTTGCTATTTCTAAGGCCTATTTTGTACAGTAGCAAAAGCTGCGTTTTTTCTTCATAAAACGTGTGTTATGTTTTTCGTCATAACTTGTAATATGAATAGAGTTAGGTCATGAAATTTGTACAACAGATGGGCACAGGTGTTTTCGTAAATCTCCAACTGGAATTTTGTCAATCGAACTTACGATGAATTTTAAATGAATTTTTCCGTGGACTGCAGTCAGAAAGTGACGAATCTGACTGCAGCTCGGTAAATGATTTTTATAGAATAATTGGTAATGAATTGGGTCCCGATATTTTTATACAATCAGATGTGGACCGTTTAGAATATTCTGTAAATTTTTCAGAATTTTTGGAATTGGATAACTATTTTATAAAAATACCCGAAAACATCCCAGTTTTTTATATTAAAGCTGAAACAGTATAAGTGGTGATTTGCGTGTTTAGATGTCGGTTATGCTATATGATAATGATCCAACTTGTTATGACAATGAAAATGTTATGTGAAGTATTGTGTGCTTGTTCATGAGTAGTAATAGATGGAATATATATATATATATATGTGCGTGAACTGTCAAAGTGAGAGCATGTTATGTGGTAGATGCGTGTAGGAGTTTCGTGCTTTATTTGAACACACTACTGAACTCAATGGTAATCATGCTAGGACGTGATTGACTTACTGTCACGGCCCCCGATCCGATTTGACCCGTTTCAGGAGCCGCGGGACAGAAATCCCGTGGTATTTATTTAATTGAGTCTAACAGCGGAAGTTTATCATCAGGATCTTTTTTTTAAAGCTAAAATTTTCCCGATTATTTTATTTCACAATTCGGGATAAAACCCCGGTAATTTACAATACTATGATTTTACAAAGAAATCTTTATTTTTACAAAACATATTTCTTTATTTAATAATGAGCCACTTTCTTAAGCTTGAGGTGCTCCACAGCACTTTTCCTGGATCACAACAGATCACCTGAAACATGTTTGAAAAAGGTTTTGTCAGCGGGAAATACTGAGTGAATCATTCTATTTTATAAAACGACCTGTTTGTTATAATTTACAGTATTAAGGGTGATTACATTGTTTCTATATCAACCAACTACCCACAGTATTTGTCACTCGACTCGTTTCTGTGACTGTGGTCATATCACCATTGGCTGCCCCAATGAATGACGTATATCACTGTTAGGGCTTATTTGCCTAACCTATGTTAGGGCTTATAGCCTAACCCCGTGAAAAATTAATATTGTGCACAATACCCCACATACCGGCTGTAACTTGGTGATTACAAAGACTTAATCCCTGTAATTATAACTTTGAAAATAAACATGCTTTTTGAAAGTAATTTGATAAAAAGAGAATGACTCACATTGCAGATTTAACACGGATATAGTTTAATCTACTGATTAGCCTTGTTAACCTAATTTAAATAACAATGCACACAAAACTGGGTTAGTAATCAATACAGCATTTACGATAACTCACGAGATCAAACCCTCACAACGAATGACAAAGTGCGATCACTTAAACATCCATCAGATTCACAACGAATGACAGAGTATTCCCCGAGTTCAGGTGGTACTCAAACATCCTGTCGGAGTCACGACGAATGACAAAGGATAACCCTAATGTGGGTAGCACTTAAACATCCATTGGATATATTGATCGATCGAACAATGAATCGTAATAGCGATCGAGTTATTACCCTGTTCTGCGGCAGTGATTCGGGATTCGTGTGTGTTTTGAGACTATTTCTACTATAACTCGGAGTATGATTGAATTTTGAACGTCGCATTAACACAGAATTGCATCAAACAGACTGTTCTATTTATACTTGAAAAATGCCCCCCTCGCGCCACGCGAAAGGTCTCCTTGTGCGCGTCGCGTGGCGCGAGAGACCCTAGTCTACCATAGGTTTGCCTCGTGTCTGCCTAGCTCAGCTGAGTTGGTTTTGCGTTATTTCGAATTTTTGACAACAAACTGTCAAGATATTACCGAATAGGGTTTACCCCCTCCCCCCCCCCCCCTGAGTTTTAGGGGCCCTGATCCTGATTCTGATTATTCTGAAAATTTTAGGGTTTGTTCAGAATCACTTGGGTTTCTCAATTAGGGTTTCCTAATGGATAATTAAAGTAATAATTAAGACTTTTTAATGAGAGTTGTTACATTCTCCCTACCTTAATAAAAATCTCGTCCTCGAGATTTACTGGAATAAATGAGGATACTTTCGCTTCATTTCGGATTCCAGCTCCCAAGTATATTCAGCTCCTCTCTTTGAATACCATCTGACTTTGACTAAAACTAGTCGTTTGTGTTTGAGAAACTTGATCTTTCGATACTCAATTTGAAGAGGTTTCTCAACAAATTTCAGCTTTTCGTTAACCTCTATATCTCGAAGAGGTACTACCAAAGATTCGTCTGATAGACATTTCTTGAGATTGGATACATGAAAGACATCATGTACTCCAGCTAACTCTTCTGGTAGTTGTAAACGATAAGAAACGGGTCCTATACGTTGGATCACTGGAAATGGTCCTACGTACCTTGGACTTAGCTTTCCTTTCTTACCGAATCTAACGACTCCTTTCCAAGGAGAAACTTTCAATAAGACTCTGTCTCCAACTTGGAATTCTAAAGGCTTGCATCTATTGTCTGCATAACTCTTCTGGCGATCTCGAGCCGTCTTCAGTCTTTCCTTGATTTGAGTAATCTTGTCGGTCGTCTCTTGCACTATTTCAGGTCCTGATAATTGACTTTCTCCTATTTCTGCCCAACAAACTGGAGTTCTGCACTTTCTTCCATAAAGTGCCTCGAATGGGACAGTTTCAATACTTGAATGATTACTATTGTTATAGGAGAATTCAATTAAAGGTAAATGATCATCCCAGTTTCCACCAAAATCTATCACACATGCTTGGTCGCATGTCTTCTAGAGTTTGGATTGTCCTTTCACTTTATCCGTCCGTTTGGGGATGATATGCAGTGCTTAGGTTTAATCGAGTTCCCATTGCTTGCTGGAAGCTTTTCCAGAAATGAGAAGTAAAACGACTATCGCTATCCGAAACAATGGAGAGTGGAACTTCATGTAAAGATACGACTTCATCTACATACAATTTTGCCAACCTTTCCATACTAAAGGTTTCTTTCATTGGTAGAAAGTGAGCAGATTTGGTTAACCGATCTACAATTACCCAAATCACATCATTACCTTTTCTTGTTTTGGGTAACTTAGTAACAAAATCCATTGTTATGAGTTCCCATTTCCATACAGGCATTTCTAATTGTTGTAGTAACCCTGAAGATTTCTGATGTTCTGCCTTAACTTGTGAACAAGTAAGACATTTAGAAACATATCGAGCTATATCCTTTTTCATTCCTATCCACCAGAAGTTCTTTCTTAAATCTTGGTACATCTTATTGTTTCCTGGGTGTATAGTATACCTAGATTTATGGGCTTCTTCTAAAATCTTAGGTCTTAAGTCTCCCTGCTTAGGTACCCAAATTCTACTTCTGTGGAATCTCCAAATTCCATCAGCTCCTTGCTCTAATTCTTTTATTTGTCCCTTCATTCCTTCAGCATCATCTTTGATTGCTGTTTCCTGAACATTCTTTATTTGTTCCATTAAATCTATTTGTAGATTTAATCTGAGAGCACGAACCCGTCGTTGTTTCTCATAATACTTACGACTTAAGGCATCTGTAACTACATTTGCCTTTCCTTCGTGATACTGAATATCACAGTCGTAGTCACTTAGGATTTCCATCCATCTCCTTTGCCTCATGTTTAACTCTTTTTGCCCAAATATATATCTTAAGCTGTTGATGCACAAGAATGTCTGTTGACTACATCTTCATCAAGTCTTAGTTCAAGAAAGTCAAGAATGGAATTTATATGTCAAATTAGGGTTTTAGTTTTGAGTTTAGAAAGTGTTTCAAGGGGTTCCGTTTGAAATCAATGTTTTATAGAGGGTTCCGTTTGAAACTGAGGGTTCCGTTTGAATCTATAGTTTGAACATGTTATGTAAGTTTCAAACGGAAGGGTCTAGGTCTATAAATAGGAGTGTGAGTGTCCCATTTCAAACGGAACGGTAGGAGATCATTGTGCAAGTCACGAAGTGCTGTCGGATTTTCATCAGATCTTATTGTACAAAGCACACGGTTGATAATAGAAAGAAAGATTAAAGGATAAAAGCTGTTTTGGACATCGTTTACTTTGATTCCGCCTTAGTAATTGATGTTGAACTACCTTAACTGACTTTCAGGGTCACGTACACGATCCAACAAGTGGTATCAGAGCTCAGGACGAGGAGTTCATACCAAATACAGCTTGAAATCATCGGATTATCTTACTTCTACCTTTCTTTTCTGTTTTTAACCGTGAGAACTGGTTAAAATGGCTTGAAACGATCACATAACAAACGAAATTCACTATTAAATAATCCTTGAAAGTTTGGAATCAAAATTCGACCTAAAACTGATCTAAATCGTTCGTACCGTTTGAAAATATTCGCGATTTGCTGACGTCACCGTTTGAAAATGGATGCTGTCGTTTGAAAAATGTCTGTCGTTTGAACTATCGTTTGAACAGTCCATCGTTTGAACTGATCGTTTGAAGTGTATCGTTTGAAATGTGGGGGGGGGGGGGGTTATTGCACGGACCTCCCGGCCGCTGGAGTGATCCCACTCCACAAGCTAGCTTAGCCCCATAGCTGCCTGGCGGTTAATACCTCATCCCAAGCCGAGTCTTTTTCCTTCTGTGAAGAAGGTGGCCGGTTGGTGCCGTGCCTGGACTCGAACCCAGGTCTCTATGAAGAGGAGGGGTGGGGCTGGCCAACTGGGACACCCCAGTTGGTTTGTATCGTTTGAAATGTGTATCGTTTGAAAAGTTGGTCGTTTGAAAATCTTTATCGTTTGAAACTGTAGATTCAAACGGAACAGTCATCGTTTGAACATTTATCGTTTGAAAGTATTGATTCAAACGGAACAGTCATCGTTTGAATCATTGTCGTTTGAAATAGTTATCGTTTGAAACTTTTGGTATTTCAAACGAAACAAACCATTAAGTTTGAACTTGTGTCGTTTGAATCTGATTTTTTCAAAAACTAAAATTTGTCTAAGTGTTGTTTGATTTTACAGGTACATTCACAATGGATGATATTTTCTTAAACCCGTTTAGCGACATGTACGCGTTCGCTGGAGATTCCGGAAACATTGATGCTTCATCAAGCAATGTGAATGAGAATAAACAAAAAGAGAAGAAAAAGGAAGCTTGGGAATCGGAAAGTGCCTTCGGAACGTTTAATAGACCTCCAAAGCTAATGGCTATTGAGGAGTACAGTCGTTGGTCCAAAAAGTTTGAAGATTGGATGATGGCATTCGCGTTTTCAAGCTGGAAAAGTCTGAAAAATGGTTATGACCAAGGAAACAAGAATGGGGAAGTTTTAACAGGATTTGATGAGATTGATTCATTTGTAGCCGAACAAAAGTGTGTGGCGTTGTTATTTCAGTCTGTTCGGGAGGATATCATCTCATTGATACAATATAAAAATGCTAAAGACCTCTGGGCAAGGTTAGAAAAGAAATGTGTCGGTAGTCAAGAAATTAAGAAAAACAAAAAGAAACTTCTTAGAAAAGAATTTGATCTGTTTGAATGTTTAAAGAATGAGTCAGTGTGTAAAATGATAGAAAGGTTTGGTCATCTGAAGCTGGAATTAGTGAGACATGAGATTGACATTTCTGAAGAAGAGTTTATCGACAAATTGTTCGATTCATTACCTGACGAGATGGATTGGAGATATTATGCGCTGATGCTGAAGAATACCATCAAAGAACCAGAAAAGCTGACATTAGATTGGCTGATTGAAAAACTCGAGAGTCATGAGCTGGAGTTGAAGAAGACGTACAAAGTTAATCATTCATCTTATCAGCAGAATCTGGATCTATACTATCCAAAGAGCATGATGCCGAAAGCTACTTCACCAAAAACTGCATTTTCTGCTGAAAATGTGTCGACAGTTGGCAAAGAAAATCAAAGTGATCAAAGCAGTGGAAGTCACAGTGGTTATCACAGTGGATCTTCATCTTCTGGAAGTCATTCTGATGCAAAGAATCGTTTTCAATGCAACATTGCAATAGACTTGAAGAATACTCAGAACTTTGATGAGGAATCGGCCAAGCAACAGATGATCTTTCTAGCATCGGTGTTGGAATCATATGAAGGATTGGTAGCTGGGAAGATTGGCAATACAAATCTGACGAAAGAAGATTACGATCAGATTGATCCGGAAGAAATGGAACTGATCGATATTCGTTGGGCTATGGCAAATGCTGTTCGTCGTGCACAAAGATTCATGGAAATTACTGGCAGAAAAACAATTGGTGGTGCTTCTACTAAGCTGGGGTTCGATAAATCGAAGGTGACTTGTTTCAAGTGTAAGCAGAAGGGTCACTTCAAGAGAGAATGCCGAAATGCTTATGTTGATGAGTCGGAGAATCCTTTCAGAGATGATTACTACAAGAAGGCGATTTATCACCAAAATAAATCCGAGCCGCCTAGATTGAAGCAGGTTGAAGACAACAGAGAAAAATCTAGAGCTCTTGCAGTGATTTATGATGACGAAGGATATGATTGGAGTCAAGAGGTTCTACCAGAAGAAGATGCGGTTGGTTACGCATTCATGGTGAAAAATGAACCTATTCCATGGAAAGATGAGAGAACTGAAGAGCAGAAGTATAAATACAGAAAGATGATTTCGGAAAACAAAATTACTAGACTTTCTAGAATTTTTTTGGATGCAAAGAGAGCCAACAGATGGGATCCAGACAGAGAGTGTTATCTTGATGAGTATGGAAATATTGCAGTTGATCACAAAACTCTCGATATAGAAGTCTTAATCATGGAAATGAAAGAAAATGATGAGTATTGGCAACACAAATGGTGGGGAACTCCAACTTCGAAAATGATTGAATAGGAGAAAGAAGAGAAAGAGAGAAAGGAGAAAGAGGAAAAAGAGAAAGAAGGAAAAGAATCCAAGAAGATTGATACTGGAGTTATCGATACTACGCAGGAGTTGAATGCAGAGAATCTGGGAAAAATGGCTGACAAAGTGCTAGCTGCCAAAGCACTTGAGGTAGACTCTAACTCCGTGTCTGAGTCAAAAAGCCAGGTCAGTTCAGATGCGTCAACAAATGCGTCAGGTAAAAAGTTTGAAGGAAATGCTGATTGCAAAAATTGTAACAAAGAGTGCAAATTTTGTAGCACAGTCACGTATCTCAACATTAAGAAAGTTGAAGATCTGACAGCTAAGGTCAGAAATGTTGAGAATCAGATTCTTGATCGTGACAAAACAGTTAGAGCTTCAACTGAACGGATAAAAGAATTAACTAAACAAATGGAAAATGATAAAATTGATCATGATAAAGTTAAAAAGGAGAACGAAAAGTTGATTCTTGAAAACCGTCAGATTTCTGAAAATTTTGAAAAACTCAAAAGCACAATGAAAGATTGTGATGATCGAAATGGTAAAACTTTTAAAGAAAATGAACATTTAAAAGCAGTGCTTAGAGTTAAAGAAGAATCAATCAACAAACAACTGGATGAAATCGCTAAATTGAAACTTAAAGTTCAAGAGGCTGTAATTGAAAATGAGCGAATCCAGTTGAAGCTTAACAGTTACAGCTCCGCAAGCTTTGTTTTGCAACATATCATTCCCAAACCCATCGGGAAAGATAAAGCGGGCGAAGATGTGTATTCTGATGGAACTGGGGTGGGTTTTCATCAAGTACCACCACCTGTTCTTCATAATTACACTAAAAAGCAGTCTGGGTTGGTTGAAATTGAGGAAGAAAAAGAAGTTAAACTTCCGGAGAACATTGATGTTACTTTTTCTACATCATCTGATGATAGTGTTCAGACAGAGATTGTTAAGAGCACAGCTGAAAGTGTTTTGAATAGTGATTCAGCTGAAGATGATGGGTGTTTCTTAGACAAATACATTCAGAAATCAAAATCCAAAAACAACTTAAGTGATGCACCGGGTCTTGTGATGTACAAGATGGCTGGATCTGATAAGTTGTATTCGGATTCTGAATTTCCAATTGAGAATGTTAATGTGAAAAAGTTGACAAATGTTTTCAAATTGGTTGAAGTTGAGTTATCGGAAGTGAACAGTTTGAAACAAACAAAAAGGCAAATGAATTTTGAGAAAGATAAAGCTTACTACAAAAAGCCTATTGTTCCACCAAGGTTTTATAATAACAATCGAAACAATTGGTCAGGTGGTTATCGGGGTGGTAATAGTTATCAGAAAAAGAGTTTTCAAAACAAAAGGTTTGCTGAAAAGAAGGTGTTTGTGAACAGTTCAAGTTCACGTTCTGATGAAGAGAATGAAATTTTTTCAAAATCAAACAAAGAGTTCTTTGAGAAAAGAGCTTCACATTATCAGTCTGAAGGCACAAGTCGAGTTGTTGATACTCGTACATGTTTTAGATGTAACAAAGTTGGTCACATTGCAAGAAATTGCACCAACTTAAAGCCTAAGACTGAAAATGTGAAGTTTCAACAGAAGAAAGTTGATGTGAAGGGTAAAGCACCAATCGTTGTTAAGAAAAAGAGTGTGAAAAATGACAACATCAAAGTGAAAAATGAATCTGTAAAGAAAGTGGTAACTAAAAATGACAAGTTTTATAAACAGGTTGCATTATCTCAACAAGTTTGGAAACCAAAAACTGAAATGAAAATTTCAACTTCTGAAGTGAAAAAGGCTGATGAATCAATTTCGGTTGATTATGATGCGAATTTTCCACCTTTGAAGGCTGAAAATTTCAAAATTCAAGTTGCTAGAGTCAAGGTTACACCTAAGGCTGATGAAGCCTGGGTGGACACCATGTTCGAATAAGCAGTTTGAATTGCCGGAGCTTCCTTGTTCGCGAAGCATGAATCGGCATCTTTATTGTAGTTGGTTAAATTGTAGTTTATGTTGTGCAGGATCTTCCACAACTGATATCCAGATGGATTATGGATAGTGGTGCATCTCGACATATGACAGGAAAAACTGCATTGCTGTATGATGTGAGAAACATTAATGGTGGTTATGTGGGATTTGCTGGTCATGAAGGTGGTAGAATTGTTGGTGAAGGAACGTTATCCAATGGGATTGTGACGTTTGAAAGAGTTAACTACATCACTGAGCTGGAGAACAATCTGCTTAGTATCTCGCAGATTTGTGACAATCAGTATACTACTCACTTCACTGATAAAGAATGTTTGATTCTGAAACCTGGTTTTGTTGTTCCTGAAGAATGGATTATCATGAGGGCACCTAGAGTGAATGATTTATATGTGTTAGATATGTCTGTAGCAACTACAACTACTGGTCAAGCACATTGTTTTGTGTCTAGAGCAACTGAGAAAGAATCAAGATTGTGGCACCGAAAGATGGGGCATATTCACCTAAGGAAGATGAATCACTTGGTGCACAATGATTTGGTATTGGGAGTTAATATCAAAGGTTTTCATCTGGAAGGGGAATGCATTAGCTGTATCAAAGGCAAGCAGAAGAAAAAGTCACACCCTACAAAGCAAGTCAATTCAGTTTCGAGACCTCTGGAAAGACTTCACATGGATTTGTTTGGTCCGGTGAATGTCAAAAGTATTACAGGAGATTACTATTGTTTGGTCGTTACTGATGATTATTCCAGATTTTCGTGGGTTTCTTTCTTGAAGACGAAAGATGAAACATTTGACAGTTTGATGGGTTTGTTCAGAAAGATTGAGAATTTGTACCAAAGGCGTATCAAGAGAATTCGAAGTGATAATGGTACTGAATTCAAGAACAGTAAGATGGAAGAATTTTGTGATGAAAGAGGTATTTTGCATGAGTTTAGTGCTCCGTACACTCCGCAGCAGAATGGAGTCGCAGAACGCAAAAACCGGACGCTAATCGAGACGGCTAGAACTATGCTCGCAGATTCAAAGTTACCGATTAATTTTTGGGCTGAAGCTGTTTCCGCCGCATGCTATACGCTCAACAGGGTTCTTACTGTCAAGAAGTTCAACAAAACGTGTTTTGAGCTAATCAATAACCGCAAACCGAATTTGAAGTATCTAGAACCGTTCGGGTCACCTTGTACGGTTATAGAGCCTTTTGGAAAGTTTGGTCCGAAGTGCATTGAGGGAATATTTGTTGGTTATGCCAATCCATTGCGACGTGTCTTCGTTCCAAGTGAGAAGCGGATTATTGAAGCTGCAAATGTTGAATGTCAAGGTTATACTATGCCGCCACAGAATCCTGGTGATTCATGGCGTTATCATTATGACAAACTTTGGGATTCGTTTGACATGAGAGAAGAATCAGAGGATGAAGAAGATTTCTTTGATGAGTTGGATATTTTGCGTGAATATGAGTCACAGTTAAGGTTCCCAGCTGAGTATTCGAGGAGACCACGGGAAACTTCAAATGATGATGAAGCAGGTCCAAGTAATGCTGGTGAACATGATGATGTCCAACAAAATGAAGTTGCTCAGGATAATCAGTCGGCTCAGAATGATAATCTAGAAGCTGAAAACATGCCAGTATTTGATCACGGTGATTCAGATTCAAATTCTGAGGGGGAGCAAATTCAGATTTCAGGTCAAACAAACCAAGTTGGTGAACAAGATGCAGAGCAGAATGTTACTAATCTGGAGGGAAATGTAGATGTTCCAAGCGAAGTGATGCCGCGAACTTTTTCATATCATCCAGAGGAGTTGATTATAGGAGATTTGCAAGCTGGTGTTCGCACTCGAAATCAGATTGATAAAGGGCTTACATGTTTTTATACAAAAGTTGCTCCTTTGCAAACTGAATTCTCATTAAGTTGTTTTATCTCGCAGATTGAACCAAGAACTTACAAAGAGGCGCTTACTGAAGACTCTTGGGTCAATGCTATGCAGGAGGAACTTAGTCAATTTGAGAAATTGGGAGTGTGGAAGTTAGTTGATTTGCCGGATGGTCATAGGAAAATTAACACTAAGTGGGTGTTTAAGTGTAAGAGGGATGATAGAGGAGTTGTTGTAAGGAACAAAGCTCGACTCGTTGTTCAGGGATTTAGTCAACATGAGGGAATTGATTTTACCGAAGTCTATGCTCCTGTAGCACGACTAGAGGCGATCAGAATTTTCCTAGCATTTGCGTCTTGGAAGAACTTCAAAGTTTATCAGTTAGATGTTAAATCGGCGTTTCTTTATGGGAAGGTTAAAGAGGAGGTTTATGTCGGTCAGCCACCGGGCTTTACCGATCCAATCCACAAAAACAAGGTCTACTTATTGGACAAAGCGCTGTATGGTTTACACCAGGCCCCGAGAGCTTGGTACGAGACTTTGTCTCAACACCTACTAGCCAACAAGTTCATTCGTGGAAAAGTGGATGCCACTCTATTCACTAAAAATGTCGATGGTCATCTTCTGATAGTTCAGATTTATGTGGACGATATAATCTTTGGGTCGACAAATGAAAATCTATGCAAAGATTTTGAATCAGTGATGAAGCAGAAGTTTGAAATGTCATCAATGGGGGAGATGAAATTCTTTCTGGGATTACAAGTTGAACAACTTCCTGAAGGAATTTTCATTCATCAGTCAAAGTACGTTCATGATATTCTAGAGAAATTTGGGATGTCAAGTTCTACTCCAGCTGCTACCCCACTTGCAACAAATCATGGGATTCACCCAGATCTCACCGGAGACAGGGCTGATGAAACGTTTTACCGTTCCATGATAGGTTCTTTAATGTACCTAACTGCTTCACGTCCTGATATCATGTACCCAACGTGCCTCGCAGCAAGATTTCAGTCTAACCCGAGAGCATCGCACATGATCATTGTGAAGAGGATATTGCGCTACCTGAAAGGAACTCCTTCATTGGGGTTGTGGTATCCTAGGAAAGGCGACTTTACGCTCGAAGGGTATTCCGATTCGGATTTCGGATGCTGCAAAGTCAATTCAAAATCAACAACTGCAGGATGCCAGTTCTTTGGTCCTAGATTGGTTACCTGGCAGTGTAAGAAACAAACGTCTGTGGCGTTATCTACTTGTGAAGCGGAGTATGTTTCTGCTAGCAGTTGCTGCTCTCAGATCTTGTGGATACAGCAACATATGCGCGACTACGGTTTGCAGTTTCTTAACACACCTCTTTTTGTTGATAATGAGGCCGCAATAAATATAACTAAAAATCCAGTACAGCACGCTAAAACTAAACACATAGAAATTCGTCATCACTTTATTCGTGATTGCTTTGAGAAAAAGTTGATACGAATTGAGAAAATCCACACAGACGAACAGAAAGCGGATTTACATACCAAAGCTTTTGATAAAAATCGGTTTAAATATTTGTTAAAACTGAATGGTATGAAGCTTCTGTCGGTGTCGGATGGCATTATTGGCGTTGATGAGAGTACTGTTGAGGATGAAGACGAGAAACAATCTGCAATGGTTTGTCGAATTTTTACTTGTTTTGGTATTTAGGGGGAGTAGATGTTTGTACACAGTTTATTTTCAGAAAATACAAAAACAGTAAAAAATTGATAAAATACAAAAACATGATAAAATGAAAAAGAGCTTGTGTATATGGGAAAATGATAGTACATCGGCTAGACGATCACAGTATGCTAAAGATTTGAAAAGTATAAAAGAGTTAAACAATCTTACTGATGATGTGTCGATAGGTTTTCACACATTTAGTAGATTTATTCGGGATATAAACCTAAAATTCAAACTTGTGAATTCGTGGGGAATACTACTTGGATATATAGGTAACCCCTGAAATCTCGTTTGAAAGGTCTCTTAATCTGATATACTAGGTCTTTATACTCTATGATGTCTGGGGTATTATTCCGGGACTTCTGCTGAACGGTAGTTCTGACCTAGTCCCTGGCTAATACTTGCTGCAATGCTTGAAATACAGCATTAAACCCTCAGCATGCTGAAACAATAAAATTGATATATGCTGCTGTTGTAAGCAAAAAGATCCTCTAAAGGGGACACACCGAAAAGTCGAAGCTGATATCTCTCTGCGTATAAGGAAGTATCGATCTGAGATCCCTCGGCCCTCGCATACCTAAATTATATACAGATATCATTGTAGTATTCTCACCTGTAAGACTGATTATTGGGATTCTAGATACGGGAGTATATTCAAGAGGTGGGACACATGAATGATCTAAGTTCTTAATTCATCTAAATCGTATCCTGAGTAAGTTGAAATTTGTATGAGAATTTAAGATGGATCAGTATATCGACAATCGAGGTGAATTGTTTAAATCTGAGTATGTAATGTAGCTTAACGGTACTTGTGATTTGTCTGAAAAGCTGATATGATTCCCTGACACGCTCACCAAAAATATGTTTGTAAATAGTTTACTTTGTTTAATTTCTGCAATTTAAGTTTTCTGTATTTCATTTCTTAGTTTAGATCACTTTGATAAAATCCAAAAAGATTTTATTTCTGCTTTATTTTAGACAAACCAAAGTGGAGAGTTGATTGTTGGATTCTTAGATGTTTGTAGCAGATGCAGGAAATTCTGGACTGAAGAATGAGGAGAGCTTACTTTGAAGAAGTTTGAATTGTTTGAAATGATAAAAACAAGTTCATTAAGTTGATACTTGTTATTTTCAGAAAATGTTTGAAATTGTTGTTTTAAAATCAGTTTGTTTCATCAAATGATCAACCAAGGTCATTAATTTGAACTTGGTAGATTAATCAAGTGATCAGGGTCATTAACTTGGACCTGAATACTTGAGTGGATTTCTAAAACTGATTAAGTTTGTGAGTTAATGTTTGAAAATATAGAATTGTAATGTTTGTTGGTTGAGTAACAGATTTGATCTTCATTATTCCCAATGGAAGCAAATTGTCAAAGCTTGAACCAGATATCTCAGATTCAGCATATTGAGAGGGGGAGTCTGTGAAAGGGGGAGTCTGGATCAACAGCATATGGGAGTATGAAGATAGAGTGCTTGTGATGAAAAGACAGAGTTAGAGAAAAGACTAAGACTGAAGACTCAGGAGCTGAAGACTACGTCAACATCCAAGGGGGAGTCTGTTGATGCACAAGAATGTCTGTTGACTACATCTTCATCAAGTCTTAGTTCAAGAAAGTCAAGAATGGAATTTATATGTCAAATTAGGGTTTTAGTTTTGAGTTTAGAAAGTGTTTCAAGGGGTTCCGTTTGAAATCAATGTTTTATAGAGGGTTCCGTTTGAAACTGAGGGTTCCGTTTGAATCTATAGTTTGAACATGTTATGTAAGTTTCAAACGGAAGGGTCTAGGTCTATAAATAGGAGTGTGAGTGTCCCATTTCAAACGGAACGGTAGGAGATCATTGTGCAAGTCACGAAGTGCTGTCGGATTTTCATCAGATCTTATTGTACAAAGCACACGGTTGATAATAGAAAGAAAGATTAAAGGATAAAAGCTGTTTTGGACATCGTTTACTTTGATTCCGCCTTAGTAATTGATGTTGAACTACCTTAACTGACTTTCAGGGTCACGTACACGATCCAACATAAGCTTTTATGATCTGTATAAACAGTAAATTTACTTCCATACAGATAATGTCTCCAAATCTTAAGGGCAAAAATTACGGCTCCTAATTCTAAATCATGAGTCGTATAATTTTCTTCGTGCTTTTTCAATTGCCTTGAAGCATATGCAATCACCTTTTTGCGTTGCATAAGCACACATCCATATACTAGTTTTGAAGCATCGCAATATACTTCAAAATCTTCAGTTCCTTCTGGTAAGGCTAAGATTGGAGCATTTGTTAATTTCTGCTTCAAAATCCTAAAAGCTTCTTCTTGTTTAGATCCCCATTCAAACTTAACGGTTTTACAGGTTAGCTTAGTTAATGGAACAACTATCTTGGAAAAATCCTTAATAAACCGTCTATAGTACCCAGCTAAACCTATAAAACTTCTAATTTCCATTGCTGTTTGTGGAACCTTCGAATTGGTAATTGCCTCTATCTTAGCAGGATCTACGTGAATACCTTCGTGATTCACCATGTGTCCTAGGAATTGCACTTCCTTTAACCAAAATTCACGCTTCGAGAATTTGGCATAAAGCTTTTCTTTTCTTAACAAAGTTAAGAGTGTATGAAGGTGTTCACAATGTTCTGTCTGACTTTTGGAATAAATAAGTATATCATCTATAAAAACAATTACAAATTTATCCAAATATGGTTTACAGATCCTATTCATCATGTCCATGAATGCAGCAGTTGCATTTGTTAACCCAAAGGGCATGACTGTAAACTCGTAATGACCATACCTAGTTCTGAAAGCAGTTTTAGGTATGTCTTCTTCTTGTACCTTCAATTGATGATATCCAGAGCGTAAATCGATCTTAGAAAAATATCTAGCTCCTTGAAGTTGATCGAATAGATCATCAATCCTAGGTAATGGGTATCGATTCTTAATTGTAACCTTATTTAATTCTCTATAATCGATACACATTCTCATTGAACCATCCTTTTTCTTAACAAATAGCACTGGTGCTCCCCAATGAGATGAACTAGGTTGTATGAATCCTTTACTTAATAATTCATTTAATTGCTTTTTCAGTTCTAACATTTCTGTGGGTGCTAACCGATAAGGTGCCTTGGCTATCGGTGTAGATCCTGGAATTAGATGAATCCTAAATTCTACCTCCCTATCTGGTGGTAACCTTGGTAACTCTTCTGGGAATACATCTGGGTATTCCGAGACTACATGAATTTCCTTAAGTTCTTTACCTTTAGTACTAATGATTACTAAAATCATATATACTATTCCTTGTTTTCGTTCATAATTAGCAACTTTCATTACTGATATGAACTTCATGGGCTTACGTGGCTTATCTCCTGTAATCACGATTACTTCTCCGGTTGGTGCTTGAATTTCTATGGAATTCTGATCACAAAGGATTCGAGCATGGTTAGCTACTAACCAATCCATTCCTAATACAACATCAAATTCAGCTAAATTCATTGGTAACAGATTTGCAGAAAATTTATGTCTTGAAAGTTCTATTTCTACTTTTTGCAAAACCTGATCTATTTTAACTAAATTCCCATCTGTGGTTTCGACTGTAAAAATCTGCCTAATGTTGGTTAAAGGTAACTTAAGAGCTTGACAGAACGAAGTATTTATAAAACTTTGGTTTGCACCAGAGTCAAATAATACTTTTGTGTATACGTTGTGAACTAAGAACGTACCAGCTATCACATCCGGAATGAGTTCTGCTTCTTGAGTAGTTAGCTGGAATGCTCTGGCATTCTTCTTAGTAGCTCCGTCGGTCGCCTTAGTTTTGTTGTCTGCAGGTTTAACCAATTTAGGACATTCTGTTTTGAAATGCCCTGGTTCCCCACAATTAAAGCAGATTATGGTTTTCTTTCTGCAGTTCTCTTCACTATGTCCTACAGCTTTGCAAAGATTGCAGGTTACATTACATCTTCCATAATGTTTCCTTTTGCAATTCCTGCAGAAAGGTGGATTTGAAGATTGCCCCGTTCCTCTTCTCTTGAAGTTGCTATTATTACCTACCCGAAATCCTTGGGTAATTTTCTGAGCCAGTTCCTTTTTCCTATTTTCATCTCTTGTGCGTACCAATTCATCGGTTAGGGTGTTAGCTAATTCCACCGCATCGTCAATAGTGCGTGGTCTCGCAACCTTAACAATATTGCGGATTTCACTAATTAATCCCCAAATATAACGAGATACGAGTACCGATTCTGGCGAAGCCAGTGTTGGTACCACCCTAGCATATTCGAAGAATGTCGAAGTATAACCACGACAATCCACATTCACCATCCGATGGTTTAGGAACTTATTTGCCATTTGATCTTTTTCATACTCGGGACATAATTTTCTTTCTACAAGACTCTTAAATTGTTCCCATTTCATGGCATATGCCTCAATCCTTCTTTTTGCTTGTATCACAGTGTTCCACCATTCTAACGCCCCTTCTTTAAACAGATTGGAAGCATACATAACTTGATCTTCCTCAACACATTTACTTATAGCAATTACTACCTCAGTTTTCTCTAACCAACGTAATGCTGCAATAGCCCCTTCGTTACCTGCAAACTCAGTTGGTTTACAGGCAAGGAATTCTTTGTAAGTGCAACCAGATGTTGCAGCTTTCATTTTCTTGAAAATTGGGGCTTGCAGATCATTATTATTATTAACATGATTCCCGCCTCCGTTTATACTGTTACTAAAATTGTCGCCTTGAGTACGTTTACTAGGAATGATTGATTGAGGTTTAACAGGTTTTTGAACAACAACAACAATTGCTGGAATAGCATTGGCTATTCCTTGTGCAACAATATCCTCTATATCTTGCCTATTTAACAATTGTTCTTCCTGAATTGGCTCAGATTGATTTACTTCATTTACTGGTTCATTACCAATATTTGTCATCTGATAATTAATTTATAATTAAATAATTAGTATCAGAAATAACCCAATGTCACAATTTATTGAACGTAATCACATAAACAAATAGATAAACAAAATTGTAAATTTTCTAAAATTTCCATTTGTTTATAGATTCTATCATGCTTCTATATACAACCGTTGTATTGGTTATTTCACACATACTAACTATTATTACTGTTATTATACAAATACAGACTCATGACCCACTTTTCTCTCGTCATTCATTTTCCTAAAAACGAAGCTCCCTTTCATCATATTTCCAGGCAATCTGTCCTCCTATCTCTCGGATCCTATTCCCAGCATCCATCAGCTCTTCACCAAAATGGCGGAGTTCAGCCATATTCTCGTTACTCATCGGTGGATTTGGTAAAGGTTCTGGATCAAATTGTGGGAGAAAGGAATAAGGACTGTTGACAATGTTTTGGAATTGCCAGTCATTTGTCCACCATTCGTCCATTCCCAGCGGTTGAGTATGGATTATTGGTTCTGAAATTACTGGTTCAAAATTTATAGGGATTTGGGCTTCAATAGGACGAGTAAAAACATTTGTATTGACAGGCTGAATAGTATCACAGCTTGTCAATAAAAAATCTATTTTCTCCTGAAATGTCCTTTCTTGAGTTGTTTTAGAACTTTCTCCTATTTCCATTTTAGTTTGTCTAGAACCTTTTCCAACCTCCATTTCTATCTCCTTAGAATATTCCTCAAATTGTATTCCCATTTCTCTTGCATCTTCCCCCACTTCTATCTCCAAGTCCTGCGGTTTCGAACTTTCCCCAGTTTCAATTTCTTTTGCTTTTTCTAAGGGATTATTTATTTTAGGAAGTTTCTTAACTGGCTTTTTCTTACGTAAACGACTCCCCCACACGTATCTCTTTCTTTTCTTTGGTTTTGGCTTTTCAGAGGTGGAGCGTTGAATTCTATAGGTTGTTCCACATGAGGAAAGTACCCAGTAAATTCTTTAGAAACTTCTATATTTACAGGGTAAAGGTTGAGATTCTCTAAAGCTCTAGATAATTCATTCATGCTATTTTAACATATATGTAAAAATAATTAATCACAATTTTCAAAAATAACCTTCTCATATTATTGCATACCATATTATTATTAAAGATCTGCATTTACTGCTACTGTAGCTAACATATAAAGATCTGCCCATTTTTTCGTCTAACTTGTCTTCCCAAGGTGATTTACTGATTAATTCCTGCGTTTCCTTTTTAACTTTCTTTTCTCGGGATTTCCTTAATTTCTCTTGACTTTTTCTAATAATTAAACTTCTTTTATCAGGAGAAAGTGGTTCCTCGTATTGGGCTTTTCGAACGAATATTCCTTCTTCAGGAGTTTGGGATGTACTTCCCTTTTCATTTGATGACCTATCTAATTTAAGATAGATAACAGTAATTAGGAAAAATTAAGTATTTCTAAATACTTAATTAGCTTAACTCAGTGGCTCTGATACCACCTTTTTCTGTCACGGCCCCCGATCCGATTTGACCCGTTTCAGGAGCCGCGGGACAGAAATCCCGTGGTATTTATTTAATTGAGTCTAACAGCGGAAGTTTATCATCATGATCTTTTTTTTAAAGCTAAAATTTTCCCGATTATTTTATTTCACAATGCGGGATAAAACCCCGGTAATTTACAATACTATGATTTTACAAAGAAATCTTTATTTTTACAAAACATATTTCTTTATTTAATAATGAGCCACTTTCTTAAGCTTGAGGTGCTCCACAACACTTTTCCTGGATCACAACAGATCACCTGAAACATGTTTGAAAAAGGTTTTGTCACTGGGAAATACTGAGTGAATCATTCTATTTTATAAAACGACCTGTTTGTTATAATTTACAGAATTAAGGGTGATTACATTGTTTCTATATCAACCAACTACCCACAGTATTTGTCACTCGACTCGTTTCTGTGACTGTGGTCATATCACCATTGGCTGCCCCAATGAATGACGTATATCACTGTTAGGGCTTATTTGCCTAACCTATGTTAGGGCTTATAGCCTAACCCCGTGAAAAATTAATATTGTACACAATACCCCACATACCGGCTGTAACTTGGTGATTACAAAGACTTAATCCCTGTAATTATAACTTTGAAAATAAACATGCTTTTTGAAAGTAATTTGATAAAAAGAGAATGACTCACATTGCAGATTTAACACGGATAGAGTTTAATCTACTGATTAGCCTTGTTAACCTAATTTAAATAACAATGCACATAAAACTGGGTTAGTAATCAATACAACATTTACGATAACTCACGAGATCAAACCCTCACAACGAATGACAAAGTGCGATCACTTAAACATCCATCGGATTCACAACGAATGACAGAGTATTCCCCGAGTTCAGGTGGTACTCAAACATCCTGTCGGAGTCACGACGAATGACAAAGGATAACCCTAATGTGGGTAGCACTTAAACATTCATTGGATATATTGATCGATCGGACAATGAATCGTAATAGCGATCGAGTTATTACCCTGTTTTGCGGCAGCGATTCGGGATTCGTGTGTGTTTTGAGACTATTTCTACTATAACTCGGAGTATAATTGAATTTTGAACGTCGCATTAACACAGAATTGCATCAAACAGACTGTTATATTTATACTAGAAAAATGCCCCCCTCGCACCACGCGAAAGATCTCCTTGTGCGCGTCGCGTGGCGTGAGAGACCCTAGTCTACCATAGGTTTGCCTCGTGTCTGTCTAGCTCAGCTGAGTTGGTTTCGCGTTATTTTGAATTTTTGACAACAAACTGTCAAGATATTACCGAATAGGGTTTACCCCCCCCCCCCTGAGTTTTAGGGGCCCTGATCCTGATTCTGATTATTCTGAAAATTTTAGGGTTTGTTCAGAATCACTTGGGTTTCTCAATTAGGGTTTCCTAATGGATAATTAAAGTAATAATTAGGACTTTTTAATGAGAGTTGTTACACTTACCTTACTGTTAACCATTTTTAAGAGAATAACCTAGCAACCAAAGGTGAGTTCACACTTTTTCTACCAAGCATGGGATTCCTGGTGGTTTGGGAATGGGTTAAATAACAATAATTCCCCTTGGGTGGGATGCAACCTGCGTATTCTCCTTAGGTAGAATACGTACCTCCGCTCTCCTTGGGAAGAGTGGCAACCTTAAATTTACTAGGCAACAAGTATATCTTAAGTACCTCATTTCTATATCGACTTAATCTTTGGGCCATTGGCGAACGGGTCATTAGTTAAATAGCGCTATTAGGTCTGATAAGCCTCACACCGTGCCGCAGAGGACGGGCGTAGACTAATGGACTTGGGCACTTAGTCAATGATGATAGACATTGACTTAGGGCACTCAACATAACTTAAGTCAGTAGTCGATATGGTACGGGTCTAGTGGTTTAAACCTTAGAATGACTGGAGTGGATAGTAAGGGTTATACTACGTTATTCTTTGAATATGCTAGAATAGTGCCAACCCTTGCATCACCTGTAGTAAGGGTTATACTACAGTATTAATCTCCCGTTACATCTGGGGATTAATTAGTGAAATTAGGCATGTAGTCAGGGCAGCTAGAACTCAAACCATAGAAGAAGCGGTAGAACTAGCAAATACCTTGACGGATGAGTTAGTTCGTACTCTAGAAGAGGACCAAAGGAGGAACCTAGCTCAAAGGCTTACCCAAGAATTCCGTTATGGAAATTCCAACCGTGGGAAAAACGTAAATTCTACCTCTACACCATACTACAAGGCTTGCAAGAAGAAGCATTCAGGAAAATGCTCCACTTACTGCAATTTTTGCAAGATACCAGGGCATAAGGAGGAAGACTGTAGGAAGAAACCTAATAATGGAATGTGCTTCAACTGTGGAGAAAAAGGTCATATCAAGCCGAATTGTCCAAACTAGTTCCAGCCACGAACAACAAAACTACTAAAAATGCTAGAGCATTTGTTCTGACTACAGAAGAAGCAAAGATGATCCCGGATGTGATCGCCGATACGTTTTTAGTTAATGATATTTTTGCTATAGTATTATTTGACTCTGGTGCAAACCAAAGTTTTATTAATACTTCATTTTGCAAACTTCTCAATCAACCATTAACTAAACTCCCACAAGAATGTCTAGTAGAGACAACAAATGGGGAAACCATTAAGATTTCTGAAATCTTGCAGGGAGCAAGAATAGAATTTCTAAATCAAAAATTTATTGCAAACCTTTACCCAGTGAATCTGGCAGGATTTGATGTTGTATTAGGAATGGATTGGTTAATAGCTAATAAAGCCAGTATTTTATGTGATCAAAAGTCGGTCCAAGTAAATTCACCAAGGGGTGAAAAGATCACAATTAAAGGAGATAAGCCATCTAGATCCACAAAATTCATCTATGTGATGAAAACAGCAAGTTATATAAGAAAAGGGTCATTAGTATATTTGATTTCCATAATCACTAACCCTAAAAGAAAAGAACTAAAGGATATTCCAGTAGTATCCCAGTTTCCAGATGTGTTTCCAGAAGAACTACCAGGATTACCGCCAGACAGAGAAGTCGAATTCATAATTCATCAGCTACCAGGAACAACACCTATTGCCAAAGCACCTTACCGTTTGGCACCCGCAGAAATGCAGGAACTGAAGAAACAGCTAGATGAATTATTGGAAAAGGGATTCATACAGCCAAGCTCATCGCCATGGGGAGCACCAATCCTATTCGTCAAAAAGAAAGACAGATCAATGCGTGTGTGCATTGACTACCACGAATTGAACAAGGTCCGATTAAAAATTGGTATCCATTACCGAGAATCGATGATTTGTTCGATCAACTGCAAGGAGCTCGATTTTTTTCTAAAATCGATTTACGATCAGGATATCATCAATTAAAGGTACAGGAAGAGGACATTCCTAAGACCACATACAGAACAAGGTATGGCCATTATGAATTTACTGTCATGCCATTTGGTTTAACCAATGCCCCAGCTGCATTTATGGACATGATGAACCGAATATGTAAGCCAAATTTGGATAAATTCATAATTGTCTTTATAGATGATATTCTCATTTATTCTAAAAATAAAGAGGAACATGCAAAGCATTTGCACGCACTTCTAAGTTTATTGAGAAAAGAAAGGCTTTATGTAAAATTTTCAAAGTGCGACTTTTGGTTAGAACAGGTACAGTTTCTTGGACATCTAGTTAATCATGAAGGAATTCATGTGGATCCCACTAAGATCGAGGCAATTACCAAGTGGAAAACCCCTGAGTCACCAACCGAGGTTAGAAGTTTCTTAGGATTGGCCGGTTATTATAGAAGATTTATTCGAGATTTTTCTAGAATAGTTATTCCCTTAACTAAGTTAACCTGTAAATCCGTTAAGTTTGAATGGGGACCAAAACAAGAAGAAGTCTTTAGAATTCTTAAGCAAAAATTGACCAATGCACCCATACTAGCATTACCAGAAGGAACTGAAGACTTTGTAGTCTATTATGACGCTTCTAAGTAGACCTGGCAAAACAAGCCCATCCATTCTATTTTGGGTTGATATGGGTATTTTAAATTTTAAGAGAGTTTAAGATGTGTCAAACAAAATTAGTCACTAGGTTAGGATGGGTTATGAAGTTGTGGATAAAAAAAAAGAGTAGGTCAAGATGGGTATAAGATAAAACCCAAGCGGGTCAGGATGAGTATAAAATAAAATCACTAAACTAATTACTACTCGTAGATATCTCTCGTAGTACTCTCCAGTCGTTTTTCGTTTAAAAATAATATAAATTTTAAAAATAATAAAAACATAAAAAAAATATATCCAAAAAAATTAAAAAAATTCTAAAAAATCCAAAAAATTCTAAAAATTAAAAAACAATCATAAAAAATCTAAAAAATTATAGAAAATCAAAAAAATTATAAAAAATAATAAAAATTCTAAAAAATTCTAAAAATTCTAACAAACCCAAAAATTCAATAAAAAATCATAAAAAATCAAGAAAATCTAAAAAATCATAAAAATTCTAAAACAAGGTGGGGAGGATATAACAACTCTCCTAAAAATTTTGATATCCTAAAATAAACCGACGCCCTAAAAATAATTCAAATATCCCAATATGTCCTAAAATACACTCCGTATACGAAAACGGGCCCTGAATACCTTTATTTTTATTAAAATTAAATAAAAACAAAAATTTAACATCGCTCGCGGGCTGCAAACGTATTGACCAAGAACTACACGGGGAGCGACTGCCTTGCCACACAATGACACCTGGTGCTGCCACGTGGCAGCCACACGTCTAGCCTATAGTGGTGACCAGGCCAAGCTAGGCCCTACTACCCCTATGTCGCGGGCTGCGTAAGGCGACCCTTTGGTCTTCTCGGGCCGCGAGGGACTGAGAAATCAGCCCTATAAATTGGGAGCTCAGGCCTTCAGTCCCAACTCGCACCAAAACTTTTCTCTCTCGAAATTCTCTAGTGTAGGCACTATTCTCGGGTATAATACCCCCTTAAATAACGAAGTTCTGCCCCGTTGTAAGTATCATAACCCCGGTTACGTATTAGATACGCTGCCCGATTGATCCAGGGTTCCGTAACGGCTGTCTTGGTTCTGCCCGACGTAGTCGTTGAAATGTCGTCTCGGGGAGGGTATTACTAATGTAAATATTAGGTTATTATACTAACGCGTGTGCATTTGTGTATTTAATAGATAATCACTAGGAAATCCTAAAGGAAAACCCTAAGACAGCAATGTGAGTAATCTCCTTTTTGCAAATTGTTTTACAAAACCTCATATGATTAACATTATATTAAGCAGTGATTGAGTATTTGTATTCTACAATTATCATCGGTATGTTGGGGTTTTGTATACAAAATTTGTTACTACCTTGCGAGGAGTAACATGACCACAAGTCAGGTTGACAGTACCGTGGGTGGTAATTAAAGTAGATGGAGACAAATGTAATTGTGCGACCGCCCTCAATACTGTACAACGGTTTTACTTAACTTGATTAAACTGAGATTCACTCACCAGTATTTTCCACTGACAAAATGTTTTTAAACGCGTTTCAGGTAACAAAATGTGAAAGCTAAATAGAAGCCAGCTGGACAGCACTGAAGGCTTGGAAAAGTGGCTCTAACGTTACCTAAAATAAAGAGATGTTTTATTAAATAAAATAGGGTTTATCCCTTTGAAAATGTGTGTACTTAAAACTTGAGATTATTCCCACGTGTTTAATATGATGAAAGTGTGGTATTTTACTCTGATAAAATATTTCCTAACTACGATCCTGATGTGATTCCGCTGCCAAAATGATAAACACCTGGATACCACCGAAACTGGCCTCGACCGCCAGTTCCCGGGTTGTTAGGGGACGAGGGTTGCGACAGAAGGTGGTATCAGAGCTAAGCCACTGATTCAGCCACAGAAGTGTTATGCTGACAACAATATATCATTCGAATTGTTAGGAAATTTTCTACGGAACTACATGCATAATTGTATTTTATTGTTGTGTGTTATTTGACTATTTGTTAGTTTACAGTATGAGCGATCAAGGACCCTCTGACGCCTATCGTCAGTTGTCCGGCTCACCTAGGAGCCAAGGCACCTCTTCAAAGCCTGCCCTCTCAGGGTATTCAGCTGACAATGAAGATGGGATATTCGTATTTAAGGCTCAGTCTGAAGAGCCATTCCCTCCTAAAAAGAGAGGATGGTTCAGTAGGGGAGTACATGAGCGTAGGAAAAGAATGAAAAAGTTACAACAGCAGCGAGTTCTAGCAGCCGCTAAAAGAGAAACAGTTGCTCACACCCAAGATATGCTTAATAGAAGTTTAGCAAATTTCCATATTTTAGCAACCACACCTGCTGACCTAAATCTCGAGCAACTCATAGCCCCTCAATCATTACCCTTGTTCCCCACGCAACCAATGAAGATTGAAGTCAACCCAGAAAACCAAATCCCAGCACCAGCCTTTGATCCAACTGAGATACCTAGAATACCAGCACCCAATCCCTTAGACCCAGACTACGACCCATGGTTCGATGATCATAGGGATTATCAGCAACGATACCACATACCAGAAGAACACATGCCAAACCTAGCAGCTTACCCAGGTCTGGACCCTCTAGATCCATATTATGATAATGATGAATACATTAGGGAAATCCTAGAGAATCCATATCCTCAGGAAGAACCCATGCCACAGTACCCAGATCCAGTACCAGCACCTGCACACCCAATGAGTGCAGAAAATGTGCAAGAACTCCGAACCTTCGGTGAGGAGATTTTAGAAAATAGTGACAGGATGAGACAGATCGGAGAACGACTCGTCTGGAAGTATGACGAGCGTAATATGGAGTTCTAGATGAACCCATATTAGTGATGGTGGAGGTGGTAATAATAATAATAATAACAATAATAATAATAATAATAATAATAATATATAATATGTTGTAGTATAGACCACCTTGTGGTTAATGATGCATATTAGTATGGTAATTTTAGATTCCAGTTCTTGTTTGTATTAGACGCATAATATATAAGAAAGAGTAAGTCGCAATGTTCGACGTTTTTGATCAATATGTGTTGTGTGATTGTTTGCATTAAATATTATTTTGTGATATTAATAATTGGCGAATGTTTAAAATTCAGATGGACAAAGAAGTGAACCAGGAAAACCAGAATAATGAAAACCAGAGTAACAATAACCCGAATAACGATAACCCGAACAACAATGGAAACCAAGTGAATAACAGTGCCATCCAACATATAGTGGCACAAGGGATAATAGATGCGACGCCATATTTTATCAAAATAGTTAAGGAAGCAGATAATAAAAGTAAACGTGATAGTAAACGACCCACTGAACCTGAACACAACGTAAACAATGACCCATACTTCAAATGCCCATTCCCAAAAGAAAAAGAACCATGTCTTATGGTTGTTCTTACAAGGAATTCTGGTCCTGCAAACCAATAGAATTCTCGGGCAATGAAGGACCCATTGCAACTCTACGCTGGATAGAAAAGACTGATGCAGTCTTGAAAATAAGCAAGTGTGCGGAAGAGGATAAGATAATGTTTGCTTCCAATCTGTTTAAGAATTCAGCATTAGAATAGTGGAACACTATCCTCCAGTCTAAGGGAAGTGATAGGGTTTACAATATGGAATGGGAGAAATTTAAGAACATGGTGGAAAGGAAATTCTGCCCTCCCAATGAAAAGGAACAGATAGCAAATAAGTTCCTAAACCTTAGAATGACTGGAGTGGATAGTAAGGGTTATACTACGTTATTCTTTGAATATGCTAGAATAGTGCCAACCCTTGCATCACCTGAACCAGTATTAATCTCCCGTTACATCTGCGGATTAATTAGTGAAATTAGGCATGTAGTCAAGGCAGCTAGACCTCAAACCATAGAAGAAGCGGTAGAACTAGCAAATACCTTGACAGATGAGTTAGTGCGCACTCTAGAAGAGGACCAAAGGAGGAACCTAGCTTAAAGGCTTACCCAAGAATTCCATTATGGAAATTCCAACAGTGGGAAAAATGTAGGTTCTACCTCTACACCATACTGCAAGGCTTGCAAGAAGAAGCATTCAGGAAAATGCTCCACTTACAACAATTTTTGCAAGATACCAGGGCATAAGGAGGAAGACTGTAGGAAGAAACCTAATAATGGAATGTGCTTCAACTGTGGAGAAAAAGGTCATATCAAGCCGAATTGTCCAAAACTAGTTCCAGCCACGAACAACAAAACTACTAAAAATGCTAGAGCATTTGTTCTGATTACAGAAGAAGCAAAGATGATCCCGGATGTGATCGCCTGTACGTTTTTAGTTAATGATATTTTTGCTATAGTATTATTTGTCTCTGGTGCAAACCAAAGTTTTATTAATACTTCATTTTGCAAACTTCTCAATCAACCATTAACTAAACTCCCACAAGAATGTCTAGCAGAGACAGCAAATGGGGAAACCATTAAGATTTCTGAAATCTTGCAGGGAGCAAGAACAGAATTTCTAAATCAAAAATTTATTGCAAACCTTTACCCAATGAATCTGGCAGGATTTGATGTTGTATTAGGAATGGATTGGTTAATAGCCAATAAAGCCAGTATTTTATGTGATCAAAAGTCGGTCCAAGTAAATTCACCAAGGGGTGAAAAGATCACAATTAAAGGAGATAAGCCATCTTGATCCACAAAATTCATCTCTGCGATGAAAACAACAAGTTATATAAAAAAAGGGTCATTAGTATATTTGATTTCCATAATCACTAACCCTAAAAGAAAAGAACTGAAGGATATTCCAGTAGTATCCCAGTTTCTAGATGTGTTTCCAGGAGAACTACCAGGATTACCGCCAGACAGAGAAGTCGAATTCATAATTCATCTGCTACCAGGAATAACACCTATTGCCAAAGCACCTTACCGTTTGGCACCCGCAGAAATGCAGGAACTGAAGAAACAGCTAGATAAATTATTGGAAAAGGGATTCATACAGCCAAGCTCATCGCCATGGCGAGCACCGATCCTATTCGTAAAAAAGAAAGACAGATCAATGCGTATGTGCATTGACTACCGCGAATTGAACAAGGTCCGATTAAAAATCGGTATCCATTACCGAGAATCGATGATTTATTCGATCAATTGCAAGGAGCTCGATTTTTCTCTAAAATCGATTTACGATCAGGATATCATCAATTAAAGGTACAGGAAGGGGACATTCCTAAGACCGCATTCAAAACAAGGTACGACCATTATGAATTTACTGTCATGCCATTTGGTTTAACCAATGCCCCAGCTGCATTTATGGACATGATGAACCGAACATGTAAGCCATATTTGGATAAATTCATAATTATCTTTATAGATGATATTCTCATTTATTCTAAAAATAAACAGGAACATGCAAAGCATTTGAATGCACTTCTAAGTTTATTGAGAAAAGAAAGGCTTTATGTAAAATTTTCAAAGTGAGAATTTTGGTTAGAAAAGGTACAGTTTCTTAGACATCTAGTTAATCATGAAGGAATTCATGTGGATCCCAACAAGATCGAGGCAATTACCAAGTGGAAAACCCCTGAGTCACCAACCGAGGTTAGAAGTTTCTTAGGATTGGCCGGTTATTATAGAAGATTTATTCGAGATTTTTCTAGAATAGTTATTCCCTTAACTAAGTTAACCTGTAAATCCGTTTAAGTTTGAATGGGGACCAAAACAAGAAGAAGCCTTTAGAATTCTTAAGCAAAAATTGACCAATGCACCCATACTAGCGTTACCAGAAGGAACTGAAGACTTTGTAGTCTATTGTGACGCTTCTAAATGAGGTTATAGATGTATGCTAATGCAACGTCAAAAGGTTATAGCTTACGCATCTAGACAACTTAAGAATCATGAAGAGAATTATTCAACCCATGACTTGGAATTAAGAGCCATAATTTTTGCCCTTAAGATTTGGAGACATTACCTTTACGGTAGTAAGTTTACCATTTTCACCGACCATAAGAGTTTAAGGTATGTCTTCTGACAAAAGGATTTAAATATGAGATAAAGACGCTGGATGGAAATTCTTAGTGATTATGATTGTAATATCCAGTATCATGCAGGAAAGGCGAATGTAGTAGTTGATGCTTTAAGTCGAAAATATCACGAAGAACCCAAAAGAGTACGTTCACTTAAACTAAACCTGCAAGTAGATTTAAATGAACAAATTAGAAAGGCACAAGAATCAGTAATTAAGGATGATACTGAAAAGTTGAAAGGAATGATTAAGGAATTAGAACAAGGAACAGATGGAATTTGGAGATTCCATAATAAAAGAATGTGGATACCTAAATTAGGAAACCTACGTCACCGTATATTAGAAGAAGCCCATAAATCTAAGTATACAATGCACCTTGGAAGTGATAAGATGTATCAGGACTTAAGAAAGAATTTCTGGTGGATAGGAATGAAAAAAGGATATAGCAGCATATGTTGCAAAGTGTTTAACCTGTTCACAGGTCAAAGCTGAACACCAGAAACCCTCAGGTTTGCTGCAACAGTTAGAGATGCCCATATGGAAATGGGAATTAATAACAATGGATTTTGTTACCAAATTACCCAAAACAAGAAAAGGTAATGATACAATCTGGGTGATTGTAGACAGACTAACCAAGTCAGCTCATTTTCTACCAATGAAAGAAACTTTCAGTATGGAACAGTTAGCTAAGTTGTATGTAAATGAGATAGTTTCATTACATGGAATTCCTTTATCAATTGTTTCTGATAGGGATAGCCGTTTTACCTCTCATTTTTGGGCAAGTTTCCAAAAAGCAATGGGAACCAATCTGAATCTAAGCACAACCTACCATCCTCAAACAGACGGACAAAGCGAAAGGACAATTCAGACAATGGAGGACATGCTTAGAGCTTGTGTAATTGATTTCGGAGGTAATTGGGACGATCACTTACCAATGATATAATTTTCTTATAATAACAGTTATCACACCAGTAACAATGTTGCACCATTCGAAGCACTTTATGGACAAAAGTGCCGAACGCCAGTCTATTGGGCAGAAATTGGAGAAAATCAACTATCCGGACCTGAGATAGTACAAGAAACAACAGATAAGATTGTTCAAGTCAAGGAACGACTGAAAGCAGCACGTGATCGATAAAAGAGCTATGTAGATAACAGACGCAAGCCGTTAGAATTTCAAGTAGGAGACAAAGTGTTATTGAAAGTCTCTCCTTGGAAAGGAGTGGCAAGATTCATCAAAAGGGGAAAGCTAAGCCCAGGTATATTGGACCTTTTGAAATTATTAGAAGGATAGGACATGTAGCCTATCAACTAAAACTGCCAGAGGAAATGGCTGGAATACATGATGTATTCCATGTATCTAATCTCAAGAAATGCTTAGCTGATGAATCACTGGTAGTACCTCTTAAGGATATAGAGGTAAATGAACAACTTAAATTTGTAGAAAGGCCTCTACAGATTGAAGACAGAAAGGTCAAGAATCTCAAACACAAGAGATTAGTTCTGGTCAAAGTGAAATGGGACTCCAAAAGAGGACCAGAATACACATGGGAGCTTGAATCAGAAATGCAAAGGAAATATCCACACTTGTTCCAGTAGATCTCGAGGACGAGCTCTAAAACAAGGTGGGGAGGATATAACAACCCTCCTAAAATTTTTGATACCCTAAAATAAACCGATCCCCTAAAGATAATTCAAATATCCCAATATGTCCTAAAATACACCCCGTATACGAAAACGGGCCCTGAATACCTTTATTTTTATTAAAATTAAATAAAAACAAAGTTTTAACATCGCTCGCGGGCCGCGAACGTGTTGACCAAGAGCTACGTGGGGCGCGACGGCCTTGCCACACAACGACACCTGGTGCTGCCACGTGGCAGCCACACGTCTAGCCTATAGTGGTGACCAGGCCAAGCTAGTCCCTACTACCCCTATGTTGCGGGCCGCGAGGGACTGAGAAACCAGCCCTATAAATTGGGAGCTCAGGCCTTCAGTCCCAACTCGCACCAAAACTTTTCTCTCTCGAAATTCTCTAGTGTAGGCACTATTCTCGGGTATAATACCCCCTTAAATAACGAAGTTCTACCCCGTTGTAAGTATCATAACCCCGGTTACGTATTAGATACGTTGCCCGATTGATCCAGGGTTCCGTAACGGCTGTCGTGGTTCTGCCCGACGTAGTCATTGGAATGCCGTCTCGGGGAGGGTATTACTAATTTAAATATTGGGTTATTATACTAACGCGTGTGCATTTGTGTATTTAATAGATAATCACCAGGAAATCCTAAAGGAAAACCCTAAGACAGCAATGTGAGTAATCTCCTTTTTGCAAATTGTTTTTACAAAACCTCATATGATTAACATTATATTAAGCAGTGATTGAGTATTTGTATTCTACAATTATCATCGGTATGTTGGGGTTTTGTATACAAAATTTGTTACTACCTTGCGAGGAGTAACATGACCACAAGTCGGGTTGACAGTACCGTGGGTGGTAATTAAAGTAGATGGAAACAAATGTAATTGCGCGACCACCCTCAATACTGTACAACGGTTTTACTTAACTTAAACTGAGATTCACTCACCAGTATTTCCCACTGACAAAATGTTTTTAAATGCGTTTCAAGTAACAAAATGTGAAAGCCAAATAGAAGCCAGCTGGACAGCACTGAAGGCTTGGAAAAGTGGCTCTAACGTTACCTAAAATAAAGAGATGTTTTATTAAATAAAATAGGGTTTATCCCTATGAAAATGTGTGTACTTAAAACTTGGGATTATTCCCACGTGTTTAATATGATGAAAGTGTGGTATTTTACTCTGATAAAATATTTCCTAACTATGATCCTGATGTGATTCCGCTGCCAAAATGATAAACACATGGATACCACCGAAACTGGCCGCGGCCGCCCGTTCCCGGGTTGTTAGGGGACGAGGGTTGCGACAGCTAACTTTTAAATTTGGTTTTGGATTTTTGGTTTGGTGAACTTTAAACATTTGGTTTGTTAGGGTTTCACTGTACTGTAATTAAATGTTCAGTATGATTGGTGTATTGATCCTGGTCACTCACACGCCTCACGGTATTACTCTGCTTGTGGATTTTGAGGGTGTGACAATAACCCTTCTATTACCCTACACGATCGATATAGGGCTCCGTAACGCATGTCAAGGCTCTGCCCGACTCAGTCATTGGAGTTCTGTCTCGTGTTACACTCGATTGATCTAGGATTCCGTAATGCATGTCAAGGCTCTGCCTGACTCAGTCATTGGAATTCTGTCTCGAGTTGTATGGTTAATGTGATTTGGGTTATTTTACTAACACGTGTGCATTGTTTAATTTTAATAGATAATAACCAGAAGATCCCCAGGAAACTTTAGTTTTACCTAAGTCTACAGTGTAAGTACATTCACTTTTTCTCACTATTTGAGAGTACATTTTTGTGAGTCAAAATGTTTTACCAAAACCTCAAATGTTTTCAAATTAAATTACAGTGATTAAGTCTTTGTAATTCTACAATTGCTGACAATATTATGGGGTTTGTATACAGTACTTGATAACCTTCACAATTGGGCACGGGTATCCAATGTGTGATATGACCATAGTCACAAATCCGTCGAGTGACACGTACTGACCGAGTAATTGTGTAGATATAAACATTGTAATCGCCCTTAATACTGTAATGTGTAAACAACCGATGCTTTACCAAAATGGAATGTACTTGCTAGTATTTCTTGCTGATAAAATGTTTTTAAAATGCGTTTCAGGTAACACAATGTGAAAGCCAATAGAGGCCAGCTGGAGAGCACTGAAGGCTTGGAATAGTGGCTATAAAAGTTCCTAAATAAAAAAAGAGTTTTTATTTTCAATAATTAGGGTTTATCCCTACTAATATACTGTCAAATAAACTTGGGTTTTATCCCAAAGAGTTGTTATAAAAAGTTTGGTGTTTTTACTCTGATAAAAATATATTTCCTAACTACGGTCTTGATGTATTCCGCTGCCAAATTAATAAACACCGATACCACTGATCTGGATCTCGCGACACCGCTCCCGGGGTAGGAGTCGGGGTTGCGATAGAGAGTGGTATCAAAGCTACAACCACTGGTTTAAGCCAAAGAAGTGTTCTGCTGACACTTAAATTATGTGTTAGGAAATAACTTATGTGTAAATATTGTTTTGTGTTATTTAACTATTTGTTAGTTTACAGTATGAGTGAGCAAGGAACATCGGATGATTATCGTCATATAGTTAGTTCACCAAAAGATGAAGGAACATCATCTCAACCTAATCCCTCAGGATACTCAGCCGATACTAAGGAAGAGATATTTATATTTAAGGCACAGTCTGAGGAACCCTTTACTACTAAAAAGAGAGGTTGGTTTAACAGAGGAGCACATGAGAGAAGAAAAATAATGAAGAAGTTACAACAGCAGAGAGCAATAGTCAGAGCTAATAGGGAAGTGAATGCACAGACTCAGGAGAGAGTCGTTAGGCCACCTTGGGAAGAGGAACTAGATAGACAGCTGGTTGATTTCCATATGCTAGCCACTACAGCAGTAGACTCTACCCTAAACCAAAGAACTAAACCACCATCGTTACCTTTATTCCAAGACCAACAAATGCTAGAACCCAACCATGAAAACCAATTCCCGATACCTGCATTTGACCCCAATGAGTTACCTAGAATCCCAACCCCAAACCCTTTGGAATATGATCCATGGTTTGATGACAATAGGTCGTACTCGACTCTATATACTCCCAAAGAACCAATGCCTTTAGAACGTGATCCGTGGTGGGATAATGATAGAACATTTTTCGAAATGAATAGCGCAGACCCTTATGAGGAACCCGTACCTCATACTGACCCAGTAGACCCACCAATGAGTCAAAAATGTGTGCAGGAACTCCATCAGTATGGAGAAAATTTAGTAAATGAAGGGAATCGAATTCGAGAGATAGAGGAGAAACTAGTTTGGAAATACGATGAGCGGGAAATGCAGTACTGGATAAACGACACTTAGAAAATGCCTAGGTATATGTGTATTTTGTATTTTAAAAAATAATAATAATATCTCTAGATAGACTAAAATAGATACGGATGTATACCTACTAGTATATTTGATTTCCAGTTGTAGTATTTAACCAATGCATATATATATAGAAAAGAGTAAAAGTCGCAATGATTGACGTTTTTGATCAAATTGTTGGTATAACTATGTGTAAGTATTTGTATTAAATTTATTTTGTGATAATTAATACTTAATAATTGTTCACAATTCAGATGGACAACGAAGTAAAATAGGAAAACCAGAATAATGAGAACAATGGAAACCAAATAAATAACAGTGTCATCCAACATATAGTAGCACAAGAAATTATAGATGTTGTGCCCTATATTATCAAGACTGTTAAAGAGGCAGAAAATAATAAGTCTGCAAATGGAAGTAAATGTCAACACACTGAGCCAAGTCACAGTGTGAACGATAACTGACCAATAATCCAAGCCCCAATTCCTAAAAGAAGAAGAACCGCTTCTTATGGCTGTTCTTATAAAGAATTCTTGGCTTGCAAACCAATAGAATTCTCAGGCAATGAAGGAGCCATTGCAGTCTTACGTTGGATAGAAAAGACAGAAGCAGTCATAAAATAAGTAAATGTGTAGATAAAGATAAGATTATGTTTGCTTCTAATCTTTTCAAAAATGCAGCCTTAAAATGGTGGAATGCTATTCTCCAGTCTAGGGGAAGTGACAGAGTTTATAATATAGAATGGATCAACTTTAAGGAAATGGTTGAAAGAAAATTATGTCCTCCCAATGAGAAGGAACAAATCGCCAATAAGTTCCTAAATCTTAGAATGATTGGAATAGACTGCAAAGGTTACACTACCATATTCTTCGAATATGCTAGAATAGTACCAACCTTAGCCTCACCTTAACCAGTGTTAATCTCCCGTTATATTTGGGGATTGATTAGTAAGATTAGACATGTAGTCAAGGCAGCTAGACCGCAAACCATAGAAGAAGCAGTACAACTAGCTAATACCTTGACTGATGAATTGGTGCGCACACAAGAGGAAAATTAGAGAAAGAACTTAACTCAGAAGCTTACCTAGGAATTTCGTTTTGGTAATTCATACCGTGGAAAAGGAACATGTTCTTCTGCACCTTACTGCAAGTTTTGTAAAAAGAAGCACTTAGGAAAGTGTGCTGTGTCCTGCAACTTTTGCAAGTACCCAGGACATAAGGAAAAAGATTGTAGGAGAAAAGCTAGTTCCATAATATGCTATAATTGTGGAGAAGCTGGTCACATCAAACCGAACTGTCCGAAACTAGCTCTAGCAGTAACCAACAAGGCTAAGACAACCGAAACTCCTAAGAAAAATGCCAGAGCGTTTTTCCTGACAGCTGAGGAAGCCAAAATGATCTCGGATGTGATTGCCGGTACGTTCTTAGTTAATAATATATTTGCCAAAGTATTGTTTGACTCTGGTGCCAACCAAAGTTTTATCAATACTTCTTTCTACAAACTTCTTGACCAACCCTTAGCCAAACTTCAACAAGAGTGTCTGGTAGAGACAACAAACGGAAAATCCATTAAGATAAGTGAAATCTTGCAGGAAGCAAGAATAGAAATCTTGAACCATCATTTCTTTGCTAACATTTATCCAATGAATATGGCCGGATTCGATGTTGTATTAGGAATGGATTGGTTGGTAGCCAATAGTGCTAGTATATTATGTGATCAAAAGTCAGTACAAGTAAGTAGACCAACTGGTGAAAAGATCACAATTAAAGGAGATAAGCCAACCAGATCGACAAAATTCATCTCTGTGATGAAAACGACAAGTTATGAAAGGAAAGGAGGAATAGTATATATGATTTCTGTAATCATTAATACTAAAGGAAAAGAATTAAAATATATTCCTGTAATATCTAAATTCTCAGACGTCTTTCCAGAAGAGTTACCTGGATTACCGCCTGATAGAGAGGTTGAATTTAAACTTCACCTAATACCAGGAACGACACCGATTGCCAAAGCACCATATCGGTTAGCACCAATGGAGATGCAGGAACTGAAGAAACAATTGGACAAACTTCTTGACAAAGGTTTTGTACAACCAAGTTCATCACCGTGGGGAGCACCAGTGTTGTTTGTTAAGAAGAAAGACGGATCGATGCGTATGTGCATTGACTATCGAGACTTGAACAAGGTTACGATTAAGAATCGGTACCCACTACCGAGAATCGATGATCTGTTTGATCAACTTCAAGGAGCTCGATTCTTTTTTAAAATCGACTTACGCTTAGGATATCATCAACTGAAAGTACAGGAAGAAGATATTCCTAAAACTGTTTTCAGAACGAGACACGGTCATTATGAATTTATCGTCAAGCCATTTGGTTTAACCAATGCCCCAGCCGAAGTTAGGGACATGATGAACAAGATATGTAAACCATACCTGGATAAATTCATAATTGTCTTTATATACGATATTCTAATTTACTCTAAGAATAAAGAGGAACATGCAGTGCATCTGCATACACTTCTAACATTATTGAGAAATGAGAAGCTTTATGCTAAATTCTCAAAATGTGAATTTTGGTTACAAGAAGTGCAATTCCTTTGACATCTGGTTAATCATGAAGGAATTCATGTGGATCCCACAAAGATTGAGGCAATTACTAAGTGGAAAATGTAACGCCTCATATTTTTCGTAATTCCACGTTCTTAGAAAATACGAGACCGTTCCTTTATTTTTTAGAATCGCAGTCGAAAACGGATTAAAAACGACAAGGAAACGTTTTACGCGAAAACGACAAATGACACAACTTTACACAATTTTTACCGTTATAGACGAACGAACGCGCCAAACGCGACTAACGATTCTATTTTTTTATAATTTGATCCTATAAATTTAATTCACGACGCTCCAAGAAGTTCGGGTTCGTAAATGGATTTCGTAGGAACTAACGGGCCATTTATAAAAACGCAAAGTGGGCTTGTGGGCCTTGGGCCCAAACCCAAGCCCACTAGTGAAAACCTAACTATAAGTAACTACACTAACCCTAATAACCTCATTTTTCACCAGCCGCCCTCTTATGCTTTTCCTCTCAAAATCCCTGATTAGACCCTTTTCTTCTCAAAACCCACACATCCCTTTGCTATGAGTTGAATAGTTTGGAAGAACCAAGCTTCACCGAAAAGTGACGCTCCGACCATCTACCTTCGCCGCTCAATTGACACGTTTTGGGTGCAATTCTCGCATGATTTCTGTGTTTCATCGATCGACCACTTAACCGTTTGAACGAGTCCCATCACACATTCACACACTCTGTTTTGTTCGGTTGTTTTCAAGCCGCCAAGCATCTATTCCTCATTAGTCTCACATGGCGATTAAGGTAACAAGTCATTTCCATGAATTCTTGTCCGTTTCATGCACCACATAACAACACATAAACCAAAACATATATTATTCAACTAAAATTTGTTCTCTGACATGCCTTCTTAATTGGTGTACCATCCTTTTAGTGACAGTACGTCATATTCTAGTAGTGACATTATTTCTTGAATCATATTTTCTTTTCTAAATAAAATATACACCACTTTTAGGATAAAAATTAGTGGGTTGTCAGAATTATATTTGTTTATTTAGTAGTGTACTTATATGAAAAGGAACTATCAAAAGCTAAAAGTTATATATCTATTTGTTAATTTAAAAGATGATGCAGACTATGGATTTCATATCTCAAAGTTAGCTAAATTAAATTATTTACAAAATGATTTACTAACTAAGAGTAATTGTATCATCAAATTTTGAAGTATTAAGTTTAGTATGAACTTACATACGAACCAGGACTATTATAATTTTACTATTGGGATTATTAATATAATATGTGAACTACATATTCATTCGGGTGCAAACATATGCATATATGCATAGTTTTGGTAAAATTATTTGGTGGTAAAAAAAAGTGGCTATTAAAATATAAACACAAATCAAGTCTCTTTAATAGATTTAGGTTATATAAAAATATTAATTTGTATTTAAATTGGGCATATTTTTTTTTGGATTCTAGGTTATTCAAAAGTCCCCAAATTATAGCATTCGATCTTATAGTTTTATTTTGTGTTGGTTGTTTAGAATTTTGTTATTTTTTTAGGGTTTCTAACTCGTCGGTATTCAAATCGTGTGGTTGCGATTTTAGTTGATCGAATCTTCGCAAACTGTGAGCATACTCGATCCCTTTTTACGCTTTATTACCTTTGGGATGCAATACATGTACTTTGAATCAAATACACAAACATGCTAAAATTTTGTTTATACAAATAATCTCTATATTTGCTCATACGTATTATACTTGCAATCATACGTGTTATACTTGCAATCATACGTGTTAAATTCATATGCTTGTACTTAGTCATTGCCATGAAAAATCTGTTTAAAACATTTTTATATTTACACTCAAACTTGTATGCTCGCCAATACTTTTTGTATTGAACCATGCTTTAACATGTATTGCAGGGTTGGATGATGCAAGGAATCTAGTAGGGTTGCCTAGAAACGTAATTAAACTCTAATACTTGTTGTTCTGTATTTTATTTTCAAACATGTTGTAATTTGTTTCCAATCTTTGTATGAGACCAGTAATCAATGAAATGAAACCTAATTACTTGAATACTTGTATTTTATTTATTTCAAACTTGTGGTATTTCTAGTTCAAGCAATGTAAACACTAAAAAGTAACTATTAAATACTTGTCACGGTTAGCGTTATGAAGTCTCTTGCAATCTATTTCGTCTCATCCCGATGTTTCCGTCATCGGTTGGGGTGTGACAGAAAATCCCTGATTAGCCAACAGAAGTACGGAGTTTTCTTGGACTGGCAGGGTTCAAACCTGAAGGTCAAGAACATCTTGTCTGCAAGCTAAAGAAATCCATATACGGATTGAAGCAAGCTTCATGTCAATGGTATCTTAAGTTTGATGAAGTCATGAAGACTCAAGGCTTTATGAAGAACCAAGTGGATCAATGCACCTACCTCAAGATGAGTGGGAGCAATTTTGCTATACTTATCCTTTATGTAGATGATATTCTATTGGCAAGTAATAGCTTAGATATGTTGCATGAATCGAAGCGCTTACTCTCGCATAACTTTGACATGAAAGATCTTGGAGAGGTTTCTTACGTTATTGGCATCGAAATACACCGAGATAGAAGAAATGGAATTTTTGGCTTATCACAAAAGGCTTACATTGATCGTGTCCTTAGTCGATATAACATGCAACACAGCTCTCCCTCTGTAGCTCCAGTAGTTAAAGGAGATGTTTTCCGTTCTTTTCAATATCCGAAAACTGAGGATGAAAAGGCGCAAATGAGAATGATACCTTATGCCTCAGTAGTTGGGAGCCTAATGTATGCTCAAGTCTGCACTCGTCCAGATATCGCTTATGTTACAGGGATGCTAGGTCGTTATCTGTCTAATCCTGGCCTTGATCACTGGAAAGCAGCGAAGAAAGTACTTCGATATCTTCAGGGGACGAATGACTATAAACTGACTTATAGAAGAAGTGATGTTTTGGAAGTGGTTGGTTATTCTAATTCTGACTTTGTTAAATGCAAAGATGACAAGAAATCCACTTCAGGGTATATCTCTATGTTAGCCGGCGGACCTATTTCGTGGAGGAGTGATAAACAACACCTAACTACAACATCCACTATGATGGCAGAATACATTGTTGTATATAATGCCACCTATCATCGAATGTTGCTAAAGAATCTGATTACTGGACTCAAAGTTGTTAATTCCACATCTAGACCATTGAAGTTGTACTGTGATAACTCAGCTGTCGTTAACTTCTCGAACAGTAACAGTTCGACCGGAGCTGGATTATATCTTGATACAAAGTATTTGTTCGTATGTAAGACCCACATCAGAAATTTACACGATTACAACTTTAAAATACGCATTTCAATACTAAAAATGCGACTTTACAAAAACTTAGTTGTAAGCGTTTACATAAATCACTTATAACAAAACAAAACAAGATTTCATGCGGAAGCTTTATTTAACATGTGTTCGGTTCTTGTTGACGCTTGATCTTCATCCGGGACTTCTCGACATTCACCTATGATCAAAACCAGCTTAAAAATTAGTTTTGATAGTTAAATAACAAGCACAACAAGGTAAATGGGTCAAACAAACAAAATAAACAAAAATTGGAGGTTTTTACCCCATTGCCGCACGCGACGGTATTCCCCTTTGGGCGTCGCACAACGCCACGCCCCCATTTTGACAGAATGTGTTGATGCTGGTGCTGCATATTACCAGCAACCCAATTTTTCACAAAACGGACACAACTTTCTCGTTTTTGATCCGTTTCGCGTCACATTTCTTCCTACGTGACCGTAATTTATTCTCCATCATATGGAGTTAACATCCGACATCCGGATTAACAAAATTTTAGACTTTTAAGCCTTCGGCTTAAAATGTAATAATGAACTTTTGACCCGTTCGTGTATTAATCAAACAAACATGTTTGTTTGATCTCAATTTCTCATAAACTTTATAAAGTCAATGTTATCTATCGTACTAGATTCAAATCCCGGGTTTATATACATTCTTAAACCCGTTTTTACTTAAATGCTTATTTTGACCCGTTAAGGGATTTTAAGCATATTTTAGACATGAATCGCTCTCATTCGTTTCTAGCATTTTATTCCCACTGTTATTAAGGTCTCATGGGCCTTTGTCGTTTACTTGATCGAGTCGCCAATTTGGCCACTTGATCATGTAAATTTATTGATTTGTTTATTCCACGCTATTATCATAATAAATAGCGTATTAACCAGTTTCTTAATTTGAATATTGACCTTAACCGGTCTCACTAACTAGACTTATTAGTCCAGTTACTTTTTACCTATCACTCGGGTTACAATGTGATTACAGTTCACATTACTTTTCTTGACCGTGATAGTGTCACGTCATGTTTAGATTTATTTCAACCTTTCATTATCGGAAGATTTCTTTTCGAATGTATCATCTTGCACTCATTGGTGTCAAGACTCGTATCTTTTAATATTTACAATTTCTATTCTTATCAGAATAGTCATATTTGTTAAAACGTTGTTTCTTACTAAAACTGAATTTTAGTTTAGTATCTTCTCTTTAACTTTTGTCTATTATCCATACAAGAATATTGACAGTTAAGAATTTATTTTTGTTCATTCTTATTTTACGCGGGGATTCTCAACTAGTTCCCTCACTTTGCCTAAGTAACCCGTAGGTTCTTTCACTTAGCCTCGTGGGCTATTTCTCTAGGCTTTCACCTTATTAAGGCAAGACCCTTATAGTTCATTTCTTTTTGTTTATGACCCCACGGGACATTTTGGTCCCATAGACCTTTTCATTATTTATAACCCAAAGGTTATGTTGATCCCGTAGATCATTTATTACTCATATCATTCTTAAAATACATGTTTGGTGTCAAGGAACCTTGTTTATGTTTGAAAATCATTTGGTTTCAAGTTTAAGATCCCTTAACCTTGACTGTAGTTTGTGACTACAATCGTTTTATTTTGGATCATTCTCCAGACTCTATGACTTCTCATGTCATTTATGCGTCGGTTCATCTTATGCTCACCGTTATCTGGTTTACATATATTCATATTTGATTATGTCCCATTACCTGGCTCATTATTCTTTTGCGTTTAACGCTACCGTTATCCGGCTTGCGCTTACCTATGCCATCCGGCATTGTATTGTATTCAACCCGTTTAACCTCAGAATAGTTGAACATATTTATTCAAAATTTCTATTTACAAAATTTTATAGTCTTTTAGTCATAACTCATAATTTGAGTCCCTTGACTTTCAATCCGCGTTCCCGTCTCTAGGTTTACGCATGTGTTTAATTTCCTACCCATCAATCGGGTGATTTAACTGAAGTCATTATTAATGTAACCCTTTAGGTATGCATTAAGACTTCGTTTTGACTGGTTTGGGTGTCTTAGCGAAATCCATCGCTTTATTTAACCAAACCTTTATTCTTTATGTGACCATGCTTGATGGTCTTATAAATTCTGAACGATAATTATCGTCATCATCCTTTCTTTACTACGACCAAAGTCAATGACTTCGATCATCTTTTGTATGGGCAATACCTTCGTTTCTATGACCTCGCGGGCCATTTATAGTTTGGTTTTACATGCCCTTTTTGTCAACCATGGCTCTTTCATCCAAAATGACTTAGTTCACGAATTTCCTTGGGTCATTTCTTTCTATGCGTGCCATACATTGTTTTTATGGTTCCCTGAAAACCATTTATACGAGTATGCCCATAAGATTTCTTAACCCCAAGGTTCCTTTAACTTTTTCATTCGTCTCGACCTTACCCCATCGGACATAACTATGCTCATTATAAGAAGCTCATGGTATCATGTGATCACTACTTACATGGCCAGAGTAAGCGATCAACACATGGTACACATGACCTTATTATAATTACCACCTCACGTCCCATGTAAGTAATCTCTCGATTTATTTCAATTGGTAAAACTTTATTTAATTGTCAATTAACAATTACCAATTTTACCCGTTTTATCCTTGAACACTTACAATGTTCCTTTTTATAACCGTTTATATAATCACATTCGTCGATGTGATCATTACTTTTCTCAATTGAATCTTTATTATTATACAAATCATCATATAAGGGCTTACTTGTAAATTGATCCTTACTTTGCTTAGGTTTTAAATTTGGGATTGTAGTATGATTAATGGGGGTCCTGAGTTGAATAACTGACTTAAAGAATGTATTTTTCTGCTACAATTTTGGTTTAAAACTAAAATGAGTATTAACTCCTGATCAGGCTTATCTAATACCCATAATAAATGATCACGCGGCCAAGTGGGAGAATGTTAGCGTAAATTATTAATAAATAATTTATGGTGCCTTTATTGATCATTTATCTAATAATCAGATCAATATTTACCTTAATATCCCTATAAAATTAACTGGACTTTATTTGATGGACGTAAAGGCCTGCACTAGTTAATTAGGGTTTCCCCTTGGGTGAAGCATATAAATACATGTTATTGGGGAACCCTAATTATACACCATAAAGTTTACGGCCCCCTCACTACAATAACCAAATTCGTATTCAACTGGTGATCTAACTACTATCATCATCTCTCTCCATCCTAACTGCTCACCCTAAACGGGAACCGATCAAGATGGCTTCTTCTTCATCTCTAACCACTACTGGATTGTCAGGTATATCAAGATCCCTAAAGTGTTTTTCCATTAGATATTAAAAGAACTAATTAACAATCTTTTTTTAAAATCTTGAACTATAAGTTCTATAACCAAGTAAACGTAAACATTGTAGTCCGATTCTATTTCACTTCCTCGGTCAACATACCAAGTTTTTCGGCGGATCCAGCCCACATTTGTGGGTTCCCAGGAACCCAGTGCATTTGGAAAAAAAATAGTGAGAACCTTATAGAATCTAGAAAAAATTAGTGAGAATTAAAGAGAATTTACCAAAAGGAACCCATTACAATAAAATCCTGGATCCGCCACTACCCCTACCCGTTACCCGTCGTAGCATGTACTAGTATAAATTTCAACTTAACACTTTGATATAGGGTTAACCAGTCGAGGAAAAAAACAGTGAGATATTGTAGGCAACCGTCGATTCACGAGCAACGAGTCTCTGATACCAAGTCACATAACCGAGAGTGTTTATTACACAATCAACTCACAATGTTTTATTAAGAAAAATGATTACAAAGAACATAAACTTGAAATGTAGAAAGGGCAAATATAAATAATGAGACAGTGGGTTATAAACCCTAAGATCAATTCTAACAAGAAAGTGATGGGCACGATGTTTCAGTTTGCAAACCTTCAATAATCGCTCGTATCTTCAAACCAAATGGCTGCACCAGTGTTATATAGAGAGTTCCCTTATCAATAAGAAAGGCAAGAGCCAAAGTTAAGGCAATCAGAAGCTCGAGCCAGAGAGGATGAAAAGAAGAGGCGCCATATTCTTTTACAAGATACTGCAGGGCTTGAAAATAATGGGCTTGTGAGGCCAACCACCAAAAATATACCAGAATTGAAGAAAGCCCAATATGCAAAAAAGAAAAAAGAAAAAAGATTATTAAATTGATTTATGAAAGGGAATAATAGAATATTAACAAAATTTAACAAATAATCAAGTTTTTGTAGTCGAGTTAAATTTCCAAACTCGGGTGGTATGCAACTACTGATGTTGTTATATCCCATCAACAAGGCTGTCACGTTCTTGCATTTACTCCAGTTTTGAGACAACTGCCCATGAAAGTTGTTATGGTTGACGTCAAGTAGATCTAAACTTGGATGCACCCCAAAACTATTTGATATATCTCCAGTAAATTGATTAAATAAAAAATGACCTCTTATTAAGCTGGAGCAATTCCGTATGCCTATTGGTATTGGACATGTGAAATGATTATGACTTAGTGATAAGTATTGAAGGCACAAATCTTTAGGCAAATGTCCAGATAATTGATTATTGTCCATTTCTAGCTCAAGCATGTCTAGGCTTGCCAATACTCCTTGTGGTATAGCTTGGAGAGAAGATTCAATTTAGTGATTTACCAGTCTCTTGCGGTATTGAACCATTAAACACTAGTACAAAAATGGTTTATTGAGGCGTTTAAAATCATTTTTTGACATGGTTTATGGACCGCCCCAACAAATAGGGAGTCAAAAAATAAAGCTATCTTTTAGCACGGTTAAGAAACCGCGTCATTAAATAGAAACAATAGCGTCATTAAGTAGAAACAGATGCGTCCAAAGCCACTTTAAATAGGGAGTCAAAAAATAGGCTATCTCTTAGCGCGGTTAAGAAATCACGTCATTAAATAGAAACAACCGCGTCATTAAATAGAGTTAACAAAACTTTCTAAACCATTAATAATAATAATAATAGTAATAATAGTAATAATAATAATAATACATGTAACTTTATATATTACCATAACAAAACAAAAGTGAGTCGATAGATTCGAAACAAACATAGATAAACACAATACTTTGCTACCAAATCACAATAGTCGAACTCTCATCTCAACACAAAATAAATAAAAAAACTTCAACTCCTACATAAAGGTATCTCCCACTTAAAGTTCAAACATAAAATGAAAAAACTTCAACACCTAAAGAAACAAATTTGCAGCAACAGTTCAAACACATAACGAAAAACTTCAACTTCAATTGTGGAACACCAGCATTGACTTTTTGTCGTGACTTGCTCTCTTCTTGGTTTCCATTACCACACCAGTGACTGACAAAATTTAAATCAAAATCAATCAAGACTATATATATGATAAAATCATATTAGTTATACTAACAATAAGCCTATATACGGGCTATACTATCAATAAATGATTACATATGAGAATAGTATTCATTTTCTAATTATCTTAGGTTGGTTTACCATATTCGACATGTGTAAATGCATTTTACCTGTTGTCATGCATGCCTCTGACCCGCTGGAAACACCCTACTGGAAACACCCTATTTATGTGTGTATGTGTGTATGTGTATGTATAACTTACTTGGCTAAATATGGTGCAACAAAAAAGTTTTGTCAATATGGAACGTAAAAATATCTATGATGTGTTCTTGAACGCCTTCGGAATTTTTCATGCACGAGTCACCTTTGATGTGGTGCGGATTAAAGAATTCACAATGAGAATTGTGTGTCTCATAAAAATACCTTAAATCAAGACCATATAAATATGATAAAGTTAGTAAACTTAATTGTATCTATAAAATGTTACTGTACCATATAAAACGATAATAAAAACTTACATCGCAAACCAATGTATCACAGTGATGTCAAGCCAGTCATTAGAAAATAGTTGTAACAGCTCCACATATGGAATACTATCTCGAACAGTCTGGGGATACATCTTGGTCGGTGAAGAAATCTGAATGCTATGGTTATCCACAACGCACCTTGATAATAGTTCAACCATGTCTTGAATTGCACGAGGCCTAGTCTTTATTCTTTCCAAAGCAGTAGTTACTTCAGGATCAATAAATTTTAAATCTGCGTTAGGAGCATGAGTACTTTGCATCTGTTGTGCTGGACCAGAATTAGGAGCATGAGTATCTTGCATCTGTTGTTGATATACATGTTGGGATAGTTCATGTACTTGCATTAACTAAATAGGATTATAAAAACAATATTACTACTTACAGATTGTTATAGTAACAAGAATCAGATTAGTACTCTTTATATATATATATATATATTAGGGAGAGAGAGAAAACAAGAAAGGGAGAAAGAGATATGTGTGTGGATTGTTACAAAAACAAGACACTGATGTTTTACCATATTCATAAAACTCTGATCAGTGTTTTGTTGAATAGGCATTTCTTGTTCATATGGATCGTCTACCTCAATCTGAAATAACAAAAAAAAATGTTATACTATGAACAAATCAAACAAAATTTATATAAACTACCTCTGGGTGATAACATGATATCCCTGCGATGTCACCGGCTGCGATGTCACCGGCTTGTGTTTAAGGCGAGGCGCCTGTGTGGCTTGATGAACCGAGACTCGGGTTCGTTCTTCAGGCACTCACAGACCTGCTGGATGTTTCCTTGTTCACAATCTGCAATTTAACATAAAAAATTAGAGTAACTATAAATATAATGTAATGTATAAACAAATATACATTTAGTGCATCCCTTGGCCATTGAACAAAACTGTGAAGCATGTCTCCAACACATTTAATGTCCATAGTTTTTGTTAATTCAAGAACCGGCATTTTCTCGCAACCTTCAATGACATTATCTACTTGAACTTTTACAAAACCCCGGCTTATTAGTTTGCCATGTAGAATCCTATCAGAAGTTGGCCATATTTTCCCTATAGCCACCGTCAATTCATGTTGGTGCACTAAATGTCTGTTGATTACGTCATAATCAAGTCTTGTGTCTAGATAGGTTGAATGTACACACAACAGGTTCTTAATTAGGGTTTAGACATGTTGAACATGAAGATTTCGCTTGAAACCAGTTCAAGCGAAATCAACAGAACAGGATTTCGCTTCAGACTAGTTCAAGCGAAATCTACATTCCTATAAATAGGGTTGTGTTGTTCATTTGTGAGAAGGACTTGGATCATTGCTTGTGGAACGAAACTCTATCAAATTGTAATCAGAAAGCAATAAAAGAGAAGAAATTAAAGAGAATAGCTGTTGTAACTTCGTATGCATTGATTCCGCCTTTACATATGAAGATGAATGTCCTTGACTGACTTTTCGAGGTCGTAGATTGGTCCAACAAGTGGTATCAGAGCTCAGGACGAGGAGTTCATACTACTACAGCTTGATTCTACTGATTTCTCTCATTTCTACTCATTTCTTTTTATATTTTTCAGATCTGAACAAGTTCCAACGGTCGAAATGGTCTGATTTTCAAGTATATCGTGTAAAACGTAGTTTTAACAAAGCCTACAAAGATTTGGACTAAAACTCAGATTAAATCTTGTGAAAAATTACCTAAAACTAGGTTTCGCTTGAAAGTGTTCGAAATTATAGGTAGATTTCGCTTGAAAAAAAATAAGGTTTAGCTTGAAAATCAGAGGTTTCGCTTGAATAATTCAAGCGAAATAGAGTTGATAGGTTTCGCTTGAATCTGTTTGTTTTTAATCCTGGATTTCGCTTGAAGTAGTTGAAGCGAAATAGTTGATTTCGCTTGAATTAGTGTTGTTATTTGATTTCGCTTGAAATACTTTGAAACAGAATTTCGCTTGAAACTTGTACATATCAGATTTCGCTTGAACAGTATTATTAAGCTGATTTCGCTTGAAGCTGATTATATTTCAAGTATTTCGCTTGAAGTTGCTGAATTTTCAATACTTAAAATTTGTCTAAGTGTTCTCGGTAATTCATTGTTACGTATTCAGTCAGTTTGAACTGATTGTTTGTTTGTTTGCACGTGATTCGAGGTGATTTACAAGGTACAAATATCAAGAAGAAGGTTTAAAATGTCAGGAGAAAGTGCTCATGATAGTTGGTGGAGAAGAGACAGTGCAAGATGGGAGATTGGCAAATTGAATGAACCATTTAAAGAAGCACAAAGAGCCAATAGATGGAATGAAGAGTTAGAGTGTTACATGGATCCACAGGGTAATCCAGTAGTTGATCCATCAAAAGTGGATTTTGATGCTGTTACCAATGTGTTTCCAAGTGAGGGCACGTTCAACACAAGAAGGCTTTCTGATAAAAGCTATTTGCCAAATTTGATGAAAAAGTTAAAAGAAGTTTTTGAAGAAAGTCTACCAAAGGTAGTAGAAATGAAGAAGCGAAAAGAAGAAGAATTGGAAAAGATGGTTGAAGATTTGAAGAAGAAAGCTTTAGAGGAAGTCAAAGCGGAAGCAGTAAAAACTGAGAAAGAGATTGTTCAGAAAGAGAAGAAACAGATTGAAGATATTCAGACTTTGAAAGCTGAAAAGAAAACTGATGATGAACATATTTTGGAGTTGCGCTTAAACTGTGAAAAACTGAAAACTGAAAATGTCAAACTGTTGAGTGATGTGGATAGTTTGACATTGGAAAACAAAGGTTTGAAAGAAAAAGAAAAAGATTTTCAAAATCAAATCAAGATTTTAGAAGATGAGAGAGATATTTTTGGTAAAGATAATCTTGGAAAACAAATTGAAATCAATTCTCATCTTGCTAAAATCATTCAGCTTGAAAAAGAAGCTGAAAAAGCTCAGATTGAAATTAAAGAGCTTGAGGTGAAATTGAAAAGTTTTGAGAATTTTACATCACATGTTTCTCCAAAACCAATTAATTCTGTTCCAATAAGTGACAATGTCACAAATTTTGACAAAGTCAAAGTCAAAATTGAAGATTGTGATGAAATATCTGATGATGAAAAGGAAAAGAAAAGAAAAATATTTTTAGATTTACAAGAAAAATTTAAAAATACTGTTTTGCAATCTACTGAAACAGGTGAATGTTCTAAACAAAAACCTGTTAAGAAGAGTGTAGAACAGAAACAAAAAGTTAAAAATTTGAAAAATGCTAAAATTGAAAATAAAAGCTCATCAGATAAATCATCCAATCATTATCAAAAATCACAAAAATTTGTAAACTCACAAAATGTTGGTAATAAGTGGTGCAGGTTTGACCACAGTGCTCAAAAGCCAAATCAAGCATTGAGGAGGAGAAATGACTATAACCAAGCCAAACAATGTTATGATCTGAAGGTTTGGACTGAACAAAGTGGATGGTACGATAACAGAGTGTGTTACACTTGTGGTGTGAGAGGACACATTGCTGTTAACTGCCAAAGTCAGAGATTCGAAACGAGAAGATGCTATAATTGTCAAATCAGAGGACATATTGCCAGAGATTGCTCGAGGAGATCGATGGGAAGATCGAGGGTTGAATCTCAAAGAACGGTAAAGAAGCCAGTCAACGTCAAGCCCTATGAACAGAAGGTTCTAAAACCTAAAGTTCAGGATCAGACAATTCAAGAAAAGAAAGTTAAACTTTCACAGGGGCAGAAAGACAGACTGCGAAAGAAAAGGAAGAAGGCGAGAGAATATCTCGAGAAAATTTTGTCTTCAGGTTCTCCAGTTGGGTTGAATAAGAGTTCTGATGAATCGATTCACTCGACTGCAAAGCCAAGCAAATCGAATTCTTCAGATACAAATCTGAGGACAGAAAAGAAGAAAAAGAAGAAAGTTATTGGCAATGAATCTGGCTCATCCAAGTCAGACAAGCCAAGTTCGGGCAATGAATCTGATTCCACAAAATCAGAAGAGCCACAAGTTGAGGTAAAGAAAGAAGAGACAGTTCTTTTAATGAATGATGAGAACTTTCCACCATTACAAGCCGCAAACCTAAAATCAAAAGGTGTTGAAACTAGAAAAATGTTTAATAGCAATGTTGAACATATTTTTAGTAAGATGGCTGATGGTAAGGAAAAAGGAGTGAAAGAGTTTTATGAAGAAAAAAGAAAAGCTCAAAATGCGCCTAAGGCTGGTCAGGCTTGGGTGTCAAAATTTGTTGGTTGAATTCCTGACTTGCCGGAGCTTCCAGGTTGGTAAGTGTGAAGCAGGTATCGGCATCATTCTTGAGAAATTCACAGGATGGTAACTGTGATATTTCGTCTTACAAGTGGTCAATCAAGGACATTAAATTGTACTTGATTTGCTACAAGTGATTGTGGTGTTTGATCTTATATTGTTATAATCTGTACAAATTGGTTAAAAGAAAAACAAGGTGATGAGATAACAAACTAATTTTTCCGGAAAAACCATTCTGATTAAAACAAACTTAAGTGTTTTGAAATCATTATGGGAAAATAGTTTGTTGTAAGGGGGAGTGTTGATTGAATACGCCGGAACCCTCACGGCTGAACAAACATGATTACTTTCATCAGATTGAAAAACGGTTTTCAAACTGTTAAGATCAATGGGTTGTAAATCATGGGGGTACGTTATATTTTCTGCAAATCAGAGCACTTGAAGCAGAAAATGGATGGCGAGACAAACCTATCAGTGTTGGTTGTCAAATTTTTCTTTAAATGATTTTGCATTTTAGGGGGAGAAATATTGTTAGAAAATCCAAAAACATTTGAAAATTTGAAAAAGCCAAAAACATGATAAAATTCAAAAAATTGAGTTTTTGCGTAAAAAGAGGAAATGATGGTACATTAGTAGACAGTTACAGTACGCTAAAGATATGGAATGTTTAAATGTGTTAAACGATCTCACTGTGGATGTGTCGGTAGATTTTTATACATTTAGTAAACTTTTTCGGGATATAAACCTAAATTTCACACTTGCTTATTTCGTGGGGAACACTACTTGGATATATAGGTAACCCCTGAAATCTCGTTTGAAAGGTTTCGTATTCTGATATACTAGGTCTTTATACTCAGTGATATCTGGGGTATTATTCCGGGACTTCTGCTGAATGGAAATTCTGACCTAGTCCTCGAATAATACTTTCTGCAAATGCTTGAAACACAGCATCACCCTCAGCATATATGATAAGACAATAAAATTGCTTAGCAATGCTGTTGTAAAAAAGATCCTCTAAAGGGGACACACCCAAGTTGAGTCATGATCTCTCTACTGAACGGTAGTTCTGACCTGAGCTCTCATGATTCTTCATAAATTATTAACCCCTTACAGATATTATTTGTGTTATAATTGCCTGTAAGACTGAATATTGGGATCTGGATACGGGAGTATATTCAAGAGGTGGGACACATGAATGAGTTTAAGTTCTTAATTCACCTAATTTGTATCCTGAATCAGTTGAAGTTTGTATGAAAATTTAAGTGGATCAGTATATCGACAATCTAAGTGAATTATTTAATGCGTAATGTGATTTTAAGCTCAACGGTACTTGCGACTTGTCATAAACTGATATGATCCTCTAATGCATTCTCAAACCAAAAATATTATTTGTAAATATGTTTGTACATATTTCTTTACTATTTTATATTTTCAGAAAATACAAAAAGATTTTGATTTCTGCTTTATTTTCGACAACTGATGTCTGAGTGCTGAGTTTCAAAATCTAAGTAAGCTGATTGTGTTTCTGAAAATAAAACAAGTTCATTAATTTGAAACTTGAAGTTTTAAAATCAAAAATTCAAAAACAGTTTGTGATATCTCCAAGGTCATTAAGTTGGACTTGGATGATTAATTGTGGGGGATTTGGATGCTTATACTGTTATAGAGCTAGTTTCCGATACGATTCGATGAAACTGCCAAATTCATGAGAAGTGGTTTAGAAGGTTTGAATTATCAGATTACATTATCTGAAAGTTTTAAATGTTGTTACTTATAGTTGGATGAGTGATTGCAGGTTTCTGGAATTTCCACGGAAGCTAAATGTCAAAGCTTGAACCAGATTTCTCAGATTCTAGCAAATTGAGAGGGGGAGTCTGTGAAAGGGGGAGTCTGGGTCAACGGTCAAAGGAAAGATTGAAGTTTGAAGTTTAAAAGTTGAAGATAAAGATTGAGGAGAGTTTTACAAGGTTTGAAGATTGTTAAAGACAAAGACTTAAAGCCAAAGACTTCATCAACATCCAAGGGGGAGTCTGTTGGTGCACTAAATATCTGTTGATTACGTGATAATCAAGTCTTGTGTCTAGATAGGTTGAATGTACACACAACAGGTTCTTAATTAGGGTTTAGACATGTTGAACATGAAGATTTCGCTTGAAACCAGTTCAAGCGAAATCAACAGAACAGGATTTCGCTTCAGACTAGTTCAAGCGAAATCTACATGCCTATAAATAGGGTTGTGTTGTTCATTTGTGAGAAGGACTTGGATCATTGCTTGTGGAACGAAACTCTGTCAAATTGTAATCAGAAAGCAATAAAAGAGAAGAAATTAAAGAGAATAGCTGTTGTAACTTCGTATGCATTGATTCCGCCTTTACATATGAAGATGAATGTCCTTGACTGACTTTTCGAGGTCGTAGATCGGTCCAACAATTCATCACTCAGTTGGTATGGAAAAAACATCTCACAAGGTGTCATTTTCTGCAAAACCATAAAACATTTTTTAAAATATATATCATTTTTGTTTAAGAGCCTATAAAATATATTACCTCAATAGGTGCATAAGACATGTTCGGTCCACCAGAATTCTTGTCAACCCATGATACCGAGCCTCTCTTGTGGTTTGCATCCAAACTATTGCCACTTCTTGCTCGCTTTTTACTACTATTGAACAATCCTCCATAAACATGTGTTGAACCTATATAAACTCAAAATCCAAAACTACATCAGCTTCTATAGATAAAATAAAATAAACTAATATATATGTATATGTGTGTGTATGTGTATGTGTGTCATTACCGATAACCTCGGAGACTGCCCGTGTTCTTCCGCCGTGTTCACGTCCCATAACTCTAATAATTGGGTCATCATTTCCGGCGAAATAACTACCATATTCTATCATCTCTCTCTCAGTACAGACCTATAAAAAGATATTGTTAAATCATTTGTCTCTAATATATATAACTTTAAAGAATTAATCAAACACATCTACTTACCTAACGTTCTATTGTTTCATGCGAATCGGGAGCAAGTTCATACAAGTTAGTTTCTGGGTTTTTTTATTTTTTGACTCATTATCCATGATTTTGCACGTTTATCTTGTATAGTTTTAAGATATGGATACTTTGCTTCAAGTAGAGGCCATATGGTATCGGCTTTAGCATCCAATCCCGCGAACCCAGTTCGTCCTAGTCGGGAGAAGTTTGTGTTCGCGTTTGCACTTGCTTTGGCCTTCTCGCTTATATCCTTCACACAAATCAACAATGTATTATTAATACTTGCAAGCATATACATAATAATAACAACAACAACAACAACAACAACAACAAAAGCAATAATAATTAATTCATACACACCAAAAATTATTTGCTTGTCTTTTTCTTAACGAATTCATCCCAATGTGCAGGATCGAGATATGCATATTTCTCAAAAGGCCTTTTTCCTTTATTAACATAGTTGATAACAAGCCTGCATTCTTTGCCTTTCTAAGCATAAACTTTTTTGGCCTATCATTTTGAATATTCCACAACCTCTACAAATTTACAAAACAAAAGGTTAAATATAATACTTAAAAAATATTTCATATACATGATAATTTGTAAAAAAAAAACATACCTTGGCATCCAACCATAATTCTTCCCACCGGTTTCTTTCAAAATTCTTCGTATCAATATGATATGGAAACGTTTGTCTAACTTTCAACCCAAACCATGACATAAATGGAGAACTCATTGCACCCACTGGCCGATTATTTCTGTCAAACTCTACTTTGTAATCCTCCTCTTTATAATTCTTTTTAAACGAAGCAACACCACGTTTGCCTCTTTTCTACATTGCTACAGTTTACTATTAAACAAAAGACATAACTAGAGTTATTTAATTAGATGCATATACATACTATATGTACACAAAATTACATATACACACAGAAATACATATACATACACAATTGCAAAACCAGTATACATATTTGCCACAGCCAACAGCAACCAAGAATCAATTGAAACATGAACTATAAATTTGAGAAAGTGATATTGCAGAACCAATAACAATTTTTAACAAGACATAAATGCTATCAACATCTTGATTATAGGTGTAATTACATTAATTAGATTACTTAACTAATATTCGATTTGATTAGTAGCATATGGAAATAATACAACAGAATCAAAACTAAAAGCTAATTCTGGCATTTGAAATACATAAAATTTGCAATTTCCAGTTAATTTTAGAGCCCTCGTTCCTATTATAAGATTGCAAAATGTAAAATCATCAAATCAAAAGTGCATCATACAGAATCTAAGAATTGAATCCATGCCCTAATTTCAGAAATCAAAATTGCAGAATAATAATAAGGTTTAAAAAATATAACAACTCGTCAAATAAAGCATGATACACAAAGTAACAAACATGAATGTTAAACTTGTTAAAAATGTAAAGCATCTTATTAAAAATGATTATCAGGTTTTTAATATGCAAAGGTACTTACAAATCAAAATGGAGGAAACAGGGACAATGGGTATGAAGCTACGTTTTTCACTACTTTAATCTGGCAAAATGGGAGACAAGTTATGAACGTGGACGGTTTGGAGAAGTCTAGGTATAAAATTTAGGCGGGATTGTGCTAAATGGGGCGGGAGTGTGTATTTTTATGAGAAAGTTATGATAATGTGGCGGGAGTGGGTATTCTTTTTAGAAATTATAGATTCTATAAGACGGTTTTAATCTTATGATCTATAGTTAGTATATTAAACTACAAACTGGTGCAACTCAAACTGTTTGGTGCAATTATAAATTTTATTAAGAAAGGGCACGTGTTCAAGCTGATTTCACCCAGTTTAAAAAAAAAAACCCATTTTTGGCCTTTCTTTTTAAATCAGTTGCCGGAGAAACGATCTCCGTCGGAGAGAGAGGTCGGATCTAGAGAAAGAGAGTGAGAGATAACAAAGAGCGATGAGATTTTCTGTTGGTTTTTTAACCTAACCTGTCGGATTACCTGACACCGTCGTATTCCACCCCCGAGGAGAACCGCCGGACGTTGTAGGCACGGCGTCTGACAACTCTTGATGGTCGCCGGTGGTCGGAATTCTGGCCGACCATCACACACTCTCGCATCTCAATTCCTCTCTAAATCTCTAATTCTTGTCGCCGCTTGGAATTCTTAAAGAATGGATATGATCTGTTGAGTAGGTTAACAAAGAAATTGATATATGATGTTGAAAAGAGTATAGCTCATCTCCCACTGTTTTTCCTTTGCTTTTCTACCCAGTACCCAACTACCCCCTTTGGAACTCACAACTTATTAAATTAATTCTTTAGGTCTCAAAACCTTGGTATTCTACCATAACTTTGAAACTCATGCAAACTAATTATTACAAACTCTCATCAAAATACTATTTGAAAAGCATTAAACGGTAGGTATGGCAAAAATACCCGAGCTCGACGGGTATACCCGAAACCCGACACAAATGGTACGAGTATACCCGATACCTGACGGGTATTAGGCCGGGTATAAGATTAGTTTTAAAAATTTTCGCGGGTATGAGTCGGGTATGGGATTAGGTGATACCTGACCCGATTACCTAAAACCACATACCCCTTTACCGAACTATATACCCGATCATATACCCGATTTTTTTAATTTATATTTTTATTTTCCATTCACCCTTGTCTATTAGTGATTTATTTTAGTATGTTCATAATGTGAAAAAATAAATCATTTTTTAGTATATGTATTTGATAATAGTATTTATATTTTGTATGTTGTGAAGTATATACATATAAGTGTATAAGTACTATAAAGTTATTATTAATTTATAATAAAATTTATATGTATTTAATATACATTTTTAATTAATAATTGTTGTCGTATAAATAAAATAATCTAATAATTACGATAGTAAAAAAATGTATTTAGAAATCCCAATATATATCTTTTAACAAACTAATGGGTATACCCGATACCGGCGGGTATACCCGCTACCCGACGTGTAATTACCCGACAAATACTTAACGCGTGCCAACAACGGTAAGCGGATACCAAATATCAAAACATAGATAAAAATGATGTAGTAACGATAGTTACTCCGTCCTAAAAACGATTTTAAAAATGTAATATATAATAGTAGGACCCACACGTTCTACACGTTGGAAATTCGGTTGTTTTCAGTTCAGTTATGACGTTACTAACACGTTAAAATATAGATGAGCTCGGTACCGGTAATGGCACCGAAAGTACCGATCCCAAAAATTTCAAAATTAGGTACCGGCACCGAAATGCTCGGTACTATACGGTATGGTATTTGAAGGTAGAACTAAGTAAATACGGGTATGGTGCTAGACCGGTGTCAAACTGAAAGTAACGATTCTGAAAACGCCAAAAGGTGGGTACCAAATTGGTACCGAAAATGATTTGATATAGTAAATTTGGTACCGATGTGATACCGGTTTGATTACAGGATTTGATACTATTTGCTTATCAATAATTAAATATCCAAGTTAAATTGACATGTTACAATTCATTCATTACAGAAAAAGACAAAAAAAGAAAACAAAAGAAGTTGTGTATATAAAACCTCATTCAAACGAAATACAACTTACTTACCACGTGTATGAAAATCAATCTAAATGATGCAATTACTTGCGTTGCTACATGGCATGAGCTCAAAGGTGATGTTAGGGATGAGCTCGGTACCGAAAACCCCCAAAAGTGGGTACCAGTACCGAATATACATGGTACGACAACGGTACGATACCAGTATTTCAGAGTAAAAACCGGTACCGAAAATGTCAAAAGTCGGTACCGATTCGGTACCGAAAATGTATCTGGTTTGGTAAATTTGATACCAGTACCCGGTAATTTAACCCCGTCACCATAAGACTGGAGGGTATGGGGGCCGGCCTTGGCCCGGTGAGGCCCGGCGCCGCACCCCCACACCGCCCCCTGATGCTTGTCCCAGCTTCACCGTCGCCCAGAAGACGTGCTCGCCGACCCTCTCCTTCACACACATACCTATACATACATACATACATACATACATACATACATACATATATTTAGCCCCATCCTCCACCCCCTTAGTCCATCCCCTTTAGGCCCATCCTCACTCCCGGTGACGTGACAGATGACGTGGCGGCCCAACCTCCCCACACCATACCTTCAAGTCTAATAATACTAGTTTGTATAAAGGAGCATAGGACCAAGTCCATGTAAACTCGCACGAACATTTTATTTTTTAGAATGGTAATTGTTTATGAATAAAATAATATAAGTATTTATTTAAAATAAATAATAGTAATAAGAATTTAAACAGGCCATTGTTAATTAGAACAAGTTTATTTTTAATAAATATTATAATTATAATATAACTTTACCACAAGAAACAACTAATCTCTAGATCAAGTGGTGGAAGGCTTGCATTTCTTTTGAGAGATGCAGCTCCAACTCCCACTTGGTGTAGAGTGAGGCACTGGTGGGCAATGATAGGAGACCCAGGGAAACCTGGGTTGGATTCTTGAGCCAAACAGGTTTTACCGGTAATTTCATCGTCGTGCCTACGGGCGGGTGGGTTACCGGGTTTTCCCCGGAATTGGTGGTGGACTCGGGTTACTTTTAGATTACTCTGTTTGTCCAGTGGGTGCCTCGAGAGTGCTCGGGATTGATTCTGTTGGCCGTTCAAAAAAAAGATCTAGTGATAATTAAAAATAATACACAAAATAACAATCTTTTACGAAGTTTCCACTAGAAAATGTCCAATAAAATTGAGATCATCTATCACATGGCTTATCTTCATCATTGTCTATCCTGCCCAAATAAAATTGTATTAATAAACTATAGTTTAAAACATAATATAGATTGTGTATGTATATAAAATCTCAAACCTTGATCATTTAGTTTGATGTTGTTTATCAGCAATATGTCCCTTCCTTGTGGTCAGATCGTAAGTATGTGGTGCCTTCAATCCTGTAATTACCTGGTTGAATACCGACTGAAAATGGTGGTAGATCATCAAACTGATCGTAATCTTCCTCATTAGCGACATTGTCGACACCAATAATACGTTGTTTACCTTGCAAGACGATGTGGTATCTTGGGTTGCTCGGGTCATTGACAAAAAACACTTGTCTGACATGTTTTGCAAGAACAAATGGTTCAGATGCATAGCCAGCACTTTTAAGGTGTACAAGAGTAAAACCGTATTTATCAACTTTGACACCTGTATGGTTATTCACCCATTTACATCTAAACACAGTTTTAGTGAAATTATAATAGTCTAATTCCCAAATTTCTTGTATGACACCGTAATAAGAATCTTTAGCAATTCTTATCATTGTATCATGATTCATCCTATCAAATTCAGCCGTTGATGCTATTATTGTAACTCCACTGTTCTGCATTGTACTTTTTGCATCTTGATCTTTAGTATAAAACGTGTAACCATTAATTCCGTACCCTTGGTAAGATTTAACTTTAAAATCTGGACCTTGCCCTAACTTTTCCACAATTCTGTCAACCTTAGTTGTTGTTACCTTAGTTTTCATCCAACTAGAAAACTCCTTATTATGCTTTATTATATACCACATATTGTCCTTACCCTGGTATGTCGACCGTAAAATGTTCATGTGTTCTTCAACATATGGAGCAAGACAAGTCATGTGTTTTAGGACCAATAAATGTGCAATTTGTAAAGTGTCGCGACTTGGGATGATGTTTTTCATACCTACACCTCCAACCCCTTCAAGTTTACCCGAGTGACGAGATTTAGGTACACCAATACTATCCACACCTTCCAAATAACCTACACAAAATTCAAGCACTTCCTCGGAAGCATATCCCTCAACAATACTACCCTCAGGTCTATTAGGATTTCTTACATAACCTTTTAAAAAACCCATATATCTTTCAAAAGGGTACATGTAACGTAGAAATACAGGGCCACAAGCCTTAATTTCTCCTACTATATGGGATACTAGGTGAACCATACCATCAAAAAAAGACGGTGGAAAGTACATCTCTAGTTCACAGAGCGTGATGATAACTTCTTTTTGCCATGTATCCAGTGACTGGGGTTCAATAACTTTCGAGTGAATCGTGTTAAAAAACAAACAAAGTTTTGTGATTGTATGTCAGATGTTCTCTGGTAACACTCCATGAACTGCAATAGGAATCATATGTGTCATTAAAACATGACAATCATGAGACTTCCTACCAAGAAGTTTACAGTCTTTCATTGACACTAAATTTTTAATGTTTGCAGAATAAGTTGATGGTACCTTAATATCATGTAAACATTTGCAAAACTTTGTTTTTTCTTCTCTTGACATAGTATAACATGCAGGTTGCAGAAAAATACGGTTATCTCTCTCAACAGGGGCAAGCTCTTTAGGTATTCCCATATTTACCATGTCTTTACGGACATTTATCCCATCTTTCGTTTTACCGGGAATATTTAACAATAAGCCCAACAAGCTATCACATACGTTTTTTTCGATATGCATAACATCTAGGCAATGTCTAACATCTAAATGTTTCCAGTAAGGTAATTCCCAAAAGATATACTTCTTTTTCCAAATAACATTTTTCTCAACACGAGTTCTTTTTCCCAACACGGTTTTTTTCCCAACACAGTTTTTAAATTTTTAACTCTTGAAAATGCATCAAATTGTTTCCTTATCTTTCGGAGCTCGGTACTACCATCAAACTCTTCCTTTTTCTCTCGATAAATGTGACCATCTGGAAGGAATCTTCGATGTCCCATGTATACAGTTTTTTTTGCAGTTTTTTAAATATACTAAACTTGTCTCATCTTCACAAACAGGACAAGCTTTCTTACCTTTCGTCTTGTACCCTGACAAGTTACCGTACGCAGGAAAATCACTTATGGTGCAAAAAATCATGGCCCGCAATTTAAATTGTTCTTTCTTGTAAGCATCATACATATCTACACCTGAACTCCATAGAGTTTTTAAGTCTTCAGTTAAAGGAGACAAATAAACATCAATATCATTACCAGGTTGTTTCGGACCCTGAATTAACAAAGACATCATAATGTATTTTCGTTTCATGGCTAACCACTGTGGAAGATTGTAGATACATAAAAGAACCAGCCACGTACTACGGAGACTACTCATGCTCCTGAAAGGATTGATTCCATCTGAACTAAGTCCAAACCGTATGTTTCTAATCTCTTCTCCAAATTCCGGATTCATGTTATCAATGTTTCTCCATTGAGGTGAATCCGCCAAGTGTCTTAATTTTCCATCATTTACACGCTCATCTGAATGCCAACGTAATAGTTTTGCCTCTTTTTCGTTTGAAAACAGAGGTTTCAATCTCGGTATGATGGGAAAATACCACAACATTTTAGCCGGTGGCCCATTTTTTTGTCACATCATCATCAATGTCACACCCCCAAAATCCACCATGCGGGGTATCACCGCTTGGAGGCGTGACGTGACCAGGATCGAGCCACCAATCATACTGAACAACGCACTTAAGTAAATAAAGACAACCACAATACGATTGGTGACCAAAAGCTAGTTAACCAAGTTTTTAATTTAGACAGCGGAAGCATAAACGTAAGGTTCAAAACATAAGTTCGCAGTTCCTAAGTTTAAAGTCCAACACATAGGTTTAATAAGTTCATAATGTTTTAAACATTAAACACTGGACATAACCGTCCGCACACCACAACGACTCCTTCCTCGTGCAAGCTCCAAATGTTTAGCGACCTGTAAGGCATGTAACAACGAGTCAACAACAAAGTTGAGTGGATTCACAGTTGGTTGTTTAGTTATAGCATTCGTTTCGTAAATCATCCGTTCGTTTTGAAAACCATGTATCGTATAAGTTTGCATCGCGGTCTTTCTGACATGTTTGCGAAGATTAGTGGGGGTTTCCCATATGTTACTAGACCACGCGTATCGACTGCTACGAAAATGTAAGAGGTGCCCTAAGTCAATGTCTATCAGCATTGACCCTTTGCCCATAGTCCATTAGTACACGCCCGTCCGACTGGCACGGTGTGAGGTTTGTTAAACCTAATAGCGCTATTAACTAATGACCAGCTCGCCATAGGCCTCGGCGATTAAGTCGATAAACGAGGGACTTAAAGTGATAGAGTTGATGGTCTTATGATCGTGTACGTAGGTTTTACGTACGTGCCCTTCAATCCGAGGACAGTAGTAAGTATGAGTGTACGTAGGTTTTACGTACGTGCCCTTCAATCCGAGGACAGTAAAAAGTAGTTTAATAGTAATGATAGTACAAGTAGTTATTCAATCCCATTCCCAACCCTTGGGAATCCCATGCCTTAGAAAGAGTGTGAACTCACCTCGGTTTGCTCGGTTAGGTTCTCAAATATAGTTAACAGTCAAGGTCGGTCAATCACGTCCTAATAAGGTACGGATAACAATCAGTTTCTCATGCATAACACGTATCCTACATTTGGTTTGTTTGCACATTACTTCGTCCACATAACAGGCACACACTTTAACGATTTATGCCCATATAAACTTCCCATCCATTCCCCATTCATAAACAAACATACGATATCGCACGTAACACACAATACATGTTAAATCATTCACTGATAGCATACTCGACATTTAGACACGCAAGTCACCACTTATGTCAATTCACCATTAGTATTCAAAACTGGCTGTTTTTCGGACCTTTAAATAAAATAGTTAAATTATTCCAAAAATTCCCAAATTTTTACAGGATGTCTTAAACGTTCCATATTTTATTGTGTAAAAATATCGGGGTCCAGTTCATTATCAGTAATTTATAGAAATTCGTTTACCGGACTGCAATCAGATTTACTACATTCTGATTGCAGTTCACGGAATAATTCGTCTAAAATTCCTCGGAAGTCCGTTTGACAAAATTCCAGTTCGAGGGTCACAAATACATCAGTGACCAGCTATGGTATGAATTTTAGGGGCTGGTTCAATTCAGGTTTCATGTTGTGATTGAAAACGTATGACCCATTTTACTGCAGTTAAAATCAGCCTTAGCTGCTGTCACAAAAACAGATTTTTAAAATAGTAAACGCCCTCAAAAAAATACGATTCCAGCGCCATTTTCTTCGTTTTTCGAAAAGACCCGATTTAGGCTTCAGAAATTCCATTTTTCGATTTGCTAAAGTCTGTTTACAGCCTGTTGAATGCGGCTGAAAAATACATCAGAATGCTGTTTCGTGGTTTAAGCATTACTAAATCGCATCAACGAGTGTCCGAACAATGGATTTAACAAGAAACCAACAATCAACATCAAGTATGATTTAACCAACCCTCAAACCAACAAGATTCCGCTTCATGATTCATACATAAGTAAACTTTTATGTAACTTTCATATTCTTTAATTTTGTTTAACATCTTCTAGTCTTTTGTTCTTTTAGTGATTTAAACAACAACACATCATACTACAAATTATAATTTTGAACAAGATGAAACAAGTTAAAATGAGACTTACTACTAGTTTATAGCTAGGGATGAATCTAATGCAAGGTGATGAGAAAATGATGGTGAAAAAGACTAGAACAAGCTCCTTTGTTGGTCCTTCAAGATGTAACCTCCATTGATCCTTCTAAGCTTTGAATGAGACTTGATAATGAAGAAGATGAGAATGTTGGAAGGTGGTTGTGGTTTCGGTTATGTGTAACCGTGAGAAGAGAGAGAGATAAGTGAGGTGGAGTGTAAAATCTTGAGAATGATCAAGTAATCTTGATGGCCATGCCTCTTATAGATCATCCATATATTTTGAGGACTTACACAAGCAACCATCAATTAAACAATTTGATTAAATCATGAAGGTATGGTGAAAATCATTTGGTGGGTCCACAAGGGGCCAAAACTCGGTTGGGGGGGGGGGGGGGGTATAAGGTAAAAATGTAACTAAATTGGTAAAGGGTAAGTTAGGATGTAAGTAATGTGGTGAATTGATTTCTAGCGGGTGTTATGCCATACGGGGATCATGACAAGCCATAATTAGTGAAATAATGTTATTGACAAAAATTTAGTGTCCCGGGTAATGTCCGGTTGTTCGGTCGGTTACTGTTCCGTCAAACTGCTTAATTAATCCGTAAAGCGTCCTACATATATATTTTTGCAACGTTTTTTTTTTTTTAACACTCAGGAAGGCATACCGGACTATTTAGTAACTTTTCTGTATCCTACTAGTATGTTAACAAATACATGTAAGTATAACACAGATATCAGAAAGCAGTTAAGTATTTCCACACAGTCGTCAAACACTTTAATTATCATTAATGAATTGTACGGAATACATGGGATTTTGAGGGTTGTCACATTCTCCCCCTGTTAAGAGAATTTCGTCCCGAAATTTAGCGCGTGGTTACTGAGGAAGCTAGTTAAGTTGCGTTGTTTTCCTGATTTTCCTGGGGTGTCACATCATCCCCCCGTTGATTTGGAATTTCGTCCCGAAATTCTGCAGTAGCTTCAGCCTCAGTAGTGGTTGAGTTTTTCTTAAACAGTTGGGGATACTTGAGTTTCATTTGGTCTTCTTGTTCCCAGGTATACTCTGGGCCACGACGAGCATTCCAACGAAATCGGACCAGAGGTATCCTGGTATGCTTGAGGATCTTAACATCTCGATCAGTAATCTCTACAGGTTCCTCGACGAATCACAGCTGGTCATCGATAGTGAGTTCCTTTAGAGGGACTATGAGGGTCTCATCTGACAGACACTTCTTCAGATTCGACACATGGAAAACATTGTGAACTCCGCTGAGTTCTTCAGGTAGATCCAACCTGTAGGCGACTTTGCCAATTTTCTCAATGACTTCGAATGGTCCGACATAACGCGGATTGAGTTTGCCTCGTTTGCCAAAGCGGACTACACCTTTCCAAGGTGAGAGTTTGAGTAGCACTCGATCCCCAACCTGGAGCTCGAGTGGTTTTCTTCCCTTATCCGCATAGCTTTTCTGACGGTCACGAGCTGCCGCCATTCGCTGTCGTATCTGAGCAATTTTCTCGATGGTATCTACCACAAGTTCTGGGCCAGTGATTTGGCTGTCACCAACTTCTGCCCAACAGAGAGGTGATCGGCATTTGCATCCGTACAATACCTCAAACGGAGCAGCTTGGATGCTGGTGTGGTAGCTGTTGTTGTACGAAAACTCCACCAGCAGGAGGTGCCTTTCCCAGCCATTACCAAAATCGATTACACATGCCCTAAGCATGTCTTCAAGGGTTTGGATGGTGCGTTCAGATTGCCCATCCGTCTGCGGGTGATAAGCGGTGCTCATATCTAAACGTGAGCCAAAGGACTTGTGCATTGCTTGCCACAGTTAAGAAGTAAAACGTGCGTCACGATCAGATATAATAGAGGTTGGCACTCCGTGCCTTGATACCACTTCCTTTAGGTAAATGTCTGCAAGAGTAGAAAACTTATCCGTTTCTTTGATAGCCAGAAAATGTGCAGATTGGTCAGTCGATCTACGATCACCCAAATGGTATCGTTTTCGCGTTGAGATATGGGCAGGCCGGTAACGAAATCCATGGAAATTTGCTCCCATTTCCATTTCGGGATCTCCAGTTGTTGAAGTAGGTCTACTGGTTTCTGATATTCAGACTTGACTCTCGCACAAGTCAAGCACTTGCTGACGTAGGTTGCTATGTGGGCTTTCATGCCAGGCCACCAATATGTAGTTCTGAGATCGTGGTACATCTTATCCGAACCAGGATGTACCGAATAACGAGACTTGTGTGCTTCATCCATCACAAGCTCGCGTAAGTTGCCATGAAGTGGAACCCAAATACGCCCTGTTACATAGTAGGCGCCGTCTTCCTTTTGTTCTAGCCGCTGCCTCGATCCTCGTAGGGACTCAGCCCTAATGTTCTCTGCTTTCAATGCTTCAACCTGAGCATCGCGAATCTGAGTGGGAAGGTTAGATTAGATGGTAAGCTGTAGAGCACGTACACGCCTAGGTATGGTATCCTTTCGACTGAGGGCGTCGGCCACAACATTGGCTTTGCCCGGATGATACTTGATAGCGCATTCGTAATCATTCAAGAGTTCGACCCATCGGCGTTGTCGCATGTTTAACTCCTTTTGCTTGAAGATATGCTCGAGACTCCTGTGATTGGTGTAAATGGTGCACTTGGTACCGTATAGGTAATGTCTCCATATCTTAAGTGCGAAAACAACTGCTCCCAGTTCCAGATCGTGAGTAGTGTAATTTCTTTCGTGAACCTTGAGTTGGCGTGATGCGTAGGCAATGACCTTGTCACGTTGCATCAACACGCAACCAAGTCCTTGGATGGAAGCATCGCAGTAAACCACAAAATCATCTGTGCCTTCAGGCAATGAGAGGATAGGCGCGCTACAAAGTCTATCCTTTAGGTGTTGAAATGCGGACTCCTGTGCATCACCCCAACGATAGATGACACCCTTCTGAGTCAGTGAAGTGAGAGGTTGCGCAATCTTGGAGAAGTCTTTGATAAACCTTCTGTAATATCCTACCAAACCCAAGAATTCGCGGATTTCTTTTGGTGTGCGGGGTGCAGGCCAGTTCTTGATTGAGTCAACCTTGGATGGATCAACATGAATCCCATCCTTGTTTACCACATGGCCTAGAAAGTGGACTTCGCGAAGCCAGAAGTCACATTTTGAAAACTTGGCATACAACTGCTCCTTTCGAAGAAGTTCAAGCATAAGTCGCAGATGCTGCTCGTGTTCCTCCCGACTCTTAGAATAGATTAGGATATCATCGATGAACACAATAACGAACTTATCCAGGTAAGGCTTGCACACTCGGTTTATGAGATCCATGAAGACTGCTGGTGCATTCGTCAACCCGAATGGCATAACCAGAAACTCGTAATGGCCGTAACGAGTTCTGAATGCTATTTTGGAGACGTCCTCATCTCGGATCCTCAGCTGATGGTATCCCGATCTCAAGTCAATCTTGGAGTAATAGCTCGACCCTTGCAACTGGTCGAACAAGTCGTCAATACGTGGAAGAGGATAACGATTCTTCACAGTCACCTTGTTAAGTTCGCGATAGTCAATACACATCCTGAAAGTACCGTCCTTCTTCTTCACGAACAAGACTGGAGCTCCCCAGGGTGAAGAGCTAGGACGTATAAAACCCTTTTCCAAGAGTTCTTGTAGTTGTGTGGACAGTTCTTCAAGTTCTGATGGAGCTAGACGATAAGGTGCTCGAGCTATGGGCGCTGCTCCAGGAGCTAGCTCGATTTGAAATTCAACTTGGCGGTGAGGCGGAAGACCAGGTAATTCCTCAGGAAAATCGCGTACAACAGGTATGTCTTCAATTCTCTTCTCTTCCGTTGATGTGTCGGTAACGAGTGCTAGAATGGCAGTGTGGCCCTTTCGCAAACACTTCTGGGCCTTAAGGAAATAGATGATGCCTTCGACAGCACCACTCTTGTCGCCACGAATCATGAGGGGTTCTTCACCAGAATGAGGAATGCGGACGATTTTCTCCTTGCAAACAATCTCCGCTTGATGATGGGATAACCAATCCATCCCAACAACGACGTCGAAACTACCAAGTGTGATAGGAACAAGATCGATAGGGAAAGTCTGACCAGCTAAGACGAGGCTACAACCTTTAACTACATGTGTGGCTTCAAGACTTTTACCATTTGCTAGCTCTACCGCGTGTTTGATGTTCAAAAGTGTTGGAGTGCGCTTAAGCATTTGGCTAACTTTTAAGGACACATAACTAGTATCGGCACTCGAATCGAATAAAACAGTAACAAAGAAGTCATCCAGAAGAAACTTACCCATCACAACGTTGGGATCGTTCCTTGCATCACCCTGACCAATCACGAAAGCACGACCCCTTGCTCCATTACCATTGTTGTTACCCCCGTTGTTGCCTCCATTGTTATTCCCGTTTCCCTGGTTGTTGTTGTTGTTTTGATTCTGGTTAAGCTGGGGACAGTTCTTCTTAAAGTGGCCTTCAGCGCCACACTGAAAGCATCCCCTGTTGCCCTGTTGCTGTTGTTGATTCTGCGGTGCTTGCTGTTGCTGCTGGCGATTCTGATTTGCATGCCGTGAGCTCCTGCAATCCTTGGCTTCGTGACCCATCCTGAGACACCTCTGACAACGCCCTTTGTTGCATTGACCACTATGGTGTCTGTTACATTTGTTGCACTTTGGGTGGTTTCCTCGATACCCACCCTGTCCTTGATTACCGGAGGATTGCTGACCTGGACTCTGGTAGTCATCAGTCCTTCGCTGCTGAGACTGACCCGAAGCAGAACCCTTATTGGAGTTTCCATCCCATTTTCGCTTATTGTCGGTAGGTGCATCAGAAGTAGCTGTGGCACTGATACGTTTGGGTAGCCTGTTTTGCTCCACCGCCAGGTCAGTGAGTCGATGGGCCAACTTGATGATTTGCTGTATGGTACCCAGATTGGCTGAAGTCACGTGACTTTGAATCTCCGGTACAAGGCCCTTGAGGTACAGCTCAATACGTTTGATGGGAGGGTCCACCATGGTAGGGCACAAGATGGCCAGCTCATTTGACCTTTTCGTAAACGCCTCAATCTCAGACCCTGTCATCTTCAGGTTGTAAAATTCCACCTCTAGCTTGTGGATGTCATCCCGACTACAGTACTCCTCCTTGATCAGCTCTTTGAAACCATTCCAGGGGGTGGCATTAGCAACTGCCAGTCCTAGTAGTTGAACTTGCGCCTTCCACCAGGTTAACGCAGCTCCTTCAAGTGTTCCGGTAGCATATTTCACCCTACGGTTTTCGGGGCATTCGCACGTCTCGAAAACTGACTCAAGCTTTTCAAACCAGTGAAGAAGGCCCACTGCTCCTTCGGTGCCACTGAAAGTGGTAGGTCAGTAGTCCATGAAAGTCTTGAACGTGCACACAGGAGGCTGAGCATGTTGACCTGTTGCGCGAGAATAAAAGACAAAGTTAAGCACGAGGGTTGGTTTGCGAAGGTAGGATCTAAACATCCTAAGGTGAGTTAATATGGCAGGTTATACCTCCTGCAGGGACAGCTGCGAGTGCCTCAGCAACTCGTTCGTTGATCAAAGCCGTCAGCTGGGCTTGAGTTAGGTTCAAACGTCCACCCATGATCTTCACAACGAAATAACGTTGGTGAGAAAAGTGTCGCGAAAGTGCGTAAGTGTGGGACGATAGTAGAGAGCAAGCACGCAAGGTTCAAATAGCAATTACCACATTATCTAATGCACAGTGAGAACTATCTAACCGACAATATAACATAAATCATACCACTTATGGTGTCGAGTCTTGCACGTGGAGCGAAGCGTCGTTGTGGATCATTGAGCACTGTACAGGTTATAGTCTGGTTTTATCAAAAAGCTTTTCCCTTTTTAAAACCAAGTTCACTATAACCAATGGCTCTGATACCAATCAGTCACACCCCCAAAATCCACCATGCGGGGTATCACCGCTTGGAGGCGTGACGTGACTAGGATCGAGCCACCAATCATACTGAACAACGCACTTAAGTAAATAAAGACAACCACAATACGATTGGTGACCAAAAGCTAGTTAACCAAGTTTTTAATTTAGACAGCGGAAGCATAAACGTAAGGTTCAAAACATAAGTTCGCAGTTCCTAAGTTTAAAGTCCAACACATAGGTTTAATAAGTTCATAATGTTTTAAACATTAAACACTGGACATAACCGTCCGCACACCACAACGACTCCTTCCTCGTGCAAGCTCCAAATGTTTAGCGACCTGTAAGGCATGTAACAACGAGTCAACAACAAAGTTGAGTGAATTCATAGTTGGTTGTTTAGTTATAGCATTCATTTCGTAAATCATCCGTTCGTTTTGAAAACCATGTATCGTATAAGTTTGCATCGCGGTCTTTCTGACATGTTTGCGAAGATTAGTGGGGGTTTCCCATATGTTACTAGACCACGCGTATCGACTGCTACGAAAATGTAAGAGGTGCCCTAAGTCAATGTCTATCAGCATTGACCCTTTGCCCATAGTCCATTAGTACACGCCCGTCCGACTGGCACGGTGTGAGGTTTGTTAAACCTAATAGCGCTATTAACTAATGACCCGCTCGCCATAGGCCTCGGCGATTAAGTCAATAAATGAGGGACTTAAAGTGATAGAGTTGATGGTCTTATGATCGTGTACGTAGATTTTACGTACGTGCCCTTCAATCCGAGGACAGTAGTAAGTATGAGTGTACGTAGGTTTTACGTACGTGCCCTTCAATCCGAGGACAGTAAAAAGTAGTTTAATAGTAATGATAGTACAAGTAGTTATTCAATCCCATTCCCAACCCCTGGGAATCCCATGCCTTAGAAAGAGTGTGAACTCACCTCGGTTTGCTCGGTTAGGTTCTCAAATATAGTTAACAGTCAAGGTCGGTCAATCACGTCCTAATAAGGTACGGATAACAATCAGTTTCTCATGCATAACACGTATCCTACATATGGTTTATTTGCACATTACTTCGTCCACATAACAGGCACACACTTTAACGATTTATGCCCATATAAACTTCCCATCCATTCCCCATTCATAAACAAACATACGATATTGCACGTAACACATAATACATGTTAAATCATTCACTGATAGCATACTCGACATTTAGACACGCAAGTCACCACTTATGTCAATTCAGCATTAATATTCAAAACCGGCTGTTTTTCGGACCTTTAAATAAAATAGTTAAATTATTCCAAAAATTCCTAAATTTTTACAGGATGTCTTAAACGTTCCATATTTTATTGTGTAAAAATATCGGGGTCCAGTTCATTATCAGTAATTTATAGAAATTCGTTTACCGGACTGCAATCAGATTTACTACATTCTGATTGCAGTTCACGGAATAATTCGTCTAAAATTCCTCGGAAGTCCGTTTGACAAAATTCCAGTTCGAGGGTCACAAATACATCAGTGACCAGCTATGGTATGAATTTTAGGGGCTGGTTCAATTCAGGTTTCATGTTGTGACTGAAAACGTATGACCCATTTTACTGCAGTTAAAATCAGCCTTAGCTGCTGTCACAAAAACAGATTTTTAAAATAGTAAACGCCCTCAAAAAAATACGATTCCAGCGCCATTTTCTTCGTTTTTCGAAAAGACCCGATTTAGGCTTCAGAAATTCCGTTTTTCGATTTGTTAAAGTCTGTTTACAGCCTGTTGAATGCGGCTGAAAAAGTACATCAGAATGCTGTTTCGTGGTTTAAGCATTACTAAATCGCATCAACGAGTGTCCCGAACAATGGATTTAACAAGAAACCAACAATCAACATCAAGTATGATTTAACCAACCCTCAAACCAACAAGATTCCGCTTCATGATTCATACATAAGTAAACTTTTATGTAACTTTCATATTCTTTAATTTTGTTTAACATCTTCTAGTCTTTTGTTCTTTTAGTGATTTAAACAACAACACATCATACTACAAATTATAATTTTGAACAAGATGAAACAAGTTAAAATGAGACTTACTACTAGCTTATAGCTAGGGATGAATCTAATGCAAGGTGATGAGAAAATGATGGTGAAAAAGACTAGAACAAGCTCCTTTGTTGGTCCTTCAAGATGTAACCTCCATTGATCCTTCTAAGCTTTGAATGAGACTTGATAATGAAGAAGATGAGAATGTTGGAAGGTGGTTGTGGTTTCGGTTATGTGTAACCGTGAGAAGAGAGAGAGATAAGTGAGGTGGAGTGTAAAATCTTGAGAATGATCAAGTAATCTTGATGGCCATGCCTCTTATAGATCATCCATATATTTTGAGGACTTACACAAGCAACCATCAATTAAACAATTTGATTAAATCATGAAGGTATGGTGAAAATCATTTGGTGGGTCCACAAGGGGCCAAAACTCGGTTGGGGGGGGGGGGGGGTATAAGGTAAAAATGTAACTAAATTGGTAAAGGGTAAGTTAGGATGTAAGTAATGTGGTGAATTGATTTCTAGCGGGTGTTATGCCATACGGGGATCATGACAAGCCATAATTAGTGAAATAATGTTATTGACAAAAATTTAGTGTCCCGGGTAATGTCCGGTTGTTCGGTCGGTTACTGTTCCGTCAAACTGCTTAATTAATCCGTAAAGCGTCCTACATATATATTTTTGCAACGTTTTTTTTTTTAACACTCAGGAAGGCATACCGGACTATTTAGTAACTTTTCTGTATCCTACTAGTATGTTAACAAATACATGTAAGTATAACACAGATATCAGAAAGCAGTTAAGTATTTCCACACAGTCGTCAAACACTTTAATTATCATTAATGAATTGTACGGAATACATGGGATTTTGAGGGTTGTCACAATCAACTTCATCGGTTTCTTTTTTACGTTTATACCTCGATGCATTACATCTAAAACATTTATGTTCATTCTCGAACTCATTTCTATACAACATACAATCATTTGGACATGCATGTATTCTTTCAATTTCTAATCCCATAGGACACATCAACTTTTTTGCTTGGTATGTCAAAAGCAGTAACTCATTACCTTCCGGAAGCATGTCGTGCAAAAGCACTAATAAATTTGTGAAACTTTTATCACTCCATCCGTTTTTTGACTTTAAATGAAACAACTTCAACACAGCATTAAGTTTCGAAAATTTTTCACAACCGGGATACAACGGTTTTCCTTCTTCTTCAAAGAGTTGTTGTAATTTTTCTTGATCATCCGCACCAATATTAGTCTCTAAATCATGAAACATTTCATTTAAGTTGTCATTGGGGTCATTAAAATGGTCATTATCATCATCAATATTTGAATCATTGTTCTCCCTATTATCATGATCTAGATTGATTGACGTTGTGCTAGTGTTGGTAAGTGATTCCCCATGCATTGACCAACATGTGTATCTAGGCATAAAACCACGTGTAATCAAATGAAACTGTATGTCTTTGATATCATTAAATCTTTGGAAATTTTTACAAATTGTACAAGGGAAACAAATCAATCCACTTCCACTATTCAACCAATGTGTTTCAGCAACCCTAAGAAAATTTCGAACACCATCTGTATATGTCGAGCTTGTACGTGTGGTATGGTACATCCAGTAAGTACGATCCATCTGCAAATTAAAAATAAACAAATAAATCATATAATTGCATATATATACACACACATATATGGTGTAAACTAGTGTTCTAAGGCGGTGGATCCTAACCCACTTTTTGAATATTCTATCTCATATGTATATATTTTAACGAGTTGACTATTTAAGAAAAAATCGACAGCATTTCGCCTTAACTCCCCAAGTATGCGTATAACCCGCAAACTCGAAGGAGCTAAGGCGAAATGCTACCGATTTTTTCTTAAACAGCCAACCCGTTAAAACATATACACATCCTAATGAGATAGAATATTCAAAAAGCAGTCCCAAAATGGGGACAATCCGAAATTTATCTCTATTAGATAAATTTCGGACGGGTATACTCTAAAGGTTATCTAGATCTAGATGTATATGCATACAATCAATATATATAACAACAAATGGAATATGAATAGAATTTCCGTACCTTTAAATTGGTGATAGATTGAAGAGTTGACGAAACTATATTCTTCAATTTTTAACTACAATTAACAGCATATAATCAATTAATACATGAACGAAATTAACTAAAAGTAAAAATATATTAACAATTAATGAAATAAAATGAATTTTTCCTACCTTATATGGGTTGTTGAATGAATTTAAAGCTAAATATTTGAGAAGATACAGCTAACTCAATCAAGTGGACTGTGGCTATGGTTTTGGGAGTAATAGTGTTTCTGAACTACAATAAAATAAGAGTTAACTGCCATTTTCGTCCCTGTAGTTTGGTCACTTTGGCCATTTCAGTCCATTTTTCAAAAATGCGCCATTTTCCTCCCCGACGTTCTGGAAAGGTGCCATTTCAGTCCAAAAATCATAACCCAGTTAAGTCAGTTAGTAAATAAGGACTGATTGTGTAAATTTGTAACATAAAGGACTGATTGTGTAAATTTGTAACACCACCACCACTAGCCCTGCCACCACCACCACTCCGCTGCCGCCACCACCACCACCGCCACCACAGCCACTGCCACCACCGCCACCACCGCGACTACGGGATCTTGTGCGATGTACTTTCCTTTCAAACGCAACTGATTTCACTTTCTCTGCAAGCATGTTCGGGTTTCATCCACACAAGGAGTGCATACTTTCAAAGAACTGAAACCACAATAACATAAACATATTCGCCCGGTGAAAAACGAGAATAACATAGCATCAGGCAGCCAGATATCCATGTATACAATTGGTGAATGCCGTGTTCTATGTTCATGAGACGTTGCCGTCATCATTTGAAAGTAGGAGCTAAATATTCCGAACAGAACGAAATTAACAAGGAGCGTTAAATCCAACTACGCCCACAGAGTTTTCGGATCCCCTTCTCGCTCATCAAATTCCTTACATGGTGAACATCAGACCATTGATTTGAAGCCGCATAAATATCAGATAACAACACATAATTCGCAGGATTCTTAGGCTCAATCTTAATAAGCCGATCTGCAACCTCTTTTCCTAACGCCACATCACTATGTATCCTACACGCACTTAAAATGATCGTGAAGGCCGCGACTACGGGATCTTGTGCGATTATCTTTGGCTTGTGCGATCAAGAGTTCATCATCATCGTCAATCATCACGTTGATTACCGGAGACGAGAAGTGTAACCATGGATGATGATGACTGAAAGAATTGAAATGGTGAAGATGGAGGTTTGGCTGTGGTGGCGGTGTGGCTGTGGTGGCGGCGGTGGCAGTGGCTGTGGTGGCGGTGTGGCTGTGCTGGCGGTGGTGGCTGTGGTGGCGGTGGTGGTGGCAGCGGAGTGGTGGTGGTGGCAGGGCTAGTGGTGGTGGTGTTACAAATTTACACAATCAGTCCTTTATGTTACAAATTTACACAATTTGTCCTTATTTACTAACTGACTTAACTGGGTTATGATTTTTGGACTGAAATGGCACCTTTCCAGAACGTCGGGGAGGAAAATGGCGCATTTTTGAAAAATGGACTGAAATGGCCAAAGTGACCAAACCACAGGGACGAAAATGACACTTAACTCATAAAATAAAGAAGATGTTAGAAAATTATTAAAAGGGAAAGCATATAATGAACGAGCTTAGTCACTTTTGTTAAAAATCATAATATTAATGGGATCTAAGCTCAAGTCTGATGACTTCAAATCAAAACTCAAATCGTATATCTCGGATGATTTGAGAAGGTCAAAATGAGGTATCCAAAACAGTAAAGTACAACCCAACCCGAAACCCATTTCAACCCGGACCCGTTCCAACCCAAACCCGTTTTGACCCGAACCCATTTTGACCCGCAACCCAACCCTAAATCCTAACTCGATTTCGGTTCCCATATCAATCGGGTTTATCGGTTTTTCCCCAAAAACCCGACCCCGAATTATTTTAACTGTTAAATGCTTTTCAAATAGTATTTGATGAGAGTTTGTTATAATTAGTTTGCGTGAGTTTCAAAGTTATGGTAGAATACCAAGGTTTTGAGATCTAAAGAGTTAGTTTAATAAGTTGTGAGTTCCAAAGTAGGTAGTTGGGTACTGGGTAGAAAAACAAAGGAAAAAACAACGGGAAGAAAATTGTGGGAGATGAGCTACACTTTTTTCAACATCATATATCAAGTTCTTTGTTAACCTACATAACAGATCATATCCATTCTGAAAGAAATCCACTTCTATTTTAGTTTTAATTTCATTTTAGTTCTTATCTAGTTTCTTCTATTAAGATGCATCATCTACTTTATAGTTTCTTAACTTTCAATTTCTTTTTGAATACTTCGGTTGAAAACAAAACAAGACCATGAATGTGAGAAGTTTTAAACATATTGGTATTCATGATTCGATTTATAAAATATTGCTATTGAAGGTATAGCTTTTGTATTGATGTCATATTTTCTCTATTATTTCTTCTTCTTCTTTCTAGAACAGTCGAGAAATACACGAATGGGATTTATATTGTTGGGTCACTACATACGGTCCGGTCTTGATCAAGTCGGTTATTCTGTCCATACCCGAGAACCGACCCAGACCCGATTTCTACTTGTATAGCATTCTTATTTGTTGTTTAAGACTTATGAATTCTACCGTATCTGCTTCCTAGCAACACATGTTCCTACTAAACTTACATGCCTTTCCTAAGGCTGATACAATGTACACTTTATACTACGAAGACACTGTTACCCAGTGTTTGTATTTTGCACGAGTTTTGCCCACAGGATAGGAGTGACATCCGAACCTAGATGGGAAATCTCCATATTATTCTAGTGGGCCCTGTCTGCGGATAAGAGCCCACAACATTTGGGGTACGATATTGTCAAGTTAGAGGTGAAACTCAGACCTTGATAACCAGTCCCACTCCATGATGATTTTATGTCTCGCCAAAGTCTCGTAACTGCCAATCGATTGAGTACGTGGAATGACCAAAAGGAAGAATATCGTAGGCCTAACATTGATGACGTATTTGTCTAAGTAAGTTAAGAGGCGTTACCTCAATTCGAAAGGAGTTCGAATCACTCTGGTTAGTCGCCGTTCCTCTACCCGGAACAATCCTATGTTTTAAAAGCCTATCTTGTGTTTTATGTTATCTTGATTTTATGAATGTGGTTTATCTATGAGGTTTTGAACTTAATTCTTCGTGTGTGGTCAACATGAATAGCAACACATAAGGCTCAAAATAAACAGAAAATCACGTATGCACATAAACACATAAGGGTTTTCATATATGATACAAAACAAATAGTGTGAAAACAGTTTGATTGTGCTAATATGATCTTCTTACCGGCTCCGGCTGCTGATAAGGGGTAGTGGGCTGGTATGAAGGTTGGGTTGGGTAGGGGCATGGCGGTGTGGACCACTAGCCCACTGGTAATGGGTATAACTTTATTGATTTTCAACATAACACTTTTGCAGATAGCTCTACGCATGTTTGTTTTAGAACCACTCACCCTTTACGCTCCACGCGTTTCTGCCACTATTGCTGCTGCAACCACAGCTACTACGCCTGCTAGTGATAAAAAGCGTAAATGGAACGATACTGATTCGCAGGAATACCCAAGTATCAGTGTTGTAAAAGTCGCTAGGCGGTCCCTAGTCGGCCGACTGGGGAGTTAGGAGTAATCGGAGTACTCGGAGAGTACTCGGGGAGTACGCGGACATGGTAAATATAAAGAAAATTAATTTTTATATATTATTTATGTGTTAAAATAAGCATAATTCATGTCCACTGAGTATAATTTAAAATGAAACATGCTTAAAGTTCAAATATTCTGAATACAAGTCCGACTAGTCTGAGTACAAGGCCGAGTCGTCCGAGTACAAGGCCGAGTAGGCCGATTTTGACCGAGTTTGACCGATTAAAAGTCAACAAACCACGTTGACCGCCTAGACCGACTAGGCCGACTACATCCGACTACGTCCGACTAGGCGCCGACTAGGCCGACTAGGCACCGAGTACTCCCTAGTAATCCCGAGGCCGACTAATTGAGACCGCCTAGGAGGAAGTCGCCTCGGAGGGGGTCCGAGGACCGAGTACTCGCCGAGTACTCGGCCGAGTAATCCGACTTTTACAACACTGCCAAGTATTATCTGTAACAATATCATCAACATTAGGATTAAATTAAGCTTTTGGAAAGTCGCAGCATTAATCGTCGTGAGAACCAATGTGTTTTCCAACTACCCCTATTTCGTCATATTATACAAGTCTTCAGAGGTTCTACTTCACACAAGTGAAAATCAAGTGGGTTTATATAGATTTTGGACAACCGTTAGGATCGTGTAGGATCGTTTTCGGACCCAAACGAGTTGTTCAGAAAAGGTCTTCACCAATACAAAAGGCGGAAACAGAAGTATCGGTGTTATTTCAGCTGAAATGCACGAGAAATCACTTTAAACTGTCTTTTGATTGATATCAAATCGATTACAAAGCTGTAGACACTTCGGCAGAGCTTCGCTACCGGAATCAGAATCGTTACAAATGACAAGGCACATCAGATATTTATAGGTGAGGTGATTTCACTTGAAATGGTTCAAGCAGAATCTAATTTCGCACGAATTACTTCAAACGAAATCAACACATGATTTCGTGTGAAATACTAAATCTGATTTCGTTTGAAATGACCTATGTGTCATTTCAAGCGAAATGCCTATAAACATACAATTCCTCGTTTTTCATGCCCTAATCTATCTATTACAATACAAGACTCGATACAAGACGAAGTCGACAGACGGATGCACCAACAGACTCCCCCTCGGATGTTGACGAAGTCTTCGGTGTCGAGTCTTCAGTTGTCAAACCTTCAGCCTTTATCAGCCTTCTCAATCTCTCCAAAGATTCTCCATTGTAAGCATCCTCAATCAATCTCTTTCTCTTTCTTCCAGAATCTCAACCTAGCTCTATACTCCTCTTGATCAGGTCTCTTGATTCCTTAAGATCATTAGTATCAGTAGCTTACATCTTCAGACTCCCTCTTGATATCATCAGACTCCCCCTTTCGATAAGTTGGGATCGCAGTCTGGAATTCACTTTTCACAGGTTCTAAGATCGTAACCTGGCTTTTCTCAAACTTCATTCCTGCACAATCTCTACCACAAACATAAGTTTCACAAATTTAAAAAAATTGATAAAATTATATCATGTGCAGGTAATTTTTCAGAATGATTTATCATTTAAAAGCTTCTGATGACCACTTGTACGCAAACATTCTTTATTTCAAAAACACTTCTCACAAACCTGTTGTTCATCATGTTTAGCACTTTAGAATTTTGAAAATCAGTTCTTCAACATCAGTTGTCGAAAATCTTTTTGAATTTTTCAAAAATTTATGCTAAAACACACTAAAATCTTTTAGAATTTTGATTTTAACGAAATGCAGTAAAGAAATATTTACAGACAATATTTTTGTGAGATTGTGTAAAAGGATCATATCAGTTTATGAGACAAATCACCAACACCGTTAAGCTTTAAACATTTTAAGTTTTAAACGATTCACTTAGATTGTCAGTATACTGATCCACTTAAATTTTCACACAAAGTTCAATTGTTTCGAGATACGAGATTAATGTTTTAGAGACTTAGACTTATTCATGTGTCCCACCTCAGAATATACTCCTGTATCCAGATCCCAATATTCATTCTTACAGGTGAGTATACCTAGATGATATTTGTAAGGGGTTAAATGCGAGGGCTGTGAGAGCTCAGGCTATTGCTTCTGCAAAATCAGAGAGATGACGGCTTCGACTTTTAGGTGTGTTCCCTTTAGAGAATCTTTTCTTCAACAGCACATGATTAGCATTTTGCAATGTTTCATCATTTTTTATGCTGAGGGGGTGCTATATTTCAAGCAAGCAGAAAGTATTATACGGGGACTAGGCCATTGCTTCCACAAAATCAGAAGTCCCGGGATAATACCCCAGATATCACTAAGCATAAAGACCTAGTATCTCAGAAAGAGGGACCTTTCAAACAAGATTTCGGGGGTTACCCATATATCCGAGAGATGTTCCCCACGAGATAAGTAAGTTTGAAATTTAGGTTTATATCTCGACACAATCTACTAAATGTGCAAAAACCTACTGGCATATCATCAGTGAGACCGTTTATCACATTTTAACTTTCTAATTCTTTAGCATGCTGTGATAGTCCACTGATGTACTATCATTTCCTCTTTTTCTCAACAAAACTCATTTTCATTATCATGTTTTTGGCTTTTTCAAATTTTCAAATGTTTTTGGATTTTCTGAAACTTCTTACTCCCCCTAAAATTCAAAATCATTTAAAAGAAATTTGAAAACAAACTGTACAAGTAAAATGACAACTGTTGTGAATTGCTTCAAATCGCCATCCACTTGGCATAAACAATCAGAACTCCCCCTTACAACAAACTATTTTCTCATTAAGATTTCAAAACACTCAAGTTTGTTTTAATCAAATGTAGGTTAGGGGATAAACTCAACACATTGTTTATTTTTAACCATTTGAAAGAAAGTTAAATCAAGTTCAACTTAATGACCTTGATTAACCATTTGTATATAAAATCTCTTTTTCAACCACTTGTCGGTTTGCTTACCAACAATTACCATTTATAGGTTGAAACCTCAAGATGCCAATTCCCACTCCACACTTATCAACCTGGGAGTTCCGGCAAGTCAACCTCTTCAAAAACAATTTTTAAGAATGATGCCAATTCATGCTCCGCGATTACCAACTTGGGAGCTTCGGCAAGTCAGGTTTTTTCAGTTAAAGATTTTCTCCCAAGCCTGACAGACCTTGGGAGATTCCGAGTTGTCAACACTCGGTTTCTTTGTTTTCTTCTCATAAAATTCTTTAACCCCCTTTACCTTCCCATCAATCATTTTACCAAAAAATTTTTGCACTGTGGGGTTAAAAGCCTTTTCAACATCAAATTCTTTCTTTTCAGGAAAAAATTGATTTGAAATTTCAACTTTACCAATTTTAGATTTGAAATTTTCAGCCCGCAATGGTGGAAAATTTTCATCATCCAAAGGCAGCACTGACTTCTCTTTTTTCATAACAACTGTTGGCTCCTCTGATTTTGTGGAATCAGATTCATCACCAGAACTTTCACTTGAATTCTTAACAACCCATTTTTGGTTGTTAAGTTTCTCCTTTCTTTTGTAAACATCTTTCGAACATTCACCAACCTCAAAAGTTGAATTTTCAAATGCTTTAAATCTGTTTGTTGGTGGTTTGGTTTTATCAACAATCTTTTCTTTCAGTTTACCAGAGACTCCCTGTTTTGTTTGTATTGCCTTTGGACAATTCCTGGCAATGTGACAAACTATTTTACATTGAAAACAGGTTCTCGTCTCAATCTTCTTCTGAGCAACACTTTTCTGCAATTCTTCTTGCTTCTTGGCAAGGAATTATTTGTTGGATTGCTTTCTGAACATTTGCTCTTTTTCTTCTTCAGATGTTTTTCCTGTAACAAAAACAGTTTTTGGTTTATAAATTTTCTCATTTTTATGATTTTTCGGTGGAATAAAACCCAGGCCTTTCTTTTTGAAATTACCATTATGGTTTGGTTTCTTTTGAAAACCAGAACCAGAACTGTAACCCTTTTTCTTGTTTAATCTTTGTTGCACTCTTGAGGTGTAAGTTTTAGGTTTTCCAGAAAGATTTACATCTTTTATTTCAGAAATATTAATTTCTGTTAGTTTAAAAACCTTTTTGATCATTTCAGTTTTAACACCTCTTATTGGAAATACCTCATCAGAATATAATTTGTCAGAATCTTTCAAAGTATATGCTACTTTGATCGGTTCGTCATTCAAATTAGATTTTGGTAACAACAATTCTTTATTATAAACCAGTTTGTCCTTTTTGACTGTTGAATTTGACGTGTTGGACTCAGACTTTGACTCTGATTTGGACTCCTCTGTTTCATCCTTATCCAACACCTGATCGACCACTTTCTTTATTAACTCAGACTCATGATCAGTGTCAGACGATGTGAACGTGACATCAATGTTTTCTGGCAGATTATCTGAAGACTCAGACTCCCACTGTAAGTTTGTTGCCTTTTTGACTCTTTATGAATTTGGATTTCGAGGAGAATATCCATTTTCGACCAGGGGTGGACATTTGTTATAGACAACACTTGGTTTCTTACCAGAAATCTTCACTTCATCATCTTCTTTTGTTTCAGACTTCTTCTCTTCCGAAGTCTTCTCTTCTTCAAACGTCTTCATTTCTTCCACTATGGGATAAATCCTGTCAACAACAAAAGTAGAACATGAGTAACTTTTTAACAAGCTATTTACTCTCTCGGTTTCAATTCTCTATGTTTCTAGTTTTAATTCAAGCTCAGCACACTTCTCAGTGTAATAGTTGACATTGTCAAGCTGTCTCATATATGCTCCTTTGAGTGTATTCATTGCTATGGCTTGTTCACTGCTTGTCTCGTTGTATTGATTCATGGCTTTGTTCAAGACATCATATGATTCTTTCAGCCTTTTTATGTTGTGTAGCAATTCGTTGTTTTGCTTTATCAGAGACTCACAATTCATACACTTCTCAGAAATCTTAATTGCATCAGCATCTGTCTTAATTTCAAATGCTGGAACTTCTTTGACTTTTCTTACTTGAATTTCTTCTTCACCCTTTTTCTTTTTCTCAGCTTCAACTTGTTTCATTTGCCTTTCTTCTTCATATCTCTTCTTTTTCTCAGCTTCAACATTTAAATATTTTCTGATTTTTTCTGCCCAATAGTCATCAGTATAATCATTAATAACCTGAGCAACAAAACCTTTAGCTTTTAAAATCTCTTTGTCTGGACAATAATGATTCCAGCTAAAGTTTTCCAAGCTAAATCCTTCTGGTAATTTTTCATCATCTTGATTTATCAAACATGCTTTATTATCAGCTGGAATATATTTATCCCAATTGAAATCTTTTGATGAACTTCCATCATTTTGATTGACTAGACACGCTTTCTTTGAATCTTCAATCACTTTTCTAGCATGAGCAGTTTGTGGTTGTTCTTGTTGATACGGCTGTTGAGAAACTTGATGATAAATCGCCTTTCGATAGTAGTCATTGTTTCCGAAAGGATTTTGAGCTCCGCTTGCTTCGTGATTTGTTCACTCTCTCTTGAAATGCCCCTTTTCCCTGCAACGAAAACAAGTAACTTTAGATTTATCAAATCCTAAAGTTGAAACATTTGCATCGCGAAAATCATCTCTGCCTATGATTTGTTTAAACTTTTTAGCTCGTCTCAACACGCTCGCCAAGCACCACTTTATATCCATCAACTCCATCTCCTCAGCATCAACTTGATCGTAATCCTCTTTTGTAAGCATTGGATTCCCGATCCTCCCTGCAACTAAACTACCATAAGATTCAAGCACAGTTACTAACAAAGACATATGACTTTTTGCAACTTCCTCTGAATAATTTTGATCATTTTCAAGATTTAAAGCAATGTTGCATTGAAGAACTTTGCCACTCTTTGTTGCAGAAAAATGTGGATCAAATGATGGAAATGAAGTAAATCCAGTTTTGCTGCTTGATCCCTGAGATGAACTTTCAGAAGAACTTTTTGCATTAAACGCCGTTTCAACTTTTGGAGAAAGGTTTGTTTTATCACTAACACCACCTTTGTAATACAAGCCAATGTCTTGTTCTCCATCATAGTTCTTCATTCTAGCAATTTTCCTTTGTTCCATCTCTTGAGCTTCAAGATGTTTAATAAACTCGCTCAGTGTGATCTTGTTAAAATATGTTTTATTCTTCAACATCATCAGATACGTCCCCCAAACATCATGTGGCAACGCATCAGCCAGCTTCTAAATCAACTCATCTTTATCTTCGTTGATACCCAATCTGTTCATGTTTTTCACCAAGGTGCAATATCTTTCGATAATCTGCTTGGTGTTCTCCGTTCTCAATCCACGAAATAGATCAAATTCTTTTTTCAGAACCGAATTTTTGTTCTTGAGCATATCATCACTACCAAGAAACTTAGCTTCTAACTCTGTCCAAATCGAATATGCACTTCCATTATGTTGAAGTAAGATCAAAATGTCTTCTTTAATCGTTTGCTGCAACAAACTAACCATCAATTTCTCATCTTTGTATTTCTTTTTCTCCTCAACACTCAATTTTCTAATCGGTATTTTCACATTATTGTTCCCGACTGGTCTAGCATATTGAACTTCAGTATGTTCCCATGCATCTAAGTGATATGCTTCAACCCAGTTAGCAAAACGTTCTGCCCATCCACTAAACTCATCAATGTCCATAAGCTTAGGTGGTTTCTGCGTTGTTCCCGTCTCATTTTCAAGTAATGTATTCTGAGCAATAGTCATTGGACTAGCAAAGGCATTATAAAACTCGTTCTCCATGTTTTGGTTTTTAAAGTTTCACAATCAGACTATTTCAAACGAAATACCCTTCTCACACGGAATCAAGTTTCAAACGAAATCAATCCTCTTTCAAGCAAAATCAACTTTTCAAGCGAAATCAGTATGTTTTTCACGCGGAATCAACTTTTATACGAAATAACCTTTGGAGCGAAATCACCTTCAAACGAAGTAGCTAATTTTGTGTGAAATCAACTGCTATTTCGTGCGGAATTACACTCTGATGCTCACACTCAAGCGGAATCACCTTTGAAGCGAAATAAGATCTAATTCCGTGCGAAATACGGCTATGTTCAAGCGAAATGATATCAAATTTCAAGCGGAATTAAACTTTCGGACAGTTTTTTCAAAAATTGATCATGTTTTACTTCGAATTAGAGTCTGATTCTTTCTAGGGTTTATTAAAACACTGTTACGCATATATTGTGAGAAAATCAATCCATTTTGACCGTGAAAAGTTGTTTAATTTTGAAAAGAAGGTGTAGAAATCAGAAATTGCAGCTGAAATGGTAAGAACTCTTCCTCCTGAGCTCTGATACCACATGTAGGATCGTTTTCGGACCCAAACGAGTCGTTCAGAAGAGGTCTTCACCAATACAAAAGACGGAAACAGATGTATCGGTGTTATTTCAGCTGAAATGCACGAGAAATCACTTTAAACTGTCTTTTGATTGATATCAAATCGATTACAATGCTGTAGACACTTCGGCAGAGCTTCGCTACCGGAATCAGAATCGTTACAAATGACAAGGCACATCAGATATTTATAGGTGAGGTGATTTCGCTTGAAATGGTTCAAGCGGAATCTAATTTCGCACGAAATTACTTCAAACGAAATCAACACATGATTTCGTGCGAAATACCTATAAACATACAATTCATCGTTTTGCGTGCCCTAATATATCTATTACAATACAAGACTCGATACAAGACGAAGTCGACAGACGGATGCACCAACAGATCGTTCCTCGATTAATGTGCTTTAATCTTGACCCTCCATGTGTAAAATTTAGGTGATTACACAATATCATTTTAAGAGATTAACCGTTACGTGATAAGCGTTAATTTTATCGTTGCCAACATAATTTTTATACACATCTAAATTTACCAACACATCAAATATCATATATTAACATCACATTCGACATTGCTACATATGCGGGTAACTGTCTTACTTGTGCTAAAGTGAGGCGGAATACCAGAAACCGTCAGGGTTACTGCAGCAACCTGAGATTCCCTTTTGGAAGCGGGAACATATCTCAGTAGATTCATTACAACGTACCAAGAATACAAAGAGGACATGATATGATTTAGGTGGTATCGATTGACTCACGAAGTCTGCGCACTTTGTACCTATCACTAAGAAAGGCAGTACAAAGAAGTTAGCAGAAATGCCTCTCAGAGAGACTGTGGCACGTCAGGGAGTGCCTGTATCTATCATATCCGACCAGGATGGTCGCTTTGTGCCAAGGATTTGGCAGACATTTCAGCAAGCCTTTGGTTCACAGCTGAACCTTAGTGCTGCATTTCACCCTCAGACGGACGACTAGAGTAAACGGACGATTCAGACATTGGAAGACATGCTATGTGCTTGTGTAATGGACTTTGGTGGGAGTTGGGATACTCACCTGCCCTTGGTGGAGTTTTCCTACAACAATAGCCATCACACCAGTACACAGGCCGCCCAGTTTGAAGCACTATGGACGTATTTTTCGATGCCCGCTGTGTTGGGCAGAGACCGCAAATTTACATCTTTTTGGTCCTGAGTAGTTCAGGAGAAACACAGAAAAGATTTGCTCAGATACGTGATCGTATCGAGTTAGCCGTTATGGACAGGAGAGTTACGCCGACAAGCGGCGGAAACCGTTGGAATTTGAGGTTAATAATATGGTTTTACTGAAAGTCTCGCCTTGGAAAGTCATGGTACAATTTGGTAAACGTGGAAAGTTGAACCCACGGTACATTGGACCCTTCGAGATCCTAGAAGGGATTGAAACTGATGCATACAAGCTAGAGCTCTCAGAATAACTTAGTAGAATTCATGACACGTTCCACGTGTCTAATCTCAAGAAGAGCCCTACTCAAGAAACAGTAGTTATTCCCGCAGATAAGATTCACGTCCTGGCCCAGAGTTCACTTGAGATCGTAAAGACCAAAGCAAATCAAAATATCTGCATTTGTTTCACAACTCCCCTGCAACCGATAACACAACTTGAATAGTAGGTTAACATTTGTGTACTCAAAAAATACTAGAAACCATTTTGTGTTCACGTACAAAGATATATAAACTTTTCATCAAGAAAACACGAAGTTTGGGTGCCACACCTGGCAGTCATCAGAATTTTGTTCTTTTCATCAGAAATGTATCATAATTTGCCCGTTTTCATCAGAATTTTCTTTTGTGCTCTGTTTAAGACCTGGAAATATAAAAGTACCGAATTTAGCACCCAAACTTTGTGTTTTCGGTAAAAAATGCTTAAAACGAAAGTGTTTCGGGGTATAAAACATGTATAATTTAACGTATATCACTCACCTTGGTAATCATTCCATATACGCTTGCTGTTACCAAAAGCTTTTGTAGTAGTGAAGCTACGCTTGGGCAGTTTACCCTCCTCCACTGCCTGATTGGTAAGCTGGTGCGCCAAACGGACGACTTGCTGGATCGTGGGGAGGTTGGCCGCAATACTGATCCTTGGATTTCCGGAACTAAGCCTCCAAGGTAAAGCTGAATTCGTTTGCAGGCAGGTTGTGACAAGTTAGGACATAAAGGAGCCAATTCGTTGGACCTTTTTGTGTACGACTCGATTTCCGATCCTTCCAACCTCAAACCAGAATACTCTTCATTCCATTGTTGTAGCCTAAGCACTGATGTTGAGCATCAGTGCTTTCTTCAAAAGATGATCAGTTCTTTGGATGAGCAGAGCTTTGGTCTTCAACAGTACTTAGGAGGCATCAGTAGATAGAGCTTCAGTTTTTATTCTTCATCAGTACTTTGGATAACAGCAGTTGTGATGATCAGTGCTTGGAGTCTATCAGTTGTTGGATAACCATTGTCAAGGGGAGAATCTTGTACAAGCACTGCTTATGAAGATCAACTGTTCAGAACCAATTTTGGCTTTCCTTATCATCTGTTCTTTCTGGGTTTGAAAGCATGGACCAACAATCTCCCCCTATAACAGATGATGCCAAAACACTTCATTATTAATGATCTTTATTCTCTCATCAACATTTCCCTAACTTGCCCCTTGAATTGTAATTCAAAGTTCAGGGAATCTTCATCATCCTCATCCCTTCAATACAGATACGGAATGACCCATCTTTCTTTTTAACGAACAAAACAGGAGCGCCCCAAGGAGAAGTACTAGGGCGTATAAAGCTAAACATAAGAGCCTACAACATATCTTTAACCAAAAAGCTAAACATGTGTCAATGTCATTGGGTATAATTGCTTAACGACTATGACCGCAAAATTCGCTACCACCATGGTAAGGCGAATGTCATGGCCGACGCTCTCAGTCGAAAGACTCATGTTAACAGTATTCGTTGTTCTCAAACCGTAAATGATCTTCGTTCTCGCATTCGTGAAGCTCAGTATTCGTCCTTCAATGAGGCGAACATGGACATTGAGTCACATTCAATATTGTCCCCTTTTTAATAGGTACCAAACCTTTCTTAGAGTTCTCCATCTTGAACCTTTTCAAGACTTTGTCAATGTACGCACTTTGGTTTAAACCTATCAAGCGCCTTGATCTATCCCTATAGATCATTATTCCCAAAATATAGGCGGCTTCTCCAAGATCTTTAATGGAAAAACATCTTCCAAGCCAGGCTTTTATACCTTCCATAGTTGGAATGTCATTTCCAAATAGTAGAATGTCATCGACATACAATACTAAGAAAGTGACGGTGCTCCCACTAGCTTTCTTATACACACAAGCTTCATCGCCGTTCTTGATGAACCCAAAATTCCTAATTTCTTCATCAAAACGGTGATTCCAACTTCTCGATGCTTGTTTCAATCCATAGATTGATTTCTATGAAAGTTAGAGGTTTCCTCATGTGATTGTAGTATTTAAGAGGAATTTACAAGCTAGAGAATATAAGGACCGAAAACCAGCTTGCTTATATCAAATTGGTTCGGTTTAGGGTAATTTTCGGTCCGGGTGTCGGGTAATTTCGGGTCAACCAGGTTTTTGCTCAACCCTAGGACAAAGGGTAAAGCCAAACAAAGCCACAATCACCGTCGAAAGACCCAAACAACACTATGCATGCATCATACCAAAGCATCAGTAAAAACTCACATGTACACTGGACAACAGAAACTCGCCGAAGTGTGCCGGGAAGAATGGAAAATCACAGCGCCTTTGGAAACCGGAGCTCTGATCTAGTCTAATTTGGGAAGGAAGAGGAGTTCAGTGAAGAATTGTTGTTGCGTTGGCAGAGATTAGAGATTGAGAAGATAAACCCTACATCTAAAAAGGTATAACCGTCCCAGAAGAATGCGGCCAACCCCAAATACTTTTAACCGTCCCAAAATAATGGGCCGCCCCAAATAAATTTCCGTTTTGTTTTAGACTGGCCCAAATAAACCTTATTGACCCACTTTTTTATACAATGAAATTTTGTAAGGGTTTTTTGACCCAGTGTTTTTCTAAACCGCTCCAAAATATTATTTGAACCGTCCCATAAACCCATTTTTGTACTAGTGAAAGTTATTCTCAAAAAGGTGGAGGGTCTTGAGTTGGTTAACATCCCTATTTCTGGTGGGATTAAACCTGAAAGTTTATTCCCAGAAAGATCAAGATAAACAAGTTTGGACATGAGCCGAATTTGTTGGGGGAGTGGACCGAAAAGGTGGTTTACACTAAGCTCAAAATGAGAAAGGTTGTGGAGGAAAGAGAACGGAAACTGGTCAAGAGTACCTTTTACTTCAGATGATGTGAGGTTCAACTTGTAAATGATCCCATCTGTTGGGATTCAGTGGTAATCAATTTTAGTTTTTATCAAAACGGGTTTGATATATTTTATTAATTAAATAGGTAATTAATAAACGCAGCGGAATAAATATATTAATCAACACCAAAACGAACCGAACATGATTATGGTAACAAACATGCAAACACGGTATACAATATTTATTAATCTACCGATGAGATAGATATACCTTAGTGGTTAATAACTAACCGGTCGAGACACCGAGGTACAACGAACGAGTGCTAGACACGAATACGAACCGAGCGGCAGCAGCTTTGGCTTGGCCGGTCGTCACAATCAAAAGAAAAAATGGACGGCACTGTTTTGTGAAGAGTGGCAGCCAATGTTTTTCGTTCATTTTTTCTGTGTTGTGATTGTGATTGTTATATAATCACAAAAAGTAAAGAACTTTTCTTTATTTACGATGGATTACAACTAAAAAGGTAGCATTCCTCTTCTGTCTTGTGGTTGCCAACTAAAAAGAAAAATAAAGTGGGAAGCAAGACATGATGGAGGACAACATGATAGAGCCAAAATATATATAGTAATATATCTATATATATTTAGGTTAACACCCCCTAATTATCTCTTAGGCCCGAAGCCCAATATATATCGTTTCTTTAATTGTTCGTGATCACCAGTTAATCGAATTAAGTGGATTTAATGTTCGTTGCCCAATGTGTAACTCTTACGGGTCATAGCTCGGTCAGCAGCGTTAACTTATCGAACCCGTACATATAAATCCAACACCATCATCATTACAAACTACACCGAACCATGAAGTGCATGGAGTCGAAGCAGAAGTCCAAGAAGATAGCTGGGAGTTGTTTGGAATTTGGAGGCTAGCTTTCCATTTAAGAAGAGCATTGGCTTTAAAAGATAAGCAAACTTTGGAAGTGAAATGATTAGTAGAGCTAGAGATAAAAGAAACAAGTGTGAACAACACTTCATTTGCTTTTTCATGTTCTCTTGTTATTATAAAATGTGGGTTGTGTGTCCTAATATATACTTGAGGGCCTAACCTTTTTGTTTGTTCAAATTGTGAATTGATTATGATGCAACAATGAGACATGTTAAATTGATTAAGTTTTAGCTTGTTCATGATCCACACAGTTGATATTAGAGCAAGGTTCTTGTAGTCTATTGATCTAATAACTAAGTTCGACTCGAAATTTGCTCACTATCATGTTTAACATAATTTCGTTTACTCGATTCTAGTCTAGTAAAAAACCGATGCCATCTTTTTTAAAATCTTGAACTACAAGTTCTATAACCAACTAAACGTAAACAGTGTAGTCCGATTCTAGTTCACTTCCTCGGTCATGTCGTTACATACCAAATTTTTCGGCGGATCCAGCCCACATTTGTGGGTTCCCAGGAACAGTGCGTTTGGAAAAAATAGTGAGAACCTTATAGAATCTAGAAAAATTAGTGAGAATTAAAGAGAATTTACCAAAAGGAACCCATTACAATAAAATCCTGGATCCGCCACTACCCCTACCCGTTACCCGTCGTAGCATGTACTAGTATAAATTTCAACTTAACACTTTGATATTATGCTAAATTGCAGCAAGGTCCCTGTAATCCATAAAACTCCCAAACTGGCAACAATGGTTCCATTACACCCATATATTAACATGTTATGTATATATATTATCATATATCTAATCCCACTTGAGATATTGTGGAGATTTACAGATTTACTCTATCACAATCTCTGATAAATATCCCTTCCTGTTGAACCCACCTCCAAAATACTGAGTCCCACAACATTTGTAACTAATAAAACTCTTGCAACATCCACTCACATGCCTCTTTTTCAAGCCATGACTCCTGCAACAATTTTCCATCGCTTTCCCTAAATCTTCCCCTGTCACATACTCCTTCACAGGCTCATGATGATGGTGATGGTGGTGGTGATGATGATGGTGATGGTTATCGTGTTTCTTCGTGTTCCCGATTGAATGGCAATCGTTAACCGGATTCCCAGAACTCAGCGATTCCAAATCTTTAGTGGCACTACAGCATTTGGTTGCTTGTTGCTTTGCTATATGCGCACTTTGCGTTACCTCGCGTATTTCATCTTCATCGTCATGAGAGCAACACCCGTGTTTTTCTTTTCCTTTTTCGGGTTGTACCTCGTGTTTTAACTCGTTAACATCATGAGCGCAACAGTCGTCTTTTGTTTCTTGTGTGCAGTGAGTGGTGTCATGCGCATGATGATCATGAGCGTGATCATGATCGTCATGGACACAACACTCGTCGTTATCTTCCGGTTCAGGTACATGATGATGATCATCATGACCACAACAACTGTCATTTTCTTCGGTTTCTCGTACCAAATGTTTCAGCTCTTGTGCATTATCTTCATGATCATGACCACAACAACCACCATGCTTTTGAACCTTAGTACTATTAGACACGCATTGCGCATGATTATGCGAAGAACCCGAATGCGCTTTCACGCTTTTCAACGTTATCCCTTGTAACAAAAGCATGCTGTTGAAAATCACTAGCAAACATGTCCCGACGTCGGCGAGAACCGCAGCCCAAACGAGCGGGTGGCCCGCGATAGCCAATGCAATTATAGCAGCCTTGGTGATGACGGCGATAAATATGTTTTCGAATATTTTTCTGCGGGTTTTTCTCGCAAGTTTCACAGCTACTGGGATTTTTCTGATATCGTTTGACATTAGGATTACGTGTCCGGTTTCATTTGCTAATGCTGATCCTGAAACGCCCATTGAGATCCCGATATCGGCTGTGGCTAAAGCCGGTGCATCGTTCAGCCCGTCACCAACCATGGCAGTTTTCGATTCTTTTTGAAATTGTTTAATGATTTTGGCTTTATCTTGAGGTAGAAGTCCTGCATGAACCAGCTCCAATGCCCCTCCTAACTGGAAAATTGAAGACAAATTAGACGGGTCATGCGTGTTGGTTAACGGGTCAAAATATGTAAGGGTTAGTAAAAATACAATTTAGGTGGCTTTTGACCCGTTCTCTTTTTAGCTACTTTTTAATTTACCCATTCGAGTTGTTAGAAATAAAAATGGGTCGGAACGCCTCGGTTATTAAATAGTTGATAATTACAAAAGTTGCATTTTATTAAATAATAAAAGTAAAATGTCATTTTCGTCCCGAGGTTGCTACTTTTGCGATTTTCGTCTAAAGGTTTGTTTTTTTCGCATCTGGATCCAAAAGGTTTGAAATCTTGTCATTTTCATCCAACTCGTTAACTCCATCCATTCTTTAGCTTTAGGTCAGGGACACTTTCGTCTTTTTAGACATTTTTGTGATGGTTAAAGCGTTTGGGTGGAGAGAAAGTCAACAGAGGTGGATTTCTATTTCTTGTAGTGTTTTTTATTTTAATAAATAAAAATGTCTAATAGGACGAAAATGCCGCTCATTTAACAGAGAAAAATGGATGGAGTTAACGAGTTGGATGACACTGGCAAGATTTCAAACCTTTTGGATCCAGATGCGGAAAAACAAACATTTGGACAAAAGTCGCAAAAGTGACCAAACCTAGGGACGAAAATGCCATTTTAGAGGACTCTTTTGACCCTCTTCAACCCAATTCCTAACTAACTTTCTTTACACTAACTGTTAGCTGGCCGATTCAACCCGGTAGAGACGATATGTAAATCGAATAAACGTATTAGTAAATAAACGGGTTGATATCGCACATGTAATGTTGAAAACAAGAAGTTTGGTATTCACCTGATTTTGTGCATAATCGGCTGCAGCTTGACAATCGCCTGTAAGCATGGCTGTTCGGATCCCCATTGATTTCAGTTCTTCGAGTGCTTCTTTTACTCCTATTCTACATGAATCAGAGAGACCAAAGGTTCCAGCAGGTGTGGACTCAACAAATATGTAACCGGTGGATTTCCCTTCGGTATTTTCACTCCGATTCATTGGAACTAATAATAGTTCAGTACACAAGTTAAAAAAACATCATGGGAGTAAAAGAGTGTTATGAGCCGAGCTCGTGATCACCTAAGCTTGAGCACAACTCGTTTAACTTAACAGAGTTGAGCTTAGCTCGTTTCGAGCTCTATATTTAAAGCTTTAACTAGTCTCGTACGTTATATACAAAATTATTTTACGAGTAAGGTATACGGATGGTCCTTGTGGTTTATCAAAATTTTGGATTTGGTCCCTAGCTTTCTAAAAGTACATAGATGGTCCCTATGGTTCGCACTTTGTAACGCATTTAGTTCACAATTTTTTTTCCAAAGGTATATGGATGGTCCTTTTGGTTTGCACTTTGTAACACATTTAGTCCCTAACTTAGACATGCTAAAACCTTTAGATTTGATGGTTGGGGACTAAATGCGTTACAAAATGCAAACCACAGGGACCATCCGTGTACTTTTGGAAAGCTAGGGACCAAATCCAAAATTTTGGTAAACCATAGGGACCATCCGTGTATTTTACTCTTATTTTATTTATATTTATGAACAATTATATTTTTCATATATAACATAATATATATTGATTAGTTCTTTTTAACAAACTTTATATATAATAATAATTATTGTGTAAATATATTTAATAAAAGTAATGTAAAGAATATGCTTGTTTAGATTCCCGAGCCTAGTCAAGCTTGATATGTGAAGTCCATGCTCGAGCTTGAGCTCGATTCGAGCATTGGCGAGCCAGTCTCATGTAAGTTAGTTTAGCTCTTTTAAAGTCCTATAAAATGGCATCTAAAAAGTGGTATTGTGAACATGTTTTACCTTGTGAACACCCTGCTCTAATGGCAATCTTTTGGTTTCCAATATAAACATCCTTTCCATCAATCTTTCCATAAATTCCTTCACCAGGAAAATCTTTGAATTCCTCCACATTGTCCGGTTGCGGTTCGACAGAGTTAGCGTGCGCATAGTCTACAAGGGCTGCAGCCATTGGATGACTCGACTTGCTCTCTAGGCTCGAAACCCTTCAAAGAACACAATCAATCACCCCAATGTAATAAAAAGATTAGATGTAAACTTTGACCCTTTTACTTATAAATGGGTTGGCTTTTGGTGAACAGGATGAAAGTCACCTAAAGTATATTATTAGTGCATAAAACCTCCTAAATCATATTAAAATAATTATATTATAATCAAAAGCCTAAAATGCCATTTTTGTCCCTAAGGTTTGACCAGTTTTGCGACTTTCATCCAATGGTTTGTTTTTCCGGATCTGAATCTAAAAGGTTTGAAATCTTGTCACTTTCATCCGGCTCGTTAACTCCATCCTTTTTTATCTGTTAAGTCAGGGGCATTTCTGTCTTTTTGTTAACTGAAAGGGCAATTCGGTCTTTTTTAGGGGTATTCGGTCTTTTTACATAAAGTGAAAAAGACCGAATTGCCCTTTACGTTAACAAAAAAGACAGAAAAGCCCTAGACTTAACGGAGAAAAATGGATGGAGTTAACGAGCCAGATGAAAATGGCAAGATTTCAAACCGTTTGGATCCAGATGCGGAAAAACAAACTTTTGGACGAAAGTCACAAAACTGGCCAAACCTCAAGGGCGAAAATGGCATTTTACTCTCATCAAAACAATATAACTTCGATAAATCATATTTGACTTCCAGTGACCCTGACCCGTACCAAAATTACATGTTCACCACTAGTACTAGGACATTAATAGGGCCAGTTTATGAATAACTTACCAGTATAGCAATTTCTGATTGTCAATGAGCGGATTGAAGCTGGAGACAGAGAACTCTCCTTTCGTGATTGTGCCCGTTTTGTCAAAACATATAAATTTAACTGTAGAAAGTGTCTCGAGGTATTCCGCCCCTTTAACTAGAAGTCCAGATGTAGCTGCTTTTGAGAATGCACAGAATGCTGCAACAGGTGTAGACAAGATAAGCGCACAAGGACACGCGCTCACCAAAACCACCAATGCCAAGTGATACCATTTTTCAACATCGTGAACTCGTAGAGCTGCTGGTATGCCAGCTAAGCATGCGGCTACTACGCACACGGCTGGAAAACCCAAGTGACATCAGAATCATTCGCTATTTTATTCAAAATGTTAGAAGGATATTGAAATAATATAAATATTGTACTTTTATTTGACACACAGTCCAAATCAAAAACTTTGGACAAGAAGCATAATCGATCAAATCAACCAGACCCGTACAAGATTATTAAAGAAAATTTTACCGTACCGGGTGTGTAATAGTTGGCGATTTTGTCTACGTATCTTTGAGTTTTCGATTTATTGTTTTGAGCTTCTTCAACGAGCTTCGCCATCTTGGCTACCACACAAGCTTCAGCTAGAGCAGTAGTTTTAACACTAATATAACCTGAAAATAAATTTGAGTCAAACTTTGACTTTTGATGTCAAATGACTATTAGTGTAAATGGTCACAATATTTCAAGTGATTTATTTTAATAAACATATATCGATTAAGAAATGTTTTTCATACCGTTTAGATTAACTGTGCCTGCCCAAACAACGGAATCTACTTGTTTCGACACAGGGAACGATTCACCAGTTAAAGCTTTCTCATCAACTTCACAACTCCCGTCCACAACTACTCCGTCAATGGGGATCATGTCCCCGGCCTTAACTGCAAGTCTGGTGTTGACCATCACGTCGTTGGTGTTGACTTCTTCACCGGTGTCGGCTAATATGGCCTTTTGAGGAGCTATGCTCATCAATGATGACATCACAGCAGTGGCCTGGAGAGCACAATTTGCATTAACTTAGTGGTGAGTATGTGTGCGCGCACGCGCGTGTGTGTGAGAGAGAAAGGTGTTGCGAGTAAACCTTGTGACTAGCCCTTGTCTCGAGCCATTCGGATATAGTCAACAAAAACACTATTGTCCCGGCTTCCCAGTAATCCTTAAGGAAAATGGACCCTCCAACTGCAAATATGAACTGTGTTTGAGTGAACTTATTTTGATACTTAAGACGGCTCATTTTAAATCGAGTCTACTTTTGTTCAAAACCCGTTTTGACCCAATCAAACTCTCGCTTCCTTTTTTAAAACAGATCGTTTTGACCCGAACCTATATTGAATTTCACTTGGTTTCTTTAACGTTATCTATGGAATGTTCAATTCTTTTTACTTAAAGTACACGAATGGTCCCTGTTGTTTACCAAAATTTTGAATTTGGTCCCTAGCTTTTCAATAGTACACAGATGATCCCTGTAGTTTGCACTTTATAACGCATTTAGTCCTCAACCAACACATGTAATGGTTTTAGCAGGTCCAAGTTAGGGACTAAATGCGTTAGAAAGCGCAAACTACAGGGACCATCCATGTACTTTTGAAAAAAGTTGGGGACTAAATTTGTTACAAAGTGCAAACCACATGGATCATCTTTGTACTTTTAGAAAGCTAGGGACCAAATCCAAAATTTTGGTAAACCATAGGACCATCGTTGTACATTACTCTTTTACTTAAGTTCCATTGCAATTCATTAATGAACATGAACCCTTTATATTATTAGATCACATTATTATTTCATTTTAATAAGTTTTTATTATTATGATAATTATTGGTATTTATTTAGTATAATCATTAACATTCTTTTATTGCTATTATTATTTCAGTATTATACCTGTTATTCCTTATTAACATCACATATTACACTTATTGCTATTACTAAAAGTATTATGCAGATGAAGATGTCATGTAGTGTACCTGCAATGAGCATGAGAACGTTGATGTCGATTCTAAAGTTGCGTAGTGACGCGATAGCTTTCAAAATCAACGGTACGATCCCGACAGCGACAGCTCCAAGAGCTAACCATTTGAATGGTGAATATATATATTTCAAAAAGGATAGCAGAAGTAAGACACCACACACAACTGCAAAAGGGCTTGGCCACTTGTTTCGGTAGCTTTGATCTCCTTTCATCCTCACATTTGCTTCTAATCGCGCTTGGTTTAGCGCCTTAACTAAACAACCAACGATTAAAAAAAAACTAATAAGTAGCTTGCTATAACTACATATAATGTATCAAATGGATACAAACAAGAGGTATAAATATATACAGACATGGGGGTGTTAGATAGGTCGTGTTCACGGGTTTGTGGGTAGAACTTGACACGAACCCAAACACGAAACAGATATAAACAGAAACGAACATGAAAACCATGTCAGACATGTGAACCCGAACATAACACGAGTTTTGCGGGTTAACACGAACTCGACCTGTTTAATAGAAAATGTAATGTAATTTAATTTGCTTTTTGTATCTAAAAATATAAAGTTACATCCAAAAACACAAATGTATATAATATAATCAAGTTTAAACAACAAACTTGATGTCCTTTTCTCTTTAATCTTCTATTTTTTTGCATAAAATAGCCGATTACATTTTTTTAACTTAAAAAACAAACTGGTCAACTCATGAACACACCAAATCGACCCAGACATGACACGTTTAGCTAAATGTGCTCATAGGTTCAACCCGAACCCGTTTAATCAAAACCTAAACCTCCGAATTCGTGTTAGGTTTATGTCATGTTTTCATATGGTGTCAATTCACACCCATGTAGAGATACACCAAAACCCAAGGGCTTGTAAGGCAAATAGATCAAGATTAATTTGTTAATCTATATCTATATATATTACTTGTACATTTTTACTTGTACATTTTCAGGGCCAAAAGTTTGAAATAAAGACTACTTTTATTCCTGTGTTCAACACAAGGATTATGAGTACTACTTTATATGTAACAATTATTAAAGTTGGAGTTCCCTGAATAAATACTAAATAGGTTACTTTAGTGATAAATAACGAGAAAAATAAATACTAAAAATGTATCAAGTTAAGTTTAGCGACCCGTGTAAGTAAATTAGTATCTAAACTAGGCAAAAAATAATTAAATGTATATAATTATATCAGTTAGTTAACCGATTGATAAATACATTACTAAATTAAATTACATGTACAGAATTATATATTAGTAAACTAGGTTATAACCCCGTGTATAAATAAATAAACCTTAAATCTAATTTTTGAATAAACCTAGTTTTGACATGACACGTTTAGCTAAATAACCTAGTTTTGAATAAATAAATTTTATATACTAAATAATAAAAAAAAATATATCTTTAAAAACCTTAGTTGAATAAATATAATTTTATATATTAAATAATAAAAAGTTATATCTATAAAAACAATATTGTACAGGTTGAATAAATGTAATTTTATATAACAAATTAAAAAGTTATATCTTTAAAACCACGTGTATTACACGAGTTGAATAAATGTAATATTGTTAACCAAAAAATAAAATAATACATCTTCAAAAAAACCTTGTTTATTACACGGGTTGAATAAATGTAATTTTATATACTAAATAATAAAAAAATTACATTTTTAAATCTAATTTTATACATCAAATAATCAAATCACGATTTTGGGCCTCGTGATTATATCACTCTTACCCTTCTAGCCCAAAAAATATTTTTTTAACATCTAAGCCCACAACGACTTTTTTTCTAACCTTTTTTGCCCCTAACGTCTTTTTTTTAACCCTTTTGGCCCCTAACATTTAATGGATGGGGTTACTGTTAGGGGCCAAAAGGGTTAGAAAAGAAGACGTTGAGGGCTCAGATGTTAAAAAATTTCTTTTTTGGGCTAAAAGGGTAAAAGTGATATAACCACAGGGGGTAAAATCGTAATTTTCTTTAAATAATATTATAAATGAGAAGAAGATTAAACTAAAAAATAATTATCCATAAGATATTAAATTAAATAATATTTAATATGAGGGTTATCTATAATTAATTAGAAAAAATTAAATTAAAATAATAATTATCTATAAGAGGAGCCCTTAATATGATGACAAGTGTCCCTAAAGTGGTTTCTTTTATTATATAGTATAGAAGATATAGATATAGATTAACCGATTTAACAAAAAATTCACATGTGTAAAATTTAACAATAAAATAATTTATTTATATATTTTAATAGTACAATTAAAATATTGATATTTTTGTTTTTTAGTAATCGTCACAAAAATCAGGTCAATCTTATGATAAAAAGTAAAATAACAAAACAACACGTCATCTAAACATGACATGCATTGAGAGGTAAACAAAATTAAAAAACTAACAACTATGTAATTCAGAAAATAAATAACGTTTTTTTATGTATTTTTAACTAGTTTTATAAGTAGGTGGGTTTCATCTCAAATGTAACTGATTTTATATTTAAAATTTTAAAAATATGTAACCGTTTATAAATTATATATAAATATAAGATTTCAAAAAATAAAATAATAAATTAAATATAAATATAAGATTTAAAAAAATAAAAGATTTTGTTTGCAAATATAATAACCACAAACAAAAATGGAACCACTTTAAATCGGTTGGAACTTGGAAACGTTACGTTTCTTCCACCCACTTTATTTTTCCTTTAAAACGCACCAAAAACTTTAACAAGGAATTTTACTTTGTTCAGATATTCAATATATTAATTATCTTTCAAGAAAGATAATTATAGAAAGAAATATCAATATGTAATTGTTAAGAAAGGTTATTTTATCATACATTAAGAAAGGTTCTAAATAAAAGTTTGAAAACTAAAAAAGGAAACTACAGTTTATAAATTATGAAAACGTAAATTAAAAAAAAATGGAAAATACAGTTTATAAATTACGAAAACGTAAGAATAAAACATAAAACTTCTTTTTGTAAGTCTGTTGAAACATAAATTATTGTGAAAAGAAGAAGGCAGACGAAGACTCGTATTTCACTCGTTTTGGAAACTAACATCTTTATTTTATCATTATCTTTTGATCTCAAACTATCGATTTTATGAAATTAAATTTAGTAGTTTTATTGATATGAAAGAAAAAGTATATGTTTTTTATATAATAACTAAATAAGTAAATTTTTTTATACATGTAAAACGAGGTGAAAAAATTTAGACCCTATACAGTCACACCTCCTGCACATATCCAAGACCGACCCAACGTGACAGTTTCGTAACAACATACAAGTACATATACAAGTACATTATGTGGTTACTGTACTACTGTAACATTTTTTTTTTTTGTTACAGAAATGAACAAAACTAGTGTATATGTGTTGTATATATTATATAATATATAATGCTCTAGATTCGGATTCCTGCCTACATAGAATCAGCATACCAAATTCTAGACGATCAATCCATCAAATTATAATATAATATAAAATGATAAAATAATTATTCTTATCTTTACGTGACCTTACGTAACTCCACATAATACGTATACACATTGGTCGGCCATAACCCCCCACTGACAAAAAAAAAAAAAAAATTACTCCCATCAATCATTTTCAAAATTTCAATCATCAAATAAACACAAATCATTGTATCTAAAAATGTTAACCCGTTCGTAAGCTACTCAAACCCGACTTATTAAAAACTCAAATCTAGCCTAAGATTAGAGTTTGTTTAATAAACAAGTCTGAACCCAAGCTTCATTTATGAAGCTCGAGTCGGCTCGTCAGTCTAAACGAGTCTTTTATTTCTATTTATAATGGTTTTAGTTTAATATATTAATTAGAATTTGCCAATTTAGTCCAAAGATTTAAAACGTTGCCATTTTAGTCCAAATAATTTCAAATGTTATCATTTTGGTCCATTGGGTTAAATTCATCCATTTTTCTATTAACGAGAAGGGTAATTCGGTCATTTTATATGACCGGATTGCTTTTTTAGTTAACAGAATTACATAAAAAATGATCAAATTACCCTTCTAGTTAACAAAAAAATGAATGAAGTTAATCTAGTGGACTAAAATGGCAACGTTTAAAACTATTTGGACTAAAATGACAAGTGACAACGTTTCAAACCTTTGGACTAAACTGACAAAATGACCCAAATCAAAATGACATTTAACTCATAAAATTTCGTGAAAATAACTAAATAATATTTATTATTACGTTATATAAAATTTGTAACTAAAATATATATATATATAAAAGATAATTAAAGATAAATTAATTAATAAATAATATACGAATAGAGACCGAGCCAAACTCGAGCTTGATAAAAAAAACTACTCAAGAGTTCGGCTCGAGCTTTAGAAACATAGTCGAGTTCGAACGCGAGCCTCACATGTTAAACGAGCTCAAGCTGAACCTAGCCGAGCTCGGGGCTGGCTCATCTCGTTTACACCCAATCAAATACGAAACAGATTCATATTTTTTTTTCAGATTCATATTTCCAAAATCCAAAGAGATTCACACACAAACAAGATAAACAACACCAAAAGACATAGAGAATCACAAAATGCACTTTACCGATCTGGAACTGCGAAATGACGTCTGCATCGTGGACAACGATGACTGTTCTCGTGGGTACGACGACAGAAACACGGTATACACCTTCAAGAGGCGTAAGAAGTTTTTCTATTAGAGGTACTTCGGACGAACAGCATAAACCCAGAACGTCAAAGTAACTTTTCTGCAGATCTTTCGTTGAATTCATCTCGCAATTGGAGAAAATAGGGAAAATTGAAGAAGAAGAAGAAGAAGAAGAAGAAGAAGATGAATGAGATGAATGAGAGGAGTAATTTGTACAGGTGAGAGTGGATGGTGGGATATTTATAGTTAAAAAAAGTTATAGTTCTTTTTTTAACAATGAAAACATAACCTTTTAAAATTTACTTTTAAAATTCACTTAGTTATCGTGAACTTTTTATAACTTGAACCTGCGCCATTTGAATAAGGATAAACACATTTACCTGATATGTCTGGGCGCTTAGACCACAAGGTGTGGGCGTGGAAAAGTGGTGTGGTGGCTCTTCCACGACGGGAATACCACCCCTTATGGTGGCGTGGTGATGAAGGCGGGGAGTTTTCAACCTGCGTGGGGGGCTGGGGGCATTTAGGTTGTGTGGTGGAGGCTCTTGATTGGTGAGTGGATTTTAGATGTGTTTTAATTGGTTGATGTTTATTTATAATTATTATTTTTTTATAAAAATGTCACTAACCACGCCGCTCCCACTCCTTCCTTTTTCGTATCTACTTTTCTGACGCGTGCTGACGTAGCAGCCACATGTCGAATAACAACGAAACTCTTTCACTTATAAAAATTTAGATAAGAATGGTATAGAATAATTATTTTTTATACAAGAATGGCGTGGTGGATTGTGATGTGTGTCAAGAAACACTAGATTATGTAATCATGTAACTTGATGCACTAATCGGCGTTTGTCTCAATTGTTGAGTGTTATGTGTCTTATGTCCAAGGCTTGATAGAAAACTACTATCGAGCCGGGGGTCTCACTAGAAGCAGTCTCTCTAGTCCTATAAGGTAGAGATAAGGTTGTCTACATCTTACCCTCCTCAGAACCTACCTTAACTTTGCTTTTGGTTAGATATACTGAGGATGATAATGATGTAAGTTGATGGTCTTGTGGTATTGGTATTGCCCTCGACAAATATGATGAGGTTTAAATCGCTGCAAGTGCATGTTTATTAGGCGGTATTTAGAGTAAATAATGATGTTAAAAAATTTGTAATGATGTCTCATCGTCTCCTTAGGTTGGGCTTTGAATACACTCGTTTAAGCACTTGATTCTTATTTTTTACTTGGTATTAATTTAGCACCACCTTTTAATAACTCATTCTATATCTCTTTAGCAATAGTCTACAAACTATAAAATGTCAATGTCATTTGGAATAGCCACAATAAGCATTAAGCAATGAATTGCAATGTTTTAAATATCGGTATGAACCGGCCAGTTATATCGGTTAAACCGGATATCGGACACAAGTCCGGTACGATAAAGGCCGGTAAACCCCGAATACGATATGTCTTATGTACCGGCGGTAAATCCGGTTCAAACCGTTGAACCGGTTTGCATTATCTTAAGATTTGATTTCTTAATTTTAATAAAATACGATATTAAGGTAATATTGATCTTCCATATTTCCGGTAATTAACCTAGTGCCTTCTATTCCAATATTTCATCGTTGTTGAAATTGTTACTCACATCGTACAATGCAATATTGTTTATAACTAATAAAAATATTCTTAAAATGATTAATAGTTTACAATAAAAATAGTTGTTTTTAGATAAAACTATGATTAGTTACATATATCCTAGTTGAGATTGGATTGTTTTTTAGATGAATTTGTATTTTATGGAATTTATAGGGTTAACTAGTAACCCGATTCAACCGCCTGATACAACCTGATTTAACCGGTTAAACCGTTTTAGAACCTAGCCCGGTATAACTTAAAAACCGGTTTTTATGATTTAGCCGGTTAAACCGTTTTAGAACCTAACCCGGTATAACTTAAAAACCGGTTTTAGCTTTTTTAGGTAAGATGGTAATACACGTAAAATTTTTATTTAATATATTTGTTATCTTAATGTTTTTAATAGGATTGTTGTCTAACATACTTTCTCTTCTTGGTAATGCCGGCTAGAAATATGGGTTTCTTTTTACTTTTTGCTTTGTTATAGTAAAGTTAAATAGTTTGAGAAGTATATGATGAATGTCTAGAATTTGAAAGTTAAATAATTTGAAAAGTATATGATGAATGTCTAGAATTTGATACGCATGTCTAATTTGAGAATCTAAGAATTAATTGGTAACTAGTGGAATTCTCTAGTATTGTACAATGAGGGTGTGGTATATGCCTAAACATAAAGTATTGTATGTAGTAGTAGTATTAGCTTAATTAAATTAAAGTTAGAAACATAAATTTAAGACTTACAAAGTTATATGCTAATTTGGTATTGGTAGTGTAAAGACGCTGAAAACTATCGAACCCGGCTTGTATTAAAATAAAAAAAACTATCATAAACACGAATACAGGTCATGTACCAAAGCTAAATAGTTTAAAGTTATATTTTATCGCGAATACATCCCATTAAAATTAAAATCTACTTATTGCCGACTTTATATAACTGAAACCCGCATCACTTTAATGGGGATAAAGACATGGTTTAACCGGTTAAACCGTTTTAGAACCTAGCCCGGTATAACTTAAAAACCGGTTTTTATGATTTAGCCGGTTAAACCGTTTTAGAACCTAACCCGGTATAACTTAAAAACCGGTTTTTAGAACATTGATGAGTTGGCCTTCTCGTCCGTCTCATGCTTTATCATCATAAACACTTCAAAAATCCCTAAGTTTTAGCTTTTTTAGGTAAGATGGTAATACACGTAAGATTTTTATTTAATATATTTGTTTAATAATAGGATTGTTGTCTAACATACTTTCTCTTCTTGGTAATGCCGGCTAGAAATATGGGTTTCTTTTTACTTTTTGCTTTGTTATAGTAAAGTTAAATAGTTTGAGAAGTATATGATGAATGTCTAGAATTTGAAAGTTAAATAATTTGAAAAGTATATGATGAATGTCTAGAATTTGATACGCATGTCTAATTTGAGAATCTAAGAATTAATTGGTAACTAGTGGAATTCTCTAGTATTGTACAATGAGGGTGTGGTATATGCCTAAACATAAAGTATTGTATGTAGTAGTAGTAGTATTAGCTTTATTAAATTAAAGTTAGAAACATAAATTTAAGACTTACAAAGTTATATGCTAATTTGGTATTGGTAGTGTAAAGACGCTGAAAACTATCGAACCCGGCTTGTATTAAAATAAAAAAAAAACTATCATAAACACGAATACAGGTCATGTACCAAAGCTAAATAGTTTAAAGTTATATTTTATCGCGAATACATCCCATTAAAATTAAAATCTACTTATTGCCGACTTTATATAACTGAAACCCGCATCACTTTAATGGGGATAAAGACATGGTTTCTTTAGGCGTCGAATTCGAGAATTTAAGAACTAATTGGTAATTAATGTATATGGGGGTAACTTGCAAGATTTGGTTAAAAGTGGTATATAGAGTAAGTTTTTGATACAAATTATATTTAAGAAGAGTAAATTACGTTTTTGGCCCATGTGGTTATATCAGTTTTACTATATTGGCCCAAAATAAGAATTTTTAACAGATCAGCCCCCATGGTCCCATTATCTAACCGTTTTGGCCCCTGAGACTAACTCCATCCATTACCCTGGTTAATTATTTGTCACATAGTAAACATATGATGGGTATAATGGTAATTTCACCTCCCCTTTTATTGACTTTATAAAAAAAAACCCAGATCCTCAACAAAACATCATCATCCTTCCCCTCTTTACTTTCTCAAAACCCTAGCCTACAACACACACATTATCCCCATTTTCACCCCCACACAACACACACTTGCGTGTGTAGTTACCAGAGAGATCGAGAGAGAGAGAGATGAAAGCAGTGGATTTCTAGCCACCCATGGCAGCCGCAGGTGGCGGCGCACGGTGGTGCACAGCGGTGGCCTGGCCACACCCTTCTTCTTTCCCCTTCGTATCTCCAATTCAGTATCAATTAGTGGCAGTCCAAGGTGGATTTGGGTGGTTGTCACGAAAGTAAAAGGCAGCAGTGATGCCAATGAAACGTTTCAAGTTGACTGGGAACGGCGATGATGCATTTTCTTAGTGATGCAAATGAAACGTTTCAAGATTTGACAAGTGTTGAATACCCTTTAGCGTTTATGTTGGCTTGTGGTGGCTATTTGCTTACTATGTTTGCTGATAATGTTATTTTTTATGTTTATGGGAAACAGAGTGGTGACGATGTTGAAGATCAAGGTTTGTTTTTTCACTTTTTGAATTTTTGATAATTGAATCGGTTAATTTATAAGAATATTTCAGATATTTTATTTTGTGTGTTTTACTGATCAATTTGTTGTAATTTATAGTTGTTTAGTTGGTAAAATATCCTGCTTTCTAAGCAATAAATAATTCTTCTTTTTCAAAAAACCAGTCAACCAGCAATGTTAGGGGTGTTTATAAACGGTTGTAAGTTGTAACCGACTGTCAACTGGTTTGATCGGTTTGAAATATATACCTAGTTCACCGGTTCGGTTTTAATGGTGTATGTTCAGTTTACGGTTTGAAACCTAAAACCGACTGGGTTATAATTTTGAGAAACTGAAGAGAGGAAGGATAAAGAGATGAAGATGATGAAGATCTGGGTTAGAATTTGGGTTTTGTTTTTGATTTGTTCTTTGACAATTTTGTGTTAAGAATTTAGGGGGTGTTTGGATGTTGTTTATGTGGGGATGATGATGATGACGATGATCTGGGTTAGATGATGATTGTTCTTGAAGATTAGGGTTTGAAGATAATGATGTGCAGAAGATGGGTTCTTGTTCTTGAATTTAGGTTTTGTTTTTTTTTTATTTGTTCATGTTCATGAAGATCTGAAACTGATGAAGATGAAGAGTGTTCTTGAAATCTGGGTAAGTTCATGTAGATGAAGAGAAATTGATGACGATGATCTGGGTTAGATGATGATTGTTCTTGAAATCTGGGTAAGATCTGAAACTGATGAATATGAAGAGTGTTCTTTAAAGGGGAAGAGAAATTACAAAAATACCCTTGCATGTGACAAATAATTAACCAGGGTAATGGATGGAGTTAGTCTCAGGGGCCAAAACGGTTAGATAATGGGACCATGGGGGCTGATTTGTTAAAAATTCTTATTTTGGGCCAATATAGTAAAACTGATATAACCACAGGGGCCAAAAACGTAATTTACTCTTTTAAGAAAACTGATTATATTTAGAATTGATTAACTTCGTTGGTAATATTAATTTAGAAGTTAAATTAAAAGATGACATGGTCAATAATATACCTAAACAGTTAAAACAATGAATAAATATGAGTTTGACAATAAATTGAATGTTATTGATTCAATTTGGTATAATATCAATTGTTGGTCCCAGTTTGATGAAACACTGGTTAACACCTGAGGTGAAACTAGCATGTTCGTCTCTTTTGTGGGTTCAATCTCCTTTGTTACTTGCCAAATGACGGGTCCTGCAAAACAGCAACACCGTTAGCTCGTTAAGAGGGGAATATGGGGGTTTCCCTCTTAACCGGGCTCCGGCGTGAGAATAAGTTCTGTTCTGAGGAAATAAAACAGTGTGTGTTAAGAGTGAGAGTGTGGAGAATAGGATGATTTAACCTGAATGATGAAGGGTCATATTTATAGCCGGAGGGTGAAGGAGGGAGGAGCAACCTTGCCAGCTGTTATAGGGCGCTAGCTGTCCGACCAAGGGGAATATCCTCTTGGTCTCCTCTGTTGTGGTCAGTGTGGTGGTACACGTGGCGCGCCTATATTTGTCCAAGCTGGAGACGTCGTACTGGTACTGTCGGTCTGCTCCTTGATCCGTTGCAGGCCAACATGGCGCTTGACGAATGGTGACACGTGTTGTCCTTTCTGTCGGAGGGAGCATCTTTGGTGCCATGTCTTCCAGAAGCTTCTAGAAGCTTCTGGATTCGCTTGCTGATGTAGGCGCCATGTAGGATGATAAAGTGGTGTGGTCCCTGCCATGTGGGCAGGAAATTGGGACTATACCTCTTCAAGTCCCCCCCCCCCCCCCCAGTCCAGTGTGCCTTCTAGTTGAGTTGATCGTCTAGGAGGGATTCTGGACTTATAAGGGTAGTGGTTGTTGGGATACATGTTTGTTATTTTGCACGGTCTATCGTAATGGTAGCATGGCGCGTGACGGGTTGGTAACTTTGTAAAGTTGAGCCAACTGGACGCATGGCGTGTTGGTAACTTTGTAAAGTTGAGCCAACTAGACGCATGGCACATGGCGTATTGGTAACTTTATAAAGTTGAACCAACCGGATGCATGGCGCATAGCGTATTTGTAACTTTGTAAAGTTAAGCCAACCGGACGCATGGCGCATGGCGTACTGGTAACTTTATAAAGTTGAGCCCACCGGACGCATGGCGCATAGTATGTAGGTAACTTTGTAAAGTTGAGCCAACCGGACGCATGGCGCATGGCGTACTGGTAACTTTATAAAGTTGAGCCACCGGGCGCATGGCGCATAGCGCACTGGTGTTTCCTTCTGAAGGAAGTTTCCTTATTTGGGATAAAGAGAAACTGATGTGACTGTCTGATGTCCCTGTCTTGTCTGAGGTGAACAAGCGCCTTTTCAGTGGTGTCAGTTACTTTCCATCCCTTTGTCAGACGTGTGCCGACCACGCTCCCGAGAAAAGAGGTGACGGTTTCTCTCTCTGCTAGCATGTCTTTTCCCCATTGGATGACCTTCTGAATTCCTGGCGGCCCACTACCCATCACATTAAATGCGATGGGTATAAATACACGGCGGTTTTCTTCATTCCTTTCACTTTTCAAAATTTGAACTCCGGTGATTTCTCATATTTCTTTCTCTCTCCCTCTTTTAAGTTTTATCCATATTGTCTTTTCGCATTTTCTCTCAATATGTCTGGAGCGAATCCTTCATCGAAGAAGAGTAGGAAAAAGGGTAAACATCCTCCAGGTCCTGATCAGGCGACGATAGGGTGGAAAGAAGAAGAGTTTCACAACTTGGTGAGGGAGATGGGTTTCCTTCCTGAGTGGGGTGCCCAGTTCCCAACTCCAGGTTCTACTGCCATGGACGCACCTCCTGGTTACATTACATTGTATGCTGCTTTTTTTCCGGGAGGGTAACTTCAGACTCCCGATGACCAAGTTTACTGCTGAGGTGTTGAGGAATTATGGGCTCCATATCTCTCAAATCAACGCGATTGGGCTTCCCCGCGTTACCCATTTTGAGTTTGTCTGCAGAGCCAACCGTGTTGAGCCAACTTTTGAAATGTTTAACGTTTTCTACACTGTGACCTACACCAGCGGTTTTTACTCTTTTAACTCCCGGACCGGTGGTGTTATCCCCTGTTGTTCCAATCCTCTGAAAAGCCTGCATGATTGGAAACAAAAGTTTTTCTATATTCGCCGTGGTGTTATCCCAGTGGATATGCATTATTGGTCAGTGAGTGAAGGGATCCCGAAGATAGACGTATCGGTGGATTTTGCGAAACAGGTGTGGTACAAGAAGGTGACACACAAAGTTACTGCCATTTCTCAGGTGGAAGAGAGGGCTTTGGTTGGTGCTGGTATGAGCTTGCGGTGGTTTCCGAAGAACCCTCTAGGTGTTCCTGTTTATGGTTATCAGGGCAAACGTATGTGATGTTACCGGGGTTTTTATTTGTTTTTTTTTTTGTGTCCTTCCTCATCTCCTTGTTCTTCGCAGTTGGGTACAGCTTGTTGAATGTTCTGGATCCGAAAGCCGGTGGTGCCATGGTTGAGGCGATTCAGGAGGTTGGGAAGCCAACGTGGTTGGATCAAATTCGCCACCGTTTCTTGCATCCTTCGAATGAGAGTTTTGCTGCTTATGCCAACGTTGTTTTAGGTGAAGATGTTGAAGATGATGTTGATCCTACTCGAGAGGAAGTTATTTTTCTCTCAAGTGGGGAATCTGACAGATCTCTTGAAGGCCTAACTTCTCATTCCCCGTATGCAGGTCCGGCGTAGGGGGTTACACATGATCTTGTTAATGAACCCGTTGATGATGATGTGGAAGTTCTGGTTGAAACCGCTGATCAGTTGGAAACAAGGAAAAAAACAAAGGCTGGCAAGCCGGAGGGGAAGGAGAAGAGGGCTGAGGAAAAAACCATTGAGACTCCTCGTAAGCGACCCTCTACTCTTCCTGTCTTAGATTACGTTGTCGTTTCTGATACATTGTCTGGTTTAGGGGCCGGAGAGAGACATCGTGGGTCTGATCCTGATGACAGCGTTACTCTGACGGAGATGATGAAGAAGAAACTTCTTGAGGATAAGAAGATTCTTGAGGATAAGAAGCGGAAACTTGATGAGCAGACTGCTGCTATGCTTGCCTCGAAAAGGGCCAAACTCTAGAAGGAAACTCCTCCTGCACCCTCGGAGTCTGAAATTGACATGGGTGTTTTTAGTGGAAATCGTGGCAATCTTTTGGAGGAAATATATGCTGCTTCTGCCCCTACAGGTAGAGGCTTTGTAGTTGTAAGTCTGGTTATTTAACTTTCGGGTTGTTTTTTAGTATTATGGTTGTCTCATGGCAGGTGTCAAGTCGGGCAAGGCGCCGCACAAGATTGATATTTCCAAAATCACTCCTCCTGCCTCTCCACCGTCTAGGACGTTCGAGCTGTCTCCTCCACATGATGATCTGGGTGAGAAGAAAAAACAAGATGATGTAAATGCTGAGCATGTTGGTGAAGGTTGTGGCGATGGCGCAGGTGGCGCTGGTGGTCATGTTGCAGGTGGTGCTGGTGGAGACGGTCGAGACAAAGGTATTGACACAGAGGCGGAATCCAGCGAGGCGACACAACGTCGGACCATTTATACCAAGCGTCCACCAGGCGGTGGCGGTGGTGCTACTTCAGGTGTGGTTCGGAGTCCAGAGTTTGAGAACGTTCGTGTTGGCTCCTGGGATACCCATAACCCAGCGTGTGACGATTTGCCACATGCTCCTCGCTGGAATCTGACCCAGGGTTCTCGGATGAATGAGCTTGATAACTGCCATGAGTTCTTCTCTTTGTCTCTCCCCCCTGTTGAAAGGCTATTACAGAAAAAGCGCAACCGGTTTGATCTGCTAGATGAACATGTTCGTGCCGGGGTTAACTTTTTTGCCTCCTCGCAAGATATTGTTCGTGAGTGGAAACTGATGGGGGAGGAGACACTTGAGTTTGAAAATGAGAAGAAGGAATTTGCGGAAGAGAGGGAGAAGTTTAATACTGAGCGGAAAGGTTTATTGTGGAGGGTTTCAGATGCTGAGAACAAGCTTGCTGAAGAAAAACAGGCTAATTCCCAAAAGCAGAAGGATTGGGAGGTTGCCTGTGAACGCACCAACAAGGAGTTGCAATCGCAACGTGATGCGATTGTGCGGATGTCTGCTGAGAAACGCAAAATCAGTGAAGAGGCTGAGGCAGACCGTAGTGCGCATAAGAAGGGAGAGCAGGGGTATGTTGAGCGTATAGCTGCATTGGAAGATTTTGTTGAGAAAAAGATCGCTGAATGCAAGGCTTCTGAACTCCTTACTGGGGAGATATCTGCCTATTGCAAGTGGTTGCTGTCACGCGCGGTGCCTCTGGTAACTTCCTTTGTTTATGTTTGCTTTTGGTTTGTGTTAGTTACTTTTCTTATATTGTCGTGTGTTTCTCGCAGATTGCTGATCGTATAGTGAAATCTCATGAGCTTGCCAACTACATGTTTGAGTTGGGTCGAGCGGGGTACAATAGCGGTCGGAAAGATGGTTATAGTGAGGGTAGGGCTGTGGCTGTAAACAATGAGAAAGACTATCATTTCGAGATATACAAGGAGGATTGTGGTGCTGCTTATGCCGCAAAACGGCAAGAATTTGCGCCCTTGGAATTTGGTGTTGTTAAAGCAACCCAAAAATTGTCTAGGAAGCTTGATGGTGTTGCCTTATTGAAGAAGGCCCTTGGAGATGAAGGTCGCCCGACTGGAGGCGCTGGTACTAGTCATCCGGAGTAAAGAAATCCGGCTTGCATGCCGTGTGTGGGCTTTGATAGCCTTGTAACTATCTTGACAATTTCTTGAACAATTTACCTTTATGATCCGTGAACAATTTACCTATAGTTGTCGTATCTGCAACACGTTTTGTTATTGTTAACATATTTAATGCTTAATGCGTGCTTTAGTTTCTTGTGAATTTTGTTTATCGTTACAATATGTGCATGTGTAATTGCTTTGATTAGGTATCACGAATGAATGATGGCGCTGACAGGTTGTGTTGTGTTAGTTACAACGTTTATTCTGTCGTTTATGTGCACAAGTTGTTTCATGAATACGAAGTGATCGAGTTACAGGTTATTGTGTGGACCCAGCTGTGCTCAGCTTTGGGGGTCTTTACAATGTTTGTTTACCGTGTGGTCGATGCTTTCGTGTTTATGCGGACACGAAGTATTTATTTGGCATTTTTTAGGCTTTGGTTGTGTTTTTGACCCGACTGTTGATGTGTGCAAAATGCAACATATAAATTACATCAATTGTGGCATAAAACTAACCATTTTTTTGTACTAATGTTGGAAAAAGTGTGCTTTTGTCTTCCTTTTGTATTTTCAGGATTAAATGATCTCAAATTAACAAAAGAAGCAAAAGGACAGCAAAATCTAACATAAATACAAGAAAAGGAACAAACGTGACATGCCCGACCCCACGACAGCATCTTCCCAAGCAAAACAAGAAGACAGAAGATTGAACACGCCCCGTGCTCAGCCAGCACGGGGGCGTGCCCAAGTGTCAGCAGAAAAGACAAAGTGGTAGAAGCTTCTATTGCCCACCACGGGGACATGCTCAGTGGACACGGGGCCGTGGTCAACTATAAGATTCGCACAATCCAGGCAAATCTTCATAGTACAAAGATTCTTCTACACACGGGGTCGTGCTCAGCGGACACGGGGGCGTGGTCAACTAATAAGACAAGCTGCATTAAATGAAGAAAGAGAAGGATGTGGACACGAGGACGTGCCCACTGGACACGGGGTCGTGCCCGAGCTTCTGTTCAGCCTATAAACAAGAGTGCTTGGCTCAAGCTCAAACCATCCCTTGGCACACCACCTCTCTCACACTTCACCCACCACCCACCACCACCACCATAACACCATCATCCACCACCATCTTCCATTGTCCATCATAGAGTGTGTGAGTCGTCTCGGGATCCAAGATTGATCGTAAGAGTTCTTGACAATCAAGGCCATGTTTGCCTAAGTCTCTTACATCACTTGGTGAAGACAAGTGTCTAGTGTAATACTTTTTATTTCTAATCTTTTCTCACTTTTTACTTGGTTTTGTATTAATGACTTTAATAACTAGTTTCTTATGTTGAAGGTGATTCTTCCTTGTCGTTTGTCCGTGGTGTCTTGACATTATTTTACTGTCTATATAAAATAAAAGATTTTCACCATTCATATCTCCACGGTCTATATGGAGGTATGTTGGCTACCTGGTCGGGGGTTAAGGGAACGGTTTGGTAAGAGTCTTGCCATTGTTCAGCGTTTAGAGGTCCTGCAATGGACCTGGGTCAAATTTAGTAGGACCTCCTTCAATACTTAACAGTATTGGATGGCGGGGGTCCAAACTCTTTGATCCCCTCATAAGTTAAACTACTATTAATACTATAACCCGGCTATTTAGGACTGTATCCCTGCTGACTCAGACTACTTAGTCGAGGGTAACGTCACCTCCAAAAGAGGGGCCTACCACAATTTGCATTAATAACTTAATTAATTATTTTTCAATAATCCGACCCTTTAGGATTGTATCCTTGCTGACTCAAACTACTGGGTTGAGGGTAACGTCACCTTCAAAAGAGGGGCCTACTACAATAACTAAGATAATCTCTTAAATAAGTGCAAAAGTGCGGAAATAATCAAAGGTTACACTATACACGAGTCGGAACCAAGTGATTCATCTTGTCTATCTGTTTTTCTTTTATTTTTATTTTTCAGCATTTTAGTTAGTTTTTATTTTTCCTAGTTTTAAATCATTTTTCTAAACTTTTTGATTTGATTAGACGTTGAGGATAAACCGGTACTAAAAGCTCTTGTGTCCTTGGACGACCTCGGTATCTTACCAACACTATACTACGCTCATGATGGGTGCATTTGCCCATATGTGTGTTTAGTGTTAGTAAATATCGTGTTTTATAAATTTAAAACATGGCTAAAGAAAGTGTAAAAGGGGCTTAAAATATACCTAAATTCATATATACACTTCACACGCATCAGCTGTGCACTCGTTTGTGGCAAGCCTTAGAGGTCTACAACGTTTCCTAAGGTCGAGCCATGGATGTTTTCGTGTATGCCCGAAGTAATATATGCAGTTGTGACAAGAAATTCGCATGAAAAAAGGATAGCCAAACACTTCTTGTATTAGTGCTAAATGTGTTGGCGCGCAACCGTTACAAGTACATAAAGAAAACTTTGGCTGTTTACATGTAGCATCTTCTTAACTGTTGAGCGTTCCAGGTTCTTGGGACTTCTTTGTTGTCCAGGGTGCGTAGCTTATATGCCCCTTTTCTGAGTACTGCATCTACAACATAAGGACCTTCCCACTTGGGAGCTAATTTTCCGGGTTTTTCGGCGTTAGACGCCTCATTTCCCTTAGGACGTAATCTCCCGGGTTGAAAGTGCCCGCTGAACACGCCCCGTGCCCAATCATTGGAACTGGCAATCCTGTTTTAAGTCAGACAGTAAGCTGAACACGGGGCTGTGCCCACTCAACACGCTCCCGTGCCCAAGATTCAGTTACTGAAAACATAACCGTAAGATCCCGACGGTTGGTAATTTCTGACACAAACATGAGTGATACTGATACTTTTTACTTTCGGCACTCTTATGGTACTACGTGGTGTCAATTATGTGGTGGTAACCATAAGGAATTAGAATGTTATTTTCTAAATTATAAGCCCCACTATATAGACCCATCATTTCCTTGTATCCTTAAGAGGGGCGAAAGTAAAAATAATCCCTATCTCTCTCTCGAATGCTCCCAACCAGATTTTATAGGAGAAATGCTTCTCGATGAATTATTTCAACTAGAAGATCTAATTCTTAATTGGTTAAAAGAACTTAGGAAAGATTTCAATGATCTTTTCCAGGAAAATAGCCAAGAAGAAGGGTTGGAACTGCATTCAAACAACTTCGTTGTTTCCAACGATACTTCTAACTCTAGTGAGGACTTGAGCGATAGTCGTCCCTATGTCGATTGTGCCGTGAAGGACTCCCCATCGACTTCGTTCGATGCATACATAGACCTGAGCTATTCGACATACACCTTCTTTAACGAGAGCCCGGAAAAGGGTTGGACTTGTCCACCTACATATAGCATAGGAATCACCCTCACCGACAACCTCTTGCGTTCTCGTCTTAATCTGGAGCAATTAAGGTATCTTAGGCACTTTGGGGTTGTTCCATCCAGTAAGGAACTGCCCGATCCGGAAAAGTTCCTTAAATATCGACACACTTCATAAAACAGCCTTCCGACACGGGGTCGTGCCCAGGTCAACACGCCCCCGTGTCCACCGAAAGATTCCCTTCTGACTTTTGTCAGAATACGGACAAAACGTGTCAGGATCTTGCCTGCACACGGGGCCGTGTCCAGCCGACACGGGGCCGTGTCCAGCATGATGTCGTTTTCTATAAATGCAACCAAGAATCCTGCACATTTGGACCATCCAGGGACAGAGATTTGAAAGGATTTTCTAACTTACCATCCTAGGTATGTTCTAAAAGAAGGTTCTAACAAACATCTTGTCCTTTCCACTTTTATCCATTACCTTCTTCTTCACCTTTCTTGCAACAACACCTCCATTGAAGCTTGATTTCAAGCTTCATTGTGATGATTGTTGAGTTTTTGTTCAAGGAATCTTGTTAAAAATAAGTTACACAACATTGTTTTAAGTTATTTCTGCTAAAAAAAGCTTCATAAGTTGGAAAAATAATTTAAAACTCCAAGATTCCTTGTTCTAAAAATCTGCAGAAAGTTAAACACGGGGCCGTGCTCATTGAGCACGGGGCCGTGTCCATGGTACTGTTTCATTAAAACAAACTATTTTTGGTGTGTTTTCGTAGAATGTCTAGCCAAAACAGTGGAACCTCTTCTGCGCACTCTAGAAACAGTTGAAGGGAAAGAAGGCCATCGATTGAAGCAACTCTCGTGAGATACGTAATGGCGCTACGTGAAGCCCTTGACGAGATGACTTCGGTAGAGGAGGTCCTCATAGACCGCATAACTTATCTCTCGGTGGGGTTGGAAAACAGTTTTCAAGAAATAAACCTCTTGCACCAGAAGTTAAAAATTCTTGTAACACCTCCCATGGAACCAATCCTCCCTCAAGAGGATTGGAACCTACCACTTGGAATCCACAATCCTACCGGTTGGGATGACATTCAGGCGGAACCTCCTCTTGAAGAACTCCAAGAAATCCCGGTGGAAGTTGCACCTCCTCAAACCAATGCTAATGAGCCCGTTTTTCTTCTCCCTAGGGAGATCGAAGAATGGCTCGCCGACGTGTGAGGAACCCATGCCCGGAGAAAGAAGTTTGTCAAGCCACATTTAACCGAAAGATTTACCTTTTCGGAAATTTTGCTAATAGAATAAGTAGTAGGCTAGAACTTCTTGGTTTAGATTTCTTATGTTTCTTTGACCTAACTATCTAGTATTTTAATTTTTAGGACTATTATGTAATTCTCTCTATGACTTAATGAATGATGGTTTTAGTTAATTTGGTGTTTGGAGGGTGTTGAAATGAATAAAACACACTTGAGATGGCAAAGGATACAAGGGAAGCTTGAACCAGCACCCCATGCAGGAAAACAGGACCATCCGACAAAATTCTTCGTTTACAATAGGTTCGGCATGGGCCGTGTCCGCCCAACACGGCCCCGTGCTGCACAATCTGCAGAAAAGACCCAGTTCAGGTAACTGGACACGGGCCGTGTTCACCCAACACGCCCCCGTGTCCAGGCTTCTGTTTCTTTTGTTTAAATTTTGTTACTGGCACTTGAACACGGGGCCGTGCCCGGACAACACGGGGCCGTGTTCAGCGCCCAGTAACACAAAATTTTTGTTTTTTCACACCTTTTTACACATTCAATCAACCTTAAAACTTATTTTTGGGACACATTGAGGACAATGTGTAATTTAAGTGTTGGGGGATGTTAAAACCTTGAATCTTGCAAGTCCTAAATACAAGCCTTACACAAAACTCTATTGGAACCGCTAATCACCCCAAATTTTTTCAAAAATTTTTCATTTTTTTTACTTGTCTAGGTTTAACTTGGGAATTTCAAGTTCTAAAAAGGTTATATTTTTACGAATTTACAACCGAAAGCGTCGTGATAAAAAGAACCAACATAAGAAAATTATGAAAAGGCATGACAAACTTAGTTAAAATTTGATTATCTATACTTGATCACATAAAAAACCCGTTCCCACAAAAGTGAGTTTTGAGCCTTTATTGAGCATACAATTACATATCATTAAACTAAATGCTCATTTTTCGTTTCTTGTGTGAATAGCTGCTTGGTTCTTACGACTCTAGAACTTGCCACAACGATACATTCCCGGTCCTTACCAACTTAAACCCGAGTAAGTAAATGACGGAGGCATTAGGACTAACCCTTTTTATTTCTACACCATTATTTTCTTTTTTTTACCACCTACCCAAAATCCCCCTAGTTAGCCCCTTTGAGCCTAAACATTTTCATTTCATAACCCAAACCAAACACCCTTTCACCCACCAAAACCTTTTTCATTTTTAACCCTTTGTTTTAGTAACAAGTTCGGTTTCTCATATGACTTTCAAAAAAAAAAGTGTGATGAAGCAAAAGAAATAAACAAACAAGTTCATCGAAAATAACTATGTTTGAAATAATGGCTTCATCAAAATAAAAAGTTGAAAAATAGAAAGTCTTACGAAAACCGATACTTTTTACGCTTTTTCGCCCTTATCTACTAACCACTAACCCAACTACCTACCTTTGACCCAAGCCTAACCATTCACCCAAAAAGTCCTCTTGATATTTACAAAGGTACATAGTTAAAAAGGAGGATGATTGATTGCTTGGCAAGCATATGGTAGGAGTAAGTTCCATGCCGCTCTCTAGTGATCCACAAAAATACATTTTCGGCCGAGTGTTGAGTGATCCCCGTGAGGTATGTGAACTTGTATATAAATAGAATTTTAAAGAGGCATGTTATGCCCTAATAAGTAATTTATCTTATGAAAAGTTTTAAATAAATCATGACGAATAGGATTGTAATTAAATAAAAATAAAACTAAATAAAGAATCTTGGAAATCCCGACACTCTATGGCAAGCGCAAAAACATTCTTCTCTACCCATTCCATTTGGGTGTGTAAAGCCACATTATAAAGAGTTTTGCTTGAGGACAAGCAAAGATTCAAGTGTGGGGGGTATTTGATGTGTGCAAAATGCAACATATAAATTACATCAATTGTGGCATAAAACTAACCCTTTTTTAGTACTAATGTTGGAAAAAGTGTGCTTTTGTCTTCCTTTTGTATTTTCAGGATTAAATGAGCTCAAATTAACAAAAGAAGCAAAAAGACAGCAAAATCAAACATAAATACAAGAAAAGGAACAAACGTGACATGCCCGACCCCACGGCAGCATCTTCCCAAGCAAAACAAGAAGACAGAAGACTGAACACGCCCCGTGCTCAGCCAGCACGGGGGCGTGCCCAAGTGTCAGCAGAAAAGACAAAGTGGTAGAAGCTTCTATTGCCCACCACGGGGCCGTGCTCAGCGGACACGGGGCCGTGGTCAACTATAAGATTCGCACAATCCAGGCAAATCTTCATAGTACAAAGATTCTTCTGCACACGGGGTCGTGCTCAGCGGACACGGGGGCGTGGTCAACTAATAAGACAAGCTGCATTAAATGAAGAAAGAGAAGGATGTGGACACGGGGCTGATGTGTGTAAAATGCAACATATAAATTACATCAAATGAGGCATAAAACTAACCCTTTTTAAGTACTAATGTTGGAAAAAGAGTGTTTTTGTCTTCCTTTTGTATTTTCAGGATTAAATGAGCTCAAATTCACAAAAGAAGCAAAAAGACAGCTAAATCTAACATAAATACAAGGAAAGGAACATAAGTGGACTGCCCGACCCCTCAACGGCATCTTCCCAAGCGAAATAGAGAACGCAGGGGACTGAACACGGGCCGTGCTCAGCCAGCACGGGGCCGTGCCCAAGAAGCAGCAGAAAAGACAAACCTATAGAAGCTTCTATTGCCCACCACGGGCCGTGTCCAGCGAACACGGGGGCGTGTCGAAAGTACTGCAGGCGCATTAATTGTAATTGCGAATTACAATTAATGAAGAGAGAGAGTGTCAGAAAGGCACGGGGCCGTGCCCAGCGGACACGGGGCCGTGCCCAGCCCTCTGTTCAGCCTATAAATAGGAGTGCTTGGTTTCATTTCAACTCATCCCTTGGCACACCACCTCTCTCACACTTCATCCACCACCCACCACCATCACAACACCATCATCCACCACCATCATCCATTGTCCATCGTAGAGTGTGTGAGTCGTCTCGGGATCCAAGATTGATCGTAAGAGTTCTTGACAATCAAGGCCATGTTTGCCTAAGTCTCTTACATCACTTGGTGAAGACAAAGTGTCTAGTATAATACTTTTTATTTCTAATCTTTTGCACTTTTTATTTGGTTTTGTATTACTGACTTTAATAACTAGTTACTTATGTTGAAGGTGATCTTTCCTTATCGTTTGTCCGTGGTGTCTTGGCATTATTTTACTGTCTATATAAAATAAAGGATTTTCACCATTCATATCTCCACGGTCTATATGGAGGTAAGTTGGCTACCTGGTCGGGGGTTAAGGGAACGGTTTGGTAAAGGTCTTGCCATTGTTCAGCGTTTAGAGGTCCTGTAATGGACCTGGGTCAAATTTAGTAGGACCTCCTTCAATACTTCACGGTATTGGATGGCGGGGGTCCAAACTCTTTGATCCCCTCATAAGTTAACTACTATTAATACTATAACCCGGCTACTTAGGACTGTATCCCTGCTGACTCAGACTACTTAGCCAAGGGTAACGTCACCGCCAAAAGCGGGGCCTACCACAATATTGCATTAATAACTTAATTCATTATCTTCCAATAATCCACCCTTTTAGGATTGTATCCTTGCTGACTCAAACTACTGGGGTGAGGGTAACGTCACCTTCAAAAGAGGGGCCTACTACAATAACTAAGATAATCTCTTAATTATGTGCAAAAGTGCGGAAATAATCAAAGGTTATACTAGATACGGGTCGGAACCAAGTGATTCATCTTGTCTATCTGTTTTTTCTTTTATTTTTATTTTTCAGCATTTTAGTTAGTTTTTATTTTTCTTAGCTTAAAACATTTTTCTAAACTTTTTATTTTGGTTAGACGTTGAGGATAAACCGGTATTAAAAGCTCTTGTGTCCTTGGACGACCTCGGTATCTTACCAACGCTATACTACGCTCACGATGGGTGCACTTGCCCATATGTGTGTTTAGTGTTAGTAAAATATCGTGTTTTATAAATTTAAAACTTGGCTAAAATAAGTGTTAAAGGGGCTTAAAATATACACCTAATATATATAACACTTCACACGCATCAAGTTTTTGGCGCCGTTGCCGGGGACACAAGGATTTTAAGAAAGTTAGGAATCAACGGCCTAACCATTTTTCTTTTTATTTTTCAATTTTTTTAGGATTTTCTTAGTTTTTCAGCTTCTGCAGAGCTCAGCACGGGCCGTTCCCGCTGAACACGCCCCCGTGCTAAATCATTGGAACTGGCAATCCTGTTTTGAGTCAGACAGTAAGCTGAACACGGGGCCGTGCCCACTCAACACGCCCCCGTGCCCAAGTTTCAGTTACTGAAGACAGAACCGTTAGATCCCGGCGGTTGGTAATTTCTGACATAAACATGAGTGATAGTAATTGTTTTTACTTTCGGCACTCTTATGGTACGTGGTGTCAATTATGTGGTGGCAAACATGAAGAAGTAAAATGCTACTTTCTAAATTATAGGCCCCACTACATGGACCCACCAACTTCTTACAACCTTAAGAGGGGCAAAAGTAAAAATAAGCACTATTTTTCCCTCGAATGCGCCCAGCCAGATATTCTAGGGGAAATGCTCCTTGATGACTTATTTCAACTAGAAAAGCTAATTCTGAATTGGTTAAAAGAGCTTGGGAAGGACTTTATTAATCCACCCCAAGACGATAACCATGAAGGAATGTTGGAACCGCATTCCGACGACCTCGTTGCTCCCGAAAATACCTTCATACCTAGCAAAGACGTGGACGATAGTCGTCCCTGTGCCGATTGTGCCGTGAAGGACTCCTCATCGACTTCGTTCGGTGCATACATAGACCTGAGCGATTCGGCATACACCTTCTTTAACGAGAGCCCGGAAAAGGGTTGGACTTGTCCACCTAGAATAAAAATAGGAATTACCCTCACCGACAACCTCTTGCGTTCTCGCCTTAGTCTAGGGCAATTAAGGTATCTTAGGCACTTTGGGGTTGTCCCAACCAGTAAAGAACCACCCGATTTCGACGAAATCCTTAGAAGAAGTAAAACTCCATAAAACAGCCTCCAGACACGGGGTCGTGTCCAGGTCAACACGCCCCCGTGCTCACAAAAAAGATTCTCTGCTGATTTGGTCAGAATACGGACAAAATGTGTCAGGATTTCCTCTGCACACGGGGCCGTGTCCAGTGCACTGTCGTTTTCTTTAAATGCAGCCTGAATCCTGCTCATTTTTTTACCACTTCAAAAGACAGAGATTCCTGGGATCTTCACTCATACCATCCTAGGTAAGTGCTAAAAGAAGGTTCCCAAGGACCATCTTGTCCCTTCCACTTTTATTCATTTCCTCTTCTTTAAAAAAATTTTTCAACATTTCCTCCATGGAAGCTTGGAAATCCCATGATTCCAACCCTCTATGTGAAGTTTGTAAGATTATTTGCTAAAGATTCTTGTTTAAAGTTAGTTGTATAACTTTATTTTAAATTATCTGAGCTTAAAACCCAGATAAAAATCATGAAAATAATTTAAAACTCCAAGATTCTTTAGCCAAAAATCCTGCAGACAAATGGACACGGGGCCGTGCTCAACGAGCACGGGGCCGTGTCCGGGGCTCTGTTTTGTAAAAATTTAGCTTTCTTCGGTTTCCTTCACAGAAAATGGCAAGCAGAACAAGCGGATCATCTTCAAGAAGTAACCGACAAGGGAGGAGATCTTCAACGGCAAAAGACTCTCTTGTAAACTATGTTTATGCTCTAAGGGAGGCTATTGATGAAATGACGGGAGTGGAGGAAGCATTGGTCGACCGTATCAACCATCTTACAGTGGGGCTGGAGGGCTGTCTCCATGAAGTAAACCTCTTGCACCAGAGGTTGAACCTTCTCGCCTCCCCGCCTTTGGTACCTATAATAACCCAAAGGGCGTGGAACGTGGTACCCGAAGTTGTCATTCCAGCCGAATGGTACGCCATGCACCAAGAGCCTCCGCGAAGAGTGGTGCAAGGAGTCCCGGTGAATGTCCCCCCTCCGGCACCAGCTGCGGAGGAAAATGAAGCCACATTCTTCCTTCCTAGGGAAATCGAAGAATGGCTTTAAGCAACATTTAGGGAATAAATCCTTCGGCTAAAAGTCCTACTATATCGGGAAACTATTCTCGAAATTTTCTTATAATAGTAGAACTATTTATGATAACCTCGTGTACCTCCTGACCTATTTAGTTTAGTTATCTAGTTTAATATTTAGGATTATGTAAGTTCTCTCTATGATGCAATGAAATGATGGTTTTTAAAGTTTGGATGGTTGTTAATGAATAAAACACACTCATGGTGGTAAAGGATAAAAAGGGGAACGAGAAAAATGACTTCATGCACAAGAACAAGGCAACCCGACAGTTCTCTCCATTACAGAAGGTTCAACACGGGCCGTGCCCAACCAACACGGCCCCATGTTGAACCCCCTGCAGAAAAACGCCCAGTTCAGGTAACTGGACACGGGCCGTGTTCACCCAACACGCCCCCGTGTCCAGACTTCTGTTTCTCTTGTTTTAATTTTGTTACTGGCACTTGAACACGGGGCCGTGCCCGGATAACACGGGGCCGTGTTCAGCGCCCAGTAACACAAAATTTTTGCTTTTTAACACCATTTTACACATCTAATCAACCTAAAAATTTATTTTTGAGACACATTGAGGACAATGTGTAATTTAAGTGTGGGGGGATGCTAAAACCTTGAAATTTTGCAAGTCCTAAATACAAGCCTTACACAAAACTCTATTGGAACCGCTAATCACCCCAATTTTTTTCAAAAAAAAAAAATCATTTTTTTTTACTTGTCTAAGTTTAACTCGGGAAATTCAAGTTCTCAAAAAGGTTATATTTTTACGAATTTACAACCGATAGCGTCGTGATAAAAAGAACCAACATAGGAAAATTATGAAAAGGCATGGCAAACTTAGTTAAAATTTGATTATATATACTTGATCACATAAAAAACCCATTCCCACAAAAGTGAGTTTTGAGCCTTTATTGAGCATACAATTACATATCATTAAACTAAATGCTCATTTTTCGTTTCTTGTGTGAATAGGCGCTTGGTTCTTACAACTCTAGAACTTGCCATGACGATACATTCCCGGTCCTTATCAACTTAAACCCGAGTAAGTAAATGATGGAGGCATTAGGACTAACCCTTTTTATTTCTACACCATTATTTTTCTTTTTCTTTTACCACCTACCCAAAAATCCCCCTAGTTAGCCCCTTTGAGCCTAAACCTTTTCATTTCATCACCCAAACAAAACCCTTTTACCCACCAAATCTTTTTTTTAACCCTTTGTTTTAGTAACAAGTTCGGTTTTTCGTAAGGTAAAAAAAAATATGTTGATGATGAAGCAAAAAGAAAATAAACAAACAAGTTCATCAAAAATAACTTTGTTTGAATAAAAGCTTCATCAAAATAAAAAGTTACAAAAATAGAAAGTCTTACGAAAACCGACACTTGTTACACGTTTCGCCCTTTTCCTACTAACCACTAACCCAACCACCTACCTTTAACCCAAGCTTAACCCTTAACCCACAAAGTCCTCTTGATATTTACAAAGGTATAAAAGTTAAAAAGGAGGAGGATTGATTGCTTGGCAAGCTTATGGTAGGAATAAGTTCCATGCCGCTCTCGAGTGATTCACTAAAAATACACCTTCGGCCGAGTGTGAGTGATTTCTCCCGTGAGGTATGTGAACTTGTAAATAAATGGAATTTTAAAAAAGGCATGTTATGCCCAAATAAGTAATTTCTCCTATGAAATGTTCTAAATAAATCATTACGAATAGGATTGTAAATAGATAAAAATAAAACCCAAAAAGATCTTGGATATCCCGACACTCTACGACAAGCCCAAAACCTTCTCTTCTACCCATTCCATTTGTGAGTGTAAGCCACATATTAAGGAGTTTTGCTTGAGGAGAAGCAAAAGTTTAAGTGTGGGGGTATTTGATGTGTGTAAAATGCAACATATAAATTACATCAAATGAAGCATAAAACTAACCCGTTTTAAGTACTAATGTTGGAAAAAGAGTGTTTTTGTCTTCCTTTTGTATTTTCAGGATTAAATGAGCTCAAATTCACAAAAGAAGCAAAAAGACAGCTAAATCTAACATAAATACAAGGAAAGGAACATAAGTGGACTGCCCGACCCCTCAACGGCATCTTCCCAAGCAAAATAGAGAAGGCAGAGGACTGAACACGGGCCGTGCTCAGCCAGCACGGGGCCGTGCCCAAGAAGCAGCAGAAAAGACAAACCTATAGAAGCTTATATTGCCCACCACGGGTCGTGTCCAGCGAACACGGGGGCGTGTCGAAAGTACTGCAGGCGCATTAATTGTAATTGCGAATTACAATTAATGAAGAGAGAGAGTGTGTCAGACAGGCACGGGGCCGTGCCCAGCCCTCTGTTCAGCCTATAAATAGGAGTGCTTGGTTTCATTTCAACTCATCCCTTGGCACACCACCTCTCTCACACTTCATCCACCACCCACCACCATCACAACACCATCATCCACCACCATCATCCATTGTCCATCGTAGAGTGTGTGAGTCGTCTCGGGATCCAAGATTGATCGTAAGAGTTCTTGACAATCAAGGCCATGTTTGCCTAAGTCTCTTACATCACTTGGTGAAGACAAAGTGTCTAGTATAATACTTTTTATTTCTAATCTTTTGCACTTTTTATTTGGTTTTGTATTAATGACTTTAATAACTATTTACTTATGTTGAAGGTGATCTTTCCTTATCGTTTGTCCGTGGTGTCTTGGCATTATTTTACTGTCTATATAAAATAAAGGATTTTCACCATTCATATCTCCACGGTCTATATGGAGGTATGTTAGCTACCTGGTCGGGGGTTAAGGGAACGGTTTGGTAAAGGTCTTGCCATTGTTCAGCGTTTAGAGGTCTTGTAATGGACCTGGGTCAAATTTAGTAGGACCTCCTTCAATACTTCACGGTATTGGATGGCGGGGGTCCAAACTCTTTGATCCCCTCATAAGTTAACTACTATTAATACTATAACCCGGCTACTTAGGACTGTATCCCTGCTGACTCAGACTACTTAGCCGAGGGTAACGTCACCGCCAAAAGCGGGGCCTACCACAATATTGCATTAATAACTTAATTCATTATCTTCCAATAATCCACCCTTTTAGGATTGTATCCTTGCTGACTCAAACTACTGGGGTGAGGGTAACGTCACCTTCAAAAGAGGGGCCTACTACAATAACTAAGATAATCTCTTAATTATGTGCAAAAGTGCGGAAATAATCAAAGGTTATACTAGATACGAGTCGGAACCAAGTGATTCATCTTGTCTATCTGTTTTTTCTTTTATTTTTATTTTTCAGCATTTTAGTTAGTTTTTATTTTTCTTAGCTTAAAACATTTTTCTAAACTTTTTATTTTGGTTAGACGTTGAGGATAAACCGGTATTAAAAGCTCTTATGTCCTTGGACGACCTCGGTATCTTACCAACGCTATACTACGCTCACGATGGGTGCACTTGCCCATATGTGTGTTTAGTGTTAGTAAAATATCGTGTTTTATAAATTTAAAACTTGGCTAAAATAAGTGTTAAAGGGGCTTAAAATATACACCTGCTATATATAACACTTCACACGCATCAGGGCCGTGCCCGAGCTTCTGTTCAGCCTATAAATAGGAGTGCTTGGCTCAAGCTCAAACCATCCATTAGCACACCACCTCTCTCACACTTCACCCACCACCCACCACCACCATAACACCATCATCCACCACCATCATCCATTGTCCATCATAGAGTGTGTGAGTCGTCTCGGGATCCAAGATTGATCGTAAGAGTTCTTGACAATCAAGGCCATGTTTGCCTAAGTCTCTTATATCACTTGGTGAAGACAAGTGTCTAGTGTAATACTTTTTATTTCTAATCTTTTCGCACTTTTTACTTGTTTTTGTATTAATGACTTTAATAACTAGTTTCTTATGTTGAAGGTGATTCTTCCTTATCGTTTGTCCGTGGTGTCTTGACATTATTTTACTGTCTATATAAAATAAAAGATTTTCACCATTCATATCTCCACGGTCTATATGGAGGTATGTTGGCTACCTGGTCGGGGGTTAAGGGAACGGTTTGGTAAGAGTCTTGCAATTGTTCAGCGTTTAGAGGTCCTGCAATGGACCTGGGTCAAATTTAGTAGGACCTCCTTCAATACTTAACAGTATTGGATGGCGGGGGTCCAAACTCTTTGATCCCCTCATAAGTTAAACTACTATTAATACTATAACCCGACTATTTAGGACTGTATCCCTGCTGACTCAGACTACTTAGTCTAGGGTAACGTCACCTCCAAAAGAGGGGCCTACCACAATTTGCATTAATAACTTAATTAATTATCTTTCAATAATCCGACCCTTTAGGATTGTATCCTTGCTGACTCAAACTACTTGGTTGAGGGTAACGTCACCTTCAAAAGAGGGGCCTACTACAATAACTAAGATAATCTCTTAAATAAGTGCAAAAGTGCGGAAATAATCAAAGGTTACACTATACACGAGTCGGAACCAAGTGATTCATCTTGTCTATCTGTTTTTCTTTTATTTTTATTTTTCAGCATTTTAGTTAGTTTTTATTTTTCCTAGTTTTAAATCATTTTTCTAAACTTTTTGATTTGATTAGACGTTGAGGATAAACCGGTACTAAAAGCTCTTGTGTCCTTGGACGACCTCGGTATCTTACCAACACTATACTACGCTCACGATGGGTGCACTTGCCCATATGTGTGTTTAGTGTTAGTAAATATCGTGTTTTATAAATTTAAAACTTGGCTAAAGAAACTGTAAAAGGGGCTTAAAATATACCTAAATTCATATACACACTTCACACGCATCAGCTGTGCACTTGTTTGTGGCAAGCCTTGGAGGTCTACAACGTTTCCTAAGGTCGAGCCATGGATGTTTTCGTGTATGCCCGAAGTAATATATGCAGTTGTGACAAGAAATTCGCATGAAAAAAGGATAGCCAAACACTTCTTGTATTAGTGCTAAATGTGTTGGCGCATAGCCGTTACAAGTGCATAAAGAAAACTTTGGCTGTTTACATGTAGCATCTTCTTAACTGTTGAGCGTTCCAGGTTCTTGGGACTTCTTTGTTGTCCAGGGTGCGTAGCTTATATGCCCCTTTTCCGAGTACTGCATCTACAACATAAGGACCTTCCCACTTGGGAGCTAATTTTCTGTGTTTTTCGGCGTTAGTCGCCTCATTTTCCCTTAGGACGTAATCTCACGGGTTGAAAGTGCAGATTCTGACTTTGGAGTTGTAAACTTCTCCAGCTTTGTTTTGTATTTTGCTTCATTTATTGCTGCCATCTCTCTCCTCTCTTCTAGGAGGTCAAGGTCTAACCTCCTTTTTTCTTCGTTGTTGATCATGTTCATGGAGAGCATTCTTGGTGATGGCAGTCCGATCTCCGCTGGTATCACAGCTTCGGACCCATAGACTAAGCTGAACGGAGTCTCCCCGTTGCTTGTTTTGGGCATCGTCCTATGGGCCCACAATATGCTTGGCAATTCGTCAACCCAGCCTCTTCTTTGCTCTCCCAGTCGTGTTTTGATGCCGTCTACAATGCTTTTGTTAACGGCTTCTACTTGACCATTCCCCTGCGGATGCGCAACCGAGGAGAACGTATGCTCTATCTGTAATTCTTTGAACCATCGTTGGAGATCTTCTGCAGCAAAATATGTCCCGTTATCGGTGATGATTCTCAGAGGCAGCCCGAATCTGCAGATTATCTGTTCCCAGATGAATCGATGTACTATGGTAGATGTGGTTGACGCCAGTGCCTTCACCTCTACCCATTTTGTGAAATAGTCTACCGCGACTATGATGAATTTCACTGCACCCGAGGCTTCAGGGAAGGGGCCAACCATATCTATTCCCCATTGTTGGAACGGCCATGCCGTTGTTACGGGGACTAATTCGTTCTTGGGGCGCATCATCTTGGGAGCGTGTCTCTGGCACCCACTGCATTTCCTCAAAACCTTCACTGCGTCTAGATGCATCCCGGGCCAGTAGTACCCGGCATTCATCACTTTTGCTACCACCATTCGCGGTCCGGCATGGATGCCACAGATCCCCTCATGCACTTCTCTGATCAAGTAGTTCGCGTCCTTTGGGTCGACACATCTCAACAATGGCCCGAGGTATGATTTTTGGTACAGGATTCCATCAACCATCTGATAGTGCTCTGCTTTGTATTGGATCTTCCTTGTTTCAGCTTTGTTTTCTGGTAGTATCCCAGACTGGAGGTACATGATTATGGGGGTCATCCAAGACGTCATCCCCAACTGAACAACATTCACTTGCCTCAACGGTACAGATGGGTTGCTTAGGACTTCGATGCGCACATCCTTGGCCAAGTGCTGGAAACTTGTGGATGCTAACTTACTTAGTGCGTCAGCTGGTTTATTCTCACTTCGATTGATATGGTGCACTTTGTAAGAATTGAAGTTCTGTAGCAATGCTTTCGCTTAGTCTAGGTATAATGCCATTACATCTCCTTTGGCATCATATTGGCCATTAATCTGCCCAGCTACTAACATGGAGTCCACATGCGCCTCTATGTGTTTGACTCCCATCTTGATTGCTAACCTCAAACCGGCGAGAAAGGCTTCGTATTCGACTTCATTATTCGTGCTTTTGAAGTCTAACCGGATGGCGTACGTGAATTCATGTTTTTTCTGGACTTACCAGCCTGAGTCCTGCACCTGCGCCGTCTTCGTTGGACGCGCCATCTGTATACAGTAGCCATGGTTCTTCCGAATGCTGCCTTTCAGCTCTTTCCATTGCCTTACACTCTCTGTCCCTGTCATCAGGTACTTCTGTCATGAAATCGGCCAAGACCTGGCCCTTGATTGCTGGTCTCGGCCTGAAAACAACATTATGGCCTCCCAGTTCTATCGCCCACTTTGCTAATCTTCCAGAAATCTCAGGCCTTGCAAGGATGTTGCCAATGTTGTAATTTGTTAAGACATGAATGACGTGGTTGGCGAAATATCTGCGCAGCCGCCTTGATGCAAGAATTAGAGCCAACACTAGTTTTTCCATTATAGCATACCTCGTCTCTGGATCATTGAGAGTGCGAGACACATAATAAACTAGTGTCTGTATGCCTTGTCGATCTACGAGCAGAACTGCACCGACTGCTTTGTCAGAAGCTGACAGGTACATCACTAAAGGTTCTCCTTTCACTGGTGCCGTTAGTGTTGGTAGCCTTATGAGGCAGTTTTTCATTTCTCGGAATGCTTTTTCAGCTTCTGGAGTCCACTGGAACTGACTCTTCTTCATGCAATTGCGGAGTGTCTTGATAAACGGGAAAGATTTGGCTGCGTGATTGGCTAGGAAGTGGTTGAGTGCTGCCAACCGTCCTGCCAGTTTTTGCATCTCTTTGATAGTCGACGGGGAAGGCATTCTCTCGATTTCTTGCACCTTTTCGGGGTTTACTTTAAAACCGTCCTTTGTGACGATGAAACCCAGGAACTTTCCTTCTTCCATGCCGAAGGAACATTTCGCTGGGTTTAGCTTGATGCTTACTCCCAGCAGTGTATCAAATGTCTTCTGAATATTCGCCAACATCGTACTTTCCTCTTTGCACATGATGACCAAGTCATCCATATACACCTCGATGTATTTTCTGATGGCATCGCTGAACATTTCATTCATCAGTCTCTGATAGGTCGCCCCTGCATTCTTTAGATCGAAAGGCATTTTGGTGTAGCAGTACAGCCCTGTCGGTGTGCGGAATGCTATTTTGTCTTCGTCTTGGACGGCCATCTGTACCTGGTGGTACCCTTTATAGCAGTCAAGGAAACATTTACATCTGAATGTTGCCAGCGAATCAATCTTCTCATCGATATCTGGTAAGGCATAACAGTCGCGCGGACATGCCTTGTTTAGATCCTTGTAATCTACACACATCCTCCAACTATCATTCCCTTTTTGAACCATGACGGGGCTCGCCACCCAAGTTTGGTACCGGACTTCTCTGATGATGCTTGCATTCAACAGCTCCGTGACTTGTTCTTTCATAGCATCATGCTTTATGTCTCCTAAATGACGTTTGTCATGTACTACAGGTTTGGCGGCCTCTGAGACGTTAAGTCTGTGTTCTGCTATATGCCGTGGAACACCCACAATATTAGCCGGTGTCCAGGCGAACACGTCTATGTTTTCGACTAACAACTTTTTTAGCGCTGCACGCGTAAGATTAGACATTGCGGGGCCTAAGGTGACCGGTTGTTCTGGGTATTTGCTGTTTAGCACCCATTTTTCAGCCTTTGCGCGTGGTACAGATTTGCTTGCCTTTGCTGGCCTGATTTCGTCTGTTGCCAAGACTTCTTTGCTTGCATAGATCAGTTCTACCCCTGTCTCTGTTGGGAATCCCACGGCTGAATGTGGGCCAGAACAAATCATGCTAATGTCTCCTTGAGATTCTCTTCCCAACAGAATGTCATGCCTTGAATGCCCTGGTAGTACCATGAACGTGACCTCTTCCGTCCTCGAATTTCTTCCGTCTGAGAGCAGCACTGGGAACGATATCTGGCCTAGAGGAAAAACGGCTTCATTGCAGAAACCGATCAGCGGGTAATCTACCGGTTCCAAGCGCGCTTTGTCCTCTTGATCGAATTGATTAAAACATTGTTCGTAGATGATATCTGCAGTGCTCCCTGGATCAATGAAAATGTAATCGGTTTGGTAGTGACCGATTACTCCGGATATGACTATGGGCCTTCTTTCTCTCGGTCCTCCTCTTACTATGGGGAAAACAACTTGTCTCTTGCGCCAAGAGTCGTCTTGTGTACGCTTGTTGTAGTTCTTTCTTGGCTTTCTTGGACCTCCTTGAACCATGTGAGTTTCCAATTTTCGGAGCTTCTTGTTGTCCGGCCCATCTTCCCTTAGCTGAATTTGACCGTGGTCATGCTTTCCGCCTTTCACCAGATGAGTGAGTCTGCCATCTCTTAGGGCCCTTTCTATCTCTTGTTTTAGGCTAAAACAATCGTCAGTCAAGTGACCCGTGTCTTTATGAAACTCGCAGAAAAGGTTTGGGTCTTGACCCCTTTTGTTTCTCATCTGTAGGGGAGGTTTGCACTGGTGATTTTCGGTTGACAAAACTTCAGAAGGAGTCTTTGTTAAGGGTGTACACTGCTTTTCTCTGTTTTCCCTTTTAACCTCCTTGCGATGAGCGATCTGGTTGATTGTGTTTCGCGCGTCTTCCCTTGCCGGGCTCCTTTCCCTGTAACCAGATGTTTTCCATGACTGACCTTTGTTTTTCTTGTTGCGCCGATCATTGTGGTTGTAATTGTATTGACGGTTGTCATCACCGGTCAATTGTTTGTCTATTTCCGCGATTGTTTTTGCTGCCTCAATGAAGGTTTCCCAATCTTTGGGGCCTTCGTCTCTTCCTTTCAATCGCTTGATCAAGTCGTCGCATTTTACTGGCCTCATAAAGTGCGTGCGCATCATCTTTTCACCTGCATCACCAATCTCCAGACATTCTTTGTTATACCTCGTAATAAAATCTTCCACGCTTTCATGATCCTTTCTCCATATATTCAGATAATCGGCCGGGTCTCTGGTATGTCTACGCTGTTGCGAGAAATGAGCAAGGAACTTATCTCGAAAATCGATCCATGACTTAATTATTCCTGCTGGTAGGCTGTCAAACCAGACGCGCGCTGCGCTGACAAAGGTTTGTGCAAAAAGATGACACCAAGTTGGTAGATTCCAACTACATGTTACCCCTGCGCCATTGAAGACTTGGAGGTGGTCATCGGGATCTGTTAAGCCGTTGTACTTGCCTACATTGTGTGGCAGTTTCGTCTTGTCGATATCGGCTGTTGCAATCTCTCTGATGAATTTTGAGTTTTCAGCCATGTCATCTGGGCGATAACTCAATGAGTAATCATGCTCTGCTTTTGGATTGTATCCTGCGCGCTTGCGAGGTTTGTACGCCTCGTGGTCCGGTGGTAATCTACTGAATACCGTGTCTTCTTTCTTGTATGTTTCGTCGCTTTCTTCATCATAGCTATCTCACTCGTCGTTTATGTTGCGCGGGCCTAAACGACTTTGAACTGGTCTTCTCTGCTGATGGGAGTTTTGCACATGATTGCTTTCTGTTTCGCCATAAGTATCGCGCGTGTCGTGCGCGCTTGGCCTTCTGATGTTTGGTACAGGTGCTTTTTCAGGTCGTAAGTTCCATGCATTGGTCTGCTGAGGTATGTGAGTACTCAGAGACCTTTGCGGTGGAGTAACAAAAGCGGATTGGTTAGCTTGTGCTTGGAGCAAAGCCTGCTGTGCGCTGAGTTGTGTGTAAACGAGATTTATAGACGCCATCTGTTCGGCATACCAGGAAGCCAGAGTTTTCCCTTCAGGTAGCCCTAAAAGTGCAGAGAAGTTCAGTTGTGTTTGTTCCGATGGAGCTGAGAGGCCAGCTCCATGGCTTGGTGTTTGCACTGGTGGGGGTGTTTGTTGGACTACCCCAGACGGGGGTTGGAAAGTGGCTCCATTTGTAGTTTCGGTGATGATGCTAGGTGGAGTTTGGAAAGTGGCGCCAGTTGAGGTTTGGCTAACAACCCTGGATGCACTTCCAAAGATACTAGGAAAATCGTTTTCATTTGTCCTTCTTGGATGATTTCGTTCCTTTGGCCCCTTTGGACGTGCGCAGTGTCCGAAATGAGCTCAAAAGAAGAAACTTCTCCGTCCACCTGGTGGGAAGGGTTTGTTTCAGCCATTTTGAAGAGCGTTTTAAACGAAAAGGAGATGAAAAAGGTTTGCAAAAACTACGGTGGGCGCCAATGATGAAACACTGGTTAACACCTGAGGTGAAACTAGCCTGTTCGTCTCTTTTGTGGGTTCAATCTCCTTTGTTACTCGCCAAATGACGGGTCCTGCAAAACAGCAACACCGTTAGCTCGTTAAGAGGGGAATATGGGGGTTTCCCTCTTAACCGGGCTCCGGCGTGAGAATAAGTTCTGTTCTGAGGAAATAAAACAGTGTGTGTTAAGAGTGAGAGTGTGGAGAATATGATGATTTAACCTAAATGATGAAGGGTCCTATTTATAGCCGGAGGGTGAAAGAGGGAGGAGCAACCTTGCCAGCTGTTATAGGGCGCGCCAGCTGTCCGACCAAGGGGAATATCCTATTGGTCTCCTCTGCTGTGGTCAGTGTGGTGGTACACGTGGCGCGCCTATATTTGTCCAAGCTGGAGATGTCGTACTGGTACTGTCGGTCTGCTCCTTGATCCGCTGCAGCCCTACATGGCGCTTGACGAATGGTGACACGTGCTGTCCTTTCTGTCGGAGGGAGCATCTTTGGTGCCACCTTGATGTCTTCCAGAAGCTTCTGGATTCGCTTGTTGATGTAGGCGCCATGTAGGATGAAAAAGTGGTGTGGTCCCTGCCATGTAGGCAGGAAATTGGGACCATATCTCTTCACAGTTAAACATCAATGAGAGTTATAAACCATTTTAAATAAAGGATTATTAGATTTTATCATCCTCGGCTATTGGCTATTGGCCGCTGCCACCCTCAACTATCATTTTGAAGCCCGTCACCTCCAACTTAACACTTAGTCTGTTCTGTCACTACATCGTTAACTGATCACTAACTTTTGATCATGTTGCTACACTTTTTTGGGTGTCATAGAGATCTTGGGACGGTTTTAGTGATCTTAAGACACCCTCAAAAGTATAGTAACAAAATCAAAAGTTAGTGATCTGGTGATAGAACACGCTTATTGTTAAGTTGAGGGTGACAGGGGGAGTGACAACGACCAATGACCAATAATTAAGGGTAATAAAATCCAATAACCCTTATATAAATAAAAATATCAGGGAAGTGTATTTCTAACTATCAAGATGTAATTGTGACCATATTATATTGAACTTTGAATAAATCCATTACTATACCGACGTTAGTCAAAAGAAACATATGAACAAAAGAGAATCTATAAGTGATTAATTTTAAGTGATTTAAGCAACATTTTTTATGGATAATGAATATATGATTTATCAAAAGATTTTTTCGTTGTAACAACTTGAATCATTTAATCAAGCCTACCACATGACTTATATTTATATATTACATTTGATGCGTTGCGGGGCGATGGCCGAATAATGAGCAAGTGTTAGGCAGTTCATTGACACGAAAAACAATTAAATCGAGTCAACCAATTAAAACAAAACACTTTTATAGTTTTGAAAAAAAACTAAAACTAAAACAATGACAATTGTAATTTTTAACTGAGGGAAAGTTGTATTTTTTAACTGGGGTAAAATCATAATTTGACAAAAGCTAAAGTAATGGTAGTACTGTAAATTGGAACCAGGGGAAAAGTTGTAAATTTTCACATGGGCAAATTCGTAATTTTGAACTTGGGGTAACAGCGTAATATAAATTTGAACTAAGGGCACAATCATAATTTTAAGCTGGAGGCAAAAGCACATTTTTATTTTGAACCGAGGGCAAAATCGTAATTTTGAGTTGGGGGCAAAAACATAATTTTATTTTGAAATGAGGAAAAAACGTAATTTTGAATTGAAGGCGAAATCACAATTTTTTAAACGGGGAAAAATCACATTTTTGAACATAGGGAAAAATCATAATTTTTAGCTAGGGGCAAAAACATAATTTTATTTTGAATTGGGGGCGAAAAGGTCTGAGCTAGGGCAAAACGACATTTTTATTTTGAATGGAGGGAAAAATCGTTATTTTGAGCTGGGGACAAAAGCATAATTTTATTTTGAGGTGGGGGCAAAACTGTAATTTTAAAGAGGGGCAAAAACGAAATTTTAGAATGGATATAAAATAATAAACTAGTTGGTCCTGGGGGAGTGCCAGGCAAAGTCGTAATTTTGAATTGAGGGCAAGATCGTAATTTTGAGATGGAGACAAAAAGCGTAATTTTATTTTGAGCTGGGGTAAAAACGTAATTTTAAAATGAATATAAAATAATAAATGTATTGGTTCAATGGGGGAGCTGTCTGGCACTATTAACTATTCCCCATTTGTGGTAAATGTATATGTTGAATAATAATGTATATGTTGAATAATAACTAGTCAAGTTGTGGGCCACCAATTGTCCTTTTGTTTTCTTTCACGGTTCATAGAAGTTTTGGCTAAGTACTAACTTTGAAGAGTTAAAGCCCTTTAAACAAGTGTTTAAGGTCTCCTTCCTTATAAAATAAAAGACTTTTGGTCCCTTTTGGACAACACTTTGCTTGCATATACTTCTAACAAAGTATTAAGGTTGGACCTGACAAATCGTTAACAAATATTTCTTCCAGATTCTTTTGTGTTTGATTCACATTTATAAAAGAGTTAATTACACAAATGAGTCCTGTGGTTTATAGCTAATTTCGCGTTTGGGTACTAACTTTTTTTTTAACATGTTTAGGTCTTATGGTTTCAATTTTGTAACACCTTTGGGTACTAACACCAAAATTAGTTAATTAATGACCAAAATGCCCTTGCATTTTTTTTAAGTTTATCAATGTAACACATTTGGGTACTAACACCTAATTTTATTTAAGTTTAAATCAATTTTATAAAATCTATTTTTTTTCATCTTTTTATTATATTTCTTTATTAACATAAAGTCTATTTATTTTTTTATTTTCCTATTTTTATTAAATTTCTTATTTAACATAAAATCTACTAGTTACACCAGTAAAATCTACTAGCTATATAGTTTTATGTAAATTAAATATCTTACTCGTTTTAAATAATCTAAATCTTACTCGTTTTCAATTTTGGATAGATAATAATAAATATAGAAATTGTATAAGTTCTAAAATAGTAAAATGTAAATGAACAAAAAAACGAGTTAAAAAAAGGTTTTATTATATGAAAGATATTTATTATTATCAATTATATCTATCCAAAATTTATTATTATCAAAGATATTTATTATTTATTACTATCCAAAATAATTGATAATAAATATTTTTGATAATAATAAATTTTGGATAGATATATGAGTAAATTTCAAAGTTCGTCCTTTATGTATGTCTAATACATCAAAGTATGTCCTTTGTCTTTAATAACCTCAGAAAACATCCTTAATGTTTGCAAATCCTTACATGTTACGTCCTTTAGTCCTAATCCAGTTACTTTTCATGGTTAAATTTGACTAAGTCAGCCCCACATAAGGGTATTTTGGTCATTTTATCACAAATATTAAAAGAAATATTAAAAAATTATATATATATATATACATACAGCTCTCTCTCTCTCACACAACACACATCAGCTCTCTCTCTCACACACATAAACACCTCTCTCTCTCTCTCAACACACACCTGCTCTCTCTCTCTCTAATCGCCAGACCACCACCGCCGGACCGACAACCACCGCCATACACCTCACCATCCCCCAACTTCCTACTACTCCGCCCCGAACCTGGCTCGTTCGTCTCCCAAACCACACACACTGTTCTCGGATCCCATAGACGAATGTAACCAGAGAAACCGAACGCTCCAGACGTTATCGCGGTTGCAGCTAGAACTCCAAGCTCCTTCACGTAAGTTAGGGTTCCAGGAACGGTCGATTTCGATGAATTTCCGGACTGTCTACCGATTTCTGACGTCACCTAGTGCGAATCGAAAGCGGAAAACACGAGATCCGGTGAGTCGGTTACGGCGGTTACTCGAAGTTTGGGGCAAAACAGTAAACCGATTTCTGACGTCACCTAATATGAGGCGGTGATGATGAATTTCTTGTTGTATGAGTAAATCAGCAAAGTTTGAGATGCTCCGTAACTTGGCGGGGCGATTCTCCGGCTGTTTTGTGGTAGAAATCTACCATTGATTCAGCCGAGAGAGTTGCAGCCATGGCGGATTTATCCTCTTTGTTCTGATTCTTTACAGATCTGAGCCTCTTTTATACTCTTTATTGTTGGGTTTTTGGTTCATGTGTGTAGTTGGGTTTTGTTGGAGTAAAGTTGTTTTGTATTTACAGAAATGGGGGAGATGGAGGTGGGTCTTGAATTTAATGGAGTGTATGAGAAAGACTTATCTTGATTTGGGTTTTTGATTTTGTGTGTGGTTTTGTTTAGATATGAATTGGCTGAGGAGTGTGCAGATGATGATGAAATAAAGGTCTGCGTTCAAAGAGAGAGAGAGAGAGGACGATCTGAATTTTTTATAATTTTTTTAGTATTTAGGGTAAAATGACCAATATACCCTCATGTGCTTCTCACATGACCTAACTTAATTGGGAAAACAAACAAGGTTTAGGGTAAAGGACATAACTTGATTGGTTTTTCAAACATTAAGGATGTTTTCTGAGGTTATTAAAGACAAAGGACATACTTTGATATATTAGACATACATAAAGGACGAACTTTGAAATTTACTCTAGATATAATTGATAATAATAAATATCTTTCATGAAAAAAATTAAACCTTTTTTTAACTCATTTTTTTTTTGTAACGTGTTGTTACATAAAGGCTTAATTTTGTAAAGGCTTAATTGTAAAGGCTTAATTACATAAAGGCTTAATTTTTTTTTCATGAAAGATATTTATTATTATCAATCATATCTATCCTAAATTTATTATTATCAAAGATATTTATTATTTATTACTATCCAAAGTAATTGATAATAAATATCTTTGATAATAATAAATTTTGGATAGGTATAATTGATAATAATAAATATCTTTGATAATAATAAATTTTGGATAGATATAATTGATAATAATAAATATCTTTCATGAAAATAATTGATAATAAATATCTTTGATAATAATAAATTTTGGATAGATATAATTGATAATAATAAATATCTTTCATAAATATCTTTGATAATAATAAATTTTGGATAGATTTTATGTTAAATAAGAAATTTAATAAAAATATGAAAATAAAAAAATAAATAGACTTTATGTTAATAAAGAAATATAATAAAAAGATAAAAATAAAAAAAATAAATAGATTTTATAAAATTGATTTAAACTTAAATAAAATTAGGTGTTAGTACCCAAATGTGTTACATTGATAAACTTAAAAAAATGCAAGGGCATTTTGGTCATTAATTAACTAATTTTGGTGTTAGTACCCAAAGGTGTTACAAAACTGAAACCATAAGACCTTAACATGTTAAAAAAAAAGTTAGTACTCAAAGGCGAAATTAGCTATAAACCACAGGACCCATTTGTGTAATTAACTCTTTATAAAACTTTCAATTCCTTTACAAATGTTTTGGTTTTTTTTTTTAAATTGTAGTAACTTTTATAAATAAACATAAGATTGGTTAGCTTATTTGGTAACTAATTTCAATTACTAAAATAAATAAACATAAGACTGGTTAACTTATATCGGAACCAATTTCAATTACTAAAGGTAATTTGTTAGGGTTAAATTATTCTATAAACACTCATAAAAATAAGAAGTGTAAGAATACATTGTAAAGTGACAAGTGTCCAAGAACCTAAAATTTGAACTCACTACACCACCACCCAAAACCTCCCCCTCCCCCCACGCTTAAACTAATTGCTAAAAACTAAAACATAAAGCTAAATCCCACAACTAAATGCTAAAAAAAACTAATTTTTTTTGAAAAAAATCGCTACTTTTCGTCACCCTTTTTTTTGGGTAAGTGGGGGGGGGGGGGGGGGGGGGTTAGGTTTTGGGTGGTGGTGCGTGTTTCGTTTTTTTTTTGTAGTGAATTTATTTTTATGAGCTTTTGTACACTTTCTTATTTTTACGAGCCTTTGTATTTGATCCTAAACCTATAATCATATGATTATGTGTAGGATGTAATCAAAACACTGTTTATAATTTAAATCATCATAAGAGATATCAATAAAATGTTTAAAATTTAGGGTACGTTTGGTATAGAGTAATGGAATGGATGAGGGAATAGGATGAGCGAGGTAATGAAATGGACAACGGAATGAAATGGATCATTCCATTCCATTATGATGTTTGGTTACTCATATGTGAATAGAATGAATTATTACTTTGTACAATTGATAGACAAAAAAAGACGAAGTAACGAAACACAATTGTATTAAAAATGACAAAAATATAATTGCCTCAATAATAATAATAATAATATATTAATGGTAAAAAAATTAATAATAATTTTTTTGATATATATTAATATTAGTATTAATAATAATATATGTATTTCCATTCCTTGAAGGAATAAAAAAAACATTCTCTTACCAATGAATGAAAATTGTTATATTTGAAAGGAGTTACATTCTTTTGAAATGCTCCATTCCATTACCATATAATAATCAAACATGTTTCTTTTCATTCCATTTCACTTTCTATTCTTTCATATCAAAGGCTACCTTAGATACTTTATTGATGACACATTTGATAATTATAAAGTTATTTTGGAATAAGAAAAAACCAACTTAGGATGTACACACATTTGAACTTGAAAGGATTTTTGGCATAATGTTAAGAAGGTATTGGATACTTTAGTCTGACATGGTCATGTTTTTCGATTTCGTTATGTTATTCCTTGAAGGAATAAAAAAAAAGTAAATTACAAGTTTTGTCCTTTATGTATGTCCAAAATTACAGGCGCTGTCCTTTGTCTTTAAAATTGATGAGTTTTCTCCTTAATGTACGCAAATCTTGCACGTTATGTCCTTTAGGCCAAACCCAGTTAGATTTTTTGGTTAAATCTGGTCATGTGCAAGGCACATAAGGTTATTCTTGTCATTTCATCTCATCAGGGGTTATTCTGTAAAATAATTTATGCTTAAGGGCCTAGTTTATAAAAAGAAAAATATGCCCTCTCTCGACCTCACTGTCTTCTCCGGCGAGTTCACCGTCAGACACCGGCGAGACCTCAATTCGACGGTAAAATTAATCTATAAACTAATTTGTTTAGGGACTATTAATACAAATTCTTTAAGATTTGTAGCATCAGTAATGAAGTAGATTAAAATCTTATTATTTTCAACAGTAATAACAAAGCCTAAACAATTAAAATCCAATAAAAAAAAAAACAAACCATAAAATACACTCACACAACAATAAAACCATAAAGCTACCACATTTCACAATAAAATCATGAAAATTTAAACAATAATTAAACGAAAACGAACCATCAGACTTGTCTGAGGTGTTGAGCTAAAAACCTTTGCTGCAAGTTGGTACTCTGACCCAAATCACCACCATAACCCAAATCACTAGTGCACCCACCATCACCGCCGTAATAGTCCGATCATCACAGTTGGTGCTCGGAACCCCTACCGAAAGTTCGCCGGAGTTCACCGGAACCCTAGATTGCACAAGCATTCATGAACGTAGCTTCCTTGACCCCAAAGAACCCTCAATCGCTAGAACCGGGGTGAATCTCCATCATCGTCTTCTTCGTTTGACCTTGCCGGAACCCTAATTTGATTGGATACAGTGTCACTCATCATCACCACAACAATGGATACATAGTCTTCTTCGTTTAACCTCGCCGGAACCCTCTTCAGAAAGCTTGTTATCTTAGAGAGAGAAGAGAGATGGAGGTCGGTTCATATGAGAGAGAGAAGAGAGAGATGCAGGTAGGTTCGTTCATATGAGAGACAGGGAGAGAAAGAAGAGTTTTTATATATTTTTTTTTGTTTTTGTACAAATAGCCCTGCAATAATAATTATTTACAAAATAACCCCTATGAATATGAAATGACAAGAATAACCTCATGTGCCTTGCACATGACCAGTTTTAACCAAAAAATCTAACTGGGTTTGGCCTAAAGGACATAACGTGCAAGATTTGCATACATTAAGGACAAAACTCATCAATTTTAAAGACAAAGGACAGCGCCTGCAATTTTGGACATACATAAAGGACATAACATGTAATTTACTAAAAAAAAACATTCCCTTACCAAGGAATGAAAATTGTTATATTTGAAAGGAGCTACATTCATTTGGAATGCTTCATTCCATTACCATATAATAATCAAACATGTTTCTTTTCATTCCATTTCACCTTCTATTCTTTCATATCAAACGCTACCTTAGATACTTTATTGACGACACATTTGACAATTATAAAGTTATTTTGGAATAAGAAAAATCCAACTTAGGATGTACACACATTTGAACTTAAAAGGATTTTTGGCATAATGTTAAGAAGGTATTGGATACTTTAGTCTGACATGGTCATGTTTTTCGATTTCGTTATGTTTCATAGTTATTTTTCCTGTTGATTTATATCCGAGGGGTTATGTGTGACCCAATTAACTATTTTTATCCAAATTTGACGTGTTTTAGTTGTTTATCTTGAATGGAGATCCTTAGAGTCTGTATACTTTATGAAGGGGTAAGGTCCCAAAAACCTTATAACAAGTACTTAGAACCATACCACAACTTTGTCGATCAGCCCTTCTGACCTTGCGCAGTTGCGCACTGGTCCTACAAAGAAGGCTTAAGAGACAGACAGCAGACAACACCTGCGCGCCAAAAGGAAATCATAAATCCTTGCGCTTTCCTCCATAGACAAAGGATGAAAATCCTAAGTCAAGCACTTCCGCTTAATAATATACGGATTGGGATATTATTTATTTAACTGATACCACACAATAAAGAGACACACCAGATTACAGCAGTAATCTTCTAGAAAAAATTCAATCGTGCACCACTAAGACGGTTATAACCGACTGGACACGTGTCATCACCTCAGGCATCCCTGAAATCACAATGATAGCATGTAATTGGAGAGAAACCTCCACTCGATCACTTTCCACGTGGCAAACCCCCAGCCATAGATCTCAAACAGCGATCTGTGGGCACTCACGTCGGATCGAGAAGCTTAACGGAAGGAAATGTAACCGCTTACGGGGTTAGCATCTTCCGTCAACATTTCACCAACGAGTTTTCTCGCCCAAAACTCTCGGCTATAAATGTGAGAACAATTCAGGTATGAAATTCAAGTTACACACACTTCGTCAATACCTCTTCTTCTTCATAAACCCATACTTATTCTCACGCCTGAGTCGGGTCAAGGAGAGAACTCCTCTTCTCCCCTTGACGAGGCTAACGGTGCTTTGTTTTGCAGAGTTTACCGGAGAAGAAGAACTGTTCCATCAGATCGAACGAGAGAGAACCAACCTTTTTTATGCAGATCCAAACCCCCTAGATAATTTGATTCCGGTCAATTATCTAATGTTTCTTCATTGGCGCCCACCGATTTCTCTGTTTTTTCAGTTTTGTCTCGTTTCGATTTAGTTTTCCTCATTCTCTGTTCTCACATGGCAGAGGATCCATCATCTCACCCATCAGGTCCTCGATCTGAGTTCGAGGGTTCTACAACCCAAAATACCCAGATCGACGGAATCATGGGAATCAACAAAAGTAACAGTCATTCAGACGGAAAGGATCTCTCAGATCAATTCATAGAGAGAGCTCCAGAATACTGGTTTGGCAGATGCCAAGTTGCTTTAAACACAACTTTCACACAAATTACCATATATGAGTCCCAAAACATCATATCTGGTGGTGAAATTGACACTGTAGTATTAGACCCACAGACACCCTGTCAGTGGGACATCCAATCTAACAGTTATGTTGAGATATGTCAACAATCAAGAGAAATCAACGGTCAGAAAGCTAAATCAAAACAAATAAACATGATACAAGGAGGCCCTTCACGAAGGCAAAACAAACGACACCATGATCAGCATTGGCGAGAACAGCAAGTCGTGTTTCCTGTTGTTCTGGGAGGCCCCCAGGAAGAGCGACCAGTAATTATTACTGGCATCCTCGGCCATTATCGAACGGACTATATGTTTATAGATCCAGAAAGCTCGATGGATATCATATACGAGCAATGCTTCAAACAACTCGATCCAGAAGACAAAGCACGTCTGGAGCCGGTCGATTTCCCTCTCACCGGATTTTGTAATGAAGCTGTATTCCCGTTAGGGCAAATAGTATTCCATGTGACTCTATCTGATGGCGAGCATTCGCGCACAGTCACAGTAAATTTCATGGTCATGCCGGCAACATCACGCCATGATGTATTGCTCTGAAGAAGGTCACAAAGAGAATTCAGCATGATCACTTCTATTCCACATGTTGCATGCGGATTTCCAACAGAAACTGGAGTTGCAATTCTATACTCAAGTAAGGAGGTCATGTATGTGGACGATGAGCCACCAGCAAAAGTGGCCAAACCCTCAGCATCAAATGAACCGGAGAAATGGGTTCTGAACAATGAATATCCATAACAGACCATCCTACTAGGGCACGCCATTTCCCCAGCAACACGAATACAATTAAAAGAATTGCTGTCCAACAATAAAGATATATTCGCCTGGTGCCCAGCAGACATGACTTGGGTTCCGCGCGATATAGCACAACATTGTCTGAACATCCGACCTTCAGCAGAACCTGTTGCGCAGGGGAGGCGCAACTTCAGCGATGAGAAAGCAAGAGCCATGGACGAGCAAGTAACAGAACTACTTAATGCCAGAATCTTGCGCGAGGTTCAATAAAATACATGGGTTGCCAACCCAGTAATGGTCCAAAAACACAGTGGCGGATGGAGAATGTGCGTCGACTTCAAAGACCTGAATAAAGCATGTCCAAAAGATTGCTACGCGCTTCCTGAGATAGACAAAAAAGTTGACTCTCTAGCGTCATTTTGATGGATGGAAGTGCTTTCTTGACTGTTATAAAGGTTATCATCAGGTCCAGATGAAAGAAGAAGACGGAGACAAGACCGCATTCCGCACAGACAAGGGCATTTTCTATTACACAAAAATGCCCTTTGGCTTACGCAATGCTGGCGCAACGTACCAGCGCCTCATGGACACAGTCTTCAAAGGCGATATCGGTAAGACAGTCGAAGTATACATGGATGACCTCGTCATCATGAGCCATGAAGAAGATACAATGCTCGCAAACATCCAGTGCACGTTTGATTCTTTGTGCAGCGTGAACTTAAAACTCAACCCAACTAAGTGTTCCTTCGGAATGGAAGAAGGGAAATTTCTGGGTTTCATAGTAACAAGGGATGGTTTTAAAGTAAACCCAGAGAAAGTGCAGGCCATCCAGTCAATGCCATCACCTACAACAATTAAAGAAGTGCAAAGACTCGCCGGACGTCTAGCAGCCTTGAACAGATTCTTGGCAAATCATGCAGCAAAGTCCTATCCATTCATTAGCACACTATGAAACTGCGCCAAGAAAACCCACTTCCAGTGGACACCCGAAGCGGAACCTTCAAACAAATGAAAGAATGTTTAATTCAGTTGCCAACGCTAACAGCACCACGAGAAAAAGAGCCCCTGATCTTATATTTATCTGCTACGGAAGTAGCAGTAGGTGTAGTGCTAATGGTGGAGCGGGAAAACATTCAAACTCCAATCTACTATATAAGCAAGATGCTCACTGGCCCAGAAACACATTACTCCATGATAGAAAAACTAGTCCTAGTGCTAGTACATGCATCACGGCGCTTACGTCGGTACTTTTCTGGTCATGTCATCACAGTTCTCACTAATTACCATTTAGGTCAAATCTTATCCAAACCCGACGTCGCGGGAAGATTGGCCAAATGTGCTATTGAGCTTGGAGGATACAATATCCTATACAGACCGTGACCGGCAATCAAGGGGCAAATTCTAGCAGATTTTGCCACAGAAGTTCCCATCGAAAAAGTCCAAGAGTGCTAGGCGACCCAAAACCTTGTTCCTGTTTTCGACGATAGGGTCTGGACTCTGCACACAGATGGCGCTTCTAATGATGACGGAGCAGGAGCGGGTCTCCGATTGGTCAGCCCCGATGACCACGAACTTACATACGCTATACGCCTAGATTTCCGAAGCACAAACAACGAGGCAGAATACGAAGCGTTCCTAGCAGGTCTTCGTTTAGCACTCAAAATGGGGGCAAGAAACCTCGAAGCCAATGTAGATTCAAAATTAGTGGTTGAACAGGTCAATGGTCATTATGATGCAAAAGGAGAAGCAATGGCTCTATACCTGGAACAAGCACGAATGCTAATCAGCAAGTTCCAAACATTCAAAGTTAATCACATAAACAGAAGCGAAAACAAGCACGCGGATGCGCTAAGCAAATTGGCGGCCACTAGTTTCAAACATTTAGCAAAAGAGGTACGCATTGAAGTATTGTCCAACCCTTCCGTCCCTCTCAAACAAGTAAACGTTATAGAAATCGGCAGTCCATCCTGGATGTCTCCGATTATCTTATACTTACAACATGGGAAACTCCCAGAGGGAAAGGCGGAGGCTCAAAAAATCCAGAACAAGGCAATAAACTATGAAATGGCGGATGGAATTCTATACAGAAAGTCATTCATGGGGCCATTACTACGATGCATTGACAAAACAGACGCGCAATACTTGGTCAGGGAAATCCATGAAGGCTTGTGCGGGATACACGCCGGACCGCGCATGGTAGTAGCAAAAATAATGAACGCAGGTTACTATTGGCCGGGAATGCACGTGGACGCGGTAGAAATACTACGGAAATGCGCAGCATGCCAACGCCACGCGCCAAAGACACTCCGGCCAAAGAATCCGCTAATACCAGTCACGTCCGCCTGTCCCTTCCAACAATGGGGCATCGATCTTGTTGGCCCATTTCCTGACGCGCCAGGTGCAGTGAAATTCATCATTGTAGCTGTCGACTACTTTACGAAGTGGGTTGAAGCTAAAGCCTTGGCCTCAACCACAACAATGGTAATCCGCAAATTTATATGGGAACACATTATCTGTAGATTCGGATTACCATTGCGCATCATCTCCGACAACGGCACCAACTTTGCCTCGGAAGATCTTCAGAAATGGTTCAAAGAAATGAAGATCAAACACAACTTCGCTTCCGTAGCACACCCACAGGCAAACGGCCAAGTCGAGAGCGTCAACAAACAAATAGTCGACGACATTAAGGCGCGACTTGGAATAGCGTGTAGAGGATGGGTTGATGAGCTCCCAAGCATCTTATGGGCTCATCGCACCATGCCAAAAACCAGCACCGGGGAAACCCCGTTCAGTCTGGTCTATGGATCAGAAGCGGTAATACCAGCAGAAATTGGTCTTCCATCACCACGAATGCTCGCCATGGAAAGACAAAATAACGAACAAGAACGAAGAATGGATTTAGACCTTCTAGAGGAAAGGCGCGAAAACGCCTCCATCACAGAAGCAAGGTAAAAATCCAAACTTGAAAAATACTATAACGCGCGTGTACGCGTGTGCACGTTTGTCCCGGGAGACTTCGTTCTACGCGACAATGAAGCTTCTAACGCAGAAAACCAGGCAAATTAGCGCCAAGATGGGAAGGCCCATACATCATTAACCAAGTTCTGGGCAAAAGCGCTTACACACTAGAAAGAATTGATGGGACACTAGTTCCCTGCACCTGGAACGCGCAACAGCTGCGCATGTGTTATATATAAGCCAAAGCATCCCAAGAAGACGAAACTATACAGGCAATGTATTTTTCTATTATACTTTGTATTATTGGCATCGCGCCCTTATCAATACAAGCATCATCCTTCCGCATATTGTTGATTATTACAAATTGCATATAATTCTTTTGGTCTACGCGAAAACAATATGGTAGACATTGTACACCTCATGAACAGTCCAAAAAAGGCAAAACTCACACGCCTTTTAGACAAACGTTCACACATGAGCACAATACCATTTTCATCCGCTCTACCTACTAAAAGTAATTAAACATATGCAACATATTGTAATCCAAACACAAGTCAGCAAATCACCAAAACATACATGCATGACAATGCATCAAAAAATATCATTAAGTGTCACAACAACACTTCAAAAAACAAAAACTGTTTACAAAGAACATGAACAGTGTTCTTCCAAATAAAATCCCAGAAGCAGGACAACATACTTACAAAGAAAAGGTATACACCATTCCCTAAACCTAACCTAATCAGCAGTAAGACCATCAGTGACAACCGAAACATGATCCACACGGCGGTTCTTCCGACGATGATACACCAGTTCACATCCACCGGGCTGAATCATCAGAAAACGGGCCATCAAGGCATCAACAGATAAAACACCGGCCTCTTCTTCAACAATCTCCGGCCGGCAAGCTTCAGAATCAGAACCCACCACTGTGGGATGAACAGAAGACACCGGTTTCTCATCTACGGTAGCTACTACATGCGGTGAATCGGCAAGGAGCTAGAGACCTTCGGCAGCCTCAAAAATCCTTAGAACATCCAGAAGTCGCCGAGTACGAAAGAGACGCTTCGCCTTCATATTTCCGGAACGAGTTGAAAGGATAAGAACCCTTAAAAGTTTATATAGAGAACCTACTCCGGGAAAAGGAAAAGCTTAGTCACCATGATTAACTGTAAAAAACGTCCCTTCTGAACGGCGCTACAGGACCCAGGGTCATATCCCCATAAATGAAGACTGACAAGCGTCAATACGTATCCCAAGATAAGAAGGAAAAGTCTCGCAAAATACCAATTTTTAATTACAAGCTGACGTCACCAAACGTCAGGTTATGATTACAAAAAGGGAAAATCACAAATTCCCCTAAAAAAGTTTTTAATAAGCAAAGTAAAATCTTCTCATAGAAGATTCCCTACTTTCGCGCCAAAAAGCATTTCCCTCTCATAAGTCCAGTGCTCCACTTACTTGCATAAGAGCAACACTAGACTGGGGGGACTTGAAGGGGTAAGGTCCCAAAAACCTTATAACAAGTACTTAGGACCATACCACAACTTTGTCGATCCGCCCTTCTGGCCTTGCGCGGCTGCGCACTGGTCCTACAAAGAAGGCTTAAGAGACAGACAACAGACAACACCTGCGCGCCAAAAGGAAATCATAAATCCTTGCGCTTTCCTCCATAGACAAAGGATGAAAATCCTAAGTCAAGCACTTCCGCTTAATAATATCCGGATTGGGATATTATTTATTTAACTGATACCACACAATAAAGAGACACACCAGATTACAGCAGTAATCTTCTAGAAAGAATTCAATCGTGCACCACTAAGACGGTTATAACCGGCTGGACACGTGTCATCACCTCAGGCATCCCTGAAATCACAATGATAGCATGTAATTGGAGAGAAACCTCCACTCGATCACTTTCCACGTGGTAAACCCCCAGCCATAGATCTCAAACAGCGATCCGTGTGCACTCGCGTCGGATCGAGAAGCTTAACGGAAGGAAATGTAACCGCTTACGGGGTTAGCATCTTCCGTCAACATTTCACCAACGAGTTTTCCCACCCAAAACTCTTGGCTATAAATGTGAGAACAATTCAGGTATGAAATTCAAGTTACACACACTTCGTCGATACCTCTTCTTCTTTATAAACCCATACTTATTCTCACGCCGGAGTCGGGTCAAGGAGAGAACTCCTCTTCTCCCCTTGACGAGGCTAACAGTGCTTTATTTTGCAGAGTTTACCGGAGAAGAAGAACTGTTCCATCAGATTGAACGAGAGAGAACCGACCTTTTTTATGCAGATCCAAACCCCCTAGATAATTTGATTCCGGTCAATTATCTTGTGTTTCTTCACTTTACGTGTTGTAACTTGCCTTCGTTAACTTTTCTATACTAAAGGTGAGCATCTATGCATTCCGCAAGATATGATATATGCACTTAGCCAACCACAAAGACATCATTATCATATTAATGTATTGTTAATTTATAAACTCTTTACATTAATTAGCAACCTAACATTAGGACGATGGCAACTATGTTTTAGACCACTTATCCCCTTTGAATCACACATTTTTGTCTTTCTTTTATTTATTGTATGAGACAAAACAAGTTGTTTAACATGTATATTTTATATGTTGCAATTTTCTTTCGTTAATTTTTCTATAAAAGGTTATGTGTTATGGGCGTTAACTATGCCACCTTAGTAGGGTGTGGGGCGCAAACACCGTCATGGAGGGGCGCTAGAGGGGGCACAGGGCATGGGGTTGGCTAGAGTGGGTGGCGTGGGGCGAGTATTCTATTTTTTTAATCTTTTTTATTAATTAATGCATAAGCCAATCATTTGGAGACATCTCAAGCCATTCTTACAATTTTACATAAACCTTAATAAAACCTTTTAATACACCGTAGTGATGGTGTGAATGATAGAAAAAGATTCGCCTACGTGATACCACTTATTTTTTCTGATAAAGCCCTTAGACCCTGCAGTGTGAGCATTTAATTCCGGCATGGTTGCAGTCAACGCACACCAAACCACCCCATGGCCAGCCTTTTGAACGGCGTTGTGATTTGGGCTTCAAGTTCTCCACCGACGTTGAGGGCAAACGGCTAACGACGTGTTGGCTTGTTATTGGTGGTTTCAAACTAGTCGTTCAACGACTAGTTTGACCTAATTAATTATTTTTTTAAATAACACTATATATATCACATACTCACCCCATTTTTAAAAAAACCACACACCCAAACATCCATTTATCTCTTCCCAAACATATATTTTCTTCCAATTTTTATAAAAAATGGAAGGATCATGTAACACCTCGCAAAATCACAACCAATATAATAAAGACACGTGTCATAAAGATTAATTGTATAATGAATTGATCTGGAGGGACTAAAATTGTCAAACAGTATAAATATGTATGTAAAAGGATCCAAAGTGTCAACATGCCATTCTTGTGCCTCTGATTGACCTCACACGGCGTTCGTATCCTTTAATGGATAAATTGTCGATCATAGAAAGTCGTTTGTGCTTAAATTGAGAATTTTACGAAGCATAAGGGTTAAAAGTGTCAACATGTTAAATGTTACCTCTGAGTGACCTTTTAATGAACCCAAAGCATTGTAATATTTTATTATATTCTCATGAATGTCGAATATTTGATTCCATGAAGTTTCGACGCACATAAATGAATAAAGTGGTAATTCCAAGAAATAAGGATCAGATGCGTCAACGTTGCAATTTAAGACCGTTCGGGTGACCTCGTAACTAACCGAAAGCTTAACAATGTTTGTTTGATGACTCAAGACCCTTGAAAGTTAAACTTGGGGGCTAAAAGCGCAATAAACGAAAGATAAAACAAGCTAGGAAGGACCAGGGACTGAAAATGCAATAAATGAAAGTTTGTTTCCGGTTTGGGAGGAGCCTCGCGGGGCGCGTAGACATTCATTGGAGTCTACGAGGGCCGCGTAGCAGGTGCCAGCGACCAAAAACCTGGCAGCTGCATGTTGCAGCTCTTACACCGCCATTGCATGAGTTCTGAACGATACCATGGGCTTGTAAATGGTTTTTACTGCCCTAGGGACACTTGTGAACATCTGGTAACAACATAGGGACAAATGCAATGATCCTAGAGCCTCTAAATTCCTATATAAGAGCTTCGGTTTCCATTTGATCAATTCACACTTTGAAATTTTACCCTCAAACTCACTCTCTGGAGCCTCCTGCTGTTCAAGGAAGCTTTCTCTAGTTCAAACTTCGTGCTTAGGACTCTTGTAAGTTTTCTTAGCTTCCTTAGTTAAGGTTTAATTAGCTTAATGACCGAAAGTCAAAGATATCGTAATTACGCTTTGACTAGGTGATTAATCACTAACGGTCCAGCCATTATTCGAATTGAAAGTGGCTATATGTTGGTAATTATGTAGCTAATAAACCCTTAAAAGGGCACCTTCTAATTATCACATTATCTCAGTCAATTGTCGGGTCAAACTTATGAATAAAAAGTCAAACGGATCAGTTTTTACAAAATAATTCATAACTAATAATGCAGAAGTTATGGAACATGTTTTAACACTTAAACAACTTGGTAAATAATATAAGAACATGTTTAGGCATGTTCAACCCGACAATTCTGAGTTTAGGCTCGGTTCGCAACCGAAAGTCGCAAAAGTAAACTTTTGCTTTGACTTTCAGTTCTGACCCGATTTAGCTTAGTTTAGTTATGCCTTAGGGTTCCTTTGGGACCACATTACATGTTAGTATAACCCTCTGAGATTATACTACATGGTTCCTTATAAATCTAATTCATTTGCATGTTCCCGTTAAATGCTTAAAATGGACCATTATGCCATTTTACCATTAAAACGAGATTTTTGAAAATGTGAAAGGACAAAAACATTTATTAATGATATTTAAGTATGTCCTAAAAATTTAACATCAGTTTATGGTCTGAAATAAGAGTTATGAACGATATCGTAAAACGAAAGTTTTTATTAATTAAATGACATTTTCTCATAAATCATGTTTAAACCCAAATTTTGGCACCAAACTTTCTACCCACTATTATAATATAATATTTAGGGATTTTTAGAATTTTTTTTCAAATTTTATACTGACCATAACATAGAGTTCTTGCATGGACTCGGTAATTAACGATAAAGCCCTTTTTGACAATAAAATGAGTTTTAGGCATCATTTGCATGCCAAACATTTTTCTACTGATATCATATGTTAAATAAAATATTTTAAACAGTTGAGACTGATCAAAACCTCAGATTTCCTTTTTCAAACCGATTATCGTCAAATGCCGACTTTTATGCGATTTAGGCGCATAGTATGGTTTAAAACCATATTTAGCACCTAAGACTTGTTACCTACTGATTTTGTAAATAATTTTTTTATACTTTAACAGTAAGTTTAAGTCTTGAACTCAGATTTCCAAATTTGACCCTTAAAGCATATGTGAAATGACCAAAATGCCCCTACGGTGCATAATTTGGTCATAAATGATAAATTTCACATATGTATGATATCTTACTGATATAACTTATTAAAATAAATATTTTTACTGATTATTTTGGCCCAGAACATCAGATTACTATTTAACCTCTTTTATAAACTTAAAAAAATGCAAAATACCCTTACGGGGCTTAAATTGGTTTTAAATCCGTTTTGGGCATAATGGAAGATATCCTACTGATATCATAACATATTTAAAGCATATTAACTTGTGTAACTTGTACATGACTCTCTTGGTTACCCGTTATGCTTATTCGCGTTCAGTACGGTTTATGTAACTAATTTGCATAAATTAACCGAAACGGGTCAAACCTTATCATTTTTACTTCAAAATCCAGAATGTGTTTAGTTTACCCATTATATACAAGTCTTCTTACTTGTCGGGTCTAAATCACATTCTAATCCGGTCTTCGCTTAATCTTGCGTTTTGGACGGTAAACCTTTCTTTAAAACTAACTGGTCTAAGTTATAACTTAGATAAGACCCGTTATGAATCTAATAGGTTATTAAAACCTTCGTTCCAGATTTAGGAGCCCAGTAAAAGCTACTTGTACTTGCTGTTTGAAATACGACTGAGATTAAAGTAATTTTAGCTCAGGTAAATACTTTTAACTTAATTTCCCTTATACGGGCTTGGGATACGGTATTTAATAATACCGCTTGGTTGGGTATTGAATCCTTAATCGATTAGTGGTTAAATCATTGAGATAACCCATTTTAATCTGTTTTGTTTGATCTAAGCCTTTGGGGGGTTTATGGACGTGTCCTGGATATCCTTGGCTCATTCATTGAAATGGCCATGACTTAAGCACGGGGTGTAGGCATACACCTGACAGTGCGTATGTAAAAAGATATACTCGCTTGTTGAAGATAACTCGCCATAGGTTTATATTATGTGGTGTGTCTATTAATATTGTTACGGCTTCTATCCCGGGTCCTGAACGTATGACAAACATATAAATCTGTATATAAGATTATTTTTAAATAATTGTCCCAAGTTATAAAACAATATTTGTGCCTTGTGCATTTAAATCAATTTTCTTAAATGCTTTTCAAATGAGTCAGTTAATTGTATTTACCAGTGTAAACTGACGTATTTTTCAAAAAGACTAAGTGCAGGTACTATGCGAAATGGGCTGGAAACTCCGAGTATTTAATAAAGAGTCTTGCAAGCTTTTAATACTTAAAGTCTGTTGAACAATAGTTTCTTTCTGTTTTAGATCCGCCTGTGGATCCATTTACAACCCGTTGTGTAATATTTTATTATACTTTCAACTCGGTTTGTATAATATTACTTTTAGACTTCCGCTGTGCATTAAACTATGATTAATTGACTATGATGATATCAACTACGTCACGATACTCCCCACCGGTAATACGTGGAAATATCGGGGTGTGACAGATCAAATTCCTCGTGTTCTTCTTCTTTATCGTCGTCTGAGTTTGAGAACTTTATTTTATTCTTGGACGACGAGGGATCGGCACTTTTCATTAAAGTGGTTCAAAAAGTAATTGAAACTATAATGGAAGACGAAGGGTGCTCCTCAGCACCAAAGAGGGGGAAATACGTAGCACGCGACAGTCACCGCACACGATTTATTGGTAAGTGACTATTTTTCACCCAACCCGACTTATGATAATAGCACTTTTAGGCCTCACTTTTGTATAAGCCGTGAATCGTTTCTTAGGATATCAAGCGATTTATCAAATAAATATGAGTTAAACTTTCGTATAAGCCGTGAATTATTACGAGGATGCGAGTCAACCAAACACCGTAGAATTAAGTGATCAAGAGAAAGAAGAGAACTTACAAGAAATTAAAGATAATACAACACATCACAACATTCGAGCGGATTAGGTTGAACACATCTAGCGCGTTCCACGACACGACCTTGACGAAGACGAAGAGGATGATTAAAGTTTATGTAATTTTATTTTAATTTTATGTAATTTTTTAATGTTATGTAATTTTAAATTTATATTGTTTATGCAATTTATATTAATGTTTTTATTAAAATTTAATTGTTTTTTTATTTTAATATAAAATAATAACAAAAACTAGGTGCCACGTGTCGAATAAAGCCACTCTTTCACGTCCCTTCCAGGGGCGTAGCTTTCAAGGGGCATGGGGCGCCGGACCCCTCGAACTTTTCGATGCGTAGTGTTATGTATGTACGTTTCGTATAAATTTTTTTAGGTATATACGTTTTTGACCCCCGGTTTTATAAAAATATTACTTATATAGAATTTTTAGGTTTGATGACTTCCAACCCCTCGTGGAAAATTTCAAGCTTCTTCACTAGCTCCTTCCCACACCCACTGTGTTTGCACCATGTCCCGTTTCTAACGCGCACTGACGTGTCGTCCACGTATCAAATAACACCCCAAATTCAAGCCCCTCTATACCGTAAGGGTCAACGTCTATGCATTCCGTAGGATATCAATGCACGTAGCCAATCACAAAGACATCATCATTATTCTACCTCTGAAAACAAATTGTATTTATTTAATTTTATCAACAAATTTCTTTGTTTCTAACCAGTTAATTCATATTATATACTATCAATTTGCAACAAGTTGGTGCAATAGTTGTTGTACTTTGTGTAAACTTATTTGTACAAAGCTTTCTTCATATATAACTTCTACAAAATGTTGTTTTATGAAGTTGGACTTATTAACTACATATTAATTTATAACATTTTGTTGCATTATTAGTTGTAATTTTAGCAAAAATGGTTGTACCCACTTGATTTTTTTTGTCTATAATTATTATTTTACTTTTAACCCAAATACTTTAATAATTTTACAACTTAATCACAACATCATTGGTTGTAACATGTGCTTAAGTGGTTGCACCTTAGTCAAATATAGATTGTAAGTTATGCTTAAGTGGTTGTACCTTAATCAAATAATAAGTGTTTCATTACCTTACCAAATTCAATATGTTTTGTATGCATGTATGGCTGTAAATTTTGCTTAAATGGTTGTACCCTAATCAAATAATGGTTTCATTATCTACCATATTCAATCGGTTTGATCCATTCAAAGTTGTGATGTTTTATTTGTAAATTACTATTATTTATAATAATCTAATTAATTTAGCCAAATTCTTGTATAAATATAATTTGCAACATATTGATGCAATGGTTGTTGTAATGTATGCATTATGGTTTGTATAGTGGTAATGATATATATTATATATAGATTACGATGAACTTGTCAAACGGGAAAAAATAGACGCGGGTTCATCGTAACGCGCGAGTCCTAAATCAACTTAGTTATTTTATTCTATGTTTTGCGTTTCGGTTTAGTTTAATTTCTTCGCATTAACACCGCAACTTCAGTATCGGTGGTCACTGATAGTAGTGTGGCATTAGTGCTCGCCCCCGCCGCAACGCGGGGGTGTTTAATACTAGTTTAAGTTAATTCAACTCTTTTCAGGGTCGTTCCTAGGTTTTTGGAGACCCTAAGCGAACTTCAAAGTGGAGGTCTTTTTTGCAAAATTATCCTTTCAACATATTTAGTAACAAAACCCTCCTCCTTTACCCGGGCTTGGGACCGACAAATATAAACTAAAAAGTTTATAGTTGGCGAAGTAATTTTTTTTTGTTGAAAGTTGTATGTTTTGTATAAATTAAGTATACGTTTAAATAAAATTGATTTTTCTAGCTTTAATCGAGACAAATTGTTTGATGAAAGAATCGTAATCAAGTTCTTCTAAAAAATCTCTTTCAATTGACATAATAGCTAAACCGTTTAATCTTTCTTGTGACATTGTAGATCTTAAATAATTTTTATTAGTTTTAATTTGGAAAAAACTACGTTCTGCTGAAGAAACGGTTACAGGAATGGTTAACATAATTCTATACGCAATATATGCATTTGAAAAAGAATTAAAGTTTTTAGTATAAGTTAATATATTAATAAGGGTGTCAGACTCTACATGTATTATATCTCTTAGCATTTTTATTTCTTCAAATAAATCTAAACCATTAACATCAACATGATTATCATGTTTCCAAAACTTTTCAAGATCAATGCACTTCTTTTCTAAAGTTTCTTCGTTAAAGGATTTTAACTTTTTTATACTAAACAAAAAGCCAAAAATATTATCAAACTCTTTGAATTGCTCAAATCTACTTTCGAGTGAAACACAAACTTGATCTACTATGTATAAAAAGTAGTCCGTTCTAAAAGAGTCTTTAGGAGTTTTCAAAGTTTCATTATCAACATTTTCATCAAATCTTCTATTTCTTTGAATAATACGTTTTTCACAAAAACTAGGTTAAATGCCCATCTTTAAAGCAAGTTCCTTAGCAGTAATCATAGCTTTTTCAAATCCTTCATCCCTATACTTTTTAAAATAATAGATAAGTCCATCTAGTTGTTTTATAGCAACGTCAATACACATGTCTTTTGATTGTAAATTTTTACTAACTAAATTAACAACATATAAAACATCATACCAAATAACCATCGCTAATAAAAATTCAAAATTTTCCAACTCATTTTCAACTAAATATTTAGCCACACTTTTAACCTTAAGATTGTCACTATCACAATACAAATCCAGTAATGCATTCCTTAGTTCTGGAGCTTGAAACCTAATTACTTTAACACTTTCTAACCGACTTTCCCAACGTGTTTGTTATAATGATTTAAGAGTTAAATATGGTATATTATCTTGTAAAATCAATGTTTTAAAAACCGGTTTTTAAATCAAACCGGATTAGGCTAAAAAATGGTTCAACCGGTTGAACCAGGTTGTACCGAGCGGTTCAACCAGGTTGACTAGTTAACTCTATAATTTCATAAATTACAACATCAACTCAAAAGTTAATAAAAAATGTATGATTACATATTAAAAGATGATCAAAAAGCAAATCAATAATAAAAAAATAATCCAAAAGATAATCGAAAATCATTCAGTTTTCTAACAAGCTATTTTAAATGAAAGTGTATGATATGTTTAAGTCATTTGAGTGTTGAATACATCAAGTTCACGATCACATAAAAGATGAAATTCAATATTATAGTCATCCTCATCAACTAGAGGATAACTATTTTCGTTTTATACAATATTAAATAATAAATTTTAGTTACGAATAATCATAATATATATAAAAATTATGTAAGATAAGTAACATATATAATAAAAAATAAGTAACAACCTAAACTAAAATAACCCTGTGCCGACACCGGTATTACGTTTCAAACCGGTATACCGGATTTTACCGCCGGTACAAACCATATGCCGTTTCACTTATTTACCGGGGTGTTTCGTACCGGATTTACATCTGAAAATGGTAATACCAGTATAACCGGCCGGTATTTACCGGTTTTTAAAACATTGTGTAAAATTTTCCATCTTTTAGTGGATGATGCAAACATAGAATAAATACGTTGTATGGTTCCAAAAAAATCCTTAGCTTTTTTACAAGAGATAGCCATATCAGAAATTACTAAATTTAAACTATGACAACCACATGGAGCATAAAAGGCTCTAGGATTAACTTGTAACAAGCGTTTTTGTACCCCCCCTTAAGTTTTCCTTTCATGTTTGATCCGTTATCATAACCTTGTCCTCTAATGTCATATACATTGAGTCATATTCTATTAAGTTCTTCAATAATAGAATCAAAAAGACCTTTATCGATTATATTATTCACTATCAAAAATTCTAGAAAGTTTCTTTAACTTCTATTGAAGTTGGAGAAATATCTAAACATCGTAAGACAATGGACATTTGTTCCTTGTGGCTTGTATCTGGAGTGCAATCAAGAATAATTGAAAAATATTTAGCTTCTTTAACTTTTTTAATAATTTGGTTTTGACCTCATTTGATAATAAATCTATTAGTTCATTTTGCATTTTGGGTCCAAGGTAATGGCTATGAATTTCTTTATTTTGTATGCATCTAACATGTTCTTTCATTACCGGATCAAATTCTGTAATCATCTCAATACCGGCTAAAAATAAACCATAGTTTTCTTCATACAATTGTTCATTTGTCCCACGAAATGCTAAATTATTTTTACCAAGACCATTTACAAGGGAAATAATTCTTTTTAGCACGTTTCTCCAATGTTCTTTTTCTTTATTTATTTGATCTTGAGCTTATTTATCAATTGTCTTATTTTTCGCCAATCTTATCTCTAATTCCATCCATGTTCTTATATTGTTAATATGTACTTTACTTTTTTCATGTTATTTTAATTTACTACTAATATTTTTCCAATCATTATTACCTTCTTTAGCTAAGCTGCTTGTACATTGATTCACGTTAAACAATTTACAACAAAAACAAAATGCTCTATCTAAACCTATAGAATAAATCAACCATTTTATTTCTAACGTTTCTCCATTTGGTAATGTTCGCATATAGTGAGATGTATTAAAGCTTCTTGAGTGTTCATCTTGTGGAAAATCGTAATAACGAATTTTAATCGGACCTTTTTCTACGAGTATATCTCTTAGATCAATACTAATATTATTCCATTGACTTGGATCAACAAAATTCATAGGTATTTCATCGGTTGTAAATTCATCATTTGTAGGTGTATCATTGTTTGTAGGTTCATTATTTGTAGGTGTATCATAGGTGTATCACTTTGTAGGTTCATTAGTTGTAGGTGTATCACTTTCATTTGTAGGTTCATCGTTTGTAGGTTGACTTGTTGTAGGTGTACAAAATTTTAGAAGTGCTTCCTTTTGTGATTCTATTAAAGCTTCTTGTTTACGTTTTTTTTTTGCCTTTTTGAATGACCAGATTCAAAAGTTCTAATTCGATTTGACATTGGTAAAATATAAATCTATTTAAGAAATTGATAATGAGCCCTAATTCCCTAAACAACAAATTAAATAGACAAACAACCAAGTCTAGTGCCTAAATAACAAGATCAGGTCAACAAACAACCAAGTCTAGTGCCTAAATAACAAGATCAGGTCAACAAACAACCAAGCCTAGTGCCTGAACAACTAATGATTCAGAAAAATAGCAACTTATGAAAGAAGAATGAGGATATCAGATCTAACCTGTGCCACACCCACACTGCCACAAATCGAATCAACGCCTGCCACTGCCACAAATCGAAAAACTGAATAAGCCCTAATTCCCGAATCAATCAACGTCTGCCACAAATTAATCAACGCCTTCCACTGCCACAAATCGAAGAACAAGAACTGAATCGATCGAACAACATATGCTATTTAATCGAAGAACTGATTTAATCAGTAATCACACGGTAATCAAATGGAAGACCTGATTTAATCAGTGAGAAGTGATCGAAAAACAGATGGTTTGTTTGTAATCGAACAACAGATGGTTTGTTTGTAATCGAACTACAGTGATTTAATCAGTAAGAAGCCCAAATTTAATCGAAGAAATAGCCGTTAGTGAATTAGTAATTACTTACCGACGATTCGTTCTTCAATTTCATCATCGCTGCCGCCTGATCGGATACCAAATGATGTATAACCGCCACGACCTTTCATTCTCCAATTCATTGATCTGCGCGTCCCGTGTTTTTGTCTGTGTGAGGCCTTTTGTGTTTCTTTAAAACTGAAAACCGGCCTTTCAAGTTATGGGATGTTTTCTATAAAACAAAAAATGGGCCTACTATAGAAAAAACCCACAATAAAGTTGAGGCATTTCAATTTGGGTGGCCATAGGCCTATGCCTAGGATCGAAAGCCCATTGGGCCGACCCTAACTCTTATAAGGTGTTTTCTATATTCAACTTTAACTAATATAATCTAATAATTTCCCATCTTTTTCCTCATTATTTAACCAATATTTTTAAATATTTAGCTATATAATTATTACTGTTGAGCTTTAAAGGTTTAGGTAACTAAATGTGTTTTAAGGTATTTTTTCTGATAATTATTATTAATTGAACATATATTTGTATTGATGTTTATTAATTGTACACGTAGACACATTGTCTATAACTTAAAAAGAAAGGTCGGTGGGGTTTCCCCACCAACAAACTAACACCCTCAAGTTTGACACTTGACATAAAAAGCCCCTTTCAAAAAGACAAAATAGAGAATAAACTTTAGAACTTCACAAAACAATCCTTAAACTTTTGAAATTGACATTTTTACCCCTTGAGTTCTAACCTTTTAAATTTACCCACGTATTTTCATTATTTAGCTTAAAACAAAAAAAAAACTATTTTCGGAAGTAATTATTTTTATGTATGTGTCGGTGTAAATTCACAATGCATGCTTATTTTTATGTACATTTTCAGATGGTCCGCGTCTTGAAGTTTAAATATGTGTCGGTATATATTTATGTTTAATCGATAAAAAATCATGTTTCATAGTTTTTTTCGAAAGAGTCTGGTCAAATATAATATGTTTTCATACTATTTTTGCATACGTTTTCGGGTAGTCTATGTTTTGACGTAAACAATGTTCAGAAACGAGTCGCATCAAATATAATACGTTTTCCTTCAACGATATAAATTCGATTTCTACGTTTTGACGTCGCTAAGTCTTGATGCAAAGATAAGGGTGGTGTAGTAGTTAGGTGAAACGCTCACTAAACAAACCAACTCGGGTTTGATTTTGTTTCTTTTGTAACAACAATGCTTTAGATCGAATAGGCTGAAACACACTTTTTCATATGGTTAACGCTTCACATAACATGCCTCCAATGCACTAACTTTAAACAATCAAGGCGTCACCGCCGCAACGCGCGATCCATGACAACAATCTAGTTACTTAATTTTATCTATGTTTGATACAATGCATTTTTACCTTTCTCTATCTACATTTCGATGTTTACAATCCAACTCGTCGCAACGCGCAGTAAAAACTACTAGTTTATATTAACGAGTTTTTCTGACCCGTGTATTGCGGCGAGACCGTCAAATTTAAACCAAAACTTAGATAAGTAAGCAAAAACCATAAGAATTAAACCGGTTCACCGTGCTTAATCGCCAACTTTCACCACCAAATATCACCGAATAAAACGGTTCTTCACCGTCTAATGTTTCTGATTTCTAGCTTTTACTTAATATAGGTTGCTGCCAAAAAATACTACCAAATAATCCATCACCATAATATACCTTCATTGGGCACTGTTTAGCCGCTGAAAATTCTTTCGTATCACTTTCCTTCTATAAGACCACCCGTAGTGGGGGGTTGTTTTGGCAAAAAAAGCCCAACAACGCCACATGACTGCCCCCGGGGGCGGTTTTTTTTTTTTGAAAAAAATGGAGGAGCGTGCTTTTTTAAACGCCTTCTTCTTTTTGTTTGGCCAATAAAACCGTTGCTAACGGTCCAAAATAACAGCTAGCTTAATTTTTTTTTATTTCATTTTAATATATATACTTACCTTACACCCCAGTTTATACAAACCAAAACCAAAAGACCTACACATACAACCTCAAACTACAAACCATTTCTATAAAAAGTGGTTTCCCCTACTTCCTCGTCGTCCGTTGCAATTTTTTCTTAAAAAGAGTTTTTAGCGGATGAGGGTGACTTGACCGATGAGGAGGTCGAGCAAGAGGCGGTTACGAGTGCGTGCGAACTCACGTCGTGGTATATGAAGCATTGTAGCCGGCCTCAATGTGAAATTTTACCAAGAGAATATATTGAATGAGACCGACGTGCGGCAAACGATCGGTTGATGAAAGATTACTTCAATGAAGCGCCAACTTACCCAAACCCAGAAGTTTTTAGGCGTCGTTTCCGGATGAGTAAACGTTTATGGAAGCCAACATGGTACGACCTTCAACAAATTTACGAGGTCCATTCTAATCTCCATTGTTTACCGGGCATGATCGGGTGGATTGTCGTCATTGGCACTAGTATAATTGTCCGACCGCATGGCGAGGTCAACACACACGAGGTGGCCAAGATGGACCATCTGTTATTTTTCAAGCGGTTGCCTCACAGGACCTTTGGGTTTGGTCAGCTTACTTTTGTGTGGTAGGGACATGCAATGATATAAACATTTTCGAACAATCTCCATTTGTAGAGAACTATATTTCTGGTAGAGCTGCAAAAACATCTTTTTATGCAAACGGAAACTACTACCCGCACGGATACTATTTGTGCGATGAAATTTTTCCTAGGTATTCAATTGTCGTGAAGACGTTTAGGGAGCTGTACGATGAGAAAAAAAAGCTTAATTCAAAAAAGTTCAAGAGTTTTCGCGAAAGGACATTGAGAGATGTTTTGGGGTTCTTCAACAACGGTGACATTATTTGAGAAATCCTTGTCGTGCATGGACCAAAGAAAAAAATGAGAGATGCTATGTACGCTTGTATAGTCATGCATAATATGATATTGGAAGACGAAGGAAAATCAATATGCCAAAACTTGGTACCGAAAGTTGTTCAAGAATATCCCCAAGCAACAATGGAATGCAGAGTGAAGAATGCACATGAAATGCGGTCTGAAGCCGCACATACTGTGTTAGCAGTTGATTTGGTTGAACACGCATGGTCGGTTCGGTATATTCCAAACAAGGGTGAGGAAGAAGCGGATGACGAGGAAGATGAAGATGACGAGAATGACGAAAGCGAATACGAAAGTTATGACAAGTAGTATTATGTGTTTGTATTTTATTATTTAATGTAATTTTTATTTAATTAATAAAATATCATTTGTTTTAGTTTGAAAAAATAATAATAATTAGGTAATGATTGGTTGGGGTATTATAGGACATTATTCCACTACATCCCTTTTAACATAATATCCACATACTGACTGGACTGTCACATAACACAAAACACTCAAAGATAGAGGCATTATCTTCCCCTCCAACTATACATGGTCCAAGCACCAAATAATCCATCAGGTCTCTTCTCACTTTTCTAGTAAAAGAAAAAGGAAATTCAAGTGAGGGTGTGATGAAGTAGTGATGTGGACCAATCAAAACTAGAAAATTGAACAGTGTAGAAACTTGTTAATTAATATAGAGAAAATTAGCAACCTAACCTTAGCACTATCATAACTTTGTTTTATACTACTATTATCCCTTTATAAATCACACCTTTTCGTTTGTCTTTATAAATTAAAGTGTGTGTAGAAAGAAGAAAAAAAATGTATTATTATAAGAGATCTTAAGTTAAAAATAACACATTATTAATATGTAGGCCAACAAATGTCATAGAATTAAATTTATAGTTTAATGAAATTGGATCAAATTAGGGATGATAATTCATATGGAATTCATGTTATGCGGTCGGTGACATTCAAGTATTCAACCCTGGTAACAACCAATTAGTTATCAGTATTGAAAAATTAAAACAAAATATCAACACACCTAATCCATGATTCATTTATTAAGTTTAACTAACGCGTAAATTAAACGGGTTATGACGAGATGGTGAAACTAAAGGATTTTTTTGAGAAATATCCATGGTTTTGGAAACTGGATCGGACCGGCAGGTCAGACTAGGGACCGGTGGTTTGACCAGTCCGGTCCACCCTATCAGACCGGATTTGAGTCGGACCGGGGAACCGGGTGGTCCTACTGGATTTTGTTATTTTGTTTTTCATTTTTATCCTATTTATTTTTATAATATTTACGGTATATCCCAGTTCTTACATCTGATCCGACCAATTTGACTGGCCCAACCAGTGGACTGGTGATGAGACTGGTTCAACTACCGCCCCGATCCTGAAAACATTGGAAATATCCAAGTACATGTAGTTTCTCTTTTTTTTGTTAAAAAAAACATAAAGTGTCTTTTTAAATATATACTATTGGCTTATGCCTGTGCATTGGAGAGGCATGGTTTTGAGATAGAATTATAAACTATAAATTAGCAAGTATATCTTGCTTTATGAAGTTTTATCCCATGTATGGGGAGTTTAAAAAAAACATTGATTTTTCATTTCTAACCCAATTCTTTTCATCTTTTTGCAATTTAATCTTAATACTTTTTTATTTTCGTCTTTGGCCTCTCATAATTTTCATCTTTCACAAGTTATTCGTTTTAAGTTTCGTTCTAAATTTTGCAAGACACGCCGCAACGTGCGTGCGGGGTTCACCATTTTTTGGTAAATCTTTTCCCATTTGACAGGCCCGTCGTAACACACTTATTTTTCCCCGTTCAACTTAGTTATTCTTTTCTACGTTTTACGTTTCGGTCTAATTTTTCACATTAACGCACCGCAACGGGCGTGTGTGGTTCAACGATTTTACGTGTGCTTTTCTTTTGGTGTTATTTTTTCCTTTTTTATTTATTTTATTTTTACGAACATTTCCAATGTTGGGGTCGCTAACAGTGGTGTGGCATTGGTGTCACTTGGCACGGTTTTACGAACGTTTTTAACCTATTAAGTTTTTTACTAATACTTCGTTTCGAGTTTACCCCTATATACTTTTTTTGGGTAAAGGGATTACCCCGGTGATTGTATTACTATCAATAAAAAACAAGTAGAAAGGCTGAAATACCCCCTAGTTCTTATATGTGACAAACCACATATAAGTGGACAAAATAACTACCAAAGACACCAAACCAACTAGGATCTAGTTACAGACATGACACTACTCATTTTCAAATCTATAGCATCTAGCTTCCAGTCATCTAAGAACGATTGCACCCGAGCACTTCTCTTAAACTTGAACGACATCAGCTTCATTCGCACCGTGTTGATAATAATATCTATTAGACACTCCGGAGGACGTAACTGGTTTTTAAAAAATCTCGCATTGCGTTCTTACCACACATAGTATGCGGTAGCGGATACAAGCAGCTTACTTGACACAGCTAAAGCCGACTTCGATCTCGCCTTAGGAATACGCCATTGATTCATGGATCGTCTAATATTTTGATTCCAGTATAACATGCGATCCTGGGTCCAGAGCTTTTCTTTGAAAATGAGCCAGCACAAGAAAGAATGCTCTGGGATATTAAAGGACGACCAAACTACGTTCACCCATGCAATATCATTACCCCTACTTCGGATCTCTTCCCACACATCTTTAGTTGAGTACTCTACACTTTACCATCCGAATTCTTGAGCACGACTAGGTCTTCCTTAATCGGGTATAAAGTGTAACACCCCAAAAACGGGTTTGGTAATCAAACCACGTTAACACTAAAAGACGGCTAAAGAACCGTTAGTGGTAAAAGTTAAGCCAGAAAATATTAGAATTTATATAACTAAATCTAATATTTAATAAAAAGAGAAAAAGAATGTGTTTGGGAAATAAAATTTGTAGAAGGCCCGAGTTAACGGGACTTAAACTAAACTTGGTCATAGATTCCTAAAACCCACTAATTTAATAAGTAATGTTTAACCTAGTTAATAAGCGGGGAATAATATTGGAAATAAGTAGGTTATGCCCTACTTAATTAACTAATCAAATTAGAGGGGCCAATGTTGTTAAAATTGAAACTTATATTATCAATTTTAATTAAAAACAAAACCCAACACCTTATTTGTGAGGCCTGGTCGAACAAGAACACAGGGGGCGACATATGCTCCCCACCAAACTCTAGAGCATGTCAAAATTGATCAGATTGAGGGTTCAAATCAGCTCCAAATCGATTTCCAAGCACGAATTAGTGATCACCTTGTTGAGGGGATCACAAGGTATGCAAAATTCTTGTATTTTGATTCATCTCAAGTTCTAGGTTAATTGTGAAAAACTGAAATTGAGCTTGATTGTATCATGCATGAATGAAATTAGAAGGGATATGGTGTCTAGGGATGAACCCTAGGTGAAATCTTGTTAAAAGATTTCATGTTAATTATAGAGTTCATAATCACCATTGTAGGTGATTAATGAACTTGAAGAAAACTTGATAAACCCTAGAATTGATGATCTTGTTCTAGCATAATCTGAATTTTAAGAGTAAAATTCAGAAATATGGATGTTAAGACTTGCGTAAAATTGTTTAATTAAAGTTAATTTAGATGGTAATTACAAGTCATAAACTTGGTTTTGATGATATAAAAATCTGACCCGCTAGGTGTTTGATGAAACGCCTAAGTGAGGATTAAATGCTAAAAGTTGGGTAAAAACGCAGATTTGATTATTATAAAGAATTATGCGTTAAAGCTTATGAAAAAATGGGTTTAGGATGATTTAATGAAATTTATGTTGTATTGGTGTTTATAAACACCATACTAACTTGTATGAATGAACTACTTGAACAAAAAGGGAAATTGTTAAGAATTCATACTTGACTTGAAGTGGGTCTTGACATAAGAATTAAACTCATGATTTATGATTTAGTTCAATAAGAAAGTAGTCAAAGATTCATAAGGTGTGAAAGTCATGATTTAGAATGACTAATCTAACAACCTTGTGAATGATGGATGATAGTAGGCGCTTAACAAGCTAGGTGAAGCTTGGGGAGAAAGCAGGTCGATCGAAGCAAGTGAGAAAAGAAAAGCGTAATTCGGATGCAAGGTAAGTGAAACTTACACCTTTTGTAGAATAATTAGTTATTCTATAAGTTTTAAATTCGATAAAAACAATATTGGGAAATATGGATTTCCGACGAAATTGATAAAAGTCGGAACATTCGCAATATTTGGTAAAAACCAAGATGAGGGGTAAACATGGGAAAATGGTAATATGGCCGTAAATGATAAGCATACAATGAATATGGAAATATTATCGTATGGGGTAACTCATATTAAGGAAAGGGATAAAATGGTAATTTAGTCGTGTGCCGACAAATATAAGTAAAAGTTATAAGGCACCCTACGGCGTAAGCCAAATTGGGTTAAATAACGAATTGGTATAGATATGTATATATATACCATTCTAAATTGAAATGCAAAATGTTTGGTCGTTTAGACAAAAAAGGGTCAAAGGGTGACTTGTAGTGCCATTTGACCAATGACGACTAATAAGTATGTGTCAAGTCTTATGCTTACAGGATAATAATGGGTTATGGATTAAAATGCTACGAATTAGCATATTATAGAGACAAGGTATCGAAACGGGTCAATAAGTTGACCCGAGCCAGGTACGCGTAATTATGGTTGTGGATAATATACTTTATGGCCATATATGTAGCGAAAGCCCTTCGTAGTAAATGAGGGGCTAATGTTGACTAAAATGCCCTTGAAGGGTAAATTAGGCAAACAACCCATAAAGGTTGTTTAGGAACTTACATTACGATCTTGTAACTTGTAGACGCGTATGAAAATAGTAGGCATAAATTATCAAGGGTTAAATGCCTTAAAATGCGTATTGTCGCAAAATAGTGTATTTGAGGGGTACAACTCGGGATAGATAGTCTATTACATTAAACTCACCACATTCATAGTTACGGTGGAAGAACTAATTAAAATAGACAGGTGGGATTATGAGGCATAGAAGAAATGAGCGAAATAAGGCTTAAACGGACATAAATGTCCTTAACGGGTCAAAATAAGCATACGAGCGAAAACGGGTTTAATTTGTGTAATAAACCTATGATTAGAACCTAATATGGTATATAACATTTATTTGAAGAAGTGTATGAAATATAGGAATCAAATAAATACGTTTGTTTGATAAAATGCATAAACGGGTCAAAATTTGGTATAAAGGGTAATAAGCCGAAGAATTAAAAGTCTTAAATTTTGTTAAGCCGAATGTCGGATTTTAACTCCATATGATGGAGAATCAAATTACAAACACGTAGGAAGAAACGGTAGGTCAAACGGACTAACGTATAGAAAGATACGGAAGTTTTCGTGTCATTAAGCGGCAAATGGAAAAGGCTGAATACAGGGACCACCGTAACTTACGGTGTCACCGTAAGTTACGGTGGAGTTGAATTCCTTACGGCAGTCTCCCCCTGAGTTACGGTGGGGAAAATCTTAAACAGAGACCACCGTAACTTACGGTGCCACCGTAAGTTACGGTGGAGGCAAACTTGAAATTTAATGTTTTGGATCAAGAGATTATCTTTGGGATTTCTTTCCATTATCATTTATCTTGTCTGGTACCGTTATTTAAATTATCAAAACTAACTGTTGAGGTTTTGAACACAGGTGTATGTCGAGAGCCCGGATGAAGATCAAGCGTCAAGCAAGAACCGAACACATGTTAAATAAGCTTCCGCAAGTTGTTCCGTCGTTATTTTAAAACGACGTATTAAATCACATTATGTTATATCATTATAAATTGTAAAAGTTTTTAACAAACCCGTATTTTCAATGTATATGTAATCATTAATTTCATGATTATTTACGTAAAATATACGTTAAACCTTGATTTATAAGTACGGGTGTTACAAGTTGGTATCAGAGCCTTGGTTTAAGAGATTCAAGTATGGCGGGAAAGCTATGCTTGGACTTAAACCTTATGCTCTTGATAAAGATTGGTGTTCGGTTCGAGGCTTGATTGCAAATCCGGTAAGTACATGTATGTTAATAGTTTAGCATGCTAAGGTGTTATAAACAACACATGGGGCTATCGTGTGATACACGTTACCCCGATTAAAATGATTGATATAGTTGACGAAAATACGCGCGTTGACGCGTATAGTAGAAAAAGCCTTGTTTTATAATACGGGAGATTATTGAAGTTGACGTTACTAACTTTTGTGAATGTTTTAATTGAAGGACACTCGCGTTTGAAGATGACGAGAGTCAAACGAATTGTGGATATGATGATGGAACGGTCCGAAGTATGACAAGAGGAGCATGCTCACGGAGGACTAAATCGCGCAACGACCGCGAACAAGGTTAATGGCAAGGAACGCCCGTCGGGGCAAACATTACCAGGTGAACATTTTAAATAATCGCACAAATAGTAATATGCAACAAATAAGTAGAAATTGAAAGTTGCATATGTAGATTAAAAACTTGGAAAAACCCGAATAGAAAATGTATTCGGGATATTGTTTCCAAGAAAAACAAATAGAGGCGTTACTTACATAGGGCGTGATGTGAAAACTATAAAAAGGTCATGTGTGTCATGTGTTAATCGCTTACTCTGGCCAAGTAAGTAGTGGCATATGATACCATGAACTTCTTATGGCGGACACGTTTACATCCGATGTAGTAAGGGCGGGGTGAATGGGACTAACTTAAAAGTACCCAAAATGAATCAAATGAGGAAAATAATCGATAATAATGTAAACGCACAGCCGGGTGACGGAAGCGTATTACATTAGGATGATGAGCCCGAGTGAAGGGACAAAGAAGCATGTAAAATGATTTAGACAAGTATTGGGAGGGAGTGTACTTACACTCGAACCCAGAAAACGCAAACATGTAAAATGATTTAGACAAGTATTGGGAGGGAGTGTACTTACACTCGAACCCAGAAAACGCAAGCATGAAAAATGATTTAGACAAGTATTGGGAGGGAGTGTACTTACACTCGAACCCAGAAAACGCAAACATGTAAAATGATTTAGACAAGCATTGGGAGGGAGTGTACTTACACTCGAACCCAGAAAACGCAAACATGTAAAATGATTTAGACAAGCATTGGGAGGGAGTGTACTTACACTCGAACCCGGAAAATGCAAATATGTCCCTTAACGGGTCGTTTTTGTAAAACGTCAAATTTAAAGACAAAGTCGGAATATAAAAATGAAGCGATGTCTTAATGCACACTGGGAGGGTTGCAATAATAACGACTTCGGTAAAACACCCGGTTGAAGGGTAAGAATTAAACACATGCGTAAACTGAGAGACGTGAATGCGAGTTGAAAAAAAAATCAAAGGACTTGGATTACGAGTTATGACTATAAAATCTCGTATATAGAAATTGTGAGTAAATATGTTCAACTATTCGAAGTCGAATGGGTTGAATAAAGAATAAAGTTGATTGTTTATAAGTGATGGATTTCACATTAATAGGTCAAATATGTTGAATACAATATAACGCCGAATGGCACAAATGAGCGCTAGCCAGATAAAGGTAGCGTTAAATGCAAGAGAATAATGAGCCCGGTATTGGGATATAACCAAATAAGAATAAATTATGGACTGTCAATATCCTGGTATGGATAATTGACAAAAGTTAAAGAGAAGATCCTAAAACTAAAACTTCGGTTTTAGTAAGAAATAATGTTTTTACAAACATAAATTCTGATAGGAATTTAAATAATAAGTATGAAAGATACAAGTCTTGACATCGATAGGTGCAAGACGATATATTCGAAAAGGTGGTATTTTCGGAAATGAAAGATTGATATGAATTAAACATGAGGTGACACAATCACGGTCATGAAATGCAATGTGAGGTAGAATCACATAACCAAACGAGCGATAAAAGTAACTGGACTAATAAGTCTAGTTATCGAGACCGGATAAGGTCAGTAATTCAAATCAAGAATTTGGTTTACTTGTAAGCGGTAGATTCGGTATAACTGAACCGAATGAATAAATTTGAATACAAAAGAAATTGTTGTTAAAAGTGAAAGATTTCACTAAAGACCTTTAGACGAGTCAAAGTAGCGGATTCATAAAGAATTCGATAGTATATGAAATCGATGGATATCGCTAAGTTAACTAAACTAGTAGAACTAACGAAATTACGTTATTTCAAGTTGCATTATGTCGAATGAGGGACGCAGATGTTTTGTAACCAAAAAGGTATTACCATAATTTTCTGGTAATACTAACAATCGATTAAAATATGAGCAATGCTCAATTGATTATTGAGAGCATATGCATGGAGTTAAACTCTATAAATTATGAAAGAAAAGGTTTCGAGGACGAAACCTCTTTAAGGGGGATAGACTTGTAACACCCCAAAAACGGGTTTGGTAATCAAACCACGTTAACACTAAAAGACGGCTAAAGAACCGTTAGTGGTAAAAGTTAAGCCAGAAAATATTAGAATTTATATAACTAAATCTAATATTTAATAAAAAGAGAAAAAGAATGTGTTTGGGAAATAAAATTTGTAGAAGGCCCGAGTTAACGGGACTTAAACTAAACTTGGTCATAGATTCCTAAAACCCACTAATTTAATAAGTAATGTTTAACCTAGTTAATAAGCGGGGAATAATGTTGGAAATAAGTAGGTTATGCCCTACTTAATTAACTAATCAAATTAGAGGGGCCAATGTTGTTAAAATTGAAACTTATATTATCAATTTTAATTAAAAACAAAACCCAACACCTTATTTGTGAGGCCTAGTCGAACAAGAACACAGGGGGCGACATATGCTCCCCACCAAACTCTAGAGCATGTCAAAATTGATCAGATTGAGGGTTCAAATCAGCTCCAAATCGATTTCCAAGCACGAATTAGTGATCACCTTGTTGAGGGGATCACAAGGTATGCAAAATTCTTGTATTTTGATTCATCTCAAGTTCTAGGTTAATTGTGAAAAACTGAAATTGAGCTTGATTGTATCATGCATGAATGAAATTAGAAGGGATATGGTGTCTAGGGATGAACCCTAGGTGAAATCTTGTTAAAAGATTTCATGTTAATTATAGAGTTCATAATCACCATTGTAGGTGATTAATGAACTTGAAGAAAACTTGATAAACCCTAGAATTGATGATCTTGTTCTAGCATAATCTGAATTTTAAGAGTAAAATTCAGAAATATGGATGTTAAGACTTGCGTAAAATTGTTTAATTAAAGTTAATTTAGATGGTAATTACAAGTCATAAACTTGGTTTTGATGATATAAAAATCTGACCCGCTAGGTGTTTGATGAAACGCCTAAGTGAGGATTAAATGCTAAAAGTTGGGTAAAAACGCAGATTTGATTATTATAAAGAATTATGCGTTAAAGCTTATGAAAAAATGGGTTTAGGATGATTTAATGAAATTTATGTTGTATTGGTGTTTATAAACACCATACTAACTTGTATGAATGAACTACTTGAACAAAAAGGGAAATTGTTAAGAATTCATACTTGACTTGAAGTGGGTCTTGACATAAGAATTAAACTCATGATTTATGATTTAGTTCAATAAGAAAGTAGTCAAAGATTCATAAGGTGTGAAAGTCATGATTTAGAATGACAAATCTAACAACCTTGTGAATGATGGATGATAGTAGGCGCTTAACAAGCTAGGTGAAGCTTGGGGAGAAAGCGGGTCGATCGAAGCAAGTGAGAAAAGAAAAGCATAATTCGGATGCAAGGTAAGTGAAACTTACACCTTTTGTAGAATAATTAGTTATTCTATAAGTTTTAAATTCGATAAAAACAATATTGGGAAATATGGATTTCCGACGAAATTAATACAATTCGGAACATTCGCAATATTTGGTAAAAACCAAGATGAGGGGTAAACATGGGAAAATGGTAATATGGCCGTAAATGATAAGCATACAATGAATATGGAAATATTACCGTATGGGGTAACTCATATTAAGGAAAGGGATAAAATGATAATTTAGTCGTGTGCCGACAAATATAAGTAAAAGTTATAAGGCACCCTACGGCGTAAGCCAAATTGGGTTAAATAACGAATTGGTATAGATATGTATATATATACCATTCTAAATTGAAATGCAAAATGTTTGGTCGTTTAGACAAAAAAGGGTCAAAGGGTGACTTGTAGTGCCATTTGACCAATGACGACTAATAAGTATGTGTCAAGTCTTATGCTTACAGGATAATAATGGGTTATGGATTAAAATGCTACGAATTAGCATATTATAGAGACAAGGTATCGAAACGGGTCAATAAGTTGACCCGAGCCAGGTACGCGTAATTATGGTTGTGGATAATATTCTTTATGGCCATATATGTAGCGAAAGCTCTTCGTAGTAAATGAGGGGCTAATGTTGACTAAAATGCCCTTGAAGGGTAAATTAGGCAAACAACCCATAAAGGTTGTTTAGGAACTTACATTACGATCTTGTAACTTGTAGACGCGTATGAAAATAGTAGGCATAAATTATCAAGGGTTAAATGCCTTAAAATGTGTATTGTCGCAAAATAGTATATTTGAGGGGTACAACTCGGGATAGATAGTCTATTACATTAAACTCACCACATTCATAGTTGCGGTGGAAGAACTAATTAAAATAGACAGGTGGGATTATGAGGCATAGAAGAAATGAGCGAAATAAGGCTTAAACGGACATAAATGTCCTTAACGGGTCAAAATAAGCATACGAACGAAAACGGGTTTAATTTGTGTAGTAAACCTATGATTAGAACCTAATATGGTATATAACATTTATTTGAAGAAGTGTATGAAATATAGGAATCAAATAAATACGTTTGTTTGATAAAATGCATAAACGGGTCAAAATTTGGTATAAAGGGTAATAAGCCGAAGACTTAAAAGTCTTAAATTTTGTTAAGCCGAATGTCGGATTTTAACTCCATATGATGGAGAATCAAATTACAAACACGTAGGAAGAAACGGTAGGTCAAACGGACTAACGTATAGAAAGATACGGAAGTTTTCGTGTCATTAAGCGGCAAATGGAAAAGGCTGAATACAGGGACCACCGTAACTTACGGTGTCACCGTAAGTTACGGTGGAGTTGAATTCCTTACGGCAGTCTCCCCCTGAGTTACGGTGGGGAAAATCTTAAACAGAGACCACCGTAACTTACGGTGCCACCGTAAGTTACGGTGGAGGCAAACTTGAAATTTAATGTTTTGGATCAAGAGATTATCTTTGGGATTTCTTTCCATTATCATTTATCTTGTCTGGTACCGTTATTTAAATTATCAAAACTAACTGTTGAGGTTTTGAACACAGGTGTATGTCGAGAGCCCGGATGAAGATCAAGCGTCAAGCAAGAACCGAACACATGTTAAATAAGCTTCCGCAAGTTGTTCCGTCGTTATTTTAAAACGACGTATTAAATCACATTATGTTATATCATTATAAATTGTAAAAGTTTTTAACAAACCCGTATTTTCAATGTATATGTAATCATTAATTTCATGATTATTTACGTAAAATATACGTTAAACCTTGATTTATAAGTACGGGTGTTACATAAAGTAATTGGAGCGAGCTGAAACGGCGACGGGTACACATCTCTCCATTCTTCTGGCCATCTCCATAAACCATTATGAACGACATCCGCAAGTTTAGAGGCTGTTGAGAAGCCATGTCGATACATCTGTCTCGGCGTGACCATGTTTCCCAACGGAGATACGCAGCCACGCAGTGAATACAAAGCGAACTATTCTTTCGCCTTTTACCCCTATATACTTCCTTGACTTAAAAAACTATTTTTTACGTGCATATTTTTATTTACGTGGCGGTATAAATATGATTTGCTCTACGTTTCAACGTAAACTTTTTCTGGAAAACGAGTCAGATCAAATATAATATGTTCCATTATAAAAAACATTTTTACGTGCATATTTTTATGTACTATAAATTTGAATTATTGGGAGTGAGTCAGGACAAATATCATATGTATTCGTTCGTATTTTATGTATGTTTCGTAAATTAAGTTTCGAACCGTGTGGAGTCAAATTGTAGTTTCTTTTCTATTTATGAGTTGGATCATAAATAAATTCTATTTACTTTACATTTTGATAAAATCGCAATTCTTATATAGGTTATATCAAGTTCAATCGAATACGTCAAACCGCGTGTTTTCGTATGGTTAACGCATCACACACCGTTTGGACTAATCCATTCGATGTTTGCGATGTTCTCGCGCCGCAACGCTCGCGGGTCTTATTGCTAGTTTATTTTAAAATGTAGATAAAAAATAAGTATATACTTAAAAAACTTATATAAAAATAAGAAACAATGAAATAGAATTTAAATATTAGAAAGCAAGGAGCATAAAGTTGAATGTCACAGTTTTGCAAACACACATAGATTGGCAATAATAATATTAATAATAGCAATAATAATAATAACAACAACAAAACTAACCTTAATTAAAGCAAAAGTAGTAATAATAAAAATTATAATAATTAAAATATAAAACTATAACATACCCAAAAAGATATAATAACGTGCTTTATATCGACAATAACAAAACTATTGAATATTGAACAATAAAATGAAAAATACCAAACACTAAGGAAATGCTAAATATATAGTAACTTAATAATTCAATTGGGTCTTTATGTATCATATCAAATATTTATATCTAAATTGTTATAAATGCAAGTTTATATCCTATATATTAAATAACAACATTGAGAAATAAAATTTTAAATTATTAAATATCATTAAGAATATAGTAGGTTTTAGTTTTTTTTTTAAATTAAATTTAAACCACTTCTAATATGCAAAATATCCATACATAAATAAATACTATAAAAAGTAAGAAATGTATATACACATGCATAAAATATAATATATAAAGAAAATAGAAGTTAATATTATGAAATAAGAAAACAAATATTAGTTAACTATGTTAGAACCCCATGTATTACACGAGTTGAATAAATGTAATTTTATATACTAAATAGTAAAAAGTTATATCTTTATAAACCACGTATATTGTTCGAGTTAAATACATGTAATTTTATATATCAAATAATAAAAAAAATTATATCTTAGAAAACCATGTGTATTACACAGATTAAATAAATGCAATTTTATATACTAAATACTAAAAACGTCGTATCTTTAAAAAACCCGTGTATAATCGGGTTGAATAAATCTACCAAAAAATAAAAAATTACATCCTTAAAAACCCCGTATATTACACATGTTGAATAGATCTAAAAAAGAGTTATATCTTTCAAAACCATGTCTATACACAGATTAAATAAACGTAATTTTGTATGTTAAATACTAAAAACATCATATCTTTAAAAACCCATGTATAGTCGGGTTGAAAAATCTACCAAATAATCCCAACTATTCGTCGTTGGCCGCCAACAGTCCCAACTTCAAAAATAACCACTGGCGGTACCAACTATTGACATATTGGCCACCAATGGACCCTGACTAACAGGATCCTAACGCCGTTAGTCTCCAGTCGCCGGAAAACCGTTTTTGTCTAGAAAAAGGTTTCTAAAGGTCCGATCTAAGGTTATAAAGAGGTTTGGAACGAAAATGTAAAGTACGATAAGATTTAATATTAATTTATTATTTAATTAATATAAGATAAGTATAAATTTGAGGACAACTTTAATGAATGACACGTGTCCAAAACTTGCTTCTTTAATTATAGTAGATAGAAGATTTAATAGGATACGTAGTTAATTTATATAATACAAACTTTGGTTTGTTGAGGTAGTTACTAATTCGATAATTCAACTAACCCATTATCAGCTTGCATTATTACCATTTTACCCTCAATCACATTTTCAATTGAAATTAACAATTTAGGATGGCAAAAAAATCTGAGTTGGTGAGAACACCTGAAACATCGGCCTAGTATTGGGACGGTATCCGGATGTAGGATTGAAAAAAATATAACTATACAGGCATGGGACGGGTATAATATTAGGTGGTACCAAGTTATCTACTTGAAACTACTAGTGGGAATGCCCGCGCGTTGCGGCGGGTGTCCAGACCAAGGTTTAAAAGTACGGAAACAAGTTTCGAGGCGTTTTCCCTTTGCCTCACAAGGCGTAAGCCTCGAAGAGAAATGAGGCGTAAGACTTATATATATAATAAAAATAATAATACTAACTAATTTCATCATCAAATTAATCAAAATCATCAAAAACACACATAAAAAATACATGAAATGCTTGAAACCGCACACGCGAATTCAACTACATCACTGTACTCCATCGGGATAAGTGGCAACGGTTGCCATATTTGGTAAATCGGGCCAAACGCATGCCACGAAATTCTTCCGTCACGATCCTGTTTAAAGACGTAAACTTTGATTGTTGACAGACCTGCTAAAACGGAGAGCTAGATCATCATAGCCTTCAGCATGTAAACTGGATCATCATAGCCTTCAGCACGTAAACTTTCATAGATGCCAATTTCTTGAAACACTTTGGGGTTATTTTTAAGGGATATTAGATGAAACTCACCGGCTCAACAATGCTTCTTGCTTCTAAAAAAGCTTTGTGGCTTTTAGAAGACAATTTATCCAATGTAGCCATTTTGAATAAATCCAATTATAGCAACTAGTGTCTAACACCCATTATTTACCAAATCAAATGAGGCTTTTGGCTTTCAACTTTGTCTAGTAATCAGTGAGGTCAACTAACTTTTTCAGATGCTTCTCATTTTGTATAATAAAGTTTTGACCTGATTAAGCAAATATCAAATAATGGTTACTTAATTTAGCACAAATAAATCAGAACCCAATAGTGTATATGTTTAAAGTGAAGTTAAAGTTGATACAGAAAGACCAGTTACATTTTATCACTTTAAAAAGTTTTAATTATTAAGATCACTTCAATTATTTATCTAACAAAAAAGAGATTAATCAATAATTAATTATGAAATTGACTATCAGTTGTTTAATCAATTTAATTGCAAATCTAAAAGTTGAATTATCATTTTGCTCGATAAGGTTTGGAAACTTCTCCATTTCCTGACGAAACTCGGGATTTTCCCAGAGAAGTTCTTACCACCAACCCGACTGCTCAGGAAAATAGATGCAAAAAAATGTAAACATGAAATAACTATACCTAGTTTCGAACCAGTAACCTTTAAGTTCAGATTCCCGCTGTACTTCAACACAAAAACCTCTTAAAAGTATACAACCACCACCATCCACCACCGCTGTCTGGCGGCCGGAGTTTACCTACGCCCCGGCAGTCATGTTGTCGTCACAAATAGCCATCACAACTGTCAGAATCAACATTACATTCCGCAAAATTACATAATTTCAACATCAGTTGCTATAAATAACAAGAAAAGAAGCGCGTAACCAACACAAATCAAAAGAAGGGCGCCAAACTTACCTCGGTTGTCAGATGACGTACATGCGGCCAATAAATCGAAACTGGGTTGTCGGAACCCACCTCAACCACCATCTACCGCCAGGATCTCGTCTCGGTTGCCACCAATCTGCTCGAGAATCCTACCGCCGAAACCCTAGTCGACAGATTTTAACACTACACACCAAACCTGAGTACTCACGCCTGCAGAACCGTGATCTGCCATGGCATGGCGATGGAGAGCGGAGTAATGGCACTTACCGCCGAAACATGTAATTAAAATCTTTACCAGTTCTCTAACGTTTACGAAACAAGCCCGAGTTTCACTTATGGAGCTCGAGGCGGCTAGCGAGCTTATACGAGCCCATTATTTATATAATTTTTAAAACTTATACGACCTCTGCCACACGTAAATTCAGCAGCATATAAGCTGCACATCCGAGGATCCTTGTGCTTAGAATCGATGTCAATAAGAGTTTGATCATTTCCATCTTCCACTTTGTTGAGAATCTTGGTTTCTCCTACAGACTCCAATGATAAAAAAAATTCAACAACAGAATTCAATTTAAATGACCAGTTCCTTTCAACTATTGTTGTCGAAACTTAAAAAGCAACCATTGCCTTCAATCAGGAACCATGAGCCGATTAAGCTACCGCATCCTATCATTGGTCGGAGCTGTAATCATCGGGTAACCGCCATCGCCACTTGAATCCCAAAATAATGTAACTTTATATCAAATAACTATCAAAGTAATAAACGAATAATAAGAAAAATTACTAATTCTTTGATCAAATACTATCAAAACATGTAATTAAAATCTTTACCAGTTCTCTAACGTTTACGAAACAAGCCAGAGTTTCGCTTATCGAGCTCGATGCGGCTAGCGAGCTTAGATGAGCCCATTATTTATATAATTTTTAAAACTTATACGACCTCTGCCACACGTAAATTCAGCAGCATATAAGCTGCACATTCGAAGATCCTTGTGCTTAGAATCGATGTCAATAAGAGTTTGATCATTTCCACTTTGTTGAGAATCTTGGTTTCTCCTACAGAATCCATTGATAAAAAACTTCAACAACAGAATTCAATTTAGATGACCAGTTCCTTTCAACTATTCTTTTTGTGATTCTAATTAGTCAGCGTTCACAATTTTCAAAACATATTCATAAATTAAAGAACTTACGCATCCGGTCATAACTTTCTGACTCTGCACCTAAATTATACATAATTAGAATCACAAAAAGAAGAATTGTCGTTGTACCTCTTGACCATACGTAAGAAGAGGGATATCGGGGTTTAAAGCGGCGACATCAACCTCTGAAGGGGTGATAGAACCCAAACCATTATATGCGCCCCGCCCAATATTGTGGCGGGAAGAAAGACCCACCTCAGAACCACCATGACCATTTGCAAGATCAAATTCATGGTCCAAATCATCGAACCCTTCCTCATCTTCATCACTGTCAACTCACGGACTCCCTAACCATGATCCAAGTCATTAATTTTCACAAATTTCAAAATTAACAAAATGTAAACACGAGAAAGACGATTATCACTACCTTTAATCCGATTAAACTGAGTTTTGCATTGAGGGCAAGCTTGGTTACCCTCTCTTCTTTCGTATTCATAACAAGGTCTACATATAGAGAAAGCACATTAATTCTGAACCTTAATTTCATCCTCATAGTAGTGACCCCAATGTAACTGTAATTGACCACTGCACGCAAAATCAACAAATGCAAATACACCCAAAGCCCTCAAAATCAGAATAAAAATCACAAACACACATAGAATAAAAATGCTACGAGATGATTTTGTAGGGGTACTTGATCGACGGACAGAAACTGGATGAAGGCTACGAATGAAAATTCAAGAGAGAAGAGACAATACCCGACTGACTCATGAAGGAACCCTAAAGCCGCCACTGTTGAGGCTTCGATTTTTCCACTACCTACCACTGCCATCGCCCCAAACAACATCATCACTGACCTTTCGTCATATCATGGTAGAAATCCTTGACCCGACGGACTTTGGTGCTCCGATTAAACCGTCACCGCTCCATGATCGGCCAAACAAATGACCACTAATAGAAGATGATAAAGGAGAAACAAAACACGACTAAGTTCAGATTATGCTTATTGATTTGAATGATTGAATGACCTCCAAAGCTGGTGTCTGCTCCCCACTCTCCGTATTCTTCAGTCAATAAATGGATTAGATCAAATGGAGTGGCGATTGATTTCTCACTTGGTTGTAGGGTTTTGAGAGGAAGATATACGCCGATGCCGATGAAAGATGAAACGCCGCGACATAAATTCAGGGTTTCCCAAAATTCGGTGGATGAAATCCCTATATTGACCCTATCGCGTCTTAAAATTTTGTGGGCTTTCTTTATATATTCATTTAAAGTGGCTTGTATTCTTTGTACATTATGCTTCTAAATTTGTACACGTAGTAAAATTACTATCTTGTCCATCACTTTTCCTTTTTAATATATTATAGATTTACTCATTTACCCGTTCCATATACATGAATCATATACCCAAAAAAAAAATATTTTTAATTTTATTTTTCTTTAACTCTTGTTTAGTAATACTTCATTGCAGCCAAGAGAAGTAAGAAATTAAAATTTTTATTTTGTAACTTTATTTTTCTTTTAACTCTTGTTTAGTAATACTTCTTTCCAATTTGTTGCTGCAGGTAGGGATGGCAATCAAACCCGAACCTGGTGGGTAAACACGAAACCCGACACATTTGGGACGGGTTTGGGGTCGGTTTATCAGGTTTGGGACGGGTTTGGGAATAGTTTTAATTTTTTTCGCGGGTTTGGGACGGGTTTGGGATTTAGTGATATACCTGTTTACCCGACCCAATTACCCGATAAAGTGTACCCGTTTACCCGACTGTATACCCGATGTAATTTCTTTTATATTATTAATATGTATATATATATATATATATATATGACACATCCATTTTTTACACATATAGGTATTCTATTCCGCATACATTGTAATTATTTGATATATATTTTTGTAACAATACAAAATGTAACCGGTTAGTAGTTACCCGATAGATACCCAATGGGTTTTGAGATGAGTATACCCAACGAGTAATATTTTTAAATTAACGGGTTTACCCGAAACCCACGGATATACCCGATACCCGATGGGTATTTATCCGCTAGAAACCCGACGGGTTTTGGGACGGGTTTGGGACAAGCTTATCTAATTGGGTTTGGGTTTGGGATTACCTAAACCCGTCCCAAACCCGACCCATTGCCATCCCTAGCTGCAGGTCATACAACTCAGCTCATGAACTCTTGCAAAAATGAACATTCAAACACCTGAGTCAGGCAGTGGCGGAACTAGAACAAAAATTCTGGGGTATCCCAATTTTTTTTTTACCGTGCAATCATACAATATTAAAAAAAAAAAACAATACATAAAATAAAGTAAAACAAATACCTAATAGATTTGTCCTCTTCTTTTTTTCATAGCTTGAAATCGTTCCATCACATCGTCGTCTTTTACTTCACTTAAAAAATCCTTTTCGACCGCACAAACCATAGCATTGTTCAAGAATTCCGGACCGATTCGATTGCGTAAATCCGTCTTCACAAGCTTCAATTTCGAAAAACATCTTTCAACGGTTGCGGTTGCCACCGGTAAAAGCAAAGCTAACAACCAATTACCAATAATCAGCCAATAAAAACAAGTAACAAGAATAAAACTAATCAAACTAACCAATAATCAACCTTGTTCGATGACTCAACGTGGCGGACGTGCTACTGCCAATTCTTTTCGAAATTCGAAGACGATGTTCTGTTCGATATTCAACTGCCATTAACAATAGGTAACAATATTCATAAAGTGATAAAACTAATCAACTAACAAACCTAATCAACTAAAGTATCAAACTGAAAGTCTGAAAGTAACAATCGACTAACAAACCTAATCAAACTTTAATATTCATATTGCATAAAGTGATAAAACTAATCAAACTATCAAAGATGAAAGAATCAAAGTGAAACAATCAAGAAACAAACTGCAAATCTGCGAGACTGTTCTGTGTTCTTCGTGTTCGACAACAGCAAATCTGCGACTGTTCGAGTTCGACAACAGCAAATCTGCGACTGCGAGACTGACTTCGTGACTTCTTGTTCGACAACAGCAGTTCAGCACTTCAGCGAATTGCCCAATTCTGTTCGACTGTTCCCGTGTTCCGCCTGTTTGTTGTTCGTGACCTTTGATTATCCCCGCATAATAATCTGCCGCCCAAATCATAATTCTATTCAATTGGGTTATTATTTTGTTATTTGGGTTAACTAGTATTGGGCTATCATTTGATTATTTGGGCCAATATAATCATAATAAATTGGGCTTAATTTCAGTTTGTAAATTTTATTGAGGGGTGTCCTAGTAATTGTTGAAGGGTGTCCTTAGTATAAAAAACGAATTTTTTTTTTTACACTAGCGGGTAAAAGTTAAGAAGTAAGAAAATATAGCATTATAATTACACCATGACTATATGCACCGGAGTAAATTGTCATTTTAGTCCCTGAGGTTTGTCTAAATTTGACATTTTAGTCCAAATAGTTTTTTTTCTCCTCTGGATACCTGACTTTTCACTTTTGTTGTCATTTTGATCACATTATCTAACTCTGTCAAAAAACCCCATTTTTAACCAGGGGCATTTTGGGAATTTTCAATTTAAATATTTCCAGATGCCATTTTGATCCATTCTCATCTGGAAAGATTTAAATTGAAATGGCATCTGGAAAGATTTAAATTGAAAATCCCCAAAATACCCCTGGTTAAAAATGGGGTTTTTGGACGGAGTTAGGTAATGTGATCAAAATGGCAACAAGAGGGAAAAGTCAGGGACCCAGAAGAGAAAACAAACTATTTGGATTAAAATGACAATTTACTCAAATGCATTGGTTCATCAACATATCTTTGTTTTCCAGATGGACGACATGGCGATTGATTGTAAGCCTCGAGAAGCATACAATCAGGTATGAGTCATCATCTTCCTCACTTACAACATCATCAAACTAACTGGTACATTAACGTGTCAAATAAATGAAAAAAATCCATATATTCGGTTGTTCAAACGATTGGTTGGTGGCTTCGGCTTCTTGTGGCTCAAAAACTGCTCAAAAGCGATGAACCTTACCGAGAAGTGGGTGGAATTTGATTTAACAAGTCTGGGTGTGTAATGTTTGGTGTCCCACTGTTTTTTTCTTTGGCTTGTTGTACTGTTGTGGTAATTTCCGAGTTAACATTACAACTACTAGGCTATCACGCCTATAAGTGTTTTTTTCTGTCTTGTTGTACTGTTTTTTATTGGGGGTTCTCACCGTTTTCACACTACTCGCCCACTACGTTCATCGGCAAAGATGACCGATCTCGTCTATGTCTCTATCTTCCGCTTCTTCTTCTTCTTCTTCCCCTCTCTCTCTCGTTTCTCTTTCTAGCTCTTTGATCTCCTTCAACGTAGTGGTGATTGATGGTTTTACAAACCATCAAAGAGGACATCTGTGCAAAACGTTGCAAATATGGTGGTTGATTATTTTGTTATGTTATTTTAAGAAATTTACACAAATAGTCTCTGAAGTTATAATGGGTGTTTTGGTTATTTCATTAAAACTTAAAAACAAAACTAACATTTGTTAGTCTTGGTACATCATATTGTTACAAAATCAAAAGTAAAAACCTCATGTTGTTACTTTAAACTCTTAGTTAATAAGGTTGTTATTTTTCACAAACTATAGGGACTAATGGTGTAATTAACTCTTATTATTATTATGTTATATTTTATTCAACTCCTGTAATACACGTGTTTATTCAACCCGTGTAAGTCGGTGTAACACACGAGTTTTTTAAAATTATAACTTTTTCTTTATAACATGACATTTATGCTACTTGTATAATTTACGAGATTCTAACCTTGCGTTGTAATAAACTAAGATAATCTGGTAGACCTGATCATTCAGCTAGTATTTCTAGTCAAATCCTAAAAACATACACGAGATTTATATATTGTTACATTTAGTATGTTTTTTTTCTTTCCAATTAAGTATCCAATGTGCGGCTAACCTATTTGGTAGAGACATGCCTCTTAGAGGTGAGGTATGAGGTTCAAACATAGACAAAGTCAATTATTTTAGCATTATTGGAGTAGTAGAAAAGAATAAACGTTGTCACTAAAAAATCCACTAAAAATAAAAAGTTTATAATCACTAAAAAAATCCAGTAAAAATGAAAAGTTTATAATGGTAATTACACATTATGGTTAAAAGATTTAAACTACGCGTGATCCGAATAACAAGAAGGAAGATATGAAAAGAATTGTTTAGTGGAAGCTTCGTGTGAAACTTTTATTTTAAGGCGAGAAGAAAGTGCTATCTTTTGTATTATTGAATCATAATGTATGATTTTTCAATAGTCAATATTATATGGTTAATTTAATCAGGGAAGATTGAGAAACACATGATTTTACGGGGTTTTCTTTAATTAATATATTATCTCTAAAATTCGTTAATTGCATTAAGTACTAGAGTTTGGCCCGTCGTGATTTTGTACGTGTATTTTGCAATCTATCCTATTACTGACATGAGATTTTACTCGTGCGATTTATCAAAACATATGTATATTACCTTACATATTTACACAGAATAAACAAGCATAAAAGAAATTTTTTTTTTCATAAAATGTTATATTTGCTAAAAATAAGCATAAAGCAAAAATAATCTCTCTCTCTCTCTCTCTCTCTCTCTATATATATACTAGGTTAGAACCCCGTGTATTACACAGGTTGATTAAATATATTTTTATATAATAAAAAATGAACATCTTTAATTACCCGTGTATAACATGAGTTGAATAAGCACGTGTACTACAGGACTTTAATAAATATAATGTAATCAGTTAACACACACAGTCGTAAAAATACGTTTTTGGTAAAAAGAAATTTGATATACTATTTACATATTAGAATATTTTACTTTGTTTTTTTATTTTTCTATTATTAGGTTATAAACTTGTGTATTACAAAAGTCCATTAAATCCACTTATTTCTTCTTTTCCCATTCATGACCCATTGCTTTGTACCTAAATATTAGTTTTTATTCTTCCCTGCTTAATACATGTAATCTCAATCAAGTAATTAAAACTAAGGAGGAAAACAATTACAAAAAATGATATGCACTTTTCAATTTGAATTCACATACAGAACTAACATGAGGCTATCAACCTGCAAATATGACTTGTTTGGCATTTAGTCAGCGAAACACGGGCTGGATCTCTCCTCTGAGTGGATGTTGATAGCTCAGAATGAAAAGGGGCTTGCTCCATGTGAATGGCCTCATAAATTTAAGAGATCCAATTGTGTTTGGACTACATCTCCGGTGAAAACAGAGGCAATTTTGCTTGGGTTTCAAGCAGTTTTGCGTTTGCATCACATCCACATTCCATTTTGCGAGTCAGTTGATGTCGGTCATCAAACGATAGTGGGATCCTCACATGTTAGGCATGTGAGGGAAATAAACTGAGATAATTAACTTGGTTAGTCATAAATGATTAAACCAGCAACAAAAATAAACTTAAAGGATGTTTTTAGCAAGTTTTAAACATTAAGGCTGGAACCTGCAAGTTTGAGGAAACATAAAGGATGTTTTGTGCAATTTACTCACAAAATAATAAACTAAAGATAAGTATAAATATTATATTAGAAGATAAATATAAATATAGAGATATAGTTATAGATAAACGTCGACTTAAAATATGGGATAATTTGATAAATTATTTTAAAACTTGTAATTTTTAAGATAAAAATAAACATAAATATATGGTAAGAAAACTAAAATATAGATGTCTCTCGTATCGACACGTGTCCATTAATTGGTTTCTTTTATTATATGTATAGATATATAGGGTAAGGTTCATGCGAGAACCACCTTTATTGCGAGAACCGCAAGAACCAATGTGAACACAACCTAAAATAGCTAAAAAAACCTAAAAAAACCTATCCCCCCCCCCCCCCCAAAACCTAACCCCCCCAAGCTAAATGCTAAAAACTAAACCCCCCAAAAAACCTAAAAAAAACCTAACCCCCCCCCACCCCCCCCCCCAACCCCAAAAACCTAAAAAAATCTAAAAAAAATCTAAAAAAAAATCTAAAAAAATCTAAATTTTTTTTTTTGATTTTTTTAATATTTTTTATGTTAAAATCGCTACTTTTAGAAGCAAAAAAAAATTTTTTTAAAAAATTTGTGTGATTTTTAGCTATTTTTAGGCATTTTTGGTTGCGTTCACATTGGTTCTCGCGGTTCTCGCAATAAGAGGTGGTTCCTAACGGATCTTTGTCCTATATATATATACACACATAGGGTAAGGTTCCAGCGTGAACAACCTCCCAAGAGTGAACTGCGTGAACAAATCTTGACCGCTGATTAATATAATCTTGATTATTTTAAGGGGTGGCATAATTGTAATTAGTAGGTTAGATTTTATTGTTTTATTAAAATTAAAAGGGTAGAAGTATAATTATATTATTTTTCTTATTTAAAAGTAGGAAAGAAAATTATTTCCAATAATAAGAGAGTAAATCCCGTAAATATACCATGTATTATACACATGTGTACTATCGTGTTGGAATGTATAGAACAGTAGAACACAGCAGTACACATGTGTACTACGGAGCTAAGACAACAATGTTGCGGGTCACATGTGTACTATCGTGTTGGAATGTATAGAACACAGTAGTACACATGTGTACTACGGAGCTAAGAGTTATACACAATAAAAAAGATGACTAAAAACTCTAGTTCAACAAAAAAAAAGACTAAAACTATAATTCGAATCTTGCTACTATGACCAAAACCAATGACAATATTAAAATAAGTTAAGATTATCCTAACATATTTAAAATAAGTAATTGTTTTGTAGATGTCGAAAATGTTGGTAACTGATGATGATTTAAATATGTTAGGATTTTGAAATTAATAAGACAATAATATAAATTCTATATGTATATAAAGTTACAATCTTACCCTTGTTAAATGTATATGGAATCAATGGTTCAGATCAGTTCACGCGGTTCACTCTTGGAAATTTGTTCACATTTGAACCTAATCCTATACACATATATATGCCGGTTATCATACAAATAACATAATCGTACATTATGTACGCTTCATCCACAACCGTCGGATCATCTCGTTTAAACAGCGTGTTTTTCTATTAAATTTATCAAATTAGGATTAATAAAAAAGAAACCGCCAAGGTTAAAATCGTCAAATTTAAGATCAAAACACCTGATAAACGGCAAACAAAACCTCAAAAATCATAACGTAAGATCCTAAAATCAAAACCAAAAAGGAAATTATAACAATTAATCAAAAATCGATCGATTCCTATTCACCAAATTCTTCTGTGAAAATAAACTTCTGATGAATTTAAAAATTCTGTACTAAAACAAATCGATGGACTGACTATCGAAGAAGATGATGCATCATGTGATATCATGTGCGAATTAATGGACAAATGCAAATGCGATTTAAAAAAAAAAAATTGTTTGAAATTTCATATAGTTTGTGAATTCATGGACAATGCAATGCGATTTCATATAGTTTGCGAATTCATGACATGCACATGCGATTTCAGTAAAAAGTTAAGTATTCTATTAGATTTCATATAGTTTGCGAATTCATGATAATGCACATGCGATTTCATAAAAATTTAAGAACACTTTGAATTTTCATATAGTGTGCGATTTCAATATTTTTACACATGCGATATCAGAAAAAGGGATATTTATATGTTGGTTTTCTTACAATTTGCGAATTTGTTCGAATCAAGTGCGATTTTGAATAAAAACACTGCAAAAAAAACTTTAAAAATACTTTGCCATAAAAATGCAAAAAAAAACAAAAAAAACAAAAAAAAAACACAAACTACCAATCTTAAAAACTAAAAATAGTATTCTTTTATATAAAAAAACTTAATTTATTAACGATGTGACTGTAATTTGACATGTAATGATGAATTTTACAATAAATACTACTGAACTTACAACCCTACCTATATAATAAATTTACTATATTAATATAAAAAACCTAGATATAACTACCTTCCATATTAAGATATATAATACGAAATAAAGACACACAACAAACAGACCAACAAAAAATGGCATCTGAAGAATCAGAAAAAATCAAAAACATTGCTATCAAAGAGCTATTGTCAACTAGAACGTTGACAGAAATAAGCACTGATGTCACCTCTTCTCATCTGATTCTTGATGTGCAAGGAAAAATTCTTGAACAAATCAAGAAAAATCAAGATGTATGGGAACAACTACTTCAAGAACAACCATCAAGCTTCAAAGACAGGGCTTTGGATCACATAAAAGGGCAATCTCAAGCTGATGACTTAGCCTTCTCTTTCCTGACAGATGCTCTGAACACTGTGAAGGAGAAGATGGAGTTCAGCTCTTCTGAACGTGACAAAATATTTGCTCCAAGTAACTAGAATCTATTTTTTAATCGTTTTGTGGTTGTGGCTGTGTTAGACATTAACTATTATTGTATTTTTGGTACATGTTTTGAACACATATTATGTTTACTATATAAGATATTAAATCGCATGAATGATATAGCCATCATTGTCACATAACACAACAAAAAGATAACTCATATATCGCATGTAATAAAAGTGAAATCGCATGTACGAATGATTATACACTGAAATTTATACAAATCGCATGTTTTAAACTATAAATCGCATGATAAAAATGATATAAACAGATGAATATAAAATCGCATGTGTTTATTATAATTCGTATGTGCATTTATAAAAACCTACTCATCCTCGTCATCTTCTGACACCTCTTCCCACTGATCTTCTTCTTCAGATCCATCATCACTACTGTAATCTTCATCTTCATCGTCTTCGACCTCATTGTCTTTGTCTCTCATAACATTTTCAATCTGGACACCCTTCATCTTCTTTTTTCCCTGTTTACCTTGTTGTTTGGCTTTAAGCTCGCCGCAAGTCCGAATGTCATGACCTTTTTCATTGCATACGCTACATGTCCTTGACCTTTTCCCTTTGCGGCTGATCATTTGTTCCTTCTTAGATTTAATCCTTCTATGTGAGCCGCAGCCTTTGTTTCTTATACCAGCCGGCACACGGACAGTAGGGGGGCATTAGTTACTGGTTGTTGATAACCAATCAACTTTGAAAATCGGTTAAATTTTGGATCAAGTTGCTTGGTTATACGACTCTGATCAACTCTCTCTTTAAGCTGCATCATTTGATCCCTCACTAAAACAAGTTGATCAAGGTCGGAAATCAAATTACTAACCAAATACTCCCCTGTGTGGATGATTTCACGAGCAATCCGTTTAGCCTTATGTTGCACATCCTCGCCACCAACATTTAGATTGTACTTCACATTTAACTCATTCGGCACCACATCCTTCGTCAATCTCTTCGTAACATATTTGTTTGGTATTTCTTTAACACCAAACATCTTGAAAAGAAAATAGATGTGTTTGCATAGCAGCCCATACTGCTCAAAACGCAAACAGCTACACTGTGCAGTTACATCATTTTCAAGATTCTTGAACCACACCTAGGAATGAACAAAAAAGAAAAGAAAATAAAATTTAAAATCGCATGTATACAATAACAATTTCGCATGTCTAAAAATCATGTAAATGAATAAAATTAAAATCGCATGTGAAAAGATAACAATTTCGCATGTATAAAAAATTATGTAAATGAATAAAATAAAATCGCATATGTAACGTAACAAATTCGCATGTCTAAAAGACATGTAAAATACCTCCAATAAACCATTCGGAAATTGTGGACCCTCGACTTTGGTGTCCATCGGCAAACATTCGGAAATTGTTCCATGAATCTCTAATTGCTGATAAAAAAATATTGACCTGGTGTAGATCTTAGAAGCATCTTTTTCCAAGGTAGTTTCACTCCAATCAGCTGGCTCAGTATATCTTGAAATATGATCATTATTTCTATGATTGAACCTTTGTACATCCATTGCACCATCAAAATGATTCATAAACTCTACGAGAGTAAGTTGTGAATTAGACACCTGGCAAAAAAAATGGTTCTCACTCTCTGATCTTGAAGTTGTTCTCATAAGACCCGACATTGGCTCATGCCGGTAAAAAGCCGGAATCCACATGGATCTCATCCCAAACATATCATCAATCCATTTGTTTTCAGTGAGACCGAACTCAATCATCACCAACTTCCACTGTCTCTCAAATTCTTCGGGCTCAATCGAATCAGTCCAAACAATGTCGCACATCCTCCTTTTAAACTCATCATTATTACACAAATCGTGTCCAACCTATAACAATAAATGCTTTTTATATCAGCCTATAACAAAAAAAAATTAAAATTAAAATAACCCTAACAAAAGACAAAAATATTGCATGAAATACGTTATATCCCACTTTTTTCATTATGTGCCACATGCACAATCTGTGTCTGCTAATAGGGAAAACCTCCTCAATAGCCTGTTTCATAGCAGGGTCTTGATCCGTCACTACAACATTTGGTTGCCGACCAAATGACTTTAAAAATGAATTCAGAAGCCATTTATATGATTCAATACTCTCAGATGCCAGCAAACCAGCTGAAACTGTTACATTTCGACAGTGGTTGTCAATGCCAGTGAACGGAACAAACACCATCTTGTACCTGAATAACACATGTGAAATCACGTTTAGTATATGCGAATTATTAAAAATTACATGCGAAAACCAGAAGTATGGCATGCGATATATTCATCACACTCTGTTTATCTATACATGCGATATTAAAATCTCATTAACAAACAAACATGCGAAAATAAGTAACAAACATGTTTGTCTTGAAACACTTACCTGTTTGTCTTGAAAGTTGCATCAAACGATATCACATCCCCAAATTCAATATAGTTAAGCTTGCATAAACCATCAGCCCAGAACAATCCAGTTAACCGTTTGCCATCATCAACAGAATATTCAAAAGAATAATCAGCTAAATACTGTTTTTTGTCAGTCATTCTATTAATCACCATATCAGCATCATATTCTCCTGTATAGCTATTAATTCGCTTCCTAAAATTTTTGCAATCATCAACCGTGGCACCAACGTTCTCAAAACCACCATAACGTTTCCTCATTATATGGAAAGCTTTGACAGGACCAAGGTTTAAAGTACCTAGTTCCCATACCATCTCCTCATGGACATCTGACAATTGTCTGTAAGCTGGCAGCATGTGAATATCATTTTGACATACAAACTTATGATTATGGCCATCAACAAATCTCTTTACTGTATATAATCTACCATCCACAGTGCAAATCACAAGTTGAGCTTTGCATCCAGTTCTAATAGTCCCCCTGTTCCTTGTTTTGAATTGCTTTTTTAACTTCGAATGATCATCAATACACAGAGGCTTATGTCCCTCTTTAGAACAAACAAAATACTTAGTTTTAATTATACCACCACTGTGTACTTCACCACCTTTCCGAATAGAAAAACCAGCTAACTTAGCATATGATTGATGTAACACCCCAAAAACGGGTTTGGTAATCAAACTCTGTTCATACTAAAAGACGGGTAAAGTACCGTTAGCAGTAAAAATAACCCGTTGAATATTTGGATTTAAATAAGAAATCCTAATAATTAAATACAAGCGAATCAAAGAATTTAAGAATTTAGTTTATAAGAGCCCGAGTCAACGGGACTTAAAATACAATGGGTTTTTAACTCCCGGAACCCACTAAGTTAACTAGGTAAAATTAACCTAGTTAGTAATGGGTAATTAAATAATAAACTATGAGTTATAGTTTCATTTATGAATATCTAAACTTGAGGGACCAAAACCGTTAAAAAGGAAACAAGTTTTATTCAATAAAAAAAATAACACACCACACACACCAGGTGTGTGTGGATCGATCTCCAGGAGCGACCAGGAGGGTGAAAACCCTAAAGTGCCAAAATCATCAAATTGAAGGTCAATTCCTGTCCCAAATCGAAATCTGAACGTAGATTCGTGATCCTCATCACAAGGGGGTTACAAGGTATGTGAAATTAGGTGTTAATTCTCTGTTTGAATTTCTCATGAAATTGGGAAATCTGAAAATTTATGATGCATGTTAGCTATTTGGGTAGAATAAGGTTGATATGGTGTCTAGGAGTAAAACCTAGACAATAACATGTGAAATCATGGCTAAATTCTGAAAAATTTCATGAACACATTGAAGGTGATTCATGGGTTTTGTGAGAAAATGATAAACATTATGATGTAGAATGCTAATCTAGTTTAAATTGATGCATAGAAACTGATTTCTCAAAATATGATGTGTAGTTCATGAACACTAGACATAGAGGTTTGATTTGTGATGTAAATCTTGGTAAAAATAACTAGTTATGAACTAGTTAGTAAATATGTAAAATTATGCTCACTAGGTGTTTGTTAAAATGCCTAAATGAAGCTAAAATGTTGAAATTCCATGTGAAATGTGCATTTGAGTATGTTGATAGATCAATCGACTTCTAGGAAGTCAAACTAGCCAACGATTTAATCAAGTGATAAAGTCAACATAAGACCCGTTAGATGGAGTAGTCATAATTGATAATGACTAATCTAACCATCTCATGAATTATGATGATAGTTTGACGCCTAACGAGCTAGGTGGAAGCTTGATGAGTGAGCGGGTCAAACGAATCAAGTGTGAAGTAAAAGCGTGTTTCGGATGCAAAGTAAGTAAAACTTACACCTACTTGTAGTATACGTGTTTATTTTATAGGCGATAAATACGACAAAGGATTTGGTTCAAATTGTGGGTTCCGACACGAAACGAATTGGGTTGGAACGAATAGAAACGTTTTAAACCATGATTAATGGTGAAAAAGGCAAAAATGGTAAACTAATCATGAATTGGTTAAGAGTTTAAGAGTTTTTCTCAAGGTTACCTTATAGCGTAACTAGTAAATTGGGTAAAAATGGAAATTTAGTCAAGTATCGATTAAAGTAAATTAAAGTTCAAAAGGGGCACCCGTGGCGTAAGCCGAATGGGTAAGAATACAAGAAAAGAGTTTAAGAGAAAAAGGGGTATTGTGGCAAGAATCCAAAATGGGTCGGATGAACAAATTGGTAATTAATAACCATGTTTTGCTACTTATGAAAATGCTTGGTCTTAAAAGCCAAACGGGTCAAATGGTGTGATAACACCATTTGACAATATCGATTAATATGGTTATCAAGTCTTGTGTTAACAAGAGAAATTAGCGATTTGGTTAATTATGTCCATAGAATTGGTGATCATAAAAGCGAGGTATAAATCGGGTCAATTTGTTGACTCGAGCCAGGTTCGCATCAATGAGATTACATTTTAAATGTGCGATTTGATCATAATTGTAGTGAAAGTCCTTCATCGTAAAAGAAGGACTAATGTTGATAAATATACCTTTGATGGGTAAATCAGGCAAACGGCTCCTATGGGTGGTTTGGGAATCACGTATTATAATCATGTAATCCTTAGATAAGCATCAAGGTGATAGGCATAAACCTTTGTAGGTCGATTGCCTAGAAATAGGTCTTTTTCGTAATATGACAAACCGAGAAGTAAAACGCGATCTAAATAGTTTACTATATCAAATCCACCACAAACATAATTGTAGTGGAAGACCATTTGAGAACTAATGTGAAAATATGGTGCAAAAAAATAAATGAGTGAGATTTATGCCAAAAAGGACATAAATACCCTTAACGGGTCAAAATAAACATTTGAGCGTAAACGGGTTTTAACTAAGTTAGAAACCCATAATTTATGGTTAATTTGATAGGAGATATTGAAATTTTGATTCTCATAAGTTTATAGATCAAGTAAACATGTTTGTTTAATAAAATTGCGAACGGGTCAAAATTTGGTAAAAGGGTAATAAGGCGAAGACTTAAAAGTCTTAAATTTTGTTAATCCGGATGTTGGATTTTAACTCCATGTGATGGAGGATTAAATTACAAACACGTAGGAAGAAACGGTAGGTCAAACGGACAAGCGGATTGAAAGATACGAAAGTTTTCGTGTCAAAAACGGCAAATTGGAAAGTTCTGATACAGGGACCACCGTAACTTACGGTGTCCACCGTAAGTTACGGTGGAGACTGAAGGCTTTACGGTAGTCACCTCCTGTTTTACGGTGGGAGTATAACATATCAGAGGCCACCGTAACTTACGGTGCCACCGTAAGTTACGGTGGAGGCCTGTTTTAAATCTTTGTTTTTGGGATCAAGATATTAAGGTTGGAATCTATCGAATTCCTTGTTTAAATTGATAATTCGCCCAATTTTCCATGATGTACTAGTTATTTAATTATCAAAACTAACTTTTAAGTTGGTTTTGATCACAGGTGAAAGTCGAGAGTCCCGGATGAAGATCAAGCGACGAGCAAGAACCGAACACGCGTTAAATGAAGCTTCCGCAAGTTGTTTTGTCGTTATTCTAAACGGCGAATTAAATCACATTATGTATAACACATAAATTGTAAAAGTTTTTAACAAACCCGTATTTCCAATGCATATGTAATCTTAATTACATGACTGTTTTTCATTAATAATACGTTAAACCTTAAATTTTAAGAACGGGTGTTACAAGTTGGTATCAGAGCCTTGGTTTAAGAGATTCAAGTATGGTGGGGAAACTATGCTTGGACTTAAACCTTATACTCTTAATAAAGATTGGTGTTCGGTTCGAGGCTTGATCGCAAATCCGGTAAGTACATGTATGTTAATAGTTTAGCATGCTAAAGTGTTGTAAACAACACATAGGGCTATCGTGTGATACACGTTACCCCAATTAAATGATTGATGTAGTTGATGAAAATACGCGCGTTGACGCGTATAGTAGAAAAAGCCTTGTATTATAATACGGGCGATTATTGAAGTTGACGTTACTAACCTTTGTGAATGTTTTAATTGAAGGACACTCGCGTTTGAAGACGACGAGAGTCAAACGAATTGTGGATATGATGATGGAACGGTCCGAGATATGACAAGAAGAGCATACTCATCAAGGACCTGAATCGCGTAACGATCGCAAATAAGTAATGGCAAGAAAGCCCGTTAAGGCAAGCATTACCAGGTGCACATTTTAAATATAATTGCACAAATAGTAATATGCAACAAATATGTAGAAATTGAAAGTTGCATATGTAGATTAAAAACTTGGAAAAACCCGAATAGAAAATGTGTTCGGGATATTGTTTCCAAGAGAAACAAATAGAGGCATTACTTACATAGGGCGTGATGTGAAAACTATAAAAAGGTCATGCGTGTCATGTGTTAATCGCTTACTCTGGCCAAGTAAGTAGTGGCATATGATACCATGAACTTCTTATGGCGGACACGTTTACATCCGATGTAGTAAGGGCGGGGTGAATGGGACTAATTAAAAAGTACCCAAATGAATCAGATAAGCAAAATATTTGATAATAATGTAAACGCACAACCGAGTGACGGAAGCGTATTACATTAGGATAATGAGCCCGAGTGAAGGGACAAAGAAGCATGTAAAATGATTTAGACAAGTATTGGGAGGGGGTGTACTTACACTCGAACTCGGAAAATGCAAACATGTAAAATGATGTAAGCATGTATTGGGAGGGGTGTACTTACACTCGAACCCGAAGAATATAAACATGTAGAATGATCAAGATATGCATTGGGAGGGGGTGTACTTACACTCGAACCCGGAAAATGCAAACATGTAAAATGATGTAAGCATGTATTGGGAGGGGGTGTACCTACACTCGAACCCGAAGAATATAAACATGTAGAATGATCAAAATATGTAGTGGGAGGGAGTGTACTTACACTCGAACCCGGAAAATGAAAATATGTCACTAAGCGGGTCGTTTTTGTAAAACGTCAAACTCGAGGACAAAGTCAGAATATAAAAATGAAGTGAGGTTTTAATGCATACCGGGAGGGTTGCAATAATAACGACTTCGGTAAAACACCCGGTTGATGGGTAAGAATTAAATACATGCGTAGACCGAGAAACGGGAACTCGGATGGAAGGTTAAAAGACTCGGGTTTTGAGTCATAACTAAAAGACAACAAGATAATGTAAGAATAGAAATTTTGAATAAATTATGTTCAACTATTTTAAAGTTGAACGGGTCGAATATAATATCATGCCGGACGACATGAGTAAACGCAAGCATGATAATGGTATCGTTAAAAGCAAAAGAATAATGAGCCCGGTAATGGGAAATAATCAAATATGAATGTATGTAAACCAGATAATAGTGAGCATTAAAGATACAAGTCTTGACACTGATAGGCGCAAGACGATATACTTGAAAAGTGATAATTTCGAAAATGAAAAGTTAATATAAATTAAACATGATGTGACAAGATCACGGTCAAGAAATGCAATGTGAAGTAGAATCACATTATAATCAAGCAAGCAGTAAAAAGTAACTGGACTAATAAGTCTAGTTAGTGAGACCGGTTAAGGTCATTTAAATAAATTTGCTCGTTGTAAGCGGTGGATTCAGTATAACTGAATCGAATAAATGAATTTGAAAACAAAAGAAATTATTGCTAAAAGTGAAGGATTTCACTAAGGACCTTTAGACGGGTCAAAGTAACGGATTCATAAAGAATTCGATAGTATATGAAAGCGATGGATATTGCTAAGTTAATTAAACTAGTGGAAATAACAAGATTATGTTATTTAAAGTCGCATTATGTCATGTAAGATACGTAGATGATTAATAACCAAAAGGATATTACCATACCTTTCTAGTAATACTAACAATCGGTTAAAGTATGAGAAAGGCTTAATTAATTATCGAGAGCAAATGCATGGAGTTAAACTCGATAAATTATGTAAGAAAAGGTTTCGAGGACGAAACCTCTTTAAGGGGGGTAGACTTGTAACACCCCGAAAACGGGTTGGGTAATCAAACTCTGTTCATACTAAAAGACGGGTAAAGTACCGTTAGCAGTAAAAATAACCCGTTGAATATTTGGATTTAAATAAGAAATCCTAATAATTAAATACAAGCGAATCAAAGAATTTAAGAATTTAGTTTATAAGAGCCCGAGTCAATGGGACTTAAAATACAACGGGTTTTTAACTCCCGGAACCCACTAAGTTAACTAGGTAAAATTAACCTAGTTAGTAATGGGTAATTAAATAATAAACTATGAGTTATAGTTTCGTTTATGAATATCTAAACTTGAGGGACCAAAACCGTTAAAAAGGAAACAAGTTTTATTTAATAAAAAAAATAACACACCACACACACCAGGTGTGTGTGGATCGATCTCCAGGAGCGACCGGGAGGGTGAAAACCCTAAAGTGCCAAAATCATCAAATTGAAGGTCAATTCCTGTCCCAAATCGAAATCTGAACGTAGATTCGTGATCCTCATCACAAGGGGGTTACAAGGTATGTGAAATTAGGTGTTAATTCTCTGTTTGAATTTCTCATGAAATTGGGAAATCTGAAAATTTATGATGCATGTTAGCTATTTGGGTAGAATAAGGTTGATATGGTGTCTAGGAGTAAAACCTAGACAATAACATGTGAAATCATGGCTAAATTCTGAAAAATTTCATGAACACATTGAAGGTGATTCATGGGTTTTGTGAGAAAATGATAAACATTATGATGTAGAATGCTAATCTAGTTTAAATTGATGCATAGAAACTGATTTCTCAAAATATGATGTGTAGTTCATGAACACTAGACATAGAGGTTTGATTTGTGATGTAAATCTTGGTAAAAATAGCTAGTTATGAACTAGTTAGTAAATATGTAAAATTATGCTCACTAGGTGTTTGTTAAAATGCCTAAATGAAGCTAAAATGTTGAAATTCCATGTGAAATGTGCATTTGAGTATGTTGATAGATCAATCGACTTCTAGGAAGTCAAACTAGCCAACGATTTAATCAAGTGATAAAGTCAACATAAGACCCGTTAGATGGAGTAGTCATAATTGATAATGACTAATCTAACCATCTCATGAATTATGATGATAGTTTGACGCCTAACGAGCTAGGTGGAAGCTTGATGAGTGAGCGGGTCAAACGAATCAAGTGTGAAGTAAAAGCGTGTTTCGGATGCAAAGTAAGTAAAACTTACACCTACTTGTAGTATACGTGTTTATTTTATAGGCGATAAATACGACAAAGGATTTGGTTCAAATTGTGGGTTCCGACACGAAACGAATTGGGTCGGAACGAATAGAAACGTTTTAAACCATGATTAATGGTGAAAAAGGCAAAAATGGTAAACTAATCATGAATTGGTTAAGAGTTTAAGAGTTTTTCTCAAGGTTACCTTATAGCGTAACTAGTAAATTGGGTAAAAATGGAAATTTAGTCAAGTATCGATTAAAGTAAATTAAAGTTCAAAAGGGGCACCCGTGGCGTAAGCCGAATGGGTAAGAATAAAAGAAAAGAGTTTAAGAGAAAAAGGGGTATTGTGGCAAGAATCCGAAATGGGTCGGATGAACAAATTGGTAATTAATAACCATGTTTTGCTACTTATGAAAATGCTTGGTCTTAAAAGCCAAACGGGTCAAATGGTGTGATAACACCATTTGACAATATCGATTAATATGGTTGTCAAGTCTTGTGTTAACAGGAGCAATTAGCGATTTGGTTAATTACGTCCATAGAATTGGTGATCATAAAAGCGAGGTATAAATCGGGTCAATTTGTTGACTCGAGCCAGGTACGCATCAATGAGATTACATTTTAAATGTGCGATTTGATCATAATTGTAGTGAAAGTCCTTCATCGTAAATGAAGGACTAATGTTGATAAATATACCTTTGATGGGTAAATCAGGCAAACGGCTCCTATGGGTGGTTTGGGAATCACGTATTATAATCATGTAATCCTTAGATAAGCATCAAGGTGATAGGCATAAACCTTTGTAGGTCGATTGCCTAGAAATAGGTCTTTTTCGTAATATGACAAACCGAGAAGTAAATCGCGATCTAAATAGTTTACTATATCAAATCCACCACAAACATAATTGTGGTGGAAGACCATTTGAGAACTAATGTGAAAATATGGTGCAAAAAAATAAATGAGTGAGATTTATGCCAAAAAGGACATAAATACCCTTAACGGGTCAAAATAAACATTTGAGCGTAAACGGGTTTTAACTAAGTTAGAAACCCATAATTTATGGTTAATTTGATAGGAGATATTGAAATTTTGATTCTCATAAGTTTATAGATCAAGTAAACATGTTTGTTTAATAAAATTGCGAACGGGTCAAAATTTGGTAAAAGGGTAATAAGGCGAAGACTTAAAAGTCTTAAATTTTGTTAATCCGGATGTTGGATTTTAACTCCATGTGATGGAGGATTAAATTACAAACACGTAGGAAGAAACGGTAGGTCAAACGGACAAGCGGATTGAAAGATACGAAAGTTTTCGTGTCAAAAACGGCAAATTGGAAAGTTCTGATACAGGGACCACCGTAACTTACGGTGTCCACCGTAAGTTATAGTGGAGACTGAAGGCTTTACGGTAGTCACCTCCTGTTTTACGGTGGGAGTATAACATATCAGAGGCCACCGTAACTTACGGTGCCACCGTAAGTTACGGTGGAGGCCTGTTTTAAATCTTTGTTTTTGGGATCAAGATATTAAGGTTGGAATCTATCGAATTCCTTGTTTAAATTGATAATTCGCCCAATTTTCCTTGATGTACTAGTTATTTAATTATCAAAACTAACTTTTAAGTTGGTTTTGATCACAGGTGAAAGTCGAGAGTCCCGGATGAAGATCAAGCGACGAGCAAGAACCGAACACGCGTTAAATGAAGCTTCTGCAAGTTGTTTTGTCGTTATTCTAAACGGCGAATTAAATCACATTATGTATAACACATAAATTGTAAAAGTTTTTAACAAACCCGTATTTCCAATGCATATGTAATCTTAATTACATGACTGTTTTTCGTTAATAATACGTTAAACCTTAAATTTTAAGAACGGGTGTTACAATTGATAAAACGCATATGCTTGTTCAATAGAGATAAATTGCATTCCAACAATAGGTGTAGCTGATGCTTGAACCTCCAGAGTGTAAACCCTTTCATATACATGAATCAAAAACAGAAACATAAAACGTCATAAAAAAACACATGCGAAATGTATGAACAAAACATGCGAAATGATGATATTGATTAATCTGAATTACATATGCGATTTATTATACAATAACATGCGAAAATGCATAAAAAAATAAAATCAAATGCGAATTGTTAGAGTAATAACATGCGAAATTTCTAAATGTTGCTTTCAATACAAAATTATAATCAATATTCAACCTTCAAAAAAAAAGCAACAACAAACAAACATTGCTACGATTAAAACAAAAAACAATTATACGAACAATTTAGATATCTGAATTAACCTAATTACCGTTAGAACACTCGTTTGCAGCACTTGTACTTGAAATTGGAATTGGATTTGCAGGTCGCGGATTTAAAACATCCTCAACCGAAACTCTCTGATAAGCGGATAATTGAGCATGATCACCGATCGGTCGATTTTCTTCAAAATCAACATCTGTTCGTCCAGTGCTACTCTGTGGATCCATCGAAATAAACAAATTGAATGAAACCCTAACACAGAAGAACGAAAACTGCAAATTGAGAATTATGGAAAATTTGAAACTGATTTGAATAATAATTACCGGGATATCAGTGTAACGAACTTCTCGCTGAATGAATGAAGAGACGAATTTGCCCTCTGATGATTAGGTTAATTGTCTGATTTAACCTTATTAAACCGAAAATGAATCAGGACACGTGTATGGCTCAAAATATAGCGTATGTAATGTACGATAACCATATTTTTACCATACTCTTTACCTATATATATATATATATATATATAAAACCCTTATAATTTAGAAAACTTGGGAAACTCTAACCTCCCGAATTTAAAAAAATAAAAAAAATTACACATGTTATATACATGTTTTTAAGGGTTTTGAGCAAAAAAAATCAAAAAAGCGCCGAGTGGATATTTAAAAAAAAATAAAAAAATTTCTGGGGTAACATATGTCAGACGAATGTAACATATGTTACACCAAAACTTGTTTATTTTTTTAAAAAATATCTACTTGGCGTTTTTTTGATTTTTTTTGCCCAAAACCCTTAAAAACATGTATATAACATGTGTAAATTTTTTTCAAAAAGAAAAAAAATCGGGAGCTTTAAGTTTCCCCGGTTTTCTAACAAAAGTGGGTTTTCTATACATAGAGAGAGAGAGAGAGAGAGAGAGAGAGAGAGAGAGAGAAACGAGTTCGGGAGAAAACGCTCAAAAGTGTGAGAACGCATCCTGACCCAACACGTGTCACACCGCTTAGAGAAGGGCGGAGGGGCTTTTTTGTACTTTCATATTTCTTTTTTTTAAACGCGTGTCCCTTCATCTTTCCATTTTTTTGGCGTTTAATAAATACTCGGCGTTTTTATTGTTTTTAGATCAGGATCATAGTAAATATTTTGGCGTTTTGGCGTTTTGGCATTTTTATTGTTTTTTTAAATCAGGATGTAGGGCTTTATTTTTTCTTGATTTTATTAAATAAAGTGTTTTGCCATGTAGGATACAGGCCTATAATGTGACAGACAATTATGGCGTTTTGAAAAGATAAATAAATTTCAATTTTCCATGTAGTGGATTTTAATATAAATAAATGTTTGACAATAATGATACCGTCTCTTCATTTTACTGTTTTAGCAATTACTGTTTCTTTCAATTTTCATCTGTCAATTAGTGTTGATTTTTCCAGTAATACTTTGTTTGCGTTTTTTTGGCGTTTTATATAGCAACATCGTGCTTTGCTAGCATTAATTCTCATAATTTTTCACACTATCAGGCGTTTTGGTGTTTGTAGTTTTTGGCATTTTAAACTAAGTTTTTTTAAATTAGTAGAGAATTAGATAATAAACAACAGAGAATTAGATAACAAACAATAGAAAATGAAAAAAAAATCATAATCTAATTTCTCATCCAAATCTTCACTGTCATCAGCCTCTTCTACTTTAACATTTTTGGCGTTTTGAACCTGTTTTTGAATACCTTATGTAGATCCTTATTTTCCTACATAACGCCCCTCTTTAGAAGATGATTACTTTTGTGGCATCCTTTATGGTGTGTGGATATATAATTGTTTGATGACATGTTGAAGACCAACGCCTGCTCTAATGTATTGATCCCTTCATGCCATCAATATATCCATCAAGAACAAAGTGACATGATGTCATATCAGTGTCATCAGTCTTTTTTTTCTTAAATATTTGTCCATCTCATTCAGCAAAAGATTATAGAGATACCAAACTCAGAGAAGAATCCATTCAGTGAAACTTCATTCAGATCAATACTCAATATAGAAGAATCGAGGTTCTGCATCTGTGGTTTTCTTAACTATTTTTGGCGTTTTTAAAGTGAATGGTTTCTAGGAAATATGCCGTTTGTTTTTGGTTTTGTGATCAGTTGATTGTGCAAAGACGTCTCTCTTATAGGATGTTTTTGGCGCGTAGTTTAGGCGAGATTTTGTTTTATAATAAATGATATTAATAAGTAGCCGTCTTTTCAGTTACTCTGTATTTTTACTGTATTTTTGTTCAGCTTTTTATGAGTTTTTAGGGTTATAGACTTTCCATCTCCCAAGTTTGGCGTTTTTGAATGGCTTTAAGTAGTTTTTGGCGTTTTTTTTTCATATTTAGCTTTTATTAATACTTCTGCAAACTACTTTCATTATAGTTTGGGAGTTTTTGGCGTTTTTACTGCATTATGGCGTTTCACATGCATTATGACTGGTTGGCGTTTTATTAATATAATATATTTTTTTATTCTAAGTTGAAAAATACATAACAAACAACAGAATAAGAAAATTTAAAAAATAAAGATAGAAACAATTTATCTTCCAAATCTTCACTGTCATCAGTCTCTTTCTTCTTTAAATCATGTTCGCTGGTGGTTTGGCTTAGCCATGCTTGTGTTTTTTTGGCCGTTTGGAAAGACAAAATGACATGAGTTTTTTGTTTGAATATGTATCTTCAAACAACTCATCAGTGTCATTCGTCTTTTCATGCCATTATAATATTCATCAATAACAAAACACAAAAAATGACATAAGTCTGACACCAGCATCTTTTTGTTTATGATTTGTCCATCTCATGCAGCAAAATGTTATTTGAGTCACAACATCTCAGGGAAGAATGCATTATCCGAAACTTTGGCGGTGAACAATATTTGAATATACAAAAAACGATATTAGGCATTTTTGGGGTTTTACCGAGGAAAGAGTGTATCTGAAAGAACCGTCAATTTTTTGGAATCTTTTGATGTTTGAGTGTTTTGGCGTTTTCTAAGATGAATGGTATATAGTAGAAAATATGGCATTTTTTGAGTAGTTGTGTTTGATTATTTGGGGATTTTGGCGTTTGTAATTTGAATGGTATATAGTAGAAAAATATGGCGTTTCAGGTTTCTGGGGGTGTGTTTTTATGTCTGGGATGTTTTTGTTTATATAGGGATGTGTTTTGGTCCGTAATGGCGTTTTTTCATCAGTATGGCGTTTTGGTATAGAAGTGTAAAGACCTTTTTACCCTTAATGAGGCGCTTCCACGTAATAAAGTTGATGTTATTTACGAAAACGCCACCGTGCCCATCTAGTCCATAGGTTGTTTTGATCGGACGATCTCACCGTTCTCACACTTTCTACCGTTTTCTCTAAATCCCGACCCTATATATATATATAGTGTGAGGTTCATTGAGGAACACTAAAAAAGTGGGGAACAATGGGGAACCGACTCAAACGAACTCCGATTTGACTTATTCCAACGGCGTTGGAACCGGCTCGTCGAACCCTAACTAGGATCTCTTAACCCTAAACGCTAAACCCTAAATCATAACCTCTAAACCCTAAATATATTAGGGTTTGACCTTTAGGGTTTGGCCTTTAGGGTTTAGCTTTAGGGTTTAGAGTTTAGCTTTAGGGTTTAGGGTTTAGCTTTAGGGTTTAACTTTAGGTTTAGCCTTTAGGGTTTAGCTTTTAGGGTTTATAGTTTAGATTTTACGGTATATCTTAGGTTTTAGCCTTATTTTTTAGCTTTAGGGTTTAGAGTTTAGGAGTTAGGATTTAGGGTTTAGGGTTAAGAGATCATAGTTAAGGTTCGACGAGCCGGTTCCAACGCCGCTAGAATGAGTGCAATCGGAGTTCGTTTGAGTCGATTCCCCGCTGTTCCCCAATGAATTTTCCCCTATTATATATATATATAGGATAGGGTTAATGCGAGAACCACCTTTATTGTGAGAACCGCGATAACCAATGTGAACACAATAAAATAAACCCACTAAACCACCAAAAACCTTAAAAAAACCTAATCCCCCCATTCCCCCCCCCCCCCCCAAAAAAAGAAAAAAAAAACAACCTACCCCCCCCCCCCCCCAACCAAGATAAATGCTAAAACTAAACCCCTCAAAAACCTAAAAAAACCTAACCCCCCCCCCCCTCCCACCCAAGCTAAATGCTAAAAACTAAACCATAAAGCTAAACCCCCCAAAAAACCTAAAAACACACACACACACAAAAAAAATCAAATAAAAATCGCTAGTTGTCTCCAATTATCCTTTATATTAATTTTAGTAGCATTTGAACAGTAACCAGCCCTCCGTGTCAGGGCTGGTTTGGTTGATTTTTTTTGCCTATCTCTCTTCTAGTTTTGTTATAAAAAGGGCATCTTCACTGTTCTTTCATATGTGGTCTTCTGGCATACTAGTTCATCCTTTCCTAAGGGAATGTTAATGTCCAAGTTCGATTCACGTTTTGTTTATTTTTTCCACCGGTTTTTTATGAGGTTCTCCATTGTCGGCACGTGTTAACCTCAGGGTATGAACACGTGTTTTATTAACACGTTTCAGCCCTATAATCCCCCAACAAAATCATCTTCCCCCGCTAAAACATGTTTCAGTCCTATAACCCTCCCGCTAAATCATCTTCCCCCCTTTCAATTCTTTTGGTGCTTCGAATTCAGCTTTCAAGATTTGAAGATCAGGTACCCCCGCTAAATCATCTTCCCTCTGCTTTCAAGATTTGAAGATCAGGTATATATCTTCCTCACAATCGTTTTATTCTGTATATTTTGAAGCTGTGTCATTTAGGGTTTTCACCTCCATATCTATTCCACCTTCATAGCTACAGAAAAGTACAATCAAACTTTCACCAAAAAAGTTTGGGTTATTCCTAACCTAATAAAGTTATGTAGTTATTGCTAATTACAAGATCCACTTTCAGATGGTTTGTGGCTCTCTTAGAGAAAATTTTGAAATGGCATATAAGTTGTTAAGTAAAAGGAATCCATTAAGGACCTTCTTGACACTTTTATGAAAAAGCGTATCTGAAAGAAGGGAAGTATGCATTTTTTTATGATTCTAACAGTCTTCTATTTCTATTCAAATCGTTCTTGTGAATAATTGAATATGCATTTTTCTACAAAGTGTAATTAAATTTTATTGAATTTAATGTTATAATAGATGTATGCATTTCTTTTATCTATAATCCAACAGTCTACTATTTACATCTGTAATCGCCTTGCGGATATAATTCTTTTAAAAAAAAATGTACACAAGTTTTGTAAAATTTATCATCACAAGATTAATAGGTCGAGTCTAATAATCTTTTTTGTGACATTACTTTTGTGAACCTATTCATTCCTTTGCCAGACATTATTGGTAATTTTCTTTCAGTTTCTAATGTTTCTGGATATGTATTAGTTGGCTCTTTTGTTCTGTTTTATCCCCAGCCACTGGTTGGGGTTTGTTTTGTATTCAAAAACGTATAAACCCAAAAAAATTTATACAAAAACTACATATATAACATTACTAAGCGAAAAGTTCGCGGGGTCGGGCGCCCCTCCCGGCCCCTCTTAAGTTACGCCCCTGGTCTCCACATCTATAATATTAAGGTAGTTTTAAACTTTGAATTCTATTTGAAAACCTCATGAAAATTGCAATCTACAGTTTGGTTTAGCGAGTCGCAACACGCGTACTTAAACGAACTCTTTCATCAGTTTCTTTCAAAAGTAGGTACCGGTACCGGATATACCCGGTACGGTACAGTTCGGTACCGGTACGGTTCCAGTTTTTTAGCGTAAAAACCGGTACCTAACCAGTATCGAAAAGGTCAAAAGTCGAATGTACCCGATTTGGTACTGGTACCGGTATCATTTGCTCATCCCTATTGTTATTGGGTTGTCAAAGTGATTTGGGTTTCATGTGTGAACTAGATAAACTACTAATCCATCATTTCATCAAACATGCTCGGCCCAGTAATTTGGTCTGGTCTATTTGTTCAGTTGATATTGTTGGGTCGACAAGACTAGCAAAAACGATCCAGTGTAGATAGCTTGATTGGGTGTTGTTATTTGTTGTTTCTTGATTGGGTTTATATAAATACCAATTCTGATATGTCTACCTTCGTATGATCACTAACACAAAGAAGATACAGTGCAGTCAACACCAAATTCATTTGTTTACTTCAGGTCCGACTCCGTGTTGAGGCTAAAGTTGTCATAACTCATGACTTCACTCTTTTAGGTAGACATTTGATAGAATGAGAGATATTAGCCCCGTGTAAATCTCAGTATCATTTGTAAACCAACATTTAATAACATGTCATTCAACTAACCTCTTTACTGACATATTTTATAGGTCGAAATTGAATTCATACTTATAATTTATTTCTTCAGCTATTATTCGTATTAGAATTTTTTTTGCTGTATGTCTTCTTCTTTTATATAACACTTTTCACTTTCATGGATTGATGGGTTCAGGATTTGTGTTGAATATTGAAGATAAGAGCCTTAAAGACCACACATGTACTTCAACGAACACTTTGATCGGTGTCGTCTCCACATCTATAATATAAAGGTAGTTTTAAACTTTTTTTTTCTATTTGAAAAGCTCATGAAAAATGCAATGTACAGTTTCGTCTAGCGCGTCGCAACACGTGTACTTAAACGAACTTTTTTATCGGTTTCTTCTAAAAATTTATCGCCTGTATGTAAATGCGTGGTTATATTATATAAGTAACTTGGTTGTTTGTTCGACCTTATAATGAGAAAACTTTAAATGGTCAACTAATTTATTTGTGCATCTTCAACTCATTAGATGGATTTGGGTGTGCGTTCTATATAATTCTTCCGCTTCTGCTTTGGGCTTAGGGTAAAAGAGGTTCAACAAGATCTATACTGTTTGCATTTTCTTGATGCCGTTTGATCCTTCAAGCGAAAATTGTGTCACCATTTCATCCCTTCAAGAGATGGAAAACAAAGATCTGATGGTAAACATAAATAAAACTTCCATTTCCTTCTGCAAAAACTCCAAACTAACCTAACTCTACATTTAACGCTGGGTCGGAATTTCATCATCAGTGGTACAATAGTTCATGTAATAACAGACAAAGGCTGGCACTACACTGCTTGTCCAAAATGTGGACAAGCGAGCGTGCAAACTGGAGAACAATGGTTCTGCACACGTGATGGAAACCATAACACAGCAAAGCACCTGTAAGTGACCAGAATAACCAACAAATATTTTCTCACTTTATAAACAAAGCACAAGTTCTCTTTTACACATCATCTTTCCACCAAAATTGTACTCAGGTAATGCATTCGAGCCACCATCACAGACAACACAGGCAACGTCACCGCAACAATATTTGATCGTGCCACCTACCAGTTGCTAGGAACACCATGTGAGGAAATGGTGAACAAAGAAACCCCATTCCTTTCACTACAGGCAATTAATAACAAGGAAGCTAGGTTTTATATTCAGGTACAAAAAGACAACAAAAACAGGTCACTATGATGCATTGTGAACAGAGCCACATACCTCAAAGAACAAACGGAAACAACCATTGACAGCAGCAACACACCGACGTCAACAACCCCACAACCAACAATACCCGCACCAAGAAAACAAATCACAACATCCGCCAAAAGGCCTATTCTCCAATCTGAAGGTATTCAAATTCAACAAGCAATAACACATAACCATACTGAAAAACATTCACTAACTATAAAATATATAATAATTGCAGGTAACAAGAACACGCTCATAAAAGGAACAAGGATCACATAGCCATCAACTAGAAGATCAACACCTAAACCCAGCTGCAGACCCTAAACTGATAAACAAGTTGCTGTTTTTTTACTAATAGTAGGAAGTTAAAGTTTTTTGTAACACCCTAATGTATAAGAAACTAAAACTCCTTTTGAAACAACAACTACACCATGTAATGCAACGTTTAGTCCTTATATTAACTATAATATGAAACCCCTACTTGTAGAAAAACATTTTGTAATCGCGCAACGCGCGACAGCGAATAACACTAGTTTTTTTAATAAACGAAATAGCGATTTTTATATTTTTTTAGGTATTTTTGGTTGTGTTCACATTGGTTCTCGCGGTTCTCGCAATAAAGGGTGCTTCCTAACGGATCCTTCTCCTGTATATATATAGGGTCAAGATTTAGAGAAAACGCTCAAAAGTGTGAGAACGGAGAGAACGCTAATGGATCGTCAGATCAAAACAATCTATGGACTAGATGACGCGGTGGCATTTTCGTAAATAAAATCACTTTTATTAATCTGGCGTGCTTCATTAAGGGTAAAAGGGTCTTTTGACTTAACATAAAACGCCAAACTCACGCTATTAAAATCCGCCTCAACACACATAGCACACTTCATTATAATATAACGTCATAGATATAAAACGCCAAACTTTGTTTTTAACCGATAAAGCTGAACAAACAGTACTAAAACGACAGAACTTTATTACTAGCATTTACTGCAATAAAAATCGCGCCTAAAATACGCGCCAAAAACTTCCTTTATCAACAAACTCTCAGAATTGCTAAAATCCAAACCAAAACCACAAAAACCTATATTTTCCTCTACACCATTCATCTTATAAACGCCAAAAAAAAACCAAAATATCAAATATTCAAATCCATGTTTCTTTGATATACACAATTTTGTCAATAAACTTTCACTCTATGCAATGAGCAAGATCCTCAATATAAACGCCAAAATATACAAAAAACCACAAAACTTCAAAAAAGTCATTTCATGGAGATTCTGTTTTTGTTCTTTATAGAGTTTAGCTAAACGGGATGGATAGCATTGTTACACATCTTTCTTGACTAAGGATTAATAATGTTATCCATTTCGTTCAGCAAAATATTATTGAGTTTGGCACGACCAAAAATAGAAGTTTATGGAAGTTTTATTTAGTGGCGATATTTTTTTTTTGCGTTTGATTTCCTTGCCCGATCTTATATTGTTTGTTATTTAACTTCGAAGCAGCATGTTATCAACAAAGAGATAGAAAAAAGAAAAAGATGCAAAAAAAAAAGTCAAACTGAGAAATGTCTGTGTTCTATAGCATTGAAATAAAAAACGCCAAACTACTCTACATTGTCTCTAAAAAGACCATTTGTATGTGTTCTATAAGAATGAAAAATACAAAACGCCAAACTACTCTTCACTGGCTCTTGAAGACCTTGTCGATCTTCTTTTAATTACGGCCTGTTTGCATGTTGATGCGTAGTATCCATAGGCTTTACAGTTCTGACACTGTCTTTCTTTGGCCCCGGGTTTCGACTTTGATTTCTTTTTGTCAATTGCTATCTCATGTTTAGATTTCAGGCGCTTTCGAGAACCAGAACCTTTGGATTTATAAGCTACAGGGACTCTTATCGGATTCTTGTCATTTTTATATTGACCAGTTATCTCGGCAAATCTAACCCTAGAACTAGCGGGAGGAGCAACAATCTGCATATCTTGAACCTTCTTCATATAAGATTGAACATGATCCTTGTATAAGGATAACTCCTCTTTATTACCAGATAAACGGTTCAAAGTGTATTCGTTTGAATAAATAACATCTCGCATCATACTTTGCACATCAGGATCAAGCTCGGTCATATATTCACGACTAATTGAGAATTCAGGAGAGCAGTTTGAGGAGGCCTCTTTGCGCCATCTATTCAGAATGTATTGTTTTGGAAATTCCCTAATGTCCATAAGTCTCAAAACATAGAATATATGTCTACATAGCAAACCAAACTGTTCAAAACGTCTGCATGAGCAACTTCATGTGCAATCAGACTTACGAAACAATACCTGCAAAACGCCAAAAAACAATATCTCTATAACGCCATGCATACAATGTTTGTCTAAAAAAAGAAAAGAACACATTGCATATGATAAAACGCCATTAACAGAAAACGCTATAAAACCAAAACGCCATTATTTACCTCAAATAAGGATGTACAAAGCTGTTGGGAGTCATTTACATAAAACTTAACAAACCCATCAGGCTGATCTTCGTAACGTTGATTTATGCAATCCGCAACTCCAATAAGCTCAGCTTGAACGTCACAAAAAATACTTTTAGTGTATATATCAACAGCTTGCCTTCCAACAATTTGTAACTACTCTTCAACTGGGTCTTTTGTATTGAGATTCATGATCATTTTTACGATGTGTGTGACGCTGTGCTTCTATTGCAGTCTCATAATGCGTCATGAACTCAACAGGAGTAACTTTCGAATTGCACACTTGACCAAAAAAATGATTCTCACTCTCCTACCTGGATGTCATTCGCATAAGACCAGGCATATGCTCCATTCTATAGTATGTAGGGATCCAAGATTCCCTAAGTGCAAAAATATCAGATAGCCAGTCATTATCTTCGAAATTGAATTCTGCAATAACCGTTTCCCATTCTGATTCAAACTCTTCAGGTGTGAGAATATCCATCCACACAACACCACATATACGTTCTTTAAAATTGGTGGAATTGCATAGCCTAACACCAACCTATAAATAACACGAAAACGCTATGCATATATAAAAAAAACAAAAGACAAAACTTCATTAAAAAACAGTAACAAGGTACAAAACGACATGTAACTTAAAACGCATTGTATACTAAAAACCAAAGGTAAAAAAAGTGTAACAACCTTCAGAGTAAGTTTATGCATCACATGCCACAGGCACAACCGATGCCTCGTGTCAACAAATACAGCAGAAATAGCCTTCTTCATCGCTGGATCTTGGTCAGTGACAACAACTTTTGGTTGAGAACCAACAGCTTTAAGAAAAAACTCTTAACAACCAAATATACGTATCAGCAGTTTCCGACGCCAACAATGCTGCACCAAATGTAACATTGCAGTGATGATTGTCTATACCAGTGAATGGTACAAACACCATAGAGTATCTGCATATGAAAACACCATGAGAAATGAAACAATAAGAAAACACCATTGAATGTAAAGTAGTAAAACGCCATTGCATGCTAATAAAACGCCATTGCATGTAAAATATAAAAACGCCATGCATGTGAATTAATAAAACGCCAAAAACAAAGAAGTTGAATTATAAAAAAATACTTGTTGGAACGATACATAGCGTCAAACGAAATCACATCACCAAACACGTGGTAATTACGTTTGGCTTGATCGTCACACCAAAAAAGACCCTTCAAACGATTGTCTTCGTCTGTGATGTAATCATACGAGAAATTAGGCTGCGAATGTTTTTTTTCATTCAAATGTTTCACAACCATATCAGCGTCATATTCCCCTATGAACAAGTTAATTTGCCTCTTATAGTTCTTAAATTCAACTTTGCTTGCGCCTACGTCTTCAAAACAGCCAAAACAAGTCTTCATAACATTAAACGCCTTGATAGGACCCAAATTCAGCTTAGACATGTTGTGTATAACATGCTTCTGGAGCTGAGTGAGGTGTCGTTCAGTTGCAAGAAAATGCTTATCAGGACGTTCAACAAGTTCATGATTGTGTTCCTCAACAAACTTATACACCTTCCAAAATCAATCCTCAAATTCTACACATAACAGTGCACCACAATCAGTCCTCTTTGAAAAGTTAGATCGCACTACTCGCTCCTTTTGATTGGGGTCCAACGTATCAACCTTCTTGTAAATAACACGAATTCTATTGAGTCGACGCGCTTCATTAAGGGTAAAAAGGTCTTTACACTTCTATACCAAAACGCCAACTAATGAATAAAACGCCATTACTGCCCAAAACGCATCCCTATATAAACAAAACATTCTCATACATAAGAACACACCTCCCCCAACCTGAAAACGCCATATTTCTACTATATAACATTCATCTTACACCGCCAAAAAATCCAAAACATCAAACACACCTACTCAAAAAACGCCATATTTTACTATATACCAATCATCTTAGAAAATGTCAAAATCTCTCAAAAATAAAAAAATTTCAAAAATGGACTTTTCTTTCAGATACACTATTTCCCCATAAAAACGCCAAAAATGGTTTCTTGTATATTCAATATTGTTCTACGCGAAGTTTCAAAAAAATGCATTCTTTCCTGAGGTGCTGCGACTCAAATAACATTTTGCTGAATGAGTTAGACAAAACTTCAAGAAAAAGATACTGGGGTCAGACTTATGTCAGTTTTTGTGTTTTGTTATTGATGAATATTATAATGGCATGAATTAGAAGAATGACAATGATGAGTGGTTTGAAGATACATATTCAAACAAAAAACTCATGTCATATTGTCTTTCCAAACGGCCAAAAAAACACAAGCATGACAAAGCCAAACCGCCAGTGAACATGTTTCAAAGAAGAAAGAGATTGACGATAGTGAAGATTTGAAAAGATGAATTGTTTCTATTTTTATTTTTTTAATTTTCTTTTTCTGTTGTTTGTTATGTATTTTTCAACTTAAAATAAAAAATAACATTATATTAATAAAACGCCAAAAGTCATAATTATTGTGAAACGCCATAATGAAGTAAAACGACAAAAACTCCCAACCTATAATAAAAGTAATTTAGAGAAGAATTATTAAGAGCTAAAAATGGAAACAAACGCCAAAAACTACTTAAAGCCATTAAAAATGCCAAACTTGGAAGATGGAATGTCTAAGACCATAAAAACTCATAAAAACCTGAACAAAATCAGTAAAAAATACACACAGTAACTGAAAAGACGGCTACTTTATTAATATCATTTATTATAAATAAAAATCCCGCCTAAATTACGCGCCAAAAACATCCTATAAGAGAGACGTCTCAGCACAATCAACTGATCACACCAAAAAAATAAACGTCATCTTTACAACAAACCATTCACTTTAAAACGCCAAAAAGATACTTAAAAAGCCATAGATGCGGAACGTCATTTCTTCTTTATTGAGTATTGATCTGAATGAAGTTTCACTGAATGGATTCTACTCTGAGGTGGGTATATCTATAAGCTTTTGCTGAATGAGATGGACAAATTTTCATGAAAAAACGAAGAAAAAAAAAGACTTTTACCCCTTAATGAAGACGGGCGTTATGTAGGAAAAAAAGGATCTACATAAGGTATTCAAAATAGGTTCAAAACGCCAAAAATGTTAAAGTAAAAGAGGCTGATGACAGTGAAGATTTGGAAGAGAAATTAGATTATAATTTTTTTTTCGGTTACTATTGTTTGTTATCTAATTCTCTACTAAAAAAATTAATATAAAAAACCAAAAACACCAAAACGACTGATAGTGTGAAAACTGAGAGAACGGATGCTAGCAAAGCACGATGTTTGCTATAAAACGCAAAAAACGCCGAACAAGGTATTACTGAAAAATCAACGCTAATTCACCGATGAAAATGAACGAAACAGTAAATGCTAAACAGTAAAATGAAGAGACGGTAACATTATTGCCAAACATTTATTATATTAAAAACCACTACATGGAAAACTGAATTTATTTATCTTTTCAAAACGCCATAATTGTAGGGGTGCTAAACGGGTCGTGTTCGCGGGTTGATGGGTTCAACCCGACCCGAACCCGAAAATATTACATAAATCCGAACCCGACCCGAACCCGAAAATCGTAACATACATAAGAACCCGAACACGACCCGAATATTCGTGGGTTGACCCGAATACGACCCGTTCAACCCGAATTTTTTTATTTTTTTTTCTAAAATTAATATATTAAAATTTAATTAAAAACACAAATGTATATAATAATATCATATTTAAATTATAAAATCTATGTTAATTTCTCTTTTTAAGTTATAATCATTGCATAAAATACACACCCCGTTTAATTTATAACATAAATATATTGTAAAAAATATAATATAGTATAAATGTGTTAAACGGGTCAACCCGCCAACCCGACCAGGTTGACCCGAACCCGACCCGTTAACCTAAACGGGTTCGCGGGCTCAACCTGAAACTGACCCGAACCCGTTTAGACTAAACCTAAACCCGCAAATTTCGTGTTAGGTTCGTGTTGGGTTTTCGGGTCGTGTCAGAAATTCACACCCCTACATAATTGTCTGTCAAATTATAGACCTGTATCCTACTTGATATAATAGACATGCATCCTGATTTAAAAAATAATAAAAACGCCAAAACATAATTAAAACGCCAAAATATTAAATATGATCCTGATCTACAAACAATAAAACGCGGCGTATTTATTAAACGCCAAAAAAATGGAAACGGGATGTGACACGCGTTTAAAAAAAGAAAATATGAAAGGACAAAAAGCCCCTCCGCCCTTCTCTATGCCGCGTGACACGTGTTAGGCTAGGAAGCGTTCTCACCGTTCTCACACTTTTTAGCGTTTTCTCCTAATCTCGTTTTTATATATATATATATATATATATTATTCATCATTGTCGGGTAGTAGTAATGTGTAATCATATTTGGAAAGTCGTTTACGATGTAAAAAAAACTTTATTTTACTAGACATAAACATAATACAAAAAAGTATATACCATTCATTGTCATTGGGTAGTCGAAGTGCATAATTATATTCCGTTGAGAAGTGCATAATTATATTCCGTTTTGATTACTGATCCAATCATAGGTGAATAAACATAAACTATAAAAGAAATTAAATATTTACTCTTCATTGTTGTCGGATAGTTGAAGCACGTAACCATATTATGCTAAAGTTACCAATCCAATTATGTCTGAGAACCGTTTACGATACCAAAAAATACGTTATTTTAAATACAACTTTGCTTTCAATAAAATTTCTACCGAATTGTTGACCAGAAAAGTTAAACATAGCTCTAGACGTTTTTTTTAAAGTTTAACGAATACAATTTATTAGAAAAAAGTACAATTAAATTATAAATAATTTATTATTAAAAATAAAATAAATTTTCAAGCATGAGATGGCTTAAGAAGAGTGGTTGAGACTTGAGTGGAACTGAAACTATTTATCCAAGTTGATTATTAATAAGAAAAAATGGAATATATGTAATATATCATATGTTGCATATATACAAGATATGTTGGTTTTATACCATGTATGTAGTATATATTGCATATTTAGACAAAAAATTAAATACAAATACAGTTATCGTACAAAACGGACGAATGTCGTGGAAAAGTAAAAAAAAGGCGGTGGCATTTTCATAACATATCGAATATGCAATTACTTCATGCTTTCTTGCCAATTAACAACCCTGATTTGGCAAATTAAGCTTTGCAAATCGTAAATACAGATCAATCAGTTGTGCTAAACGTGATTTGAACCATCCCTTGATTCTGATTTCCCTTGTTTCTCAGATCGATCAACTGAAGTTTCTTAAAAATTGAAAATTTGAATTGGATGAATTGAATCTTGCAAATTATATTCGATTATTAAATTGAGCCTTGCGGATTGGTTTTTACTGTTAGATTGTACTTACATAATGATTTTGAACCAACGTGATTTTGATGCAGAGGTAGAGTAATAGAGTAATTATCAAAAGTAGAGTAATATTGTTTTGTAGCTAGAATAATTATTCTATTATTAGAGAAATTATGCTAGAATAATTATACTAGAGTCATTATTCTATAAGTAGAGTAATTATACATAGTGCATCAAACACTAGTCATTCAAAATTACTCTACAAGTGCATCAAACAACATAAATTCTAAAATTACTCTACAAGTGTATCATAATTACTTTACTAGTTCATCAAAATAATATAACAGACATAATTACTCTACAAGTTCATCAAACAACGTAGAATTCAAAATTACTCTACAAGTGCATCATTATTACTCTACTAGTTCACCATTAATACACTACTACAAGATATTCAAAATTATTTTACAAGCGCATCAAACAACTAGTCATTCAAAATTACTCTACAAGTGCGTCAAACAACCAGTCATTCAAAATTACTCTACAAGTGTATCATAATTACTCCACTAGTTCATCATTAATACACTACTACAATATATTATTCAAATTACTATACAAGTGCATCAAACAACTAGTCATTCAAAATTACTCTACAATTGCATCATAACTAATCTACTAGTTCATCAAAAACATAACATACACAATTACTCCACATTTTATCAAACATCATACAATATAAAATTACTCTACAAATGCATCATAGTTACTCTACTAGTTCATCAAAAAAATATAACATACACATTTACTCTACAAGTTCATCAAACAACATAAAATTCAAAATTACTTTAAAAGTGCATCAAACATAACAAACACATTTACTCTACAAGTTCATAAAAAACCAATCTTGTTTGATTTCGATAATTTTAGAACTTGATAGGATGTTTTTGGAACCGAACCCAATGATTTTGGAAATGAATCGGATTTTTGGAACTGGAGTGGAATCAGATGATTTGGAAGTTAATCTGATGATTTTGGAACTGAATTTGATTAGTTTTGAGAGAATTTGGCATTTGATTACTTTGAGAACTGAATCTGTATTGATTTTAGGGGGTAAAATGGTTGACGTTACTGCCACCGGCTAAATTAAAAAAAAGCCTTATTCATACGTTTTGTACGATATATGTATTTGTACGGGATCTTAACTCTGCATATATATAATACAAAGTTCTATAGTTTTTTTCATGACCCTTCCCACACATATGTATGTATGTTTTTCTAACAACAAATGTTACTCCTTTACATCAATAATCATAATTTTTTTTCCTTTCACAGGTTTGAACCCAAGGCTGGCCCGTTAGGCTTTCCACCCTAGGCACGTGCCTAGGGCCACCAAAGAATAAGGGCTTCCATTTTTAGTAAGTTATTATATATAGTATGTGTGTTAACATCCAAATTAACAAATTAATTGCAAAATAAGAGTAGGAGTTGGCTACAAAGCCAATTTTTCCAACAAAATGTAGGAAGCCACCACATAATGACATGTGACAAATAGTTATTTTAATGAAAAGGCCAAGAATGTAATTTAATATTTATTCTATTTGTGGTATATATTTATTATAACTAACTCATGAGAAATTTAAGAAACCAAATATCACATTAAAATCAAATTCACGGTTATTTTAGAAGCATTTCTTCTTCTTCTAAAGTGGTTCGCTGGAAAAAAAACTATGGCGTTACAGTGTGTTTTATCACTAAAACACACTGCTATGAACACATCTATGTAGTAGCCAGTAACTGGTTCGTGACGTTGTGTTTTATCAGTCAGTAACTGGTTCGTCATTGTGTTTTATCACTAAGACACATTACTATGAACACACCTTGTATCCTACATCAAGTGCAGTAAACCACAATACTATGATCAAACTTTAAAAAAACACGCTGTTTTCAACTAAACATACCGAATACATGTATATACAGGATACAATCACAATGTAACTTTAACACATCAATCCTTAAAGCAATATCAATGTAAAAAACAACACCTTTACCAAGTTAGTCACTTTGTTCGGCACATTGTGTTTTACCACTAAAACAAACTACTATGAACACATCTAGTATCCAACATCAAGTGCAGTAAAACACACTACTATGATCAAACTTTAAAACAAACACACTATCTTTAACAAAACACACCGAATACATGTATATGTAGGATCTAATCATAATGCAGCTTTAACACATCAATTCTTAAAACAATATCAATGTAAAAAACAACACTTTTACCAAGTTAGTCATTTGTTCGTCACATTGTGTTTTATCACTAGAACACACTACTATGAACGCATCTAGTATCCAACATCAAGTGCAATAAAACACAGTACTATGATCATCTCTTACGCTTGTATTTCATGCTGAATTTGTAATCTTGATCCATGATTCTAGCTAATTTTGGCATGCAAGATAGTTATCGATAGTGAGTTTTAGATAGAGAGAAGAGAATGTGCGAGATTATAAGAGGTGTGTTATTTTTGGCAGTTATTTGATTGATTTAAAACATGGTAAATGACCAGACTACCACTAACCTATTATAACAATTAATTAATGACACGTAAATATTATAAAAATTCCACCAACTTGATCTCAGCCATTAAACACACTCATCCAATGGCCAGGATCGCTTCCTACACTTTGTAGGAAAAACACACTTTACGCAGAAACCCCACTCAGCAAAATAAAACCAATTTTCTATTTAAAAAAACGGCACACTTTTTAATTAAAAACTGCAGCTAAGCTAATATATATAATTGCATACATCGACATATTAGTTATTCATTATAAAATCCCTCAATTAGAGCTGCCATTATCGTTCTTATTTCCCATCTATCTGCTGCTTGCGAATCGCTTACCATTACGACTTATGGTGATTTTAGTTTATATTTTTAGATGTCTGGTCTTTTTTGTGAAATCTTACAAATTTAACGTTTAGGCCTCTAAAAACGTTAGAATGGTCCGGTTTAAACCCAAGACATTGCCAAGTGGATTGATTACCCTACCCACACGTATTTATGTCTTTTTTTTCAAATTTTTATAATTTAACTTTTCCTTTAATTTATTACACTCTTCGAAAACTTATCCCTACAAGACTTTTCATCGTCGTAACCAACTCCATCATCTATTCATTTATTTTAGTATTTATGATCATCAAATATAATAGTTATTGACAGTAGGGTGGAGTTATTGTAAAAAAAGATTAAAAGTGTGAGAAAGGTAAGAAAGAATCTCAACCATTAGATCTAAATTAATTGAAAATGGTATAATTGTAAATGCATTAACAAATTCAAATATGGTAATCCTTGATTTAAGGATTTGGAGAGAGAAAATCCTTGATTTAAGGACTTATAACCGTCCATAAATATAACACCATTCAGCACAAAAAAAAAACACCATTCACACAAAAATAACATCATTCAGCACAAACATAACACCATTCAGCACAAAAAACACCATTCACACAAAAATAACATCATTCAGCACAAAATATAACACCATTCAGCACAAAAAAACACCATTCACACAAAAAATAACATCATTCAGCACAAAAATAACATCATTCAGCAAAAAAAAAAACACCATTCAGCAATAAATAAAATAAACACCATTCAGTACAAGAATATAACACCATTCGGTAAAAGAAATATAACACCATTCAGAAAAAGAAAAAAAACACCATTCAGAAAAGAAAAAAACACCATTAAAAAAAGAAAAATAACACCATTCAGAAAAGAAAAAAACACCATTAACAAAGGAAAATAACACCATTAATGAAAAGAAAAATAACACCATTCAATAATCCTTACATCTCTGTATCATCTTCTTCTCCGCTGCCGGCACCACCACTGCCGGTCCGCCACCTCCGTCGTCGAAATGGGCCACCGTCATCGGATTATTTTCAAAACCTCTACACCTGTTCTCGAAACCTAGTTACCGATGTCAACGGACTCCACAAACGCGACGGCGAATCATGACCATATTACTGTCGCCGGTTAGAAAAACCTCCATCAGTGACGGTACGAACTTATCTACACCGACGTGGTTATCAATTGCACCTTTCCGTTTCCCGTTGGAGACAACAGAACTAGTCGACGATTAGTCATTCACTTGTCCACTTCCGGCAGTGGCGATCTGACCTAGACTTCACCGACGCCATGTTTTTTTTACGTTTCCGATTACATATTGTTTGCAGGGATTCTGTTCTGAATATGGAAGAAGAAAGAGAGAGAAAGAGAGAAATTAGGAACGTATGATAGAGAGAGAACGAAATTGCAGGGATTTTGATTTACAAAATGAAGATAAAAAGACACAATTGCCCCTAGATATTTCAATTCAATCCAAATTAATAAAAATATTATACATTTTGGTCCCTATTGATCTCAACCATTAGATCAAAAGATCTAATGGCTGATATTCTTTCTTACATTTCTCACACTTTGGGCCTTTTTTACAGGATCCTAACTCATTGACAGTATTCATTTATGTTAGTACTTATGAATTACTGACAATTATCTTCAGCCTCTTCATGTTCTTAGTTACTCGATATATATGAATTTAAATTTGGTTTGGGGAGAGTTGGGAAGGTTTACCCGCTTATGTGGGGTTCCTGTCCGAGAGGTCTCAGGGTCAAATCTTGCAGGGGGCGAACTGTGGCACCGGTTTAAACTGGCAATAATATGCCAACTGTAGGATTCCTACTCGTGACCTAGGTGATCAAAGGCCAAAGGTCTAAGCAGGTGATCTAGCCGTTAAAAAAAATAAATATAAATTTGGGACCTGGGATCGGCTACAAGGTTTTTTTTTTGTATAAAAAGTATAAAAATATATTTAACCTATGGTGTTTAAAATTTAAGCAAAGTGTTTTAACTTTTTTAGGCATGATATTATACAAAAATACCATATAAAAACAGAATCAAAACACATATGTTAATTCCCTTTAACAAAATCTCCTTTTTATTATAACTGAACCCTAAAAACATGTATGTGCAATTTTTATTGTCAAAGGTAATGGTAAAAAACTTTGTTAAAAAATAAAAATAAACTATTATATGGTATCAGGAGCAACGTTTGGTCCACGCTAAACTTCTCTTTAACTTTTTACTCGCGTTACCGAGACTACCCCACCCAAAAACTACCATTTCCACACCATGACTCATCAAGTTGCGGTAACCCACCTAGTCGCTAGTCCCCTGTCCCAGATACCTAAAGTTTCTCACACTCACCAATATTGAAATTTTTGTTAGGGTGGAGGGTATTGTTGAAGTTTGTTAGGGCTCTATTGTGCAATGTATGCGCTATGTCAACCTGAGGGCTCTATTGTCTTTTCTCCAAAACTAGCATGGTATGGGATGGAGCCCCTCATTCCTATTCTCCATCAATAGCGTCGAGGCTGTAAACGAACTGAACGAAGTTAGGGAAATAAATGTGTTCACGACCGGTTCATAAACACTTACTAAACGTGATTTTATGCTCGTGTTCGTTCATTAAGGAAATGAGCGTGTCCACGAACACAAACGAACATAAATAAATTTGGCGAACGCGACGAAAGATAAAGGTGGATGTCCAAGGGTAGCACTAGAACTTGAATCCCTTATTGTAGAACGGAGGTCTATCGTATTCGTTAATGTAAATAACAAGAAAAGAAAGGGGAGTGATGCATAAACAATATGAAATAGAGTTTCCTAGTTTAATTTTTAATTGTTAGGGTAAAAAGTAAAAACAAATTAATAATATAAAAAGTAAAGATAAAATAAATGAAAGTACAAAAATCTTTAATTAAAACACAAACAAACGAACATAAACGAACGCAAATGATCGAATGTTCACGAACACCTTACCGAACGTTCATGAACACAATTGAACGGACGAGACCTCTGTTCATGTTCGTTAATTTAACTAATCGAACGAAATTTCTTGTTCATGTTCACTGAACGTTCGGTTCGTTTACACCCCTAATAACGCCCCCTTTATTAAATGCCTCACACACAACTCGCGAATGCTCGTTATTGCAATGGTTGGCATTCAATAGCCCCCCCCCCCCCCCCAAATAGCGTCTATGGTTTGGTGGGGAGGGGGCGCTATTAATAGAAAATTTGTTGAGGTAGATGGCAATCACGCCCCACCGTGTAGCCTCAATGTGAATTAACACATGACAATTACCTTTTCCGGAACCATAAAATAATCACCATCCTTAAAACCGTGGAGCTGCTAAAACATATCTCCTCCATCCCATTCACTCGTACCGACGACAAATCCAAATGGGACCGTCATGATGAGTATGTTTCAAGTTGTATCAACGCATTTTCAAAGAAGTTTTTACTAAGAAGTCCCAATATAAAGCTCATTTTCAGTTATTAAAGCATGGAAATCAATCCATTATTGCAAAAACTAGCCAATAAGTTGTAGTCTATTAGGGTGTAAGGGGTGTATGTCCTTTGAGATTAGCCAAACTTTCCCCACCTAATCATGTTGTGCCATGTAATTTCCCTCTCATTCTTGCCTAATACCCACAAAACATAAGCCGGGCATGCCTAAAATGAGATTAGACAAACTAATTTAAAAAAAACACGTGATTGGTTGATTTGGGTATGGGCCCCACCACTTACCCCTCTCTTTTTTTTGCCGCTCGGCAAGTTCTCCCGAATTATCCTTTGCATCATCTTTCCCCTTCGGCAAAAGGGGTGTGGCGGTGGACTCCCGATTGGCAAAAGGGGGTTGCCGATGGGTTTGTCTAACCCACCCCGTACACTCTTAGTAACACGGTCACATATGAGGCCCTAATAATGAAAATTCTTTAATTACACCTTCACTTATTTATATTTATATTTATATTTATATTTATATATACTACAAATCCCATGAGGGGGAATAGTGGCCTGACACCTCCTTATTGGTCGTGGCTTTTTATATTTTATTTTCGAACCTTCAACTTCAATAAAATACATGTTTAGCCCCTCTGCTTTTAAAAAGAGTTTTCTATGTATTTGTTACCTTTATTTATATGCGTGTTTAGTCCCCCTACTATAACTTTAGTAGTGTACATGTTTAATCCTTCTACTTTTATTCCTTTTGGTTATTGATCGTGGCTTTTTGTATCTTGCTTTTAAACCTTCAACTTTGCTAATATACGTGTTTAGCCTCTCTATTTAAAAAAAAACTTGTTTTTTATTGATTAGCTTTGTTCATATGGGTATTTAGTGCCTCTGCTTTAACTTTGGTTGTGTACATGTTTAGTCCCCCTACTTTTATTTCTTTTAGTATTTCATCTTTTTGTCTTTTCCCTTTGCTACTGTGACAACCAATCCGGGGGAATAGTGACCGTTTGCTATTGGTGGACAAACGCTATTTCTCCTGGACTTTAATAAAGTTACTCTATGCTGAACGTATTTTTTTCAATGTCTTGACGTATTTTTTATTGAGATTGTGTTATGAGTAGTATGTTCAAGTAACCGAAACACAAACATACATGTTATCAAACTGAAATATATGCTGCTTATCGCCCCGCAAAGAGGGTGGGGCATAACATGATTTAGAGAAAACGGGGGAAAGTGTGAGAACAGTGAGAACGATTATGGATCGTCAGATCAAAATAATCTATGGACTAGATTGGCGCGGTAGCGTTATCATAAATAACACCAATTCTATTAAGTGGACGCGCTTCATTAAGGGTAAAAGGGTATTTTACCGCTCAAATTCAAAATGCCAACAAAAATGATAACACGCCATTCAAAACAAATAAAACGCCATTAAATACAAAACGTCAAAAATTAGTGATAAAACGCGTTGGAGATTACAGGAAGAGGAAACAACACAGTAACTGAAATTCAATTATTAACATTTATTAGAAAAAATTCCCTACTAAATTACGCGCCAAAAACATCATTATATAAACGACGTTAAACATCGCTTCCATAATCACTTCAATCTATCATTCTGCAAAACATCTTTTACCAAAAACGCCAAGTTTAACCAAAACGCCAAAAATGACAACCATCGTTTGGTGGAGATACACTCTGGGAATCAGACGATTCGTCATACGTTTTGACAACTGAAGGAGGGTGTATGTTAGGACAATCAAAGCAATTTTGAAGATGGAAAAAGAGGTACATAGGGGTATCTTATCGCTTGGCATCGCTCTGGATAACGAATGACATGAAACACATAAGCTTATGAAAACATTAACAAGGAAATTTGGACCAAGCAAAGCAGATGGAAAATCGGACCCAGTCATAACATCATGGCATTTTGATGAGGAAACAGACATGGTGACCGTTATATATGACTGCGGAGAGCAGGAAGACTACCTGCTTGAAGACATCATGACAAAGCAGGAGAATGGGTTCATGGAAGAATTGCACAACGCCACTTGTTTAAAAACACAGACATTGACTTAAAAATGGCGTTGATGTAGGACATGTTCAAATGGAGGCTTCAGAATCTTCAACAACAAGAAGCCGATGAAAGTGAAAGTGATGACATGGATAAAAGTCTAGATGAAGACTCTGAAGAAGAAGATGCCGGAGGTGATGGATACTTCTCGTATAAAGTACCTTCTGATGAGGATAATTAAATGCTATATTTCTACATTTACTTTCAAAACACCAAAAAAAAAAACTACAAAAAGTTATTGCTTACAAACGCCAAAAACAATAAAAATATTTTTCCTCTTTAATATTTTCTCTGTTATTGTATTTTGCCATCTTGGTCTACATAACGCCATTAAAAAACGACAAACTTGGAAGATGGGACGTCTATCACCCTAAAAACTGATAAAGCTGAACAAAACAGTAAATACACACAGTAACTGAAAAGACGGTTACTTTATTACTTGTAACACCCCAAAAATATAAAACTTTGCGTTTATTATGTAATGTTAATTTAACAAGAATCAACTAACTAGGAACCTATAACCCAGTTAGTTGATAGTCTTGAAATAACTTACTCTAAAGTTAAAACACTTAAACTTAAAGTTAAATGATAAGTTGAGGGACCAAACTAGTCAAAACTGAAAGTTTAATACTAAAATAATAAACAAAACACAAAAACCACTCAATGTGGGTGGGCATCGATCGAACAGGAGAGAGAGAGCGACCAGGAGGACTCTCCAAACCCTAACTTCACATAAAATTCACAAATCAAAGCCCTCAATCCACTCTAAATCAAGTTCTGAACACGAATTCGAGATCACCTTGATGTAGGGATCAAAAGGTAAAGAATCCGGAACGTCCAGCGGACACACCGGGGGAGATACTCGCTTGAAGGGTGTGCTATAAAGGTATGTAACTTGACCCGTTACGTTAAGTAGATTTTGATGAATATATGATGTGTGCTAAATTGACTATAAAAACAACCTAAATTAGACTCTCTAAACTAGACACTATAAGCTTTAAATTTATAAACTAAGACTCTCTAACCTAAACCACACAACCGGCAAGTGTACCGGTCAATGTAGTATAACCTAGCAAGTCCGAGTATCGAACCCAAAGACTCTATGTATTACGTACTAGACTCTAATAGACACTAACAGACGCGACTTAAACTTGTTTAATTGATTTGGGGGGGGGGGGGGTTACTGAAAACTAAGGAAATCTATATTAACTAATTAATTAACTAGACTTAGACTAAAACACGAACGAAAACTGAGGTTTGTATTCAGATGAGATTAAGGACTACCTAGACTCGAATCCAGTTTGAATGGGAATGGACTTCTAATGGTATTATTGTTGTATGGAGCCGGGATCTTAAGATACTAAACCTTAAGGTATTTCAATGCTAAGACTTCCCGACCCTTCTCAGGAAGAAACCTAGGAAACCCTACAAGGCTGTTGTGATTACCGACTGTTAGACTTCCTCTCAGTCCTCTAACGATTCTAAAAGTGCCCTAATATGACTATCTACCTCTCAGCGCGATAATCTAAGGCAATTCTAGGTTCTAACTTGGTTTACTAGACACGGATGCAAGTAGGGAACTAAGATCGACTTCTCTCAAAACCTATCTTAGATATATATTGCACAGCGACCTAATAACTAACTCGAGCCTCTCAGCGACAAGTTAAGCAGAACACTTGATTTTATTAAACTACCGAATGTTACTTCTAAGGTTACTTGCATGATTTTCACCCTAAAGGATCAAAGGTTTATTATGTGATATAGACACTCACCAAAACCTAAAACCCTAGCTCGATTCTATTCCGTGATAAAGACCGTCACCAAGATTCAAGCGAAGCAATAAACAGTAGTAAAACAATCGTCAAGCATGCATGTACACCAAATCAGAAATCCTAAAACACTTTACTTTCAGAAATCAATCCATACACAAACAATAAAAACCATTAAAAATCCAAACTTTAATCAAACATTCATCTCGTCTAGGTAGTTATAAAAGTTTAGCCAAGCATCTTAAATTGTGAAAACAACGCAAAGATATCTAACAAAGAATTCATCATGACAAGTATCAAACAAGTAATCGACAAACAAGGGATTGGAAAACCCGATTGATCTTTCGATTCTTCGTCTCTGACTTGTACCGATGATTCCGATGCTTCGAGAACTTCAATTCAGCTCCAAGACGGCTCCAAGTTCGCCTACAGAAGTCTCCAATTCGTCCTAGGGTTTGTTAATTCGTCACCTCTCTTTATGATCATTAAAAATTGATTTTATAACAAACCCTAGCTGCTAAACAACTAATTCGCGATCTGCCTACCCGTCGCGTAGCGCGACGGGTCTCCACTTCAGCCTCGCGCTACGCGAGCGTCACCAAAATCAGCAATTTCATGTTAAAGGGTAGCGTAGCGCGACTGACATGCCTTCTAATCGTAGCGCTACGCGAGTGACGTTTTTTTCACAGAATGTTTCCTCTAAAATCCAGCTTTATGTCTCCAAAAATCCCAAGAATTATTCTAACTCTTTTTAGCTCCTTCCAATACATACGATTTCAGCGTCAAGCTCGTTTCCACTCAATTTCCAGCCAATTATCGCATCAAGACCTGGAAAAACGAACTTTTATCAATAGCACGTAATTCTAAATAAAACTAAACTATAATTAACGATAAATTGTACAAACTATACACGATATAAGTATGTATTTTGCAATACATCAATATATAATGCGTAAATGAAGTTTAGAATAAGGGTTGTTTTGGAATTAAAGCGGTGATGTCGCTATATTGAATAATAGGTCAAATTTGGTTGGAACTCGTTGGTAGTCGTCACAAAGGAGGATTCCTTAGACGAGCCAAACGGGTCGAATAATCAAGTAAGGCATGGTTAATGCTCCGGAATATGATGTATTGATCTTTGATATTGGTATATATATACAACATATTAGAAATACGAGGATTTAATGTAATGGTATGCTAGGAAAGCGAAATCCGAGATTTGGGTTTGAGTGTAATGAAATAATCAAACAAAACATGGATTTCCAGGGACTACCGTAAGTTACGGTAGTACCGTAACTTACGGTAAAGGTCAGGTGCTTACGGTGGTTCACCCCTGTTTTACGGTGGACCAGAAGATTTCAGGATCTACCGTAACTTACGGTGACACCGTAAGTTACGGTGGAAACAGAACATTTATATTTTATTATTCACAATTTGATGTTGGATCTTGTGTTTATATACTATATAACCATGTCAAAACTAATGTTTTAACGGTTTTGACCATAGGTGACTAGGTGGATCTTACGGATGGCGGTCAAGCAACGTCGAAGAACCGAACACGACTTTTGAAGCTTCCGCAATGTTTTAATTTTACTTAGACAGTAGTTCATGGTTTGTAAACAAATTCTTAAACAATTTTTGAATGTTCCAACTTAGTCATTAGTTGACTACAGTTTATGCTACTTGTGAACTTGACTTATGAAACTTATGTCAAATTAAAATCTTTGGTATTAAAAAAAAAGAAAGAAAAAAAATGTATAAAATTAGTATTAAATTCAAGTAAACTTTTGAGGGTGTTACAAGTTGGTAATCAGAGCTTAAGGTTGTCAACAAAGTGTTCGGTTCAAGCTTGATCGATCGTCCGGTAAGAATTAACTTATTTATGTTAGTAGATTATACCTTATGTAGGCATGGGAAATAAATTGAGATGCATGGGAAGAGTGTGTTAACGCACTCAAACCCGGAAAGTGCATTAAGTGTGAACAGTTAAAGCAAGTAGGAACTTGGCTAAACCGAAACAAATAAAGCAATATTATAAATGAAATGTTTAATGTTTAAATGTAAACATTTCAGCTTCAAGATGTCTGATGGGAATGATGATAATCCGGTGCAAACAAGCACCGAACAAATGAAAGAGACAATTGCCGAAGAGGTAGGAAAGGCAATTGAAGGAAGTCTATCCGGGTTTATAGACAAAATTCAAAACACGGTGTTGTCGCTTGTGGAAGAGCGAGTTAAAAGGTTGGAGGATATTGTTAACCTTATGAGGGAGAAAACGGGAGAACGCAAAGGATGTTCGTACAAAGAATTCATGGCGTGTAAACCGCCAATCTATCACGGGAAGGTTGACCCGATAATTTGCCAAAGATGGATAAGTGATATTGAAGGAGTGTTTGAACGAACCCATTGTGACGTAGGTGACTTTGTTGCTTACGGAACGGGTCAATTGAGAAATCAAGCCAATGATTGGTGGGATAACAAAAAGAAGGAAATGGGAGCCGAAGCGGCGAGGGCTATGACTTGGGACGAGTTTAAGGTACCATTCCTTAAACACCACAGTCCCAAAGCGGTTATTAACAGAATCAAAGAAGAATTCATCCAGCTGAGACAAAAGGGTGAAACAATTGATAAGATCACGGGCATCTTCATGGATAAGCTGAGATTTTGTGACGAGTTAGTCACCACTGAAGAGCAAAAGATATATTACTATTACAACATGCTGAGTGCCGAGTACCGGGAATTTATGACTCCGTCAAAATACGAAACCCTCACGGAGATTATCAACACCGCCCGAGAGCGGGAAATCGAGTTAAAGAAACAAGTGGAGAGAGGTGAACGAAGGCCACAGGATGTGAATCCAAGCCCTACAAAGAAAGCTAGAACTACTGAATCGGGAAAGAAAGTGGATGCTAAAGGCGGGTCGCCGAGTTGCAAAGTGTGTGGTAAAGGGTACAAAGGCGAGTGCCGCTTCAAAGACAAGCCGTGCCCGGTATGTCGGAAGACGGGGCACGCCGCATCACTATGTCCCGGGAAAGTTTCTGTTTGTTACAAGTGTTATCAACCCGGTCATAAGAAATCTGAATGCCCCGAGTTGGTGGGAAAGAGAGACACAAAAGAGTCTCCAACAGAAGCTCCTAAAGCGAAGGCTAGGTCCTTCCAACTTACCGCGGCTGAAGCGAAGACAGAACCCGATGTGGTTTCAGGTATATTCACAATTAACTCAATTCCAGCACGTGTATTGTTTGATACGGGTGCGAATAAATCCTTCATTTCGCTTGGATTTATTCGACTTCCTTCATTTGTATTAACGAAATTACCTGTACCCTTAGAAGTTGAAATAGGGGACAACAAAAGTTTTATAGTTTGTAATGTTTGTTGAGGCTGCAAATTAAGCATCGACGATGAGGAATACTTGATAGACCTAATCCCGATGTCAATGGGAGAATTTCAAGTAGTCGTTGGGATGGATTGGCTGGCCCAGCACCATGCAAAAGTCGTGTGTTTTCGTAAAGAGATAAAACTAACATCTCCGAGCGGAAAACACGTCACCATTTATGGCGAAAAGGGAGGTAACCCCATAGTGTGTTCAATGTTGAAAGCTCACAAACTTATGAAGCGAGGATGCAAGGCGTTCATGAAATACGCAAACGAGCCCGAGAAGGAATCGCGAAAGATTGAAGATGTACCGGTAGTACGGGATTATGAAGATGTGTTTCCGGAGGATTTGCCAGGGGATACCGCCTGAACGGGAAGTAGAGTTCGGGATCGAGTTGATTTCGGGCGCAAAACCCGTAGCAAAGGCCCCGTACTGACTCGCACCGTCGGAATTACAAGAGTTAATGTCCCAAATTCAAGACCTGCTTGGTAAGGGATTCATAAGGCCGAGTGTGTCTCCTTGGGGCGCACCGGTATTGTTCGTGAGAAAGAAAGACGGGAGCATGCGCATGTGTATCGATTACCGGGAGTTAAACAAACTCACGGTAAAGAACCGATACCCGCTCCCGAGGATAGATGATTTATTCGACCAATTACAAGGTGCGAACTGGTTTTCAAAAATTGACCTTAGATCTGGGTATCACCAACTAAAGGTAAAAGAAGAAGATGTGCCGAAGACGGCTTTCCGCACGAGATACGGACATTACGAATTCCTCGTGATGTCATTTGGGCTAACAAATGCACCTGCGGCTTTTATGGACCTCATGAACCGGGTTTGCAAGCCAATGTTGGATAAGTCGGTCATCGTGTTTATCGATGACATCTTGGTGTATTCGAAAAATGAAGCGGAACATGCACACCATTTACAAGAGGTGTTGGAGACACTTAGGCGAGAGAGGTTATATGAAAAATTTTCTAAATGTGCCTTTTGGTTACGAGAGGTACAATTTCTCGGCCACGTCATAAGTGCCGACGGAGTATTGGTGGATCCGTCCAAGATCGAGGTTGTGTTAAAATGGAATCCCCCGAAGAACCCTTCGGAAATTAGAAGCTTTTTGGGGCTTGCGGGATACTACAGGAGATTCATTCAAGATTTCTCCAAGATTGCGTCACCGCTAACAAAGCTAACCCAAAAGAAAGAAAAGTTCATTTGGGGTGTCGATCAAGAAAAAGCGTTTCAAACGCTAAAGGAAAAGTTAACTCAAGCTCCGGTACTGACATTGCCAGACGGAGTCGAAGATATGGTGGTTTATTCGGATGCTTCACTATCGGGGCTCGGATGCGTTTTGATGCAACGGGGCAAAGTTATAGCTTACGCTTCGAGACAATTGAAGATACACGAGAAGAAATATCCCACGCATGATCTTGAATTGGCTGCGGTGGTATTTGCCTTAAAGATATGGAGGCACTACTTCTATGGGGTAAAGTGCACTATATTCACCGATCACAAGAGCTTGAAATATTTCTTCGATCAGAAAGAGTTAAATATGTGACAAAGGCGATGGCTAGAAATGGTGAAAGACTTTGATTGTGAAATACATTATCACCCCGGAAAGGCTAATGTGGTGGCGGATGCTCTGAGCAGAAAAGCGGACTATGTCCCAATACGAGTAAGGTCGATGCAACTCGTGGTGACCTCGGGTATACTTGAACGTATTCGAGAGGCGCAATTAGAAGCAATGAAAGAAGAGAATTGGAAGAAAGAAAGAATAATCGGTCAGTTGAAAGATTTGTCGGATGGGAATAATGGGTTGAAGACTCGATCCGGAAGGATATGGGTCCCGCATACTTGTGGGGTGAAGGCGCTTCTACTTAATGAAGCTCATAAATCTCGATATTCAATTCATCCGGGTGCGACCAAGATGTACAATGATCTGAAACAAAATTATTGGTGGCCTGGAATGAAGAGGGATGTGGCGAAGTATGTGGAAAAATGCTTGACATGTTTACAAGTCAAGGCGGAGCATCAGAAACCATACGGCAAACTCCAACCATTAGAAATTCCGGTTTGGAAATGGGAACATATCACAATGGACCTACTAACCAAGTTGCCTAAAACAAATCGTGGTTTTGATGCCATATGGGTAGTGGTGGATAGATTGACGAAAAGTGCTCACTTCATTCCGATCCGTGAGACTTATACATCAGAAAAGATGTCAGAGGTTTACACTAATGAAATAATAGCACGTCATGGGGTGCCGATATCCATCGTGTCTAATAGGGATACCCGGTTTACTTCAAATTTCTGGCGAGATTTCCAAGAGCAAATGGGAACCAAATTGTTCATTAGCACTGCGTACCATCCGCAAACAGATGGACAGAGTGAAAGAACGATACAAACATTGGGGGACATGCTACGGGCATGTATAATCGACTTTGGAGGAAGTTGGGATGTTCACCTACCGTTAGTCGAGTTTTCGTATAATAACAGCTACTAATCTAGTATTAAAATGGCACCGTACGAAATGCTTTATGGTAGGAAGTGTCGAACCCCGGTATGTTGGGGTGAAGTGGGTCCACGTGAACTCGCCCACCAAGATATAGTACGAGCCATGAATGAAAAGATCGATATAGTTTGGGCGCACTTGAAAGCGGCCCAGGATAGACAAAAGGCGTATGCTGACAAAAGGAACAGGCCAATCGAATTCCAGGTTGGCGACAAGGTTATGCTGAAGGTATCGCTGTGGAAGGGAATAATATGATTCAGAAAAAGAGGAAAGTTGAGCCCAAGATTTATTGGCCCATTTAGGATCACTGATCGGGTTGGTAAGGTGGCATATCATCTCGAATTACCCGAGGAGTTGAGCGGGATTCATAGCACATTCCACGTGTCACATCTCCGAAAATGTTTAGCAGATGAAACTGCGCATATCCACTACGATGATATCGAGGTGGATAACAGCCTCAACTATGCAGTAAAACCAATTGCGATTTTAGATCGTAAAGAGAAGAGTTTGAGGAACAAGGTAATTAACCAAGTGAAGATTAAATGGGAACACAGGAAGGGTGCAGATACCACATGCGAGTCCGAAGAGGAGATGCGACGTCTCTACCCTACTTTATTTGGTACGTACTTTGGTTTCGGGGACAGAACCCTTTTTAAGGGGGGTGGACTTGTAACACCCCAAAAATATAAAACTTTGCGTTTATTATGTAATGTTAATTTAACAAGAATCAACTAACTAGGAACCTATAACCCAGTTAGTTGATAGTCTTGAAATAACTTACTCTAAAGTTAAAACACTTAAACTTAAAGTTAAATGATAAGTTGAGGGACCAAACTAGTCAAAACTGAAAGTTTAATACTAAAATAATAAACAAAACACAAAAACCACTCAATGTGGGTGGGCATCGATCGAACAGGAGAGAGAGGGCGACCAGGAGGACTCTCCAAACCCTAACTTCACATAAAATTCACAAATCAAAGCCCTCAATCCACTCTAAATCAAGTTCTGAACACGAATTCGAGATCACCTTGATGTAGGGATCAAAAGGTAAAGAATCCGGAACGTCCAGCGGACACACCGGGGGAGATACTCGCTTGAAGGGTGTGCTATAAAGGTATGTAACTTGACCCGTTACGTTAAGTAGATTTTGATGAATATATAATGCGTAAATGAAGTTTAGAATAAGGGTTGTTTTGGAATTAAAGCGGTGATGTCGCTATATTGAATAATAGGTCAAATTTGGTTGGAACTCGTTGGTAGTCGTCACAAAGGAGGATTCCTTAGACGAGCCAAACGGGTCGAATAATCAAGTAAGGCATGGTTAATGCTCCGGAATATGATGTATTGATCTTTGATATTGGTATATATATACAACATATTAGAAATACGAGGATTTAATGTAATGGTATGCTAGGAAAGCGAAATCCGAGATTTGGGTTTGAGTGTAATGAAATAATCAAACAAAACATGGATTTCCAGGGACTACCGTAAGTTACGGTAGTACCGTAACTTACGGTAAAGGTCAGGTGCTTACGGTGGTTCACCCCTGTTTTACGGTGGACCAGAAGATTTCAGGATCTACCGTAACTTCCGGTGACACCGTAAGTTACGGTGGAACCAGAACATTTATATTTTATTATTCACAATTTGATGTTGGATCTTGTGTTTATATACTATATAACCATGTCAAAACTAATGTTTTAACGGTTTTGACCATAGGTGACTTGGTGGATCTTACGGATGGAGGTCAAGCAACGTCGAAGAACCAAACACGACTTTTGAAGCTTCCGCAATGTTTTAATTTTACTTAGACAGTTGTTCATGGGTTGTAAACAAATTCTTAAACAATTTTTGAATGTTCCAACTTAGTCATTAGTTGACTACAGTTTATGCTACTTGTGAACTTGACTTATGAAACTTATGTCATATTAAAATCTTTGGTAATAAAAAAAATGTATAAAATTAGTATTAAATTTAAGTAAACTTTTGAGGGTGTTACATTACTATCATTTATTATAATAAAAATCCCGCCTAAACTACGCGCCAAAAAACTCCTTTAAGAGAGAGATCTCTACACAATGAACTGATCACACCCAGAAAACAAACGCAATGTTTCCTAGAAACCACTCACTTTAAACGCAAAAAAATAGTTAAAAAAACCACACATGGCAAAGCTTTCAATGAATGGATTCTTCTCTGAGGTGGGTATCTCTATAAGTTTTTGATGAATGAGATGAACAAATATTCAATAAAAGAGACTGATGACAGTGATATGTCATCATGTGAGCTTTGTTCATGATGACTGTATGCATGGCATGAAGGGATCAATACCAGTGTAAAATGCTATTTTGGACTCCATTATTATAAATAGCATTCAAGAAGGATCTTCAATGACATGTCACCAAACAAGAATATCACACCAAAAAACAAGCTGCCACTAACAAGTTTCGTCTAAAAAAGACGGGTGTTATGTAGGAAAGTTGGCATCTAGCTACGGTATTCAAAGGTTAAAACGCCAAAACAAATTCAAGAAAGAAGAGGCCGATGACAGTGAAGATTTAGATGAGAAATTAGATTACAATTTTTAATTTTTTTTCATTGTCTATTGTTTTGTTATCTAATTATCTGTTGTTTGTTATCTAATTCTCTACTAATAAAATACATTATTATATAAAACGCCAAAACTACAAACACCAAAACGCTAATAGTATGAAAACTGTGAGAACGGAAGCTGAAAAAGCACCTTGTTAATGTATTAAGAGGCACAAAAAATTGACTAAACACCATTAAAAACATTTGGTTTTATTGTAATCTTATGAAAATATTAATGAATCGTAATGAATTATTAACAACGCCACTAACGCCAAAAAATTGACATAGGAAACGCTTTAACGCCAAAAAAATTATCTATGTGACACAAAAACAATTAATTCACCGTGACAGATCCAAGAAACAATAAAACGCCAAGTAGTTAATGAATATAATTAACGCCAAAATAATCTTAGACGCCCAAAATGAAGCAGCATGTTACACAAAATTAGAAAATAAAAGAAGATTGAAAAGACAAAAAAACCTCTCACGCCCTGATCATATCCCGTGCCACGTGTTCGGCAAGGATGCGTTCTCACCGTTCTCACACTTTAGGGCGTTTTCTCTTGATCCTGATTCTAACAAAACCTATATTTGACATAAAACCATTTGTCAATTTGTTGTCACAGTATTTGACAAAACCAGCAAGCTTTTGCGCCAAAACCAGTGTCACCACCACTATTACCTATATATTAATTTTAGAAGTGAATGAATAGTAACTTAAGGGATGAACAAATACTATTGGGTACTAGTATCGGTACCCGCTTTTACCAAATCAGGTGTATTTTTGGTACCGGTTCGGCACCGGTATTCACCGATTTTTACCCTCAAATACCGGTGTCGTACCAGTACCTACCGGTACCGAGCCGTACCGTACCATATATATTCGGTACCGGTACACACTTTTGGAGATTTCGATAACGCTATTCTCGGTAACGGTATTTTCGGTACTGGTTGGTACCAAGCTCATCAAATCATGTAGCAACGTAGCAATGCAAGTAATTGCTTTTCATATACACAGTAAATAAACTGTATTTCGTTTGAATGAGGTTTTATATAAACAACAACTTATTTTGCTTTCTTTTTTGTCTTTTTTCTGTAATGAATGAATTGTAGCATGTAAAATTAACTTGGATATTTAGATTATTGATGAGCAAATCGTATCAAATCCTGTAATCAAACCGGTATAGTATAGGTACCAAATTTACTATTACCAAATCATTTTCGTTACCAATTTGGTACCCACCTTTTGGCGTTTTTAGAATCGTTACTTTCGGTTCGACACCGGTCTAGCACCATACCTGTATTTATTGATTTTTACCTTCAAATACCATACCGTATTGTACCGAGCATTTTCGGTGCCGGTACCTAATTTCGATGATTTTCCGGATCGGTACTTTTGGTGCCGTTACCGGTACCGAGCTCATCCATATTTTAACGTGTTAGCACCGTAATAACTAAATTGAAAACAACCGAATTTTCAACGTGTAGGACGTATGAGTCCTATTTTTATATATTAGGTTATTTAAAATCGTTTTTTTAGGACGGAGTGACCATCCTTACCACGTCATTTTTATTTATGTTTTGATATTCGGTATCTGCTGCTGACACGCGTTTTGCAGACATTAGGTCCCCGCCGCTACGCGCGGACGAAAAATCTACTAGTTCACATCAAAATCACTATCACAACCCCACCCTACTTTTGCACGAAATACCTAAAGTAACATCCTAACAAAAACATAGAAAAGGTATACCAAAGACGAATTTGTATTAGTTCTTTTAGCTCAATAGCATTATTAGTACATGCCAAACAGGGCCGTCTCCGAGAATGATAAAAAAAATTTGGGCCCCGGGCGAAAAAAAATTGGTATAATATAAACTCATCAAATATATATCAAGAAACCACAAATACGGCATGCTAATCATGGGGTTTGAACTCATGACCTCAAGATTATAACCGAAAACATTAACCAATTAATCATATAATCATCTTGTTAACAAAATCGAAGAGTCAATTAATTAAGTGAATTGATAGTTCAAAACAGTTTAGGAAATAAAAAATGCATGAGATTTAGGAAATAAAAATGTAAAGGAAGGGTTTAGAACTCATGACCTTGATTTTCAAATTTGAGTATCTTAACCATTGAACTAGCTTCATTTTATTTTGCTAAAGTCATTTATTAAACATTTAAGATAACAATGCTCATTTAAAAATCTTGACCCTATTTTTTTGTCGGGCCCCATAAACCTTTTGGGCCTTGGCGTCTGCCCGGGCTGCCCAGCCCACTAAGCCGGGCCTAATGCCAAAACTTTGTAAAACTACTCAACCTTAATAGTTCAAAATCAGTAGAATCTCAAACTTATATGGGTGTGCTTGAACACTAAACCAAACATAAAATCAAGGTATGTGAGTATGGTTAAAACCTAAATTTAAACTCAAATTGACTTTAAAATTGAAGCCCTAATTCAAGTCCAAACTACATGATATATGTTTTCTTGAGGTTATATGTGTGTGTATGCACATGGTGTTTGTTGTGGTTCCCTATAGTGAGGTGTTTGGAGGCGGTTATAAAATCTGTTTACCAACTAGTGGGATATACCATGCGTTGCGGGGTGAGGCGGTTATAAAGTTCGATAACGTGGCGAAATTTGATTGGATGTTGTGAGTGATGAGTGAGTGGTGAGTGATGGGCGCCCCTACCAACCTAATAGTTTAAATGTTAAAAGAAAATAAAATAAAATAAAATAAGAGGGGGAAAGTGAACACGCCATAAATGTATGCATCACATACATTGGATTCAACTAACATTGTATGATGAGGAAAGCATGAGTGTCAACTTCTTAAAATAAGAACGATTAGTGTAATTAACAGAGTTAGAATATTTGAAATTCGGGCAAACCACGTAGACAATATTTGTAATCTACTTACTTTACCTTTTGTATTTTAAAGAGAGTGTGAGGAATCGTTGTGGCCCAACACCAAAACTTGATTTAAGTGGCTTGAACTTTGCTTTCATTAGATGTGAAAATAATTAAATTATCACTAATATTGGAAAAAGATAAGATAAGATAAACTCCTACCCTGTAAAATAGAGACAGCATACACTTTACTTTAAATTGTAGAAAGAAATATACAAGCAATTTTAGTACGTTATTTATTATTTAATTCTTATTAAAAAGTAATTTAATAAACAATAGTTTTAACATATATACATTTTAAAATTAATTTTCACTTTTTATTCTGTGTATTTTACTTATTTAATTTTTTACTAATATGATATTTCTCTAATAACCTGTGTTTGTTAAAAAAAAACTGACTACATAACTGTGTTTATTTTTTTTTCTCGGCGTTCTGACATAAATTTTGTTGAACACGGAGTTGCATTCAAAATGCATTATTTTTGGCATTATATGAGTGCCGCACTGTCATGAACGGAACCGACACCGACCGAGAAATATAACAACCCTCCAAAATAATTCCGACACCCTAAAAATATTTAGAATGTCCCAATGTGTCCTAAAATATACCCCGTATACGAAAATAGGCCCCGAATATCTTTATTTTTATTAAATTATTCTATATATTAAAAACACAACCTTGTGAACAGTACAATGATATTTTAGTTTAATTAAAAACCAAGTTTTTAGGGCTGTGGCGGGCCGTGAAGACCTACCCTTGGTCTTACGCGGGCCGCGAGCGAATGGACATGCGGCGCAGCCCGGTGCTGCCACGTGTCTAACACACGTCGAGTCTACAACGGTGAGCTGACCAAGCTAGGCCCTACGGACCCTATGTCGCGGGCCGCGTAAGACCACCCCTAGGTCTACGCGGGGCGCGAGAGATGGACGGATCACAACTATAAATAGGGTCGATCAGTTTCACTTTCAAATCGTTCAGTCTTTCACTTTCTCTCTCAATTTCTACGATGTATACTCGGGCATAATACCCCCCTGAATAACGAAGTTCTGCCTCGTTGTAAGTATCATAACCCCGGTTACGTATTAGATACGCTGCCCGATTGATCCAGGGTTCCGTAATGGCTGTCGTGGTTCTGCCCGACGTAGTCTGATGCGTGTGAAGTGTTATATATATTAGGTGTATATTTTAAGCCCCTTTAACACTTATTTTAGTCAAGTTTTAAGTTTATAAAACACGATATTTCACTAACACTAAACACACGTATGGGCAAGTACACCCATCGTGAGCGTAGTATAGTGTTGGTAAGATACCGAGGTCGTCCAAGGATACAAGAGCTTTTAATACCGGTTTATCCTCAACGTCTAATCAAAATAAAAAGTTTAGAAAAAGGTTTTAAACTAAGAAAAATAAAAACTAACTAAAATGCTGAAAAGTAAAAAAAAAAGAAAAACAGATAGACAAGATGAATCACTTGGTTTCGACTCGTATCTAGTGTAACCTTTGATTATTTCCGCACTTTTGCACATAATTAAGAGATTATCTTAGTTATTGTAGTAGGCCCCTCTTTTGAAGGTGACGTTACCCTCACCCCAGTAGTTTGAGTCAGCAAGGATACAATCCTAAAAGGGTGGATTATTGGAAGATAATTAATTAAGTTATTAATGCAATATTATGGTAGGCCCCTCTTTTGGAGGTGACGTTACCCTCGACTAAGTAGTCTGAGTCAGCAGGGATACAGTCCTAAATAGCCGGGTTATAGTATTAATAGTAGTTAACTTATGAGGGGATCAAAGAGTTTGGACCCCCGCCATCCAATACCGTGAAGCATTGAAGGAGGTCCTACTAAATTTGACCCAGGTCCATTGCAGGACCTCTAAACGCTGAACAATGACAAGACCTTTACCAAACCGTTCCCTTAACCCCCGACCAGGTAGCCAACATACCTCCATATAGACCGTGGAGATATGAATGGTGAAAATCTTTTATTTTATATAGACAGTAAAATAATGCCAAGACACCACGGACAAACGATAAGGAAAGATCACCTTCAACATAAGCAACTAGTTATTAAAGTCATTAATACAAAACCAAATAAAAAGTGCAAAAGATTAGAAATAAAAAGTATTACACTAGACACTTTGTCTTCACCAAGTGATGTAAGAGACTTAGGCAAACATGGCCTTGATTGTCAAGAACTCTTACGATAAATCTTGGATCCTGAGACGACTCACACACTCTACGATGGACAATGGATGATGGTGGTGGATGATGGTGTTATGGTGGTGGTGGGTGGTGGGTGAAGTGTGAGAGAGGTGGTGTGCCAAGGGATGGTTTGAGCTTGAGCCAAGCACTTCTATTTATAGGCTGAACAGAAGCTCGGGCACGGCCCCGTGTCCAGTGGGCACGACCCCGTGTCCACATCCTCTATTTCTTCATTAAATGCAGCTTTGTCTTATTAGTTGACCACGCCCTCGTGTCCGCTGAGCACGACCCCGTGTGCAGAAGAATCTTTGTACTATGAAGATTTGCCTGGATTGTGCGAATCTTATAGTTGACCTCGGCCCCGTGCCCGCTGAGCACGGCCCCGTGGTGGGCAATAGAAGCTTCTATCACTTTGTCTTTTCTGCTGACACTTGGGCACGCCCCCGTGCTGGCTGAGCACGGGGCGTGTTCAGGCCTCTGATCTCTTGTTTTGCTTGGGAAGATGCTGTTGTGGGGTCGGGCACGCCATGTCTTGCCCCTTTTCTTGTATTTATGTTAGATTTTGGTGTCTTTTTGCTTCTTTTGTTAATTTGAGCTCATTTAATCCTGAAAATACAAAAGGAAGACAAAAGCACACTTTTTCCAACATTAGTACTAAAAAAGGGTTAGTTTTATGCCTCATTTGATGAAATTTATATGTTAATATTTGAACACATCAAATACCCCCACACTTGAATCTTTGCTTGTCCTCAAGCAAAACTCTTTAATATGTGGCTATTTACACTCACAAATGGAATGGGTAGAAAAGAAGGTTTTGGGCTTGTCGTAGAGTGTCGGGATTTCCAAGATTCTTTATTTAATTTTATTTTTATTTATTTACAATCCTATTCGTCATGATTTATTAAAAACTTTTCATAAGATAAATTACTTATTAGGGCATAACATGCCTTTGTAAAATTCTATTTATATACAAGTTCACATACCTCACGGGGATCACTCAACACTCGGCCGAAAATGTATTTTTGTGGATCACTCGAGAGCGGCATGGAACTTACTCCTACCATAGGCTTGCCAAGCAATCAATCCTCCTCCTTTTTAACTTATATACCTTTGTAAATATCAAGAGGACTTTGTGGGTTAAGGGTTAGGCTTGGGTTAAAGGTAGGTGGTTGGGTTGGTGGTTAGTGGTTAGTAGAAAAAGGGCGAAAAGCGTAACAAGTGTCGGTTTTCGTAAGACTTTCTATTTTCATAACTTTTATTTTGATGAAGCTATTTATTCAAACAAAGTTATTTTTTATTTTTTTATTTTTTTTATGAACTTGTTTGTTTATTTTCTTTTGCTTCATCATCAACAAAATAAATATATTTTTTTTTTTTGAAAAGTCATATGAAGAACCGAACTTGTTACTAAAACAAAGGGTTAAAAATAAAAAAAGTTTTGGTGGGTAAAAAGGGTTTTTGGTTTGGGTTATGAAATGAAAAGGTTTAGGCTCAAAGGGGCTAACTAGGGGGATTTTGGGTAGGTGGTAAAAAAAAAAGAAAAATAATGGTGTAGAAATAAAAAGGTTAGTCCTAATGCCTCCATCATTTACTTACTCGGGTTTAAGTTGGTAAGGATTGGGAATGTATCGTCATGGCAAGTTCTAGAGTCGTAAGAACCAAGCGGCTATTCACACAAGAAACGAAAAATGAGCGTTTAGTCAAATGATATGTAAGTGTATGCTCAATAAAGGCTCAAAACTCACTTTTGTGGGAATGAGTTTTTATGTGATCAAGTATATATAATCAAATTTTAACTAAGCTTGTCATGCATTTTCATAATTTTCTTATGTTGGTTCTTTTTATCACGACGCTATCGGTTGTAAATTCGTAAAAATATAACCTTTTTAAGAACTTGAATTTCCCGAGTTAAACCTAGACAAGTAAAAAAAGAAAATGAAAAAAATTTTTGAAAAAAATTTGGGGTGATTAGCGGTTCCAATAGAGTTTTGTGTAAGGCTTGTATTTAGGACTTGCGAGATTCAAGGTTTTAGCATCCCCCCACACTTAAATTACACATTGTCCTCAATGTGTCCCAAAAATAAGTTTTTAGGTTGACTGAATGTGTAAAAAGGTGTAAAAAGCAAAAAATTTGTGTTACTAGGCGCTGAACACGGCCCCGTGTGATCCGGGCAGGGCCCCGTGTTCAAGTGCCAGTAACAAAATTGAAACAAGAGAAACAGAAGTCTGGACACGGGGGCGTGTTGGGTGACCACGGCCCGTGTCCAGTTACCTGAACTGGGTCTTTTTCTGCAGACTGTGCAGCACGGGGCCGTGTTGGGTGGACACGGCCCGTGCCGAGCTTACTGTAAAATAAGAAATTTGTCGGACAGTTCTGTTTTCCTGTATGGAGTGCTGGTTCAAGTTTCCCTTGCATCCTTTGCCATCTCAAGTGTGTTTTATTCCTGAAAATTAAAACTAACTAGAAAACAGGAAAATTAATCTAAACTAAACTAAGGATAGTTCCGTGGAATGCCTCCATGGTGCGCCACGTTTATAAGGGTCCTTGGCTAGACCCAAAGCCTGGTTATATGTTACCCAAGTGGGATGTATTGCATCCCATGTTACACCGTCGGAGAGCGTCATCCAAGCTTGAGTCTATGACCTTCATGTAGTTGACCGGATCTTCTTCCTCTACTTTCTTTCCACATTCAAATTTTACTTCCTCATCCCCAAACTTCGATGTTAAAGTTCCGTCATTCATATCCACCACTGCTTGGGCGGTGGCTAGAAATGGCCTCCAGAGGATGAGAGGGACATCGGTGTCTTCTTCCATGTCTAGGATGACAAAGTCGGTTGGAAAGACGAAATTGTCAACCTTGACTAGCATATTTTCAGCGACACCTTGTGGAAATTTGACGGACCTGTCGGCGAGTTGTATGCTCATCTTTGTAGGGCTTGTTGTTCCTAGGCCGAGTCGCTTGAACATTGACGTGGGCATGAGGTTGATGCTAGCCCCAAGATCGGCTAAAGCATTACGGACGGGGGACTTCCCAATTGAGCAAGGGATTGTGAAGCTCCCGATGTCGATTTTCTTTTGTGGAAGTTTGTTGAGTACTAAAGCTGAGCATTCTTCGCCTAAGTTAACTAATTGCAATGATTCAATTTTCCTTTTGTGAGTGAGGAAATCCCTCATGAATTTTGCATATTTAGGCATTTGGGTAAGGACCTCAATAAAAGGAATATTAACATGCAATTGTTTTAGTAAACTTTCGAACTTTGCGAATTGCTCATCGGTCTTTTGACGATTTAACCTACCGGGGTACGGAATCGGATGAGTCTTGGTGGGCTCTTGATTTGTTGAAGGAGCCTTTTCTGGTTGAGGTGTGGGAGAAGTAGTGTTTTGGCGTTGACTTCCTTCAATTGGTGGTAAGGGCTCATCCTCGGGACCCACGGTTCGGTTTCTCAACGTGATGAGGTGTACTTACGCCTTTGGGTTGGTTTCGGTATTACTTGGTAACGCGCCTTGTGGTCTCTCGGAGAAATTTTGAGCTAGTTGATTTAATTGTTTTTCAACGTTTTGAATGCTAGCTTGTTGATTTCTAAAATTCGATTCCAATTGTTGAAATCGATCCGAGTTTTTCTTTTCGGTGTCGGAGATGAGGCGAGATAGGGTATCTTCAAGCCTTTCTCTTCCACCTTGTTGTTGAGAGAAATTTTGTGGTTGTTGAAAATTAGTTCGTTGGTTTTGTTGGTTACTAATATTGCCGGGATCTCTCCAACCAAGATTTGGGTGGTTACGCCATCCTTGGTTGTAGGTACCCGTTGGAGGACCCGACGGGCTAGGTCTATTATCAATGTAGTTTACCGTTTCCGCTTGTTCATCTATTTCTTTCATACAACTCCAATTTTCATGTGACCCACCACAACCTTCACAAGTCATAACCGAGGCCGTTTTTGTCATTTCTAGCCTTTTGATTTTCGAAGAGAGGGCCTCGATTTGGGCTTGTAAAGAGGTGCTTTCATCAACCTTATGGGCGCCCGGGGCAATAGATTTATTACCTCGGCGAGTGTGCCATTGAAAATTGGTTTGAGCAATTTCCTCAATTTGATTATATATTTCATTTGGGCGACGATTACCTAAAAGTCCCCCGGAGCTTGAATCAAGTGTTTGTCTTGTGTGTGGCAACAACCCATTGTAGAAAGTGGATACTTGTTGCCATACCGCTAGACCGTGATGAGGACACTTTCTTAGAAGCTCCTTGAACCTTTCCCAAGTTTCATATAAGGATTCCCCATCCTCTTGTGAGTATGTAATTTCAGTCATTAATTTAGCCGTTTTAGCAGGAGGGAAATACTTATATAGAAACTTTTGGGCTAGTTCATCCCAGGTGTTTACCGAGCCAACTGGGAGGGTGTTAAGCCAAGCCTTAGCTCGGTCTTTTAGTGAAAATGGAAACATCCTAAGGCGAATGGCGTCGTTTGATGCTCCATTGATCCGAAAAGTATCACATATTTCCAAGAAATTAGTAATATGTAGATGGGGATCCTCGTTCGCAAGCCCATGAAAGGTTGCGGAGTTTTGGAGCATTTGTATCAAATGCAGCTGAAGTTCGAAGTTGTTGGCTTCGACATTCGGTGCATTGATAGCGGCGCCGAGATTGCCTACGGTGGGCCGTAGGTAATCCATTAGGGTACGTTGGTCCGCCATTGGAAGTGGGTCCCCCGAAGCTTTCTCTTGATTTTTAGCTTTAAGTATTTTTCTGAGAAAGAGTTCGGGTTCTTCTAGGGGTTCTTTTATGTCTCTACTAGAACTGGAGCTCATGCACTACGTAGGAGGGTCAAATGAGGCACCTGGGTTCCAAGTCCTGCAATAAAAACAGAAAAGAACGTTGGTCAGAATGTTCACCACGGCCCCGTGCTCAGTGGACACGGCCCGTGGTCAGAGGTATAGTAATTGTTTTCCGGATCCCTGTTACTGGGAGTTGGACACGGCCCCGTGTTGCACCGACACGGCCCCGTGCTCAGCTCTCTGTAACTCAGAAAATAAAAACTGCCAGTGATGATGCTAGGCACGGCCCGTGTCTGACCAGGCACGGCCCGTGCTGAGCTCTGCAGAAGCTGAAAAATTAAAAAAAAAATCCTAAAAAAATGAAAAATAAGAAAAACGATTAGGCCGCTGATTCCTAACTTTCTTAAAATCCTTGTGTCCCCGGCAACGGCGCCAAAAACTTGATGCGTGTGGAGTGTTATATATATTAGGTGTATATTTTAAGCCCCTTTAACACTTATTTTAGCCAAGTTTTAAATTTATAAAACACGATATTTCACTAACACTAAACACACTGTTGGATCGTTGTCGTGACCCTAAAAGTCAGTTAAGGCAGTTCATCTTCAAATACGAGGGCGGAATCAACATAAACGAAGTCAAAAACAACTTGTATCCTTTTAACTTTCTTTATATTACTGATTGTGAGCTTTTACAATGTATTCTGACAAAAATTCGGCAGCACCTTCGCTCACACACACATACCTCTAGTTTGAAATGAACATAGCACTCTCCTATTTATAGTAGTGACCCTCTAGTTTGAAGGTGACACAACCTGCTTCAAACTAGACCCTGTTCAAACTAGACCATCTTCAAACTAGACCCTGTTCAAACTAGACCCTGTTCAAACGGTCAGCTTTGACATAAGACTCAATAAGACGTAGTCAGCAGACATTCAATGCACCAACAGACTCCCCCTTGGATGTTGACGAAGTCTTCGGCGTAGAGTCTTTAGTCTTTGTCTCTTTCCAAATTTGTCTGACAATGCAAGCATCCTATCAATCTCTATCTTCTTTGATCAGCTTCTATCTTAAAATGTTATACCAGGATCTATCTCTGGCTCTCTCTTTCTTTAGGCTCCCCCTTTCATCAAGCTTCCGTGCTTTAAGGATCAACACCTAGCTTTCCAGCTACAACCTCCTCCTAACTTTCAGCTTGTCTTCAGACTCCCCCTTAGACTCTGCTCTCGGGATCGTAGTCTGGAATCTCATCTGCAATCACTCAAACATTTATAAGTAACAGCATTTCAAATTTTAGCTATCCAGGAATTGTAACTTGGCTCACTCAACTTTCTAAAACAAACTATTTTCAAGAAATTTGGCAGTTTCATCGAATCAAATCGGAAACTAGCTCTATAACAGTATAAGCATCCAAATCCCCCACAGTTAATCATCCAAGTCCAACTTAATGACCTTGGAGATATCACAAACTGTTTTGATTTTTGATTTTAATTCAAGTTTCAATTTAATGAACTTGTTTTATTTTCAGAAACACAATCAGCTTACTTAGATTTTGAAACTCAGCACTCAGACATCGGTTGTCGAAAATAAAGCAGAAATCAAAATCTTTTTTGTATTCTCTGAAAACATAAAGCAATAAAGAAATATGTACAAGCATATTTACAGATAATATTTTTGTTTGAGAATGCGTCAGAGGATCATATCAGTTTCTGACAAGTCACAAGTACCGTTGAGCTTAATTTCACTTTAAGAATTAAACAATTCACTTAGATTGTCGATATACTTGTCCACTTAATTTTTCATACAAATTTCAACTGATTCAGGATACGAATTAGGTATTTTAAGAACTTAAACTCATTCATGTGTCCCACCTCTTGAATATACTCCCGTATCCAGATCCCAATATTCAGTCTTACAGGCAATTATAACACAAATGATATCTGTAAGGGGTTAATAAATTATGAAGAATCATGAGAGCTCAGGTCAGAACCATCGTTCAGCAGAGAGATCATGACTCAACTTGTGGGTGTGTCCCCTTTAGAGGATCTTTTTTACAACAGCATTGCTAAGCAATTTTATTGTCTTATAATATATGCTGAGGGTGATGCTATATTTCAAGCATTTGCGGAAAGTATTATTCGAGGACTAGGTCAGAACTTCCATTCAGCAGAAGTCCCGAAATAATACCCCAGATATCACTGAGTATAAAAACCTATATATCAGAATACAAGACCTTTCAAACGAGATTTCAGGGGTTACCTATATATCCAAGTAGTGTTCCCCACAAAATAAGTAAGTGTTTGAATTTAGGTTTATATCCCGAAAAAGTTTACTAAATGTATAAAAATCTACCGACACATCCACGGTGAGATCGTTTAACACATTTAAACTTTCCAATTCTTTAGCGTACTGTAACTGTCTACTGATGTACTATCATTGCCTCTTTTTACGCAAAACTCAATTTTTAAATTTTTATCATGTTTTTGACTTTTTCAAATTTTTAAATGTTTTTGTATTTTCTAATGACAATTTTTCTCCCCCTAAAATGCAAAACCATATAAAGAAAATTTGACAACCAACACTGATAGCTTTGTCTCGCCATCCATTTTCTGCTTCACATGCACTGATTTGCAGAAAATATAACATACCCCCATGATTTACAACCCATTGATCTTAACAGTTTGAAAACCGTTTTTCAATCTGATGAAAGTAATCATGTTTGTTCAGCCGTGAGGGTTTCGGCGTATTCAATCAACACTCCCCCTTACAACAAACTATTTTCCCATAATGATTTCAAAACACTTAAGTTTGTTTTAATCAGAATGGTTTTTTTTCGGAAAAATTAGTTTGTTTACCCATCTCTTATGAGTTCGGGGTCATCATATCACCTTGTTCTCTTTTAACCGTTTTGAAAATCTAACATTATAAGGATTCTATCAACACAAACACTTGTAGGAAATCAAGTACAACTTAATGTCCCTGATTTACCACATGTAAGACGAAATATCACAGTTACCATCCTGTGAATTTCTCAAGAATGATGCCGATACCTGCTTCACACTTACCAACCTGGAAGCTCCGGCAAGTCAGGAATTCAACCAACAGATTTTGACACCCAAGCCTGACCAGCCTTAGGTGCATTTTGAGCTTTTCTCTTTTCTTCATAAAATTCTTTCACTCCTTTTTCCTTACCATCAGCCATCTTACTAAAAATATGTTCAACATTGCTATTAAACATTTTTCTAGTTTCAACACCTTTTGATTTTAGGTTTGCGGCTTGTAATGGTGGAAAGTTCTCATCATTCATTAACAGAACTGTTTCTTCCCTTTTTACCTCAACTTGTGGCTCCTCTGATTTTGTGGAATCAGATTCATTGCCCGAACTTGGCTTATCTGACTTGGATGAGCCAGATTCATCGCCAATAACTTTCTTTTTCCTTTTGTTTGTCCTCAGATTTGCATCTGAAGAATTCGATTTGCTTGACTTTGCCGTCGAGTGAATCGATTCATCAGAACTCTTATTCGAACCAACCGGTGAAACTGAAGACAAAATCCTTTCCAAATACTCTCTCGCCTTCTTCCTCTTTTTCCTCAGTCTGTCTTTTTGCCCCTGCGAAAGCTTCACTTTCTGTTCTAGAACCTTCTGTTCTTTGGGCTTGACATTGACTGGTTTCTTCACCGTTCTCTGAGATTCAACCCTTGATCTTCCCATCGATCTCCTTGGGCAATCTCTGGCAATATGTCCTCTGATATGGCAATTATAGCATCTTCTTGTTTCATAATTCCAATTCTGGCAGTTAACAGCAATGTGTCCTCTAACACCACAGGTGTAGCACACTCTGTTATCGTACCATCCACTTCTGTCAGTCCAAACCTTCAAATCATAACATTGTTTGGCTTGGTGATAATCATTTCTCCTCTTCAATGCTGGATTTGTCTTTTGAGCACTGTGATCAAACCTGCACCACTTATTACCAACATTTTGTGAGTTTTCATTTTTAAATTTTTGTGATTTTTGATAATGATTGGATGATTTATCTGATGAGCTTTTATTTTCAATTTTAGAATTTTTCAAATTTTTATCTTTTTGTTTCTGTTCTACACTCTTCTTAACAGGTTTTTGTTTAGAACATTCACCTGTTTCAGTAGATTGCAAAACAGTATTTTTAAATTTTTCTTGTAAATCTAAAAATATTTTTCTTTTCTTTTCTTTTTCATTTTCATCATCAGCTTTATCATCACAATCTTCAATTTTGACTTTGTCAAAATTTGTGACATTGTCACTTATTGGAACAGAATTGATCTGTTTTGGACAAACATGTGAAGTAGAATTCACAAAACCTTTCAATTTATTTTCAAGCTCTTTGATTTTAATCCGAGCTTTTTCAGCTTCTTTTTCAAGCTGAATGATTTTAGCAAGATGAGAATTGATTTCAATTTGTTTTCCAAGATTATCTTTACCAAAAATATCTCTCTCATCTTCTAAAATCTTGATTTGATTTTGAAAATCTTTTTCAATTTTTAATTTTTCATTTTTAAACTCTTTTTCTTTTTCTTTCAAAACTTTGTTTTCCAATGTCAAACTGTCCACATCACTCAACAGTTTGACATTTTCAGTTTTCAGTTTTTCACAGTTCAAACGCAACTCCAAAATCTGTTCATCATCAGCTTTCTTTTCAACTTTCAAAATCTGAATATCTTCAATCTGTTTCTTCTCTTTCTGAACAATCTCTTTCTTAATCACTGGTTCAGATTTCTCAGATACAGCCTTTTCAGATTCTTCTTTCTTTGAAATTACTTCCTCAAAACTCTGCTGTTTTTCTGTAACATTTTCTTGTACAACTTCTTCAGTCATCACAACTTCACGTTTTGTTTGACTTAAAATCTGCTCCTCCTCAGAATCTGAATCGCCATGATCAAATATTGGCATGTTTTTAGCTTCTTGATCATCATTTACTGCCAACTGATTACCAGTAGCAACTTCATCATCATGATCACCAGCATTACTAGGATCTGCTTCAGGCATCTGATCCCCATCATCTCCAGTGAATTTCCTAGGCTTCAGGCACTGACAACTCCTGTCCTGAACACTCCCTGCTCCACAGTCACAAAAAAACCTACTTGATCGAGAGTAGACAACACGATGTCCTCGATGACAGACATCTGCACAAACAGAACAACAACCTTTTGAATCGGTCAGATCACATGTATAACAGAAATACCAGTGTTGTTCCATAAAATTACTCCCACTGATCGTAAATGTACAAACTTTAGAAGCAAGGACTTTTTCACTGTTACTATCATGATCAACCTTACTGCTTGACATCTTCAATTACCTGAGATATTCAACAAATACTTAGAAATATTCTTGAATTTGAAAGATGACAGATTCAAACGGAATCTGTTCAAACGAAATTGTTCAAACTGTATTATGTCTTTCAAACGAAATGGCTCTTCTCAAACGAAATATGTTATTCCGTTTGAGACAACACTAATCAAGTTTCAAACGAAAACTAGTTTCAAACGTGATGACACTTTCAAACTTGATGTCAATTTCAAACTTGATGTCACGTTCAAACTTGATGTCAATTTCAAACTTGATGTCACGTTCAAACTTGATGTCAATTTCAAACAGGAACCACTTTCAAACTTGAAGCCAGTTTCAAACAGGAACCACTTTCAAACTGGAGGGTGTCAGTTTCAAACGGGAGGTGTCATTTTCAAACTGGAGGGTGTCAGTTTCAAACAGAAGGTGTCATTTTCAAACTGGAGGGTGTCAGTTTCAAACAGGAGGTGTCATTTTCAAACTGGAGGGTGTCAGTTCAAACTAGATGACATCAGCATTTCACGAACATTTTCAAACGGTCAGGTTGATTTCTATCAGTTTTAAGTCGAATTATGGTTCAAAACTTTCAAGGATTTGTTATATATATGTTTCGCCTGTTATATGAACGTTTTAGACCATATTAACCGTGAAATATGTCCGAATCAGAAAAATATGAAAGAAAGTGAGTAGAAGATAGAAAATCCAGTAGAATCAAGCTGAATTTGGTATGAACTCCTTGTCCTGAGCTCTGATACCACTTGTTGGATCATTGTCGTGACCCTAAAAGTCAGTTAAGGCAGTTCATCTTCAAATACGAGGGCGGAATCAACATAAACGAAGTCAAAAACAGCTTGTATCCTTTTAACTTTCTTTATATTACTGATTGTGAGCTTTTACAATGTATTCTGACAAAAATTCGGCAGCACCTTCGCTCACACACACATACCTCTAGTTTGAAATGAACATAGCACTCTCCTATTTATAGTAGTGACCCTCTAGTTTGAAGGTGACACAACCTGCTTCAAACTAGACCCTGTTCAAACTAGACCCTGTTCAAACTAGACCCTGTTCAAACGGTTAGCTTTGACATAAGACTCAATAAGACGTAGTCAGCAGACATTCAATGCACCAACACACACATATGGGCAAGTGCACCCATCGTGAGCGTAGTATAGTGTTGGTAAGATACCGAGGTCGTCCAAGGACACAAGAGCTTTTAATACCGGTTTATCCTCAACGTCTAATCAAAATAAAAAGTTTAGAAAAAGGTTTTAAACTAAGAAAAATAAAAACTAACTAAAATGCTGAAAAGTAAAATAAAAAGAAAAACAGATAGACAAGATGAATCACTTGGTTCCGACTCGTATCTAGTGTAACCTTTGATTATTTCCGCACTTTTGCACATAATTAAGAGATTATCTTAGTTATTGTAGTAGGCCCCTCTTTTGAAGGTGACGTTACCCTCACCCCAGTAGTTTGAGTCAGCAAGGATACAATCCTAAAAGGGTGGATTATTGGAAGATAATTAATTAAGTTATTAATGCAATATTATGGTAGGCCCCTCTTTTGGAGGTGACGTTACCCTCGACTAAGTAGTCTGAGTCAGCAGGGATACAGTCCTAAATAGCCGGGTTTTAGTATTAATTGTAGTTAACTTATGAGGGGATCAAAGAGTTTGGACCCCCGCCATCCAATACCGTGAAGCATTGAAGGAGGTCCTACTAAATTTGACCCAGGTCCATTGCAGGACCTCTAAACGCTGAACAATGGCAAGACCTTTACCAAACCGTTCCCTTAACCCCCGACCAGGTAGACAACATACCTCCATATAGGCCGTGGAGATATGAATGGTGAAAATCTTTTATTTTATATAGACAGTAAAATAATGCCAAGACACCACGGACAAATGATAAGGAAAGATCACCTTCAACATAAGCAACTAGTTATTAAAGTCATTAATACAAAACCAAATAAAAAGTGCAAAAGATTAGAAATAAAAAGTATTACACTAGACACTTTGTCTTCATCAAGTGATGTAAGAGACTTAGGCAAACATGGCCTTGATTGTCAAGAACTCTTACGATAAATCTTGGATCCCGAGACGACTCACACACTCTACGATGGACAATGGATGATGGTGGTGGATGATGGTGTTATGGTGGTGGTGGGTGGTGGGTGAAGTGTGAGAGAGGTGGTGTGCCAAGGGATGGTTTGAGCTTGAGCCAAACATTTCTATTTATAGGCTGAACATAAGCTCGGGCACGGCCCCGTGTCCAGTGGGCACGGCCCCGTGCCCACATCCTCTCTTTCTTCATTAAATGCAGCTTTGTCTTATTAGTTGACCACGCCCCCGTGTCCGCTGAGCACGACCCCGTGTGCAGAAGAATCTTTGTAGTATGAAGATTTGCCTGGATTGTGCGAATCTTATAGTTGACCACGACCCCGTGCCCGTTGAGCACGGCCCCATGGTGGGCAATAGAAGCTTCTATCACTTTGTCTTTTCTGCTGACACTTGGGCACGCCTCCGTGCTGGCTGAGCACAGGGCGTGTTCAGGCCTCTGGTCTCTTGTTTTGCTTGGGAAGATGCTGTTGTGGGGTCGGGCACGCCATGTCTTGCTCCTTTTCTTGTATTTATGTTAGATTTTGGTGTCTTTTTGCTTCTTTTGTTAATTTGAGCTCATTTAATCCTGAAAATACAAAAGGAAGACAAAAGCACACTTTTTCCAACATTAGTACTAAAAAAGGGTTAGTTTTATGCCTCATTTTATGAAATTTATATGTTAATATTTGAACACATCATAGTCGTTGGAATGCCGTCTCGGGGAGGGTATTACTAATGTAAATATTGGGTTATTACACTAACGCGTGTGCATTTGTGTAATTAATAGATAATCACCAGGAAATCCTAAAGGAAAACCCTAAGACAACAATGTGAGTAATCCTCCTTTTTGCAAATTGTTTTTACAAAACCTTATATAATTAACATTATATTAAACAGTGATTGAGTATTTGTATTCTACAATTATTGTCGGTATGTTGGGGTTTTGTATACAAAATTTGTTACTACATTGTGAGTAGTAACATGACCACAAGTCGGGTTGACAGTACCGTGGGTGGTAATTAAAGTAGACGGAAACAAATGTAATTGCGCGATCGCCCTCAATACTGTACAATGGTTTTACTTATCTTGATTAAACTGGGATTCACTCACCAGTATTTCTCACTGACAAAATGTTTTTAAACGCGTTTCAGGTAATAAAATGTGAAAGCCAAATAGAAGCCAGCTGGACAGCACTGAAGACTTGGAAAAGTGACTATAAAGTTACATAAAATAAAGAGATGTTTTATTTAAATAAAATAGGGTTTATCCCTATGAAAAATGTGTGTATTTGAAACTTGGGATCTTCCCATGTGTTTAATATATTAAAAGCGTGATATTTTACTCTGATAAAATATTTCCTAACTACGATCCTGATGAAATTTCCACTACCAAAATGATAAACACCGATACCACTGAAATTGGTCACGGCCGCCCGTTCCCGGATAATTAGGGGACGAGGGTAGCGACAAGAAACATCGGTACCGGTAGTAGTAATTGTTTTTTGGCATCTGATCGATTTATGTGCGACTTCAGCTTTTGGGTTACATGCCAAACAAATTTTTTTATGTGATGAGACCCTTATAAATAAACTTTTCATTTGTACCGTAAAGTATACCGATAACTTTTGAATTGAGTTTTGTTTAAAACAGTGTATTATTTTGTATCGTAAAATATAGTGAATGCTGGTACCATGTTGGTAATGAAATGAACCGAACCGCGATACCAATTGAATATTATTGGTACTGGTATTGGTATCATCGGTACCGTTGTCTGTATTATTTTTTTATATATTTGTTTTTTTTTTCCGAATATAATGTTTTATAAACTTCAGGACATAGCATTGCGACACACTTATTTTTATTTGCATTTCGATATAAATTTTATTCAAAACCTAAATCACCATTGGTACGGACATAACCCACACGTTTTATTTATATATTAATTAAAAAGTAATAGAAAATATTAATATAACTTATATATGTACATGGTTTTAGTTAGGGATGACAAATAACCTGAGTCTGACGGGTTATCAGAAACCCGAAACATTCAGGACAAGTATTTATATGTGGGATCAGTTATGAGTTGAAAAAAATTAATTTCATAGGTATAAGACGAGTATGGGATTAGATGATACCCAATCTAATTATCTGAAACTATATATTCTTTTACCAGAACCACATATACCCGAATCATCATCTGCTCGAATAGTTTTAATGTTAACTTTTATTTTTTGTTATTTCTTACCTAACTAGTATTTTTGCCTGCCGCGCGTTGCGGCAACACGCGGCGGGTGGGAACATATAATAAGGCAATACATGATTCATAAAACGCAATGTGTAATAGACAATTAAAAAGAATGTAAAACGTAATGCAAAAAACACATTTACAAAAAAAAGAGTAACCTGGCACTCCCCCATTGGTCCAACCAAATTACGATTTTATCTCCGCTTTAAAATTATGATTTTCTCATCACTTCAAAATTACGTTGTGAGTTGCTGCAGCGCGTGGTGGATGGAAACGTGTAGTAAGAGAATACACGATTCATAAAACGCAGTGTGTAAAATACAATTACAAAAAGCGCAAAACACAATGCATAAAAGACAATTAAAAAAAGTGTAAAACACAATGCTTAAGATATTTCATGCAATGATATCTGCAAAAGTAGAAGTAGTAGTCTAGGGGTTACAATTGTAATTTTTTAAAGTGGGCAATGTAAAAATGGAGTAATGGTGCAGAGATAAAAGCGCAAAGTCTAAAAAAGGCAAATTGTAAAAGCAGATGGATGGTGGTGAAAATGTGTAAAAGATGAAGGAGTGGTTGTGAAAAAATAAAAGTAAAGGAATGTGGCGTAAATGCATAAAAGTTGAGAGGGTAATGGTGAAAAAGCAAAATAGAAGGATGGCAATGTTTGAAAGATGAAGGTGTAGTTATGGAATTTCAACATTATATGGTGGTAACGCTTTCTTCTTTCTATAAATATATTCATAATCAAGTGTCCTACTATAATCTTTTGTTATAGGTTTCGGTTTATAATTCCAGTTATCCTAAAAACCTTAACAATAACCGAGTTAACAAACCTTAACAATAACCGAGTTGACATAACTAATTACAAGAAAATGTTCAACCTAACTATTGTTTATATAATTATTCAATATTATTCTACTCACTCAATATAAATCTTAAAGCTTGGAGTCAATTATTGATAATGCCCACACGCGTTGCGGCGTGGGTTCATCGCAAACATCGAATGGATTAATCCAAACGTTATGTGATGCGTTAACCATATGAAAACGCACGTTTTGACGTATCCGGTTGAACTCAATGTAACCTATATAATCATTGCAATTGGATCAAAACGTAGATTAAATCGAATTTATACCATACAACCATAACATATTATATGCGACCAGACTTAATCGAATTTATACCGTGAAGTCAAAATTTATTATATGCGATCCGTATACCAAATAAAGCATGAAAGTGTACATCAAATTTCCATCAAAACATAGAGAAACTCGATTTTTTAAGAAAAAGTATACCAATTTTATGTCAAAATGTTGACAAAGGGGCTGTTTGTTTACCTCTTAATGAGCCTCTTAATGGTTTAGACCTCTTACTGATTCAGCACTTAATGGTTCAGATTGTTTGTTTCGCAAGTAGATGTCTGAATGATTAAGACATTTGCCTTTGAATGGTTAAGCATTATACTAAGTCTAAATGGTTAAGACCTCTAATCTGAATTGGTCAAACATTTGCCTCTAAACGGTTAAGCATTATACTGGCTCTTAATGTTTCAGACCTCTTACTGGTTCAGCACTTAACCATTCAGAAGTTGACAAACTGCCCCAAACTCGAATATTGTACCGATTATGTAGCATGACTATGTATAATTTATTATCGACCATTTACGTTAAAACGTGGACCAACTGAATTTTTGACCCGATTCGTTTTAAAAAAAATCACGCCGAAACGTACATAAAAAGTAAGCATGAAAATGTATTATAAATGAAAACAAAATTTGCGTCGATAAACTCGAATTTATACCAACACGTATATAAAAAAGCACGCAATAGCTTGAATTTTTTTTAAGTTAACGAATGAAGATATTGTAGAATAATTAGATTATATATAATTTTGAAGGGGTCAAAGTCACAGTTTACAAAGTTCATAAAAGTTAAGGGGTTGAAAATTACCTTCCTAAACTTAGGGGGGGGGGGGGGGGGGGGGGGAATAAGATTTCACAAAGTTGGGGGGTCAAACGGAAACTACCAACGTTGGGTCAAAAAGACAAGTACCAAATGTAGCCCGCACTTCGCGTCGTGAAACATACGCTAAACTTAACGATTGAGGCGGTGACACTAACGTGGGTAAGCACAAAAGGACGTATAAAATTAACGTTGCGGCGTATACAGGATAAAAGACAATTATGTAATGGAACACATGTTTATTGGTCGATGACGATCTTATTTTTAACGGTACCCGCACATTGCGACTGGGGATTGATTAAAAGAAAAAAAGTGTATGAATTTGTGACAGATCGGTTCAGCATAAATATTTCATAAAACTAATCTAGTAGAAAGAATTATAAGAGAAGGAAAAAAAAAAATAAAAAAAATAAAAAAAACCATGTGCAAGCAAAAGGTATCGAACCCGAGACAAAGAGCTTTACTACCATGGCATCAACCAGCTCCACTACTTACCTTTTTGTGTAAAACTTTAGAATCAAACATACTTAAATTGCAAAGTTGAGGGGTGGATGTCGATGGCCTTTGCCACCGACTTTCTACTTTAAGTAAGAGTATAATAGAATAACACTCCATTATATTATATTACAGTATATTCATTACGTATGAACTTTTCGAGATATGTATTTTGTGATGTTATTTATATTTGTATGCTATGAACTATAAAATAATCAAAATATTAAGATATTTTAACAATTTTATGATGATGATAATATGTACATTATCATCATTATACTCGTTAAATTCCACTAATAACAAAGCTAAGGTAGGGTTTAAGAAGGGTAAGATGTAGACAGTCTTATCTCTACCCCGTAGAATAGAGAGTCTGCTTCCAGTGAGGCCCCGATTCGCTATGTACGTTATTAGTCATGTTTTAATTTATTATATTGTTTTTAAGAACATTAAATGATATCAAAATTATAATGAAAATAAAAAAATGCACTTGAAAATCTCAATGATATTTTTAACAAACTCATCGGTGTATACGATATTTATGAGTATGTGTCACGGCCCCGACCCGGTTTGACCCGTTTCAGGAGCCGCGGGACAGAAAATCCCGTGGTATTTAATTAACAGCGGAAGTTTTCTTCATGATCTTTTTAAAACTGAAATATTTCCCGATTATTTTATTTCACAATTTGGGATAAAAGCCAGTAATTTACAATCATATGAGTTCTCTGAGAAATCTTTATTTTTCAAAACATGTTTCTTTATTTTATATTGAGCCACTTCCTTAAGCTTGTAGTGCTTCACGGCACTTTTCCTGAATTACAACAGATCACCTGAAACATGTTTGAAAAAGGTTTTGTCAGCGGGAAATACTGGTGAATCATTCATTTTGCTAAAACGACTTGTTTGTTATAATTTACAGTATTAAGAGCGATTACAATGTTTATGATATCAAACCATCTACCCACGGTATTTTGTCACTCGACCCATTGGCCCTCCCGTTGTCCAATGGTGTCTGTGACTATGGTCATATCACCCCTTGGCTGCCCCAATGGTGAAGATTATCAAGTAATGTATACAAAACCCCACATACCGGCTGTAATTTGGTGATTACAAAGACTTAATCCCTGTAATTATAACCTTGAAAATAAACATGTTTTTGTAAACAAATTTGATAAAAAGAGAATGACTCACATTGCAGATTTAATTGAGCAGAGCCTAGCCTACTGATTAGCCTTTTAACCTAAATTAATAACATGCACACAACTCTGTTAGTAACTTAATTCAACATTTACGATAACTCACGAGATTAAACCCTCACATCGAATGACAAAGTGCGATACTTAAACATCCATTGAATTAACAACGAATGACAAATCATAAACCCTAATGTGGGCAGCACTTAAACATCCATTGGATAGTTTAATCGATCGGACATTGAATCGTATCAGCGATCGAGTTATTACCCTGTATTGCGGCAGCACTTCGTGAATCATGTGTGTTTTTGTAGTATTCCGACAATATCTCAACGTATATTTTGAGTTTTTACGTCGAACTGAAGCCATGAATCAAGTCCCAGACTCTACTATTTATACATGAAAAACCGTCCCCCTCGCGCCACGCGAGAGGTTCTCTTGTGCGCGTCGCGTGGCGCGAGAGACCCTAGTCTACCATAGGTTTGCTTCGTGTCCTAGTAGCTTATCTGAGTTGGTCTCGCGTTAAATTTCAACGTACATGTAAAACTGTTAAGATATTACCAACTAGGGTTTACCCCCCCTGAGTTTTAGGGGCCCTGATCCTGATTCCGATTATTCTGAAAATTTTAGGGTTTATTCAGAATCACTTGGGTTTCTCAATTAGGGTTTCCTTTTGAATAAAATAATATAATAAATAGGACTTTTTGATGAGAGTTGTTACAGTATGCCCGACACCCAACGTGTAATTACCCGATTTAGTCCGGGTATGAGACATGGTTTACATTCGAATATAAGTCTGAGATTACCAATGCTCATTCAATAGTGGTCTCCTTACCATCCCTTATTTTACTCCTATTTATCTTATTAGAACTAGTAAAATTTTTTTTCACACTTCGCAACGAGTTTTCGGTCGGTATCAGTTTAATACGACACTGGCACCGGTATAACAACTAAAAATGTATGCCTAATGGCATGGATACATTTTATCACATCGATCGAAAACCATAAAAACGAATATCAGTATTAGCATCGGTTTGGTTCACCACGGTTCTATTGTCGTAATGGCAAATGCAACGGTATATTCATAACTTTTGTAGATTGTTATATTTTATTACTAAATTAACGAAAAAACTAAACGACGACACCTTATATAAGAAAAAATAAGCCGCAAGATAGTTTTGATAATATGTAAAACCGCAAGGGAGCTTTAATAATATGTATACTTGTGCTTTGATCACAAAATATTCTAAAAGGTTATTTAAATTGGAAAATGCTCCAATAATAAAAAAAATTAAAAAAGTATATTTTTTTGAACTGTTCATCTTCATCGACTTCAAATATACATACATAAATAAATAATGTTATAACTTTTAATGCATCAAATTAAATAGAATAAGCTGCCAAAATGGTCGTAGAGGTTTGGTCACTTTATTCTAAAATTCAAACATTTTGAATTTAAGTTCTTGTGGTTTCAATTTTGTTGCTATTTTCATTCAAATTCAAAATCTGGCAAAATTTTTCAGTTAACATCTATTTTTTTTTGTCTTTTTCCTCTCTTTTAATGAAATGTAACATGGTCTTTTAACGTTTTATTATAACAAATTAACAAAATCTAACCATTTTGTCCTTCATTAAAAGGGAGGAAAAAGACAAAAAAACTGGATGTTAACTGAAAAGTCTGACTAAATTTTGCTTTTGGATAAAAATTACAACAAAATTGAAACCATTAAAACCCAGATTCAAAAGATTTAAGTTTTAGACTAAAGTAACAAAAGTAATACCATTTTATCAATTTACTAAATCAAATATATCTATGAACCGAAACTTCTATGAAACTTTATAAGCATCACAAAGGCACCAAAGGGCCTCGAATTTCACACCATCGGTCTTTGAGGTGACCCAAGGAAACCAAACAATTTCATACACTTTATGATGGAGTGCATCACAACCTTTAACTAATAACTACTCTCAAAATAAAGGGCATATTCTAGGGAAATGTTAAATACATGTGACATGCCCCCACCAATTCTATTTCAAGATCATACATGAGAACCTCTTGTTGGTTGAGCCAATAACATACAACGTGTTAAACATACAGTGCCTAGTTGCACATACGTATTGTAGGACACTATCGTTTTTTTTTAAACGCCAAAGAATGACGTGTCAACCACCGTGACACCGGGAGCTGTGGCCAAGGTCGACTACTCGACCGCCGCCAGTCCCAGGTCACTATCGTTTAGTATCTAAACTTATAACCGGATTCTTATAATAATGGTAGTTGGCATGGTAACCCCTTGTATCCCCATTTGATTAGCGCATTTGGTTGTTTCCACATATAATTTTTTTTTCTAACCTTCGAATCTATAACAAGAATCGTCTTGACATTCTTAGTGACTGTTTGGTATCACTCGAGTGTAAATACTAGTTTAGTACCCTTTCTTTCTTAAAAAGGAAAACGCTTGAATCAATACCTTATATCGATCAAAGTGTAAGTCCTTTCGCTTGAGGACTAGTTTGGTTAAGCATCACTCACCTAGATTATTAATTTATGCTTTAATGGAACTTATTACTAAAAACAATAGTATATTATTACAACTATGAACTAGCATATTCTTGTTTAAGATTAAAGTGGCACTTAACGTTAAATATCAAAAAATATTTCAATTACTAATATGTGTTTATTCACAAGGTTGTACTAGAAGAGTGAGAGCACGTTTTTGAAGAGTGAGAGCACGTTTTTTTTGAAAGGCAAACTATATAAAACACACACGCGGTTAGCAAACAACTAACCATAGGAAAAAAAACACATTCAAATTCAGTTACATATTAAGGAGTGGATTCAGTCCACCCAATTTTACATTTGCTATTCTGATTAGAAAACCAAAAAAAAGACAGACATAATCAGATAAAGAAGAGTATGCTAATTGTGATCATGAGGATCAAGAACTTCATCATTATGGACTCTCCAAACAATCCATCAGACCCTACAAACAATAGTTTCGATAATGGTCTTTTTAGGTTTTGAAAAGCTAGCCGAATCCATCCAACAACGATCGAATGCTGAAATCTGGATGATAGAAGTGAAAAATCTATTGCAAAGAATACATTGGATTCCACAACTTTTGTGACAAAAATTGAGTCTTGTAACATAAGACACCAATTGAGTTACATTCAATTTTCTAAAGAAAAGTTACTGTACATTTTGCTTTGATAAAAAGATTTAGGGTATTGGGAGTGGGTGCGGTAAACACTCGGCAAAGTTGGTTGCCGATCGGTAAGCCCACCCCTCACATGTTTGACGCGCGGCAAGTTTGCCAAATCGGAGTTCGGTCACCGCATCGGTGAAAGGAGTGTGTGTGGTGGGGTGGGGTCCATGCCAATCTCAACCAATCACACATTTTTTCTTTTTTTTAAAGTTTACCACTTCACCAAGTGTCTAACCATTGCCAACACTTTTCAACATAGTTTAAACATTTATGACTGAATGACGTGGCACACTCTCATTGGTTGATTTTGAAGTTTACCACTTTCAAGTGTCTAACCACTCCCTACACCCTTATTACTAAAAAATTTAAGAACTTTTTGTTTAAAATATTAGGATGTAATAATTGTGTGAATACCACACACCAATAAGCCAAAACTAATGATTAAACTTTATGAATTAACTTAAACTAAATTTTACCCCGTCGTAATGCGGCTAAAATTACTTTTTTTCGACTTCCTAACTCATGATTCTAACACACAATGCTAAACATAAAAACATATAATCGATTGAAATTTACGATTACAACAAAATTACAATCAACGATTACTAAAACATACAACACCTAAACATACTAACCCCTACGAACGTTGTTTGGTTCAGCGTAACGCGCCTAAAGCGAGTTGATTTCAAGTTGCAGCTTAGCTTGACTCTCACGGATCCTTGACACCCGTTCAGTTAGCTCTGCTAATTTTTCGTTTATCATATGGTCAGACTCGAGTACTTGTTCGAGACTAAGTCTATGTTGTTCGAAAACGTTATGCTCCTCGTTCGAGTTTGTCATTTTACCTATGAATCGATGTATAAGTTAGAATTTTGTGACACCCATGACGAAACCAGGTACACCCTAAACGATCCAAAACTGTAAAGCACATTTAACACTTTAATTGTGCGAAAACCCTAAAAACATGTGTGACTTATATGCTTGATTAAATGATATCTGTTATGTCTCGGGGGAATCCGAGAACACGTTATAAGTGACACGAAACTAAGGGGGGTGTTTGGGATTCCTTCTCAAAATGACTTATTGACTTATTTTGGGGAAAAAGGACTTTTGAAAATGTTTGGCTTAGCTTCTATGTGAGTGAAGAAGTCAATAAGTTACAAATTCTTACTTATTTTTGGACCAAAGTCCTTTTTAAAAGTCAGAAATAAGCTAAGCCAAACAAGCACTAATAAGGGCCCATGGTGTGAAGTCGGTGTCCTTAGACTTTAAACACGTGTTAAACCGGAGCTTTCCGTTTAACAGCGCACTAAACCTTTGACGTTGATTATTAGGTTATCTGTAGCATTATTTAAGATTCCGAGTTCCAGGAACATCTTAATTTTGTGCCATAGACTGTGACATAAGGTTTGAAGCCAGACAGAGATTTGGAACGCAAAACGAAGCAGCTTCCCGGTTAGGGAAACACCTTCGTTTCAGGCATAACATAAGGCAATCAAACGTGCAAGGAACGATCGATCAAGCTTAAAAACATTTAAACCACTCTAATACGAGTCTTTTATGATTAAAACGTAACTGGGTTCGGATTTCAAGACGGTTATGCATGATTTTTAAAACCAAGTCTTTTGACACTAATTACGCGCGAAACGGAGTCTGTCACGCAAATCGAGAACGCACGCGGGACCCACAAACGAACCTAAACACTCAACGAAGGATAAACATCATCTTTTAGCGCGTTATGAGGCATGAGGTGTCCCTAGGGGGGCCCACCCCAAACCGCCACCACCCCTTAATATATATATTTTTTGTTTCATTTTTCTTTTAATTCTCACACATAAATCCTCCCAAAAATTCTGCATCTTTCTCATGAATCTCAGCTGATCTTGTCCTAAACACCATCAAACCCAAGGTATTAGCCTTGTTTCATATAGTTTTAACCATGATTTCTTAATTATACATGATTTACAACCTGAAAACCCTTTTTACTCCATGAATTTTGAAGGTTTAAACAAGTTTAGGGGCTGAATAAAAACACCATGGGAGTTCCCTGGTGTTATATGGCAGCCATGGTTACAAATCTTTGGGTTTTGATACCCTAATCAACACTTATTCGACAAAAATCGTCTAACTATTCGATTAACCGAAAAACAATGAATCAAAGCTTGATTGATCTAAGTTCTAGCATATTTGGATTGCACTTGATGTGTAGGTACTGAATATAGCCCACACATACTTCTGGACTCATAAGGAACGCTCGGAATCGAAGGAATCGCTAGGTATATGACCTGAAACTTGAATCTAGACTAGGCAGAATTTTGTTTTAGCTATAACTTGGTCTGTGATACTTGAATTGAGCTAAAATTTGGTGTGGTGATAAAGGTAGTGTCAGAAAGGTCCATGTAAAATTTTCGAATTTTTGGAATTTTCAACGATTTTTGGTGAAATTTTGACTGTTTTACAAAAAGAATTCTGGAAAAAATACCAAACGGATTCAATAAATCACCAAATTTGACAGAAACACTAAGGAACATATGAGGAATGCGCTGGGAAAATTCGGAGTCCATTGGTTGAGTTTTGATTTGGGTTAAAAATCCGCGTTTTGGCGAGTTTTCGGTAGCCGGAAACACTCCGAAACAAAATCAGAAAAATCTTAAATTTTTGGAGATGTTTCTGGAAACATAAGGGATGTCCAAGATTTTTTTTGGGAATTTTTGGATCAATGATGGTAATTAATGTTAATTATGTGGTTAAATATGTTTTATAAATAATTTATTTAGACAAGTAAAATGCCAAAATAAATTCCCAGAAACTTTTCCCATATTCTACAGATTTTTTCGTGAGTTATATAAAAATTTTCAGAATTTTATTCAAATTTAGATAAAATGGGAATTTTTGGGATTAAAAATGGGTTATTTTAAATTAATTTCGGCAGTTTACCGTGTAACGAACCTGCCGGAACCGGGAACTGACCCAACTCGACAAATACTATAATTGAAATATGGGGAGTATTCCGGGAGATTCCAGGGCGGATTGGACACTCGGGGTGTGTCCAATACCAGTTCGGGAAATCCCCGATGATGGAAACGGGAACTCAAAATTGGGCAACCTGGACTCCCCAAACACCCAAACTCCCTTAATGAAAAGTTAACCATTCTTAAATAACAACATGTTGGCACTATTGGTATTTCCGTATCATTGTCCGAACATGTTAAACTACTGACATTGGCTGGCACGCGAACCGGTGCCCGTAAGCCAAACTGAAAACTAATACTACCCTGACCTCCATCACCATACCAGTATCGTATAGGCTCAATCTGGAGTGAAAACTCCTGACAGAATCCAAGTTATACCTGTTACCGACTTAGATACTGACGTGAGCCCATATTTGCATACGTGATTCTGGAAGTTGACTCAGTTGCTTGTTTACATCCTGTGTGAAACTACGACATACACTGTGAGTTTCACTTCCCCCACTTTTAAACTATTTTCCTGTTTTCTGGGGTGAATTGCATGTTACAAACTGTGTTAATTGCACAAACCGTATGATGTGAATTATCTAACACACGATATTAGCCCCGATACAAGTGATTAAAGTAAACCGTGGGCAGTGGATAGTACTATTGGTCTGACAAACCCAGTTGCCGCCGGGCAGGTACGGCCGGCAGCCAGGCAACTGCACGCGTCCTACCCAGGTTATGTTGTTAGACATAACTACCCAAGGGCATTGAACTTTATGAGATGCAGGTGGTGCGAGTATGTGTCTGTGTGACACGATACGATTAAAACAGTCTAGGTCTCACTTGTGACATTCATGTAATTCCATCTATGAACCATGATATGTGCAATTAAACATGTTGATACATTTTGAAACGAAACAACCAAACCAAACCAGTGGAACTCACTAGCAGCGTTTAGCTGACCTTTTCAAAACTAACATGCATTTCAGGTAAAATGAAACAGGAGTGAACATGTGCATTTGGAAGGATCTAGTAGGCGGACGTAGCATAATAAAAGCTATAATGGCTTGTAGTACCGCTTTTAATATATGGTTTGTAATGTGATAATTCTAAGACGTTGTAACCGATGCTCCTGTTTTATGTAATGTAATGTTTTTAAATTATGAGGAGTGCCATGTGTCTGCCGCACCCCGCAATTGTCTTCCGCTACGAGTCGGGGTGTGACAAATTTAATATAATTTTAAAAAAAAATTAAGCCAAAATAATATAAACTTATTGTTCATTAGGTAAACTGAGGTTCGTACACATCACATTAAGCGTTAAGCTGGTTCGATGTTACTTGTCACCGCCCGTTAAAAAGAAAAAGTTAAACGATATAAAGGAGACACAATAAAACACACAAGACTATGAGACAACCAATAACGTAATTAACTTTATCATATTTATAAATTAGGCTCGAAAAATCTTATGTAAATAGGTTGCTTGTAATAAGCCCTCACAGTTTAGTAAATAAAGATATAATCCATTATAGCCTTTGTGACAACTGGTGATTTACGGCTTTTAATTACACGCAAAACAAACATTAGGACGATAATAAATAGAGTTTAAGATGTAATAAACTTAATTAGGCCCTTAGTAAGCCTAGGAACGCCTTTTCGGCTTTACAATGCGCGTATGGTGGTCTGCGGAAAAAACGTTGAATAATAAACAATAACAAACTAAAACCGAACAAAATACTGATAACGCTGACGAATACTAAACTTTTACGATATATTTTAGCTTCGTAATTAAATTTTTATATCCGTAGTCGAAATCGTACGAAAAACGGATTAAAACGACCAACACTGTATGTTCCGTAATTTTTACTGTAATCGACGAACGAACGCGCAAACGCGACTACCGACACTATTTTACGTCTTTTGAATTTCAAACAATAATTTGCGACAATTTTTAGAAAAACGGGTGCGAAAACGGGTTCTTAGGAATTAACGGGCCACTTATAACATGCGATATTGGGCTTGTGGGCCTTGGGCCCAAGCCCAAAGCCCACAAAACTAAACCAAAGTATAAGTGTGTAGTGAAGCCCTAATTCCACTCTATGATCAGCCGCTCAACACTTGTTTCCCTCCCAAAAAGTTCTCATCCACAGATCTATCAAAACACACAACTACAACCTTATCCTCATTCACAATCCAAACACATAGACCCACACCTAACACTTCCCTCTTCGTGACTGGCAACCGGAGGTCCGGCGAGCCGTGGAGCTCCGGCGATTCATTACGTCGGGTTATACCCCCTTTCCAATGACACCCACCAGCGGTACCCCCTTTATCCTTCTCGGTTCTCGGTAACCCACACTCGGGCCGACGCCGATGACCGGTAATCGGGAGCCGATGACGATCATGGGGCCGACCACCACACCTCGGTGGTCCGGCGAGGGTCTTGAGCGACGACCAGACATATAGTAGGAAGAAAAAGAGGGAGTGACGGTGGAGAGCCGCCGCCGTGCGGTGGCGTGGCTGCGGAACCAGACAAGACGAGACAGAGAGGTCAGGAGCAAGATAGAACATAGATGGAGACGGGGGTGCTGGGCCGACAGCGATTGACACACCCCAACCGATGGCGGAAACACCGGGACGCGGCACTAGGGGAACCAGATTTCTCAAGAGAATCCATAACAATTATTAAATGAAAATATTTAAAAAGGTTCATTGTCCCATACCAATATACAAATATTTCAATAAATAGTCGTAACGGAGTTCATATTTCTTAAACAAAAACAAGTCCGAGAACCTAGAGTTTATTTGCGGGTTTCTAGACTTCCTAATCCATTGCAGCAAACAGACCATCAACCTGTCACATACTTTAAAATAAAAGTCAATACTTAAAGTAAAGGTGAGTACACAAGTTTGCATAGATATAGTAATAAAAGCGTTTACGCATAACCAACATGTAACACGTAACGGGCGAAGCATGTAACTACCAACAATGATATAACCTAACCACATGACTGCGAGTAGAGTATGCGTGACACATGTTCACCGAAGTAAACACGTGAAGTAGAGTATTGTGATCCTTAGCAACCCCTGACACATCAGGCACTGAGTCCAAACTATAGTACTATTGTTGCTAAAGGCGATCTGGAAATAACACTGTGTAAGCATAGTAACAAGCATTCAACAAATCATGTATAGCATGCAGGAGTGGTCAGCGTTTATAAAGTGTTAGCGTTGTGTGTTGTATTATGATAGAGAACGTATGTAAGACCCAAAAGTGCATTAAAAGAAAATGGGTTCGAGTATACTCACAGTGGGTGTCCTAATCAAGAAACACGATCCCCAATGGAATGAAGGGAGCGCCGGATCAGCCTGCGTACGGGAACAGAAGCGTAAGTCCTCCAAAGTACTGAAACGGTCGAAAATCAGAGTGTCGGTGGGAAACAGAAGCTTCGTACGAAGCTGGGGCCTTCGTACAAAGGTGGGTCTTCGCACACATGGGGCTTCTGTTGTCCAAAATTGAGTGTCTTCGTGTCTGTCTTCGGAAAAATCTAGTGTTCATCCCTCCAACCTTAAGCTATTGATTAACTTAGAGTCGGAGAGGTCTTTGGTTAAGTCACGAGTGAGAATCGGGCTATTAGGTGCGAAGTCAGTGCCTTTGTACGAAGCCATTAGTGCCTTCGTACGAAGGCAATGCCTTCGTACGAAGCTGGGCTTCACACAAAATAGTCCAGTTCATAAACGTGGCTATTCTTGGCGTTTGGAGCTGCATTTTCGCCTGAATCGAACTTGTTTTCGAGTCCTTTTTAAGCTGGTTTTGACACTACCTCGTTCCACTATTCAATGAACGAAATACATGCTGTTGTAGGTCCGTTTTAGGGTGAAAATCAAGTTTAAACGGGTCTTAAAGAGTTTCAACTTAGATCTAACACTTGGTGAGTATGAGATCTTCAGATCTACAACTTAGGAAGCCAAAGCTAAGCCTAAATCACCCGTTCAAGTGTAGATCAGTTGTAGATGAAGAATATTTGATGAAAAAGATGAAGAGTTTTTGTAAAAACAGAGAAGTTATGAAGAAAAGATGAAGTTTAAGTGAAAAAGATGTAGTTTTAAGTGAAAACTCTAAAGTTTGGATGAAATCAAAGTGATTCTTGTGGAAAATCGTAGTGGAAAACGTTTTGTATTTGAATGAAACTGTTAAATCTAACTTGAAAATGGTCAGACAACAATTCGGCAGAGTTTCGGTATGAAATCAGCAAGTTAGAAACGAGAGGAGTGTGGCTGGGTATTTATAGAGATGGTGGGTTCGCACAGCAGGTCCTTGGTCGAACCAGCTGCCTTCGTACGAAGGAAGTGCCTTCGTACGAGGCTGCCTGGCTTCGTACGGGGGGCCTGTTTTGCGGGGAGAATTCTCGTTTTCGCGTAATGGATGCTCGTTTAATGCGTTTCGCTGCGTTAGTTAGTACTGGTTCTTTAAGTATTGTAGTGTAACATTGTGTTTCGGGTCACGTTGCGTTTTAGAGTGATAAATCGAGTTGTGCGAGTAGCGTTGAGTTTGCGTTGCAATAGCGTTTGTGAGTATAATCCGTAACATATAAGACCACACAAGTAAAGCATATAAGAACACACAACATAACATTACTACTACTAATAGTGTCTACGATTTAGCGTTTTTAATCGTGGTAAGCGAATGCGGAGGCGTATGGTAACCAAACAAACACACTCGACAATTTAAATAGCACAATTCTCAGTAATTCGTGTTGCGTTAGCATTGCGAATATAAAGCGTTTAAACGTGTAGTGGTGCGGTGTGATGAAAATGTATTTAGTATAACATAACCCTTTATTTACTCGGAACACAAGATGGTTACAAATCGAAGCAAAAGCAAACGGATAACAATCCGAAAAGTCGGGTTGTTACGGCCTCCCCAACTTTAGGAAATTTCGTTTCGAAATTAAGCCGTAGACGTAACAAAGAGTTGCGGATATTTATCTTTCATATCACTTTCGAGTTCCCAAGTGAACTCGGCGCCGCGTTTGCCTTTCCATCTAACCTTGACTATGGGAATGCGAGAGCGTCAAAGCTTCTTGGTCTCTCTATCCATGATTTCTACTCGCTTTTCCACAAAGTGAAGAGTCTCGTTTACTTGCAAGTCTACAAGAGGTACATGAATGTTTTCTTCGGCCAGAAACTTCTTGAGGTTAGAGACGTGGAAAGTCAGATGTACGTTGCCGAGTTCAACCGGTAATTCGAGTCGGTAGGCCACCTTACTGTTGGATCGTCCGGTGACCCTAAACAGTCAATCTAAGTAGTTCATCATCATTTGCAAAGGCGGAATCAATGTAAATGACTTCAAACAACTTGTTTCCTTTTAATCTTTATCTATTGATGATTTCCTGAGCTTTTACAAGTCTGATTACAATTTGGCAGCACCTTGGCTCTCAAACACACTCTAGTAATTCCGTTACAAATGAACAACACACAACACCTATTTATACTTGTTCTAATTTCGTTTGAATGTGACATGGATGCTTTCAAACGAAATTACATGTGTTAATTTCGTTTGAAATTGTCCCTGTCATGTTCAAACGAAATTACACACTTAAACATGAACAAACCCTAATTTGATCCCTGTTGTGCACTCGTTTATCTAATCTAGACATAAGACTCGATTAAGACGAAGTTAACAGACAGTAAATGCACCAACACTTACCAATTCTTTCAAGAATCTTAAAGGGATCCACGTATCGTGGCGCTAGTTTCCCTTTCTTGCCGAATTGGATCACCCCCTCCAAGGTGAAACCTTTAGGAGTACGTGATCACCAACTTTAAACTCAAGGGGCTTGCGGTGTTTATCGGCATAGCTCTTTTGATGACTCCGATCTTTCAAGAGATTGTCTGGTATTTTGAGGATCTTTCAATTTTGATTTTTAGGAAAATTTGAAAACAAACTGTACAAGGAAAGTGACAAACTGATATCAAATCGCTTCAATTCGCCATTCACTTGGCATAAACAATCAGAACTCCCCCTGACAACAAACTATTTCCCATTATGATTTCAAAACACTTAAGTTTGTTTTAATCAAAAATGGTTTTTCCAGAAAATTAGTTTTGTTTGTCTTTTCACAAACTTGGGGTTCTTTTCATCACATTGTTCTTTTATCACTTCCTGAAAAATTTAACACTTTTAAGTTCTATCAACAAAATCACTTTGTAAGAAAGTTAACTCAAGTACAACTTAATGTCCTTGATTAACCTCTTGAAAGATCGAAATATCACAATCGTGAATTTCTCAAGAAAGATGCCGATACCTGCTCCACACTTACCAACCTGGGAACTCCAGCAAGTCAGGTTTTTATTTGAAGAGATCCACCCAAGCCTGACGGTCCTTGGGTGCTTTTGAGTTTCTGTTTAACAATGGTGAACAATTTGCATCATCCATTGTTAGAACCTAGTTCTCACTTTTTACCTCAACAGATGGCTCATCTGACTTTAATGAATCAGATTCATTGCCAAAACGTGGCTCTTTTGCTTCCGAAGAAACATATTCATCGCCAGAAGATGACTCTTTTGTTTTCGCAGAAACAAATTCATCGTCATCTTTTATTGGAACCCAAAATTTACAAAATTTAGGTTTACCAAATTTATCAACCTCTGACATGCACAATTTTTCATTGTCATTTTTTTACTTAAAAACTTTGATAAAGAATTTTTCTGAAAAATTAACGTTCTTTGATTGTTCATCAGTTTGATTAATTAATTTTTCTTTCTTTATCTTCCCTTTTATCCTCAGATTTGTATCTGATGAATTCGTTTTACTTGACTGATCATTCTTTGGAAAGCAAAACGATTTATCAGAACTGTTATCTGATTTTCCAGTTGTATCCGAGGACAAAATTCTTTCGAGATATTCTCTCACTTTCTTCCTCTTTTTCCTCAGTCTGTCTTTTTGCCCTTGAGAAAGCTTTACTTTCTTTTCTTGAACTTTCTGTTCTTGAACTTTAGATTCTTGAACTTTCTGTTCTTTGGGCTTTCCTTTGACATTAACTGATTTCTTTGCCATTTTCTGAGATTCATCCCTCGATCTTCCCTTTGATCTCATTGGACATTCTCTGACAATGTGACCTTTTATATGGCATTCAAAACATCTTCTCGTCTCAAACCTCCAATTTTGGCAGTTAACAGCAATATGTACTTGCACACCACAAGTATAACGCACTCTGTTATCGTACCAATCACCACTTTCAGTCCAAACATTCAAATCATAGCACTGTTTGGCTTGGTGATAATCATTTCTCCTCTTGTTTGCTGGATTTATCCTTTGAGCACTGTTGGTAAACCTGCACCACTTATTACCAACTTTTTGTAAGTTTTGTTTTCCAATTTTTTGTGATTTTTCATAATGATTGGATGACTGAACTGATGAACTTTTATTTTCATTTTGAAAATTTTTCAAATTTTTAACTTTTTGTTTTTGTTCTATATTCTTCTTAACAGGTTTTTGCTTTGAGCATTCACCTATTTCAGTAGAATGTAAAACAGTATTTTTAAAATTTTCTTTTAATTCTAAAAATATTTTTCTTTTCTCTTCTTTTTCTTTTTCATCATCAGTTTTATCATCACAATCTTCAATTTTGACTTTGTCAAAATTTGTGACTTCGTCACTTATTGGAACTGAGTTGATCGGTTTTGGACATACAAGATCTGGTATTGATGACACAGTCTCAAAACTTTTCAATTTCATCTCTAACTCTTTGATTTTATTTTTAGCATATTCAACTCCTTTTACAAGTTGAACGATTTTCTCAAGATGAGAATTTATTTCCATTTGCTTTTCAAGATTATTTTTGAAAATAACAGATTTTTCATCTTCTAAAATCTTTATTTGATTTTCAAAATCTTTTTCACTTTTTAATTTTTCATTTTCTAAAACTATTATTTTATTTTGAAAATCTTTTTCATTTTCTTTTAAATTTTTTATTTCCAATGTCAAACTCTTTACATCCTTCAAGAGTTTAACATTGTCTGCTTCAGATTTTTCACATTTCGAGCACACAACTTCACATTTTGAAGTTTCATCCTTCTTGGATTCTTCATTCTTTGTCATTCCCTCTGTCTCCGTCTTCTGTGTTTCTACAAGAAAAATTTTAACCATATCAGCAGGATTCAAATTTTCATCCAAAACACAACCTCTCTTGAAATCATATTTCATATCAGATCTTGCGCTAAGACCTTTTCTAATTCTTTTGATTATTTCAAGAAACACATCTAAACTTATATTTTCTGAGTTCTTTTCTAATTCCTTTATCAACTCCTTCTTTTTCTTCTCATTTTTACAATTCTGTGTTCTAAGCTCTCTGATGAAATCATCTGGACTAAATTTTGAAAACCTAGAATCCTTTTTCAGTTTACTAAAAAATTCATCCCATTCCAACGGTAATGCATCTGCAAATTTAGATATCTTTTCAGCATCTGATATCTTTATCCCATACCTTTTCAAATTGTCAAGTAATTCATCATACCTTTTCAAATTTTTTACACAAAAAGTATTCTTATCTTATAATCCAAAAATCCTTTTTATCATTATCTTTCCTGTACTGCCAATTCATATCAAACCGTTCATTAATTTTTCCAAATTTAACATTTTCCTTTTCGTCAAACATTTTAACCACAATTTCTTTGTTAAATGACTTGGTTTAAAAATTGTTTTTAGTTAGCTCAAAGTCTGCAAAATTTCAACTTCTTGATATTTGCACCTTGTAAATCACCTCGAATCACCTGCAAACAAACAAACAAACAATCAGTTTAAACAGACTGAATACATAACAGTGTGTGTTGATGAAATCAATCTAAGACTCGTGTCAAAGATTCGCGGACTCGTTCCAATGTTGTTCGGGTGAAACCACTTGTAATTTGGCTAACAATCAATACTCCAAATTTAATCCTATTGGGCCGTTAAACTTTGATCTCAAAATGTAGGTGTAATCAATATACTTCACATGCATATACACTTTCACTTCACATGTCTTTTGATTTTAATTTGACCAAACATCAATCAATTACAATTCTATTGGGCCTTTAATTATCGATCAAATCAAAACTAAACTGTGATTGGGCTGAGACAATTCAATGCAATATATGGATTCAGCAATTCATGTGATTACATCGTTCAATGACCGACAACTTTAAATTCACATGCAAACTTGATTGAAATGGCTGACAGTTTAGAATCACAAACTTCTTTGATTGGGCTGATAATACTTATCACGTGAACTGCTTAGATACTTTCAAACGAGAATAGACATTTCACATTCAAACGAAATTATGACAATGTGCCCTCTCAAACGAAATCAGCCAACCATTTCAAACGAGATACCTATTTCAAACGGAATTAACCTGAACTTTCAAACGGAATCAGGTAGAATGTGTGTTTTCAAACGAAATAACCAAGTTATTTCAAACGAGATTAAGATGATGTCATCATTTTCGAACAATTTTCAAGCGGAATTAACTGTTTTATCAAGTTTTAAGCCGAATTTTAGTCCAACACTTTCAAGGATTAGTTAACTCTATGTTTCGCTTGATATGTGAGAGTTTTAAGCCATTTCAACCGCGAAAACTTGTTCAAATCAGAAAAGAATGAGTAGAAGTGAGAAAATTCGATGAAATCAAGCTGCAATGGTATGAACTCCTCGTCCTGAGCTCTGATACCAGTTGTTGGATCGTCCGGTGACCCTAAACAGTCAATCTAAGTAGTTCATCATCATTTGCAAAGGCGGAATCAATGTAAATGACTTTAAACAACTTGTTTCCTTTTAATCTTTATCTATTGATGATTTCCTGAGCTTTTACAAGTCTGATTACAATTTGGCAGCACCTCGGCTCTCAAACACACTCTAGTAATTCCGTTACAAATGAACAACACACAACACCTATTTATACTTGTTCTAATTTCGTTTGAATGTGACATGGATGCTTTCAAACGAAATTACTTGTGTTAATTTCGTTTGAAATTGTCCCTGTCATGTTCAAACGAAATTACACACTTAAGCATGAACAAACCCTAATTTGATCCCTGTTGTGCACTCGTTTATCTAATCTAGACATAAGACTCGATTAAGACGAAGTTAACAGATAGTAAATGCACCAACACTTACCAATTCTTTCAAGAATCTTAAAGGGATCCACGTATCGTGGCGCTAGTTTCCCTTTCTTGCTGAATCAGATCACCCCCTCCAAGGTGAAACCTTTAGGAGTACGTGATCACCAACTTTAAACTCAAGGGGCTTGCGGTGTTTATTGGCATAGCTCTTTTGATGACTCCGATCTTTCAAGAGATTGTCTGGTATTTTGAGGATCTTGTATGTCGTTTCTTGTAGTAGCTCAGGACCGGTAATCTGTGCGTCTCCAATCTCGTGCCATACAATAGGCGATCGACATTTTCTACCATATAATGCCTCAAAGGGTGCCATTTGAATACTAGCGTGATAACTGTTGTTGTACGAAAATTCGATTAAAGGTAAATGCGAATCCCAGTTACCACCAAAATCTATGACGCACAAACGAAGCATGTCTTCAAAGGTGCGGATCGTGCGCTCAGTCTGACCGTCGGTCTGGGTATGGAATGCAGTACTGAGATTAAAAGTTGTACCGAGAGCGGACTGGAATGTCTCCCAGAGACGTGAGGTGAATCGACCATCGCGGTTAGAGATGATGTTATGAGGCCCCCATGTCGACAAATGACTTCGTCGGTATAGATTCGTGCTAATCGTTCTACCTTAAAGTCTTCTCGTATTGGAATGAAGTGAGCGGATTTCGTAAGGCGATCAACGATAACCCAAATGCTATCATGACCAGAAGGCATTCGAGGGAGTTTCGTAATGAAATCCATAGCTATACTTTCCCATTTCCACATCGGGATTTTGGGTTATGAGATCCATAGCCAGAGGGCCGTTGAAGTTCGGCCTTAAATTTCGAACAAATTAGGCATTTCGAAACATACAGAGCGATATCCTTTTTCATTCCCGGCCACCAATAACTAGATCTAAAGTCCTGGTACATCTTGTCGGCACCATGGTGAATGGAATATCGGGATTTGTGGGCTTTGGTCATCAATATCTCTCGGAGATTATGACGACTAGGAATCCAAATGCGGTCGAGGTAGTGATAAATACCATTTGATTTGGTGACAAGCTGAGTTTCAGCACCACACCTCATTTCCTCTTTCAAGGTATTCTCAATGAAGCATGCATGCCGAGTGTCGCGAATTAGGGCTTCGAGATTATTCTGGGCTTGAATGTCGCGAACGCTATACACAAAGCTTCGTCGAATGAGGGCATCAGCTACGACGTTTACCTTGCCTGGATTGTAGCGTATCTCACAATCATAGTCGTTGAGAAGTTCGACCCATCTGCGTTGGCGCATGTTTAGTTCTTTCTGGTTCAAGATGTGTTGTAGGCTCTTATGGTCGGTGAAGACCGTACACTTGGTACCATAAAGGTAGTGTAGCCAAATCTTCAACGCAAAAACAACTGCACCGAGTTCGAGATCGTGGGTAGCGTAGTTCTTCTCGTGGACCTTGAGTTGTCTAGATGCATACGCGATAACCTTGTCTCGTTGCATAAGAACACAACCAAGACCTAGGTTAGAGGCATCGCAATAAACAATGAAATCGTCGTTTTTATCGGGAAGGGTGAGAACGGGAGCGTTGCAAAGCATACACTTGAGAGTCTGAAAGGCTTCCTCTTGTTTGGGACCCCAAATAAAAGGTTTGTCCTTCTGAGTTAAAGTGGTAAGCGGTACGGCGATTTTAGAGAAATCAGCGATGAATCGACGGTAATAACCCGCCAAACCAAGAAATGAACGGATATGGGATGAAAACTTCGGCGTAATCCAACTCTAAACTGCTTCTATTTTCACGGGGTCGATGTGAATTCCTTGACTGTTAACGATGTGACCGAGGAATTGAACCTCCTCGAGCCAAAATTCAAACTTGGAGAACTTGGCGTAGAGGCGATTTTCTTGGAGAAGTTCGAGTACTAAACGGAGATGTTGCGCGAGTTCGGCTCTCGACTTCGAGTAGATATGGATATCATCGATAAACACAATAACAAAGCGATTAAGGAAGGGTTTGCATACACGGTTCATCAAATCCATGAAGACCGTGGGTGCGTTGGCGAGACCAAAAGGCATGACCACGAATTCGTAATGGCCATAACGAATACGAAAAGCGGTTTTTGGAATGTCTTGCTCTTGAATACGCAACTGATAATAACTAGAAATTAGATCGATCTTAGAAAAACACGTAGTGCCTTGGAGTTGATAAAATAAATCATCGATTCGGGGTAGAGGGTAGTGATTCTTGATAGTAAGCTTGTTGAGTTCCCTATAATCGATGCACATTTGGAACGATCCATCCTTCTTTTTCATGAAAAGGACGGGTGCGCCCGAAGCAGATGTGCTAGGGCGTATAAAGCCTTTATCACGTAACTCCTGGAGTTAGCTAGAAAGTTCACGCATTTCGGACGGTGCGAGGTAATAAGGAGCTTTCGCCACAGGTGTAGCACATGGGATGAGATCAATACGAAAGTCGATATCACAGGTATGGGGTATGTCACACCCCCAAATTCCACACGCGGAGTATCACCGCAGGGAGCATGACATGACCAGGATCCAGCCACCAATCATATTGAACAATGTAATTAAATAAATAAAAGTCCAACCACACAATATAATTGGTGTGCAAAACAAATTAATTAAGTTCAAGTTATCAGCGGAAGCATTAAGTTCAAAACCATGATAAAGTATAAAAGTTCATAAGTTTGACATGGAACTCAACAGTCCATATCCCACAACGACCCTGTCCTCCTGTGCAAGCTCCATCTAAGCACCTAACGACCTGCAAGACATATAGTAACGAACCAACAACAAAGTTGAGCGAGTTAACAGTTGGGTGTTCGTTTTAAGTTGTTTCAAAATCATAAGTTTCCTTTAGCTGGCTTACTTGCCGTGGGAGTTACCCCATAGTTGAAAAACATGATTAACCTTTTCCTTTTACTCTGGCTCCCAGCCGTGGGGGCAACCCCATGAATATCCCACTAGACCCGTTACCGTATCGACTATTGACTTAGAAAGTTGGGTGCCCTAAGTCAATGTCTATCATCATTGATGTGCCCAGATCTATTAGTCCACTCCCGTCCTCTGTGGCATGGTGTGAGGCTTGTCAAACCTAATAGCGCTATTTAACTAATGACCCGTTCGCCATTGGCCCGACGATTAAGTCGATATAAAAATGAGGGACTTAATGACAGAGTTTTTGGTCTAGTATCAATGTTGTCACCCTTCAGTTAAGAGGGTGGAGGTACGTGTCCCTTACAAGGAGATCACGCAGGTTCCAATGTTGTCACCCTTCAATTAAGAGGGTGGAGGTACGTATTCTAACCAAGGAGAATACGCAGGTTTCCTTCAATCCTTTACCCATTCCTAACCACCGGGAATCCCATGCCTTGTAGAAAGTGTGAACTCACCTTAGGTTAGCTCGACAGATAAACAAAAGGTCAATCGAGCTGCTAGTGGTCAACCACGTCCTAACATGGTTACCATACAAGTCAGGTCTAGGTTCAAGTAGTGCACGTAGGTTTACACATAAGCTAACAACACATAACGATCATGGCAAACACGTAGAACACGTTAACAGTCAAGTACACACATCAGGCCGAAGCTTGTGCGACTCAGATGATTGGGCCGTTGAGCTTGTGCGAGCCCAATCATCTTGTGCGATTCAATTATTAAAGCCCAAAGAACAACCGGCCTAACCTGTTGTGTGTCCAGCACAATCTTGTGCGACTCATAATAGGTTGTGTGACTCAGAAACATACCCGGCCCAAAACATGCAACCTAATACTCGTACGGCCCAAACAATTAAACAAACACTTAACTTGTGCGATCCAAATATACTTGTGCGATTCAAAACAACTTGTGCGATTGGGGTTTAGGCTGCACAGCCCAATAACATAGCATAACTTAAACAGGTGTATAGCCCAAGGCATTGTGCGACCAGCACAGTCTTGTGCGATCCACTATGGCTTGTGCGATCATGCATAACTAGGTTGTACTGTGAGCTTAAACAGTTGCACCAAGCTTGTGCGACTGTCTTGTGTGACCAGTCCCTTGTATGATCAGATCAGATCTTGTGCGATCTGTCATTGTGCGATCAAGGGTGGGTCTTGTGCGATTAGTTATCTAATCCCTAGGATCATGCAATCAGTTACAATCTTTCTAACAATTTCCTACTTTGAATTCACTCAATCAAAGCAATCAAACAGTTTCCAAATCATGAAATCATCGATCAAACCAAACAATCAATAATTAATTCTTATGAGCACCAAGTAACACATACTCATAAAAACCATCAATCAATCGGACTATTAGACTAACAAACCCACATGCTAACATACAATCTATCATGCTATATCAACTAACTATTCAAATGCAATCCCATAACAGCCGATTTACATGTATTTGGTTCTTGATTACTATCAATATCATACTATCCTCAAACCCCTATACTGACCTAAAATACTACACATGTGAGCCGATTTACATGAACACCAAATCTCAACAATTTTACATCATAATCAATCACAAATCATCCCTGAATCATTATGTAGAATCATATGAATCGCAACATCGTCTATCTTTCAAATAACTGTTAAAACACTAACCGGTTTGAGAGTAGAACAAGGTCGATCCTCAACAAGAAAGCTTCGAGAGGAGGGAAGATGTTGCCGTCGGTTTCCAAAGAGAGGGAGAGAGATTTAGGGTTTGGTGTGTTTGAGTGTTTTGCAAATAATGAGGAAACAAAACCTCATAAGGATTAGGTGTTGGTTTAAATAGGGGAGTGGTCCGAACCCTTGCATGGGTTGCCCCTTGGTCACGATTACAAAGAGTGTGGGCCGAGAGTGGTGTGCCCAAAAGGGCTTGTGCGATCCAACTTAGATAATATACATACATTACACATAACCACATAACATAATAACATAACATTCAATTAACATCAACGTATCACATAATCACATAACGTTCCAAAACATGTTACATCAAAGACGACGAAAGGTTTGAAATACGAGTTGTCACATCATCCCCAAGTTGAAAGAAAATTCGTCCCGAAATTTAGCACGTAGTTACTGAGGAAGTTAGGTTGCGTGGTTTCCTAGTTTTCCTGGGGTGTCACATCCTTCCCCCATTGGTTTGGAATTTCGTCCCGAAATTCCGCAGTAGCTTTAGCCTCAGTAATGGTTTCACTTTTCTCGAACAACTGGGGATACTTGTGTTTCATTTGGTCTTCTCGTTCCCAGGTAAACTCTGGGTCACGAAGGGAGTTCTAACGAACTCGAACAATGGGTATCCTGGTACGCTTGAGAACCTTAACTTCTCGGTCCGTAATCTCTACTGGTTCCTCGATGAATCGCAGCTGATCGTCGATAGTGAGTTCCTTGAGAGGAACTATGAGGGTCTCATCTGACAGACACTTCTTCAGATTTGACACATGGAATACGTTGTGAACTCCACTGAGTTCTTCAGGTAGATTCAGTCTATAGGCCACCTTGCCAATTCTCTCAGCGATTTTGAAAGGTCCAACATAACGTGGATTTAGCTTGCCTCGCTTGCCAAAATGAATCACACCTTTCCAAGGTGAAATTTAAGCAGCATTCGATCCCCAACCTGGAACTCGAGCGGTTTCCTACGCTTATCAGCATAGCTTTTCTGACAGTCACGAGCTGCCGCCATTCATTGTCGTATTTGGGCTATCTTTTCTGTCGTGTTGACGACGAGTTCTGGGCCAGTGATTTGGCTGTCACCAACTTCTGCCCAGCATAAGGGTGATCAACGTTTCCGTCCATACAAAGCCTCGAATGAAGCAGCCTGGATGCTGGTGTGGTAACTATTGTTATACGAAAACTCTACCAAAGGTAGATGCCTTTCCCAGCCGTTACCAAAGTCGATCACACATGCTCGAAGTGTGACAACTGGCACAAAACCGGTAATTTCCGTACACTTTAATTATTATTTAATGACTGCAATTATGTGCGTAAGTGTCAACATTGTCTGATTTCATACTATACAAGTGAATTCATGCACGTTTTATACTACAAAATATTGCTTTATGCATTAACGGGAGCGTTGCGTCGGAAAATACTAGTAAACTCACCGGTAAAACACAATATGCCAACAACTCTGCAGAAAGCAGTTAGACAATAGAATTGGATCCTAGGTGTAGGTCCAATGACAAGAATACATTAAAACCCAAGAGTACATACAAGGGTTTATATATATAGACTCTCCGGAAGCTAAATTATGCACTAAAAAGCACTCGAAACGCACTTTAAGTGCGTAATTTTATTAAATTCAGCTATAACCAGCTTTTAAACATATAAATATCATGCATAATTTACGTTTTATCGTCCAGAATATTTCCCTAAGTGTCCGGAATTGAAAGGGTTACAAAAGGGTACATAAAAGGCACTAAACGGTGCAATTTAACACTTAACGAACCGGTATTTAACCGAACAACCGGACATTACCCGGGATACCAAATTTTTGCCAAACACACTATTTATTTATTTCTTGGCTAGTCGTTATCCCCGAACGTCCTAACACCCACTAAATATCAAATAAATAACATATGTAAACATATTACTTGGAATCTAACTACCCATTACAATTTAGTTGCAAAAGTTACAACCAACCCCCCCCCCCCAACCGATTCGGTCACAAGGACCATCACAACCATGCCACAATCTGGTGCAAGATTTTATCACATTATTTTATTTGATTAGTTGCTTGTAGATCTTGACATAATATATGAAGTATCTATATAAAGCATGGCCCTAAGATTACTACATTACTCCTCATCATCACCACCATACCTTCACTCCTCTCTCCCTCTCTCGGCCACACCCATAACCGCCACCATCACCACCACTAAACTAACATCTTCATCCATACTTGAGCTTCATACAAGACTAGGAGGTGATCCTTGATGGGATTTTAACATGTTTATCAAAGCAATTTCATCCATATGAAATAATAACGCAGCTGAATTAATATTTAAAACATGTTACTTTTAAGATATAAATTTCATTTATAAGCAAAATCCCAAAACCCGGATTTATATATGAAGATGCATACTATCAAACACAACCATAGGATGTTTAGAAAACTACCTTCTTGGAGTACAAGGATGATGAAACAGATGATGCTTCTTGAAATGGTTGTCCTCAAGAGTAGAAGACCTCAAGCTTGTATACCCCAAGCTTCCAACAAACACCTTGAGATTAGCTAGGATTTTAACACCAAAGATCAAAACCCGAACACTTGAGAAAACCTCCTTATGACCGAAAATGAGAGCAAGTTTACTAGCTTCTTTTTTTTCACCCTTGTTCATTTGGTCATCCATAAAGTTTATAAAATTTGAGAGAAATGTCCACCTCCTTTTCACCCAATGAAATCATCTCTAACACATGCAAGATGCATGAAAATATATTGGACCAATTTCTTTGGTTAGAGAGAAAGGGGGGCCGGCCCTATGTGGGTGTTTTTAAAAAAAAATCAATTTTATTTTATTAAATAAAGTCTTGTTTATTTTTATAACTTTTATAAAATAAACACTATATGTTTTCAAGACTTTATGCACCTCTTTTAAAATGTTATTTAACTTATTAAATAACAAAATAAAATATTCTCTCATAATAAATTATCCACATAATTTATTGGTTTCTCAAGTGTAATTATTTAGAACACCAATTTCTAAATATGGTAAGTGTTAATATTTATTTGTTTGATCATATCACAAATAAATAATATAAGTGTTTGTCTAGCTTGTTATTGGGTATGACTCGACTTGGATCATAACGTACTAGCCACATCAATTTAATATGTGTCTTGGGCATACAGAGTCCAACAATCTCCCACTTGCACAAGATACATAGAAGATTGATGCAAGCAGTAAATGACGCCTAACTACGGTTTACTACCCCCAATACGTATGAATATATTTGCCATTCAATAACATCATCCCTTTCAAGTCCCTTACTTGAACATGATTTAGGTGAATCTATCATTTATCCTTTCGTTACAGATGTCATGTTAAATCCAGAGACATAGAGTGATCACTCTCTGTTGATTTAACTTTAGCAGGCCTTAGACATCTTACTCTCAACGAATAAGAGGAACAAATCCCTTCTTGACTACATACGTCTCTCACAATCACCTTGTACCACACCTGAGTTTAGCCTTGTGTACTGCCTTATTACAGACAGCTAAGAACTAGGTCAAGGTATAATACTTGGTGAATATCAAGACCTAATATGTATCTCAGGTCAGAGGATACTATGATATTCGCCTTTACTCAAAATTTACTTATGATCAATCACAAATGATTCCATGCAGTAATATTTGAGAGCGAGTCAGTCCAATATTTGTATCCCACAAATATCTATGAACTTTGGTAGCAACACTTTGCTCTATATTCATTCTAAATGAATATCCACCAATCCAAGTTCATAATAGTCTTATATTCATACTTGTTCCCATAAGTATGATCGACTACGGACATTTAGAATAAGCAACTTATTCATGGATTTAAACATGCTAATATGAAACATAACTCAAAATACCATAAAAGAGTTAAAATAACAATTGTTTCAATATCCAAATACAAAATAGATCAAATCCAATCACTAGAATATCGAAGTCCTAACGAACATGTATGACCCTCATGTTTTCCCCTGTCAAGGAGCTTCGTGAGTGGATCCGCAATGTTTTGATCTGTGTGAACTTGGCGGATACATATCTTTCCCTTTTCAACTTCATCCCTTATGTAGTTGAATCTCCGCTCGATATGTCTAGTCTTTTGGTGCGCACGAGGTTCCTTGATTTGAGCAATCGCACCCTCGTTATCACAAAAGATCTCTAGGGGGTCTTGAATGGTAGGGACCACCCCTAGGTCGGCTATAAATTTCTTCAGCCATGCAGCTTCCTGGGCTGCCAATGAAGCGGCGATGTATTCTGATTCTGTAGTGGACAATACTACCACGTCTTGTTTTGAGCTCTTCCAAGAGACTGCTCCTCCATTTAAAATGAAGACATACCCCGATTGTGATCGAGAATCACTTCGATCGTTTTGGAAACTCGCGTCCGTGTAACCCTTTACAACGAGTTCCTCCTCACCAGATCCATATATTAAGAACATATCCTTAGTCCTCCTAAGATATTTCAATATGCTTTTAACAGCCATCCAATGACTGTTACCTGGATTCTGCTGGTATCTACTCGTCATGCTCAAGGCGCATGAAACGTCCGGTCTGGTGCATATCATTGCATACATGATGGATCCTATAGCTGATGCATATGGGATTCTTTTCATTTTCTCTTGCTCATCCTTTGAGCTTGGATATTGAGATGTATTCAATATTGTCCCCTTTTGAATAGGTACAAAACCTCTCTTATAGTTCTCCATTTGGAACCTATTCAAGACTTTGTCAATGTATGCACTTTGGTTTAAACCTATCAATCGCCTTGATCTATCCCTATAGACCTTTATTCCCATAATGTAGGCGACTTCACCAAGATCCTTAATGGAAAAACAACTTCCAAGCCAAGCTTTTACACCTTCCATGGTTGGAATGTCATTCCCAAATAGTAGAATGTCATCGACATACAGTACTAAGAAAGTGATGACACTCCCACTAGCTTTCTTGTACACACAAGCTTCATCACCGTTCTTGATGAATCCAAAATTCTTAATTTCTTCATCAAAACGGTGATTCCAACTTCTAGATGCTTGTTTCAATCCATAGATTGATTTCTTTAACTTGCATACTTTGTCAGGATGTTTTGGATCGACAAAACCTTCAGGCTGAACCATATAGACATCTTCATCAAGATATCCATTAAGAAAAGCCGTTTTGACATCCAATTTCTAGATCTCATAGTCATAATATGCAGCTATGGCAAATAATATCCTGATTGACTTTAGCATCGCCACAGGCGAGAAGGTCTCATCATAATCAATCCCTTGAGTTTGAGTGAAACCTTTTGCTACAAGTCTTGCTTTGTAAGTATCCAAGTTACCATGCATATCTGTTTTCTTCTTGAAAACCCACTTACTTCCAACTAATTTGGAGTTGAGTGGTGGCACAACCAATTCCCAAACTTGGTTGTCATACATGGATTGCATCTCTATGTTCATGGCTTCAAGCCATTTGTCACAATCGGATTTTGACATTGCATCATGGTATGTGGTTGGTTCATCTGAATCTACCACGTAGCATCCATTCATGAAAAATCCATATCTTTCAGGTGGATTACTAATTCTACCAGATCTGCGAACATTTTGTGTGTTCTGATCAACCTCTTGATTGTTTTCAACAACCTCTTGTTGAGTGCTAGTATCAACCAAATGTGTATCATCTTGTGGTTCTTGATCCTCCTCAAGTTCCACTGTTCTATCACTAGTTCCTTCCATAAGGAACTTAGCTTCCAAGAACTTACCCTTTCGAGCAACAAATACTTTTTGCTCGGTTGGATCGTAGAAATAATATCCTATATCATCTTTAGGATATCCTACAAAGATACATTTAGTAGATCGGACTTCCAATTTATTTGGAGTGTATTGCTTAACATAAGCTTCACAACTCCAAACCCTTAAGAATGATAATGATGGAGGGTTTCCATGCCATATTTCAAAAGGTGTCTTTTCCACTTTCTTGGTTGGGGCCATATTTAGTATACGGACTGCGGAGAGCAAAGCGTAACCCCAAAATGATAGAGGTAATGTGCTTCTAGCCATCATAGATCGAACCATATCTAATAGAGTTCGATTTCTCCTTTCGGACACACCATTGTGTTGTGGTGTTCCAGGTGGAGTAAGTTGTGAGATGATTCCACAACTTCTAAGATGATCTTGAAAGACACCACTTAGGTATTCACCTCCTCTATCGGTACGAAGGACTTTAATTGTTTTCTTGAGTTGATTTTCTACTTCACTTTTGAAGTCTTTGAACATTTCAAATGCTTCATCCTTGTGTCTTAGTAAGTACACATATCCATAACGACTATAGTCGTCGGTAAAGGTAATGAAGTATCTTTCACCATTCCTAGTCATCGGCTTAAAAGGACCACATACATCTGAATGTATGATGCCTAGTAAGTCTTTTGCCCTTTCAAAAGTTCCACTAAAGGGTGTCTTGGTCATTTTGCCTTGTAAACAAGATTCGCATACATCAAATGAATTATCTTCATTTGTACTCAGAAGACCATTTCTCTGAAGTGTATGCATGCGATTCTTGCTTATATGTCCAAGGTGACAATGCCAAAGATAGGAATCACTCAAATCCATTTTGAGTTTCTTGTTGGTTACTTGGTACATTGAGCTATCATATGATGTGTTATCATGATCTAATTCATAAATACCATTTAAAGACATAGCTTTAAAATAAAACACATCATTCATAGAAACATAAATGTCTTGGTTAACAAATTCAAAATTAAAACCACATTGTCTTAAAAGGGAAACTGAAATTATGTTCCTAGTTAAACTAGGAGCATACAAAACATTTTTCAAAATAACTTCCAAACCACTTGGAAGCTCTAAAACGTAGTCTCCTTGAGCTTCGACATCAACCTTTGCTCCGTTGCCCATGAAGAGACTAGCGTCTCCCTTCTTGTAATGTCTATTTCTTTTGAACCCCTGCAATGAATTACAAATATGAGTTCCACATCCGGTATCAAGTACCCATGTGTTAGAAGAAATAACATTAAGCTTAACATATATCATAAAGATAGTACCTGAGGTTTGCCCTGCATCCCTCTTGTTTTTCAACTCTTTGAGATAGGTCGGACAATTTCTCTTCCAATGTCCTATCTCACCACATTCAAAACATGGGTCATTCGTAGCAACCTTTTGCTTCTTCTCTTTTGGTTTGGCGGGTTCTGCTTTAGCTTTTCCTTTTCCCTTTCCCTTGACGTGTCCCTTTCTTTTAGCATAGTTTGCTTTAGAGTCGGGGTGGGGTCTCTTCTTGTTGCCTCCTTCATTGATCGCTAGGACGGGTAAAGCCTTTTTGCCCATTCCTGCTTCGGCCGTCTTGAGCATTGCATGAAGTTCACCAATGCTCTTGTCCCATCCATTCATGTTGTAATTCATTACAAAGCTTTCAAATTTCTTTGTTAAAGAGTTGAGGATCAAATCCGTAGCCAACTCTTTAGAGACGGGACAATTTAGCCGTTCGAGGCGATCAATGTGGCTTTTCATCTTGAGAACATAAGATGATACCGATTGGGTTTCCTCCATTCGACATGCATGAAGCGCCCGAACAGTTTCGAAGCGTTCTACCCTTGCTTGTTGTAGGAACATTTCCTTTAACTGGGTAATCATGTCGTATGCCCCGCGGTGTTCAAAATCCTTTTGAATTTCTGGAATCATAGTTCCCAACATGAGGCATGAGGCTTGCATGGAGTCCTCGGTATACTTAACCCAATCGTTGTAGGCTTCCACATCTTCCACGTTAGGTTCATCGGGAATAGGATCGTCCAACACATAGGATATCTTCTCTTGCTTGAGAACGATTCTCAAGTTTCGAAACCAATCCATGAAGTTGTTATGGTTGAGACGATCCTTTTCTAGGATGGTTCTTAGTGATAGGTTTCGGATGATTTGGTTAGTCGGGTTTGCATTGTTAGCGGCCATCTACAAAATTTAACAAGTTCAATTTTAGTATTTTCGATATTATTATATTTTAATCATTAATACGTTTTTGTGTCTTAAAGACAATTAATAATTAAAATCTAGAATCCAACGTTACATTTAAATATTGGTTAGGTGACCTTTATCCCTCTATTTAAATTAACAAGGTAGTCAACGTTTGACAATTGCAACTCTTTGCAATTTCTAGTTATATGGGATCGGTTAAACATCTTTATGTTTAGTTGGCATGTTTAATCCTATCAACACCTTTGTTCCCCATGCTTTGGTGACCCTAAGTTCATGGTTTTCAAATCAAGTCGTCCAACTTACACACACGTGTGAGTTTATTCACATAAGTGGTTAGGTGACCTTTATCCCACAAACATGGTAAACCCACCTCGAACATACAAGTTCCCTCAAATGTGGTTAGGTGACCTTTATCCCACAATAAGAGTTCCCAAGTGTTTCGAGTGTTGTATAAAAGGATGGTGTTTGACTTGTTTTATAAAAGGGTTTTTTAATATTTCAAAATTCTAGTTTAGAAAATATTATGTACCATACATTTGCATGCATTCAAATCAATGGTACTTTAGTGAAAACAAATTTTCAAGGTTCTTTTTAATAAAACCCATTTTATTATAAAACCATTAATTTTTAATAAAACCTTTATTAAACATTTTAATGATTTTGTCAAGAACCAATTTTACGCTTGTTGTTGATTATTAGTTTGTTAAGTCATGCATATCTACATATCATCTAAACAACAAAATAAACAACCAAACAAGCACATCATTCACAACAATAGGTGCATAATCATAGCCAACTATTTTGACAACACTTGTTAGCCGAAACAAGTGTGCCAAAAGGTCCTTCCTAAAGGGTGAAAAATGACACAAGTAATGTGTTGATTAACTCCCACTTGATCCCACATCCAAATGCTTCAAGTCTCCTTCTTGTGTTGTTATTTCTCCACCTTCTTTGAGCTTCCAAAACTCTTTTATATTCAGCTCCAAACTCTTTTGGACTTCAAAAATGTGTTTTGGTTATCGGGTTAAAATCCCATTGAGAACGATGAAGTTCTTTGGACCGAATATTATGGTCCAAACCAAAACCGCATTTTTGTGTGCATCTTCTTTTACAAAATATATCCTAATACATTTTTTTTCTAGTAAAATAAAATGCACCTAATCTATTTATTTTACATACCAAATAAAAATAAATAAATTACATATCTTCTAATGGAAGAACAAAATAATAATTATTACAACCCATTGAAATAATAAATCACAACACAATCATTCAACACAAGGTCATGGCTAGGTCATATGCCCCAAAATATATATATCCACATATATATTTATATAAATTACAAGAAGCATAAAAAAATGGTTCCCTTTAATGACCATTTTTGGCTATGTATTAAAAAACCGAAAAGGTAAGTTTTGTCCAAACAAACAAGTCATCCATATGAAATAATTTTTTTTCAAGATTCTCTTATGCATGTAAGAAAATAATCTTGAAAAACCAAGGGATAAATATATTAAAATTTTCAGCCATAGGGTTTTATTCAAACCCGAAACCCGAAATTTTTAATCTATTGAAACATGCACTCATATAAGCGGCTCTAGATGCCATTGATGGGATTTTAACATGTTTATCATAGCAATTTCATCCATATGAAATAATAACGCAGCGGAATTAATATTTAAAACATGTTACTTTTAAGATATAAATTTCATTTATAAGCAAAATCCCAAAACCCGGATTTATATATGAAGATGCATACTATCAAACACAACCATAGGATGTTTAGAAAACTACCTTCTTGGAGTACAAGGATGATGAAACAGATGATGCTTCTTGAAATGGTTGTCCTCAAGAGTAGAATACCTCAAGCTTGTATACCCCAAGCTTCCAACAAACACCTTGAGATTAGCTAGGATTTTAACACCAAAGATCAAAACCCGAACACTTGAGAAAACCTCCTTATGACCGAAAATGAGAGCAAGTTTACTAGCTTCTTTTTTTTTCACCCTTGTTCATTTGGTCATCCATAAAGTTTATAAAATTTGAGAGAAATGTCCACCTCCTTTTCACCCAATGAAATCATCTCTAACACATGCAAGATGCATGAAAAGATATTGGACCAATTTCTTTGGTTAGAGAGAAAGGGGGGCCGGCCCTATGTGGGTGTTTTTTAAAAAAAAATCAATTTTATTTTATTAAATAAAGTCTTGTTTATTTTTATAACTTTTATAAAATAAACACTATATGTTTTCAAGACTTTATGCACCTCTTTTAAAATGTAATTTAACTTATTAAATAACAAAATAAAATATTCTATCATAATAAATTATCCACATAATTTATTGGTTTCTCAAGTGTAATTATTTAGAACACCAATTTCTAAATATGGTAAGTGTTAATATTTATTTGTTTGATCATATCACAAATAAATAATATAAGTGTTTGTCTAGCTTGTTATTGGGTATGACTCGACTTGGATCATAACGTACTAGCCACATCAATTTAATATGTGTCTTGGGCATACAGAGTCCAACAATCCTAAGGAACTTGCAACTTGTGGAGCTTCAAAGGACCTTGTTTCTTGCTTTTTCACCAACATTCTTCATCATCTTATTCACTAGAAGCATCCCTAGCCTTGTGCTAGTAGTAAGTCCTTGCTACACCTTGTTTCATCTTGTTTTTATGATCAAAAGATGTAGTATGATAAGTAGGTTCAAAACACCAAAGAAACAAGAACAAGTATAATGAACATGAAGCTTTAAATATAAAAGGTTACTTGAAGACGGAATGTTGATGTATGATGTTGTAGTAAACATGTTGTAAATTTGTGATGAGTTTGGTTATATGATGTTAATCACCATGAGAATCTTGTTAAATAATATTTAGAACCATGATTTAACAATATTAAAGAGTGGTTATGTGTTACATAAAATAACCACCTTCTAGTTAATTATGAACTTGATAAAAAAATGATTTTTCATGAAATATAATTAAACTAGTAAGTTGATGATCTTGTAAATCCAAGAGTTACAAAGGATTTTTGTAAGGAAGTCAAGTTAGAGAAGCGGTTTTTGGAAAATCATGACTATTACAAACACTTACGCTATTTTTTTTTTGAAATAAGACAAGTATGAGAATATTTTATTTACAAGAAGAGTTCGAAGGGGTTAAATTTTGTAAAAATTGTTTACAAGTTGTAAACACTAAACTTTTGCAAGAAGGTGATTTTTAAAGTGATAATTATACTTTGGAAGGTAACTAAGCCCACTAAGAGCTTTACCAAGTTACTACGCGTTTTCGGGATATAACAAGTTCATGATATAGCGTGATTTACATGATTTTGACTTGTAGTATGACTTGAATGAGTTGTTGATGCTTTTTGATGATTTAAAAGAAAATAAACACATGTTTCGAAAACATGGAAAACCTCCATTTTTAGGGGAAACTCTGTCAAAATTTCTATAAAATTTTGACACTTAGAAAAATATAAGTTTTTGAGAAACTTATTCCCTAAAAATGTATCTAAAAATGTTACCAAGGTTTCCCTAATTTTTGTGTTAAGAAATGATGATTTCTTCAAGAATAAAATTGATACTAAGTACGTATATTTTTGAGAAAAATATATATATTGATCACAAAATTTTGTGCTAAGTGTATGTAGTATGTATTATACGTGATAGTGTATTAGGACTTGAAAATACACTAAATACTCTTGAGAAGTGAGAACACAAAAATACACATACAACATACAAGATACACAATTCGGGTGCAAAATACAAGAAACTTATATTTGAGAAAATAATATAAGTAAGGCACTTAGTTAAAAATATAAATTATTTTTAACACAAGAACACACATACAGAAGATAGTGACTGTACTTGTGCGATACAAGTCTAGTGACTAACGTTAATAAAACACGTATAGGTGACGACGTTAATTAAGCAAATCCGGTGAAGTTTACGATGCAAGGAACACAAAGTTGTGAGTTCATGCTCCCCCTTTTCTTTTAACTGTTTTCAGTTTTATAACTTCGGGGGTGAAATACATGTTACAATGTTTATAAATGGTATGATACCAAAAACAAGTAGCACTCTTGGTGAGAACGAGTACCAAGTATGATGCGTTTTGAGAATATAATAATACAAGAAGCACTCCTGGTGAGAACGAGTACCAAGTATGATGCGTTTTGAGGAATGATACGAGAAATCGTGTCATGAATAGGGTACCATAAGCACCATTAGTCAACAATATACCTAGACCGTAGAACAAAAGGTTAGATCTAACGGGTGTCGGGCAGCCACACTCTTGGTGAGAACGAGTACCAAGCAGTGCTTTTGTGTCTCAGAATATGCCAAGTTGATAAATGCCTATGGTTTGGTGAATTCCTATGTCGTGTCACATGTTAATGGCCTTGCAACCCATTAACAACCCTAATACATACAAGAACACCTTATTTATACAAGATTCATACCACAAGAATACTTGATTCATACATGAGTACGTGGTGTACACAAGAATACTTGATTTATACATGAATATTTGATTTACACAAGAATACTTGATTTACACATGAGTACGTGGGGTACACAAGATACTTGATTTATACAAGCTACAAACTACGTTTTCATACAAAGTATACAAACGTGCAATACAAAAACTGCATGAATTCACACCAACATTATGTTGACGTTTTCCAAAACTCACATGTATTTCAGGTAACTAGTGGATGTGCGCGCGGTCTTACTCATGCTCCTGGATGTCGTTTATGTTTATTCTTAAATAAAGATGTAAACTTTCAGACAATATGCTATCTTGTGATGTAAACACTAAAACTATGATTTTGGTTATGTAATGCTTGGCATTTGAAGTTATTTTATGAGCTTGTAGTATGTTTACCAATCGTATGCAATGAAAACCTTTCATGATCACACCTCGTGTTTCCGCCTTAGAAAGGGGTGTGACAGATTGGTATCAGAGCTGCGATTGTAGTGAACCATGATTCCCTCTCGAGTCTAGTCTACAATCTCTAGGATCCTTTCATGAATTTTTTTTTTCAAAAAGTTTTCATTGCATAAAACTTTCCGCGACATCCACTACCTGAAATTGTTTACAAAGAGTCTAGAAAAGACACTACGAGACTTAGGGTGCACTGGGGTATCACTTGTCTGTGATCAAGAATTACTTGCAATTATGTGAGACAACTGACAGATACATATACTAGAAGTAGGATGTCACAAGTATACGTGACGTTACCTGAAAACAATGGCCTATCTGAAGGAAGAGATACGAGGATGAAACGAACTGTGCGGACTGTGCAAGGAGTTACGTAATTATGGATGCATACATAATTATGAAATTCAGTGCACAGAAATCACAGCAAGTCTTGTCACGTATAGATTCCCTCAGTGCAAGAAAAGGGCAAACGTGAACACCAGCTTATTAAATACTCTGCTAGAGTAAGAATTGTTTGATGTCACTTATGTGGTATATGCCTGTGAATATATATACTACTACTGTCTCGTAAGATGATATCAAACAAATATCTAACCCTGCTGTGTTGTGTTCTGATAGAACATAGCGCCTAGGAAAACTGTGAATGCTCGCAATGATGATCAACCCCTTCCTCCTCTTCTACCGAGGACTGCTGAAGAGCTGAACGCTCTACTGGAAGAAAGCATCTCCGCAGCTATCGTCCAGTATGAGGCGAACCGTACCCAAGACAGTGGAGGACCAAGTAATGCAATACGCAATGGGAATGGGGATTCATCTGGAGGAAACGCAGCTCAGGGCTGTACTTTCAAGCAGTTTCTCGACTGCAAACCAATGAACTACGACGGCACTGGAGGTGCAGTAGCGTTTGTACGCTGGACAGAGAAGACTGAAGCTACTATCCGCATGAGCAAGTGTACCGCGGATCAGCAACTCACTTTTGCTACTGGGTTGTTTGTCAATGAAGCGTTGACTTGGTGGAACTTGCAAGTCCAAACCTTGGGTGATGATGCCGCTTATGGCCTAACTTGGGATGAACTGAAGGAAAGAATGAGAGAGAAGTATTGCTCTCGTGCTGAACTCCAAAGGTTGGAGACTGAATTCTGGCACTTGACCATGGAAGGTGCTGATATTACTGGTTACACCCGAAGGTTCCACGATCTATCAAGGGTGATCCTGATCGGAGTGTCGCGCTCCGGTCAAAGATAATATTTATAATCCCAAATTACCCTTAACAATGTGTTAGTGGTAGTAAGGGGTCGAACCACGAAGAGTATGTGGTTTGTGTGTGGATTCGAATGAATTAAAACAATTGTCACAATTTATGAAGCTTGCTAAAGTATTTTTGTATTTTCGTTTAATGGAGAGATATGATTTTTAACTAAATGAATTGATGCGAATGGTTAACAACTACTAATTAATGATTGCAAGAAAAATGGTTACTAGAACAATAATGATAAAAAGGAATCACACCCAGTTTCGGTAATTGTTAACCTAGGATTTCTACAAGTTTTAGTTTCAACTCAAATGCATTCGATTAACGGATTTAGTGTACCGTGACTTAGGTGCTACTAGCTATCAACGCCCCGAAGAACGGACAAAAAGACAATTTGTAATCAACACAAGTAAATCCTAACAACGACAACGTACAATTACATATCACCGTTTCGCAAAGTCATAACTTTTAACATCGTTCGACAATTCACGAATTCGTAACAAATGTAATACTATTGTCAAAAGTTTCAAAAACCAAATACAAATTGTCACTAAGATGAAACAAGAACAAATTGAAACCCTAAAATTAACAACTACCTACACCGGGGTGAAACCGAGATGATTAGCCGCTCATGGTTGATGCAACTTGATCACCGGATGCTTGGAATGCGGATGGAGTCATCTTGAAGATTGTAGGATGAAGGAATGATGGGGAATTAGGGTTTATGGAATGATGATGATGAGAAGGATGATGGATTGGATGAATTAGGGTTTTGATGGTGAATTGGGGATGAATGATTGTGATTCGGTTGTAGAGATGATAGATGATGGAATGGTTGGTGATAGGTGGTTAGAATAGGCTCCAAGATGTGTTCAAAACTCAAAAACAAAGTGTAACCCCCGTTTTTTGGTCAAAATTGATGTTATAACTCGTCCCCAACTCAAAAATCAAGTTTTTTCGCGATATGAGAATGCAGGTGGCGTCGCCGACGGCCATTTAGGGCGTCCCCGACGGCCCTTGGAAGTCTCAGTTTCGCCCGACGGCTTAATTAGCTGTTTACGGAGGTTTCTGGCCGACGGAACAATCGAGAGGGCGTCGCCGACGGCCCTTTTGGGCGTCCCCGACGCTGCCTGGTTTTGTCAGTTTCGTCCAAAACTGTTTTCTTCATAACTTCTTCGTTATAGCTCCGTTTTACTCACCGTTTTCGCCCACGTTCTCGTAATTCAGCCCTCTATCATGCCATCTTCCAATATACGCATTTTAAATCCATTAACTTCCCCCAAAACACATCCAATCTTCGTGATTAACCCGATTTTGTTCATTTCACCTCCCCGGTTGATCCTGTTTGCTCCCGGTGCTCCGTAAAGCTCCCGATTAGATCCTTAAACTCTTTTAGACCTGTAAAACACAAATCCCATTAAAAGTAGGCTATTCAAGATTAAAAGCTATGTAAAAACATCAACTTAAGCATAAACGATCACCGGTTTTCAACCACGTATCACATCCCCACACTTGTCTTTTGCTTGCCCTTAAGCAAATCTGTTTTTCACTTTCACGTGGGTCGAACAACAAATACACTCCCCATTCCCGAGACGAAGGTTAAGGTCCAATGTCATGCTAAATTTCAAACTCTTTACAATTTTCAATATATTTAACGGTAATGTGATTTCACATACACAAATGGTTACCCAAGATTAACCCGCCCGTGAAACCAATCAATTCATGCACATCCCTCACAATGTTCTCTCCACTCGGCTTGTAAATTGGCTAATGTTTATAATGCATTAGCACTTCAAGGAATATTCACTCAAAACCGATTAGAACACATACCCGCATAAGCTTGCAACTCAATCATTCTCCACCATTGATCACAAACACTAAGCACAAGTCATAAGGTCTTTGTAAGGGTTGTAACGGGGCTAGGCTAAGGGTAGGAATTAGGATATTTTAAAGTGGCTAAGGTGATGAAAATTCGATTTTTTATTACGAAAGACTATTCTAGCAAAACTAACTATAAACACCAAATATGAGGCACAACATTCGCCTTTTATTCAACAACTACTAACACTTCTTTTTGTGTTTTTCTTCAACGATTTTCAATTCTTTTTCATAATATTTTCTGATTTTTTTTCAACCTATATGCAAACAAATAAGAACAACTATACAAATACGACTCCTATAATCGAATTTCCATCACACGGGTTTTAAAAGAAAAGGTTTAAGGGTTATGGGCTATAGGGTGTCAAACGAAAGGTTTAGGCTCAAAATGGGCGACTAGGGGGTTTGTTCGGGTAAGGATAGATAAATGGTTTTAAGAGAAAAGGTTTACCTAATGCCTTAATCATTCTCGTGCTTGTATTTGGTCTACAGTCTCAAACGTATCAAAAGTTGCAAGTTCTACAATATATGACTAATGGTCCACTCAAACAAAGAAACATAGGTATGTAATCTATGATATAAAAGTGGCTCAAAACCTCACATATCTAAAAGGGTATGGTATGTGACATGCATAAAATACTAGTTTCTAAGGCGGATTATTCCCAAATAATCACCCGCTAAATACCCGTCATGCTATTAATTCGAACTTGACCATGACAATAGACCAAATGGGTTGTGACATCCCTCATTGACTTAGTTACTTATGCTTTTAAGATCGCTTTTGAAACAAGACATTTTTGAATTTTTTTTTGAAATTTCCCCCCATCCCCACACTTGAGGTGAACATTATCCTCAATGTGTAGTATTTAAATGAACGGGTCAAAATCTAAAACTTTTACTACTCCCCCATCCCCACACTCGAGGTACATATTGTCCTCAATGTGTAAGAACTAGAGTTTTAACGCACAAGGTATGTGACACAGCTAATTCCCCCAAAAATTTCACCCCGGAAAATTAATATACAAAATACATTCCACTTATTTGCTAATCTAAAGATCAAAAGTAAAAAGAAACGTATACACCTGGTTTTTGAGCTCATTCTTCGTATGCTCTTCTCCTCTTCATGAAAGCGGTTGTCCCACGAACCCAATGTACCTACAAATCTTAACCCTAGTGTAGAAGCATGCTTCTCACAACCATTAAAATTTGTTAGTTAACTAGTTCTACCACTTTTATGAAAACATTACGAAGCTATACGTTATTTCACTTTGATTTATGTGGAAAATAATTTACAACAACAATAAACCTAACTCACTTTCGTAGGAATCACGGTTGCATTTAGCTTATGCAACAAGCCCTTTTAAACCCCCCAATAGCTTGGGAGGACGAGAGGTCTCGTGAGGGTTATATAGAGAACACACCCACAACGTTCATTTAACTACTAAAACGAAATAACAAATTATACAACAACAACAAAACTACGGAGAAAAAAAAACTAAAACTAACCATAAAAAGTATACAACAACAATTAACTTACCACCTCATGGTGGTCGAATGGAGTGCTTGCCGCCCACAAACTCATCGAAATCACCCACCGGTGATTCATACCATTTGTTGCCAAACGGTCCAAACTTCCTCACCTCCCCTTCTTTCTTCTTTTCTTGAGGTGACTTTCTCGCCTTTTTCTTCTTGACCGTTTTCTTCTTTGTTTCTCCAAACCTACCAACCATAGCACACACCTTTTTGTTTGGATTCGTGTCCTTCTTGGGACATGTATCCTCACCAAGTGGGTTAGTAAATTTTGGAAAAAACATTTAAATTTAACTCCCGGTCCCCAAACTTCATGCTTACCGTTCCCGTTGCACAATTTATTATGGCATTAGCAGTTGCCAGGAACGGTCTACCCAGTATAACTATTGGTTGGGTGTCCTCAACACACCCAACATAGTCTACTACCAAAAAGTCCACTGGGTAGTAGCAATCATCTACCTTCACAATCACATCTTCCACCATCCCCCTTGGATGTGTGGGAGTCTGATCAGCCAACACCACGGGAGTCTCAAATTTTTTTAATGGCCCAAAATCATATTGGTCATACAAACTCCCGGGCAAGATGCTTACACAAGCTCCAAGATCTAAGAGCGCCCTCTCAATTTGGAATGTTCCAATTTGAATTGGAATAAGAGGATCTCCCGGATCTTGAGCTTTTTGGGGAAGCGCACTCGATAAGACGGCACTAACATGTGATACTAAATCAACCGGGTTGGGTAATTTATTGTGCCGTTTTTCGATGCTCAACTCTTTCAAGCATTCCACATGAGCCGGAACCTTTTTAATGTCATCAAGTAGCGGCAAATTAATTTTAGCTTGTTTAAAATTTTCCCACCCCTCGTCCTTCGGTGGGTACCGTTCCTCAACTTGTGATGCATTAATCGGTTTAATTTGATTTAAACAATTTTCACAAAAAGATTTTTTAGTTACATTTTCAATTTTACTTTGTGAAGTTGTTTCTTGTTCATTTTCAATTTCCGGCTCATCGTTTATATTTTCCACTACACCATCAACTAATTGTGGTGGTGGAATGCTTTCAACACTACAAACTTCATCATTTAAAAGAATACTTACCGCGTTAACGCGTGCATTCCTCACATTGCTTGTGCTTGAACCTTGATGCTTCGGGTTCACTGTAGTGTCACTTGGGAGCTTTCCCATGCTTCCCCTCATTTGAGCCATTTCATCCGCAAGTTGGCCCACTTGTTTTGCTAATGCTTCATGCGATTTATCCCGAATTTCATTCTCTTTCTTGGACTCTTGCATCATCGAAAGCATTACATCCATCTTTGCATTGAAATCATCACCACCTCCTTGATTATTCGTTGACCCGTGACCATCTTGGTTGTAACCTCTTTGGCGAGTTTGGTGCGAATACCCACCTTGATTTACCGATTGGAAATTCGGGTTCATTTGGTTGGAGGAATTACCATACCTAAAGTTAGGATGGTTCCTCAACCCGGGGTGATAAGTGTTGGAGTTCATGTCATATTGCCTTCGGTCCCCATATACTTGATTCACCTCCACAGTGGCTTGACAATTCTCGGTCCGGTGACCGATGTCTCCGCATTCCTCACATACGGCGTATTGCACCGCTTTCACTTCTCTTTTCTTCATCCGAGCCAACTCCCACTCTAACGTTTCAATTCGATCCTTAGAATTCACATCACGATCGGGCCAAGGCCTTGAGGTGGGATGCTTTTTGGCACGGTCGGCCGACTCTTTCGCCTTTGATCTCTTGCTCATTCTTTCTAGGAACTCCCAATCGTCATCCTCGTGATTGCTTAATAGAGTTCCATTGCTGGTCGATTCAAGGCGGTTCCACGTCTCATCATCCAAACCCCTCACGAAGCATTTAACCAACTCCCACCTTTCGATTTGATGATGTGGGCACTTCCGGATCAATTCCTTGAATCGAGTGAATGCTTCATGTAACGGTTCACTCGAAAGTTGGCGAAAAGACCGAATTTCATCTCTACATTCGTCGGTCTTCGCCATTGAGTAGTATTCGTCAAGAAAAACTTGTTGCATTTCAGCCCATGTGCGAATACTATTCGCCGGAAGTGTAAGAAACCATTGCTTCGCTTTATCTTTTAGCGAAAACTGAAATAAGCGAAGCTTGACCTCCTCCAATGCAAAATTATGCCCCCCGATAGTGCTGCATATCGATGAAAATTCCGCCAAGTGTGTATACGGTTCATCATTAGACCTCCCGTTGAAATGGGGAAGAATATTGATGTAATGCGGTTTACAATCGAACATTCTTCTTTCACACACAATCGGTGAATCATTCTCGGTGACCACCGGTCGGAAACGGTCATTCACTCCCCGTGGAGGTTGTTGACGACGTTGTGGACCGTTAACCTCTTGATCGACCGGTCTTCGATTGTCTCTTCGATCACCTCTTCTATCCCCACCTTGATGTCTACCTTGGTTGCCTCTTTGGTTACCACCTCCCACAAAACGAGGAATCCGATTCGGGTTACCATTGTTGTTATTGTTGTTGTTGTAAAACCCATCATCTCGGTTCCGTTGGTTATTGTTTCGTGGTTGACGGTTGTTTCCGTAACCATCATTTCTCACGTTCCCGTTCCCGTTCCCGTACCCATAATCATCATCCCCCACAAAGTTGGCATTTTGATAGCCGAACTCGTCATCTTCAAAGCCTCTCGCATTGTAGACATTTCCCCGATTCACGTACCCCCAATCTTCGTTATCATTAACCCGATCATCATAATAGCCCCCGTCATCCGAATTTTCCATATGAACACTCACATGCTCCGGCGATTGATAACCGGGAACACTATACGGTTCGTCATAGGGGATGGCGTTCCTCAAATCATCTATGTTGAAAAATGGGTCTTCGTTCGCGGGATTGCCACGATCTCGATTACCTCGACGGTCGGAATTAACATTCCAGTCATCAAGGTTGAGGGGTAAGGAATTGTGTCGATGAAGGTTTTGTTGTTGGGGTGTTCTTTGGGTGGTATTGGGATTTTGGTTTTGAAAAGGTGGTGTGGGTGGTCCATTGTTGTTGTTACCACCCGGTCGCTCTTGAGGCATTGGTTGAACATTTTGAGCGGGGAAAAAGGTTCCTCGGGATTGGAATTGGTTTTGGTTGAGGTTTGGGTGATTGGAGTTTTGGTTTGCCATTGAATCGGTTTCAATGGTCGGTGTGGATTGCGGTGTTTGGTTGGTTTGATTAGAAGCAAGAGTTGCTTCTAAACGGCTTGCTAAGTTTCTTCTTGCAACTCTTTCGATTTCCGGTTCGTAGACTAAAGGTGAAGTCCTCCCGGAGTTTCGCGTATGCATGCACTACCTGTAATCTGCACAAGTAACACACCCCGCGTAACAGGGAAAAAGACAAGTACAAAAAGAAAGCTAAACAAATTAAACAGATAATCACACAAATTCAAACAATATCCAAACACAAAGCACACGCACTCCCCGGCAACGACGCCAAAATTTGATCGGAGTGTCGCGCTCCGGTCAAAGATAATATTTATAATCCCAAATTACCCTTAACAATGTGTTAGTGGTAGTAAGGGGTCGAACCACGAAGAGTATGTGGTTTGTGTGTGGATTCGAATGAATTAAAACAATTGTCACAATTTATGAAGCTTGCTAAAGTATTTTTGTATTTTCGTTTAATGGAGAGATATGATTTTTAACTAAATGAATTGATGCGAATGGTTAACAACTACTAATTAATGATTGCAAGAAAAATGGTTACTAGAACAATAATGATAAAAAGGAATCACACCCAGTTTCGGTAATTGTTAACCTAGGATTTCTACAAGTTTTAGTTTCAACTCAAATGCATTCGATTAACGGATTTAGTGTACCGTGACTTAGGTGCTACTAGCTATCAACGCCCCGAAGAACGGACAAAAAGACAATTTGTAATCAACACAAGTAAATCCTAACAACGACAACGTACAATTACATATCACCGTTTCGCAAAGTCATAACTTTTAACATCGTTCGACAATTCACGAATTCGTAACAAATGTAATACTATTGTCAAAAGTTTCAAAAACCAAATACAAATTGTCACTAAGATGAAACAAGAACAAATTGAAACCCTAAAATTAACAACTACCTACACCGGGGTGAAACCGAGATGATTAGCCGCTCATGGTTGATGCAACTTGATCACCGGATGCTTGGAATGCGGATGGAGTCATCTTGAAGATTGTAGGATGAAGGAATGATGGGGAATTAGGGTTTATGGAATGATGATGATGAGAAGGATGATGGATTGGATGAATTAGGGTTTTGATGGTGAATTGGGGATGAATGATTGTGATTCGGTTGTAGAGATGATAGATGATGGAATGGTTGGTGATAGGTGGTTAGAATAGGCTCCAAGATGTGTTCAAAACTCAAAAACAAAGTGTAACCCCCTTTTTTTGGTCAAAATTGATGTTATAACTCGTCCCCAACTCAAAAATCAAGTTTTTTCGCGATATGAGAATGCAGGTGGCGTCGCCGACGGCCATTTAGGGCGTCCCCGACGGCCCTTGGAAGTCTCAGTTTCGCCCGACGGCTTAATTAGCTGTTTACGGAGGTTTCTGGCCGACGGAACAATCGAGAGGGCGTCGCCGACGGCCCTTTTGGGCGTCCCCGACGCTGCCTGGTTTTGTCAGTTTCGTCCAAAACTGTTTTCTTCATAACTTCTTCGTTATAGCTCCGTTTTACTCACCGTTTTCGCCCACGTTCTCGTAATTCAGCCCTCTATCATGCCATCTTCCAATATACGCATTTTAAATCCATTAACTTCCCCCAAAACACATCCAATCTTCGTGATTAACCCGATTTTGTTCATTTCACCTCCCCGGTTGATCCTGTTCGCTCCCGGTGCTCCGTAAAGCTCCCGATTAGCTCCTTAAACTCTTTTAGACCTGTAAAACACAAATCCCATTAAAAGTAGGCTATTCAAGATTAAAAGCTATGTAAAAACATCAACTTAAGCATAAACGATCACCGGTTTTCAACCACGTATCACATCCCTTACATGGTGACACCTGAATTTAAGCTCGTTGAACGCTATATTTGGGGATTGGCCTCAGAATTTTGCGGCATGGTAACTTCGGCCAAACCTCAAACAATCACTGAGGCTGTAACTCTGGCTGTCAGCCTTACTGAAGATTGTGTCCGTATGAAGAAGTTATCGCTGAACCCAACAGAAAAGACCGAGACGCATGCTGAGTCGTCCGGTGACAAGAAGAGAAAGCAGTCGAACCTTAATCAAGCAGCCCACAGCAACAACAAAGGTTCATACAACAAGAAGTGTGACACTAACCCATCTAAGGAGGCAAGAACCCTTGCAGCGGCAAATGATACTGCAGCCAGAGGATACCAAGGCACCCTGCCTAAATGCCAAAAATGTAAGTATCATCATGAAGGAGCTTGTCGCATTCTAAGGTGCGAAAAATGTGGTAGATTGGGTCATCAAACAGAAGACTGTTGGGGTAAAGGAAAGAACGGGAACGGAAACCGCAACGGTGCTGGAACTGGAAACAATGGTGGAAATGGAAATGGCACTGGCAACAGGAATGGTAACGAAAATGGGAAGAACCGAGGATGCTTCAGTTGTGGAAGCAATGATCATTTCATAAAAGACTGCCCAAAGGGAAACGACGCTCAGGCTCGAGCATTTGTGATTGGAGCAAAGAACGCACGCGAGGACCCTAATGTGGTCACTGGTACGTTTCTCATTAACAATCACTTTGCATCCATATTATTTGACACTGGCGCCGATTATAGCTTCATGTCTGTGGAATTTAAATGAATGCTTGGAATAGAATCGAGTAGATTAGATATTCCTTATTCTATAGAGCTAGCCAATGGTAAACTTATTGAATCGGGCGAAGTTGTTAGAGGCTGCACATTAGAGCTTGGTGAACGAAGATTTAGCATCGACCTCTTACCTATTCAATTGGGTAGCTTCGACGTAGTGGTCGGAATGGACTGGTTGTCCAAGAACAAAGCTGAAGTTATTTGTCATGAGAAAATCATTCGCATCCCATTGGTGAATGATGAAACTCTCATCGTACATGGAGAAAAACGAGACGCGCCTCTACGAATCATCAGTTGTATGAAGGCACATAAGTGCTTAAGGAAGGGATGTGTTGCTTTCCTGGCACACTTTGTAGATAAGAAGGCTGAGGAGCCGAAACTCGAAGACATTCCTGTGGTGAAGGAATTCTCTGATGTTTTTCCCGAAGATTTGCCAGGACTACCTCCGCAACGACAAGTCGAATTCCGTATAGACTTGGTTCCAGGAGCCGCTCCTGTAGCCAAGGCACAACTCTAGGAGTTGTTGGATAAAAGATTCATAAGGCCAAGCTTCTCACCCTGGGGAGCTCCAGTATTGTTCGTGAAGAAAAAGGATGGAACTCTGCGAATGTGTATCGATTACAGAGAACTGAACAAGCTCACAATCAAGAATCGGTATCCATTACCGAGGATTGATGACTTATTTGATCAGTTTCAAGGATCAAGCTACTATTCCAAGATCGACCTTCGATCTGGATACCATCAGTTAAGGATACAAGAGGAAAGCGTACCAAAGACTGCATTCAGAACACGCTATGGGCATTATGAGTTCCCTGTGATGCCGTTCGGACTGACGAACGCACCAGCGGTCTTTATGGATCTGATGAACCGTGTATGCAAACCATATCTTGATAAATTTATGATTGTATTTATCGATGATATCCTGATTTACTCGTGAACGAAAGAAGAACACGAGCAACACCTCAGAACCATTCTAGAACTACTAAAGAAAGAGAAAATTTATGCAAAGTTCTCGAAATGCGAATTCTGGATTCGCGAAGTACAATTTCTTGGTCACGTTGTGAACACGAAGGGCATTCATGTAGACCCGTCCAAGATAGAAGCAATAAAGAATTGGGAAGCCCCCAAAACCCCAACTGAAGTTCGACAATTTTTGGGCTTAGCGGGCTATTACCGACATTTCATCGAGAATTTCTCCAAGATAAATCAACCGCTAACCACCCTTATGCAGAAAGACAAGAAATACGAATGGGGTTACAAACAAGAAGAAGCCTTCCAGCTACTTAAAAACAAGCTATGCGATGCACCGATACTATCATTACCTGAAGGCACTGAAGACTTCGTGGTATACTGCGACGCGTCACGACAAGGTTTGGGTTGCGTGCTCAAGCAACGCCAAAAAGTCATCACTTACGCTTCAAGACAATTGAAGGTGCATGAAAGAAACTATACTACTCACAACCTAGAGCTAGGCGTAGTGGTATTCGCCTTGAAGATCTGGCGACACTATCTATATGGTACTCGATGTACAATCTTCACAGATCATAAAAGTTTACAACACATATTCGATCAGAAAGAATTAAACATGCGTCAGCGACGATGGGCCGAGCTACTAAACGACTATGACTGTGAGATTAAGTACCATACTGGAAAGGCAAATGTTGTAGCAGACACGCTAAGTCAAAAAGAAAGGGTTAAGACCCTAAGGGTTCAGGCGTTAGAAATGACTATTCGAACGAACCTCACTGCACGTATTCGTGATGCGCAATAAGAAGCCCTTAAGATGGAAAACCGTAAAGATGAATACCTCCGGGGTATGTTGAAATACATGGTGCCAAATGAAGAGGGAGCCTTATACTTTAAAAAGCGTATTTGGGTTCCGCTCTATGGTGGCATATGAGAAGTCATCCTTAATGAAGCACACAAATCGAGATACTCGATCCATCTAGGATCGGACAAAATGTATCAAGACTTAAAAGAATACTATTGGTGGCCGAGACTCAAGAGCGATGTTGCTGTTTATGTTGGAAAATGCCTAACCTGTGCTAAGGTTAAGGCTGAATATCAGAAACCGTCCGGCCTACTACAACAACCAAAAGTACCCATGTGGAAGTGGGAGCAAATGTCGATGGACTTTATAACGAAATTACCCAGGACCCCGAAAGGCCACGATATGATATGGGTGATAGTTGATCGATTGACGAAATCTGCGCATTTCCTACCGATCCGAGAAAAAGACAGCACTGGAAAGCTTGCTGAGATATACTTAAAAGAAATCGTGGCACGTCATGGAGTGCCAATCTCAATTATTTTAGACAGAGATGGACGCTTTGTCTCAAGAATCTTGCAATCCTTTCAGGAAGCCTTTGGATCTCAGCTAGATCTAAGCACGACATTCCCTCCACAAACAGACGGTCAGAGCGAACGGACCATACAAATGGTAGAAGATATGCTTCGCGCATGTGTCATGGACCTAGGCGGCAGCTGGGATACTCATCTACCTTTAGTTGAGTTTTCCTACAATAACAGTTATCATACAAGCATAAAAGCCGCACCGTTCGAAGCTCTGTATGGCCGCAAGTGCCGATCGCCCTTATGTTGGGCAGACGCTGGAGATAAACCTATGGTTGGTCCTGAACTTGTACAAGAGACAACCGACAAGATTATACAGATCCGAGAGTGCATTAAGGCGGCCCGAGATCGACAAAAGAGCTACGCTGATCGAAGACGAAAACCATTAGAATTCCAGGTGGGAGACAAAGTGTTGTTAAAAGTCTCACCTTGGAAGGGCGTAGTAAGATTTGGAAAACGTGGAAAGCTGAATCCACGATACATCGGACCATTCAGAATCTTCGAAAGAATTGGTACTGTGGCGTACAAATTGGAGTTACCGGAAGAACTTAATGGAGTACATGATACGTTTCATGTATCCAACCTCAAGAAGAGTCCAACACAAGAAAACGTGATCATCCCGGTGGATGAAGTGCATATTGATGACGCCCTCCGATTTACAGAACAACCCGTTGAGGTTACTGACTGGAAAGTCAACAAGACCAGGAGGAGTACAGTCAAACTTGTCAAAGTACGTTGGAACTCTAAGCACGGACCCGAGTACACGTGGGAACATGAAGACCAGTTTAAAGAAAAGTACCCCCACCTGTTCAAGAAGACTCCTGCGAGAGTTAGTTCAGCCTGAATTTCAGGACGAAATTCTTTTAACGGGGGGAGACTGTGACAACTGGCACAAAACCGGTAATTTCCGTACACTTTAATTATTATTTAATGACTGCAATTATGTGCGTAAGTGTCAACATTGTCTGATTTCATACTATACAAGTGAATTCATGCACGTTTTATACAACAAAATATTGCTTTATGCATTAACGAGAGCGTTGCGTCGGAAAATACTAGTAAACTCACCGGTAAAACACAATATGCCAACAACTCTGTAGAAAGCAGTCAGACAATAGAATTGGAGCCTAGGTGTAGGTCCAATGATAAGAATACATTAAAACCCAATAGTACATACAAGGGTTTATATATATAGACTCTCCGGAAGCTAAATTATGCACTAAAAAGCACCCGAAATGCACTTTAAGTGCGTAATTTTATTAAATTCAGCTATAACCAGCTTTTAAACATATAAATATCATGCAAAATTTACGTTTTATCATCCAGAATATTTCCCTAAGTTTCGGGAATTGAAAGGGTTACAAAAGGGTACATAAAAGGCACTAAACTTTGCAATTTAACACTTAACGAACCGGTATTTAACCGAACAACTGGACATTAGCCGGGATACCAAATTTTTGCCAAACACACTGTTTATTTATTTCTTGGCTAGTCGTGATCCCCGAACATCCTAAGACCCACTAAATATCAAATAAATAACATATGTAAACATATTACTTGGAATCTAACTACCCATTACAATTTAGTTGCAAAAGTTAAAACCAACCCCCCCTAACCGATTCGGTCACAAGGACCATCACAACCATGCCACAATCTTGTGCAAGAATTTATCACATTATTTTATTTGATTAGTTGCTTGTAGATCTTGACATAATATATGAAGTATCTATATAAAGCATGACCCTAAGATTACTACATTACTCCTCATCATCACCACCATACCTTCACTCCTCTCTCCCTCTCTCGGCCACACCCATAACCGCCACCATCACCACCACTAAACCACCATCTTCATCCATACTTGAGCTTCATACAAGACTAGGAGGTGATCCTAAGGAGCTTGTAACTTGTGGAGCTTCAAAGGACCTTGTTTCTTGCTTTTTCATCAACATTCTTCATCATCTTCTTCACTAAGCATCCCTAGCCTTGTGCTAGTAGTAAGTCCTTGCTACACCTTCTTTCATCTTGTTTTTATGATCAAAAGATGTAGTATGATAAGTAGGTTCAAAACACTAAAGAAACAAGAACAAGAATAATGAACATGAAGCTTTAAATATAAAAGGTTACTTGAAGATGAAATGTTGATGTATGATGTTGTAGTGAACATGTTGTTAAATTTGTGAGGAGTTTGGTTGTATGATGTTAATCACCATGAGAATCTTGTTAAATAATATTTAGAACCATGATTTAACAAGATTAAAAAGTGGTTATGTGTTACATAAAATAACCACCTTCTAGTTAATTATGAACTTGATAAAAAAAAAAAGAAAATGATTTTTCATGAAATATAATTAAACTAGTAAGTTGATGATCTTGTAAATCCAAGATTTAAAAAGGATTTTTGCAAGGAAGCCAAGTTAGAGAAGCGGTTTTTGGAAAATCATGACTATTACAAACACTTACGCTATTTTTTTTAAATGAGACAAGTATGAGAATATTTTATTTACAAGAAGAGTTCGAAGGGGTTAAATTTTGTAAAAATTGTTTACAAGTTGTAAACACTAAACTTTTGCAAGAAGGTGATTTTTAAAGTGATAATTATACTTTGGAAGGTAACTAAGCCCACTAAGAGCTTTACCAAGTTACTACGCGTTTTCGGGATATAACAAGTTCATGATATAGCGTGATTTACATGATTTTGACTTGTAGTAAGACTTGAATGAGTTGTTGGTGCTTGTTGATGATTTAAAAGAAAATAAACACATGTTTCGAAAACATGGGAAACCTCAATTTTTAGGGGAAACTCTGTCAAAATTTCTATAAAATTTTGACACTTAGAAAAATATAAGTTTTTGAGAAACTTATTCCCTAAAAATGTATCTAAAAATGTTACCAAGGTTTCCCTAATTTTTGTGTTAAGAAATGATGATTTCTTCAAGAATAAAACTGATACTAAGTACGTATATTTTTGAGAATATATATATATATTGATCACAAAATTTTTTGCTAAGTGTATGTAGTATGTATTATACATGATAGTGTATTAGGACTTGAAAATACACTAAATACTCTTGAGAAGTAAGAACACAAAAATACACATACAACATACAAGATACACAATTCGGGTGCAAAATACAAGAAACTTATGTTTGAGAAAATAATATAAGTAAGGCACTTAGTTAAAAATATAAATTATTTTTTACACAAGAACACACATACAGAAGATAGTGACTGTACTTGTGCGATACAAGTCTAGTGACTAACGTTAATAAAACACGTATAGGTCACGACGTTAATTAAGCAAATCCGGTGAAGTTTACGACGCAAGGAACGCAACCCCTTTTCTTTTAACTGTTTTCAGTTTTATAACTTCGGGGGTGAAATACATGTTACAAATGTTACAATGTTTATAAATGGTATGACACCAAAAACAAGTAGCACTCTTGTTGAGAACGAGTACCAAGTATGATGCGTTTTGAGAATATAATAATACAAGAAGCACTCTTGGTGAGAACGAGTACCAAGTATGATGCGTTTTGAGGAATGATACGAGAAATCGTGTCACGAATAGGGTACCATAAGTACCATTAGTCAACAATATACCTAGACCGCAGAACAAAAGGTTAGATCTAACGGGTGTCGGGTAGCCACACTCTTGGTGAGAACGAGTACCAAGCAGTGCTTTTGTGTCTCAGAATATGCCAACTTGATAAATGCCTATGGTTTGGTGACTTCCTTTGTCGTGTCACATGTTAATGGCCTTGCAACCCATTAACAACCCTAATATATATTCAAGAACACCTTATTTATACAAGATTCATACCACAAGAATACTTAATTCTTACATGAGTACATGGCGTACACAAGAATACTTGATTTATACATGAATATTTGATTTACACAAAAATACTTGATTTACACTTGAGTACGTGGGGTACACAAGATACTTGATTTATACAAGCTACAAACTATGTTTTCATACAAAGTATACAAACGTGCAATACAAAAACTTCATGAATTCACACCAACATTATGTTGACGTTTTTCCAAAACTCACATGTATTTCAGGTAACTAGTGGATGTGCACGCGGTCTTACTCATGCTCCTGGATGTCGTTTATGTTTATCCTTAAATAAAGATGTAAACTTTCAGACAATATGCTGTCTTGTGATGTAAACACTAAAACTATGATTTTGGTTATGTATTGCTTGGCATTTGAAGTTATTTTATGAGCATGTAGTATGTTTACCAATCGTATGCAATGAAAACCTTTCATGCTCACACCTCGTGCTTCCGCCTTAGAAAGGGGTGTGACACGAAGCATGTCTTCAAGAGTTTGGATGGTGCGTTCAGACTGCCCATCAGTCTGTGGATGATATGCTGTGCTCATGTCTAGACGCGAGCCAAAGGATTTGTGCATCGCTTGCCACAAATCAGAGGTAAAACATGGATCACGATCAGAAATGATGGAAGTTGGCACCCCGTGCCTCGAAACTACTTCCTTCAAGTAGATGTCTGCTAGAGTAGAGAACTTATCCGTTTCCTTGATAGCCAGGAAGTGTCCAGACTTTGTCAGTCGATCCACTATCACCCAAATGGTATCGTTTCCTCGTTGAGATCTTGGTAAGCTAGTGATGAAGTCAATGGAAATTTGCTCCCATTTCCATGTTGGGATCTCTGGTTGTTGAAGTAGGCCTGATGGCTTCTGGTATTCGACCTTGAACCTAGCATAGGTCAGACATTTGCTAACATAGGTCGCTATGTTAGCCTTCATGTGGGGCCACCAGTACGTAGCTTTGAGTTCGTGGTACATCTTATCAGAACCAGGATGTACTGAGTAATGAGACTTGTGTGCTTCATCCATCACAAGCTCACGTAGATTACCATAAAATGGAACCCAGATGCGTCCCGCCAAGTAGTAAGCACCGTCTTCCTTTAGTTCTAACCGTTTCTCCAATCCTCGCAAGGACTCAGCCTTGATGTTCTCCTCTTTCAATGCTTCGACCTGAGCATCACGAATTTGGGCAGGAAGACTAGAGTGAATGGTAAGCTGTAATGCACATACACGCTTAGGTTTGGTTTCCTTATGACTGAGGGCGTCAGCTACCACATTGGCTTTGCCTGGATGGTACTTGATTGAGCATTCATAGTCGTTAAGAAGTTCGACCCACGGACACTGTCGTATGTTTAACTCCTTTTCATCGAAGATATGCTGGAGACTCCTGCGATCGGTGTAAATGGTGCACTTGGTACCGTACAAGTAATGTCTCCATATCTTAAGAGCAAACACCACTGCTCCCAACTTCAATTCGTGAGTGGTGTAGTTCTTTTCGTGAACCTTAAGTTGGCGCGATGCGTAAGAAATGACTTTCTCACGTTGCATCAACACACAACCAAGTCCTTGGATTGACGCGTCACAATAAACCACAAAATTGTTTGTGCCTTCAGGCAATGAGAGAATAGGTACGCTACAGAGCTTCAACTTCAGCTGCTGAAATGCGGATTCCTGAGCATCACCCCAACGGTAGGTGATACCCTTCTGAGTAAGAACAGTAAGAGGTTGCGCAACCTTTAAGAAATCCTTGATAAACCTTCTGTAGTAACCCGCCAAACCCAAGAATTAGCGGATTTCAGTTGGTGTACGAGGTGCAGGCTAATTCCTGATTGAGTCAACCTTGGATGGATCAACGTGAATCCCATCCTTATTAACCCCGTGGCCTAGGAAATGGACTTCACGAAGCTAGAAGTCGCATTTCAAGAGTTTAGCAAAAAGCTGTTCTATTCGAAGAAGTTCCAAAATGAGTCACAGATGACGCTCGTGTTCCTCCTGACTCTTGGAATAGATCAGGATGTCGTCGATGAATACTATAACAAACTTATCCAAATAAGGTTTGCACACTCGGTTCATAAGATCCATGAAGACCGCAGGTGCGTTGGTCAACTCTAAAGGTATAACCAGGAACTCGTAGTGTCCATAACGAGTCCTGAATGCTGTCTTAGAGATGTCCTCGTCTTGGACTCTCAGCTGATGATAACCTTATCTCAGTTCAATCTTAGAGTAGAAGCTCGACCCTTGCAACTGGTCGAATATGTCATCTATAGGCGGGAGAGGATAACGATTCTTCACGGTCACCTTGTTGAGTTCGCGATAGTCAATACACATTCGAAAGGTACCGTCTTTCTTCTTCACAAACAAGGCTGGAGCTCCCTAGGGTGAAGAGCTAGGACGAATGAAACCCTTGTCCAAGAGCTCTTGCAGTTGCGTAGACAATTCTCCTAGTTCAGATGGGGCTAAACGATAAGGTGCACGAGCTATAGGCACTGCTCCAGGAGCTAGCTTGATTTGAAACTCGACCTGACGATGAGGCGGAAGACCAGGTAATTCCTCAGGAAATACCTCAGGAAAGTCACGTACGATCGGAATATCTTCTATCTTCTTTTCTTTCGTTGAGGTGTCAGTAACGAGGGCTAGAATAGCAGTGTGGCCCTTTTGCAAAAACTTCTGGGCCTTAAGGAAAGAGATGATGCTCACGACTACACCAATCTTGCCGCCACGAATTACGAGAGGTTCCTCACCAGAATGAGGAATGCAAACGATTTTCTCCTTGCAAAGAATCTCTACTCGATGAGGGGATAACGAATCCATCCCAATCACGACGTCGAAGCTACCAAGAACGATGGGGATAAGATCGATAAAGAAGATCTGACCAGCTAAAGTGAGATTACAACCCTTAACTATTTGTGTGGCCTCAAGACTTTTACCGTTTTCTAGTTCTACAACATGCTTGGTGTTTAAGGGAATCGAGGTACACTTAAGCATCTGACTAACTTTTAAGGACACATAACTAGTATCGGCACCCGAATCGAATAAAATAGAAACAAAGAAATCATCCAGTAGGAACTTACCCGTCACAACGTTGGGATCGTTCCTCACATCACCCTGACCAATCACAAAAGCATGTCCACTGGCACCATTGCCATCGTTGTTACCCCCATTGTTGTTCCCATTTCCCTGGTTGTTGTTGTTGTTGTTGTGATTTTGGTTCAGCAGGGGGAAGTCTCTTTTGAAGTGGCCTTCAGCACCCCACTGAAAACATCCTTTATTGTTACCCTGATGTTGTTGCTGCTACTGGCGCTGGTTCTGTGGAGGCTGCTACTGCTGATGTCGCCTCTGATTAGCAAGATACAGACTCCTACAATCTTTTGCCGCATGGCCTGGTTTGTTACATCTCTGATAGTTTCCCTTGCTACACGGCCCGCTGTGGTGCAAGTTACATCGATTGCACTTAGGGTGGCTTCCCCTGTACCCACCCTGACCTTGATTACCAGAGGAGTGTTGACTAGGGCTCTTGTAGTCATCAGTCCTTCGCTGTTGAGACTGAGGCTGAACAGAAGTTGAACCCTTGCTTGAGTTTCCATCCCATTTGCGCTTGTTGTCACTAGGAGCATCAGAAGTAGTGGTAGCACTAGTACGCTTTGGCAGTCTGTTCTACTCGACTGCCTGATCAGTGAGACGGTGTGATAGTCGTATGACCTGCTGAATTGTGAGAAGGTTAGCAGAAGTCACCATACTCTAAATCTCTGGCACTAAACCCTTGATGTATAGTTCGATACGTTTGCAGGGAGGATCCACCATGGTAGGACACAAAGCAGATAGTTCATTCGATCTCTTCGTATACGCCTCGATTTCTGATCCCGTCATCTTCAAATTGAAGAACTCCACTTCCAGCTTGTGAATGTCATCACGATGATAATACTCCTCTTTGATTAGATCCTTAACGTAATTCCATGGGGTGGCATTAGCAGCTGCCAACCCTGGCATTTGCACTTGAGCGTTCCACCAAGTGAGTGCACCACCTTCAAGAGTTCCCGTAGAAAATTTCACCCTACTAGCAACAGGGCATTCACACATTTCGAAGACAGATTCAATCTTCTCGAACCAGTGGAGGAGACCTACAGCTCCTTGTGTACCACTGAAGGTACTAGGCCGACAGTCCATAAAGGTCTTGAACATACACATGGGAGGTTGAGCATGCTGACCTGTCGCGCGAGAAAGAAAATACAAGGTTAATCACGAGAGTGGGTTCGTGAGAGTAGGATCTAAACATCCTAGGATAGGTCAAAATGGCAGGTTATACCTCCTGCTGGAGCTGCTGCGAGTGCCTCAGCAACTCATTCGTTGATTAGAGCCATCAGTTGGGCTTGAGTCAAATTCAGACGTCCACTCATGATCTTCACATCGAAGTAAACACAAGTGAGAAAGGTGTCGCGAAAGTGTGTATGTATAGGATGACAGAAAAGAGTAAGCACACAGGGTTTCAATCAATGGTTGCTATGTCAACTAAGCATACTATAAACAATGCACTACTTTAATTAACAGGCAGGCAATACAAACATAATCCATATCACCTATAGTGTTGAGTCTTGCACATGGAGCGAAGCGTCGTTGTGGATCGTTGAGCACTATAGAGGTTATAGTCTGGTTTTGACAAAAAGCTTTTCCCTTTTTAAAACCAAGTTCACTATAACCAATGGCTCTGATACCAATCTGTCACACCTCCAAATTCCACACGCGGAGTATCACCGTAGGGAGCGTGACATGATCAGGATCCAGCAACCAATCATATTGAACAATGTAATTAAATAAATAAAAGTCCAACAACACAATATAATTGGTGTCCGAAACAAATTAATTAAGTTCAAGTTATCAGCGGAAGCATTAAGTTCAAAACCATGATAAAGTATAAAAGTTCATAAGTTTGACATGGAACTCAACAGTCCATGTCCCACAACGACCCTGTCCTCCTGTGCAAGCTCCATCTAAGCACCTAACGACCTGCAAGGCATATAGTAACGAATCAACAACAAAGTTGAGCGAGTTCACAGTTGGGTGTTCGTTTTAAGTTGTTTCAAAAACATAAGTTTCCTTTAGCTGGCTTACTTACCGTGGGGGTTACCCCATAGTTGAAAAACATGATTAACCTTTTCCTTTTACTCTGGCTCCCAGCCGTGGGGGCTACCCCATGAATATCCCACTAGACCCGTTACCATATCGACTACTGACTGAGAAAGTTGGGTGCCCTAAGTCAATGTCTATCATCATTGATGTGCCTAGATCCATTAGTCCACTCCCATCCTCTGCGACATGGTGTGAGGCTTGTTGATGTGCGTGAGTGTTATAGGTTTTTAATGTATAATTTAAGCCCTTTTTACACGTTAGTCAAGTTTTAAATTTATAAAACATGATATTTTACTAACACCAAACACACATATGGGCAAGTGCACCCATCATGAGCGTAGTATAGTGTTGGTAAGATACCGAGGTCGTCCAAGGACACAAGAGCTTTTAATACCGGTTTATCCTCAACGTCTAACCAAATAAAAAGTTTAGAAAAGTGTTTTAAACTAGAAAATAAAAACTAAAAATGCTGAAAAATAAAAATAAGAGTAAAACTGATAGACAAGATGAATCACTTGGATCTGACTCGTGTTTAGTGTAACATTTGATTATTTCCGCACTTTTGCACTTTTTAAGAGATTATCTTAGTTATTGTAGTCGGCCCCTCTTTTGAAGGTGACGTTACCCTCAACCCAGTAGTTTGAGTCAGCAAGGATACAATCCTAAATGGTCGGATTATTGAAAGATAATTAATTAAGTTATTAATGTCGGGTTACCCTCGGCTAAGTAGTCTGAGTCAGCAGGGATACAGTCCTAAGTAGCCGGGTTAAAGTTTTAATAGTAGCTTACATATGAGGGGATCAAAGAGTTTGGACCCCCGCCATCCAATACCGGTGGGTATCGAAGGAGGTCCTACTAAATTTAACCCAGGTCCTTGCAGGATCTATACACTGAACAAGGCAAGACTCTTACCAAACTGTTCTCTTAACCCCTGACCACGTAGCCAACATACCTCCATATAGACCGTGGAGATATGAATGGTGAAAATCTTTTATTTTATATAGACAGTAAAATAATGCCAAGACACCACGGACAAACGATAAGGAAGAATCACCTTCAACATAAGAAACTAGTTATTAAAGTCATTAATACATAACCAAATAAAAAGTGCGAAAAGATTAAAAATAAAAAGTATTACACTAGACACTTGTCTTCACCAAGTGATGTAAGAGACTTAGGCAAACATGGCCTTTGATTGTCAAGAACTCTTACGATCAATCTTGGATCCCGAGACGACTCACACACTCTATGATGGATGATGGATGATGGTGGTGGAGTATGGGTGAAGTGTGAGAGAGGTGGTGTGCCAAGGGATGGTTTGCAAATGAGCCAAGCACCCCTATTTATAGCCTGAACAGCAGCTCAAGCATGGCCCCGTGTCCACCCTCCTTCTCTTTCTTCATTAATTGCAGTTTGTCTGCATTAGTTGACCACGCCCCCGTGTCCACTGGGCACGACCCCGTGTGTAGAAGCGTATCTGTACTATCAAGATTTCCCCAGATTCTGTGAATCTTAGAGTTGACCACGGCCCCGTGTCCGCTGGGCACGCCCCCGTGGTGGGTGATAGAAGCTTCTACAACTTTGTCTTTTCTGCAGACACTTGGGCACGCCCCCCGTGCTCATTGAGCACGGGGCATGTTCACCTTCTATTCTCTTGTTTTTGCTTGGGAAGATGCTGCCGGGGGTCGGGCATGCCACGTTTATTCATTTTCTTGTATTTATGTTAGATTTAGCTGCCTTTTTGCTTCTTTTGTTCATTTGAGCTCATTTAATCCTGAAAATACAAAAGGAAGACAAAAACACACTTTTTCCAACATTAGTACTAAAAAGGGTTAGTTTTATGCCACATTTGATGTAATTTATATGTTGCATTTTGCACACATCAAATACCCCCACACTTGAATCTTTGCTTGTCCTCAAGCAAAACTCTTTATAATATGACTTTACACTCCCAAATGGAATGGGTAGAAGAGAAGGTTTTTGGGCTTGTCATAGAGTCTCGGGATTTCCAAGATTCTTTGTTAAGTTTTATTTTTATTTATTTACAATCCTATTCGTCATGATTTATTTAAAACATTACATAAGATAAATTACTTATTAGGGCATAACATGCCTTTTTAAAATTCTACTTATATATGCAAGTTCACATACCTCACGGGGATCACTCAACACTCGGCCGAACATGTTTTTTTAGTGAATCACTCGAGAGCGGCATGAAACTTACTCCTACCATAAGCTTGCCAAGCAATCAATCCTCCTCCTTTTTAACTATACACCTTTGTAAATATCAAGATGACTTTTTGGGTGAAGGGTTAGGCTTGGGTTAAAGGTAGGTGGTTGGGTTAGTGGTTAGTAAAAGGGCGAAAGGCGTAAAAAGCGTCGGTTTTCGTAAGACCCTTTTTTTACTTTTTATTTTTGATGAAGCACTTTTTTCAAACAAAGTTCTTTTTGATAAACTTGTTTGTTTACTTCTTTTTGCTTCATCATCATATATATATATATATATATTTTTCAATAGGAAGACTTGAGAAAAACCGAGCTTGTTACTAAAACAAAGGGTTAAAAAAATAAAAAAAAAGGAAAGTTTTGGTGGGTAAAAGGGTGTTTGTTTTGGGTTAAGAAATGAAAAGGTTTAGGCTCAAAGGGGTTAACTAGGGGGATTTTGGGTATGTGGTAAAAAAAAGAAAAATAATGGTGTAGAAATAAAAAGGGTTAGTCCTAATGCCTCCATCATTTACTTACTCGGGTTTAAGTTGGTAAGGACCGGGAATGTATTGTCGTGGCAAGTTCTAGAGTCGTAAGAACCAAGCGGCTATTCACACAAGAAACGAAAAATGAGCAATTAGTTTAAAGATATGTATTTGTATGCTCAATAAAGGCTCAAAACTCACTTTTTGTTGGAATGTGTTATTATGTGATCAAGTATATATAATCAAATTTTAACTAAACTTGTCATGCCGTTTCATAATTTTCTTTTGTTCGTTCTTTTTATCCCGACGCTTTCGGTTGTAAATTTCTAAAAATATAACCTTTTTAGAACTTGAAACTCCCAAATTAAACCTAGACAAGTAAAAAAAAATGAAAATTTTTTTGAAAAAAATTTGGGGTGATTAGCGGTTCCAATAGAGTTTTGTGTAAGGCTTGTAATTAGGACTTGCAAGATTCAAGGATTTAGCATCCCCCCCCCCCCACACTTAAATTACACATTGTCCTCAATGTGTCCCAAAAATAAGTTTTTAGGTTGATTGAATGTGTAAAAAGGTGTGAAAAAAAAACAAAAAATTATGTTACTGGGCGTCTGGACACGGCCCCGTGTCTGATGAACACGACCCCGTGGTCAGAGTGCTAGTAACGTTAACTTACAGAAGGTGGACACGGGGGCGTGTCGGCTGAGCACGACCCCGTGTCTGGCAAAAATCTGCAGAATTTTTATCAACATCAGGTCTGGGGTAATGGGCACGGGGGCGTGTCGGCTGGACACGACCCCGTGTATACAGTCTGCAGGGTGAAAAACAGGTTTCTGGCTTCGGTTTTCCTGTCCCGGCTTTAGTAGCACTAATGTTTAGTACTCTAAGACTCGTATGTACCTGTTTTATCAATAAACACTACACCAAACCAAACCATAACAAGCATCCTAAATTACCATAGTTCAAAACATCCACATCACAAAGTTAAAAAGAAAAAAAATGCAGAAAATAAAAAGAGTTAAAGGAAGTAAATTGTTTAACACACGTCACGCAGGCCGGAAATTGTTCATAAGAAAAGAGGGTTAACCTGTGGGATCCCCAACCAGCTGCTCCTAACTCCGCTCCTCCCGCCTAGTCCATGTCCTCGTCTTCATCATCACCTCCTCCTCCGTGCCCCGCCATGTACTCCCGGATGTTCCCAATGTCATCCTGAATGTCGGAGATGTTTCTCTCAATTGCTCCGACCCGGGTGTACGTATTGCTGGCCATATTGTAGGTGTTCCTGGTGCACATGAGGTTTTCCTGCAACAAATCATGTAAACTTTGAAAATTAGGAAAACCGCCTCCTTGTGAGAAGGATTGGCCCGGATCACAATGGGGCTGATACTGGTATTGAGGAGGAGGCTGAAAATGTGGAGCGTGAAGGACGAGTGCCTCTTGCGGGTTCCATGCATGGCCCTGGACTCTTTGGAAGCTACCCGTCCCATCTTTAGCTTCATAAATCAAGTTCATGGAGCGGCAGATGTGTATGTCCACTCTTCCCGACCATGGGCTCTTTTGGAAATACATGGGCATGTTCACGAAATGCTTGAAGAGATGGTATATCCACCCCCCGAAGAAGATAGGGGTTGGCGGAGTAGCAAGCCGGTTCCAATGCATGTTTCGGAGCAGGAGGTACGGAACATCGAGGTGTGTGTGGGTATGAATACAATGAAGGCCCACCAGATCTCTCAACCCTACGATGCCACTGCTATCATGCCTTTGGCTAAGAGAGTAAGTGAGGACCCTATGGATGTAACGGTAAAGTGGGTCCCTCAACTTAGTGCTCTTAGTGCTGCTTGGGTTGTAGTGCCCTTCTCCTATTTGAGCCCAAGCGGTTTGGCGTTCGTTTTCTGATAACTCGCGTAACCCTTCGGTGTTTTCTTCATTACCCGCATCTTCCTCTACATACAACCCAACTATTGACCCAAACTGTGCCATCGAAATCGAGTACTTAGTTCCCCCGCATCAGAATTCTACCCCCTCATTATCAAATGGGTCGCATCTTGAATTGAACACGAATGTGCTATAGAATTCCAGATTATATTCGTGGACTGAACGAAGTCAAGTGGTTAGGGCGGCTCTTAGTGGGCCGGTGACTAGGTTGTTAAACCGGTCAAGCTGGTTCACTGTTGCTAAAAGATCCATGCACACTTGTCGTGGGTATTCCTCTGGTCTGGTTCGAAGCACATCGTATCTTGCTTTAGCATCCAACTCATTTGCATTGAACCGTGTAAATTTCTTCGACATCTGAAAGGAAAGAAACCAAACAATTAGCATGAAACATTGAAATTTTTCGGAGACATCTAAAAAAAATCGGCTGAACACGACCCCGTGTTCAACAGACACGCCCCATGTTGGTCAGAAAATAGCTGGACACGCCCCCGTGCTCAGCGAGCACGACCCCGTGTCCAGGCGTCTGTTTCCCAAAAATCCCATTTTTCGACCCGGTCCCGAAAACTTGAAAATTTTTGGTCCAGTAGGGGCGGTCTTCCCCGAAAATGAAACCCCAAGTGCCGTTTTTCCCAAAACAAACTGTTTACCCTTTCGATTTTATCTTTTTCGGTTAAAAAACAAGGGTTTGGAGTTTTTGTGAGAAATCGGGCAAATCTATGAACAATACAAGTGGATTTACTTCCTATAACATGAATCTAAACTAATGCTAACAGATTTATGCAAAAATTTGAGTTTCGATCCGGATGAAGTTCAAGAACCCTAGATTTTCCCCTAAATTTTTGATGTTTTAACTACATGCAAATGCTTAATCTAACTACTAATGATGCTAGAATCATACCTTGATGTTGTTAGAAGTAGAGGAGACGTCGAAATCTTGTAGAAAAATCGCCTGAACTCGAGAGTTTTCGGGGAAACGGGGCGTGTGGAAATGAAGAAACTGTTTGGAAAAGGGGTTTTATCTCGACAGTTGCGCGGACACGGCCCCGTGCAGGGCGATTTTTTTGAAATTTTTTTTTAGTGATCGTGTGAGTGCCCTTGTTTCCCAAAAACTCGGTTAGAAGACTTACCGATTTAGAGGTCAACCCGTTTGTTCGTAACTTACCAGGTATGATGTTGATGCTTTTATTCTTCGACCGTTTGAAGCGAGATTTCTTCCTCCTCATCCTCAATGAATCCTTGATAGAGCTTCAGCCGTTGGCCATTGACTTTGAATGGAATGTCATTCCGAGATTTAATTTCTACTACACCGTGTGGGAAAATATGGGTGATGGAAAAAGGTCCTGACCACCTAGATTTTAATTTACCAGGAAACAATCGAAGTCGTGAATTAAACAATAGAACTTGATCTCCTACTCGAAATTAATTTGGTTTTATGTGTTTGTCGTGGAAATTTTTCATTCTTTCCGTATAAATTTCAGAGTTTGAGTATGCATAATTCCTTAATTCGTCTAATTCATTTAATTGACAAAATCGATTTTTACCGGCAAATTCTAAATCAAGGTTTACATTTTTAATTGCCCAATAGGCCTTGTGAGCTATTTCTACTGGCAAATGACAACTTTTTCCATAGACGAGCTTATATGGGGTTGTACCTATTGTTGTTTTATAAGCAGTTCTAAAAGCCCACAAAGCATCATCTAATTTATCGGCCCATTCCTTTTTATTTAACCCTACGGTTTTTTCAAGTATTCGTTTTAAACGTCTATTAGTCACTTCGGCTTGTCCGTTTGTTTGAGGGTGATATGCTGTTGAGACCCGGTGATAGACCCCATATCTTGTTAAAAAAATTTCAAGTTGATGATTACAAAAATGGGTACCTCTATCACTTATTAATGCTTTAGGTGTTCCAAAACGAGAGAATATTTTTTTCAGAAATCTTACCATGACTCTTCCATCATTTTTTGGAAGTGCCTCGTCCTCGGCCCATTTAGACAAGTAATCTACTGCCACAAGTATATATTTGTTTCCTTTTGACGGTGGGAAGGGTCCCATAAAGTCGAGTCCCCACACATCAAAGATTTCACAAACAAGAATGCCATTTTGTGGCATTTCATTTTTGGAAGAAATATTACCTGTCCTTTGGCAAGTGTCACATGTCTTGACAATACTTTGGGCGTCTTTGTAAATGGTCGGCCAATAAAATCCTGAATCAAATACCGTTCGTGCGGTACTAGCGGCACCATGATGTCCTCCATATGGACCTTCATGACAATGGCGGAGAATTCTTCTTGCTTCGCTACCATGTATGCATCGTCGGATGAGTTGGTCGACACACATTTTGAAAAGATAAGGATCTTCCCAAAAATAATGCTTTACATTAGCAAAGAATTTCTTTCTTTGATGATGTGGCCAACCTTTTGCGACTATACCGCTAGCTAGGTTGTTAGCATAGTCGGCGTACCATGGTTCTTTTCTGTATCCCACCATTTCTATGGACTCCGTTGGAAATATTTCGTTGATTTGCTCATCCCTGGTTGCCTCCAAAGCTGGGTCTTCTAAGCGTGAAAGATGATCTGCTGCAGTGTTTTCTGCTCCTCTTTTGTCTTTGATTTCAATATCAAATTCTTGGAGGAGTAGAATCCACCGAATCAAACGTGGTTTAGCATCCTGTTTCTTGAAGAGATATCGAATGGCTGCATGATCTGTATAGACTATTGTTTTAGAAAGAACAAGATAAGAATGGAATTTATCAAAAGAAAATACCACAGCTAGTAATTCTTTTTCTGTTGTTGTGTAATTTTCTTGTGCATCGTTAAATGTTTTACTAGCATAATAAATTGGGTGAAAATGCTTTTCTTTTCTTTTTCCCAAGACAGCTCCAACTGCAAAGTCACTTGCATCACACATGATTTCGAAAGGGAATTTCCAATCAGGCGCTATCATGATAGGTGCATTGACTAGCATTTCCTTTAGGGTTAGGAATGCTTGATTGCAATCCCTGTCAAAGATGAAAGGGGCATCTTTTTCAAGTAATTTTGTTAGAGGCCTTGAGATTTTAGAAAAAAGTCTTTGATAAACCTCCTATAAAATCCGGCATGCCCTAAGAAACTCCTGATAGCTCTAACGGAGGATGGGGGTGGTAATCGAGAAATAGTGTCTATTTTGGCTCGATCAACCTCCATTCCTTCGCTTGAGATTTTGTGACCGAGTACTATTCCCTCTGTTACCATGAAATGGCATTTTTCCCAGTTAAGGGCGAGGTTAGTTTCCTCACATCGGGATAGCATTCGTTCAAGGTTATCGAGGCATTGGTCGTATGAATCCCCAAAGATAGAAAAGTCGTCCATGAAGACTTCCATTATCTTTTCTATCATGTCATGGAAGATTGCTACCATGCAACGTTGAAAGGTTGCAGAGGCATTGCATAGACCGAATGGCATGCGTCGATAAGCAAAAGTTCCATAGGGACATGTGAAGGTTGTCTTTTCTTGGTCTTCGGGTGCTATCGGGATTTGAAAGTAACCGGAAAAACCATCCAAGAAACAATAAAATTTATGACCGGATAATCTTTCTAACATTTGATCAATAAAGGGCAAAGGAAAGTGATATTTCCTTGTTGCTTCATTTAATCGTCTATAATCTATACATACCCTCCATCCAGTGACGGTTCTCGTTGGTATTAATTCATTCTTTTCGTTAGTTATTACCGTCATACCTCCTTTCTTTGGAACTACTTGGACGGGACTTACCCAAGGACTATCGGAGATAGGATAAATAAGTCCGGCGTCAAGTAGTTTGATAACTTCGTTTTTAACCACTTCTTGTACATTTGGATTTACTCGACGTTGTGGTTGTATTACCGATTTGTAGTCATCGTTCAATAAAATTTTGTGCGTGCACATGGAAGGACTTATTCCTTTAATATCTACACGCTTCCAAGCGATCGCATTTTTGTGTTTTTTCAAAAGTTTAATTAATTTTTCTTTTTCTAAACTACCTAATTTAGACGAAATAATTACAGGTGATTTACCATCTTTGTCTAGAAAAGCATATTCCAAACCTTTCGGGAGTTCTTTGAGCTCAAGAGGTGGGTCTTTAGGAGACTCCTTATTTGGTTGCTCATTTTGATCAAGAACTTTGAAAGTTTGTTCTATGGCGACCTCTTCTTCAACAAAGTGGTCAATTTTTTCACTTGTATCGGGTTTGTTCTACACCGATTGATTTTATTACTTTCTGATTGGATAGAAAAATGGGTATTTGAAGAGGAGAAAAATCACTAATACTTAATTTTTCGAAAATGTAGTTGGGCATTATGTTAACACAAAGATCTTTATCAATTGTGACATTACTAATAAATGAATTTTGAAAAAAACATGGAACCGGTGTAATGTTGATTTCAAATGGGTCTTCTTTTATTATCGAGGTTTGATCATTAGTTAACTTAATGCTTACTGTTTCGTCAATTTTAGTGTTAGTGTTTAACTCTTTTAAAAACTTAGCATGAGTGGGTACTAAACAATGATTTTTCAAAGGAAGGTGACAAGAGATTAATTTCTTCAAAATTAGACTCTTCTTGAATTTTAACGTTGTCGGACTCACCTTTTTCGTTGTTTAACTCATGTGTCGGGTTTTCACTTATTTGTTCTTTCATTTTTACATTTTCAACTATCTCTTCCTTATTTAATTCATCTCTTGCGCGAAACTCCTCTTCCCTTACGCGAGATTCTTTTATGTAACACTCGATAGTTTTAAGGTGTTCTAGTATCCTATCGTTTACGTCGGCGATAGAGTAAGGATCGGGATTTTCAAAGCTTGAATCCGGATGTTCGATCCTTTGTTTCTCATAATACTCATAGGAAGTAGATGGTTCACACCATTGTTCTTCATTGTAAGTATATGATGGATAAGGGTCGTAATTTTGTTCTTCATAATACTCATATGAGGTGGGTTGTTCACGCCATGGTTCCTCATAATAAGTATACGAAGGCGGTGGCTCATATCTTGGTTTCTCAAAGTATGAGTATGAAGGCTCATACCTTGGTTCATCAAAATATGAGTATGAGGGAGAAGGTTCATAGCTTTGGTCTTCATAGGATGTGTATGAAGTTGATGACTCGTACCTGAGCTCCTCATAGTAGGTGTATGAAGTGGATGGTTGAAATAAGTCACAATATTGTACCGAGTGCGGGTTACCACAATTAGTGCAATAGTCTTCCCTATAATCATCCTCCTCATAGGTGTAGTTGTAGCCTGCTGAGTATTGATCCATAAGAATCACTCAGTAGACCACAACAGAGTCTCGAGACCAGAAAACAAAAATAAAAACAAAAACAGAGGCTGGACACGGCCCCGTGTTCAGGGGACACGACCCCGTGTTCAGGATCTGTATCTGGGCGTTTGAATTAAAAGTTACTGGCTTTGTGCAGCACGGGGGTGTGTTCAGTGAGCACGACCCGGTGTTCAGACTCTGTATCTGGGTGTTTTATGAAAAATATGCAGCACGGCCCCGTGTTCAGTGAACACGGCCCCGTGTTCAGGTTACTGTAAACGCAAAACTAAACTAAAATGCAGAAAAATGTGCGTGCGTTTTGAAAAAGGTTTTGAAAAATTGATTAGGCCGTCGATTTTAAGCTTTCTTAAAATCCTTGTGTCCCCGGAAACGGCGCCAAAAACTTGATGTGCGTGACTGTTATAGGTTTTTAATGTATAATTTAAGCCCTTTTTACACGTTAGTCAAGTTTTAAACTTATAAAACACGATATTTTACTAACACTAAACACACAAGAGCTTTTAGTACCGGTTTATCCTCAACGTCTAACCAAATCAAAAGTTTAGAAAAAGTGTTTTAAACTAGAAAATAAAAACTAAAAATGCTGAAAAATAAAAATAAAGGTAAAACAGATAGACAAGATGAATCACTTGGATCCGACTCGTGTTTAGTGTAACCTTTGATTATTTCCGCACTTTTGCACTTTTTAAGAGATTATCTTAGTTATTGTAGTAGGCCCCTCTTTTGAAGGTGACGTTACCCTCAACCCAGTAGTTTGAGTCAGCAATGATACGATCCTAAAGGGTCGGATTATTGAAAGATAATTAATTAAGTTATTAATGCATAATGTGGTAGGCCCCTCTTTTGAAGGTGACGTTATCCTCGGCTAAGTAGTCTGAGTCAGTAGGGATACAGTTCTAAGTAGTCGGGTTTAAGTTTTAATAGTAGCTTACATATGAGGGGATCAAAGAGTTTGGACCCCCGTCATCCAATACCGGTGGGTATCGAAGGAGGTCCTACTATATTTGACCCAGGTCCTTGCAGGATCTATACACTGAACAAGGTAAGACTCTTACCAAACCGTTCCCTTAACCCCCGACCAGGTAGCCAACATACCTCCATATAGACCGTGGAGATATGAATGGTGAAAATCTTTTATTTTATATAGACAGTAAAATAATGCCAAGACACCACGGACAAATGATAAGGAAGAATCACCTTCAACATAAGAAACTAGTTATTAAAATCATTAATACATAACCAAATAAAAAGTGCAAAAAGATTAAAAATAAAAAGTATTACACTAGACACTTGTCTTCACCAAGTGATGTAAGAGACTTAGGCAAACATGGCCTTTGATTGTCAAGAACTCTTACGATCAATCTTGGATCCCAAGACGACTCACACACTCTATGATGGATGATGGATGATTGTGGTGGATGATGGTGTTGTGGTGGTGGTGGAGTGTGGGTGAAGTGTGAGAGAGGTGGTGTGCCAAGGGATGGTTTGAAAATGAGCCAAGCACCCCTATTTATAGCCTGAACAGCAGCTCGGGCACGGCCCCGTGTCCACACTCCTTCTCTTTCTTCATTAATTGCAGTTTGTCTGCATTAGTTAACCACGCCCCCGTGTCCGCTGGGCACGACCCCGTGTGCAGAAGCGTATTTGTACTATCAAGATTTCCCCAGATTATGTGAATCTTAGAGTTGACCACGGCTCCGTGTCCGTTGAGCACGCCCCCGTGGTGGGTGATAGAAGCTTCTACAACTTTGTCTTTTCTGAAGACACTTGGGCACGCCCCCGTGCTCATTAAGCACGGGGCGTGTTCAGCCTTCTGTTCCCTTGTTTTTGCTTGGGAATATGTTGTCGGGGGTCGGGCATGCCACGTTTATTCCTTTTCTTGTATCTATGTTAGATTTAGCTGCCTTTTTGCTTCTTTTGTTCATTTGAGCTCATTTAATCCTGAAAATACAAAAGGAAGACAAAAACACACTTTTTCCAACATTAGTACTAAAAAAAGGGTTAGTTTTATGCCACATTTGATGTAATTTATATGTTGCATTTTGCACACATCACTTGTCAAACCTAATAGCACTATTTAACTAATGACCCATTCGCCATTGGCCCGACGATTAAGTCAATATAAAAATGAGGGATTTAATGATAGATTTTTTGGTCTAGTATCAATGTGGTGACCCTTCAGTTAAGAGGGTGGAGGTACGTGTCCCATACAAGCAGACCATGCAAGTTCCAATGTTGTTACACTTCAGTTACGAGGGTGGAGGTACGTATTCTAACCAAGGAGAATACGCATGTTTCCTTCAATCCTTTACCCATTCCCAGCCACCGGGAATCCCATGCCTTGTAGAAAGTGTGAAATCACCTTAGGTTAGCTCGGCAGATAAACAAAAGGTCAATCGAGCTACTAGTGGTCAACCACGTCCTAACATGGTTACCATACAAGTCAGGTCTAGGTTCAAGTAGTGCACGTAGGTTTACACATAAGCTAACAAGTTACAACACATAACAATCATGGCAAACACGTAGAACACGTTAACAGTCAAGTACACACATCAGGCCGAAGCTTGTGCAACTCAGATGATTAGGCCGTTGAGCTTGTGCGAGCCCAATCATCTTATGCGATTCAATTATTAAAGCCCAAAGAACAACCGGCCTAACCTGTTGTGCGTCCAACACAATCTTGTGCGACTCATAATAGGTTGTGTGACTCAGAAACATACCCGGCCCAAAACATGCAACCTAATACTCGTACGGCCCAAACAATTAAACAAACACTTAACTTGTGCGATCCAAATATACTTGTGCGATTCAAAACAACTTGTGCGATTGGGGTTTAGGCTGCACAGCCCAATAACATAGCATAACTTAAACAGGTGTATGGCCCAAGGCATTGTGCGACTAGCACAGTCTTGTGCGATCCACTATGGCTTGTGCGATCATGCATAACTAGGTTGTACTGTGAGCTTAAACAGTTGCACCAAGCTTGTGCGACTGTCTTGTGTGACCAGTCCCTTGTATGATCAGATCAGATCTTGTGCGATCTGTCATTGTGCGATCAAGGGTGGGTCTTGTGCGATTAGTTATCTAATCCCTAGGATCATGCAATCAGTTACAATCTTTCTAACAGTTTCCTACTTTGAATTCACTCAATCAAAGCAATCAAACAGTTTCCAAATCATGAAATCATCGATCAAACCAAACAATCAATAATTAATTCTTATGAGCACCAAGTAACACATACTCATAAAAACCATCAATCAATCGGACTATTAGACTAACAAACCCACATGCTAACATACAATCTATCATGCTATATCAACTAACTATTCAAATGCAATCCCATAACAGCCGATTTACATGTATTTGGTTCTTGATTACTATCAATATCATACTATCCTCAAACCCCTATACTGACCTAAAATACTACACATGTGAGCCGATTTACATGAACACCAAATCTCAACAATTTTACATCATAATCAATCACAAATCATCCCTGAATCATTATGTAGAATCATATGAATCACAACATCGTCTATCATTCAAATAACAGTTAAAACATTAACCGGTTTGAGAGTAGAACAAGGTCGATCCTCAACAAGAAAGCTTCGAGAGGAGGGAAGATGTTGCCGTCGGTTTCCAAAGAGAGGGAGAGAGATTTAGGGTTTGGTGTGTTTGAGTGTTTTGCAAATAATGAGGAAACAAAGCCTCATAAGGATTAGGTGTTGGTTTAAATAGGGGAGTGGGCTGAACCCTTGCATGGGCTGCCCCTTGGTCATGATTACAAAGAGTGTGGGCCGAGAGTGGTGTGCCCAAAAGGGCTTGTGTGATCCAACTTAGATAATATACATACACTACACATAACCACATAACATAATAACATAACATTCCATTAACATCAACATCAACATATCACATAATCACATAACGTTCCAAAACATGTTACATCAAAGAACGGCGAAAGGTTTGAAATACGAGTTGTCACAGGGTAAACCGGGTAAATCATCAGGAAAGACACTAGGAAATCACGAACCACAAGTACTTCTTCCATCGTCTTCTATTCCTCCTCCATTACTACAATGTGGGCTAAGAAAGCCAAGTATTCCTTGCGGAGATACTTGCTCGCTTGAATACACGACATAAGTTTCAATACTTTCAAAGATATTTCGCCATAAACATATAGTTGATTACTGTTTGAAAGAGAGAAACGAATCATCTTTTTGAAATAAACAACTTCGGCATGATTTTCGCAAAGAAAGTCCATGCCTACTATGACATCGAAACTACCAAGCTGCATAGAAAAGAGGTCGATCGGAAAGATGTGATTGTTGAGTTCAAGAGTGCAATCACGGAGAACGAAAGGTGACGGTTCTTCCGGTGGAAACTTCTACGTCGAAGGTCGTTGGGAGGTTAGTGCGTTTACGTTTTAAAAGCTTTTCGAATTAAAACGACACAAAACCCTTATCGGCTCCAGTATCAAACAAGCAAGAAGCATAAATACCGTTAACAAGGAACGTACCATTGACAACATTGTTGTCAGTCTAAGCCTTGTAGACATTGATATTGAAGGTTCTTCTGCGGGCTGCTTGTTGTAGCTGCTGTGGTTGTTGTTGCTGTGGTGGTGGTTGCTGTTGCGGTTCTTGTTTCACAACACGCTGAGGGTAGACATTAGCAAAATGATTTGGGTCACCATAAGTGTAGCAAGCTCGTGCATGAACAGCGGGTGCAATAGCTGTTTGGTTGACCTGAGGAGCAGGAAGTCGAGTTGGCGGTGCAGGAAGAGCTTGAGGTGCTTGCTGGCGAGGGCCTGAGCGGCAGTGAGCGGTGAAGTGCCCATAGATGTTGCAGTTTACACAGAAACAGTAATTGACCCCTGTTGGATGATGATAGGTGCAAGTAAGACACAAAGGGTGAACACCAGTATACGCACGCTTAGCTGGTGGTGCATTGGTAGTAGCAACTTGGTGATTCTGGTTGTTTGGCGGTGCGGTGACTGCATTAAGCGGTGCTGCGGTGGTAGTCACATAGTTCTTGTTGTTTTTGTTGCTTCTTCACTTGCGACTTTGGCAACTAGACTTTGAACCTTGAGATGCTACATTGTCGGTACTAGGAGCTGCAGTAGCATGGCTGAGACTTTTGGTCGAGGTTTTGAAAGCTCCAGCCAAGACTTGTTTGTCGTTGATCTTAGCTGCGAGTTGGTAGGTTTCCTTGATAGTAGTAGGTCTTGCTGCTTGAACAAAATCAGCTACACAATCGGGAAGAGCGCGAATGTACTTATTGATAGTCTTATCAGGTGTGTCCACCTGACTGGGACAGATAATGCTCAATTGTTTGAAATGAGCAGTGAGACCAGCGTTATCACCTCCGTCTTGCTTGATGTTCCAGAACTCATTCTCCAGCTTCTGGACTTCGTGGGGTGGATAGAATTCCCTTATAATGAGCTCCCTGAGCTCCTCCCATGTGAGGCCATAAGCTGCATCATTTCTGTGTCTGTTGCGCTCGGCGGTCCACCAATCTAGTGCCCTGGACTGGAAGACTCCAGTAGCATTCACAGTGCGGAGGTTCTCAGGACATCCGCTTTGACGAAAAGTGACTTCGACCGCATCAAACCACTGGAACATCGCACTGGGTCCATCTTCACCAGTAAAACTTACTGGACCACAGGCTTTGAATTATTTAAAGCTGAACGGGGCTTTAGGCGATTCGTTCTTTGAATCAATAGAGGATGTGCTGCTATTGATCTCACTGACGATCTGGGGAATTACCTTGGCCATTTCCTTGGCCACAAGAGAGGCGATTCGTTTGTCAAATTTGTTCCTCTGAACATTTCGGTGAGTATGAGAGCCAAAGGAAGACGTTGTCGAGTGTTAGTTCTGCAGCAGACATCATACCGAGGGATTAGATGAGATTCGATTATATTAGGTTATGTTTTGAAAATTTTAGCGTTTTAACAACCCATTTATTACTACTACCACCACCACCACCACCACCACCACCACCACCACTCCTAACTCCTAACTCTACCACCACCACCACTCCTAACTCCTAACTCTACCACCACCACAACTCCTAACTCCTAACTCCTAACTCCTAACTCCTAACTCCTACCTCCTACCTCCTACCTCCTACCTCCTACCTCCTACCTCCTACCTACTACCTACTACCTACTACCACTACCACTACCACTACCACTACCACTACCACTACTCATGTATGGCTTAGGAACACGTAGGCACATATTCACGTTTACACATAATTCACATAAGCACGTATACACATAAGCACGTATGAGCACATAGTTCACGTAAGCACATATTTTGCATGTATTCACCTACATATTTTGCACATATTCACCTACATATTTTGCACGTATTCACCTATCTTTCAAGGGCGCGTAACGCGTTCGAGAGTTGCGAGCGATAACGAGTGGCATAAGCGAGGAGTTTAGCGTATGAGGCTTCTTACTTTGTTCGTGATTAGTTAGCGTTTGAGATTACGGAAGTTGTGCGAGTTGTGCGTGTTTTTGTAAACCGCAGAGTGGAAAGCGAGAAATCAAAGCCATAAATAGTAAATTTAAAACACATAAACATAATAAAATCGATGACGCGTAAAATCAGAGATTGCAGGCTAGAATAAAAGGGAGTGCCTTGGGTGTTAGACATTGACTACCCAAAGTGGCTCGATTATTCACAACAAGTCCGAGTACACACTTTGGCCTAATAGACTATGCTATCACTGTAACGCGGTGAAGAGCATGCATCCTTCCAGTTACTGCGTGACTCAGCTCATTGGAACAATCGAGACTTTGGTGAGATCTTTGAAAATCAAAGTAGGGAGTGGAATGTGTTATTAAGATGCGGGTTTCACCCCTAACTTAACAACTTCACTCCTAACTGTGGTAAACCATGAGATAGAGATGGAGATCTTCGTCGAGATATGGATGTCACTCCTAACTCAACGAAAGATTCTCGTGCCGAGAATAATACGCGGGGTGAGTGATCTTATCGAGAGTTCTTGGTTTTCACACCTAATCTTGACACAATCACTCATTGGTGTTATACGAGTATCGTCAAGCGTGTGTGTTGTGTTAGCCTTAGGAAAGGCAAGTAGATTTTAGCCTTTAGGAAAAGACTGCCTTCGTACGAAGCTACATTCATACGAAGGTGTAATATTGGCGCGTTTGTTCGATGGTAGTTCATGCAGGTTTGAACAAGATCATAACATGTGGGTTCATATGAAGCCCCTAAGTGGGTTCGTATGACGGGTCTGTTTGTACTTAGACTATAGACTAGGCCTGTTCTACATGACTCGACCTAATTCCCTATAGTTATGGTTCTAATACCAATCTGTCACCCCAACCGATGGCGGAAACACCGGGGCGCGACACTGGGCGAACCAGATTGCTCAAGAGAATCCATAACAGCTATTAAATGACAATATTTTAAAAGGTTTATTGTCCCATACCAATAAACAAATATTTCAACAAACAGTAGTAACGGAGTTCATATCTCTTAAACAAAAACAGGTCCGACAACCTAGATTTTATTTGCGAGTTTCTAGACTTCCTAATCCATTGCAGCAAACAGACCATCAACCTGTCACATACGATAAAATAAAAGTCAATACATAAAGTAAAGGTGAGTACACAAGTTTGCATAGATATAGTAATAAAAGCGTTTACGTATAACCAACATGTAACACGTAACGGGCGAAGCATGTAACTACGAACAATGATATAACCTAACCACGTGACTATGAGTAGAGTATGCACGACACATATTCACCAAAGTAAACACGTGAAGTAGAGTATTGTGATCCTTAGCAACCCCTGACATATCAGGTGCTGAGTCCAAACTATAGTACTATCGTTTCTAAAGGCGGTCTGGCAATAACACTGTGTAATCATAGTAACAAGCATTCAACAAATTTCGATCCTGAGGTTTTTACTCTCTTATATTTACTTTGAAATAAATTGACATGTATTTTGAATCGTGCAGTTTAAATTGATTCTTCCAGATAGAAAAACGAAAGTTGATATCTTTCTAGATGGCCCATTTGCAGGGGCCGCACTATCACTTTCAATGTTTGCTGTTGGGCTGCTACTTTCTTTAAAACTAGAACCTGCAACTGATATGGTGCAGCTTCCTAGCATGCTTTTTCAGGGCTCTCTACTCCTCGGGCTCATTAGTTGAGGAACGTTAGGTTATACGTACGTCTTCCTGCTTCACAATATTGTATGAATTAATTTAATAAAAGAACTTCTAATTAGTTAATTAGTCACTCCTTTATTTAATGGGTTTATAATGTTGGTTTTTATTTGTTATTTGATGTTTACTTTTTGTCTTTGTTGTGCACTGCATGGAGCCACAGTGTCCATCAATCCACTTATAATTGCTGGCCGGTGATGTACTATTCTTAGATGTTAATATTTATTGAGTAAACTGCCATTTTAGTCTCTGTGGCTTAACAAGAAATGCTACTTTAGTCCAAATAGTTTTTTTCATATGTGTCCCTAAGGTTTCCATTTTTTTTAATTTTCGTCCAACCCTCTAACTCCGTCCAAAAGCTCAGTTAGCTCAAGGGTATGTTGGTCACTTTACATTTATCTTTTGTTTCTCATTGTTGGCACAAATTGAAATTAGGTTGGGTTCAGTTAACTGGGAACACTGTTTTTAAATGAGAAAAAAATCATTTAAGTAATTGGTGTGTTAGATACCATGCGGGTAATTATATCTATATTTAACCACACTCGCACAATTTTTGACCCATTCAATCCATTTCCTTTTTGGCAAAATTTTTTGAGTTTTACATATTTGACCTGTTAAAAAAGAAAAGAAAAACAAAACTTGAAGTCTTAATTCAACCCATTCATATGTAAATGGATCCATAAACGACTTAGACATTGCATGTAATTTGGCTTTGCAGGTGTGGTTTACTACTTCAGCTTTCAATATGCTCCCAATCGGATGCCTTGATAGTGGAAGAGTGGTTCAGGTTTATTTTCGAAAACCCAATTCTTTTAGTGACTGCATAGTTACGTACCCAAGTGCATTATTCTATGCATTTTTAACGTTAAAATTACCATTATTCATCTCATAGGGTGCTTTTGGGAAGGATGCACTTGTTGGATTTGGTTCAACTGTAACGCCCTGCTTTTTCGTACTTTCTATATATAGAAACCTTTGCTTGTAATTCTATTTTTGGAAACTTTGTATTCTTGTAATCGTCGTTTCGTTGTAATCTTTGTAAAATCCGAGACTTGGGTCATAATGAAATTCGCATTTTCGTTACATTTATGTTACATACACTTGATACACGTTCATGCATTCAAAAATATTAAACATGTGACACCTTATTCTCAAATTGAGCAAAATATGTTAAACTTGCAAACCTGTAATCTATATGCTAAATTTATACAAGTACGGCACTTATTCTCAACAATTACACACACCCTAGTCTATAGTTTTAGGAACTTGATTCTTATTTTTCGTTTAAAACTTCATGCATTCTACCTTATTTCCTTTTTACTTCTTCTTCTTTGGTCTATTAAACTTACATGCCTTTCCTAAGGCTAACATAATACACTTTGAAGACTTGAAGACACTCGTAACAAAACACGAGACGAATTTACCAAAATAGGCATGAAACCCACAATTTGGTAAACGACTCTCATTCCGTCCGATTCTATTTTTGCACGAAATTCACCATTAAGTTAGGAGTGAAATCCACATCTTAATGGTAATTTACATTTCAAAATCTAGTGGACCCTCGTCAAAGTGTCAAAATTATATTTTGACCCAACGAGTACAAACCACATTAGGGTACAAAGTCGTCAAGCTAGGGGTGAAACCCGCATCTTGTCGATTAAGTCCCATTCCTTGATTTTAAATCTTACCAAAGTCCCGATTGTTTCAATCGATTAGAGACGTGTAGTAACTGGAAGGGTAAGATACCGTTAATCTCTTCTCGACGAGAGTATCTTACCTATAGGCCAAAGCACGTTTTTCTCTAATTCGAAAGGACTTTCGACCCACTTTGGAAGAGTCGATGTTTCTCTACCCGAAACAATCCAATGTTCTATGAGCCTCTCTTTTATGTTATCTCAATTTATATGTGAGTTTATACTTGAAACTTCGTTCATTTCAAAGCCGTTACACATTTCGCACGTCTATTGCAATAAAAAACAATAATAATCTCTTGTGAACAAACTAAATTTACGATGCTTTCATTATTCATGTTATGCTTGTGAAATTCATGATTATGCTATGTGAAACAATTTGAACATTTTATGCTATGTGAAACAATTTGAACACTTTTATGCTATGTGAAACTTTATGCTATGTGATTCCTTTCATGAAAACAATTTTTTTTTCTTAAACAAACATTATGATCAAGTCTCACCTATTCATTCTTTTTGAATCTTAGATGTCTTCTCATCTCTCCAACTCGACTAAGAAGTCAAAGACCAGCTCTCAAAAGAAAATGATGGCATTCATGGCCAATCAGGTCGCTCGTATCGTTCCAAAGATCGTCACTGAGATTCAAGCTTCTGGTACTCCAAACTCCTCTATCGATTCGAAGATTGAAGCACGCAAGCCCGTGTCGTTTAACTTCAAGCAATTTTCGTCTTGCAACCCCAAGCCATTCACTGGCAACGACGGGGTGACTGCTATGCTCGAATAGTTTGACAGCATAGAGGTCACATCCATCAACAGTGAATATCCCGAAGAGCTCAAAACGCGTAGTGCGACTGGGTATTCCAAGCCCGAGCTCTAGAATGGTGGACAAACGAAAGGAATCTTCGTTCTAACGAAGTTGCTTTTGCCTTGCCTTGCCTTGGGAAGAAGTTAAAACACTCATGATGGAAGAATTTTTCCTGCCGCATGAGAAACAAAAGTTGGAAGAAGAATTTTGGGCTTTAAAGCAAATTGGCGACGATAACCTAGCCTATACTACTCGCTTCAAACAGCTTAGTTTCATCATTCCCCACCTCGTTATGACCACCGACCGCAGGATAAGGAAGTACATCAATGGTTTACCCTCTGCAATGCGTGATGCCATCGAAGAAGCCAGACTCGATAATATCGAAGCTGTCTACCGTCTCGCAGCTTCCCTGAACAACAACCGCATTCGCGATAAGCAATCTGTGAACCCTGTTTCATCCAAGCCAGCCAATCAAATTACCCAACAGTCGAGTGGCAACAAGGGGAAGAAGCGAAAGCAATCAAACCCTGGTTGCAATACGATTGTACCAACTGTGAACCCGAACCCTGTTACGCCTATAAAAGAATGAAAGCCATACACTAGGATTCATCCCAAGTGTACTAATTGCAACTCTCGCCACCCTACCAACGTCAACTGTCGCCACTGCACCAATTGCAACCGTTTTGGCCATAACACCGCCTATTGTAAAAACAACCCTGCACCACAAGCTCAACAAGCTCAAACCGCTCAACAAAATGCCAAACCAACACGAGCCTGCTACAAATGTGGTGACACAACTCACCTTCATCCCCAGTGTCCTAAACATAACCAGGAACAACAACAACCACCTCGAGGACGAGCTTTCAACCTAAACGCGAATCAGGCACGCAAGGACAATGACGTCATCAATGGTACATTTCTTCTTAATAATCTCTATGCTTCGATACTATTTAATACTGGTGCGGACGAAAGCTTTGTGTCCTTAGACTTTGAATCTTTGTTAATATGTACACGCTCTAAACTACCTAAGTCGTTTTCCATCGAAGTTGCCAATGGCATATCTATCCTTGTCGATTCTGTTCTTCTTGATTGTCTTCTTACTCTTAACGAGCACGTTTTTACCATAGACCTTATACCCATGCAACTGGGTAGTTTCGACATCATCGTAGGCATGGATTGGCTTCGAAAGAACCATGCTGAGATCGCTTGCCACGAGAAGTACGTCCGTTTGCCTCTTCCATCTGGCGACACTCTACACGTTTATGGAGACTGACCTTCAAAAGGACTGAAGTTGATGTCCTACACACAAGCGAACAAATATTTACACAAAAATTACTTTGCCTTTTTAACCCACGTTGTGGAAGAAAAGGGCAAGGGAAAGAGCGTAAGTGATGTTCCAGTGGTGCGCGACTTCCCTAACGTCTTTCCTGAAGATTTGCCTGGTCCTCCTCCACCTCGATCTATTGACTTTCATATTGAGCTCGTACCTGGATCGACTCCTATTGAAAAAGCTCCTTATCGTCTTGCAACTTCTGAGATGCAACAGTTATCTATGCAACTTCAAGAACTCCTCGATAAGGGCTTCATTCATCCAAGTACCTCACCTTGGGGTGCTCCTGTGCTTTTCGTCAAAAAGAAGGATGGCTCGTTCCGCATGTGCATCGACTATCGTGAGCTTAACAAACTCACCATCAAGAATCGTTATCCTCTTCCGCGCATCGATGATCTCTTTGACCAACTTCAAGGCGCTACTTGCTTCTCCAAGATCTATCTTCGATCTGGTTATCACCAGCTTCGTGTTCTCGAATAGGACATTCCCAAAACCGCGTTTTGCACTCGCTATGGACACTATGAGTTCGTGGTTATGCCTTTTGGTTTGACCAACGCACCAGCGGTGTTCATGGATCTTATGAATCGTGTTTATAAGCCTTACATGGATTGTTTCGTTATGGTCTTCATTGATGATATTCTCATTTATTCTGAATCTCAAGCCGATCACGAACGTCATCTACGTCTTATACTCGAGCTTTTACGTATCGAACGTCTATACGTGAATTTTTCCAAGTGCGAGTTCTGGATCAAAGAAGTCCAATTCCTTGGATACGTGGTTAGTGAAAAGGGAATCCATGTTGATCCTTCCAAAATCGAAGAAGTGAAGAATTGGACCATGGCTAAAACTCCTTCTGAAATCCGTTCTTTCTTAGGATTGGCAGGTTATTACCGCCGATTCATCTCGAACTTCTCAAAGATCGCCGTTCCTCTCACTTCGTTGACTCAAAAAGAGAAACCTTTTGCTTGGGGTCCTGAGCAAGAGGAATCTTTTCAAACTCTCAAGAATTTTCTTTGTAACGCTCCTATTCTTGCTCTTCCTGATGGGAATGATGATTTCGTGGTATATAGCGATGCCTTGAACCGTGGACTTGGTTGTGTTCTCATGCGACATGAAAAGGTCATCGCTTATGCTTCTTGTCAACTCAAAATACATGAGAAAAACTATACTACCCACGACCTCGAGCTTGGCGCAATCATTTTTGCGTTAAAGATTCTGCGACACTACCTATATGGTACAAAGTGTGTAGTTTTCACTAACCATAAGGGCCTACAACACATCTTTAACAAAAAAGAGCTTAATATGCGTCAGCGACGTTGGGTGGAATTGCTTAATGACTACGACCGCGAAATTCGCTTTCATCCTGGCAAGGCGAATGTCGTGGCCGATGCACTTAGTCGTAAGTCTTATGTTAGTAGTATTCATTGTTTTCAAGTTTCTAGCGATCTTCACACTTGTATTCGTGAAGCGCAATACTCATCCGCCAACGAAGGGGGTCTAATCGTCAAAATTTGTGGTGCTTCTATCGACCAACTTGAGACCAAGTCTGATGGACTTCAACACTATCTCGATCGCATCTGGGTGCCAGATAGTGACAATCTTTGTGAGCTTTCATGAACGAGGCACACAAATCTAAGTACTCGATTCATCCTGGTGTTGACAAGATGTACCATAATCTATGTACATCCAATTGGTGGTCTGGTATGAAGAGGGACATTGCCACGTACATTTCTAAGTGCCTCACATGTTCGAAAGTCAAAGCCGAGCATCAACGACCTTCTGGTCTACTCGAACAATCTGAGATTCCCATTTGGGAATGGGATAGAGTCACTATTGACTTCATAACCAAACTTCCTTGTACACCTTCTGGTCATGATAGCATTTGGGTGATTATCGACCATCTGACCAAATCCACTCATTTCCTTCCTATCCATGAAGATTTCAAGGTTGAATGACTTGCTCGACTCTACACTGACGAAATCATATGCCGTCATGGTATTCCTCTTGACATCATTTCCGATCGTGATGGTCATTTCACTTCGCGTTTTTGGCAAACTTTCCAGTCCGCTATGGGCTCTCATTTGAATCTTAGTACAGCCTTTCATCCTCAAACGGATGGACAGACTGAACGTACTATCCAAACCCTATAGGACATGTTCCGTTCTTGTGTCATCAACTTTGGTGGTAGTTGGGATGTGCATTTACCATTGATCAAGTTCTCGTACAACAATATCTACCACTCTAGTATTCAAATGGCTCCTTTCGAGGCATTGTATGGTCGCAAATGCCAATATCCTATTAGCTGGCATGAGATTGGTGACAAAAAATTCACTGGCCCTGAGCTCATACAAGAAACAATGGATAAGATTCTTCGAATCCGTGATAACTTACTCAAGGCTAGAAGTCGACAAAAGAGCTATGCTGATAAGAGACGCAAACCGTTGGAATTTAACGTTGGTGATCATGAACTCCTCAAAGTGTCTCCTTGGAAAGGAGTAGTTTGTTTTGGTAAAAAGGGAAAACTTGCCCCTCGCTACGTTGGTCCTTTCAAGATACTCGAGAGGATTGGCAAGGTGGCTTATCGACTCGATTTACCTCAAGAACTCAACAACGTTCATCCAACGTTTCATGTCTCGAATCTCAAAAAGTGGCTAGCTGAAGAAGGACTCCAAGTTCCTCTCGAAGATCTTCAAATCAACGACACTTTGCATTTTGTGGAGAAACCCGTTGAAATCATGGATTGAGATGTCAAGAAACTGAGGCGCAGTCAAATTCCTATCGTTAAGGTTCAATGGGAAGGAAAATGTGGCACTGAATTTACTTGGGAACTCGAGAGTGATATGACGACCAAGTATCTGCATCCTTTCGTTACTTCTTCCTAAATTTTAGGACGAAATTTCCTAAAGGAGGGGAGACTGTAACGCCCTGCTTTTTCATACTTTCTATATTTAGAAACCTTTGCTTGTAATTCTATTTTTAGAAACTTTGTATTCTTGTAATCGTCGTTTCGTTGTAATCTTTGTAAAATCCGAAACTTAGCTCAAAATGAAATTCGCATTTTCGTTACATTTATGTTACATACACTTCATACACATTCATACATTCAAAAATATTAAACATGTGACACCTTATTCTCAAATTGAGCAAAATATGTTAAACTTGCAAAATTGTAATCTATATGCTAAATTTATACAAGTACGACACTTATTCTTGACAATTACACATGCTTATACATGTTTTATGTTTGGTTTAAGATATAAATACATTCCACACCCTTAACTATGATTATTATGCTCAAAACACCCCAAAATACACTTAAAACAACATTATATGGAAGTATAGGAGTGAAAAAGGTCAAATATCAAACATTTGCCCCAAACCCGGGCTCTCGCCGGCCGTGACCCGCCTAGGGAAGGGCTTCGCGGGCCACGAGGCCGTCTGGCCGAGACAAACTTGGGCAGACGCGATTTTTGGCGGATTTTCGATGTTTATTTGAGTTTAAACTTGCCTCTCTTGTCTTAAATGCTCACCAAACCCAACCCTAATCCTTCCCTGTAAAACCCAAACATCTTCCAAGCATTTTCCACTTTATAACTCTCATATTTCACTCTCAAATCAGTCTCAAACTTGCTGGAAATTAGAACAAGATCAAAATCATCACAAGTTGTTTAAGTGAGCATAACTCACTCATTTCTTAGTCTTTTCCTTTGATTCCTTTTCTCAATCACTTGGAACAACCTAAGGGACGATTCCACAGGTTTTCCATGGAAAACCAAGGTCTGGAACGTTACCAAAAAGGCTCCAAAGTGGACTGAAACTTTCTATTTTTATTGAAACTTTGTTAAACTTGAGTTATCTCATCTCATTCCTATGTCCGTATGCTCATAATCACATCTATGGTTAGTTGGGCTTAAAAACAGGGTTGAGACAAGTAAAATCAGAGGTTAAAACCTCATAAACTTTCTGTTTTGTTTAGGGTTTTACCCACAAGTAGTGTTCAAGCTTAAAGCTCGATGTTTGTGTGATTATAGGACAAGCTTGGGCTATCCTACTTGAAAATCCACACGCTACTTGATGTTTTCCTTAGATTAGTTGTTCTTATTCCTTTCTTACTTGTAAGTTCATGACCCTCCTTGTTGTTTATAACAACAAGTGTAGTGGTGAAAAAAGAGGTACCTAAATGGAAGACTTGTTCTTCCTACCTCATGCATGAACTATATGATACAACGAGGTTCCTAAATGGTGGATTTTATCCTCCTACCTCATACTTGACCTATATGATATATGATATACTAATATAACTTATATAATATATTCAAGAAACCAAACTCTTGATGATGAACGAATGGACATTTGTCAAGATAGTAGGTATATCATCTTAGGCATTGATAACAAGTATCATGTGTACTAGATGATTATTTTCTTCATATATTTATTTTCATGTTATTTAAACTTCGAACCTATAATCTTCCGTTAACTTCCAATACTCACACACCTATGTTTCTTCGCGTAGAAGGACAAGGTGCTCCAATCTAATCTACCAACAAACACTCGCGAGATATCAAGTAGGAAGCTTGCAAAACCGTGAGTATACTCGATCCCGTTTTCCTTTTTATCACTTTTGGGTGCAACATGTATGTTATACAAAATTACACTTCACATGAAACAATTTTAAACTCTATCCATGCTTAATATGAAACTATATGATGCTTGCTAGACTTGTATGCTAATGTAAATTATTTGTGTCGATATATGCTTCATTAACTTTGCTAGCCTACCTTAACAATTATAGCGCTATAGGATTAACGCACCGCCCACGAAACTTGGGGTATTGTTAAGTTAACCATGTTAACCTCCCATTATTCTTTGGGATAGGTTATATTAACGCGTTGGATTCTTGGGTTTGAAAATATAGTACACCGTTTCAGCATGCTAGTAAACTTGCATATTATGATTCATGTTGGATATGAGACTTTAAACAATTTTATTCTATATTATGCTATGTAACAAAACTTGTATACTCACCAACTTTTTTTTATATATTTTAATACATGTTGCAGGTTGATTGATGAGATAATGTTGAGAAGAAATGCAATTTAGGTGGACTTAGAAACACACCTAGGTTAATTTTTGTTTTAAAGTTATGTTATGAACAATGTTGTCTTTTATTTGGAATCTTTGTATGACATTTTAGTCTTGAAATGAAATTTGAACTTAATTTATATTGTCACATAGTGTTATGAAGTTTTGACCAATTTCTTAGTCTCATCCCGATGTTTTCGCCATCGGTTGGGGTGTGACTTCAACGACATATTTGTTACTTGGGCTTGGAGTGCTATGCCACCTTTAGTTTCTCCAAACATTACTTTTTAAAAATTATACACTTTATTGTTTAGTTATCATTTTAGGCACTATAAAATATTTTAACGATGTTGTAGTCATGTCAAATATTTGTTACAGTGTATGCGATTAATAATAGCAGTTGGGCCTCTACATTTAAACAATCGATTCTCCAAAATTAATTAATTTAAAACCCTTACCGTCAAGTTTATGCATTAACAAAAAATAATAATAATAGTAACTTTCTCTAGCCCGAGAAGCAATCCCAGGTGATAACCTAGAATTAAAGATAAAAAAACGCTCGTTATTATGGTGAAATTTTCTTATAAAAAGAATGTCGTATTAAAAAGTTATGGACATATAAAAAATCGTGTATTTAGTCTAGTAGAGTAATTATAGGGTAATTATAACTACCCTACTAGTGTAAATACACAAAAGTTCTTCTTTTAGATTATGGGACTAAAATACGTGTTTATCAAGATTAAAAAAATTAAAAAAATCTCTTTCACTTTGTATGTTAAGCTCATTTGTATGTTAAGACCCATTTGTACCGGAACCTAACCCAACTATTATGGTATTACTATAGTTAGAAGATACGATTTGATTTAGTTCCTTTTGTAATTATCCTTATTGTGTTCATATAAATAGTTAAGGCCATGCATAAGGTATACCTTAACCCTTTTTAATTCCATTTAAGCGCCACACATCATCCTTTTTCCCCCTTTTTACTCTACCTGATCATAAGGAAATTGTAACAACCTGACTTTTTGGTTGTTCCTATTTTATCGTTGTTTAATTCCTAAACGCTTGTACTCTGAGATTCAATGATTATCAAGGGTTAACTACACTTTAAAACGCATTGTATATCGCTTCGTCAACCACATTTTAAATGTGAGAAATAAGCAAGGTAAATGCACACATTAAACGCTTATTACTTAAACGCTCATCGCAATGCAAATCTCAAAGCAAACTAACAACGCGGATTTATTTATATTATTGTTATTAATTGTGTGTTTAAATATTAAATATGTTATATGGGGTTGATTATTTGCTTAAAACACTCACTCACGCGACTCGATTTATCTCGCTAAAACGCATCGCAATACGATACCTAATTATCACGCTAACATACTTAAAGTACTCGAACTAACTAACGCAATCAAACAAACCAAACGAACATCCTACACGTGAAACAGGAAGTTCTCACACAAAACAGGAGGCTTCGTACGGAGACACCACCTTCTTACAAAGGCACTGCCTTCGTACGAAGGCACCAGCTTCGAACCAAGCTTGCTGCCATTTCCTATAAATACCTAACTCACTTCTCATTTCACTACTTGCTGCCATTTCGCACAAAAACGCTCCTAACCTGCTGTCTCTCTCTTTTACAAGTAAGATTCATTATTCTTACATGTTTCACAACGATTCCCACTATGATTTTTCACGAGTTTATCTCCGATTTCATCCAAACTTCTCTATTTTCATCTTTTCATCTAAACTTCTCTAATTTTTTTAAAACCTTTCATCTTTTTCATCAAACTTCTGATTTTACCACGGATTTACACTTAAACGGGTGTATTGGGCTTAGCCTTGGCTTCCCAAGATGTAGATCTGAGTATCTCGCACTCACCAAGTGTTAAATCCAAGGAAAAACCCTTTTACACTCGATTTTTACACTAAAACGGACCAAAACCGACACATATTTCGTTCACTGGATAGTGGGACGAGGTGGTGTCGAAACCGTCATGAAAAGGACTCGAAAATACATCCGATTCAGGCGAAAACGCAGATCCGAACGCATGAACAACCACTTGTGCGAAGCCAGACTGGCTTGTACGAAGCTCGGCTTCGTACGAAGGCACTACCTTCGTAAGAAGGCACCCTTCGTACATACTAGTCCAGTTTTCCGCATGTGACTCAAACGCTCACAAGACCTCTCCAACTCTAAGTTTAATCAGTAGTTTAAGGCTGGAGGGATGGACACTCGATTTCCGGAAGAAAGACGCGAAGAACACTCGATTTTGGACAACGAAGACAACACTTGTATGAAGACACTGGCTTCGTACGAAGCCTCCTTCAATCCATTCCAGACCGTGTTTAGCTGTTAAACACGCACTGTCAGTATACTCGAACCCTTTTTCGCTTAATGCACTTTTGGGTGTTACATACGTTCTCTATCAAAACACAACGCACACAACGCTTAAACTCTTTTATAAACGCTAACCGCTCTCACATGTTATACGTGACTAGTTGAATGCTTGTTTGCTATGTTTACATAGTGATGAATTGCCCTACCACCCTTAGCAACGATAGTACTATAGTTTGGACTCAGCACCTGTTTACTCAGGGGGTTGTTAAGGTTTTCTTACTTTACGTGCTCACTACGGTGAACACGTATCGCGCATACACAACTCACAGTCATGTTGGTTAGCTTGTATCATTGTCGATAGCTTACTTGATTCGCCCTTTACGTGTACATGTTGGTTATGTGTAAACGCTTTTGTTACTATACTTATGCAAACTTGTGTACTCACCTTTACATTATTGTTTTGACTTTTATTTTAACGTATGTGACAGGTTGATGGATTTACTGCTAGAAATGGTTTAGGATATCTAGAAACCTGCTTAAACTAAGTTGCAAGTTTTTTAATGTTATGCTTTATTGTTTGAGAAACTACTGAATTTGTTTCGATTTCGTGAGAATGTTGCATTTGATAGTATGGGATATTGAACCTTAATAAATATTGTCACAATTAGTCGTTATGGATTCTCTCGAGCAACCAATTCACATCATGCCACATCCCGATTATTCCGCCATCGGTTGGGGTGTGACAAGTTGGTATCAGAGCCATAACTATAGGGAATTAGGTTGAGTCATTTAAACAGACCTAGTCTATAGTCTAAGTACCAAATAGACCTCCATGTACGAACTCGCTCGATTCGTACGAACCCACATACTGTGGCTTCATACGGACCCACATGTTACACCTTCGTACGAAGGCAGCTTCGTACGAAGGGAGCCTTTCCTAAGGCCTAAATACTTATTCGCCTTTCCTAAGGCTAACACAATACACACGTTTGAAGGTTTGAAGACACTCGTATAGCACAAACGAGTGATTGCTTCAAGATTAGGTGTGAAAACTAAGAACTCTCGATAAGATCAATCACTCCACGTATTTCATCTCACATGAGAAACTTTCGTTGAGTTAGGAGCGATATCCAAATCTCGATGGAAATCTCCATCTCTATCTTGTGGAACTCCCGAATTTATTCGGTGAGCATAACCACAGTTAGGAGCGAAGTTGTTAAGTTACGGGAGAAACACGCATCTTAATATCTTGTTCCACTCTCTAAATTTATTTTTAAAAGATCTCACCAAAGTCTCAACTGTTCTAATAACTCGGGTCACGTAGTAAATGGAAGGATGAATGTCGTTAGCCGTATTACGGTGAGAGCACAGTCTATTAGGCCAAAGCGTGTGCTCGAACTTCTTGGGAATAGTTGAATCTCTTTGGGTAGTCGATGTCTCAACACCCAAGACACACAATTTTTTAAGCCTGCAATCGTCGATTTTATGCATCATCGAGTGTAACGACCGTCTCAATTAATCAAGATTTTAAACATAAAATACACATTTTAATGCTAAAATATGACTTTACAAAAACTTGTCATACTAACATTCCCATATGTTTACAACATTACAAAAACATATTTCTACGTGTTTACATAATTCACTTTTAGCAAAACAACTCAAGATTTGACGCGGAAGCTTCATTTAACGTGTGTTCGGTTCTTGCTCGTCGCTTGATCTTCATCCGGGACTCTCGACATTCACCTATGATTAAAACCAACTTAGAAATCAGTTTTGATAGTTAAATAACAAGTACAACAAGATAATTGGGTCAAATAATCGAATTAAACAAAAAAACAAAATTTCCAACATTTTAGGCCGTTGCTGCGCGCGACGGCAAAAGGCTCTGGCCGTGGCGCGACGCCACGGTCGTATTTTGACAGAAACTTGATGCTGGTGCTGCATATTCTCCCATCTACGTTTGATTTTACGAAAACGAGCATAACTCTTTCGTTATTGATCCGATTTGCACGATTCTTTTTCCTACGTGATCGTAATTTAATTCTCCATCACATGGAGTTAAAATCCGACATCCGGATTAACAAAATTTTAGACTTTTAAGCTTTCGGCTTAAAATAAAATCACTAAAGTTTTGACCCATTCATGTATTTATTAAACAAACAAATTTGTTTGACCCCTAATTCTCGTGAAACTCTTAAATTCAATATAGTCTATCATATTAGGTCCCAATCATGGGTTTATATACATCTTTAAACCAAATTTCGCTCGTATGAGTATGTTGACCCGTTAAGGGTATTTAAGCTTATTTCACGCATGAACCGCATCCATTCGTTTCTAGCGTCATATTTCCACATTTCTTATCAAGTGTTCTTCCACCACAACTATATTTGTGGTGGATTTAATATAGTGATCTATGTAATCCGAGTTTTACAACTCGGATTGTTATTTTACGGTAAGACCCATATAGAGTCGTTTGACCAAAGACCTACATCTTTCTCCTTCTTATACTTATTGTAAGCATTCATTTAATCATAAAACTCATTTCCAAACAACCTTTAAAGGCCGTTTGTTCAATTTAGCTTACAAGGGCGTTTTATTCCATTTTAACCTTTCATATACGATGAAAGACCTACGCTACTTATTTGCCCAAATTTGTACGTTAGCTATAATCATATTTATACGTACCTGGCTCGTGTCAACATTTTGACCCGTTTTAATACCTGGCGTCCGTAATATGCTAATTCATAGCATCGCTAATTCATAAACCATTTTATCCTGTGAGTATAAGACTTGACAAGCATTTATTAGTCATCGTTTGTCAAATGGTATCAACTTTACCATTTGACCCGTTTGATCTAAGCAACCAAACATTTTGCGCTGAACATTGACTGGTATTCATCCACCGTTTCATTAATTAACTCTCTTTATTCGTTAGGCTTACTTATAAAGTAGCCATTCAAAAACTCATTTTACCAATGTCATTTCATGACTAAATTACCATTTCGCCCTTTTTCACCATTATACATGGTTTTAATTGTTTTATTCGTTCCGACTCATTTCGTTTCATGTCGGACCCATATTTCGGATATATTCCGTTGTCGTATTTATCACCTATAAAATAAATACGTATACTACAAATAGGTGTAAGCTTTACTTACCTCGCATCCGCACTACGCTTTTTCTTTCCTTCTTGATTCGTTTGACCCGCTCCCTCGTCAAGCTTCAACCTTGCTTGTTAGGCGTCAAACTATCATCATAATTCATAAGACGGTTAGATTAGTCATTATAAATTATGACTACCCCACCTTACGGATCTTATGTCGAATTTATCACTCGATCAAATCATTGGTCAGTTTGACTTCCTAAAAGTCAATTGACTTATCAACATATTCAAATGCATATTTGGTTCATTGAACTCATTTCGACATTTCATCCGAACTCTTAACAAATAAAGTTTTTACACACCTACTAGTAGGTAATATGATTTCTAGCATCTATATCACAATTTTAACATCAATTCTTTTATATCATACAAGACCCATTTCGTGAAAAGTATAATCATCTAATTACACAACTCATACTTTTATTACACAAAATCTACGGGTTCCATCTATGAGTGAAACCCGTTTCATCATGTCAATAGGCATTCATTTGGTTACCTATTCAAATCAAGCTTTACATTCGAACTAGTTGATATCATGGTTTCAAACATCACATTCATGATATAAATCGCTAATTTCACTATAACATTCAAAAACCCATTTCGGATCATGTATGATTAATACACAAACTTGAAAATTGTTTAAGTATTTAGCTTCAACTTTCAATTGTGATGATTCCTAGCACAAACATATCATCATCTTCATTATTAGTCAAAACCAACTTAGCACATTCAAGGGTGATCATCAAATCCCTAGTTTCTAACATCAATTCACCAAGTTTTCAACTAGGGTTTGTTTCTAAACATGAATTCAACACATATATCACTCATACATTCAACATTCATCCCCGAATTTTGATTATGAGTGTTCATCATAATGTCAAAACATCACCAAATTACAAAATTTGACATACCTTACGATTCCCTCGACTTGGTGATCGTTTGTACGTGTTCATACATTTGATTTGAGCTAGTCTTGGCCTTCAATTTGGTGAATTTGGGTGAGCTAGGGTTTGGATCTCTTGCTCCTTATCCTGACCGTATACACGCATAGTGTTTTGTTTTTTTTAATAAAAATCAAGTTTCTAATCTTCCCTTTTTAGCCCCTCAAGTTTGTAACTTTATTTATAAAAGGCTATAACTTGTTGTTCAAATATTATTTTCTCTAATTAACTAGGTTAAACATCCCAAGTTAACTTAGTGGGTTCAGGGGAGTTTATGACTAGGTTTATTTTAAGTCCTGTTAACTCAGGCCTCTTACAAACTCATTTCCTTAAAACTTTTTTTCACGTTGTAGTTAATATTAGGATTATTTATTTAAATCCTAATATTTACCGGGTTATTTTTACCACTAACGGTACTTTACCCGTCTTTTTGTATTAATGGGGTTTGATAACCAAACCCGTTTTCGGGGTGTTACAAGTCTACCACCCTTAAAGAGGTTTCGTCCCCGAAACCTTTCTTACGTAGTTCTTTGGGTTTAATTCTACGGACTTAGTTTCGGAAACTACTTGAGCATTGCTCGTAATGAACAACCTTACCAGATAAGTAGGGTAGTGTGCTTTTGGTTTTAAGGCGTATGACGTATGCGCCTTTCACATGTAAGGCCTTGTAGGCCATTACTTTCAGCTTGTACTTCTTATTTTAGTCACTTATTTGACCGAGTTGTCATCTTATCGCTCGGTTGTATTTATTTTCATCATGTTTACTTTAAGCTAATCTTATTTCAATAGGCGCTTTATATAAGTCGTAACACTACTCCGACTTTGAAAGGTTTTACCAGCCTGACTGATTAGTCGTCCTCACTTTATTCCCCGTCATTAGGGAATATCTTATTGCCAACCCGGCCTTTTACGTGTTTTCTGATTTTCATATCTCGTAACTCACGTTACGACTTGATTGTATTCTATATCACTTTTTGTGACCGTGATTACATCACGTTTTGTTTAAGTTTATGTCGACTTTTATTATCGGAAATCTTTCCTTCGAAGGTATCGCTTTGCACCTACCGGTGTCAAGATCCATATTCCTTGATAATCCCGTAGGTTATCTTTTATTCAAGTCTTTATTCAAAGGTATATACATTCATATATGTATATGGCATTAAGGCACCCTTTTTATGTTCAAAATCATTTATGGATGTCAAACTTCATTCTTTGCTTCGACCCGTTCCACTTTAAAATAGTTGAACATAATTTATCAAAATTTCTATTTACATCAACTTTTCGTCTTTTAGTCATGACTCAAAACCCGAGCCTTTTAACTTTCCATCCGAGTTCCCGTTTCTCGGTCTACGCATGTGTTTAATCCTTACCCATCAACCGGGTGTTTTACCGAAGTCGTTATTATAGCAACCCTTCTGGTATGCATTAAGACTTCGCTTCCCTTTTATATTCCGACTTTGTCCTCAAGTTTGATTTTTTACAAAATCAGCCCGTTGAGAGACATATTTGCATTCTCCGGGTTCGAGTGTAAGTACACCCCCTCCCAATGCATATCTTAATCGTTTTACATGTTTGCATTCTCCGGGTTCGAGTGTAAGTACACCCCCTCCCAATGCATATCTTAATCATTTTACATGCTTGCATTCTCCGGGTTCGAGTGTAAGTACACCCCCTCCTAATACATATCTTAATCATTTTACATTAATCTTTGTCCCTTCACTCGGGCTCATTAGCCTAATGTAATATGCTTCCATCACCCGGCTGTGCGTTTACATTATTATCAATTATCTTGCTCGTTTGATTCATTTGGGTACTTTTTAATTTGTCCCACTCACCACGTCCTTACTACATCGGATATAAGCATGTCCATCATAAAAAGTTCATGGTACCACGTGCTCACCACTTACTTGGCTAGAGTAAGCGATCAATACCTGGTAGACATGACCTTTTTAGAATTTTCACATTACACCCCATGTAAGTAATGCCTCTATTTGTTTCTCTTGGAAACAATATCCCGGATAGATTTTCTATTTGGGTTTTTTTTCCAAGTTTTGAATCTACATATGCAACTTTCAATCTCTACGTACTTGTTGCATATTACTATTTGTGCAATTAAATTTAAAATGTGCACCTGGTAATGCTTGCCCTAACGGGCTTCTCTTGCCATTAGCCTTGTTCGCGATCGCTATGCGATTTAGGTCCTTGATGAGCATACTCTTTGGACGGTTCCTCTGTCAAATCCGCGATTTGTTAAACTCTCGCTATCTTCATATGCGAGTGTCCTTCAACTAAAACATTTACAACAGTTAGTAATTTCGACATTAATGGATGCCCGTATTATAATACAAGGCTTTTCTACTATACGCATCAACGCGTGTAATTTCGTTGACTATATCTATTCTATATCGTTTTTATTGGTGTAACGTGTATTACACGATAACCATATGTGTTGTTCTCAACACTTTAATCATACTAAACCATTGATATACATGTACTTACCAGATTTGTGATCAAGCCTCGAACCGAACACACTTTATTCTTTAAACATGAGCTCTGATTACCAACTTGTAACGACCGTCTCAATTAATCAAGATTTTAAATATAAAATACACATTTTAATGCTAAAATGTGACTTTACAAAAACTTGTCATACTAACATTCCCATATGTTTACAACATTACAAAAACATATTTATAAGTGTTTAGATAATTCACTTTTGGCAAAACAACTCAAGATTTGACGCGGAAGCTTCATTTAACGTGTGTTCGGTTCTTGCTCGCCGCGTGATCTTCATCCGGGACTCTCAACATTCACCTATGATCAAAACCAACTTAGAAGCCAGTTTTGATAGTTAAATAACAAGTACAACATGATAATTGGGTCAAATAATTGAATTAAACAAAATTTCCAACATTTTAGGCCGTCGCAGCGCGCGACGGCAAAAGGCTCTGGCCGTGGCGCGACGCCACGCTCCTATTTTGACAGAAAGTTGATGCTGATGCTGCATATTCGCCCAGCTACGTTTGATTTTACGAAAACGAACATAACTCTTCCGTTATTGATCCGATTTGCACGATTCTTTTTCCTACGTGAACGTAATTTATTTCTCCATCACATGGAGTTAAAATCCGACATCCGGATTAACAAAATTTTAGACTTTTAAGCTTTCGGCTTAAAATAAAATCACTAAATTTTTTACCCGTTCATGTATTTATTAAACAAACAAGTTTGTTTGACCCCTAATTCTCGTGAAACTCTTAAATTCAATATAGTCTATCATATTGGGTCTCAATCATGGGTTTATATACATCTTTAAACCAAATTTCGCTCGTATGTGTATTTTGACCCATTAAGGGTATTTAAGTTTATTTCACGCACGAATCGCATCCATTCGTTTCTAGCGTCATATTTCCACATTTCTTATAAAGTGTTCTTCCACCACAACTATATTTGTGGTGGATTTAATATAGTGATCTATGTAATCCGAGTTTTACTCCTCGGATTGTCATTTTACGGTAAGACCCATATAGAGTCGTTTGACCAAAGACCTACATCTTTCTCCTTCTTATACTTATTGTAAGCATTCATTTAATCATAAAACTCATTTCCAAACAACCTTTAAAGGTCGTTTGTTCAATTTAGCTAACAAGGGAGTTTTAGTCCATTTTAACCTTTCATGTACGATGAAGGACCTACGCTATTTATTTGCCCAAATTTGTACGTTAGCTATAATCATATTTATACGTACCTGGCTCGGGTCAACATTTTGACCCGTTTTAATACCTTGCATCCGTAATATGCTAATTCATAGCATCGCTAATTCATAAACCATTTTATCCCATGAGTATAAGACTTGACAAGCATTCATTAGTCATCGTTTGTCAAATGGTATCAACTTTACCATTTGACCCGTTTGATCTAAGCAACCAAACATTTTGCGCTTAACATTGACTGGTATTCATCCACCATTTCATTAATTAACTCTCTTTATTCGCTAGGCTTACTTATAAAGTAGCCATTCAAAAACTCGTTTTACCAATGTCATTTCATGACTAAATTACCATTTCGCCCTTTTTCACCATTATACATGGTTTTAATTGTTTTATTCGTTCCGACTCATTCCGTTTCATGTTGGACCCATATTTCACATAGTGGGTTCAGGGGAGTTTATGACTAGGTTTATTTTAAGTCCCGTTAACTCAGGCCTCTTATAAACTCATTTCCTTAAAAGCTTTTATTCACGTTGTAGTTAATATTAGGATTATTTATTTAAATCTTAATATTTACCGGGTTACTTTTACCACTAACAGTACTTTACCCGTCTTTTAGTATTAACGGGGTTTGATAACCAAACCCGTTTTCGGGGTGTTACAAGTCTACCCCCCTTAAAGAATTTTCGTCCCCGAAACCTTTCTTACGTAGTTCTTTAGGTTTAATTCTACGGACTTAGTTTCGACAACTACTTGAGCAATGCTCGTAATTAACAACCTTACCAGAAAAGTTGGGTAGTGTGCTTTTGGTTTTAAGGCGTATGACGTATGCGCCTTTCACATGTAAGGCGTTGTAGGCCATTACTTTCAACTTGTACTTCTTATTTTAGTCACTTATTTGACCGAGTTGTCATCTGATCGCTCGGTTGTATTTATTTTCATCATGTTTACTTTAAGCTAATCTTTTTTCAATAGGCGCTTTATATAAGTCGTAACACTACTCCGATTTTGAAAGGTTTTACCGGCCTGACTGATTAGTCGCCGTCACTTTATTACCCGTCATTAGGGTATATCTTATTGCCAACCCGACCTTTTACATGTTTTCTGATTTTCATATCTCCTAAATCACGTTACGACTTGATTGTATTCTATATCACTTTTTGTGACCGTGATTACATCACGTTTTGTTTAAGTTTATGTCGACTTTTATTATCGGAAATCTTTCCTTCGAATGTATCTCTTTGCACCTACCGGTGTCAAGATCCATATGCCTTGATATTAATCATTTTCCGAATTCGTTTCATAATATTCGTATTTGTTAAAGCGTTGTTTCTCACTAATACTGAATTTTAGTTTAACGCTTTTCTCTTGAACTTATGCCAATTCCAAGGATTTATGCCCTTCCGTTGTCATTTCGGTAATGACTTCATCCACTTTTGTGACGTAACACAATTTAAATAATTGTGAATTCTTTTGTCATTTTTGCCCGTTTGAATGTTTTAGTGAAATTCTTCACTTTTGTCAACCCGGCCTTTCACAATCTCTTCTCTTTTAACCCATTTAGTTAACTTAGCGAAACCCATCGCTTTTATACGAACTTTATCTCCCGTTATTATTTTACGCGGGATGTTACAACTAGTTTCCTTGTTTTATACTATTGACCCGTAGGTTCTTTCGCTTAGCCTCGTAGGCTATTTCTTTATATTTTCACATTTTTACCTTATTAAGGTGAGACCCCAACAATTCGTTTCTTTCTATTTGGGACCCGAAGGTCTTTTTGGTCCCGTGGACCTTAGCCTCATTTATAATCTCGTTGGTTATGATAATCCCGTAGATCATCTTTTATTCAAGTCTTTATTCAAAGGTATATGCATTCATATATGTATATGGCATTAAGGCACGCTTTTTATCTTCAAAATCATTTATGGATGTCAAATTTCATTCTTTGTTTTGACCCGTTCAACTTTAAAATAGTTGAACATAATTTATCAAAATTTCTATTTACATCATCTTGTCGTCTTTTAGTCGTGACTCAAAACCCGAGTCTTTTAACTTTCCATCCGAGTTCCCGTGTCTCGGTCTACGCATGTGTTTAATCCTTACCCATCAATTAGGTGTTTTATCGAAGTCATTATTATTGCAACCCTTTCGGTATGCATTAAGACTTCGCTTCACTTTTATATTCCGAATTTGTCCTCAAGTTTGACGTTTTACAAAAACGGCCCGTTGAGAGACATATTTGCATTCTCCGGGTTCAAGTGTAAGTACACCCCCTTCCAATGCATATCTTAATCATTTTACATGTTTGCATTCTCCGGGTTCGAGTGTAAGTACACCCCCTCCCAATGCATATCTTAATCATTTTACATGTTTGCATTCTCCGGGTTCGAGTGTAAGTACACCCCCACCCAATGCATATCTTAATCATTTTACATGTTTGCATTCTCCGGGTTCGAGTGTAAGTACACCCCCTCCCAATGCGTATCTTAATCATTTTACATTAATCTTTGCCCCTTCACTCGGGCTCATTACCCTAATGAAATACGCTTCCATCACTCGGCTGTGCGTTTACATTATTATCAATTATCTTGCTCATTTGATTCATTTGGGTACGTTTTAATTTGTCCCACTCACCTCGTCCTTACTACATCGGATGTAAGCATGTCCATCATAAAAGTTCATGGTACCACGTGCTCACCACTTACTTGGCCAGAGTAAGCGATCAATACCTGGTATACATGACCTTTTTATAATTTTCACATTACACCCCATGTAAGTAATCCCTCAATTTGATTCTCTTGGAAACAATATCCCGGATAGATTTTCTATTCGGGTTTTTTTCCAAGTTTTTAATCTACATATACAACTTTCAATCTCTACGTACTTGTTGCATATTACTATTTGTGCAATTAAATTTAAAATGTGCACCTGGTAATGCTTGCCCTAACGGGCTTCTCTTGCCATTAGCCATGTTTGCGATCGCTACGCGATTTAGGTCCTTGATGAGCATACTCTTTGGACTGTTCCTCTATCAAATCCGCGATTTGTTAAACTCTCGCTATCTTCATATGCGAGTGTCCTTCAGCTAAAACATTTACAACAGTTAGTAATTTCGACATTAATGGATGCCCGTATTATAATACAAGGCTTTTCTACTATACGCATCAACGCGTGTAATTTCGTTGACTATATCTATTTTATATCATTTTTATTGGTGTAACGTGTACTACACGATAACCATATGTGTTGTTCTCAACACTTTAATCATACTAAACCATTGATATACATGTACTTACCGGATTTGCGATCAAGCCTAGAACTGAACACACTTTATTCTTTAACCATGAGCTCTGATTACCAACTTGTAACGACCGTCTCAATTAATCAAGATTTTAAACATAAAATACACATTTTAATGCTAAAATGTGACTTTACAAAAACTTGTCATACTAACATTCCCATATGTTTACAACATTACAAAAACATATTTATAAGTGTTTACATAATTCACTTTTAGCAAAACAACTCAAGATTTGACGCGGAAGCTTCATTTAACGTGTGTTCGGTTCTTGCTCGCCGCTTGATCTTCATCCAGGACTCTCGACATTCACCTATGATCAAAACCAACTTAGAAGTCAGTTTTGATAGTTAAATAACAAGTACAACAAGATAGTTGGGTCAAATAATCGAATTAAACAAAAAAACAAAATTTTCAACATTTTAGGCCGTCGCCGCATGCGACGGCAAAAGGCTCTGGCCGTGGCGCAACGCCACGGTCCTATTTTGATAGAAAGTTGATGCTGGTGCTGCATATTCACCCAGCTACGTTTGATTTTACGAAAACGAGCATAACTCTTTCGTTATTGATCCGATTTGCACGATTCTTTTTCCTACGTGATCGTAATTTAATTCTCCATCACATGGAGTTAAAATCCGACATTCGGATTAACAAAATTTTAGACTTTTAAGCTTCCGGCTTAAAATAAAATCACTAAAGTTTTGACCCGTTCATGTATTTATTAATCAAACAAGTTTGTTTGGCCCCTAATTCTCGTGAAACTCTTAAATTCAATATAGTCTATCATATTAGGTCCCAATCATGGGTTTATATACATCTTTAAACCAAATTTCGCTCGTATAAGTATTTTGACCCGTTAAGGGTATTTAAGCTTATTTCACGCACGAACCGCATCCATTCGTTTCTAGCGTCATATTTCCACATTTCTTATCAAGTGTTCTTCCACCATAACTATATTTGTGGTGGATTTAATATAGTGATCTATGTAACTCGAGTTTTACTCCTTAGATTGTTATTTTACGGTAAGACCCATATAGAGTCGTTTGACCAAAGACCTACATCTTTCTCCTTCTTATACTTATTGTAAGCATTCATTTAATCATAAAACTCATTTCCAAACAACCTTTAAATGCCATTTTTTCAATTTAGCTTACAAGGGTGTTTTAGTCCATTTTAACCTTTCATATACGATGAAGGACCTATGCTACTTATTTGCCCAAATTTGTACGTTAGCTATAATCATATTGATACGTACCTGGCTCGGGTCAACATTTTGACCCGTTTAAATCCTTGCGTCCTTAATATGCTAATTCATAGCATCGCTAATTCATAAACCATTTTATCATGTGAGTATAAGACTTTACAATCATTCATTAGTCATCGTTTGTCAAATGGTATCAACTTTACCATTTGACTCGTTTGATCTAAGCAACCAAACATTTTGCGTTTAACATTGACTGGTATTCATCCACCATTTCATTAATTAACTCTCTTTATTCGTTAGGCTTATAAAGTAGCCATTCAAAAACTCGTTTTACCAATGTCATTTCATGACTAAATTACCATTTCGCCCTTTTTCATCATTATACATGGTTTTAATTGTTTAATTCGTTCCGACTCATTTCGTTTCATGTCAGACCCATATTTCGGATATATTCCGTTGTCGTATTTATCTCCTATAAAATAAATACGTATACTACAAATAGGTGTAAGCTTTACTTACCTCGCATCCGCACTACGCTTTTTCTTTCCTTCTTGATTCGTTTGACCCGCTCCCTCGTCAAGCTTCCACCTAGCTTGTTAGGTGTCAAACTATCATCATAATTCGTAAGACGGTTAGATTAGTCATTATCAATTATGACTACCCCACCTTACGGGTCTTATGTCGAATTTATCAATCGATCAAGTCATTGGTCAGTTTGACTTCCTAAAAGTCAATTGACTTATCAACATATTCAAATGCATATTTGGTTCATTGAACTCACTTCGACATTTCATCCGAACTCTTAACAAATCAAGTTTTTACACACCTACTAGTAGGTAATATGATTTCTAGCATCTATATCATAATTTTAACATCGATTCTTTTATATCATACAAGACCCATTTCGTGAAAAGTATAATCATCTAATTACACAACTCATACTTTTATTACACAAAATCTATGGGTTCCATCTATGAGTGAAACCTGTTTCATCATGTCATTAGGCATTCATTTGGTTACCTATTCAAATCAAGCTTTACAATCGAACTAGTGGATATCATGGTTTCAAACATCACATTCATGATATAAATCGCTAATTTCACTATCACATTCAAAAACCCATTTCAGATCATGTATGATCAATACTCAAACTTGCAAATTGTTTAAGTATTTAGCTTCAACTATCAATTGTGATGATTCCTAGCACAAACATATCATCATCTTCATTATTAGTCAAAACCCACTTAGCACATTCAAGCATGATCATCAAATCCCTAGTTTCTAACATCAATTCACCAAGTTTTCAACTAGGGTTTGTTTCTAAACATGAATTCAACACATATATCACTCATACATTCAACATTCATCCCCGAATTTTGATTATGAGTGTTCATCATAATTTCAAAACTTCACCAAATTACAAAATTTGACATACCTTACGATCCCCTCGACTTGGTGATCGTTTGTACGTGTTCATGCATTTGATTTGAGCTAGTCTTGGCCTTCAATTTGGGTGAGCTAGGGTTTGGAGCTCTTGCTCCTTCTCCTGACCGTATACATGCACACACACTTAGTGTGTGTGTAGTGTTTTGTTTTTTTTTTTATAATAAAAATCAAGTTTCTAATCTTCCCTTTTTAGCCCCTCAAGTTTGTAACTTTATTTATAGAAGGCTATAACTTGTTGTTCAAATATTATTTTCTCTAATTAACTAGGTTAAACATCCCTAGTTAACTTAGTGGGTTCAGGGGAGTTTATGACTAAGTTTATTTTAAGTCCCGTTAACTCAGGCCTTTTATAAACTCATTTCCTTAAAAGCTTTTATTCACGTTGTATTTAATATTAGGATTATTTATTTTAATCCTAATATTTACCGGGTTACTTTTACCACTAACGGTACTTTACCCGTCTTTTAGTATTAACGGGGTTTGATTACCAAACCCGTTTTCGGGGTGTTACATCGAGTTTATTGTATTTAAGTGTGTTACGTTTATGAATTTTGCTCTATACGCTTTTGTGATTTTGTTTTGTTGGTTCCCGCTTTGCAAAAGTACGTACAACTCGCACAGCCCTCGCAATCTAAAGCGCCAACTAATCGCGAACAAACTAAGAAGTCTTATACGCTATACTCCTCGCTTACGCTACGCTATATCTCGCACGCGCTACACGTAATTTAGAGAAGGTGAATACATGCAAAATATGTGCTTATGTGAATTATGTGGTAATACGTGCTTATGTGTATACGTGCAAATACGTGATTTTGTGCCTATGTGACTATATGTTTACATGAATACTTGATTTTGTGCTTTATGTGAATAATGATAATACAATATACGGTATAATGGGACACAAAACTGTTACCTAAAACCCAATATAATCGAATCTCATCTAATTCGCTGGAGATGGCCTCAATGGGATCTCACACTCACTGAACTATTCAAAGAAACAATGCTGACAAACGCATCGCCTCTCTCATGGCGAAGGAAATAGCCAATGTGATCCCTCAAATTGTCAGCGAGATCTACGCTGTCAGCAGCAACTCTTCAGTTGATACCAAGAATGACTCGCCAAAAGCTCCGTTCAGCTTCAAGCAGTTCAAAGCCTGTGGTCCTATGACCTTTACTGGTGAAGATGGACCCAGTAGGATGTTTCAATGGTTTGACTTGATTGAAGTTACTTTTTGACAAAGTGGATGTCCCGAGAATCTCTACACTGTCAACGCCACTGGTTATTTCAGTCAAGGGCACTTGACTGGTGGACCGCCGAGCGCAAAAGGTGCGGAAATGATGCAGCCTATGGTCTCGCATGGGAGGAGCTAAAAGAGCTCATGATGAAGGAATTTTGTCCTCCCCACGAAGTCCAGAAGCTGGAAAATGAATTCTGGAACATCAAGCAAACTGGAGGTGACAACGCTGGTCTCACCGCCCGATTCAAGCAGTTGAACATCATCTGTCCGAGCCAAGTGGACACCCCTGAGAAATCCATCAAGGAGTACATCCATGCTCTTCCTGACTGTGTCACTGACTTTGTTCAACCAGCGAAACCAGCAACAATTGAGGAAACTTATCAACTCGCAGAAGAAATCAACGACAAGCGAGTCTTGGCCGGTGTTTTCAAAACCTCGACCAAGAGTCTCAACCAAGCTACTACAACGCCAGACTCTGACATCACACCATCTCAAGCTCCCAAGTCCAACCGTATAACAACCCTAGATAAAACTGACACCCTCGATTATTTTCCGACATCCTAATATATTTTAAAATATCCCATTATGTCCAAAATACACCCTATACGCGAAAACGGGTCTTAAATACATTAAATAGTATTAAAAATAATTAAAAACTGAAAATTTATGTTGAGGCGGGCCGCGTAACCCCAACCCTTACGCGGGCCGCGTAAGCTTAAAAGGTGGCACGGCCCTAGGCCGCCATGTGGCCCAACACTCGGCGAGCCTACCTGATGACCCAGCTAAGCTATAGCGTTGACTGGGGTCAACGCGGGCCGCGTAGGCCTTGTTCTCGTTTTACGCGGGCCGCGACAAGGTCAAGATCAGCAACTATATAAAGGAGGCCTCGGATCTTCAGTCAGTTCGTCCATCTTTCTTTTCTCAATCTCAAATTCAGAATTACAGGCTTTATAATCAGGTATTATACCCCCTAATTAGCGAAGTTCTGCTCCGTTGTAAGTATTATAACCCTTGGATACGTATTAGATACGCTGCCCGATTGATCTAGGGTTCCGTAACGGCTGTCGTGGTTCTGCTCGACGTAGTCGTTGGAATGCCGTCTCGGGGAGGGTATTACTGATGTTAAAATGGGTTATTATACTAACGCATGTACATTTGTGTAAATTATAGATAATTCTCAGGAAACCCTTACCGAAAATCTAAGACAGCAATGTGAGTTGATCTATCTTTTGTTAATTGTTTTTACAAAACCTCATTTAATTAATTATATATTAAACAGTTATTGAGTATTTGTAAGAATACAATTATGATGAGTATGTTGGGGGTTTTGTATACAAAATTTGTTACCACCTGGTCAAGGAGTAACATTTCCACAAGTCGGGTTCGACAGTACCATGTGTTAGTGCACTATGTCTATTGACTTCGTCTTGTATCAAGTCATGTAATGTAATAGGATAGAATAACCAGTGCTCGGGGTGCTAGAAACTGAGATTATTGAGTTTTCTAGTAATTCCGCTTGAAAGTGTCAAGGACAAGTTCAAGCGAAATTAACTTAGTTAATTCCGCTTGAAAGTGGTCTTGTTCATTTCAAGCGGAATCACAACTACTATATATAGGAGCACATTCCGATTCATTTGGAGCGGAATTAGGATCTTGTATTCGGTAACGAAGTGCTGCCGAATTGTCTCCAGGTGCTGTAATCACTATTATATCAATATACGAGACATTTAAATTGTATCGAGCGTCCGTGTCATTGATTCCGCCTTTGATTCGGATAAACAACTCTTTTGATCGACTCATTCAGGTCGTACAACGATCCTAAGAGTGGTATCAGAGCACAGGATGAAGAGTTCAGCTTGATTGCATCTGTTTTCTGACTTCTACACCTTCTTTTTCAAATTGGACAAGATTTCACGGTCAAAATGGATTGAATTTTTCACAGTACATGCGAAACAATGTTTTAACAAAGCCTTGAAAGAATCAGATCAAAATTCAGCTTAAAGTGACAAAAATGGATCAAAAACCTAATTCCGCTTGAACGAACATTCTGATTTCGCTTGAAAAGTCTAGCTGATTTCGCTTCAAATTGTAATTTCGCTTGAAATTAGTACTTGATCTCGCTTGAATCTGCTATTTCGCTTGAAAGTTCAGCTATTCCGCTTCAAAGTGTTATTCCGCTTGAAGATTTCGCTTGAAACAAGTTATTTCGCTTGAAGTACTGATTTCGCTTGAAGTACTGATTTCGCTTGAAGTGTCATTCAAGTGATTCAGTTTGAACAAGTGATTTCGCTTCAACTAGTGATTTCGCTTCAACTAGTGATTTCGCTTCAACTAGTGATTCCGCTTGAGATTCTTATTCCGTTTGAAATTGGATTTTTTGTGTCAAGATCATTTCACGTCAATCGAGTGTCAGTTTATTTCAAGTTGTTTGATAGTGTTTAAACTGATTGTGTTTGTTTGACTGTTTGTTCCAGGTACATTGATTCAAGAATTTTCATCATGGCTGAAGAATTTTACAATACTTTCTACAACGCGTTTACCTCAGATACGTTGGAAGCTTCAGATGTTACACCCAAAGCGATAACAAAATCAATTAAGGACAACATTAAACATGATAACTTTTATGGAACCTATTCGAAACCACCTAAGCTTGATAATATTGAGGATTATGTTTGGTGGAAAGAAAGGTTTATAAACTGGACTAAAGCGTATGCACATGAAAGTTGGTTTTGCTTGGAGTTTGGCTATGATAAACCTACTGATGACAAAGGAGAAGAAATCCAGCTCAAAAGTTTTATAGAAGAAGACAAACGAAGATTTTCTTATGAGCAAAAAATGATCGCCTTGATTCAACAATCGATTCGAGATGATATTTTTTCGTTGCTAATTCATGATGGGTCTTCAAAATCTGTGTGGGAAGCTTTACAGGTGAAAGCTGAGGGGGTAAACAAATTAAGAAAAACAAAATTGCATTATTAAAAAAGGAATTTGATTTGTTCGATAGTTTGAAAGGAGAGACTGTTAGACAAATAATTGAACGCTTTTGTCACCTAAAAACTGAACTTGAAAGGTTTGGAATTGTGAAAACAAGAGAAGAAATAATTGACAAAGTAATTGAAGCGTTACCACGAGCTGATCAGTGGCAAACGTTTGTGTTTATTTTGAAAAATGATGTCTTATATGACTCAATTTCTCTTGATGTTTTGTTAGAAAAAATTGAGAGTCATGACCTTGAGTTACAAAAGCAAAGCAAGATGAGTAGTTCGTCACATCATCAGAATGTTGGTCGATATTATAAAGGAAATTTACCTTCAGTGAAAGCTGATAGTTCACCAAAGACAGCATTCAGTGGTGAGAAGATGAAAGAACCACAAACAACCTCATCAAGCTACAATTCTGGATATCATTCATCTTCAAAAGCAAGTGCTGAAGATTCTGAAGAAATTCTTTGCAACATTGCTCTCAAGTTAAAAAATTCTTCTACTATGAGCGTCAATGCAGCCAAGCAGCAAATGAGTTTCCTTGCATCAGTTCTGGAATCGTATGAAGGTCTAGTTGCAGGCAAAATTGGAAATTCCGAATTGACCAAAGAAGACTATGAGCAGATTGATCCGAAAGAGATGGAACTCATTGACATCCGCTGGTGTTTGGCAAGTTGCATTCGTAGAGCTAAGAGATTTATGGAGATTGCCGGGAAACAATGTCTTGGTGGTGCTTCAACTAAATTGGGTTTTGATAAATCCAAAGTGACCTGTTTCAGATGCAAGCAAAAAGGTCATTTCAAGAGAGAATGCAATAATTCTGCGGTTGGAGGAAATGAACGTCCTTTCAAAGATGATTACTATCGAAAGGCAATCTACCACCGATGCAAAGAAGAGCCAAAAATGATTAAAGATAAACCCAGAGAAAAGTCAAGAGCTTGTGCAGTTTTTCATGATGATGAAGGATATGATTGGAGTCAAATTTGTCCATAAGAAGATCATATTGATTATCGATTCAAAATTAGAACAAAGGAAGATGTAGAAACTCTTCACAAACCTGATCATTATGCTCTTGTTGCTGAGATATAAGAGAAAACTTGAGAAGAGATTTTGAGAGAGAAAACTGAGAGAGAAATTTTTATTGTTGGATGCAAAATGGAGAAGATGCAGGAAGAATATGAAAATGCTGTTCGAAACAAAAGATGGGATAAGAAACAAGAATGTTTCGTCAACAAACAAGGTGAACCAGTTGTTCCCAGAAGTGACCTAGTTCATGATGATGTTCTTCTAGTAATTCCTTGATCCGGCGAATATTATTCAAATGTTGCAAAAGACAAAACATATGTAAAAAGGCTGGATAAAATCATCAGAGATGCGATGACAACAAATCTGAGGAAGAGGAATGAAGAAAGAATGAAGAAGAATGTTGAATGTATGGTTGAAGAATTGAAGAAGGCAGCGGAGGAAGTTAAAGTCGAAGTTGTTAAAGTGGAAGATGTGAAGATTGCTGAGAAAGAAATTATTGAAGAAAAATTTGAGGTGAATGAAAAGGTTGAGAAAGCTGTTACTGAAAAACAACAGATTGTAGACGATGAGAAGAAAGTTGAAAGTTTGATTGAAGTAAAGGATGAGAATTTGAAAGTTGTTGGTGATGAACTTGGTGTTGAAGGAAAGCAGAATGATGCTGATAAGACAGAGACTGCAACAAACACCGAAGTGCCAATCACTGAGGTAAATTCTGATTCTGAAACTCAAATCAAAATCATTGAACAGTGCAAGAAATGCATGAAAACGTGCAGTGCTTGTACTGAAAAAGACGAAAGGTTCAGAACAAGAGATCTTGAATTCACAAAAATAGAAAAAGTTTTCAAAGATAAATGCAAAGAAATGTTAGAAAATGAAAAAGTTTTGAAAGATAATAATGAAAAACTTTTAGAAAAATGTAAAAAGTTAGAAAAGGAAAATGAAGTTTTGAAAGCAAATGTTTTGAAAAAGACAGAAGAATGTGATAAAAAAGAGAATGTGTTTCAGGAAATGAAAAAGGAATATGATTCAATAAAATTGGCTTATCATATTACAAAAGAATCATATGAAAAAGTAAAAAGTGAAATGAAACTTATTCAATCAAGATTGAAATATTGTTCTGAAACAACTGATACGTATAAGCGAAATTATGAAATAAAGCAACAAGTTGTTAATTCTTACATTGAAGATGTTGCTAAACTTAAGCGTCAGATTGCTGATTTAGAACATGATAATAACAAGTTAAAAAGTTATCACGCGTCGTCATATGTGCTTGAAAGAATTTTCAACATAAAACCGGATGGAAAGGATTCTGAGCAAAACCAGAAAGGCATTGGCTCAGAGTTTCATCAAGTTCCACCACCGGAAAAGTTTGTGTTTTATGATGATGAAAATGTCGAAAAAGCTTTCAACAAGGTAGATCAATTGCTAGATAACATTGACATAACCTATTCCAAATCTGATGATTCTAGTGATTCAGAGGTGGTAGGTAAGGTCGTTGAAAGTGTGTTGAAAGAAGAGTCAGTTGATACAGGTAAATCTGAATCACAGGATGAAAATGAAGGTAATTTTCATGTTGAATATCTGAAAAACACAGAGTCCGAGAAAAATTTGGATGATGATTCAAAAGGATTGGTTTATACCATGATTGGATCGGATAAATTATTCTTAGATGTTGTATTCCCTATTCAGAATGTGATTTCAGAAAAAGTTGATAAAGTTTTTAAGATGGTTGAGATTGAGAAATCTGAAATTTCAAAGATTGCAGGAAAAGGTCAGAAAACTTTTTATAACAAACTTGGTTACAAGAAGAAAAACATGAAGGCTGGGTTGGGTTATAAAAAGAAACAAAATCGAAATAAAAATGAATCGCAAAGTTTTCAGGCAAAGATGAATTTTGTTCAAGGAAAAAGTTTTGAAGAAGAAAAAGAACTTCAATTTAGACAACAGTCTAATGAAGAGTTCTATGCTCAGAAGAAAAAGCAACAACCACAGGTCAAAGACGTGTCCAAGAGAACATGTTTCAAATGTAATCAGATAGGACATCTTGCACGAAAGTGTCCGAATCTGAAACCTGTGGATGTTGACAAAAAGAAGTCTAAAAATGTTGAGAAACAAAAATATGAGAATGTGAAACAAAGGTCGACCAGATTTGATTCAAAACAAACTTGGAGATACAACACAAACAAGTTTGTTTCGAACAAAACTTGGAAATCAAACCCGAATAGGTTTGAGACTAGACAGACCTGGAATTCTCACACACCTAGATTAAGAACAACAAAGTTGCAAAACAACTGTTGATGCAACGAAACCAAATGAGTTTTGGAAACCTAAAGTTGTTGTTCAAAATGAAAATGTTCAAAAAGAGTCACATTTTTACAAAAGAGGTACTTCGAAAGGTCAAATATGGAGTGTTAAGGAACAAGTGATTTTGGTAAAAGATGAGAAAGTTGATGTCAAAGTTGAAAAAATCTTTGATGACAAAGATTTTCCGAAATTGCATGATACATATTGTGTTGAAATGCCTAAGGTCCAACAGACCTGGGCTAAATTGTTCAAGTAATTGAATAGTTGAATGTGAAGGTGCTCAAGACAACTGAAGATTGTGAATATGCAAATATGAGCAGCCTGGCACAAGAAGAGGAGAAGGCTGCTGGACCCTGTGTTGGTTGAAACAGGGAGTTTGTTTGTTTTCTGTACATAAATAAACAATATTTCAAAAACCCTAAAAATTGAAAAATTTAAATACCAAAAATATGCTTTCATTTTGTAAAAAATTTTTCAAAAATACAAAAATATGTTGATTGAATATGCCGAAACCCTCACAGCGGAACAAACATGATTAATTTCACAAGATTGAAAAACGGTTTTCAAACTGTAAAATATCAATGTGTTGTAAATCATGGGGGTAATTGTTGCTTTACATGTTATATATGTAAATCATGTGTATATTTTCTGCAAAACATAGCACTTTAAGCAGAAAATGGACGGCGAGATAAAGCTATCAGTGTTGGTTGTCAAATTTTCTTAAATGATTTTTCATTTTAGGGGAGTATTGTTGTTAGAAAATACAAAAACATTTGAAAATTTGAAAAAGCCAAAAACATAATAAAATTTGAAAATTGAGTTTTTGCGTAAAAAGAGGAAATGATAGTACATCAGTAGACAGTTACAGTATGCTAAAGAAATGTAATGATTAAATAGCGTTAAACGGTCTCACTAATGATATGCCGATATGTTTTTATACATTTAGTAAACTTTTTCGGGATATAAACCTAAATTCAAACTTGCTTATTTCGTGGGGGAACACTACTTGGATATATAGGTAACCCCTGAAATCTCGTTTGAAGGACCCCTCTTTCTGAGATACTAGGTCTTTATGCTTAGTGATATCTGGGGTATTATCCCAGGACTTCTGATTTTGCGGAAGCAATGGCCTAGTCCCCGTATAATACTTTCTGCATGATTGAGATATAGCAATCGCCCTCAGCATAAAAAATGATGAAACATTGAAAAATGCTAATCATGTGCTGTTGAAGAAAAGATCCTATAAAGGGGACACACCAAAAGACGAAGCCGTTATCTCTCTGCTGAACGGAAGTTCTGACCTGAGCTCTCACGGTTCTTCGCAATTTAACCCCTTACAGATATCATCTAGGTATACTCACCTGTAAGACTGAATATTGGGATCTGGATACGGGAGTATATTCAAGAGGCGGGACACATGAATGAGTTTAAGTTCCTAATACATCTAATTCGTATCCTGAATCAGTTGAAGTTTGTGTGAAAATTTAAATGGATCAGTATATCGACAATCTAAGTGAATTGTTTAATTCTTAACGTGTAACTAAGCTCAACGGTACTTGTGACTTGTCAAAAACTGATATGATCCTCTAACGCAAACTCAAACAAAAATATTGTCTGTAAATATGTTTGTACATATTTCTTTACTGCTTTATATTTTCAGAAAATACAAAAAGATTTTTGATTCTACTTTATTTTCGACAACTGATGTCTGAGATGCTGAGTTTCAAAATCTAAGTAAGCTGATTGTGTTTCTGAAAATAAAACAAGTTCATTAATTTGAAACTTGAAATTATTAAAACAAAAATCAAAAACAGTTTGTGATATCTCCAAGGTCATTAGTTTGGGCTTGGATGATTAACTGTGAGGGATTTGGATGCTTATATTGTTATAGAGCTAGTTTCTGATTCGATTCAAGGAAACTGCCAAATTCATGAAAATTGTTTGTTTAGAATGTTTGGAAGAGCCAGGTTATAATTCCTGGATATCTGAAATTTAAAATGTTGTTACTTATGAATGTTTAAGTAATTGCAGGTATGATACCAGACTACGATCCCGGTAGCTGATTCTAAGGGGGAGTCTGAAGACGAACTCAAAGCAAGAGGGAGTTTGTAACCGGAAAGCAAGGTGTCGATCCCTAAAGCACGAAAGCTTGAAGAAAGGGGGAGCCTGAAAAAAGAGAGAGCCAGAGTTAGATCCTGGTACATCATTCGAAGATAGAAGCTGATCAAAGAAGATAAAGATTGATGGATGCTTATAGTGTAAGACAATTTGGAAAGAGCACGAAGAGTGATCAAGACTAAAGATGTGTCATGATAAAGACTCGACACTGAAGACTTCGTCAACATCCAAGGGGGAGTCTGTTAGTTCACTATGTCTATTGACTTCGTCTTGTATCAAGTCATGTAATGTAATAGGATAGAATAACCAGTGCTCGGGGTGCTAGAAACTGAGATTATTGAGTTTTCTAGTAATTCCGCTTGAAAGTGTCAAGGACAAGTTCAAGCGAAATTAACTTAGTTAATTCCGCTTGAAAGTGGTCTTGTTCATTTCAAGCGGAATCACAACTACTATATATAGGGGCACATCCCGTTTCATTTGGAGCGGAATTAGGATCTTGTATTCGGTAACGAAGTGCTGCCGAATTGTCTCCAGGTGCTGTAATCACTATTATATCAATATACGAGACATTTAAATTGTATCGAGCGTCCGTGTCATTGATTCCGCCTTTGATTCGGATAAACAACTCTTTTGATCGACTCATTCAGGTCGTACAACGATCCTACACCATGGATGTTAATTGTGATGTCTTGGAAACAAATATAATTGCGGGATCGCCCTCAATACTGTACAATGGGATTTTATTTAAACTTGATTAAACTGGGATTCACTCACCAGTATTTCCCACTGACAAATGTTTTTAAAACGCGTTTCAGGTAACAAACTGTGAAAGCCAAATAGAAGCCAGCTAGACAGCACTGAAGGCTTGGAAAAGTGGCAATAAAGTTACCTAAAATAAAATAGATGTTTTTATTAATAAAATAGGATTTATTCCTATGAAAACATGTGTACTATGAACTTGGGTTTATCCCATTTGTTTAATGTTATGAAAATGTGGTATTTTACTCTGATCAATATTTCCTAACTACGGTCCTGATGAAAAATTCCGCTGCCAATTTAGACAATACGAGATACCACCGAAACTGGCTCGCGGCCGCCCGTTCCCGGAAATCAGGGATCCGGGGTTGCGACAAACCGTCAAAGCCGTAAGCGAAGGAACTCCAACAAGAACTGTGCAGTAGTCACACAGCCTAACAACCAGTCTCGTCAGGTTGCTACTCCCAATGCACTGCCTGCTAAGCGTGCGTATACTAGGAATCACCCACTGTACCCTACTGGCACTTACCATCACCTAGTGGAGACAAACTACCATTTCTGTGTCAACTGCAACATCTTTGGGCACTATACAGCCAACTGCCGCACAAGCCTTCGTCAGCAAGCTCCTCAAGCTCTCACAGCACTGCCAGCTCAGCCTCTCGCTCCTCAGGCCAATCCAGCACTTCAAGCACTAGTTGCTAATGCACACGTGTGCTACACTTGTGGCGATCCCAGCCACTTTAGCAATGTCTGCCCGGAGCGTATTGTGAAGCAAGAGCCGCAACAACAACCACCACCACAGCAACAAGAATAGCAGCAGCAGCAACAACCGCAAGCAGCCCGCGGGAGAACTTTCAACATCAACCTCCGCCAGGCTCAGAATGACAACAATGTTGTCAATGGTACGTTCCTTGTCAATGGTATTTATGCTTCTTGCTTATTTGATACTGGAGCTGATACTTGTTTTGTATCGTTTGAATTCGTAAAGCTTCTAAAATGTGAACGCGGTAAACTCCCAAAGACATTCGACGTAGAAGTTACCACCGGAAGAACCGTTACCGTTAATTCCGTTCTACGTGATTGTACTATTGGACTCAACAATCACGTTTTCCTGGTCAATCTCATACCTATGCAATTAGGTAGTTTTGACATCATAGTAGGCATGGATTTTCTTCGCGAGAATCATGCCGAAGTTGTTTGTTTCGATAAGATGATTTGTTTCTCTCTTCCGAAAAGTGATCAGTTACGTGTTTACGGTGAAGTACTCTCGAAAGAGTTGAAGCTTATGTCATGTATCCAGGAGAGTAAGTACTTACGCAAGGAGTACATCGCTTTCCTAGCCCGTATTGTAGTGCTAGTGAATGAGAAGAAAACCGTGAAAGACGTCCCAGTTGTTTGTGACTTTCCTAAAGTTTTTCTCGACGATTTACCTGGTTTACCCCCTACTCGTGATATCGATTTCCGCATTGATTTAGTCCCATGTGCTACACCTGTTGCAAAAGCTCCCTATCGCCGTGCAAACCCTTCTTGGATCGTTTCGTCATTGTGTTTATCGATGATATTCTTGTCTACTCGAAGTTGAAAGCCGAACACGCGCAACATCTTCATTTAGATCTCGAACTTCTTCAAGGAAATTGCCTCTACGCCAAGTTCTCTAAGTTTGAATTTTGGCTCGAGGAGGTTCAGTTTCTCGGTCACATCGTTAACAGTCAAGGAATTCACGTCGAACCCGTGAAGATTGAAGCTGTAAAGAGTTGGATTACGCCGAAAACTCCATACGAAGTTCGTTCATTTCTCGGATTGGCTGGTTATTACCGTCGATTCATCGCCGACTTTTCTAAAATCGTTGTACCTCTCACCGCCCTAACTCATAAGGAAAAACCTTTTTTTTGGGGATCTGACCAAGAGAATGCCTTTCAAACTCTCAAGTGTATGCTTTGCAATGCTCCTATCCTTGCACTTCCCGATGGAAATGACGATTTCGCTGTTTATTGCGATGCCTCTAACCTCGGTCTCGGTTGTGTTATTATGCAACGAGATAAGGTTATCGCGTATGCATCTCAACAACTCAAGATCCACGAGAAGAGCTACACTACCCATGATCTCGAGCTTGGTGTAATTATTTTTGCATTGAAGAAATGGCGACACTACCTTTATGGTACAAAGTGAACGGTCTTCACCGACCATAAGAGACTACAACATATCTTGAACCAGAAAGAACTAAACATGCGCCAACGCAGATGGGTTGAACTTCTCAACGACTACGATTGCGAGATACGCTACCATCCGAGCAAGGCAAACGTCGTAACCGATGATCTCAGCCGACGAAGCTAGGTGCTTAGTATTCGTAATATTTAAGCCTAGAATGACCTTGAAGCCCTAATACATTGAAAGAGGAAATGAAGTGTGGTGCCGAAACCAAGTTAGTAAATAAACCGAACGGTATCTTTCACTATCTTGACCATATCTGGATTCCTAATCGCAATAATCTACGGGAAATATTGATGACTGAAGCTCACAAATCTCGATACTCCATTCACCCCGGTGCCGACAAGATGTATCAGGACCTCCGTTCTAGGTATTGGTTGCCGGGCATGAAAAAGTATATTGCTCTGTATGTCTCGAAATGCCTAACTTGCTCGAAAGTTAGGGCCGATCATCAACGACCCTCTGGGTTACTCGAATAACCCAAAATCCCGATGTGGAAGTGGGAAAGCATAGCAATGGATTTCAATACCAAACTCCCTCGAACTCCTTCTGGCCACGATAGCATTTGGGTTATCGCTGATCGTCTTACAAAATCTGCTCATTTTATTCCGATACAAGAAGACTTTAAGGTTGAACGATTAGTTGGTAGACTAAGTCATAATTCATCGTAATGTTTAACATGGTCAAATAACTAGTTTCAAAAATAAGCCATTTAGTAGTGATTACAAAACTACATAGTTTAGCTAGGATTAATTAGTGCGGAAGCATCCAAAAGTTTAGTGTTCGGTTCTTGAAGCATCAACTTGATCGTTGTCCACATACTTGCAATACCTGAATTTGGAGGTTTTTAACAAAACTTAGTGTTAGAATTCTTAAAAATTATTGCTTAATCGAAACTAGGTTTAAACCGGATTCGATTAGCTAGGATATGAGAAATTTTAACAAGGATGTTTAGGTTCTACCGTAACTTACGGTATCTACCGTAAGTTACGGTAGACACTGTAATGTTCTGATCTGCCGTAAATCAGTAAAGAACCACCGTAAGCTTTTAATCTCTATCCACCGTAACTTACGGTAGCCACTACAACTTTATGTTTTGGCTGTTTTGTTCAATTCAGCCAAACCCAAATCTCGAATCTCTTATTCTAACAATCCAACATGCTAAATTACCCGTATTCTAATATGTCAATTATAAATCAATAACAAAAGATCTACCAATCATATTACGACACATTATCCTTGCATCAATTGATTATTTGACCCGTTTGGTGCATCTATGGAATCTTCCATTATGATGACTACCAACGAGATCTAACCAATTCTTGACCTTTCATTCAATGTAGCGAACATTATCACCTTAAGTCAACCCAACTTTTATTCTACAATTCAACTACAAATATGCTAACTATCGAAATTTACTCAATGTAATGAATCAAGTTACATACTGGCGTAATTCATCGACATTGGTTTCTAACCATAATTACCCATTCCCGGGCTTGTCAATCTTAGCTTATCACGTCCATTCCATGGATTACGTTTTTATAACTCAATTTTAATGAGTGATGTTTTAATCACTTCAACTCAAAATTCGACCATTCTTTGACCCGTTTGGTTGTTTAATGGGAACCACCATTTTACAACATACCAAACTTGTTCTAACTAACATTTAACCCATTTACTTATCTAGTGACCTTCGTCACTTCAACTAGACATCCAAATTCATACTTTATTCTAAATTCAAGTCTATTAGTAAAAATGCATATCAACATAACGTAACAAAACCGTGGTTACGTACCTTTAGAGCACACCCTTCAAGCGCGTATCTCCCCCGGCGTGTCCACTTAACGTTCCGGATTCTTTGCCTAAAGAGTTCAATTCACAATAAGTTTAGAACTCTTTCACAAGCTTTAACGCATAATTCTCTACAATGATCAAATCTGCGTTTTTACCAATCTTTTAACATTTTAATCCTCACTTAGGTGTTTCATCAAACACCTAGCGGGTCAGATTTTTACATAAACAAAACCAAGTTCATGACTTGCAATTATCATCTAAACTAACTTCAATTAGTTGATTCTACACATGTCTTATCATCAATATTTCTGAAATTTATTCTTAAATTCAGATTTATGTCAGAACAAGATCATAATTCTAGGGTTTATCAAGTTTCCTTCAAGTTTATTAATCACCTACAATGGTGATTATAAACTCTATAATTATCATGCAATCTTTTAACAAGATTTCACCTAGGGTTCATCCCTAGACACCATATCTCTTCTAATTACATTCATGCAAGACACAATCAAGCTAAATTTCGATTTTTCATAATTAACCTTGAACTTGAGATGAATCAAAACACTAGAATTTCACATACCTTGTGATCCCTTCAGTGAGGTGATCACTAATTCGTGCTTGAAACTTGATTTAAGACTGATTAGGAGCTTCAATTTGATGGAAATCGATTGAATTAGGGTTGTGGGGAAACCCTTATGTCGCCCCTGTGCAGAGAACGACCAGACACACACTTCTTGTGTGTGTTTGGTGTAATATCTTTTTTTAATATCCCAAGTTTCAAGTTTAACCATTCTAGTCCCTCAATTGTTGTTTTCTTTATGATTTAGGAGTTTTCCATCCATTTATTTGATACTACAAGACTCCTAACTAACCGGGTTATTTATATTAGTTAGCTTATTCTCGTTTATTTTACACTTTATAAGTCTAATATAAAGTTTTACATTTTTCGGGGTGTTACAAGTCCACCCCCTTAAAAGGGTTTCGTCCACGAAACCTTCCTTAAGTAGTCCTTAGGATTAGACCTAACTATCTTTGTCTCGCTTTTCCAAGGCATTCTTTCTTTTACGGCATAAGGTTTTTATTCGTATTGACATGTGTTTTGTATAAGTCACGGCACTATTTTGACTCTTGAAGGTCTTTTCGGCTAGATTGATTAATCACCGTCATTCTATGCTTCGTTATTCGGGTCTTCCACATTGTCATATTCAGCCTTACATGAGTTCATGATCTCCTATCCGTAACTCACGTTACGACATGATTATATCTTCTATTTCTATATCACTCTTGTGACTGTGATCGCATCACATCACGTCATGTTTAAGGTTTTTTTTATAAGCTTTTCATTATCAAGAATTTTTCTTTCGAATATAGCGTCTCACACCTATCGGTGTTGAGGCCTATGTTCTTCGATATTCACTATTTTCTAATTTCTCTATAATATTCATATTTGTTAAACTCCACTTTTTACTAAAACAGAATTTTAGTTTAACGTCTATCTCTTTAACTTGTGTCGATTACTCATATTCAGGAATTGACGACAAGAATTTATTCTTTTCCACTATTACATTGCGCGGGGAATTGTAACTAGTCCCCATGCTTAACCCTAAGTAACCCATAGGTTTCCTCACTTTGCCTCGTAGGTTATTTTGCTAGATCTTCCTTTTTTTCAAGATGAAACCCTATGGTTTGTTTCTTTTTATTTGTGACCCACGGTCATTTTGGTCCCATGGACCTTTATATTGTTTATAACCCGAAGGTTATAGCGATCCCGTAGATTATTCTCTACTCGTGTCTTTATTTAACTATATAAGTATATACATAAGGCGTCAAGGCACCCCCTTTTTATGTTTAGAATAATTTATTTTCGCTTTTGAAACTCATCCGACCTTGACCGTAGTCTAAGGCTACACTCATTTTCTTTCGGATTATCTTTCTGACTCTATGACTTCTTACGTCATTTTCGCGTCGGTTTATCCCACTCATCCCGTTATTTGGTTTATACCCCTACTTCCTTTCAACCCGTTACTGGGTTCGTTATCTTAATGTTTTTTTTACACCCTGGTTTTATTGGTTTATATTTCTATTTACCTTTATCCTTATCCTTTCTTTTGGGCTTATTACCTTAATGTAACAAGCTCCCGCCATCCGGCTTCTGTTTGCCTTTATTACCAAGCATTTTGCTTATTTGATTCGAACACCACCTTTCTGTTGTTAGCGGCCCTTAGGTCTGTTTCTTTTACTAATATTTCGAAAGCCCATTTCTTGAGTCTTATCTGGTAAAACCACTGTTATGGTCATACGGCTTTTGGGGTTTACCCGTTCTTATTCTAACACTTTCATAAAGTTTATTTTTACTAGGCTTTTATATAATCACATCCACCACTGCGATCATCGTTCTTTCTCATGAGGATTTGATTAATAATGTATTACTTGGATGGTTACCCATACCCAAGTTTCTAAATTTACATTTATTGATACTTATTATTCATAGTAGCGAATAATGCATATCATTCGTTTTGCTTCTTTTTCACGGATATTCTCGGTCCGAGTCTTAATATCTCATCTTTAACCTTAGTCCTATTGTAACTGTAACAAAATTAATTCATTTAATTTTATTATTCCTTATTGTTGCATGAAATTTATCCACATCGTTTGTTGATGTAAATAATGCTTCTACACATTTTATTTAGTTCGGCCAAGTCTATAACCTTGCCTTCGCTATTCATTATTATTGCAATTTCCGGGTTCGAGCGTAATTACACTCCTTCCCAACGCAAAATTTATTCACTTCATTTATTCCCCGGGTTCAAGTGTACACGCACTCCTTCCCATTATGACACTTGTCTTTCATTGCCTCTCCGGGTTCGAGTGTACATGCACTCCTTCCCATTGCAAAATCTATCGAGATTACTTTTACCTCGATGCTCAATGTACAGTTTCAGCACCTCTTATAAACAATAGAACTTTTATTACTACCTATTTCTATTTCTCAAAGCATAGGTAATTTCGTTAACGCGAATGTAGGATGTTTGAATAAATCGATGTAAAACAAACGATTTATTTGCACTTATAATAATTAAAAATTCGTGCTGAAATTTAATTTACAAGAGTATACCTGAAGCGACATCAGGTTCAGCTTTAGCCTCTGTGGCTGTTATATAAAACAACTTTGTCCTTGATTTCTGGGCATCAGACTTTGTGTCGGTTGTGTCCTTGGTTCCAAGCCTCTCTGGACATTTAGACTTCTTATGTCTTGGCTTACCACATGTGCTCTTGTGAATTTTTCCACAAAATTTACACTGATGTACTACACTTTTTGTAACTCCTTTCTTGGGAGTTTTATTAGACTTGGATTTCTTTACGGAACTTGCATTCATATCCAACACCCTCCTTTCTTCTATTTCTTGTAATATGTTGTTTTTCAATTCAGCCATCATATCATCCATCACCGGCATGATTGTGGTTTGTAATCTATCAATATAATGTGACATACTATTTTCTAGAGCTTTTCCGACTGCCTCGGAAATCTTAGCTTTCATTTGTTCAGTCAATTGAGATGTCGAATCATCTCTGGTTACTCCAGACATTTCTTTAGCTGAAACACCCATCATGGTTAATCAATAATTATTTAATTCATTTCCATCTTATTATACGGAAATTTATATCACTCTCACTTAATCATAAGTAATGTGTTATTCTTTTTCGATTTGGTCAAGAACATATCTTGCCTTACCTTTCTTACTTAGTGTATTTCCCAGGTTCGAGCGTATTTATACACTCCTCTCATACACTTTTCACATAATTTATATCGTTTAATCTCAATTATAAGTAACTCTTACCGGATGTCTTGAAACTGAAATGTTTACATCGATTATTAAACATCTCGTTTATAGCATAACTTTGTTTGTTTCGGTTTAGCCAAGTTCGTAACTTGCTTTGACCGTTCTCATTTAGTGCACTTTCCGGGTTTGAGTGTATTAACATGCACTTCCCGTGCATATTAAATCAAATTTCCTTTTTCTAGTATTCTAGTAAATCTACTAAAGCAATTAATTCTTACCGGACGATCGATCAAGCTTGAACCGAACACTTTGTTGACAACCTTGAGCTCTGATACCAACTTGTAACACCCGTCCATTTAATTCATTTAATTTGCGTCATACGAATTGTAAAATCGATAAAGAAAATATTTAATTAACAAAAACTTAGTTGGTAGACTAAGTCATAATTCATCGTAATGTTTAACATGGTCAAATAACTAGTTTCAAAAATAAGCCATTTAGTAGTGATTACAAAACTACATAGTTTAGCTAGGATTAATTAGTGCGGAAGCATCCAAAAGTTTAGTGTTCGGTTCTTGAAGCATCAACTTGATCGTTGTCCACATACTTGCAATACCTGAAACTGGAGGTTTTTAACAAAACTTAGTGTTAGAATTCTTAAAAATTATTGCTTAATCGAAACTACGTTTAAACCGGATTCGATTAGCTAGGATATGAGAAATTTTAACAAGGATGTTTAGGTTCTACCGTAACTTACGGTATCTACCATAAGTTACGGTAGACACTGTAATGCTCTGATCTGCCGTAAATCAGTAAAGAACCACTGTAAGCTTTTAATCTCTACCGTAAGTTACGGTGGATACCGTAACTTACGGTAGCCACTGCAACTTTATGTTTTGGCTGTTTTGTTCAATTCAGCCAAACCCAAATCTCCAATCTCTTATTCTAACAATCCAACATGCTAAATTACCCGTATTCTAATATGTCAATTATAAATCAATAACAAAAGATCTACCAATCATATTACGACACATTATCCTTGCATCAATTGATTATTTGACCCGTTTGGCTCATCTATGGAATCTTCCATTATGATGACTACCAACGAGATCTAACCAATTCTTGACCTTTCATTCAATGTAGCGAACATTATCACCTTAAGTCAACCCAACTTTTATTCTACAATTCAACTACACATATGCTAACTATCGAAATTTACTCAATGTAATGAATCAAGTTACATACTTGCGTAATTCATCGACATTGGTTTCTAACCATAATTACCCATTCCCGGGCTTGTCAATCTTAGCGTATCACGTCCATTCCATGGATTACGTTTTTATAACTCAATTTTAATGAGTGATGTTTTAATCACTTCAACACTACAAAATTCGACCATTATTTGACCCGTTTGGTTGTTTAATGGGAACCACCATTTTACAACATACCAAACTTGTTCTAACTAACATTTAACCCATTTACTTATCTAGTGATCTTCGTCACCTCAACTAGACATCCAAATTCATACTCTATTCTAAATTCAAGTCTATTAGTAAAAATACATAACAACATAACGTAACAAAACCGTGGTTACGTACCTTTAGAGCACACCCTTCAAGCGCGTATCTCCCCCGGCGTGTCCACTTAACGTTCCGGATTCTTTGCCTAAAGAGTTCAATTCACAATAAGTTTAGAACTCTTTCACAAGCTTTAACGCATAATTCTCTACAATGATCAAATCTGCGTTTTTACCAATCTTTTAACATTTTAACCCTCACTTAGGCGTTTCATCAAACACCTAGCGGGTCAGATTTTTACATAAACAAAACCAAGTTCATGACTTGCAATTATCATCTAAACTAACTTCAATTAGTTGATTCTACACATGTCTTATCATCAATATTTCTGAAATTTATTCTTAAATTCATATTTATGTCAGAACAAGATCATAATTCTAGGGTTTATCAAGTTTCCTTCAAGTTTATTAATCACCTACAATGGTGATTATAAACTCTATAATTATCATGCAATCTTTTAACAAGATTTCACCTAGGGTTCATCCCCAGACACCATATCTCTTCTAATTACATTCATGCAAGACATAATCAAGCTAAATTTCGATTTTTCATAATTAACCTAGAACTTGAGATGAATCAAAACACTAGAATTTCACATACCTTGTGATCCCTTCAGTGAGGTGATCACTAATTCGTGCTTGAAACTTGATTTAAGACTGATTAGGAGCTTCAATTTGATGGAAATCGATTGAATTAGGGTTGTGGGGAAACCCTTATGTCGCCCCTGTGCAGAGAACGACCAGACACACACTTCTTGTGTGTGTTTAGTGTAATATCTTTTGTTTTAATATCCCAAGTTTCAAGTTTAACCATTCTAGTCCCTCAATTGTTGTTTTCGTTATGATTTAGGAGTTTTCCATCCATTTATTTGATACTACAAGACTCCTAACTAACCGGGTTATTTATCTTAGTTAGCTTATTCTCGTTTATTTTACACTTTATAATTCTAATATAAAGTTTTACATTTTTCGGGGTGTTACACCTATTGTTTGGCATGAGATCGGAGACGTACAGATCACTGGTCCCGAGTTTATACAAGAAATGACAGACAAGATTCTCCAAATAAGAGACAATCTCCTGAAAGCTCAGAGTCGTCAAAAGAGCTACGCTGATAAACGCCGCAAGCCCCTAGAGTTCGAAGTTAGAGATCACGTCCTCTTAAAGGTTTCACCTTGGAAAGGGGTGATCCGATTCGACAAGAAAGGGAAACTAGCGCCACGTTACGTAGGTCCCTTTAAGATTTTGGAAAGAATTGGTAAAGTGGCCTACCGACTCGAATTACAGGTTGAACTCAGCAATGGTACACTCGACTTTCCACGTCTTAAACCTCAAGAAGTGTCTAGCTGAAGAAAATCTTCACGGACCTCTTGAAGAGTTGCAAATAAACGAGACACTGCACTTCGTGGAATAGCCAGTAGAAATCATGGATCAAGAAACCAAGAAGCTTCGACGCAGTCGCATTCCCATAGTGAAGGTTAGATGGGAAGGAAAACGTGGCGCTGAGTTCACTTGGGAACTCAAAAGTGATATGAAAGCCAAATATCCGCAACTCTTTGTTACGTCTACTACTTAATTTCGGGACGAAATTCCCTAAAGTAGGGGAGACTGTAACAACCCGACTTTTTGGTTGTTCCTATTTTATCGTTCATTCATAAACGCTTGTACTCTGAGATTCGATGATTATCAAGGGTTAAATACACTTTAAAACACATTGTATATCGCTTGGTCAACTACATTTTAAATGTGATAAATAAGCAAGTTAAACACACACATTAAATGCTTATTACTTAAACGCTCATCGCAACGCAAAACTCAACGCAAACTCGCAACACGGATTTATTTATATTATTATAATTAATTGTGTGTTTAAATGTTAAATATGTTATATGTGGTTGATTATTCTCTTAAAACACTCAAACGCTCACTCACGCGACTCGATTTATCTCGCTAAAACGCAACGCAATATGATACTTAATTATCTCGCTAAAAGTACTCGAACTAACTAACGCAATCAAACGCACCAAATGAACATCCTACATACGAAACAGGAAGTTCTCACACAAAACAGGAGGCTTCATACGCAGACACTACCTTCGTACGAAGGCACTGCCTTCGTACGAAGGCACCAGCTTCGAACCAAGCTTGCTGCCATCTCCTATAAATACCTAACTCACTTCTCATCTCACTACTTGCTGCCATTTCGCACAAAAACGATCCCAACCTGCTGTCTCTCTCTTTTCTAAGTAAGATTCATTATTCTTATATGTTTCACAACGATTCCCACTACGATTTTTCACGAGTTTATCTCCGATTTCATCCAAACTTCTCTATTTTCATATAAACTTCATCTTTTCATCTAAACTTCTTTATTTTTATGAAAAACCTTCATCTTTTTCATCAAAACTTCTGATTTTACCACGGATTTACACTTAAACGAGTGTATTGGGCTTAGCCTCGGCTTCCCAAGATGTAGATCTGTGTATCTCGCAATCACCAAGTGTTTAATCCAAGGAAAAACCCTTTTAAACTCGATTTTTGCACTAAAACGGAACAAAACCGACACATATTTCGTTCACTGGATAGTGGGACGAGGTGGTGTCGAAGCCGTCATGAAAGGGACTCGAAAATACATCCGATTCAGGCGAAAACGTATATCCAAACGCATGAATAGCCACTTGTGCGAAGCCAGACTGGCTTGTACGAAGCCCGGCTTCGTACGAAGGTACCCTTCATAAATACCAGTCCAGTTTTCCGCATGTGACTCAAACGCTCACAAGTCCTCTCTGGCTCTAAGTTTAATCAGTAGCTTAAGGCTGGAGGGATGGACACTCGATTTTCCGAAGAAAGGCGCGAAGAACACTCGATTTTGGACAACGGAGACAACACTAGTACAAAGACACTGGCTCCGTACGAAGCCTCTGTTTCCCACTCGACACTTTGATTTCGACCGTTTCAGCACTTTGGAAGACTTATGCACTTTTGTTCTCGTATGCAGGCTGATTCAGCGCTCCCTTCAATCCATTCCAGACCGTGTTTAGCTGTTAAACACGCACTGTGAGTAAACTCGAACCCTTTTTCGCTTAACGCACTTTTGGGTGTTACATACGTTCTCTATCAAAACACAACGCTCACAACTCTTAAACTCTTTTATAAACACTAACCGCTCTCGCATGTTACACGTGACTAGTTGAATGCTTGTTTGCTACACAGTGATGACTTGCCCTACCACCCTTAGCAACGATAGTACTATAGTTTGGACTAAGCACATGTTTACTCAGGGGTTGTTAAGGTTTTCTTACTTTACGTGCTCACTACGGTGAACACGTATCACGCATACACAACTCGCAGTTATGTTGGTTAGCTTGTATTATTGTCGATAGCTTACTTGATTCGCCCTTTACATGTACATGCCGGTTATGCGTAAACGCTTTTGTTACTATACTTATGCAAACTTGTGTACTCACATTTACATTATTGTATTGACTTTTATTTTAACGTATGTGACATGTTGATGGATTTACTGCTGGAAATGGTTTAGGATATCTAGAAACCCGCTTAAACTAAGCTGCAAGTTTTTGAATGTTATGTTTTGTTGTTTGAGAAACTACTGAATTGCTTCGATTTTGTGAGAATGTTTCGTTTGATAGTATGAGATATTGAACCTTAATAAATATTGTCACAATTAGTCGTTATGATTCTCTCGAGCAACCTATTCGCATCATGCCACATCCCGATGATTCCACCATCGGTTGGGGTGTGACAGAAATGGTTTAACCTTTTAACTCTAACTCACCCACCACTTTCTAAATTATTTTAATATTAAATATTTAAATTAAATACAAAATAAACTTAACTTTTAGCTAAAATAAACAACTAATAATAAATAGCATTGATTTCTTATTATTTTTTTTTTTGCCTAAGTTAACATGTTAACCAAGGAAGGTTTTAACACCTCTTAACATGGGGAGAGAGCGGTTTGAAAGACATGTGAACTTGCCATATCATCTTTAACACTAGTTAGAGTACGCCGCAATGCTTAATACACAATAGCTGACAATGTTTTCTTATTTTTACATAACTAGAATTTAGACCCGCGGGCGTTGCCCCGCGGGGCCTTGTAAATTTTCCTGCGTGTGAGCGAGGCGTTTTCTTCATATGTCTTATTTATACAGCTTATGAATCCCATTTGCTTTGCGCTCCATGATGAAATGGATTATTCGGTTTCCATTCGTAATCGCTCGAATGTGTCCTCCTGTAACGTGAATTCTCAGTTAAGTTGTTTGATTTCTTCTTTCAAATCTATCTTTTCCCAGCACTTGGTTAATCATCTTCCAACACCCCTTTATCAACCATGTTTTCTGCATACCATCTTTTACCATCCATGCTTTCTGCAAAACCCATATACCAGACACTTAATAACATCAAAAAAAGATAAAGTCCTACAAAAAGATTCAAGAATGACAGGTTTTCAAATACTAAAATGCAATGCAAGAATGACAGAAGTGTGAGCCTCAAAAGTTTATGATGAACTACCAACAAAAGCACTTACCAGCATGGACACATTGTTAGTTCTTATAGTTGTTTTTCACAGGACCCAGTGGCGAAGTATAGAAGGGGCAGGGAGGGGCGCCCGACCCCCCGGTTCTATAAATTTTTTTTGGTATATACGTTTTCGACCCTAGGACAACAACTAAATCGCTAACTTTCAAATCAAATGCAACTCTTTTACTGACCCACAAAATTAGATTAAACCCATGATCAATAATCAGCATAACACCATTCAATGTGCAAAACAGTCATACAAAAAAGTCAACACAACCACCAAGGCAAAGAGATCTCACAATTCGAATGAACAGAGCAACCGAAATGAGCATATCAACTGTCTTTTGCAAATGCCTAATCTCATGCAGCACCTGAGTCTCAGGCTTAAACCGATGTGGCTTCCTGTTTTCTTCACCTACTGAACCTACATCCCAAAAACAGTCCAACGTAAGCAAGATCCCAACTGTGTACATTCCATTGTCATATGTTGTACATGCTGGGAGTTTAAAGCCTAGAGTGCATGTGTGTACGTTCATCTTAAATCAAATAGAGTGACATGCTTTTCAACATATGCATACAATAAATTTAAATCAAACTTCCTAGTTCATCTCTTAAGTGGGTACTAAAATCTTAACCACTCGCAACTTTTGAAACTTCAAAACCGAGCATGAAGCTAGTAACCATACCCAAGATCCGAGCTGAATGTATCATCATCATCATCCCTTCCATCACCTAACAAAACCTCATTTGCAATAAACAATACAATCATCCACAACAACTTCACTAAACATAACATCGCAACACAACATAGCACAAATTTCAACAACAATATCTTCCATACAAACAGATAAACAATATCACAACATCATAAACACACAAATATCAAAAGTTAACATCAAAAAAGCTACAAACAAACACACTTTTTAAACTAATTTCAGTAATAAATAAACACATGAGCAATAATTACCACGTGATTAAGGAAGCATGGTCTCTGAAAACCCTAATATCAGGGAAGAACCATGACTGAAACAAAATTGGGGGATTTCACACAATGAATGCAATGGCGATTGAACGGTAGTGAAGTGGAAGATGGGTAATATTTATGAGTGTGGTCGAAGAGAGTGAAAAAGAGCGTGTGTGTGCGGCATCTTTCGTCTTCGGCGATTTCCCCATTTCACCTTTCTTTAAGAGATTTAGGTAGAAGATTGGGCAAAAAATAATAAAAGCAAACACGATTTTCAAGGGGTTTGTGGTGACGAATCGTGGGAACAATCGGTGATGGCTTGCTGCGCGCTACAGTTAGAACATGGGTACCGCAACCATCGATCTCCTCCACCGGCCAACCCTCGTCTCTAGAGTCCCTCTCTCTCTATCTCTAAATTTGTACTATTGATGAGTAAAAATGAAAAAGATGAGATGAGCAGATGAAGACACGCAAAAGAAAGTAGAAGATGAAGAGGCAACACGTAGTAAAGAGAGGTAAGGTAGTCATGGGTACAATAAATAATCCATTGTACAACATACATATGCACAAAACACCTTTTATACATAGCGTACAACTTAGAGCAGCCAAAACTGGTTGCTAATTTATAATATATAATATCAGAGTCTTAGGTTCTTCATTTCTTCGTTTCTCTTCCTCCTATCTCTCTCTGCCTTTAGATATTGGTTGATCGTCAACCTGTTCCCCTATCGTTGATTGTTCCCCTTGTGTGACAACTTTCTTTCTTTTCTTCTCCCTCTAGTTATGCCCGTACTTTGGTTTAAAAACCAACCAAACATATGACAATTGTAAAATGGTTTGAAATTTGTTTTTGCACTGATCAGCATTACATTTCCTTTTATGATGGGATGACAGAAAGCCGCTGGTGGTGGCCCAGCTGTAGCAGCAACTGCAATGCCAACACCACCACCACCACCACCGGCTGCAGTGCGGCCACCAGCTGCTACTAAGATCAATCCATTAAACTTCAAAGCACAATACCCAATCCACGAACATCATATACCAAAAATTGATAGTAGCAGAACTCATATATAGTAAGACAACATGCATCAATCTTTGGTTATTTAATTATCTGTTCATCAGACCTTTTTTTTGAATGGCAAACCCACACACTCTCTAATCCTACTTCTAAACCTACACTATTCTCCAACATGGGATTAGAGGCATGCTGATTTACATGTAATGATTTATGAGCAATTGAGCACCTAATAGCTGTAAATGAAACAACCTATCAGAGAAAAGAAAAACAAAGAATTAAGAACTGACAGCAAAACTCAACAGAAGACATGATTTTCCAGCTCCTGAATGAATCTTCGACGAGTAATAGCCTAAACAGATAGTCGCGACGAGAGCAAAAGAAACTACGAATTTTGATAAATTCAACAACTAAAAACTAAAGCGTAAATTACTTTTTGAGTCCCTGTGTTTTAGTGGTTTTAACTAGTTGAGTCCAAAATCAAAAAGTTTAACGCCTTTTTTTTATAACCATCTGAGTCCCCCAAATTTTAACCTTTTGAGTCCAATTTTGTTAAAAAAAAGTGGACTCAAAAGGTTAAAATTTGGACTCAAAGGGACTCAAATGGTTATAAAAAAAGCGTCTAGGGACTCAGGGCGTTAAATATTTTGAATTTGGACTCAAATGGTTAAAATTACTAAAACACAAGGACTCAAAAAGTAATTTACTCTAAACTAAAAATAAAAAGAAACTAAGAACACAACGAAAAAATCATTCAAAAAACATGAAACATAATTACATACACGATTTTACATTACATAGCGCTTGAGCATTTGAACAGAATTAGTAATATGACTCAAATACATCCCAAACACATGAAACATACAAAAGAACGATAAAGGATGGCAACTATTTGCCAGACATGAGGCTAACAGCATTCTGGTTTTCGTAAAAGGAGCCAATGTCCCAGTCTTCTGTAAGTGATGAAAGAGTCATCAATGAAACCACAACATATCTCATGCTTGGCCTTAGTCGAGGATCCTCATGTGTGCATGCTTTTGCGAGTTGAGCCATCTGCAACAGTAGAGACTATAAGAGTAATTTCTGGAAGTGAAGACGTAAAGTGAAATTTTGGGTGGGCCAACTGAAAAACATCATCATTTTATATATTTGCTCTTCACGAAAGATTTACCTTATGCACTGAATACAAAGGGTAGTTATCACCTAGTCAAGGGTCAATCATTTTCACCAGGTCATCTTTTGGATCTGCCTGACTAAGAACTTCATCAAACTGTAAATAATCAAGACTAGACTCATTAGTTGCATAGTAGTTAAAACGTAATCAGCTAAAACGGTATGTATACATTTAAAACGCACCAAGGCAATAAGGCTCATCGGTTCAGCATCAGGGTCGTTGGCTCTGATTATGGCTTGCTTAGCTGAGATAAGTTCATACAGTACAACCCCAAATGCATAAACATCTACCTTTGGAGAAACATCCCCATACTGTACATACCTGCATCCAATAATTAGAGAACTTGATCAAGGACACCATTCGGCCCATGAGGCCCAAATACGATATAGACCACCATTGGGTCATGGGTCGGAATGGGCTGGATTGACCCACAACCCACCTTTTTGTTCATTCTTAATACTTTTTTGTTATGAAAAAATAATGTGTTGTGATGTGTTGAAGTTTGACACATTCTTTCTTTAGTTTAATATTATAATATGACCAGCTTGAGGTAGACCGTTTACCCAAATCGACCCATTCATGTTATACTGGTTATATATTTAAAAGGTATTCAAGGGTAATACTATTCTCTAGATATTGAGCCCCAGTGTAACCCTTTAAACCCTAGTTGCCACCATAGGCTGTGTCTTACTTTAAGAGACGCAACCAGCTGGTGGCATATATCCAAATGTACCCGCAACACGTGATCTACTTCCAACTGCAGTTAGCCTTGTTAAGCCAAAATCTGCAACCTAATAGTAAACACTTGGCACTGATAAGTAGGAACCACCACGGAAGGGGTAGGACCATAATTGCAAACTTTCCCATGGAAATATAAGTAGTTATGATAGACATAATTGTATGCAAACCTTCCCATGGAAGTTCTTGTCAATTAGTATATTTGCTGATTTAATATCACAATGTACATGTACCACGGGGACAGTATGTTCATGGATATACTCAATGCCCCTTGCTGAATCAATGGCAATTTGGACTCGGGTAGACCATGGTAGTGGGCCCCTATCTGGAATTGAAAGTTAAAAAGATCTTGAATTGTCTTTGTTTAAATTCAGATTTCAGCCAGTATCAAAATTAAGTTCTTGTTTACAAATTTAATTGACCTGACCTGATTCATGTAAATGTTGACTTAAGTTTCCATTTTCAATGTACTCATACACCAAGAAAAGGGAACCCTCGACACAGTATCCTATTAAACGCACCTGCATGAAATATGGTCACCATGTAAGACTTCATTAGTTAATCAGGGTTATATTTATCTCTAATTAACAGGTCAAAGGTATAGACGTTACAAACTTGGTTAAAGTGGAACAGATCAAAAATGACCCAAATCATTTAAAAACAAGAATTTGAAAAAGTACATATTAAATGTATTAAATATTCATAATCTAGTTTTTGTAATCATAGCTAATGTATTAAATATTCATAAGATACAAAAAAGGGGGATAAAAAACTTTGTGGGTCAACCCAGCCCGACCCATACAGGAAATAACCCATTCAGGGTTCAAACTCGATTTGACCCATATCCCCACCCACCTGATCCATCCGTTTTCCACCACTACACACCATATGTCAACTAAGAAGTTCAAATTAAACACCTCTTACCAGGTTTAGATGATGAGTGTAATTTAAAACCTTTAGTTCCGCTATAAACTGCCGCGATGCTTGCATATCCATCTTCTTGATAGCAGCTTTCTGCACTAGTTTAACAGATTAGAAAAACAAAATAAGATCAATATATGTCTGCGTTACAATGTACCTCAAAGGCGGAACCTCATACATATGTGTAGTCTTTCAGTTAAAAGAACATGATGATCTCATGATACATGATAACAAAGAAGAAAGGTGGAACCTCATACATATGTATGTTCCATTAATGTTTGTACACTACAAATAATATCAATATACATTTATTCTTACTTTATGTGAGTTTGTATATTAACTGTAGCTGGTCAAAAACAGGTATGGGTTACTAAGCATTTATAGTCCAAACATTTACAAGGTTTTATAAATATTAACTGTCCAACACGATTAAAAAAAGTAATTAGTTTAATGATCATCTATCCGGCACTTAGAGTAAATATATAACCTGAAGTACTTAAATATCCACTTCTAGCAAATAGCGAGTCCAATAACTTGTGTACAGGTTTTTTATATATCACAATATTGTAATATAAAAAAAGGAAATCTAAAGACATAGTCCAAACCTCGCCTCTGAGCTCTGCGTAGTAAACAGCACCAAAACCCCCTTGACCAATCTTATTAGCAAGACTGAAGTTATATGTAGCTGTTGAAAGCTCTTCATAGGAAAACTCCACTGATCTGTCAATTGTTATACCTGTAATTAAAGAACAATCGGAGACTAAGTTTGAAATAGAAGACAAGTCAGTACATTATTACCACAAAAGATCCACAATATTTGTGAAATCAACATTTACATACTACGAACATCACCTTACTAAACAACACTATAAGCATATATATTGTTTTGAGATTATGAGCATAAGGGTCAAATAAGTTGAAGTCGTCCAAAGTCGAGTTTAATGCGTACAACCTCCTAACTCGGTTTATTCTCTAGATTAACATATTCATTGCTTACAGAAAATAACAAAACTGAACAAAAGAGCATGTGCAGATCAAACCAACCTGATGAGTTTAAACCAGTACTAAAAGGCAAATGAAGAATGGGAAATACCTTGAACAGGCATATGTTGAACCTTTGCATTCTGTAACAACACTGAACTTGTTTCAGCATTTTTCTTTCTATAAACTCCATTATATAAGCATCCTGCAAGGAACAGCACCACAGCTACAACTCCTACAGTTATTCCACCTATGGCCGAACCTGATAATCCGGATTCACGTGAACTGCAAAACATAACAAGAAGACCCGTTGGGTTATCAGTTACAGAATATAACATGGCATTCAAGTGAAAGAATATACCTGGCTTGAAAGGCTGGATAATTTCCATTTTCATCTACCAAATGCCAATAAACAAAACCTTAGAGCACATCCACTTTAATGAAAATAACTCACGGGTGTTTACGATTTAATATTTTTCATTTAAATTTTTTCACTTTAGGAATTTAAGTCATCTGTATATATATATTACATTCACCAACAATCCTTATCATTGTTGGCAGCGGAAATTTGACACTCGTCTGATGATTATTAACATCATACTTGGATTCACAAGTATTGGAAGTGGTTTCCATATTAACTTTGAATCTGTGTTCGATAATAGACACACACACACACACACAACAGAATGTGAAGAAACAGGATGGATATTATAGAATATCTTGATACCCCGCAAAGATTGCAGCCAATTTTCTTATATACATTATGAAAGACGGTTATGTGGCGGTTACTTTGGGCGGGAAACGGTGTAAAACCAACCATCATACCTCTTCGTTAATCTTGACCCATATGCATATAATCTTAAGTTTAATAATACATAACATATAAATATAATTAAGTTTATTTACTAACACACTCCCCTAAACTTAATTGTTCTTTCGAGAATGCATCATAACACTTTTGCTCGCTTCAATCACCGCCTTTTCAGCCTGTTTGAAATCGAATTTCCTCCTCGTTTGCAGTTTTTTCAGCCCATGCCAGTCATTACTTGCATAGAATGCAAAGTGCTCTCCTTCTTGTTCATTACTGCACTGTCCACTTGAATTCCTTTCCATCTGATCAACAACAGTCCCTTGCTGATCCTCATAACTTCGGCTTCGTCTAACATCATCTCCTAAACTTAGCATCCGTAATGACTCGTCTCGTCTTCGTTGATGATAAAATGCCTTTTTGAATTTCATCCTTGCTCGTTTGGCCTGTTGTTTGGTTAGCCTTCTACCGTCTTTAAACATCAGCCTGTCATCACCGATTGTAAGACCCGCAAAGTTTGCTTTGATTACCTTCTTCGATCGAACGTCTTCTTCGTCATCTGCACGTGTTGCGGAATTCACGCTTGGTACTTCATCTTTTCCCCATATGGTACTGTTGAATGGTTCCCCGTCTGCGTGAATACTACTGCCCATACCATAGCCGTCTTCAACCCTCACATGGCTGGAACTTGGGACACTTACTTGTCCGTATTTTAAATTATGGGAATCCTTATCGATTTCGTTCGCCATTTCACGGTTCTTCTTGCAGACGTAATTCATTGTTGGAACAACATCTTGTTCCAATCGCATCCTCCTTCGTCTTTCATTCATTTCATCGGAACAATGTTTGCATGGCATCGTTTCTCGCTTCATTCTTGCAAACATTCGTGATCGCGGAGTTGTGCGATCGGGGTTGAATTCGTCTCCGTCTCCATATCCTCTGTTTTGTTCTTCATCCGGTTGTGCCCGGAATCATATAATATCGATCGATTTTCTTCGATTTCCCACCGTGGCTCTGATACCACTTGTTGGCAGCGGAAATTTGACACTCGTCTGATGATTATTAACATCAGACTTGGATTCACAAGTATTGGAAGTGGTTTCCATATTAACCTTGAATCTGTGTTCGATAATAGACACACACACACAAACAAAACAGAATGTGAAGAAACAGAATGGATATTATAGAATATCTTGATACCCGGCAAAGATTGGCGGCAAGTTTCTTATATACATTATGAAAGACGGTTATGTGGCGGTTACTTTGGGCGGGAAACGGTGTAAAACCAACCATCATACCTCTTCGTTAATATTGACCCATATTCATATAATCTTAAGTTTAATAATACATAACATATAAATATAATTAAGTTTATTTACTAACAATCATTTGTTTATATATTATTACAAAACCGCCATAACAAAACCATGAAAACCAGCGGGTTTATTCATCGAATATTGTAGTTAGCAATTCGGCCTAAATTTTCTTCAAAACAGCCAAACTGAACATGAACATCCCTAATGAAAATGACCTGTTCTCACATCAATCGGTGCTAAAATCCATTCCTAAACACTAACCTCGCCATGGGTCGTGTTTGGGTTGACATGAATTTATGTGTATGCGGGTTAGGGTTGCACACGAATAATAATATGGGTCATGTTCAGGTTGCACATTTCTACCTATCAACATGCTAACCTGACATAATTGGCATGCCTACCCAAGGTCGGCCCATAGGAGGGGCATTGTGGGTGACTGGCTTGGACCTGCTCTCCCTGACCGCCCGAATTTAAAAAATATTTTTTATGTATATTTTATGCCTTTTTATTTACTTTTTTAAGGAATATTATATTTAAAGGCGCCACATTTTCTACTCGCTCCGTGCCCCCGAATTTTCAAGGTTTATCAGGACGGCGCTGTGACTAAACTCAAGCCAAAAGGGACTGAATACTAACCTCGCCACGGGATGTACACCAAGCCACTTCCTTGGCTGAAATCGACATCCGGATTATAACTCCGAATTAAACCAGAACTAAGATTCGCAGCAGATGAAACCGAATCCAAATTCTCACCCGCACGAAGAGGATACGTCAAAAACAAACCATAATCCTTTGAAACCGAACGATCCCCACACGAACAATTAACCGTCACGTTAATAATAGCATCATCAGGTATTTGACTTCCATCATAAATATTAAACATCTGAATCCAGTCTCTAGTTGTCAAATTGGCGTAGCTCACTTCTGCAATCTTTTCATACGTATCCCCAAGTCGGAGATCATATTTGAACACATGCCCAAAGAAGTCACCATTGATACAATCACAACGGAACGGCACGTTAATTCTCACATATTTCTGGATACTATACACATTACGGATAGTGTTTAGATTATATTTGAGAATATTGTTGACACTGGTGTTTATGTATTTTGAAACTGAATACATATCATTTCCTGGTTGAATGTAATACGAAGCGAGCGCCAAATCACAACCTCTGATGCAAACAGATTGAACTAATGAAATGAAACCACTTGAAATCAAGAACATAAACGCTACTAATAGGAACCTTAACATGATTTCTTAAGGTTCATGGGAATACAAACAAAGCAATGATCGAATGTATCCATTGGGAAAAGCCCAATGGTGTTGGTGAGTTAAATAAGGTGTAGAATAGGTGGAGGTCATGGGTTCAATCCCCATGGCATGCAAGTTTAGCCATTCAAAAAAAAAAGCAATGATCGAATGTGTAGTCCCTTCAAATTATTTGGGAAAAACTGATGGATGTTGATTGGTTGTTGGTATTTGAATGATGCCGTCATTCAAAGTCCTTGGTCTAATTTTTAACTTTTTTTATTCTCTTCTTTTGTCGTTTAACTGGTTGTCGTCATTGTTGTCTTCACGTTAAATTTTCCAACTAAAACGGTATGTTAGTGATTTTTTAATTTTTTATAATGACGAATTTCAACAAAAGACGCTATCAAGAAGTTAGAAAATCAGCAACATAAGAATTAAAGGCAAAAGCACATCAATCTTAATTATAAGAAAGATTCTTAAACAGGAACTCTTTTTAATACAAAAATACATCAAGGATTTAATGTCTTCCATAACTTTAGTGACACAAATTGTCAGTGGCGGAACTAGCCCATTAACTCAGGGGTATCCCAACTTTTTTTTACTGTGCAATCACACAATATAAAAAATGACAATAAATAAATAAAGTAAAACAAATAGCTAGCTAATTGTGCCACAATTTCAATCATATTATTAATAATTTGGGCAATTGGGCCACTGATTCAATTGGGTTCTTTTTTTCTACAAGTTTGGGTTGGTTAGGGTATCCTTGTATTATTTTAGGGGTATCCTTAGTATAAAACCGAAAAAAAATTAAAAAAATACATTACGAATACGCACTTGAGCCGTAGCCCGTGCTACAGCGGCTAAAGCATTAGGTCCGCCCTTGCGAATTGTTCCACTCCTTTCAAATACATCAATATATTGTGAGGATGATCCCATAATTCACCTTTTACGGGTGCCTAACTTAAGATTATTGTGAAACGACCATAAATCACAAATCTAGAAAGCATAGATTGGTTGGGAGGGGTGGGGGGGGGGGGGGGGGGGGGGGGGGGGGCTGCGTCACCATTTGCTTACACATTGCAATATCAAAGAAGCAAAATATAGCATAGACTAAGAAAATACATAATGCTCTCTCAAGTCATTGCCACATAGGTAGTGATGTTTAGTTAACTCACCTTTTAAGATTAGTTGATGTGGAGGGGCATGAAGCGCCACGCCAGCAGAGTCAGATTTCTCTTTCAAGCCCCAAAAAAGCGAGGGTGGGTTGAGGCGTAGAAGTATAGCATGGAGCAACGTGTGGCAAGCAATATTTTCTTAAATTTATGTTAAAAAATAACAAAAATCTATTAAATTAAAAAGAAGATATTGGATTTAAATAAACTCAAGTTTCACCAAGTGACCGATAGTACTCCCAACTTTCGATTTGTTTTGGTTATTTAAATCTAACATCCAAAAAAAACATTAATACTAAATTAAGAAATAACTTTAATAAAACAACATTACATAAACTTAAAAAATTACATAATCTTAAAAAAAACTGAAAATAATAAAAACGAAACTAATAAACATAAAAAACCAAACTAAGTACCGTATTTTTACTTGATATCTTCTTCATTTTCTCGTACATTTCTCTTTCTTCGTCATCAAGGTGGTCGGTTTTCATAGCAAGGAATTCTATATGTGCTCGCTTTTCTTTCGCCAAATCCTTCTCTTTTCAAATGTATTGTCTGTTCAAAAAGCTTGATAACCTTACCATTTTGGGCATTCTTATGTGTTTGTAAAAACACATTGTATTTATATGAGTTTTGTATGCGATTTCATAGTTTTAACGCGTCGTTTTATATCTATGTGTTGTACTTGTGAAATTTGAATTATTTAATTATTATCACAATTAGTAAGTTATGAAGCCTCAATCAATCTTGTTTTCATCACACTTTGATGTTTCCGTCATCGATTTGGGGGTGGGGGGGGGGGGGGCTGCGTCACCATTTGTTTACTCATTGCAATATCAAAGAAGCAAAATATAGCATGAAGTAAGAAAATGCATAATGCTCTCTCAGGTCATTGCCACATAGGTAGTGATGTTTAGTTAACTCACCTTTTAAGATTAGTTGATGTGGAGGGGCATGAAGCGCCACGCCAGCAGAGTCTGATTTCTCTTTCAAGCCCCAAAAAAGCGAGGGTGGGTTGAGGCGTAGAAGTATAGCATGGAGCAACGTGTGGCAAGCAATATTTTCTTAAATTTATGTTTAAAAAATAACAAAAATCTATTAAATTAAAAAAAAAGATATTGGATTTAAATAAACTCAAGTCTCACCAAGTGGCCGATAGTACTCCCAACTTTCGATTTGTTTAGGTTATTTAAATCCAACATCCAAAAAAACATTAATACTAAATTAAGAAATAACTTTAATAAAACAACATTACATAAACTTAAAAAATTACATAATCTTAAAAAAAACTGAAAATAATAAAAACGAAACTAATAAACATAAAAAACCAAACTAAGTACCGTATTTTTACTTGATATCTTCTTCATTTTCTCGTACATTTCTCTTTCTTCGTCATCAAGGTGGTCGGTTTTCATAGCAAGGAATTCTATATGTGCTCGCTTTTCTTTCGCCAAATCCTTCTCTTTTCAAATGTATTGTCTGTTCAAAAAGCTTGATAACCTTACCATTTTGGGCATTCTTATGTGTTTGTAAAAACACATTGTATTTATATGAGTTTTGTATGCGATTTCATAGTTTTAACGCGTCGTTTTATATCTATGTGTTGTACTTTTGAAATTTGAATTATTTAATTATTATCACAATTAGTAAGTTATGAAGCCTCAATCAATCTTGTTTTCATCTCACTTTGATGTTTCCGTCATCGATTGGGGGGGTGCGTCACCATTTGCTTACTCATTGCAATATCAAAGAAGCAAAATATAGCATGAAGTAAGAAAATGCATAATGCTCTCTCAGGTCATTGCCACATAGGTAGTGATGTTTAGTTAACTCACCTTTTAAGATTAGTTGATGTGGAGGGGCATGAAGCGCCACGCCAGCAGAGTCTGATTTCTCTTTCAAGCCCCAAAAAAGCGAGGGTGGGTTGAGGCGTAGAAGTATAGCATGGAGCAACGTGTGGCAAGCAATATTTTCTTAAATTTATGTTTAAAAAATAACAAAAATCTATTAAATTAAAAAAAAAGATATTGGATTTAAATAAACTCAAGTCTCACCAAGTGGCCGATAGTACTCCCAACTTTCGATTTGTTTAGGTTATTTAAATCCAACATCCAAAAAAACATTAATACTAAATTAAGAAATAACTTTAATAAAACAACATTACATAAACTTAAAAAATTACATAATCTTAAAAAAAACTGAAAATAATAAAAACCAAACTAATAAACATAAAAAACCAAACTAAGTACCGTATTTTTACTTGATATCTTCTTCATTTTCTCGTACATTTCTCTTTCTTCGTCATCAAGGTGGTCGGTTTTCATAGCAAGGAATTCTATATGTGCTCGCTTTTCTTTCGCCAAATCCTTCTCTTTTCAAATGCATTGTCTGTTCAAAAAGCTTGATAACCTTACCATTTTGGGCATTCTTATGTGTTTGTAAAAACACATTGTATTTATATGAGTTTTGTATGCGATTTCATAGTTTTAACGCGTCGTTTTATATCTATGTGTTGTACTTGTGAAATTTGAATTATTTAATTATTATCACAATTAGTAAGTTATGAAGCCTCAATCAATCTTGTTTTCATCTCACTTTGATGTTTCCGTCATCGATTGGGGGGGTGCGTCACCATTTGCTTACTCATTGCAATATCAAAGAAGCAAAATATAGCATGAAGTAAGAAAATGCATAATGCTCTCTCAAGTCATTGCCACATAGGTAGTGATGTTTAGTTAACTCATCTTTTAAGATTAGTTGATGTGGAGGGGCATGAAGCGCCACGCCAGCAGAGTCAGATTTCTCTTTCAAGCCCCAAAAAAGCGAGGGTGGGTTGAGGCGTAGAAGTATAGCATGGAGCAACGTGTGGCAAGCAATATTTTCTTAAATTTATGTTTAAAAAATAACAAAAATCTATTAAATTAAAAAAAAGATATTGGATTTAAATAAACTCAAGTTTCACCAAGTGGCCGATAGTACTCCCAACTTTCGATTTGTTTAGGTTATTTAAATCCAACATCCAAAAAAACATTAATATTAAATTAAGAAATAACTTTAATAAAGCAACATTACATAAACTTAAAAAATTACATAATCTTAAAAAAACTGAAAATAATAAAAACGAAACTAATAAACATAAAAAACCAAACTAAGTACCGTATTTTTACTTGATATCTTCTTCATTTTCTCGTACATTTCTCTTTCTTCGTCATCAAGGTGGTCGGTTTTCATAGCAAGGAATTCTATATGTGCTCGCTTTTCTTTCGCCAAATCCTTCTCTTTTCAAACGTATTGTCTGTTCAAAAAGCTTGATAACCTTACCATTTTGGGCATTCTTATGTGTTTGTAAAAACACATTGTATTTATATAGCGATTTCATAGTTTTAACGCGTCAATTTATATCTATGTGTTGTACTTGTCACACCCCAATCGATGACGGAAACATCAAAGTGAGATGAAAACAAGATTGATTGAGGCTTCATAACTTACTAATTGTGATAATAATTAAATAATTCAAATTTCATTTTATTCTAAATAGAAAATACATTGTCTTGGAATGGAAATTACAACATCTTGCAAGTTAAGCATAACAACATAAAGCAAAATACATAAATTGAAGTTTAGGTGCGTTTCTAGTCCATCCTAACTAATATTCTTCATGCATCATCACTAATTCCCTGTAACATGTATTAAAGTAAAAGTCAACACAAGGTTGCCAAGTATACAAGTTTGGTTACATATCATAAGTGTAAGTAAAAGTTGTCTCATATCCAACATGTCAATTCGCATCGAGTGTTACATAACATGCTAGCAAGTGTAAACTATAAGTCAAACCAAAGTATATCACAATCGTGTATATCCTTGTCGTTGAAACGACAAGGTCGTGAAATAGACTACTTAACAATATCACAAGAACGGGCGGTGCATTAATCATATAGCGCTATAATTGTTAAGATAGGCTTTCAAAGATAATGAGCAAATAGTACACAAGTATGAGTATAGCATGTGTAAACAAAGAGTATGACAAGTATGACAAGTATCATGTTTTAATGGATAGAGTGTTTGTGTAGACATGATTGATCGTGTGTATGTGATTTGTAATATAGTTTACAAGTTGCACCCAAAGTGTGTTAAAGGAAAAAGGGATCGAGTATACTCACGGTTTGCAAAGCTTTCCACTAAGTGAGTTGATTTGTCTTGAAGGGTTGAGGAACAATGAAGTTACCCTACATTGGGTAAATGTAGGCGTGTGATTCAATGGAGGTCGATTATGAGTTAGAGACGGGAATTGATATAAAAGTATGTACATAAGAAAATATATGAAAGTTATTTTGCTAAAACACTTATATTGGACACCAAGTTCATGTATCTTTCATGGGCATAATTTCACCCATTGAAAGTCCAATTATAACTTAAGATAATATTTACCTTAACTCTTAGCATCTAGCCATGAATTGGTTAGTGTCGGGAGTTCGGTTTTAGAACTATATTTTAGTTATATATTTTGTATTATAATTATGTTAGTCTAGTAAGATCATGTAAAGTCAAGCAAGGAAGTAAGATGATTTTCATCCATTAAACCTCATTATATGATTCACCAAAGCACAAAATCATCAACTTAGTTGATGATTTCGGTTAGTCATGAATAAGATTAAAATCTAAAGCATCGAATTGGTATGTAGCCAAATAAGAACAACTGGACGTGTACATACCTAACATGGCAAATGTTGGAGACGAGGTGGGGTTGGCTTACTTTGATTTCTTGAAAACTATCTAGATGAATATCTAACTACTGAAATAAACAAGTGAAGAAGGTTGAATCATAGTAGGAAAAACCAAGGTTTTCATTATTCACACCTTACCAAAACACAAGTCTTTCAATATTGAGGATTGAAGACTTAGTTGGTTTCAACACTTTGTACATCACTTGGGAACTTTAGGGCAACAACAAGTGAGGTATTTGGACCTCTAATCTCGTGGAAATTGACCATACACAACCCCTACAACCATGAGTTTGATTGGGGACAAGGTTAGTACCAGATTCCCACAAGATGAACATGAACAAGAACAATGTTCTAAAAAGTTTAACAAAACAAAATATAACCTCCACTTTGAACCCTTTTATAGTGATGTAACAAGCTTGGTTTATCAAGGTAAAGCTTGGGTAAAATCCTCAGAGGTTGTCCAAGGATATTGAATCAAGAAAAGATGAAGAAAATGGAGAGAAGTGAGTTAGAACCTCACTTTTTTGCTTCAAGGTATTCTGTCTGAATTTGAGATTTCTTAAGAGATTTGGAAGTTCTTGGAGAGAAAATGTGACACGCGGGGGAGGTTAGAATCGCAAATCTAATTTAATTACCTTAATTCGTGATTTAGGATAACCATTCCATCTGTCAGCCGCTTTTATGAATCCAGAGCATTCCCTAGGCGGTTTTAAGAGGCCTGACACCCAAATCATCACGTTTCTTCATTCCGAATCAAGATTTGAAGTTGCGATGACGAACATGTGAGGCTAAAATCCTTGTGACTTCCCCTAGATAAATGATTGCTAGGTTTTTCACATTAAACTTTGTTTCTGATTCTTGTAACTGATATTCTTGATCACTTGTGATGACTTTTGATAAACGTGACCACAAATTCCCTGTGGATACGACCTTACTTATTCGTACTATTATTGATATTTAAGCAAAATACTTTCTTTTGATTAGCCCACGAGGAATACATCACGTTCCTTTATTCTTAGATGTGATTGAGCGTACCAATACGTTTATGTAGGTCGGCTAAACTTTTGGTGTAGTCCGCACCTGAAGTATATGACTTTTGCGCCCGCTGCAACCTCGTCGTTGCATAAGTTTATATCATACTCGGTACAAACATCAAAGCGATTAGTAGAGGAACTTGTTTTCGTCATTTTAGACGACAATTGCTCCTCTAGAGGCACTTTTGCCCATTTTGAGGAGTGCCTCGGCAGATCCCAACAATGAAGAAATTTGAACGTCCCTCGTTTCTTTTTTCTGTATAAACACTAAACACCCGATTCACGTAATTGGCGTTGGTTTCACCGCTTTTTGGGTTGTTCTGTAGGTTTAGATAGTGATTATTGAAGGCGGTCATGGCGATATTTATTTCAAACTACTTTGACGAGAGACTATCATTATTTCTATAGTACTCTCGTTTCATCGTTCGGTGATTAAAATCGTTTATTTGATCCCAAAATTCATCACCGAGTTGATTTATACCTATTTAAAAAATGGCGTATTAAAAAAACATGGTATTAGTTTAAAGAATATAATAACATATTATTAAGTATTTTTTTAACAGTAAATATAAAATAAAATGTGCCTAAAACCGAGTTCTTCGAAATAGAAATCCAAGATTTTATTAAGACCAATTCTTCCTTGTTTGTCCATGGATGAACAACTTGCTCCGCGACGGCTTTTTCCTTCTTCGCATCGGTTTTCTTCCTATAGCTTCTTTTTTTCGTGAGGACGGTTCAACGATATCTTGTGGTTGTGTTTCAGGTATAGGGGCATTTGGTTGAAGCCTCCATGCCACTTCCCTACCTCCCACACTGTCCGGTCTAACTACTGCGTTGTGGTTTAACCAATAATTAAATAAAAGAAAAAAATAAGAATAAAAACTTGTGATTGGTTGAGGTGTACTTGGCCCCATGTATCTTCTCTCTCTCACGAACGTTAAGTGGTGGGTGCCCCATGGCAGTGTTCACATGCGTTATAGTCCGACGTGGCTAAGGGCGTTAGACCACAACAACCGAGGTCTAAGTAATTCTTAGTTTAGAAAAAAATTTAACGATTTTATAAAATATTGAGGTAAAAATAATATAAATTGTATGCTATTTAAATTAGTATGAATAACATTTCAATGTCCAAACAAGTCTTCACATCCTTTCAAATACACAATAAACCACTTTATCTCTCTAACTAGCCCTATATTTTCCTCAAACAATAAACCATTCCAAACCTTTACGTCACACCTTACTTTTTACATTTAAAAAACAAAAAAAATATTGTGAGTGGGTGGTCCCCACAATTCCAAACCTCACCCGTTCACTCAAGCGGACCACCACCTCCTCCAACAAGCAAGTTTGTTTGTTTTTGTTGTGGTATGTGGAGCAAACTCTCCAATGGACCAAGCCATTAATGTCTTGGAGATGCTCTAAATAAATTTTAATTTTATAAATGCTTGTTCCATTCTTATATAGTTTATAAAATGAATACTTGGTTTTTTAAGTTGATTTCAAAGGTTCATTCTCCAACAGGGGCGGAACTATGATTCAACTAGTCGTAGCACGGGCTACGACTCAATTTTGTATCGGTAGTGTAATTTTTTTGTAGGTTTTATACAAAGAATACCCCTAAACAACTATGAGGATACCCCTTACAAAAAAAAGGATACTTTATTACTTATTTACATTAGCCAAAAAGCAATAATAAACCTTTGAATGTAAGCCCAAGTCTCAACCCAGCTAATATTTTAGCCCAAAACAAAATTACCCTTTGAATAAGGGGCAGGGGCAGGACAATTAGATGTGTGGAAAATGGAAACCAAACATCATACAAGTGTAATCGCAAAAGGCAGAACTTTAGTGTTAACTCCATAACAACATCAGCAGCGACAAATTGCAGACTGCAGAATTTCGATTTCGAAGAAGAAGTGCAATCGCTAAATTGAATCAACTAATCAAAAAATCGAACAAGCACTTAGAAGTGACTAATCATAATTTCGATGTCAACCAGGCAGAAAAAGAAGTGCAATCTCAGAACTGAACAAAATTCGAACAAGCAGTCCAACATCGACCCATCAAAATCCGCAGATTGTTTATGAGTATTATTTTCTTCTTGTGCTTTGATAGTTGATAGTTCGATAGTTTGATTTTTGTTCGATAGTTTGGTTTTTGTTATTCAGAATCTTAATTTTGCGATTCGATAGTTGATAGTTTGATTTATACTTTTCTATTTTTTGTTGTTAAACTAGGGATTGTTCATTGTTGAATACTTTGAAGTGAACGAGTGAAGATGAAACCACAATCTAAAAAACAATCTTTAATTGGGAACTTTTTCAAAAGAACATCCGAAGAAACTAATGAAAATGATGATACAATTCTGAATGAAACAACTCTGAATGTTGATAATGATAATATTGATGCAAGTCTGAATAATACGAATGATAATATGCAAGTGAATGATGACATTGATGCAAGTCCGAATGATACGAATGATAATATGATGCAAGAAAATGTTCACATTGGTCCAAGTAATCCTTCAACCTCAATTCCAACAACCCGAGGTATTATTAATTTGAATGATCTTCCTCCGGATCCATATGATAGGTCACAAATTGCTAATTATCACCCATATCAAATAGATGATATAAGAAGGGCATATCTTGTTAAATGGGCTTTTTAACAACGTAGTCATAAATTGCCTTTTTAAGACTTTTATGAAAAAAGACGTTTTGTTGTTAGTTGGTTTAATGATTGTAATTTGTTAGAGTATAGCACCAAAGAAAACAAAGCATATTGTTTATATTTTACTTGCTTAAAGAAGATGTTGGTAATCAAGGCGGAAGAGATACATGGTCTTCTAGTTCTAAAGGCTTTTGTGATTGGAGTAAAAAGGGTTCATTTAAAGGTGGCACAAAAATGTCGCAATCTCATGAATCAAAAGCAATCTATGGACGAGAATGTAAACAAGTTGACTAAAGAAGAAAAGATTGCAAATTATTATCGAATACTTGGTTCTGTTATGAGTGTTAGATACTGTTTAGAAAACTCTTTACCATTTCGTGGCCATGATGACTTCGTTTTTAAACTTGATTAGTACTACCCACCAGAAAATTGGTAAGTACACATTAGGGAACGCAAAAAAGAACAATAAGTTGACATCGCCAAAGATACAAAATGAGATTATTGAATGCTTTTCAAAGGAAGTAACCAAAAACATTTTTGCAGAAATTGTTGATGATGTGTGTTTGGGTTGTTGGTAGATAAATCTAGTGATGTATCTTTGAAGGAACAAATGACTATAGTTGTTAGATTTGTTGATAAACTTGGGTTTGTTAGAGAGAGTTTTATCGGAATTGTTCATGTGAGAGACACGACTGCTTCAACTCTTAAACAAGCCACTAATGATTTATTAGCAAATAATCAGTCGAGCATAAAGCAAGTAAGTAATAAAATTCATAGATTCTTTACATAAACTTTAATAATCATTATTTTTTTATGTTATAGTTTACTTTTGTTTTAGGTAAGGGGCAAGATTATGATGGTGCAAGCAACATGCGGAGAGAATTTAATGGTTTAAAAACTTTGATTTTGAAAGATAATCCGTCAGCACATTACATCCATTGCTTCACTAAGTTGGTGATTGTGGTTGTTGCAAAAAAAAAAAAACATACCTTTTTCAAAACTTTCTATGAATTCCTTTCCATGGTTGTCACTACGGTTTCAGCTTCTTGTAAATGAAAAGATATGTTGAGGGAGACAAAAAGACGAGAGTGGAAAAAGAAATACTTGAAGGTGAAATTAAAATAGGAAAAGGATTAAACCAGGAGGTTTCCCTTGCACGAGCCGGTGAATATAGGCCGTGGTGGGATTAATTAATAAGGCGATCTCCAAGGTTCTCTCTATCCATCTCAAGAAGGTGATTGGGCCGTTGATTTCCGCTAATCAGTCTGCCTTTCTGAAAAAAAGGCTGATTCCTGACGGGCCCCTTATTATTAACAAAGTCTTGGCCTGGTATAAAAAAGACTCATGGTCGGGCTTTCATGCTAAAGATTGACTTTGAGAAGGCCTATGACCATGTGACTTGGGGTTTTGTTAAAACGGTTATGGAGCAAATGGGGTTTCCGTCCAAATGGTGTGAATGGATTAACGGAATTCTTTCATCGACTAGATCCTAAGTGTTGATGAACGGTTCGCCTACTTTTAAGTTCCAGTGTCGGAAAGGCATGCGCAAAGGTGATCCGATTTCACCTTTCCTATTTATTCTTTTTATGGAAGCGTTCACCGGTATGATCAAATGGGCAAGTATTGTGGGTGCTTTCAGAGGTATTTTGCTTCCGAATGATGGGCCGACTTTAACCCATCTTCTATATGCGGATGACTGTATGGTGATGGGAGAAATGTCGAAGACGAACATTAAAAATATGGCAAATCTGTTGAGGTGCTTTTACTTATTCTCTTGGTTGAAGATTAATTTTTGTAAATCTAATCTCATTGGCATTGGGGTGCAGACGAGAGAGTTAGAAAGTATGGCGAATTCCATTGGGTGTCGAGTTGAGTCGGTTCCATTCGTGCATCTGGGTATTTTGGTGGGGGCTACTATGAACTGGATCCGGAACTAGCAGACTATCTTTGACATTTTCGAGTCTCGGCTCTCCCGTTGTAAAGCCCACACGCTGTTTATTGGAGGTTGGGCGACTCTTATCAAATCCGTTTTGGAGACTATTCCTAATTATTTTCTCTCTATCTCTCTCTTTAAGGCCACGAGTCAAGTTATTAAGAGTCTTGAGGCGATTATGAGAAAGTTCCTTTGGGGCGGGGTCGGTAATAATAGGAAAATGAACTAGGTCTCATGGGATCGGGTTTCTCATCCCGTTGAGATGGGTGGTCTCGGCTTTGCTAGACTGGAGAAAGTGAATGTCGCCCTTCTCTCTAAATGGGCTTGGAGATATAAAATTGAGAACGAGAGCCTTTGGAAGATGGTTATCGATGCTTTACATAATACCAAGGTATGTTGGGAACAAGTGCCCATAAATAAAACTGTTAATGGGACCTGGAAAAATATTGTGAAGATGGTAGAAAAATGGAAGTAGAGCGGATCAAATTTCATCAGATGGTTAGAGGCGTTGTGGGGGATGGTTTAGACATTCGATTGTGGCTGGATTTGTGGATTAGGGAGGCCCCTCTTAAAAATTAGTTTCCAAGTCTGTTCAAATTGGAAAAGAAAAAGAAATGTAAACTGTCCGATAGATTTAATGCCGACCAGAACAGTTTTATGGGCCGTTGGAATTGGCTTCAGATACCGTCGTCGAACGAAGAAATTACGGAATGTAACAACTTGATCGAGTTACTGGATGCGGTTGTTCTTTAAGGTAATAAAGATAAGTGGGAGTGGAGGGGAGGAACGGATTAAGATTTCTCAATCAAAGCTGTCAAGAAGTTTCTATTTAGCGATTTAGATTCTAGCAACCTTTTTCTGTTAAAATGGTGCAATTGGGTCCCGAAGAAATGCAATATTCTGGTCTGGAGGTCAGTGATGGAGCGTATCCCGACCTTGGTCATGTTAGCGAGGAGGAACTGCTATGCAGGGGACGAAACTTGTGTGTTTTGCAACTCGGAACCAGAAACGGCCGAGCACTTATTTTGTTCATGCATTACTGCCATGGTTGTAACAACCATAATTTTACTTAGCGATTTCCGTAAATAATCACAAATTACTGAGTATTTATATTTAAACATTCATGCTCAAATACGGGTTTATTAAAACTTTTCTAAACTTTAAAGCAAAACAACATAATATAATTTAATTCATCGTTTTAGAAAAACGACGAAACAACTTGCGGAAGCTTCATTTAACGCGTGTTCGGTTCTTGCTCGACACTTGATCTTCATCCGGGGCTCTCGACATTCACCTGTGTTCAAAACCAACTTAAAAGTTAGTTTTGATAATTAAATAACTGGTATCACAAGGAAAATGGGGTCGAATAATCGAATTAAAGAAAAATCAGGAAATCCCAATATTAATCCCTTGATCCTAGAAACAAGGATTTGAATCTGGTCTCCACCGTAACTTACGGTGGACACCGTAAGTTACGGTGGCCCCTGATTTAAAATGCTCCCACCGTAACTCAGTAGGCAGCTGGCGTAAGGATTTCAGCTCCACCGTAAGTTACGGTGGCCCCTGTATCAGCCCCTTCCAATTTTTTTGTCGTTTTTGACACGAAAACCTTCGTATCTTTCAATCCGCATATCCGTTTGACCTACCGTTTCTTCCTACATGATTGTAATTTGATCCTCCATCAAATGGAGTTAAAATCCAAAATCCTACATAATAAATTTTGAGACTTCTAAGCCTTCGACTCCTTGCCGTTTTACCAAATTTTAACCCGTTTATGCATTTTATCAAACAAACATATTTGTTTAATCCTTATTTCACATGCACCTCTTCAAATTAATGTTATCTACCATGTTAGGTTCTAATCACAGGTTTCTCACACAATTTAAATACGTTTTCGCTCGTATGCTTATTTTGACCCGTTAAGGGTATTTAAGCACTTTAGAACTTGAACTCGCTTTCATACATTTCTAGCATCTTATTCCTACATATCTTATCAAGTAATCTTCCACCACAACTATATGTGTGTTGGATTTAATGTGGATATCTATATGTTCCGAACTTTACCCCTCGGATTATCTTTTTACGGCAAAGACTCATATAAAGTCATTCGACTCAAGAATTTACATCTTTCACTATCTTTTCTTATTCTAAGCATTAATTTAATCATAAAACTCGTTTCCGAACCTCTTGCAAAGGTTGTTCGTTCGAATTAGCTTACAAGGGCAATTTGGTAAATTTTCATCCTTTCTTTACTACAAAGGAACTTTTAAATACTTGTTTGACCCAAAATCCGACCTTTTAACTATAATCTTGTTTATAAACCCATGTGCTTCTAAAACACCATAATCATAACTCAATTTATTCAGTTTAACTAAAAGATAACCGAATAACTATATTTTAACCTTGTCTAACTCTTATAGAATCTCAAGTTCTACATGATGAGTTGAATCATTATACATACCTGGCTCGGATCAATATATTGACCCGTTTCAATACCTTGCCTTAGTAGCCGCTAAACAATAGCGAAGTGCGTATCCATTTGATATTTATTCCTATAAACATGTAACTCGACAAACCATTAGTCGATATTGTCAAAGGGTGAAAATTTCACCTTTTGAGCCGTTTATTTACCTAGTGATCTTCGTCACTTCAACTAAATGCAAATATCATGTATTATGCTAATTTAAAGTCTACTAGCAAAAATACAAAATCAAGCAATACGTAATGGAATCGTGGTTACGTACGTTTAATGCACTCCTTCCAAACGCGTGTCTCCACCGGCTTGTCCACTTGACGATCCGGATTCCTTGCCTAAAGAGTTCAACCAACATTGTTTAGAACTCCTTTCATAACATATCATGCATAATTTGCCGTATAGTTCAAACATGCGTTTTTATCCCAAATTTTCACTATGTTAGCTTTCTCTTAAGCGTTTTAACAAACACCTTAAGGGCATAATTTTACATATTTATAATCAAGTTCATAACTTGTTATTTTTACCAAGATTTTAACATCTTTTACAAGACAATCATCTAATTTATAGTTCAATATCAAAATTAACCTCATATGATTCAAATAACACTAATTTACTCATCATGGTTCTAGTGTTCACCTTGTTTCTACAAAACCCACTACACACACATGGTGGATAATCATGAATTTCATAGTTTAAACATTAATTCAACAAACTAATAACTAGGGTTTACTCCTAGACATGATTTCATTACTATTTCACCCAAATAACGATCATGCAAGTTCAAATTTCAAATCTCATGTGTTCATCAAAATTTTAGATGGAACCAAAGTGGGAATTTTGACATACCTTATGATCCCTTCACTGAGGTGATCACTAGATTGTGCTCGGATTTCGATTTGGTTTTGATTTCCCCTTCCAATTTGTTGATTTTGTGCTTGTTAGGGTTTGAGTAAGGGAACCCCCTTGGCTCCTGTGACTGTCTCGACCAGAACACACACTTAGAGTGTGTGTGTTTTGGTGTTGATGTTTTATTAAATAAAACTAGTTTCCAGCTTATCACCTTTAGTCCCTCTACTTCACACAAGTTTGCATAAAGGGTGTTTTAACCCTGTTTTTCTTATTATTCCAAGAATTATAACTAACTAGGTTATTTATTTCCTAGTTACTTTATCTTGTTCACAACCCGTTTTATTTTAAGTCTCGTTAAATCTCGGGCCTTTTATATACTTTGCTTTCTCAAAGTATTTCTCATCCTTTTAATAAATATTAGATTTACTTATTTAATTCCTAAAATTTACCGGGTAAGTTTTACCACTAACTGTATTTTACCCGTCCTGTAGTATTAACGTGGTTTGATTACCAAACCCGTTTTCGGGGTGTTACAATGGTGGTTTAGGATCGAATCAGTAGGTGGCGTAAGTTGGATCCGATATTCGCGTTTTCGGTGAAGAATCTTAACCAGGTTGGAGATAATGGTAGCTTAAGTAAGAAAAAAAGGGAGGTGGTTAAGGGCATTATGATGGTGGGTATTTGGTGCCTGTGGTGTGCTCAGAAAAATAAGAGGTTCTCAAACAGAAACGCGATTATCGACAAGATATTTCAAGAGATTAAAATTGGGTCGTATTATTGGCACACCTTGGGAAATTAAATCGACAACCTCAATATGCATCGTATAGGCCTATACGATCTGTATTAAGATTGGTTCAAACTTCTAGGTCAGTGAAAGGTTGACAAAGTCCCCTTATCAAAAAGTAATATGCATCGTATAGACCTATACGATGCATATTGAAGGTGTTGATTTAATTTTTTAATTTTGCAATGTAGCTTTCTGTCATGCGGTAGCTTTCCGTCACACGAACAAAGAAGCAGCACTTTGGACATTTGTTGGTCTTCAAACATCTAGGAAACATTATTTAAGAATACCCTGAATTTATCGAAGATGTAGAATGAGATCCTCCACTGTTGGGTTATCATCTTTCAACCCCATGTTCCCTAAATTTATCGATTCTGTTTTTCAATGGGGATGTAATGCAATGATTCCTCTAAATTGAATAGACAGACACTTACTTCATAGGACTCACTTGAATCGTCTCGGATGTTATAACAGTACGTTTTTAGAATCCGTGCCTGTTTGAATTGTAGAAAGTAAAGGATAACGAAGATGAACATTGTATTTATCACGAAAGTACTGAACAACCGAGATAACAGCTTCGGTTTCATCAGCTGCATTTGGATCAAGAAGTCTAACAATTAGTTCATTATCTGTTGTTGTCTCAACAAAATGAATGCATGCAATGAATATCTACAATCCAATCAACGCACATTATACGTTTCAAATCAAGGGTCCCATCATTACAACCACTTGTTTGAAAATGGCTAGGAGAGTTGATAAAACTGCAATTGGAATTGATCTTGGAACAACATACTCTTGTTACCATATAACACATGATAAAAGCGCTTCTCGAGACAATATGGGATTATGTTCTGCAAATTGGGAACCACATATTTGCTTCAAGATTTACGTCTGATGTCCAAGCTTGATCACATTTGACTTCATCTGCGGCAGCCCAATGACTTTCTTCTCACGTGTCTGCACCATGATCTTCATATTCTTGGTTCAATACCAACTCATCTTTAGTAGTGTTTGTTTGAGAACCTGATTCAGATTTAAACAATGCACGCCTCATTTCATCTTTTTTAATATTTTCTTCGATTTCAACAAATCTTTTCAATAATCAGTAAGCAAATACACAACGCTTCTCCAATTCCAGATCAATAATGTAAGGAGAAGCGTTGAGATAACGGACATCCATCAAGCTCAAAAAGAAAACTTGTGTTTCCCATACTAACAAATGATTGCGGTTTGTATTTCCCATAGCCACCGTTCCCATAGTCAAAGACGGTTGCGGTTTGGAATTCCCAGTTGTACCGCGAGTGGGCATAAGATCCGTGGGCCCTATTCTCAGATTTGTGACTCCATGGAAGATGTGATTAAGGTAAGTGTGCCGTAAAGTTGCATATTTTAGAGAGACCTTTAAGTATGGATCCTACAGCTGCATTTGGAACAAGAAGTCCAACAATTCGTTCATTATCTGTTGTTGTCTCAACAATATGAATGCACGCAACGGATTTGACAACTGTGACAGCTTATTAATAGTAGAAATCACCTCCAATCCTCTCCTGGTCAAATCACACAATATAAAGTTTAAACTTATCGTGTGTTGTAGTTTGGAAAGATGACCGAACAGAGATCTAAATAACAAACTGTGGAGAACTTGTTTGCATTATACTTCAATATACGCTACTCTAAAATACGAAAAAAAAACTCTAAAATACGCAAAATACGCAAAACTATGCTAAAATACATGAAAATATGCTAAAATACGTTGCAATATGTTAAAATACGTCATATTACGATAAAATACGCTAAAATACGTCGCAATACGTCAAAATACGTAAAAATAATCTAAAAATAGGTTAAAATAAGCTAAAATACGTTAGAATACGCTCAAATAAGTCAAAATACTATAAAATACGCAACAATATGTTAGAATACGCTACAATACGCTAAAATACGTCAAAATACACGACTAATGATATTTCCACACGCATATACATATAACACGGCACTATACAATACAAGTGGATTTCAAACAAAACTGTACGTAATCATAGAATACGATAATCACACGCAACCGAACGTCACCAAAACGACGTATGTTGAAGGTACGCGCCCGAAAATGACAAAATATGCGAAAGTTCGGAAAAAAACTACACGTATACGCATCGAACCGAGGAAAACACGATAAAACTAAATTTCAAATTATGCCATCTACGATCGTATAGGCCTATGTTGTATCATATATCAGCTTAATACACATCGTATAGGCCTATACGATTCGTTACTTTGAATTTTCTCAAAAATACCCCTGAATTTATAAAAAAAACGGGGGTATTTCAGTAATTTTGTCGATTAATACACATCGTATAGGCCTATACGATGCGTATTAAACTATGAGTTTCTTAATTTAAGGTGTCAATTTAATTTGTTCAGTACTTCGTGTGTTGCAGTTTGGAAAGATGACCAAATAGAGATCTGAATAAGTTTCTGGAATTGAAGAACCGTTGTTACCAACACATGTTTCCTAGATGTTTAAAGAACAAGAAATGTCCTAAGTAATGCAATGATTCCTCTCACTTGAGTCGTCTCGGAAGTACTGAACAACCGAGATAACACCTCCGGTTTCATCACTTAAATCATCTCAGAATTACTAAACAACCGAGATAACAGCTCCGTTGAAACCACATATTCGTGTTGTCACACCCCGAAATATCAGAGGATTGGTGTGACTGGACTGGTATCTTCATTGCACAGCGGAAGCAGATAATGCTAAGACTTCTAGAAAGTGAGCGCCCAATAAGTACTTGAATCCACAAGGTTCTCCTATTCTAACCGTGCCGTAATTTAGATTGCAACCTGAGAAAGAAACATACGAAAAATCAACATAAAGTTGAGCGAGTTCATAGCTTGTTTGTAAAAGATTTGAAATAAATCTTTTTTAATAACCTGTTTTTGATATATTGTTGAGAAAACGAAGTAAAAGTTGATGTGTGTCGGTGTGAATATATTTTTATGTATATTTTAAGCCCTTTTTAACACTTTAGTCAAGTTTTAAATTTATAAAAACACGATATTCTACTAACACTAAACACACATATGGGCAACTGCACCCATCGTGAGCGTAGTATAGCGTTGGTAAGATACCGAGGTCGCCCAAGGACACAAGAGCTTTTAGTACTGGTTTATCCACAATGTCTAATCAAATCAAAAATTTAGAAAAAGTTTTAAACATGAAAATAAAAACTAAGAATGCTGAAAAATAAAAATAAAGTAAGAATGAAAACAGATAGACAAGATGAATCACTTGGATCTGACTCGCCTTTAGTGTAACCTATGATGATTTCCGCACTTTTTAAGAGATTATCTTAGTTATAGTCGTAGGCCCTTCTTTTGAAGGTGACATTACCCTCAACTCAGTAGTTTGAGTCAGCAAGGATACAATCCTAAAGGGTTGGATTATTGAAAGATAATTGTTTTAGTTATTAATGCGTAATGTGGTAGGCCCCTCTTTTGAAGGTGACGTTACCCTCGGCTAAGTGGTTTGAGTCAGCAGGGATACAATCCCAAGTAGCCGGGTTAATGTATTAATAGTAGTTTACATATGAGGGGATCAAGCCATTCGCACCCCCGCCATCCAATACCAGTGGGTATTAAAGGAGGTCCTAGTAAGCTTGACCCAGGTCTTTGCAGGATCTATACATTGAACAAGGCAAAAACCTTACCAAACCATTCCCTTAACCCCCGACCAGGTAGCCAACATATCTCTATATAGACCGTAGAGATATGAATGGTGTAAATCTTTTATTTTATATAGACAGTAAAATAATGCCAAGACACCACAGACAAATGATAAGGAAGTTTCACCTTCAACATAAGAAACTAGTTATTAAAGTCATTAATACAAAACCAAATAAAAAGTGCAAAAAGATTAAAAAAAAGTATTACACTAAATGCTTGTCTTCACCAAGCGATGTAAGAGACTTAGGCAAACATGGCCTTTGATTGTCAAGAACTCTTACTATCAATCTTGGATCCCGAGACTACTACACACACTCTACGATGGATGATGGATGATGGATGATGGTGGTGGATGTGGGTTGTGATGGTGGTGGAGTGTGGGTGAAGTGGGAGAGAGGTGGTTTGCCAAGTGATGCCTTTGAAGTGAACCAAGCACCCCTATTTATAGCCTGCACAGAAGCCCGGACACGGCCCCATGTCCATCCACTTTCTCTTTCTTCATTAATTGCAATTTTTATGCATTAGCTCCACACGCCCCTGTGTCCGTTGGGCACGTCCCCGTGTGCAGAAGCGTATCTGTACTATCAAGATTTGCTTGGATTCTGCGAATCTTAGCGTTGACCACAACCGTGTTGAGCTGCGAACGCCCCCGTGTTAGGAAATAGAAGCTTCAATGCTTTGTCCTTTCTGCAGACACCTGGCCACGCCCCCGTGTCCGCTGGGCACGGGGCCGTGGTCAGCCTTCTGTTAACTTGTTTTTGCTTGGGGAGATGCTGTCGAGGGGCCGAGCATGCCACGTTTATTCCTTTTCTTGTAATTATGTTAGAATTGGCTGCTTTTTTGCTTCTTTTGTTCATTTACGCTCATTTAATCCTAAAAATACAAAAGGAAGACAAAAGCACATTTTTTCCAACATTAGTACTAAAAAAGGGTTAGTTTTATGCCTCATTTGATGTAATTTACATGTTGCATTTTACGCACATCAAATACCCCCACACTTGAATCTTTGCTTGTCCTCAAGCAAAACTCTTTATAATGTGGCTTACACGCCCAAATGGAATGGGTAGAAGAGAAGTTTTTGGCTTTTCTTGAGTGTCGGGAATCTACGATCTTTATTAGGCTTTATGTTTATGTTATTTACAATCCTATTCATTATGATTTATTTAGAACATTTCATAAGAGAAATTACTTATTTGGGCATAACATGCCTTTTTAAAATTCCATTTATATACAAGTTCACATACCTCATGGGAGATCACTCAACACTCGGCCGAAGATGTATTTTTGGGAAACACTCGAGACCAGCATGGAACCTACTTCTACCATATGCTTGCCAAGCAATCAATCTTCCTCCTTTTTAACTATACACCTTTGTAAATATCAAGAGGACTTGGGGAAGGGTTAGGCTTGGGTTAAAGGTAGGTGATTTTGGGTTAGTGGTTAGTAGAAAGGGCTAAAAGCGTAAAAAGCGTCGGTCGTCGTAAAACTTTTTGTTTTTGTGACTTTTATTCAAACAAAGCATTTTCCAACAAAGTTTCTTTTGAGGAACTTGTTTGTTTATTGCTAGACTTCATTTTTTTAAGGAATGTCACATGAAGACCGATTTTTCTACTAAAATAAAGGGTTAAAAATAAAAAGGTTTTTGGTGGGTGAAGGGTGTTTGTTTTGTGGGTTTAGAGATAAAAAGGTTTAGGCTCAAAGGGGTTAACTAGGGGGATTTTGGGTAGGTGGTAAAAAAAATTGAAAAATAATGGTGTTGAAAAGAAAAAGGGTTAGTCCTAATGCCTGCATCATTTACTTACTTGGGTTTAAGTTGGTAAGGACCGAGAATGTATCGTCATGGCAAGTTCTAGAGTCGTAAGAAACCAAGCGGCTATTCACACAAGAAACGAAAAATGAGCATTTAATTTAAAGATGTGTATTTGTATGTTCAATAAAGGCTCAAAACTCACTTTTTGTGGGAATGGGTGTAACACCCCGTGTTTCGAAAGTCAAAGTCACAGTCAAGATTGAAGTCAAAGGAAGGAAAGATCGTTAATTGCGATCTGTCACCCCATGCTTAACTACTGATTTGACTTCTTTGACTTGTAATCGAATCTATTTGTTTAATTGCTTTAGTTGTATTATGTGGAGTATCTATTAATAATCGAGGTTTAATCGCTATTTAATCGCATGTTTAAATAAATTTATCACTTATCGCTATCGCAATCGCAACTCGAATTATGGGTTCTTGATATTGTTTTACTTGTGAGTGTTATTTATGTGTTACTTGTGCATGTTATGTTTATGTTGAGGTGTTAATCGCAATCACAAAATCTATCGCATCACAATCGAATCGCAAAAGCTAAACGCAAGTTATTTATAGTGATTGTATGTTGGATATAGTAGTTATGTTATTTGGGTAACTATTGGTTAATACTATCGCATCGCTCACTCGAATCGCAACATTCAACACGCGAATCGAAACGACAAAACTCATCGCGCCAAACACCAGGATTGAGTGGCCAACCGATCGAGTGGCTTGATAAGACTTTGAGCATCTTTGTAAATGGTTGGCCAATAAAATCCTGAATCAAATACCTTTCGTACGGTACTAGCGGCACCATGATGTCTTCCGTGTGGACCTTCATGATAATGGCGGAGAATTCTTCTTGCTTCACTTCCATGTACGCATCGACGGATGAGTTGATCGGCACACATTTTGAAAAGATAAGGATCTTCCCTAAAATAATGCTTTATATCAGCAAAGAATTTTTTTCTTTGATGATGTGGCCATCCTTTTGCGACTATACCGCTGGCTAAGTAGTTAGCATAGTCGGCGTACCATGGCTCTTCTCGGTATTCCACCATTTCCAGGGACTTCGTTGGGAACTTTTCATTGATTAGCTCGTCCCTAGTTGCCTCCAAAGCTGGGTCTTCCAAGCGGGAAAGATAATTTGATGCGGTGTTTTCTGCTCCTCTTTTGTCTTTTATTTCAATGTCGAATTCTTGGAGGAGTAGAATCCACCGAATCAAACGTGGTTTACCATCCTGTTTCTTAAAGAGATATCGAATTGCTGCATGGTCTGTATAAACTATCGTTTTAGAAAGGACAAGATAAGAACGAAATTTATCAAATGCAAATACCACGGCTAGTAATTCTTTTTTTGTTGTTGTGTAATTTTTTTGTGCATCATTAAGTGTTTCACTAGCGTAATAAATTGGGTGAAAATGCTTATCTTTTCGTTGTCCCAAGATAGCTCCAACTGCAAAGTCAGTTGCATCACACATGATTTCGAAGGGTAATTTCCAATCAGGTGCTATCATGATAGGTGCATTGACTAGCATTTCTTTTAGTGTTAGAAATGCTTGGTTGCAATCCTTGTCAAAGATGAAAGGGGCATCTTTTTCAAGTAATTTTGTTAGAGGTCTTGAAATTTTGGAAAAGTCTTTGATAAATCGCCAATAAAATCCGGCATGCCCTAGGAAACTTCTGATAGCTCTAACGGAGGATGGGGGTGGTAATCGAGAAATAGTGTCTATTTTTGCTCGATCAACCTCTATTCCTTTACTTGAGATTTTGTGACCGAGTACTATTCCCTCCGTTACCATGAAATGGCATTTTCCCAATTAAGGGCGAGGTTAGTTTCCTCACATCAGGATAACATTCGTTCAAGGTTATCGAGGCATTGGTTGTATGAATCTCCAAAGATTGAAAAGTCGTCCATGAAGACTTCCAGTGTCTTTTCTATCATGTCATGGAAGATGGCCACCATGCAACGTTGAGTGGTTGCGGGGGCATTACGTAGACCAAAAAGCATGCGTCAATAAGCAAAAGTTCCGTAGGGACATGTAAATGTTGTCTTTTCTTGGCCTTTGGGTGTTATCGGTATTTGAAGGTAACCTGAAAAACAATCTAAGAAACAATAAAATTTGTGACCGGATAATCTTTCTAACATTTGATCAATAAAAGGTAAAGGAAAGTGATCTTTCCTTGTTGCCTCATTTAATCGACGATAATCTATACATACCCTCCATCCTGTGACGGTTCTTGTTGGTATTAATTCATTTTTCTCGTTAGTTATTATCGGCATACCTCCTTTCTTTGGAACTACTTGAACGGGACTTACCCAAGGACTATCAGAGATTGGGTAAATGAGTCCAGCGTCAAGTAATTTGATGACTTCGTTTTTAACCACTTCTTGGACATTTGGATTTACTCTACGTTGTGGTTGTATTACCGATTTGTAGTCATCATTCATTAAATTTTGTGCGTGCACATGGAAGGACTTATTCCTTTAATATCTACAAGCTTCCAAGCGATCGCGTTTTTGTGTTTTTTCAAAAGCGTAATGAATTTTTCTTTTTCTAAACTAATTAATTTTGACGAAATAATTACAGGTGATTTACCATCTTTTTCGAGAAAAACATATTACAAACCTTTTGAAAGTTCTTTGAGCTCAAGAAGTGGGTCTTTAGAAGACTCCTTATTTTGTTGCTTGTTTCGGTCAAGAACCACAAAGGTTTGTTCTATGGCGACCTCTTCTTCAACAAAGTGGTCAATTTCTTCTCTTGTATCGGGTGGTTCAGCTTCATCTTCAATTAGGGGGTCATCATTGCCGAATGGATATTTAATTTAATGCTCAAGATCGACACTCTTTTTGAATGCCCCTAATTGAATGGGTAGATTGTTATACTTCCGATTTTTCAAAGCTTCGTGGGTCTTAACAAAATGTCCTCCCAACACTAGTGGAGTGTCATCAAGGATGACGAAGTCGGTTGGGATTATCAATTGATTGGACTGGAGCAACACATCCTCAACTATCCCTATTGATTTTATTGTTTTCCGATTGGTTAGAAAAATGGGTATTTGAAGTGGAGAAAAATCACCAATACTTAATTTTTCAAAAATGTAATTTGGCAATATATTAACACAAAGATCTTTATCAATTGTAATATTACTAATAAAGGAATTTTCAAAAAAAAAACATGGAACCGGTGTAATGTTAATTTCAAATGGATCTTCTTTTATTAGCGTAGTTTGATCATTTGTTAACTTAATGCTTTCCGTTCCGTCAATTTTAGTGTTAGTGTTTAACTCTTTTAAAAACTTTGCATTAGTGGGTACTAAACAATGATTTTCGAAAGAAGGTGACAAGAGATTAATTTCTTTAAAATTAGATTCTTCTTGGATTTTAACGATGTCGGACTCACCTTTTTCGTTGTTTAAGTCATGTGTCGGCTTTTCACTTACTTGTTCTTCCATTTTTACTTTTTCAACTATCTCTTCTTTATTACGAGTTAATTATTCCCTTGCACAGGATTCCTCTTCCCTTGCGCGGGCTTCTTTTATATAGCGCTCGATAGTTTTAAGGTGTTCTATTATCTTTTCGGCTAAAGGTGAAATAGTTGGTGGTTCGTCAAATTGAGTTGAATAAGTATCCTCAAAGCTTGAAGTTGGAAGTTCGATCCTTGGTTCCTCATAATACTCATATAAGGTAGATGGTTCACACCATTGTTCCTCATTGTAAGTATATGATGAATAAGGGTCGTAACTTTGTTCTTCATAATACTCATATGAGGTGGGTTATTCACGCCATGGTTCCTCATAGTAAGCATATGAAGGTGAAGGCTCATATCTTGGTTCCTCAAAGTATGAGTATGAAGGCTCATACCTTGGTTCATCAAAATATGAGTATGATGGAGAAGGTTCATACCTTGGGTCTTCATAGGGTGTGTATGAAGTGGACGGCTCATACCTGGGCTCCTCATAGTAGGTGTATGAAGCGGATGGTTCAAAGTGGTCACAATATTATACCGAATGAGGGTTACCACAAATGGTGCAATAGTCTTCCCTATAATCATCCTCCTCATAGTGGTAGTTGTAATCTCCCGAGTGTTGATCCATAGGAATCACTCAGCAGACAACAACAGAGTCTCGTGACCAAAAAACAAAAATAAAAACGGAAACAGAGGCTGGACACGGCCCCGTGTTCAGTGAGCACGACCCGTGTTCGGGTTCTGTATCTGGGCATTTTAATAAAAGTGACTGGTTTTGTGCAGCACGGAGGCGTGTTTAGTGAGCACGACCCCGTGTTCAGACTCTGTATCTGGGAGTTTTGAAAAAAATATGTAGCACGGCCCCGTGTTCAGTGAACACGGCCCCGTTTTCAATCTACTGTAAATGCAAAAACTAACTAAAATGCAGAAAATCTGCGCGCGTTTTAAAAAGGTTTTGAAAAGCTTATTAGGCCGTCGATTTTAAGCTTTCTTAAAATCCTTGTGTCCCCGGCAACGGCACCAAAAACTTGATGTGTGTCGGTGTGAATATATTTTTATGTATATTTTAAGCCCTTTTTAACACTTTAGTCAAGTTTTAAATTTATGAAAACACAATATTCTACTAACACTAAACAAACATATGGGCAAGTGCACCCATCGTGAGCGTAGTATAGCGTTGGTAAGATACCGAGGTCGTCCAAGGACACAAGAGCTTTTAGTACCGGTTTATCCTCAACGTCTAATCAAATCAAAAATTTAGAAAAAGTTTTAAACATGAAAATAAAAACTAAGAATGCTGAAAAATAAAAATAAAATAAAAATGAAAACAGATAGACAAGATGAATCACTTGGATCCGACTCGCCTTTAGAGTAACCTTTGATGATTTCCGCACTTTTGCACTTTTTAAGAGATTATCTTAGTTATAGTAGTAGGCCCCTCTTTTGAAGGTGATGTTACCCTCAACCCAGTAGTATGAGTCAGTAAGGATACAATCCTAAATGGTTGGATTATTGAAAGATAATTAATTAAGTTATTAATGCGTAATGTGGTAGGCGCCTTTTTTGAAGGTGACGTTACCCTCGGCTAAGTGGTTTGAGTCAGCAGAGATACCATCCCAAGTAGCCGGGTTAATGTATTAATAGTAGTTTACATATGAGGGGATCAAGCCATTCGTACCCCCGCCATCCAATACCAGCGGGTATTGAAGGAGGTCCTAGTAAGCTTGACCCAGGTCCTTGCAGGATCTATACACTGAACAACGCAAGAACCTTACTAAACCATTCCATTAACCCCCGACCAGGTTGCCAACATATCTCTATATAGACCGCAGAGATATGAATGGGGTAAATCTTTTATTTTATATAGACAGTAAAATAATGCCAAGACACCACGGACAAATGATAAGGAAGTTTCACCTTCAACATAAGAAACTAGTTATTAAAGTCATTAATACAAAACAAAATAAAAAGTGTGAAAAGATTAAAAAACAAAAGTATTACACTAAATGCTTGTCTTCACCAAGTGATGTAAGAGACTTAGGCAAACATGGCCTTTGATTGTCAAGAACTCTTACTATCAATCTTGGATCCCAAGACTACTACACACACTCTATGATGGATGATGGATGATGGTGGTGGATGTGGGTTGTGATGGGGGTGGAGTGTAGGTGAAGTGGGAGAGAGGTGGTTTGCCAAGGGATGCCTTTGAAGTGAACCAAGCACCCCTATTTATAGCCTGCACAGAAGCCCGGACACGGCCCCGTGTCCATCCACTTTCACTTTCTTCATTAATTGCAATTTTTCTGCATTAGCTCCACACGCCCTCGTGTCCGCTGGGCACGGCCCTGTGTGCAGAAGCGTATCTGTACTATCAAGATTTGCTTGGATTCTGCGAATCTTAGCGTTGACCATGGCCGTGTTGAGCTGGGCACGCCCCCGTGTTGGGAAATAGAAGCTTCTTTGCTTTGTCCTTTCTGCAGACACCTGGCCACGTCCCCGTGTCTGCTGGGCACGGGGATGTGGTCAGCCTTCTGTTCACTTGTTTTTGCTTGGGGAGATGCTGTCGTGGGGTCGGCCATGCCACGTTTATTCCTTTTCTTGTAATTATGTTAGAATTCGCTGCATTTTTGCTTCTTTTGTTCATTTACGCTCATTTAATCCGGACAATACAAAAGGAAGACAAAAGCACACTTTTTCCAACATTAGTACTAAAAAGGGTTAGTTTTATGCCTCATTTGATGTAGTTTATTTGTTGCATTTTACGCACATCAAAGTCATTTTCTTGTCATGCTATATGGAAACTTTGTATTGCGTGTAACTTCAAATTTGTAACGCAATATGTTTGTAAAACCTTGTATATTGTAAACTCTTGTGTTTGTAAAATTTGTGTAACCGTCAATGTTCACACCTAACATTGACAACATGCATGCATAATCCTACGCATTGTATTTGTATAGAAACATGGTATGTAAGTGTAAAAACGTATTTGTATATTGTGTTATGTGAATGTAAGGAATACGAGATCGCTAATGTTTAGCTACGACATGAACATATGTCACGACATAGGCCCAAGGCTCACAAGCCCAATCCACGTGTTTAAGTGGCCCAAATTTTCAACGAGACCCGTTATCAAAACCCGAGCATTATCTAAGAACGTAAAAATAAGATTTTTGGGTTAAATATATGTAAAATAGTCTCGGTAGACGTTTGCGCGTTCATTCATCGTTTACGGTAAAAGTCACGTAAAATGCGGTGTTGTTCGTTTTAAATCCGTTTTTCGATCCGGTTTCGACTACGGATATAAAATTTAATCACGAAGCAAAATATAGCGTAAGATTTAAGTTTTGAAGGTAAGACGCGTCTCCGATGCTTCCGTTTTGTTGCCGGTGTGTTTCCTGCAGTCACGTTTCTCGTTCACGTTTGCGTTTGTGACGTACGGAAGCATGATAAATTCGCAAAACTAAATTTATAAGTATAAAATACAAGTAATAAATTCGTGATTGTCGGCGTTGTCAGTATTTTGTACGGTGTCAGTTCATTACCATTTAACGTTTCGCAGATTTTCCGCAAATCGCCATATACGTACTGTAAGGTCGATTAGACGTTCCTAGGCATTCCAAAGGCCTAATTAAGTTATGTGTGTCTTAAACAATATTTATTATCGCTTTAATCACCTATTAATCATGTAATTAAAGGCGTAAACTATCAGTTGTCAAGCAAGTATCTTTATTGCACAGCGGAAGCAGTTAATGCTAAGACTTCAAGAAAGTGAACCCCCACTAAGTACTCGAATCCACAAGGTTCTCCTATTCCAACCGTGCCATAATTTAGAATGCAACCTGAGAAAGAAACATGCGAAAAATCAACATAAATTTGAGCGAGTTCATAGCTTGTTTGTAAAAGATTTGAAATAAATCTATTTGAATAACCGGTTTTTGATATATTGTTGAGAAAACGAAGTAAAAATAATTTTCTTGTCATGCTATATGGAAACTTTGTATTTTGTGTAACTTCGAATTTGTAACGCAATATGTTTGTAAAACCTTGTATAATTGTAAACTCTTGTGTTTGTAAAATTTGTTTAACCGTCAATGTTCACACCTGACATTAACAACAAGCATGCATAATCCTATGCATTGTATTTGTATAGAAACATGGTATGTAAGTGTAAAAACGTATTTGTATACTGTGTTCTATGAATGTAAGGAATACGAGATCACTAATGTTTAGCTACGACATTAACATATGTCACGACATAGGAAGCCACCAAACCTAGGCGTTTTTGTCGAGATCGACTGAGTCACAAAAGCACTCATTGGTAGAAGTGGGCCAAGAGTGAGGTTGCCTAAAACCAATTAGATCTAACCTTTTCGATCCCCGGTCTAAATGTATACGTTGATTAATGGTGATTATGGTACCCTATTCGTCACATGATCTATGTGTCATTCCTTAGTTTTGTGTGCTCTACATACCATTGTACATGTATTTTCCCCAAGTTTAGAAAACAAGAGAAGTTTAAAAATGGGGACATGAACTCACTTTTTTGTCCCGTTGTTCGTATGCACGTTTCAAAAATACGTCTGGATCAAAAAACCGGTCTCTTTAGTATAAACCTTTCGTAAACCATTTGAGCTTATTGAAATTCACAATTCATTTATGTGAGTTAAAACTTGTTTGTAGCATGGTTTAGAAATATGTTGTTTATGTTTATCAAAAACCTTGTATGCTTTGCAAAATGTGCATGTCTTTCCACCCCAAAAACATTTAGAAAAATGTAAAGCCGTAAAAGGTGGGGTTATGAGCTCACCTGAATTTCCATGTGCAAAGCTAGCTAAATACGACTCTGTGATGTCGTTTCCAAGACTTGACTCGCTAGCGTGGATTCCACAATATTCCTAACACTGAATATTTTATGAGTTTCCAAATAAATGCCATAACTAATCTACGTGTCACAGAGCTCTACCGAATTGTTATCCAAACGATTCGACGGTAATTTGTTAACTTAATGGAAACGATTAAGTTATGCTTGTTAAGTCTCGTCTAATGTCGGTAATATTTACTAGGTTTTGGAAGTACTCAGCTTCCAAAAGATTTAAAACATATAAATACTTATATAAAAATATATAAATATATTGATAAAAGCGCATTAGTCGTCTCGAGATGCCGTACGTGTATGTATCGAGTATTCGTATGAAAATAATATACAACAAACTCGTATTATCTGTTGTGTCTCGTATGATAAGTATCAAAATATGTGTACATGTCGTTTAGGAGTTTGAAATAAATTTTAAAAACTTATATTTATTTAATATAGTTTTCGTGTTGAGGTCGTTTAAAATAAAAATGATAGTTATACTTATTTTATAAAAGAATACGAGTTGTTTGGCGTTTGAAATAAATATATAAAATATATTAATTTTTATAAAAGAATTCGTGTTGTACGGTACTTGAAATAAATATATAAACTATATTTATTTTTATAAAAGAATAAGAGTCGTTTGATGTTACAAATTAGTGGACTTGGGCCCAAGGCCCACAAGCCCAATCCCCGTGTTTAAGTGGCCCAAATTTTCAAGTAGACTCGTTATCAAAACCCGAGCATTATCTAAGACCGTAAAATAAGATTTTTGGGTTAAATATACGTAAAATAGTGTCGGTAGCCGTTTGCGCGTTCATTCGTCGTTTACGGTAAAAGTCGAGTAAAATGCGGTGTTGGTCGTTTTAAATCCGTTTTTCGAACCGGTTCCGACTATGGATATAAAATTTTATTACGAAGCAAGATATAGCATAAGATTTAAGTTTTGAAGGTAACACGCGTCTCCGATGCTTCCGTTTTGTTGCCGGTGTGTTTCCTGCAGTCACGTTTCTCGTTCACGTTTGCATTTGTGACGTACGGAAGCACGATAAATTCGTAAAACTAAATTTATAAGTATAAAATATGCGTAATAAATTCGTGATTGTCGGCGTTATCAGTATTTTGTACGTTGTCAGTTCGTTACCATTTAACGTTTCGCAGATTTTTCGCAAATCGCCATACATGTATTGTAAGGTCGATTAGACGTTCCTAGGCATTCCAAAGGCCTAATTAAGTTATGTACGTCTTAAACAATATTTATTATCGCTTTAATCACCTGTTAATCACGTAATTAAAGGCTTAAACTACCGGTTGTCACACGTGTGTTTCACATTATGCGTTTCAAATCAAGGGTCCCATCTTGACAACCACTTGTTTTCAAAGGGGATGTAATTTAATGATTCCTCTCAATTGAATAGACAGACACTTGCTTCATAGGATTCACCTGAATCGTCTCGGAAGTACTGAACAACCAAGATAACAACTTTGGTTTCATCAGCTGCATCGTTTACCGTGGAATGTATCCTTATTTCTGTAAATCACACAAACAAGCATGCCTTGAAAGAGTCTAGAACACTCGTAATCCTCAATCGACTTTGAAACTGAATGAAATATATGAAGAAACTGTTCGATTTCATGGTGAGTGGAGAAATTAGTGACGGAGAACCTTCAAAAGTTAGAGAATATACAGACATGCATCAGGCAAGAAGCATATAAAGAACCTTCAAAAGTTAGAGAATATACAGACTTCAAAAGTTAAATATATTTTATTAGCTATTATACCTCGTTTAATAGCATCATAAGAAGGATGAGATATCGACAGTTAGCTCGAAGAAGTTTCTCTCGATCATTCAACAATCTCTCGATCATTCAACACGTGTGATCCAGAGGTCGACTCGGGTGGGCATAAGATCCGTGGGCCCTATTGTCGGATCCGTGACTCCTCGGAAAATGTGATTAAGATAAGCGTGCCGTAAAGTTGCACCTGATTTTTATTACCTTTCCCAGTGACATAAAATCCCGAAAAAGTTTAACAGAGATCACCGGAAGCAAATCCTGTTGAACAACAATGTCCTGTTAATTGTTTCAGATGACATGCTTGGTAACAAAGAGGAACAATTTCTTCATTTGTTCTTCAATCTTTGTTAGTTGTTAATGTTTTATTTTTTTCTACTTTTAGAAAGGTTTGACCACCTCACGACTGTAATAAAACGGAACATAATCCCAGATTGTCTAGAGAAGTGCTTTTATCATGTGTCATATGTTGGATGTGTTGGGTTTTTCACAGGTTTATCAGAGTGATTTCATCCATATGAAATAAAAACGCAGCGAAAATTATTATTTAAAACATGTTACTTACAAGATATAAACTCATTTTATATGTAAAACCTAATCTCGGATCCATATACGAACATGCATGCTATCAAAATAAAACACAACCAGAGAGTGTTTAGAATACTACCTTTCAAGGAGTATAGGATATGAAGAAGATGATGCTTCTTGAACGGTTGCCTTCAAGTGTAGAAGACCTCAAGCTTGTATACCCCAAACCTTCCAACAAACACCTTTGTTTTAGCTAGGATTTGAACACTTGTGAACTCACTAAAATTCCATCATGATCAACCACCATGGCCGAAAATTAGGAGCCATTTTCTAGAGTTCCTGCGCTTGAAATGTAAACTTGAAAAACCCTCTAGTATGGCATACTATGGCCGAAAATTTGAGAGTGTTTTCTCAAGTCTTACAAGTTCTTCTTACATTGATTTTTGTCATACAAAAATCTTATAAACATGAGAGAGATGATAGCCACCCACATGCCCAATCAAAGAGCTTCTAACACATGTAAATGCATGTATTCCTATTGGACCAAAATTGCTTGGGAAGACCACCCAATCATATTCCATCTAACTTGTAAGATATGCATGTAATGTGATTGGACCATACTTGGTCTTGAGAAGAGAAGGGGAGGAGGTGGCCCACCTTTTAATTTTATAAAAAAATTCAAATTTCTTTTATAAAATAATTTAAGTCTTGATTAATTTTATAACTTTTATAAAATTATAACATCATATGTTATAAGACTTATACAACTTTTATTATGTTATTTAACCCATTAAATAACAAAATAAAATATTCTCTCAAAATAAATTATCCATATAATTTATTAGTTTGTCAAGTGCAATTATTTAGAAAACCAATTTCTAAATATTCTAATGTTAATATTTATTTGTTTGATCATATCATAAATAAATATTGTAAGTGTTTGTCTAGCTTGTATTTGGGTATGACTCGACTTGGATCATAACGTACTAGCCACATCAATTTAATATGTGTCTTAGGCATACATAGTCCAACAATCTCCCACTTGCACAAGATACATAGAAGATTGATGCAAGCAGTAAATGACGCCTAACTACGGTTTACTACCCCCAATACGTATGACTATATTTGCCATTCAATAACATCATCCCTTTCAAGTCCCTTACTTGAACATGATTTAGGTGAATCTATCATTTATCCTTTCGTTACAGATGTCATGTCAAATCTAGAGACACAGAGTGATCACTCTCTGTTGATTTAACTTTAGTAGGCCTTAGACATCTTACTTTCAACGAATAAGAGGAACAAATCCCGTCTTGACTACATACGTCTCTCACAATCACCTTGTACCACACCTGAGCTTAGCCTTATGTACTGTCATATTACTGATAACGAAGAAATAAGTCAAGGTACAATATTTGGTGAATATCAAGACCCAATATGTATCTCAGGTCTGAGGATACGATGATATTCTCCTTTACTCAAATTTACTTATGATCAATCACAAATGATTCCATGCAGTAATATTCGAGAGCGAGTCAGTCCAATATTTGTATCCCATAAATATCTATGAACTTTGGCAGCAACACCTTGCTCTATATTCATACCTAATGAATATCCACCAATCCAAGTTCACAATAGTCTTAAATTCATATTTGTTCCCACAAGTATGATCGACTACGGACATTTAGAATAAATAACTTATTCACGGATTTAAACATGCTAAAATGGAACATAACTCAACATACCATAAAGAGTTATATTAACAATTGTTCCAATATCCAAATACAAAATAGATCAAATCCAATCACTAGAATATCAAAGTCCTAAGGTACAAGTATGACCCTTTCATGCTTTGCCCATTCAAGGAGCTTCGTGAGTGGATCCGCAATATTTTGATCAGTGTGAACTTTGCGAATACATATCTTTCTCTTTTCAACTTTATCCCGTATGTAGTTGAAACTCCGCTTAATGTGTTTAGTCTTTTGATGTACACGAGGTTCCTTGATTTGATCAATCACACCATCGTTATCACAAAGATCTCTTGGGGCCTTAATGGCAGGGACTACCCCTAGATCGGCAATAATTCAAGTGGCAGATCCATATGAATTATCTCAATCAATGAAGCGGCGATGTATTCTGATTATGTAGTGGACAATGCTACCCTGATTGTGATCGAGAACCATCTCGATTAGTTTGGAAACTCGTATCCATGTAACCCTTTACAACGAATTCCGAAACTCGCATCCCTGTAACCTTTTACAACGAGTTCTTTTTCACCAGATCTATATATTAGAAATATATCCTTAGTCCTTCTAAGGTATTTCAATATATTTATAACAGTCACTCAATGACCGTTTCTCGCTGGTATCTTCTCGTTATGCTTAAAGCGCATAACTTGTCCGGTCTAGTGCATATCATTACGTACATAATGAATCCTATAGCTGACGCATATGGGATTTCTTTCATTCTTTCCTGCTCATTCTTTGAGCTTGGACATTGAGACGCACTCAATATTGTCCCCTCTTGAATAGGTACCAATCCTTTCATAGAGTTCTGTATCTTGAACCTTTTCAAGACTTTGTCAATGTATGCACTTTGATTTAAACCTATCAAGTGCCTTGATCTATCCTTATAGATCTTTATTCCAAAATATATGCGACTTCACCAAGATCCTTAATGGAAGAACAACTTCCAAGCCAGGCTTTTACACCCTTCCATGGTTGGAATGTTATTTCCAAATAGTAGAATGTCATCAACATATAATACTAATAAAGTGATGATGCTCCCACTAGCCTTCCTATACACACAAGCTTCATCGACGTTCTTGATGAATCCATATTCCCTAATCTCTTCATCAAAACGGTGATTCCAACTTCTAGATGCTTGTTTCAATCCATAGATTGATTTATTTAACTTGATACTTTGTTAGGATGTTTTGGATCCACAAAACCTTCAGGCTGAACCATATAGACATCTTCCTCAATATATCCATATAGGAAAGCCGTTTTGACATCCATTTGCCAAATCTCATAATTATATTATGCAGGTATGGCAAATAATATCCTTATTGACTTTACCATCGCCGCAGGCGAGAAGGTCTCATCATAATCAACCCTTTGAGTTTGAGTGAAACCTTTTGCTACAAGTCTCACTTTACAAGTATCCAAGTTACCATGCATATCGGTTTTCTTCCTGAAAACCCACTTACTTCCAACCACTTTGGAATTAAGAGGTGCTACAACCAATTTCCATACTTGGTTGTCATACATGGATTGCATCTCTACGTTCATGGCTTCAAGCCATTTGTCAGAATCGAATTTTGACATTACATCATGGTATATGGTTGATTTACCTGAATCTGCCACATAGCATCTATGCATGAAAAATCCATATCTTTCAGATGGACTACTAATTCTACCAGATCTATGAACGTTTTGTGTGTATAGGTCAACCATTTGATCGTTTTCAACAACCTCTTGTTGAGTGCTAGTATCAACCAAACGTGTAACGGCTTGTGGTTCTCGATCCTCATCAAGTTCCACTGTTCTACTAATTTCTTCCATAAGGAACTTATCTTCCAAGAACTCAGCCTTTCGAGCAACAAATACCTTTTGCTCTATTGGATCGTAGAAATAATATCCTATACCATCTTTAGGATATCCTACAAAGATACACTTAGTGGATCGTACTTTTATTTGGGGTGTATTGCTTCACAGAAGCTTCACAACCCATACCTTTAAATAGGATAATGATGGAACCCTTCCATACCATATTTCAAAAGGTGTCTTATCCACTTTCTTGGTTGAACCATACGGGCCACGGAGAGCAAAGCGTAACCCCAAAGTGATAGAGATAATGCGCTCCTAGCCATCATAGATCGAACCATATCTAATAGAGTTCGACTCCTCCTCTATCGAAATGAAGAACTTTAAAAGAGTTGATTTTGTACTTCACTTTTTGAAGATTCTGAAAGTTTCAAAACTTCTTCTTTGTGTCAAGTACACATAATCACAACTACTATAGTTGTTGGTAAACTTAATGAAGTATCTTTCACCATACCTAGTTATTGGCTTAACAGGATCACATACATTCGAATGTATGATACCTAATAATCTTTTGCCCTTTCCCACTGAAGGGTTTCTTAGTCATATTACTTCGTAAACAAGATTCACATATATCAAATGAACCAATTTCATTTGTTTCCAAAAGACCATTCTTTTGAAGTGTTTGTATGCGATTCTGTTTATATGACCAAGGCGTTAATGCCAAAGATAGGTATTGCTCAAATCCATTTTGAGTTTTTTTTGGTGATTGCTTGGTACATTAAACTATCAAATGATGTATTATTATGAACCGATTCATAAATACCATTTGAAGGCATAGGTTTAAAGTAAAACATGTCATTCATCGATATAAATGTCAATGTTTGCAAACTTTAAGTCAAAACCATATTGTCCTATAAGGGAAACTTGAATAATGTTCCTAGTCAAACTAGGAGCACATAATATATATTTTTAAAACAATTTCCAAACCATTTGGAAGTTTCAAAACATAGTCTCCTTTCTTGTAATGCTTATTTCTTTTGAACTCTTGCAATGGATTGCAAATATGAGTTTCACATCCGGTATCTAGTAGCCATGTGTTAGAAGAAATAACATTAAGGTCAATATGTTTCATAAAGATTGTACCTGAGGTTCGCCTAGCATCCCTCTTGTTTTTCAACTCTTTGAGATAGGTTGGACAATTCCTATTTAAATGCCCTATCTCACCACACTCAAAGCATGGAACGTTCATGGCAACCTTTGCCTTCTTCTCTTTTGGTTTCGGTGGTTTCGCTTTAGTCTTTCTAATCATTTCTCTTTGAATTACCCGTTTCCATTTTCAACATTTGCTTTGGTGTCCGGGTGATGCCCTTTCTAGTTGCCACCCTCATTGATCGTTAGAATGGATAAAACCCTTTTATCCATATTGAGCCTTTCGAGGTGATCAATGTGGCTTTTCATCTTAAAGACATAATATGAGTCCGATTGGGTTTCCTCCATTCGACATGCATGAAGCGCTCGAACCGTTTCGAAGCGTTCTACCCTTAGGAACATTTCCTACAATTGGGTAATCATGTCGTATGCTCATGATGTTCAAAACCTTTTGAATCTCGGGAATCATAATTCCTAACATGAGGCAAGAGGCTGCGTAGTATCCTCGATATACTTAATCTAATCGTCATAGGCATCCTTATCTTCCATAAGAGGTTCATTGGGATTAGAATCGTTTTCAATGATAGGTTACGGACGGTTTGGGTAATATTGTTAGCGGCCATCTACAGAATTTTACAAGGTTCAATTTTAGTATTTTCGATATTATTATATTTTAATTATTAATACCCTTTTATGTCTTATAGACAATTAATAATTAAAATATAGAATCCAACGTTACATTTAAATATCGGTTAGGTGACCTTTATCCCTTTATTTAAATTAACAAAGTAGTAAACGTTTGACAATTGCAACCCTTTGCAACTTCTAGCCATATGGGATCGGTTAAACATCTTTATGTTTAGTTGGCATGTTTAATCCCATCAACACATTTTGTTCGCCATGCTTCGGTGACCCTAAGTTCATGGTTTCCAAATCAAGTCGTCCAACTTACACACACGTGTGAGTTTATACACATAAGTGGTTAGGTGACCTTTATCCCACAAACATGGTAAACCCACCTCGAATATACAAGTTCCCTCAAATGTGGTTAGGTGACCTTTATCCCACAAAAGAGTTCCCAAGTGACTCGAGTGTTGTATAAAAGGATGGTGTTTGACTTGTTTTATAAATGGGATTTTGAGTTTTCAAAATTCTAGTTTAAAAAACTTTATGTACCATACATTTGCATGCATTCAAATCCTTGGTACTTTAGTGAAAATCAATTTTCAAGGTTCTTTTTAATAAAACCCATTTTATTATAAAATCATTAATTTTTAATAACCTTTTATTAACCATTTTAATGATTTTGTTAAGAACCAATTTTAAGCTTGTTGTTGATTATTAGTTTGTTAAGCATGCATATCCAAATATCATCCAAACAATAAAATAAGCAACCACACAAGCATAACTCATATATTAATAGGTGCATAACAATAGCCAACTATTTTGACAACACTTGTTAGCCAAAACAAGTGTGCCAAAAGGTCCTTCCTAAGGGGTGAATATTGACACAAGAAATGTGTCGTTGAACTCCCACTTGATCCCGCATCCAAATGCTTCAAGTCTTCTTCTTGTGTTGTGATTTCTTCACTTTCTTTGGGCTTTCAAAATGTACTTTAATTCAGCTCCCAAACTCCTTTGGGCTCCGAAAATGTGTTTTGGTTATTGGGCTAAAATCCCTTTAAGAACTATGAAGTCCTTTAGGCCCGAAATTGGCCAAAACCAAAACCGCATTTTTTTGTGCATCTTCTTTTACAAAAAAATATCCTAATACATTTTTTTCTAGTAAAATAAAATGCACCTAATCTATTTATTTTACATACCAAATGAAAATAAATAAATTACATATTTTTACACATGGAAGAACAAAAATAAAAATTATTACAACCTTTGAAATAATTAAATACAAATCACCACCACAAATATTCAACATATTCACATAAGGTTATGACTAGGTTATGAACACCAAAAATATATATATATCCAAATATATAAAATTCAAGAAGCAAAATGGTTCCCTTTTACAACCTACAATTTTTTTCGGTCAAGAGTGAAAAACCAAAAAATGTGGGTTTTTGTCCAAACAAAATAATCATCCAAATGAAATAATTTTTCAAGATTCATTTATGCATGTAAGAATATAATCTTGAAAAACAAAGGGATAACCATGATGAAAAATTTCGGCCATAGGGTTTAACCCGAAACCCGAAAATTTCATATCCTATGAAGCATGCACTCATATAAGCGGCTCTGATACCATTATTGGGTTTTTCACAGGTTTATCAGAGTGATTTCATCCATATGAAATAAAAACGCAGCGGAAATTATTATTTAAAACATGTTACTTACAAGATATAAACCCATTTTATATGTAAAACCCAATCCCGGATCCATATACGAACATGCATGCTATCAAAATAAAACACAACCATAGAGTGTTTAGAATACTACATTTCAATGAGTATAGGATATGAAGAAGATGATGCTTCTTGAACGGTTGCCTTCAAGTGTAGAAGACCTCAAGCTTGTATACCCCAAGCCTTCCAACAAACACCTTAGTTTTAGCTAGGATTTGAACACTTGTGAACTCACTAAAATTCCATCATGATCAACCACCATGGCCGAAAATTAGGAGCCATTTTCTAGAGTTCTTGCACTTGAAATGTAAACTTGAAAAACCCTCTAGTATGACATACTATGGCCGAAAATTTGAGAGTGTTTTCTCAAGTCTTACAGGTTCTTCTTACATTGATTTTTGTCATACAAAAATCTTATAAACATGAGAGAGATGATAGCCACCCACATGCCCAATCAAAGAGCTTCTAACACATGCAAATGCATGTATTCCTATTGGACCAAAATTACTTGCGAAGACCACCCAATCATATTCCATCTAACTTGTAAGATATGCATGTAATGTGATTGGACCATACTTGGTCTTGGGAAGAGAAGGGGGGGCGGCCCACCTTTTAATTTTATAAAAAAATTCAAATTTCTTTTATAAAATAATTTAAGTCTTGATTAATTTTATAACTTTTATAAAATTATAACATCATATGTTATAAGACTTATACAACTTTTATTATGTTATTTAACCCATTAAATAACAAAATAAAATATTCTCTCAAAATAAATTATCCATATAATTTATTAGTTTGTCAAGTGCAATTATTTAGAAAACCAATTTCTAAATATTCTAAGTGTTAATATTTATTTGTTTGATCATATCATAAATAAATATTGTAAGTGTTTGTCTAGCTTGTATTTGGGTATGACTCGACTTGGATCATAACGTACTAGCCACATCAATTTAATATGTGTCTTGGGCATACAAAGTCCAACAGGATGGAATATATGGATGGAAAGACCGCATAGTTTGTTTTTTTATAATTTTACATACGATTTAGAGAGACAGAGAATACGTTACGAGATTCTTTGAGAATTAGAAAAGGAGAAAATACGGAACGAAAAGGGTGCTGGTCTTTTCTCCCACTGTGCAAACTTGAAGAATCTCACCATACCTGTAGACTGGTGGGCTTGAAGATCCGTAGGCCCTATTGTCGGATCTGTGACTCCATGAAATATGTGATTAAGGTAAGCGTGCCGTAAAGTTGCATCTGATTTTTAAAACATTCCCACTGACATAATATTCTACAAATCGAGAACCACATATTCGTGTGTAAAAGCTCGGAAAGATGACCGAATAGAGATCTGAATAGTGCTTTCCACCAAACACTTGGAGTGCTCAAACATACGCATTCCATTCTCCATCTGAACTATACATTCTCTCACAATGTCCAACAACTGAATTTTACTTTCTTGTAATGAATGGAAATGTGTTGACTTTTGTTGATATAGTGATATTATTAAGAGTCTGTATTTCAACTTCCATATCCCCTTGGTAGTTTTTACCATATGACACAAGATAAAAACGCTTCTCTAGACAATCTGGGATTATGTTCCACTTTAGGGTTTCTTCTTCACCTATAACAATATTGATAAACGTTGATCGGAACACGCCGCTTAAATATTAGTTATGTCTCATTGCATTATGACAATACTGACAGGGGTGCTGGTCTTTTCTCCCACTGTGCAAACTTGAATAATCTCACCATAACACATTGTAGACTGGTGGACTTGAATGATTTTAATATATTTCATCTTGGACTATCTAGTCTAACACTTGAAAATGGATATGATCGTGTCAAGAAGTTTATCTATCATGTCATCGACCAACTGCTCGAAATCTCTTTCGTTTCTCGGGTTCGCATTCGACACAACACACCAAAAAATAACTTCAAAAAATCAATGCCTTGATACGCATCGTATAGGCCTATACGATGCGTATCAAGCCAGCCGCCAGACATAACTTGCACCTTTCAGTCTGCCATGTCTTTTACTTTATTTCAATACGCATCATATAGGCCTATACGATGCGTATTGAATTGGAAAAGTGTGCGGATAGACAGGGGGTGTGCCATTAGAATTCCCGTTAAAATTTTGGGCTTTTATTGGTATACAAATATATCCAAGGATAAAGCGATTAGTTGGGATAGATGGTGTAGTTTCGAGTTTATGTAATGGTCTTTTGTTTTGTGTAGCACTGCCTCTTGTGTTATAGGGGTGGCTTGTTTGTGAATAATACTTACCTTTCAAAAAAGAAAAAAAAAGAAGCCCTCCCCAATAGTGTTTAAAAACTGGTTTTCAAAACATTGATTAAATGTGGTTGTTTTTTTTTTTTTTCAAATTCATTTAATCTCCTGTTGAAGTTCGAAGACTTATTAACAATCACTGGTTTTCAAAACATTGATTAAATGTGGACTGTGTTTGAGCTGGTTACTTGAAGGGTTTAATTATTTTGGGCTGGTTATAAGAAAATAAAGTCTGGGTTTTAGTGTATTCTTGTGGGCCGCAAGTTTTATTGAGTTGCAAGATTTTTATTTTACACACAAGAGTTGGAGTTGAGCTGGTCGTGTGTAGGGATGAGCAAATACCGATACCGTTCCAATACCGTCCCGATCCCGACCAATACCGATCCCGAATTTTGTGTAAACTTGGTACCGATACCGGTACCGAAATACGTCGGTTCGGGACGGTATCGGTATTTTAAGGGTAAAAGTCGGGATCGGGATCGGGACGGTATTTTATACCCTTTGCTCATCCCGTGGGCCGTAAGTTTTTAGATAAGAAAGATTTTAAAAATGGTTGCTGATTTGAGATTTGAGGTATAGGCCACAAGTTTAAATAAATAGCATTTGGACTTGTTGATAATTTTCAACTAGATTGGTTTAACAATTTGGATTTGTTAACCAAATATTGAGCCACTGCTTATAGTTCAAGACTGTGCCAACTTTGTTCAACCTTGGTTTCTCATTGGTGTGTTCTTAAAAAATTAGGTTACAATTATGTTTTGCAATAGTTTTTATGTGCCATACTGCCATCAGTTGAATTTCGTTTACGATGTGCTTCGTACAAGATTTAGTGCTTATTACTGTTTCAGTGATAACGTTTGAGTTGCTTTTTGTGAAAGTCACAAAGTGGAATGTGTAACTGAAAAACAAGGAAAGTTGCCACCAGAACTTATGTCACTCAGATATTATTCCAATTGGAAGAATATGTTTGAAGAGGTTATGAATAGAGTTGATACAAACACGTGGTTTACAATAGAGAATCATTAGGAAAGACCATTTTCAGACAATCAAAATCCAAGAGTAGTTATACCAGTTCCAAGCGTCGAATTGATAAGTAATTTTGAAAATCTTGAGCAGGCAAACAATAGGTTAAAGAGTAATGAAAATTGAAAAGATATTATAAAGAAAAAATTGCTAGTTTGTTAAAAGATATTAAGGAAATGAGCTGAGAAAATAATTGTCAATTTTAACCTTGCTTTGAAATTTCAAGAACTACAGGATAATGCAACAAGTTAGCTCAACTTAAAGGTCTTGCTTGGAAACTAGAAAGAAAATTAGAAAATTTTGAATAACCTACAAATGTTTCCGACAATGTCTTCACAGCTGGATTGGACCGGGCAGTTGAACCGATCGGACCGGGAATCGGACATGTCATCGGTCTAGTTGAGCACATCTTGGTTGTTTTCGTTTGGGCCATACGGTTTGTGCGAGCAATAGTTGAACCAGCGGCTGGTGACCGCCGATCGGACCAGAAATCTTGATTTCTTTTCATCTTATTGCAAAATGCCCATAAGGATAACCCAAATCAGAGTTTCGTTTGCAATGTAAATAAATGAATTGTGGGTTTTGATTTTAATGTATTTAAAGTGTTATATATTTACATACTCTATGTAAACAAACTCTAGTGTTATTTTTATTATTTTTATTTTTTGGGAGAAGTAATATGGAGCTATATATTAAATACTTCTAGTATATATAATTCATAATGTCATCCGGTTCTTAAATCTGGCCAAAACGGTTAGACCGGTCTGAACCAGTAAGGTTTCTGATTTGTTATCTGACCCGAACTGAAAACATTGGTTTTAGATCATCTTTTAAAATCTCAAAAACCTAAGAGTCGTATTGGGGATTTGGGACTTAGTTGCACCGCCTTTAGAGGATGAGGTGACTACTTTTGTTCCAAAAACACCAAGGGTTATGAATCCAATATTTCTTAATGATACTGAAAAATCTAACAGTTTTAGGTTTTGTGCAGTATTTATTCATTTAGACATGTGTGAGGGGAAATGAGATAAGAAGAAAGATTGTGATGAAATGATTGAAGCATACATTGTAACAAATGAATACAATGAGGCTTTTCAAAAAGGAAAACCTAGTGCTGATGCCTGATGCTAATGAGCAAATTCGAAATAGTTTATTTTTTTTTTTTAATACCGAAATTCCTTATACAATTATACTTGTAGTATAAACTATAATTCAAAATGTTTTGAAGTGTGTAAAAAACATTGAAATTCCTCAAGGTAAAAAACCACATTTTAAACAAACCACCCAACCTAAGCAAAAGAATCAAAAGAAATTTCAGAAGATTCCTTCTGTCAAAGGCAGAATGTTAAATGAGGAAAGTTCAAAAATTGAAGAATCAAATTATATGATCTTTCAGTTGTATGCACCATTATATAGTTTAACTTTTTAAACTATCTTTCTATGGAAATGTTTCTTGTTGTGTGCCTACAAAACCTAGTTTTAAAAATAAAGTTTGTCCCAAGGACACAATAAGAAAAAGCCACGCGAAAGCATTAACTAGGGAACAAAAGATGCATCAAGATCTTATCATGTGATGTATTGTCGATCAGATTCGTAAATAAAATTGAAGAAAGCGTCAAGAACAAAGAACTTGAGCAGAAAAGAAATTCAGATGAACAACGGTTCATCTAGGTTTTTCATTGTTTCTATTGTTCAAAATCCACAAAAACCTTCATGGGTTAAACAAAAACAAGTGTCTAGTTTATTTTCTTCAAGTTTTAAACAAAACATTGTTTCAACATAAAATGCTTTCAAAACAAAATTGTTTCCTCCAAATCATATTAAGAGAATAAAATCAAAATTTGAAACAATATTCAATGAAGCGAAGAACACGGAATTAGAAGAGGTAAGATACCTTGATGCTAAAGGACGATCAAGGACCACGATGAACTGGGTTCCACTCTCTGACTAATCCTTTATCAATGAGTGCAGTACCTGTAAGTCTCGTAAAGGATCTTTCAATGATATCAAACACTAAACTTGTGTTAGTGCGGAATCCTAACACAAGGTGATTCAAGAAACAAACCAAAACTTATCTTGCATTCACCAATGAAGGAGACAGATACAAGACACCAAAAGGTTTCGGTTGGCTTTAGAACTTCAAATCAGCTAATCAACCCCAAAACAACATAAGGGGATTGATTATATACTAGACACTGGGGCCTAAAGCCCCTACCAAGCCCAGTCGAAACCATATGACCCATAACACTTGTTTCGACCCAAAATACAATGAAAAACATAATTATAAAATCAACCCTTTAACTATAACTAACCCTCTATGTATAAACCTTCAAGTTCCAACAATCTCCCCCTAGGTTTATAGCATAGAGGTTCTTCAATCTTCAGCTGCTTCCGCTGCCACCAAGCTTATCTTGATAACCACCAAACCCTTTCTTTATGACCTGTAAAGAACCAGTAACAGCTGCAGTCCACTGTTTAGAAAACACCTTCATATTTTTCAGTAGATCGAATCTGATTTTGCGCCAACACCTCTAAATCTTGCAAGCTCAAATTCAGTAGATCCACTGGATCAGTTAATCTAAATTGCACGTCATCATCACACACAATCAAAGCCTACCCCCAACGTATCATCATATGCCCCGAAATGCATAGTTTTCAAACCACCATTAGGAATCTTCTTCACCAATGGTATTGTCTTTTCTTTATCAGTGGGCGGCCATACAACAGTCTTCATTCGCCTATGAGTTTGAGGATCACGAACTGCTGGAGCAGGTTTGAAGATGGATTCCGTAGTTTTCATTGACGAAAATCCTTGTGGAACCTCTCGCTTGAGTCTTTCGAAAAACAAATATCCTCTACCACCAAGCTTGTCATCGGTATAGGGTGCATTCGAAAGCATAGTCAAATCCACCTTCGTCAACGTCTGGAACTGAGCAGGTCTTACCAATTTTTCTCTTAATCGACCACATCTTTCGATCATGGTCAAACCCCCAACTTACAACCCTTGATTTATTTCCAACCTTGTCATAATGACTCTCACCAACATCCATCAAATGATGAGTATTTTAAACATCAGGATCAGCAGGATTCAGATTTCTATTCTTCACAACCATCAGTTCCCTTTTCTGCTTTAAAGTCTTGGCCTTTTCTTTATCTTTTTTTATCAACTGGTTTCCTGAAGTATAGATCCATTGCTGCAGCACGCTCAGCATCATCCTTTGTGAAAGCTCTAGCTCGATCCTCTGCAGCTTTCTAGTGTTTCTCCGTACCAGTTGGATCAGCAAACTCTTGACCAAACTTCTTTTCCAACTTGCCACATATATCATATACAATGGAGAACAATAAACCAACATCTCCTTGCAACTGATCTATCTGTTGATTCTTTTGAACGATCGTGTCTTTGAATTAAATAATCTTTGCATCTTTATGAATTGAATCTTGTTCAAGAACCACGATCCTCTTCTTCAACTCCTGAACACTAATAAACTCATCATTGTCACTTGAATCATCAACAAATGGCAACTTCAATCGTTCTTCATGCCTTATCCCACTAGAACTGTATGGCTCGTCATGTATTGCAATAGAAGAACTTCCAACAACAGTAGTTTCTTGTGGTGTTGATATGGTGACAAGGGTTTCTGGTGGAGCAGAGACACTATCTGGAATCTCTGAAGAAACTGACACTTCAGCAGACTCCGAACTCACGTTCATTCTCGTCTCAGTGGCTTCAAACTCAAACGGTGTCTCTGTAGTAGTAGCAACATTTTCAAAATCGAATGTTGTTTCTGTCGTAGCTTTAGCAGCTTTAAAATCAAAATCATATAAACTATCATCATCTTCGTCATTCATCGGTTGATCTTGTATCTGTTCAACAAACACTCCGAGTCGAGGATCTCTTTTTCTTCGCTTTATCGGCTGAGAATCAGAGTTATAAGGGTCTTCATTAACAAGTTGTTCCCATTGGCTTCAAATCCAATGTATTTTCACTCCTTTCCAAATCAGCATGCCACCCGTTCATAATCATCTATAAGAATCTTGGATACATCACAAACTTATCTTTTCGTACCCCAGTGACATTCTTCTTCATTCCTTCAAACACATACTTTGAGTTATTATAGTCTTGATTCGTAATCAGACAAACAAATGTTGCGGCATGGGTGATGTTGAGCTGATCGGTCCCTCCTCTGTTTTCAGTCATGCACATGATGAACATGTGCATCAATAATCGCCAGTATGGATGAACAAACTTCTTTAACGGAGAGGGGTAGGTTCCTTCGTAACTCAATCTCGGCAAAACGACTTCAATAGCTTTAGATGGAAGATTGATCGGGTCTGTCTCTTGATCACCAAAGCGTAGAACTTCCCTGATGATTTGTTCAGTGACAATAACATTCTTTTTCTGTATAACAGCTTCAATTGAACCCTTTACTTCACCTCCTAGTGCATCAAACCTTGCAGTTTTCCAAAATTCCTTAACAAGATCTTCGTAGACAATTAGATTTTCTCTAAGAGCTTGAACTATCCTACAGCTTGTCACACCCTGATATTTCCATGTATTACCGGTGGGCCCGGCGGGGAGTATCGTGACATAGTTGATATCATCATTGTCAATACACACAATATAATAGCATAGCGGAAGGCTTGGTGAATAAATACTATTACAAACCATAGTGTCTGAGTGTCCAAATAAAGAATATACAGACTTGGTTGTAATAGAGATCCACAGGCGGATCATAAAATTTAAAATACAAGAAAACTGAAATAACAGACTCCAGGTATCTAGGGATTTGCAAGATCCTCTTATTTGACACCTAGTAGCTCCAGCCTATTTACGTGAGGTACCTGTCAATTAGTCTTTGGAAAATACGTCAGTTTACACTGGTAAATGTAATTAACCGACTCATTTGAAAAGAATTTACAAAAATTGATTTAAGTGCACAAAGCACAAATCATTTATACTTGGGACAATTATTTAAGATAATCTTGTATGTTGTTTTACATGTCTGTCATACAAACGGGGCCGGTTTGAAAGCCGGTCATGATTAACCGACTCACCACTATAGAACCCACAAAGGAGTTATCCTCATCATGTGGGTTATTTAGCATTTGCATATGTCAGGTGTATGCCTACACCTCGTGCATAGGTCGTGGTCATTTACAAATGAAATGAGCCAATGATATCCAGGACACGATCGTATTAACCCCCATTGTTTATGTTATCAAACAAAACAGATTAAAATGGGTTATATAAATTTATTAATCACAACCCGATTAAATGATTTAATACCCGACCAAGCGGTATTATTATAATACCGTATCCCAAGTCCGTATAACAGAAAATAAGTTAAAAGTATTTACCTGAGCTAGATGAAAGAAGTAACTCAGCCGTATATTCCTAAAGCCTTATGAAAGTACCTTCTACCAAAGCTACTCAATATGTATAGAAGGTTTATTAACCGATTAGGATACTAATGGGTCTTTATTTAAGTCAAAGACTTAGACCGGTTAGTTTGAAAGATACTTTACGGTTCTAAACGCTAGATTAAGAGGAGACTGGAATGGAATGTGATTTAGACCCGACAAGTTTGGATACTTGTATTATATGGGTAAACTAAATAGATTCTGGATTTTTAAGATTTAATGACAAGGTTAAACCCGTTTCGGTTATTTTATGTAAACTAGTCACATAAACCGATCCGAATGCATAAATGCATAACGGGCAGCCAAATGAATTATATACAGGTCTCATATGTTATTATGCCTAGAATATGCTAATACATCAGTAGGATGTTAGCATAAATGCCCAAAAAGTATTTAAAATCAATTTAAGTCCCGTAGGGGCGTTTTGGTCATTTTAATGTTTATAAAAGAGGTTTTATAATAATCTGAGGTTCTGGTCTAAAACATTCAATAAAAATATTTATTTTATCATATTACATTAGTAATATATCATACATATGTTAGGGTTACCATTTATGACCAAACTATGCCCCAAAAGGGTATTTTGGTCATTTCACATCTGCTTTTAAGGACATTTTTGGAAGTCTGAGTTCATAACTTATACTTACTGTAATAATATTAAAATTTATTTAAAAATTCAGTAGATAACAAGTCTAAGGTGTTAAATATGGTTTTAAACCATACCATGCACCTAATTAGTGTAAAACTCGCTAATTTACGATAACTAAGATGTTTATGGAAATCTGAGATTTTTATAAGTGTTAGATGTTCAAAATAATTTATTTAATATATATGATCAGTAGAAAAAAAGTTTGGTATTCAAATCATTCGTTAATCTCATGTTTTGCATGAAAAGGGTATTATCGTCATTTACCGATTTACACAAGAACTCCATGATATGATCAGATTATAATCAGATCAAAACTCCAAAAATCATTAAAAATGTTATCTTAACAGTGGGTAATGAGTTTTGGGTCAAAACCTATGTCTAAACATGACTTATGCAAGATATCGCAATTTAATTAATAAAAAGCTTCAATTTACGATATTGAGCTTAACTTCTGTTTGAGACCAAGAACTGATGTCAAATTTTTGGGACATACTTATATATGTCAAAAGGGCAAATTGGGCATTTATAAGCATATTAACGAAACTTAGCATATAATTCAGAATATATAAGACCAGGTACTATAACTCCAGAGGTTTATACTACAACATAAGGTGGTCCTAATGGAAGCTTAAAACATGGGAGAATTAAGCTCAATCGGGTCAGAACTGAAAGTTAAAGCAAAAGTCAAGCTTTTGCGACTTTTGGTTGTGAACCAACCTTAGACTTAGAGTTGTCGGGTTGGACCTGTTTGAAAAAGTTCTAATAATGATTACTAAGTCATTAGAGTGTTAAAATATAATTTATAACCTCTGAATTATAAATTTTAACTATATTTCATGATTCTGTCCAATTTGACTTTTTAAATAAATAGTTTGACCCGACAATTAACTAAGCAAACGAAATAATTAGGAGGTGCCATTTTAAGGGTTAATCACCTACCTAATTATGGTCACATAACCACTTTTAGTTCGGACAGTGGCTGGACCATTTGTGATTAAACCGAAAGTCAAAGTCAAATTACGATAACTTTGACTTTTCAGTTTTTAAACTAAAAACTGAACTAAGGAAGGGGACTAAGACACTTACATAGGGTCCTAGCTATCTTTTCTACAAACTTGAGTTCCCTTTATGGCCAGGTATATCCAGGTGAGAGTGTAGTGAATATTTTGAGTGAATGAGCAAATGACTAGTTCACATGAAGGCCCTTTATATAGGTGAATGCCATGCATTTAGATCATAGCAGGTGTTTTGGAGTGATCCCAGATGACAACATGTGTCATAGTAGTATTCTAATACCAACAACAAGCTCCTGGTATCGAAATTCAGGCATCTAAGGCGGTGCAACAGGCTGTAACCAGCAGCTGTCAACTTTCTACAGACCTGGCACTTTTACGCGGGCCGCGTAACACTCAAAGGGAGTCTACGCGGCCACGACAACCCTTTGTTCAGGTTAAAACTATTTCAGCTTTGGCAGTTTCATTCCTTGGTCCTTCAAAACTTTATATAACCTCGTTTTTGGCATAAAAGGCCCTTGTAGTTAGTTTGTAGAGGAACATGGGAGTAAAACCAAACTCCGTTAGGCCCGGTTTTGTTAAAAGATCATTGCAAACTTAAGTTTCTATACATTGACGCTTTTAACCCAAGTTTTTGAAAACTTGCATAACGATCTCGAAACCATGTGAAACTGATGTCACTTATTCTTCGGAGTGTATTTCAATATTACGAAGCCTCGGTTTCGTTAAAAGGTCACTCAGAGGTAAGAATTAACATGTTGACACGTTTAACCCCTGTAGTTTATAATCTTTCGACTATTTTTATAAACGGCTTCTTATATCCAATTTATTACTCGATTAAGAATACATTCTTCGTGTATGGTCATTCAGAGGCACAAGTTTGGCATGTTGATGCTTTTAGTCCCTTTGGTTTCATATTTTCATCGTTTGTCAACTTTAGTCCTTCAAACTCAATCTTTCACACGATTAGGGTTTAGGATACGTGTCTTTACATAAATGGACACGTTTTTACGTGGTATTACATCCTCACCGCCTTAAAAGAAATCTCGACCCTGAGATTTACTAGAATAAGTGAGGGTACCTCTGTCGCATAGTGGACTCTACTTCCCACGTATATTCAGGGCCTCTACGGGCATCCCATTTAACTTTAACTATAGGCACGTGCTTTCTTCGGAGCTTTTTAACCTGTCGATCTTTATGAGACATTGCTAATGATTCATCAGCTAGACATTTCTTTAGATTACAGATGTGGAACACATTGTGAATTCCACTAAGCTCCTCAGGCAAGTTTAGCTTATAGGCTACACTGCCGACACATTCGATGATCTCGAATGGTCCAATATACCTTGGGCTTAACTTACCCTTCTTACCAAAACGCATCACGCCTTTCCAGGGTGATACTTTCAGTAAGACTTTGTCGCCCACTTCGAATTTTAGAGGTTTTCGCCTTTTATCAGCATAACTTTTCTGCCTATCCCTGGCAGCTTTCAGGTGATCACGGATCTAGACAATCTTGTCCATTGTTTCAAGAACTATATCAGGCCCTGATAACTGAGCTTCTCCTACTTCTGCCCAACAAACAGGCGTTCTGCATTTTCTTCCATACAATGCCTCAAAAGGTGCAGCCTAAATGCTAGTATGGTAGCTATTATTATAGGAGAACTCGATTAATGGTAGATGGTCATCCCAGCTACCACCTAAGTCAATAACACATGCACGAAGCATGTCTTCTAAAGTTTGAATTGTACGCTCACTTTGTCCATCCGTTTGAGGATGGTAGGCAGTACTAAAATTCAAACGAGTGCCTAATGATTGTTGGAAACTTTTTCCAAAAGTGAGAGGTGTATCTAGTATCTTTATCAGATATAATAGATACTGGCACTCCGTGGAGAGATACAATCTTATCCACGTACAACTGAGCTAGCTTGTCGGAGCTATGAGTCTCCTTGATGGGTAAAAAGTGTGCTGACTTAGTCAGTCTATCAACTATGACCCATATGGTATCATTTCCATGCCTTGTTTTAGGTAACTTGGTTATAAAATCCATGGTTACCATCTCCCACTTTCATGTGGGAAGCTCTGGCTGTTGCAGCAGACCTGAAGGCTTTTGATGTTCAGCTTTAATCTGAGCACAGGTCAGGCACTTAGCTACATGTGTGGCAATAGATTTCTTCAAACCTATCCACCAATAATTAGCTTTCAAATCTTGATACATCTTGTCACCTCCAGGGTGAACTGAGTATTTGGAACTGTGAGCTTCCTGGAGGATTATATCTCGAAGCCCTCCATGAATATGAACCCAGATTCTTCCATTCATTCTTAGGATTCCATCCTTGCCAGGTGCTAACTGTTCAGCAGTTACACCAAACTTTTCACCAGGAAGGTTATCTTCCAAAACAGCTTCCTTCTGAGCGAATAGCAGCCTTTCATTCAGGCTATTCTTAAGTTTGATGCTTTTGGCATTAATCCTTATAGGTTTGACTCTTTCCTTTCGGCTTAGAGCATCAACGACTACATTCGCTTTGCCAGGATGGTAGGAAATTTCACAATCGTAGTCATTTAACGTCTCCATCCAACGACGTTGTCTCATATTAATCTCTTTTTGATTGAATAGGTGTTGGAGACTTTTGTAATCCGAATAGATCACACATTTAGTTCCATATAAATAATGTCTCCATAACTTAAGTGCAAAGACAACGGCACCCAACTCCAAATCTTGGGTGGTGTAATTCTTTTCATGCACTTTTAACTATCGTGATGCATAGGCAATCACCTTGCCTTTCTGCATAAGTACACAACCAAAACCGGTGTGTGACGCATCACAGTACACGACAAACTCTTCTATTCCTTCGGGTAATGCCAATACCGGAGCATTGCTCAATTTTTGTTTAAGAACCTCAAAAGACTCTTGTTGTTTTGGACCCAAATCAAACTTTACATTCTTGCGGGTCAGAGTAGTCAATGGTGCAGCTATCCTTGAGAAGTTCTCAATGAATCTTCTATAATATCCAGCTAAACCTAGAAAGCTGCGGATTTCGGTCGGAGTCTTTGGTGCTTCCTAATTCATTATGGCTTCTATCTTAGCGGGATCTATTTGGATTCCTCGCTCACTGACAACATGTCTAAGGAATTGGACTTCGCGAAGCCAGAACTCGTATTTTGAAAACTTAGCATACAGCTTCTCCTGGTATAGCAACCCTAATATACATCGAAGGTGTTTCTCGTGGTCGACTTGGCTATGAGAATAAATAAGTATGTCGTCTAAAAAGATGATGACAAACTTATCTATGTACCTCTTGCAGACCCGATTCATGAGATCCATGAATGTTGCGGGTGCATTAGTGAGCCTGAAAGGCATCACTAAAAACTCATGATGTCCATACCTTGTTCTGAACGTTGTTTTAGGTACATCTTCTACTCTAACCTTGAGCTAATGATATGCAGATCTCAAGTCGATCTTTGAGAAGAAGCTTGCTCCTTGGAGTTGGTCGAATAAGTCGTCGATCCTGGGTAAAGGATAACGATTCTTGATTGTTACCTTATTTAACTCACAATAGTCAATGCATAGACGCATCGATCCATCCTTCTTCTTTACAAACAATATAGGAGCTCCCCAAGGTGAAGAGCTGGGTTGTTTGAAACCCTTTTCTAATATGTCATCCAATTGAGTTCTGAGCTCTTTCATTTCAGTAGGCGCTAGACGATAAGGAGCTCGTGCAATTGGTGCAGATCCTGGCAAAATGTCTATCTTGAATTTAACTTGCCTCTCAGGAGGTAATCCAGGTAACTCATCAGGAAAGACATCATGGTATTCCAAAATGATTGGAATATCTTCAATCTTAGGTTTCGGGTCATTCACTATCACTTGTGCCATGTAAATGACACATCCGTTCTTCAGACACTACGATACCTTGAGAATAGACACATTTTTGGGCAAACCATATTATGTATCTCCTTGAATAGTGACAGATTCACCAGCAGAGGTTTTGATGTTAATTAGCTTTTTATCGCAGGCAATTTGGGCTTGGTTATGCGATAACCAATCCATGCCTAAAACAACATCAAACCCAGCCAATTTCATTGGCAAAAGGGATAGCGGGATAGAATGATTCTTAATGGATATAGCGCATCCATCAAGAAGTGTTGAAGCAGTTTCTAAGGTACCATCTGCTAATTCTACCTCATATTTTATGTGAGAGTTTTAATAGGCAGATTCAGTAACTTACTAAACTTATGGTCTACAAACGACTTATCAGCACCTGAATCAAATAAAACTCTAGCATAAATATCATTAATGAGGAAGGTACCTGTTATAACGTTATTATCGTTCACCGCCTCCCTGGCGTTCATCTGAAAGACCCTTTGTAAGACCCTTGCTATTATTTAACAGTTTTCGCATGGTTTACGAAAATAAATATGTAATTATGGATACACATATATTGAAAAATACGGGTTTATTAAAACTTGTACAATTTAAGAACAATACAACGTAATGTAATTGAGTTCGCCGTTTAAAAATAACGACAAAACTATGTGCGGAAGCTTGTAACTGCATAGTGTTCGGTTCACTTCATTGCTTGATCGACATCCGGATGGTAGCTACATTCACCTAACATCAAAAACCAACTTAAAGGTTAGTTTTCATAACTTAAAAACAAGTATAAACAAGTTCCATAACTTTTTATCTACAAGACCGTTTCGCGTAATTTTTTTCCCACACTTCCGTAATTAAATTACAAATCCGTTTATCACCTCGGTTTGCATAAAAATCTGATTTATAAGCAAACGACTTAAAAATCCTTTGTGTGACTATTTGACCCGTTACTTTTAACATCATACTACAAGTTTATTAACAATATTCATTGCTTATCGTTTTTACCCATTCCGGGCTTGCTAAAAATTAGCATTTTCGCTTCCATTACAAGGTTTGTATTCGTGTTTACATTCACCGGTTTATTTTGAAATTTTCCAACACTTAGCCAATCTTAATCACTTGCTTTATTTTGACCCGTTTAACGGTTTTTATGCATTTAAGCATCAATTTCACTCATCTCTTTTCGTACTTCACATTTTTACATTTAAGATGTCTACTTATGTTTCACCACAACTATTTTTGTGGTGAATTAATACAATAAACCGATTATCCCAAGTATTACTTTTCGGTTAGTCATTTTACTAAAAAGACCTATTCTTAGGCATTTGACCCACGAAAGTTTATGCCTATATTCTTATACGTATCAAAAGGGTTACATAATCATAATACAAGTTCCTAAACAAGATCTTCGTAGACAATTAGATTTTCTCTAAGAGCTTGAACTATCCTACAGCTTGTCACACCCTGATATTTCCATGTATTACCGGTGGGCCCGGCGGGGAGTATCGTGACATAGTTGATATCATCATTGTCAATACACACAATATAATAGCATAGCGGAAGGCTTGGTGAATAAATACTATTACAAACCATAGTGTCTGAGTGTCCAAATAAAGAATATACAGACTTGGTTGTAATAGAGATCCACAGGCGGATCATAAAATTTAAAATACAAGAAAACTGAAATAACAGACTCCAGGTATCTAGGGATTTGCAAGATCCTCTTATTTGACACCTAGTAGCTCCAGCCTATTTACGTGAGCTACCTGTCAATTAGTCTTTGGAAAATACGTCAGTTTACACTGGTAAATGCAATTAACCGACTCATTTGAAAAGAATTTACAAAAATTGATTTAAGTGCACAAAGCACAAATCATTTATACTTGGGACAATTATTTAAGATAATCTTGTATGTTGTTTTACATGTTTGTCATACAAACGGGGTCGGTTTGAAAGCCGGTCATGATTAACCGACTCACCACTATAGAACCCACAAAGGAGTTATCCTCATCATGTGGGTTATTTAGCATTTGCATATGTCAGGTGTATGCCTACACCTCGTGCATAGGTCGTGGTCATTTACAAATGAAATGAGCCAATGATATCCAGGACACGATCGTATTAACCCCCATTGTTTATGTTATCAAACAAAACAGATTAAAATGGGTTATATAAATTTATTAATCACAACCCGATTAAATGATTTAATACCCGACCAAGCGGTATTATTATAATACCGTATCCCAAGTCCGTATAACAGAAAATAAGTTAAAAGTATTTACCTGAGCTAGATGAAAGAAGTAACTCAGCCGTATATTCCTAAAGCCTTATGAAAGTACCTTCTACCAAAGCTACTCAATATGTATAGAAGGTTTATTAACCGATTAGGATACTAATGGGTCTTTATTTAAGTCAAAGACTTAGACCGGTTAGTTTGAAAGATACTTTACGGTTCTAAACGCTAGATTAAGAGGAGACTGGAATGGAATGTGATTTAGACCCGACAAGTTTGGATACTTGTATTATATGGGTAAACTAAATAGATTCTGGATTTTTAAGATTTAATGACAAGGTTAAACCCGTTTCGGTTATTTTATGTAAACTAGTCACATAAACCGATCCGAATGCATAAATGCATAACGGGCAGCCAAATGAATTATATACAGGTCTCATATGTTATTATGCCTAGAATATGCTAATACATCAGTAGGATGTTAGCATAAATGCCCAAAAAGTATTTAAAATCAATTTAAGTCCCGTAGGGGCGTTTTGGTCATTTTAATGTTTATAAAAGAGGTTTTATAATAATCTGAGGTTCTGGTCTAAAACATTCAATAAAAATATTTATTTTATCATATTACATTAGTAATATATCATACATATGTTAGGGTTACCATTTATGACCAAACTATGCCCCAAAAGGGTATTTTGGTCATTTCACATCTGCTTTTAAGGACATTTTTGGAAGTCTGAGTTCATAACTTATACTTACTGTAATAATATTAAAATTTATTTAAAAATTCAGTAGATAACAAGTCTAAGGTGTTAAATATGGTTTTAAACCATACCATGCACCTAATTAGTGTAAAACTCGCTAATTTACGATAACTAAGATGTTTATGGAAATCTGAGATTTTTATAAGTGTTAGATGTTCAAAATAATTTATTTAATATATATGATCAGTAGAAAAAAAGTTTGGTATTCAAATCATTCGTTAATCTCATGTTTTGCATGAAAAGGGTATTATCGTCATTTACCGATTTACACAAGAACTCCATGATATGATCAGATTATAATCAGATCAAAACTCCAAAAATCATTAAAAATGTTATCTTAACAGTGGGTAATGAGTTTTGGGTCAAAACCTATGTCTAAACATGACTTATGCAAGATATCGCAATTTAATTAATAAAAAGCTTCAATTTACGATATTGAGCTTAACTTCTGTTTGAGACCAAGAACTGATGTCAAATTTTTGGGACATACTTATATATGTCAAAAGGGCAAATTGGGCATTTATAAGCATATTAACGAAACTTAGCATATAATTCAGAATATATAAGACCAGGTACTATAACTCCAGAGGTTTATACTACAACATAAGGTGGTCCTAATGGAAGCTTAAAACATGGGAGAATTAAGCTCAATCGGGTCAGAACTGAAAGTTAAAGCAAAAGTCAAGCTTTTGCGACTTTTGGTTGTGAACCGACCTTAGACTTAGAGTTGTCGGGTTGGACCTGTTTGAAAAAGTTCTAATAATGATTACTAAGTCATTAGAGTGTTAAAATATAATTTATAACCTCTGAATTATAAATTTTAACTATATTTCATGATTCTGTCCAATTTGACTTTTTAAATAAATAGTTTGACCCGACAATTAACTAAGCAAACGAAATAATTAGGAGGTGCCATTTTAAGGGTTAATCACCTACCTAATTATGGTCACATAACCACTTTTAGTTCGGACAGTGGCTGGACCATTTGTGATTAAACCGAAAGTCAAAGTCAAATTACGATAACTTTGACTTTTCAGTTTTTAAACTAAAAACTGAACTAAGGAAGGGGACTAAGACACTTACATAGGGTCCTAGCTATCTTTTCTACAAACTTGAGTTCCCTTTATGGCCAGGTATATCCAGGTGAGAGTGTAGTGAATATTTTGAGTGAATGAGCAAATGACTAGTTCACATGAAGGCCCTTTATATAGGTGAATGCCATGCATTTAGATCATAGCAGGTGTTTTGGAGTGATCCCAGATGACAACATGTGTCATAGTAGTATTCTAATACCAACAACAAGCTCCTGGTATCGAAATTCAGGCATCTAAGGCGGTGCAACAGGCTGTAACCAGCAGCTGTCAACTTTCTACAGACCTGGCACTTTTACGCGGGCCGCGTAACACTCAAAGGGAGTCTACGCGGCCACGACAACCCTTTGTTCAGGTTAAAACTATTTCAGCTTTGGCAGTTTCATTCCTTGGTCCTTCAAAACTTTATATAACCTCGTTTTTGGCATAAAAGGCCCTTGTAGTTAGTTTGTAGAGGAACATGGGAGTAAAACCAAACTCCGTTAGGCCCGGTTTTGTTAAAAGATCATTGCAAACTTAAGTTTCTATACATTGACGCTTTTAACCCAAGTTTTTGAAAACTTGCATAACGATCTCGAAACCATGTGAAACTGATGTCACTTATTCTTCGGAGTGTATTTCAATATTACGAAGCCTCGGTTTCGTTAAAAGGTCACTCAGAGGTAAGAATTAACATGTTGACACGTTTAACCCCTGTAGTTTATAATCTTTCGACTATTTTTATAAACGGCTTCTTATATCCAATTTATTACTCGATTAAGAATACATTCTTCGTGTATGGTCATTCAGAGGCACAAGTTTGGCATGTTGATGCTTTTAGTCCCTTTGGTTTCATATTTTCATCGTTTGTCAACTTTAGTCCTTCAAACTCAATCTTTCACACGATTAGGGTTTAGGATACGTGTCTTTACATAAATGGACACGTTTTTACGTGGTATTACATCCTCACCGCCTTAAAAGAAATCTCGACCCTGAGATTTACTAGAATAAGTGAGGGTACCTCTGTCGCATAGTGGACTCTACTTCCCACGTATATTCAGGGCCTCTACGGGCATCCCATTTAACTTTAACTATAGGCACGTGCTTTCTTCGGAGCTTTTTAACCTGTCGATCTTTATGAGACATTGCTAATGATTCATCAGCTAGACATTTCTTTAGATTACAGATGTGGAACACATTGTGAATTCCACTAAGCTCCTCAGGCAAGTTTAGCTTATAGGCTACACTGCCGACACATTCGATGATCTCGAATGGTCCAATATACCTTGGGCTTAACTTACCCTTCTTACCAAAACGCATCACGCCTTTCCAGGGTGATACTTTCAGTAAGACTTTGTCGCCCACTTCGAATTTTAGAGGTTTTCGCCTTTTATCAGCATAACTTTTCTGCCTATCCCTGGCAGCTTTCAGGTGATCACGGATCTAGACAATCTTGTCCATTGTTTCAAGAACTATATCAGGCCCTGATAACTGAGCTTCTCCTACTTCTGCCCAACAAACAGGCGTTCTGCATTTTCTTCCATACAATGCCTCAAAAGGTGCAGCCTAAATGCTAGTATGGTAGCTATTATTATAGGAGAACTCGATTAATGGTAGATGGTCATCCCAGCTACCACCTAAGTCAATAACACATGCACGAAGCATGTCTTCTAAAGTTTGAATTGTACGCTCACTTTGTCCATCCGTTTGAGGATGGTAGGCAGTACTAAAATTCAAACGAGTGCCTAATGATTGTTGGAAACTTTTTCCAAAAGTGAGAGGTGTATCTAGTATCTTTATCAGATATAATAGATACTGGCACTCCGTGGAGAGATACAATCTTATCCACGTACAACTGAGCTAGCTTGTCGGAGCTATGAGTCTCCTTGATGGGTAAAAAGTGTGCTGACTTAGTCAGTCTATCAACTATGACCCATATGGTATCATTTCCATGCCTTGTTTTAGGTAACTTGGTTATAAAATCCATGGTTACCATCTCCCACTTTCATGTGGGAAGCTCTGGCTGTTGCAGCAGACCTGAAGGCTTTTGATGTTCAGCTTTAATCTGAGCACAGGTCAGGCACTTAGCTACATGTGTGGCAATAGATTTCTTCAAACCTATCCACCAATAATTAGCTTTCAAATCTTGATACATCTTGTCACCTCCAGGGTGAACTGAGTATTTGGAACTGTGAGCTTCCTGGAGGATTATATCTCGAAGCCCTCCATGAATATGAACCCAGATTCTTCCATTCATTCTTAGGATTCCATCCTTGCCAGGTGCTAACTGTTCAGCAGTTACACCAAACTTTTCACCAGGAAGGTTATCTTCCAAAACAGCTTCCTTCTGAGCGAATAGCAGCCTTTCATTCAGGCTATTCTTAAGTTTGATGCTTTTGGCATTAATCCTTATAGGTTTGACTCTTTCCTTTCGGCTTAGAGCATCAACGACTACATTCGCTTTGCCAGGATGGTAGGAAATTTCACAATCGTAGTCATTTAACGTCTCCATCCAACGACGTTGTCTCATATTAATCTCTTTTTGATTGAATAGGTGTTGGAGACTTTTGTAATCCGAATAGATCACACATTTAGTTCCATATAAATAATGTCTCCATAACTTAAGTGCAAAGACAACGGCACCCAACTCCAAATCTTGGGTGGTGTAATTCTTTTCATGCACTTTTAACTATCGTGATGCATAGGCAATCACCTTGCCTTTCTGCATAAGTACACAACCAAAACCGGTGTGTGACGCATCACAGTACACGACAAACTCTTCTATTCCTTCGGGTAATGCCAATACCGGAGCATTGCTCAATTTTTGTTTAAGAACCTCAAAAGACTCTTGTTGTTTTGGACCCAAATCAAACTTTACATTCTTGCGGGTCAGAGTAGTCAATGGTGCAGCTATCCTTGAGAAGTTCTCAATGAATCTTCTATAATATCCAGCTAAACCTAGAAAGCTGCGGATTTCGGTCGGAGTCTTTGGTGCTTCCTAATTCATTATGGCTTCTATCTTAGCGGGATCTATTTGGATTCCTCGCTCACTGACAACATGTCTAAGGAATTGGACTTCGCGAAGCCAGAACTCGTATTTTGAAAACTTAGCATACAGCTTCTCCTGGTATAGCAACCCTAATATACATCGAAGGTGTTTCTCGTGGTCGACTTGGCTATGAGAATAAATAAGTATGTCGTCTAAAAAGATGATGACAAACTTATCTATGTACCTCTTGCAGACCCGATTCATGAGATCCATGAATGTTGCGGGTGCATTAGTGAGCCTGAAAGGCATCACTAAAAACTCATGATGTCCATACCTTGTTCTGAACGTTGTTTTAGGTACATCTTCTACTCTAACCTTGAGCTAATGATATGCAGATCTCAAGTCGATCTTTGAGAAGAAGCTTGCTCCTTGGAGTTGGTCGAATAAGTCGTCGATCCTGGGTAAAGGATAACGATTCTTGATTGTTACCTTATTTAACTCACAATAGTCAATGCATAGACGCATCGATCCATCCTTCTTCTTTACAAACAATATAGGAGCTCCCCAAGGTGAAGAGCTGGGTTGTTTGAAACCCTTTTCTAATATGTCATCCAATTGAGTTCTGAGCTCTTTCATTTCAGTAGGCGCTAGACGATAAGGAGCTCGTGCAATTGGTGCAGATCCTGGCAAAATGTCTATCTTGAATTTAACTTGCCTCTCAGGAGGTAATCCAGGTAACTCATCAGGAAAGACATCATGGTATTCCAAAATGATTGGAATATCTTCAATCTTAGGTTTCGGGTCATTCACTATCACTTGTGCCATGTAAATGACACATCCGTTCTTCAGACACTACGATACCTTGAGAATAGACACATTTTTGGGCAAACCATATTATGTATCTCCTTGAATAGTGACAGATTCACCAGCAGAGGTTTTGATGTTAATTAGCTTTTTATCGCAGGCAATTTGGGCTTGGTTATGCGATAACCAATCCATGCCTAAAACAACATCAAACCCAGCCAATTTCATTGGCAAAAGGGATAGCGGGATAGAATGATTCTTAATGGATATAGCGCATCCATCAAGAAGTGTTGAAGCAGTTTCTAAGGTACCATCTGCTAATTCTACCTCATATTTTATGTGAGAGTTTTAATAGGCAGATTCAGTAACTTACTAAACTTATGGTCTACAAACGACTTATCAGCACCTGAATCAAATAAAACTCTAGCATAAATATCATTAATGAGGAAGGTACCTGTTATAACGTTATTATCGTTCACCGCCTCCCTGGCGTTCATCTGAAAGACCCTTTGTAAGACCCTTGCTATTATTTAACAGTTTTCGCATGGTTTACGAAAATAAATATGTAATTATGGATACACATATATTGAAAAATACGGGTTTATTAAAACTTGTACAATTTAAGAACAATACAACGTAATGTAATTGAGTTCGCCGTTTAAAAATAACGACAAAACTATGTGCGGAAGCTTGTAACTGCATAGTGTTCGGTTCACTTCATTGCTTGATCGACATCCGGATGGTAGCTACATTCACCTAACATCAAAAACCAACTTAAAGGTTAGTTTTCATAACTTAAAAACAAGTATAAACAAGTTCCATAACTTTTTATCTACAAGACCGTTTCGCGTAATTTTTTTCCCACACTTCCGTAATTAAATTACAAATCCGTTTATCACCTCGGTTTGCATAAAAATCTGATTTATAAGCAAACGACTTAAAAATCCTTTGTGTGACTATTTGACCCGTTACTTTTAACATCATACTACAAGTTTATTAACAATATTCATTGCTTATCGTTTTTACCCATTCCGGGCTTGCTAAAAATTAGCATTTTCGCTTCCATTACAAGGTTTGTATTCGTGTTTACATTCACCGGTTTATTTTGAAATTTTCCAACACTTAGCCAATCTTAATCACTTGCTTTATTTTGACCCGTTTAACGGTTTTTATGCATTTAAGCATCAATTTCACTCATCTCTTTTCGTACTTCACATTTTTACATTTAAGATGTCTACTTATGTTTCACCACAACTATTTTTGTGGTGAATTAATACAATAAACCGATTATCCCAAGTATTACTTTTCGGTTAGTCATTTTACTAAAAAGACCTATTCTTAGGCATTTGACCCACGAAAGTTTATGCCTATATTCTTATACGTATCAAAAGGGTTACATAATCATAATACAAGTTCCTAAACAACCTCTAGGGTTCGTTTGCCCGGTTTACCCAACGAGGGCTTTTTGGTCAATTTTAATCCTTCATTTTACAATGAAGGACTTTCGCTAATTAATTGACCAAGAATCGTATGTTTAGCTAAAAGCTTGTTTATGCGTACCTGGCTCGGGTCAACATATAAACTCGTTTTATACCTTGCTTTTATTAGCCGCTACTTTATAACGACGCAATTATCCACTTCCGGTTCACTCCTGTGAACATACGACTTAACAACCAATGTTAGTCAATATTGTCAAATGGTGTTATCACCACCATTTGACCCGTTTGGCCTATATGACCAAACATTCGCATTTGTTTCAAAGCATGGTTTTTAACTACCCATTTCAGATTTTACCACAAAATTTCCTTTTTCTTACATATTTAACCCATTTCGGCTTACGCCATGGGTATCCATTTAATCTCAACTTATATTTAGTCATCACGTGACTAAATTACCCTTTTTACCCCTTTTTCCCATTTCTAGTTACGCTATTAGGTAACTTTAAGAAAACTTATAAATTCTTAGTCAATTCATGACTAAATTACCATTTTGCCTCTTTTTACCTTTAACCGTGGTTTTCATCGTTTTTATTTGTTCCGACTCATTTCAGTTCATGTCGGAACCCTTTTGTTTTTTTAAACATAATCCATTGTCATATTTATCACCTATAAAATAAACACGTACACTTAAATTGGGTGTAAGCTTTACTTACCTTGCATCCTTGCGAGCTTCATACTTGAACTTGTACCCATTTGACCCGTTCATTTCCAAGCTCCTACCTAGCTTGTCTGAGTCAAACTACCATATCATATCCACAAGATGATTAGATTAGTCAACCATTAACATAACCATCACACCTTATGGATTCACACACTTATTTATCAAAGTATGCTATTTATTCAACAACTATTTTTTTTCCATAATTCTTTCCATTCACTAACCATTTGACCCGTTAGTCAAGTTACTTACACAAACTAGTTAGTAAGTGATTTTGAACACTTTAAGCATGTCATATAAAGTGTTATTTGTTCCTAACAATAAATACTTCATGACTAAACAAGTATACGCAATCATATGTCTTTTCTGGATTAATAATAACATAATTAATGTGCAGCGATTTTCTATTCAGCTGCTGTAATCGACCATTATGACCCATTTAAATTCCGAACTAGATTAACATGTTCAAAAATGGATCGTAGAAAACTTCAATACCTTCACAAGCATATAAGGTACACCTTCTAACGAATTTTCTATGATTTTATATGATTTTTATAAAATCAGCACAGCAACTATATTTTCATTTTTCAATCAGCTTTTAAGTTTTCTGAACAGCAGTTTTAACTCACATTTTTGACCTATTTAACAACCACATTTGTTTCTTATGATTGAAAACAGTAAAAATTTACTTCATAAGCTTTCTGAAAAGGTATAGAACACCCAAATCGGATAAACGGTTGATTTTATATGATTTTTTTAAGATTAGTCAAAATCCATATAAAAAGCTACGGAAATCATGTTTAGGGTCCTTTCAAATTCGACCCAAACCATCAAATGCAACCCATTTCCATGGCTATAATCCTTATTAAACTCTTGGTAATGGTTAGAAACCTATAACACAGTGATTGTAGGCTAAGATATGTCAAAAACATCATCTATTTCAAGAAGTCATCATATGAATCCTAATTTTACCATCTTTTTAACTTCATCTTTGTCAAATTAAGAACTAGAACTAAAATTAACATATATTCAGGTTCTATTTAGTGATTCTCATACACCATCATATTTAAAACCCGAACTATTCCATATCACACGAAATTAGTCAGATTAGCCAATTACGTGTTTCTTTCATAATTTCAACATATAAACATTCGTTTAGGCATTTTAACAAGCACCTAGCGGGCACGATTTCTATACCTCTTATTTAGTTCATGGCTAATCTTTTTAACCAAGTTTCAATCATTAAATCAAACCCTTATTTCTAGCATTCATAAGCAATACCAAGACTTGTATCATAACATCAATTCTACACTATTTCAACATTGAAATTCAGTGTTCATCACATAATTACAACACCCACTTAACGCATGTATGGGTAATTATCAATTTCATAATTTTCATCACTAATTCAACAAGTTATTGACTAGGGTTTACTCCTAGACATATTTTCATTACTAATTTCATCTAAATATCAATCAATCAAGTTCAGATTTTGATTTCTCATGCTCATCAAAATTCTAAGATGTAACCAAAAGATGAAATTTAACATACCTTGTGATCCCTTGACTTAGGTGATCACTAAAATAAGCTTGGATTTCGATTTGGGACTGATTTGGCCTTCCAATTGCTTGATTTTTGGCTAGTTAGGGTTTGGTTGAAGGAAGCTTGTTCGCCCCCTGTGTAATCTACGACCAGAACACACACCAAGTGTGTGTTTTGGGTTTTTAATTTTTGTTTTAATAATAATTATTTTCTCACTTAACCCTTTTAGTCCCTCTAGTTTCTAAAAGTTATAAAAAGGTTACTATATCAAGTTCCTTCATTATTTTAAAACACTTAACTAACTAGGTTGATATTCCTAGTTACTTAGTGGGTCCCGGGAGTTATAACCCGTTTTATTTTAACTTCCGTTAACTCAGGCTTCTTATAAACTTACTTTTTTTAAAGCATTTATTTTCATTTAATTAATATTAGGATTATTTGTTTAAATCCTAATATTCACCTGGTTAATTTTACCACTAACGGTATTTTACCCGTTCATTAATATTAACGTGGTTTGACTATCAAACCTGTTTTCGGGGTGTTACACCCTTGCATTGGTCTTCTTTGCCTTTGCAGGCTTCTTGGCATTCTTAGGGCAATTAGTCTTAATGTGCCCCTTCTCATTGCAAACATAGCAGGTCGCATCCTTAATGTTTCGGCACTCCATAGTCTTGTGTCCTTTATTCTTGCAAATCCCACAAGGTTTAGCTTGTGGGTCCTGGTTGCACTTTCCTAAGTGCCTCTTGTTACACGTCTTACATCTGGGCTTTTCATCCGACTGTCCCTTTTTGAAACCAGAGTTTCCTTTCTTCTTTTTGTTTGAGTGATGGGACTGATCATCCTCTCTTTTTCTCTTCCCCTCCTTGGTGGTTTTCTTTGCCCTACTCCTTACAACATCGAGAGTAAGGGAAAAAGATAGATCTACAGCAGACCTATAAGTAGTTGGCTTAAAAGCCTTAACGTTTCCTTTAACCTCTGGGGCTAAACCACCAATAAAACACGCAATGCGTTTGGGTTCAGGGGTGACCAAATACGGTACGAGTCACGACATGGAGTTGAAACTGGTCACATAAGACCTGCAATCCAAATCCTTCATCACCAAAGTGAGGAAGTCAGTCTCTATCCTTTCCACTTCATGTTGAGGACATTAAGTGTCCTTCATAAGATCAACAAATTTGTTCCAGGAAAGGTTATACAGAGAAACCTTCCCAGTGGATTGCACCAAGGCTTTCCACCATGTTAGGGCGTCACCCTTGAAGGATTGAGATACAAACTTAACGATGTCCTCCTTTGCGCATCCACTAATATCAATCACCGTTTCCATTTCATCTAACCACTTCATACAATCTATTGCTCCCTTTTCTCCTATGAAGTCTCTTGGCTTACACGAGATGAAGTATTTGTAGGTACAACCTTTGTTGCACTTGGGAGTCTGATTTAACACAACCTTCTAAGATTCAGATCTCTGGTTGGATGAATGCTGTGATTCATCCTTTTTCGATGCATGTGAATGCGATAATGATTTTGTATGAGTTTTGGACCGAACATGACTCGGTTCTTTGAATATCTTATCCACAGCTCGAGCAACGGTTGTGTCAATCATTGCTTGTAATTCAGCATTTGTAAGATTTATCCTTGCTTCATTATTGTTCCCTTCTCTCAGATGACTGTTTGCTTCGTTAGAGCCAGCCATGATTTGGGTACTAAAATTTAACAATAATTATTTATTTAGATTGTAAAATGAATCATCATGTTGATGATTAGATGGCCATGGTATTAATAAACCATATAGACCATTTTAAATAACAAGTCAAGATTCGCCTAGGTTACAATTGAACCATTATAAGCAATAAATAGGATATAATCCTGCATATTTATTGGACAGAGGACATAAATCACATCTGTCAATATCATAGAGACATTTTTCATATAGCACAAGGCTCATCTCGAAGGACATTTAGAAGGCACAAAAGGCCTTGCCACAAGAACGATTAAATCATGATCTCTTGGATCGGTGATCTTTAAGGGTCGAACATTAGTTCATAGCCCTTCTGACAGAAGTTTATAAACTATTATTGTCATGAATACACCTTCGCCCAAAGGCTTACATCTTAATTGAATGTTTTATACATCATATTGATGTTTAATAGCCATGATTCGTATTGATCATATAGGCTACGAAGGTGGCTTGGAAGAATCCAAGTATCTTTAGAAGCTAGTGTGATCTCTCAAGTCACACAACCAGGAATGTTAACATGTTCTCTGATGTTAACAAGGAATCATTTTCTTAAAAAGGTTGTACCATCATAGCCATTAATGTTGGCTAGGTTATATCTTTAAGAATTTCTTTTGGTATTGCTTTTGGCAGATCAATGTAAATTGAAATGATATTAATAAGAAGATGTAATAAAATTACATATATCAGTTTTCCAAAAGAACTCCATTGAAAAACTAAACGATTACAAGATATGCCCTAAACGGGTCTTGAAAATAACAAACTGTCCACGTAGGGACTACAGAAAAGAAAATAAGTCCACGCAGGGACCAAGTACAGAAATAAAAATGTCCTCGCAGGGACTTGATTGAAAAGACAATAAAAAATGAAAAAAAAATAAACTTCTACTTCTTTTTTCCTTTTATGAGGTTCGCAAGGCCCTTTAGAAATTTGTTATGCTTTTTGTTTGTTTCATCCGCTTGGTGTTCAACCCGATCCAACCTATGCATAATTTCTTGCGTTTGCATTTGTGAAGGCGGGGGTTGTTGCTGGTGAGGAGGGTATTGATACACATACACCGGATACCCCATTGGGTATGATGGAGGAAAGGGTGAAGGGTAAAGTGCATTAAACTGAGCTGCCTCAAGATATGGATCTTGGGCAAGGGCCTGATATCCATAACCCGTAGGATTTGGATATTCAACCGGTATGGGGTTATCATAACCCACTGGCGGTGGCGGTGGTGCAAGCGTAACAGGCGGGGGATTATTTTCCGGCACCGCATGAGAGGGTCCACCCATTTGTGGATCGTCAGGGATTGGAGGGTACGTGCTCGAAGCTTGAGGGAAACTGAACCTAGGTCCCCCTCGCATGGACATCCGTGCGTTCCTCCTTCGCCTAGGTGGCTCGAGATGTGGTTGTTGAGGTGGTTCCTCAACGGGTAAAGGTGGTGGAGAAACCGCTTGAAGGTATGGTTCTTCTAATGGAAGTTGCAGAGAATTAGGAAAAGAAGGAGTGAATTCCCATTCAAACTTGTTCCACCATTCGGCCCATGGGTCGGGGCCTTGGTATGGCGATCCTTGGTAAGGAGAACAGCTGGAGATGCTGATAGGATGCGTTGGTGTCCCGGTTGGCGGCGCTGGATCGGGGTCATCATCCATTTCCATGTCTTGGGAGAAATGGTCCTCGGGTCCTAAAGGATTATAACCTTGAGGTTCGTTAAGATAATCGTTCGGGTTAAATTGGCCCGGGGAATAAAGATCGTGTAAACTAGAATGGTGAAAGGAATGAGAATGTAAAGAGTGGTGTGAATGATGCGATTGATGGGAATGGTGTGAATGTTGGGGTTCGTCCTGAATAGGTAGCCCAAAATATGGAGGATCAGAAGGTGAGGAACCTAGCAAAACGGAATGTCTCACCGGTTCAAAAGAATGTCTCCAGTGATCCCGAGAATCGGAGCTAGAAAAAGATGCTGACGGAGTGCGCCTATGGGAGGGTCCTGCATTGCTTGATGGTCCTCCCCGCATCGGACCTTTTCCTTTACCTCGCACGAGCAGCGGCATGTTTAATTAACCTGTAGAAACAATAAAACAACATATAAACGACAAAAGGAAAGATTAAGAATAATTCCTAGGCCATATGCCTATACTCGGAAGTCTAAGGAATGTGCTTATTGTGTCATTGAGATTAAACACAAAAAGTTAGTGTTTAATTCACTCAATGTTGGCTGTGATACCAACCTGTCACACCCCGATATCTCCACGTATTACCGGTGGGCCCGGCGGGGAGTATCGTGACGTAGTTGATATCATCATTGTCAATACACACAATATAATAGCACAGCGGAAGGCTTGGTGAATAAATACTATTACAAACCATAGTGTCCGAGTGTCCAAATAAAGAATATACAGACTTGGTTGTAATAGAGATCCACAGGCGGATCATAAAATATAAAATACAAGAAAACTGAAATAACAGACTCCAGGTATCTAGGGATTTGCAAGATCCTCTTATTTGACACCTAGTAGCTCCAGCCTGTTTACGTGAGGTACTTGTCAATTAGTCTTTGGAAAATACGTCAGTTTACACTGGTAAATACAATTAACCGACTCATTTGAAAAGAATTTACAAAAATTGATTTAAGTGCACAAAGCACAAATCATTTATACTTGGGACAATTATTTAAGATAATCTTTTATGTTGTTTTACATGTTTGTCATACAAACGGGGCCGATTTGAAAGCCATTCATGATTAACCGACTCACCACTATAGAACCCACAAAGGAGTTATCCCCATCATGTGGGTTATTTAGCATTTGCATCTGTCAGGTGTATGCCTACACCCCGTGCATAGGTCGTGGTCATTTACAAATGAAACGAGCCAAGGATATCCAGGACATGGTCGTATTAACCCCCATTATTTATGTTATCAAACAAAACAGATTAAAACGGGTTATGTAAATTTATTAATCACAATCCGATTAAATGATTTAATACCCGACCAATCGGTATTATTATAATACCGTATCCCAAGCTCGTATAACGGAAAATAAGTTAAAAGTATTTTCCTGAGCTAGATGAAAGAAGTAACTCAGCCGCGTATTCCTAAAGCCTTGTGGAAGTACCTTCTACCAAAGCTACTCAATCTGTATAGAAGGTTTACTAACCTATTAGGATACTAACTGGTCTTTATTTAAGTCAAAGACTTAGACCGGTTAGTTTGAAAGATACTTTACGGTTTTAAACGCTAGATTAAGCGGAGACCGGAATGGAATGTAATTTAGACTCGACAAGTTTGGATACTTGTATTATATGGGTAAACTAAACACATTCTGGATTTTGAAGATTTAATGACAAGGTTAAACCCGTTTCGGTTATTTTATGTAAACTAGTCACATAAACCGATCCGAAAGCATAAATGCATAACGGGCAGCCAAATGAATTATATACAGGTATCATATGTTATTATGCCTAGAATATGCTAATACATTAGTAGGATGTTAGCATAAATGCCCAAAAAGTATTTAAAATCAATTTAAGTCCCGTAGGGGCGTTTTGGTCATTTTAATGTTTATAAAAGAGGTTTTATAATAATCTGAGGTTCTGTTCTAAAACATTACGTAAAAAATTTTATTTTATCATATTACATCAGTAAGATATCATACATATGTGATATTTACCATTTATGACCAAACTATGCCCCGAAAGGGTATTTTGGTCATTTCACATATGCTTTTATGGACATTTTTGGAAGTCTGAGTTCATAACTTATACTTACTGTAATAATATTAAAATTTATTTAAAAATTCAGTAGGTTACAAGTCTTAGGTGTTAACTATGATTTTAAACCATACTATGCACCTAATTAGTGTAAACTCGTTAATTTACGATAATTAAGATGTTTATGGAAATCTGAGATTTTTATCAATGTTAGATGTTCAAAATAATTTAATTAATATATATGATCAGTAGGAAAAAGTTTGGTATTCAAATCATTCGTTAATCTCATGTTTTGCATGAAAAGGGTATTATCGTCATTTACCGATTTACACAAGAACTCCATGATATGATCAGATTATAATCTGATCAAAACTCCAAAAATCCTTAAAAATGTAATCTTAAAAGTGGGTAATGAGTTTTGGCTCAAAACCTATGTCTAAACATGACTTATGCAAGAAATCGCAATTTAATTAATAAAAAGCTTCAATTTACGATATTGAGCATAACTTCTGTTTGAGACCAAGAACTTATGTCAAATTTTCGGGACATACTTATATATCAGTAATAAAGGTTTTTGTCCTCTCACATTTTCAAAAATCTCGTTTATATGTCAAAAGGGCAAAATTGGCATTTATAAGCATATTAACGAAATTTAGCATATAATTCTGAATATATAAGACCAGGTACTATAACTCCAGAGGTTTATACTACAACATAAGGTGGTCCTAATGGAAGCTTAAAACATGGGAGAATTAAGCTCAGTCGGGTCAGAATTGAAAGTCAAAGCAAAAGTCAAGCTTTTGCGACTTTCGGTTGCGAACCGAACTTAGACTTAGAGTTGTCGGGTTGGACATGTTTGAACAACTTCTAATAATGATTACTAAGTCACTAGAGTGTTAAAATATAATTTATAACCTCTGAATTATAAATTTTAACTATATTTCATGATTCTGTCCAATTTGACTTTTTAAATAAATAGTTTGACCCGACAATTAACTAAGCAAACGAAATAATTAGGTGGTGCCATTTTAAGGGTTAATCACCTACCTAATTATGGTCACATAACCACTTTTAGTTCGGACAGTGGCTGGACCATTTGTGATTAAACTGAAAGTCAAAGTCAAATTACGATAACTTTGACTTTTCAGTTTTTAAACTAAAAACTGAACTAAGGAAGGGGACTAAGACACTTACATAGGGTCCTAGCTATCTTTTCTACAAACTTGAGTTCCCTTTATGGCCAGGTATATCCAGGTGAGAGTGTAGTGAATATTTTGAGTGAATGAGCAAATGACTAGTTCACTTGAAGGCCCTTTATATAGGTGAATGCTATGGATTTAGATCATAGCAGGTGTTTTGGAGTGATCCCATATGATAACATGTGTCATGGTAGTATTCTAATACCAAAAACAAGCTCCTGGTATCGATATTCAGGCATCTAAGGTGGTGCAACAGGCTGCAACCAGCAGCTGTCAACTTTATGCAGACCTGGCACTTTTACACGGGCCGCGTAAGACTCAAAGAGAGTCTACGCGGGCCGCGACAACCCTTTGTTCAGGTTAAAACTATTTCAGCTTTGGCAGTTTCAGTCCTTGGTCCTTCAAAACTTTATATAACCTCGTTTTTGGCATAAAAGGACCTTGTAGTTAGTTTGTAAAGGAACATGGGAGTAAAACCAAACTCCGTTAGGCCCGGTTTCGTTAAAAGATCATTGCAAACTTAAGTTTCTATACATTGACGCTTTTAACCCAAGTTCTTGAAAACTTGCATAACGATCTCGAAACCATGTGAAACTGATGTCACTTATTCTTCGGAGTGTATTTGAATATTACGAAGCCTCGGGTTCGTTAAAAGGTCACTCAGAGGTAAGAATTAACATGTTGACACGTTTAACCCCGGTAGTTTATAATCTTTCGACTATTTTCATAAACGGCTTCTTATATCCAATTTATTGCTCGATTAAGAATACATTCTTCATGTATGGTCATTCAGAGGCACAAGCTTGGCATGTTGACGCTTTTAGTCCCTTTGGTTTCATATTTTTCATCGTTTGTCAACTTTAGTCCTTCAAACTCAATCTTTCACACGATTAGGGTTTAGGACACGTGTCTTTACATAAATGGACACCTTTTTACGTGGTGTTACACAACTGTTAAGACCTTTAATCAGTGCATACATCTTCTTGTATATCTCCGGCGGTGGTGACAAGTAACCCGCTTGATTATGGACCGAGATCACATTTAAATCCATGTTCCTACACAAAACACATCAAGTTAATTATAGAATTTATCAACAATCAGTTAACCAATTAACTCAGTTAATCTGGAAATTAACTAAGTAATGGTCAACTTAGTCAACATGGATTAATCAATCGAAACCATGCAATCAGACTTGGTTGTGTGTGAATATAAATAGTATTATTTTAAGAAAAACAATTAAGATCTCGAGTCGTAACCAAGAGGTTTCGAGTCAGAACCAAGTGATTTCGACTTGGAATCCTCAGTCGAAACCTCAAGGTTTCGAGTCGAGTCAAGTTTTGAGTCGAAACAAAAGAGATTGTGACTCCCAACTGGACAGATCTCGAGTCATTTGAAGTCTCCACTCGCAACCTCAGTCGGAATATCCCAAACGTCTTTTGATCAGCATCAACTGTTAATATAGATTAAAATCCATAAACCACCTATAATCTTGTTGAAGACCAGATTATGAAGATAATTAGGGTTTTTGATCATCTTCAAATCTTCATACGTTTCTTCATATCTTCAAATAATTATCAAGTAAAAACCAAGGTTTAATCGAAATCACCTTGAAATCACTTCTGTTAATGAGTCGGAATCAGAGACAACAAGTCAAAATCAGAGAGAAAATTCAAGTTTGAGTCAGAGAGATTTCGAGTGAAATGAGGTTTCGACTTGAAACCTCCCTTTTATATCATTCTGGACATGGGCCGGGCCTATGTCAATCTCATCAGACCCAAGATTTTCAACTGTGTTTGGCCCGAGACCACTGATTCGAGTCGGAACTATTTTATGCCCATTTTCTTGATTTTGACTCACCCTTTTTAATTAAATTTTCAAGTTTACTCAAAAATCATTTTATTATTTAAATAATCCTTACCCTCCCGAGCACGTTTTACGAGACTAAAACCTATAAAAAATAAATAATATCTAACAATTATTTACAAAAATAAAAATAGAAAATATCGTTATTGCTTAGTGATCAAATCACGAGGTTTCGGGTTAGTCTTCACTTATCAACACTATTCTACTACTGAGTGATCTGAATGACTGCCAGTATGTTTGTCCACCTAAACTCATCTCCCTAGACCTTTTCCATATGACTGCCTGTAACTAATTTTAACATGTTTTGATATTTTAACAATGAACACCCAAACAAATACTAATCAAATCCAGGAATTTTAGTCAACACACTATATCATGCAAGCAGTTTCCCTACCACATATTTCCACAAGTCTATCCTAGATTTCTCAAACCTTGACTGGGACTAGATTGAGAAGAGAACATAATAGATCATAAGCATAGATGCGGATATAATGTACAAATCAAATGAGTTTTTCTCAGTTTGATATAGGTTTTAGGGTTTCTTTTGGGCACTTGAGGGCCTCTTTTGGGTGTAAATAGATCTATAAGTCGACAGACGTATAGCTAGGTCTTTGCTCACGCAAAACAGAAGCTAACGTTGCCTAGCACCTCCAGGTCTTTGCTCACGCAAAACAAAGGAGATACACGACTTTGTCAGAAAAGATTTCAAAACTAGGCCAAAATTGTGTGTATCAGGACATCACACAAGCATTCAAATATAAATGAGCTAATTCCAAGTGACGTTCTTTCCTGGGGTCATAGACTAATTTTAGATTCTTTACAGAAACAACCAAAGTTTCCAGCGTTAAGGATAGAGCCTACCAACATATTATTCTAGAATCAAACTATTTCGATACTTATCTTACATGAGTCAGCCATATACCACAAAGTGAAAATTCATTTCATTTCCCATGTTATTCAATGTCTCTTTTTGATTTTTTCTATTTTTTTAATGTTTTTGTATTTTCAAAAATTTTCAATGTTATTGTATTTTTTAAAATTTCTCCCCCTAAATTTGTGCATAAATAAAAACGACCTAAGAATAGAAAACTTTATGAACAAATTTACCTACAAAAAACGAAAACATGCTCAGTCGGTATATAAGATCATTTTCCAAAAATCCACAAGCACTTTGAACTTTGAGCTGCTGACAGGTTTTATGAACAAATCGATAGCATTTGCATCTGTGTCGATTTGCTCCAGTTAAATAAGATCTATGTCAAAGCAATCTCTTATAAAATGAACTTTAATATCAATGTGCTTGGTTTTTGAGTGAAAGACAAGATTTTTGACAATTTGAATAGTAGCATCATTATCACAGAAAATGGTAGTTATGAGATTAGTCAAACCGTAATCCTGCAATTGATGTTGCATCCACACCACCTGTGAGCAAGATGCAGATGCAGAAGCAGCAACATATTCGGTCTCAGCTATGGAGATCGCCACTGTTTGGTGTTTCTTGCATTGCCAAGAGATGAGCCTGTCACCCAAAAATTGACAAGCAGATGCAGATTTCCTGTCATTGTCATTTCCTCCAAAATTGCTACCAGAAAACGCAAACAGGCCAAAATTTGAATCTCATGGATACCACAAGCCAAACCGAGGTCTGCCTTTAAGATATCTAAAAATTCGTTTAACAGTAGTAAGATGAGAAAGTTTAGGATTAGCCTGATATCGCGCACATTGACAGACAGCAAACATGATGTCTGGATGGCTTGCAGTCAGCTACATCAGAGATCTGATCATAAACCGATAAAGGCGTTGATCGACATGGGATCCATCTACATCTTCAGTCAGCAAAGGTCTTTCTTCCATTTGTGTTTCGACCGATTTCGCGTCAGTAAACGTGAATTTTACTAACATATCGTCCACATATTTTCCCTGAGGAATAAGAATGCCTCGAGAATCCTGTCGAACTTGTAGACCTAAGAACATAGTCATCTCCCCGAGGGCACTCATCTTGAATTTCTTCTTCATCACTACTTCAAATTCTCTGCAGAGATCCTCACTCGTTGATCCGAAAATAATATCATCAACATAAATCTGAACCAAGATCAGATCCTTGCCAACTCTCTTGATAAACAACGTATGATCGATTGTGCCACGAGTGTAACCATGAGCCAGAAGATTCTCAGTCAAAGTAGCATACCAAGCCCGTGGTGCTTGGTGCAATCCATATAATGCCTTGTCAAGCTTGTAGGCATATTCTAGATGATCTAGATGAATAAAACCTGGTGGCTGCTCAACATAGATTTCTTCCTTCACATCTCCATATAAAAACGCAGTCTTGACGTCCATCTGGTAAACAGTGAACCCCATGTAGGATGCGTATGCTAGGAAGATCCGGATGGCTTCAAGTCGGGCAACCGGGGCATAAACTTCATCATAGTCCAGACCCTCTATCTGTTTGAATCCTTGGACTACCAATCTTACTTTATTCCGTACAATAACTCCAGCAGAATCTTGCTTGTTTCTGTACACCCATCGAGTTCCAAGTTTACATTTTCCTTTCGGCAACTCAACAAGCTTCCATACTCCCAGCTTCACAAACTGGTTCAGCTCTTCGTGCATAGCGTCTACCCATCCTGGTTCCTACAAAGCTACATCAACAGTTTTAGGTTCTATTTGAGAAATGTAGAAAGAATATAAACATGTATTGATAGTCCCTGATTGTCTCCTGGTTAGAATTCCAGAATTGGCAGGACCAATGACGTTCTCCATTGGATGATTTCGTTAAAAACTTGTTGGAATTGCCACATCAGGTACGGTCACGCCTTGAGCTGAAGCATTTAAGCTATCAGAATCAGTATTGCTCGTCTCCTCCTCATTAGGTGCTGCAGTACTGTTAACTATCGGAGCAGTAACTGTACAATCTTTAGGAATTGGGTCTGGAAACAGTGCAGATCCTAAACCATTAGAGATAACACCACTTGGTGATGCACCTTCAGGGATTGTTGGGACATTTGTTGAGATGGAGGATGCTTTGTGAAAACCATCCCTGGTGGATCTATGGTGTGTTTTATTGAGCTCCCTTCAGCTAGTTCATCTTCTTCAGTACCACCAAATGAAAGCGGTTGTTGTGGAGTTGACACACATGCATCTGTAGGAACACTAAACAGAATGTGAAAAGATTTAAACAAATCAGTGTAATCGTATAACCAATCTGGACCAACTCTAGCATCCGTGGAATCCTCTTCAAGCCATTCAATGTTGCACGACTCGACGACCTTTTTGGTTACTTTATTGTATACACTATAGGATGAACCTTTAGCATATCCAATAAAAAACACTCGTCCCCCTCGGCCTCAAACTTTCCATTGGCGTCCATAAGCAATAATACACATGGACAACCAAAGATGCGAAAATACAACACCGAGGGTTTACGTCCTTCTAGAATCTCATAAGGAGTTTTCATATGACATTTATTTACTAAAGCGTGATTATGGACGTAACAAGCCGTGCTAACTGCCTCAGCCCAAAAGAAACTAGGAAGCTTCGAGTCGGCCAACATAGTTCGTGCAACCTCTATAAGAGTACGAATTCTTCTCTAAGCCACTCCATTTTGTTGTGGAGTTTGTGGTGCACTATACTGTCTATCGATTCCCTTTTCAGCGCAGAATGTATCCAAGGTGATATTCTTAAACTTTGTCCTGTTGTCTGATCGAATAGCCTTGACTTTTGTACTCGCTTGATTTTTAGCTAGAGTAATGAACTGTTTGACTAAACCCGGAGTCTCATTTTTGTTACTCAAAAAGTATACCCATGTGTATCGTGAATAGTCATCAACTATCACAAGACAGTATGACATTTTGCAAATGCGTAGCACATTTACAGGACCGAAGAGATCCATGTGAAGTAACTCAAGCACGGTTGGTCGAAGGCATTAACTAGGGTTTATGCGGCTTTCGATGTGCCTTCCCTTTCGCACAAGCAATACATTTCTCTACCAACATGAAATTCTTAATTGGTAGATCACGGACCATCTGACCTTTGGCAAGTCGATTCAAAATCTTCATATTTACATGTCCAATGCAACGATGCCACAAAAGACCGTCATGTTCTGAAATCTTCGAGAAGAGGCAAGTGATTTCTTCACAAGGTTTCTTGTTCATGTCGATGACATATGCATTTCCTCTTCGCTCAACAGTCATCAAAAACCAATCTTCAGGTATCACGATTCCTGGTTTCAAGACATAACACCCCTTTTCATAAAATGAACCGAGTTTCCTTTATCACAAATCTGCAAGATGCTCAACAGATTGTGTTTCAGTTCAGGGACGTAGTTAACATTCTCAAAGCTTAGTACCCCGTTTTGTATTGTTCCTTTCAAAGTGATTCTGCCAGATTCTCCTCCCGCAAATGAGACATATCCTCCATCAAATTCTTTAACATTGACGAGTTGGGAAAAGTCTCCAGTCATGTGCCTGGAACAACCACTATCCATGTACCAAAGTCGCACGATAGTCCTCCATAGTTGTTCCTACACGAGCAGCGAGATTAGTTAGATTTAGGAACCCTGCCGGCATTTACATGAGTTAAACACTCAATATAGCCGGTTTTGTACCCAGCTTCTCGTGCCTTAGCTCTAAGAGTTGCGACCGCAGCGTCCACCTCTGGTGCGCTTAATATTGCATTCACAATATGTGTAAGTATTACAAAGACATATTCAGTACGACAAAGGAAATAATAAGACAGGATGAGAAAACACTTACATAAACGACACCATAATCACGCATCCACTAACGATCGGCGTGGAGGTCGTCATTCATAGCATTTGCATCATCAAGCTGACCAGAAGATGCGGTGTGCTAAGTAAGCACCAGCTCATAATTTTCTTCTGCTTTAACAAGACGGGCACTCTCAGCACCTGCCCTCGTCTTTTCAGCTTCAGTGCGGGCACTCTGAGCATCTTCACGCGCCTTTTCGGCTCTAGCTTCCGCTTCGGCCTCCACCAAGCGGCGATTAAGCTCTGCCAGCGTCATATCCTTGGCCTACAGATCTTTGCACGCATTCTCCTCTTTAAAGACAAGATTTAACATGAGAAGGAAGTTTACAAGTTATAGCAATTAAAAACACAAGGTATATTACATACCTCCATTCTGTTTCGCCCAAGGATGGCCACCTCCATTGCCGCAATAGTAGCAGCTTCTTTTTTCGCAAGACCAGCATTCGTCAACTTCAGGTTTATAATTTCCTGGGGAAGACGGTAAAATTTATCAATATAACGACCGCAGGCTTTATTCCAGAGCTAGCGCTTTTATGACAAAAGTTTGGTTAATGACCAAACCTATTTGTTGGCGGCAACAGCACTCCATTCCTCGGTCCTCTTATACACTCAAAATCGGCTTTTTCCATAGCCAGGTTGTCACACCCCGACCGCGTAAAACAACAAATCGCGGCGGAAACATCGGGGCGTGTTGCGACAGAATTAATTGTTTCATAACCATGGCATACAAAGTTGTCTTTTATTTATAAACAAAGGTGTTACATTGTTTTAAACAGGAAATTAAAGAGTTCAGAACATAATTAAACATAGTCTATCTTATTTTAAAGTCTCTAAGGCACAGGTCCGCCCTAGTATCATGATCAACATCCTATGGAAAAGCACCTGAAAACACATGTGAAAATAGGTACGTCAGCATAAAAATGCCTGTGAGATACATAGGTTTGTGAAAATAGGATTCATGACTTGTATTTGAGAAAATGTTTAGTCATGAACCTTGTAATTTGCTTTGTCTTGTAAATCATTTGAATAACAATAAGATCAGATGATATGTATAAGTAAATGTCAGGTTAAATAAATGACCATGTAAAAATGTGTTTGTATAAGATAAGTTGTTTATAAATCAATGTCTTGTGAAAAGTATGTTATTTGTATAAAATGTTCTATGTCTCAATATTGAAATGATTCAAATAACGTTACGACATGTAATACCATACAAACACTTATATATAGGAAGTACCAGCGGCGTATCCACCATGCTTGTATCATATTACACACGCATCGTTACTCAATCACTTAATCAAACCAAACCAACCAATGTAAGAAGTCTATGTTTAAACCAATTGTCAGAATGTATTGAATAATATGTCAAAGTGTTCATGTCAAGATGTAAATCATGTAGTATGTAAAACCAATGTCAAAAGTGTTTGTGTCAAATGTAAATCAGGTCAAAATGTCTATGTCGAATATCCATGTCAAATGTCTATGTCAAATATCCATGTCAAATGTCTATGTCAAATATCCATGTCAAATGTCTATGTCAAATATCCATGTCAAATGTCTATGTCAAATATCCATGTCAAATGTCTATGTCAAAATGTCATGTATGGCAAGTGAAATGTCTCAAACTAAACCATATGCACAAAAACAAAGTATTGAAGTAAAACTTGGTTTAAATCAAAGCTATGTTTTGTGTAAATGCATGCAACTATTTAATATGAACATTTATGCGGTATTGTGAAAATGCATACATCCAAGCCTTGTGACTGTGGTGATAAACCCTTTAAACAAATTAAAGGTCTATCTGTCTTATATCATCGAATTCGGTCATTCCTTTCTGTCCCCTTTCCCTGGGATGTCCGGAACGGGAGTTGTCAATTCCTATGGTACCACTACCTACTAACGAACGGCGTAGCTAATGTTAATGAATGTATTGTCCCATGTAAACAAACCAAATGTCATACCAAAATGTAAGCATGTGAAAACAATGCACTAAGTATGTAATCAAATGAACATACATAGCGTGAAATGTCATGTAAAACGATGTACTAAGTAATGCACACAATGGGCACACCTAGCATGAAATGTCATGTAAAACGATGTACTAAGTAATGCACACAATGGGCACACCTAGCATAAAATGAAATGAAATCATGTACTATAATGTACTAACAACCATAACCGGTATATGATGTGAAAACAGGAAAGCATGAAAGTAACAAGTAGGCACATGTGTTCCACCCCAAAACAGTTTGGAAAACAGTAAAAGAGGGGTCTATGTACTCACTTGTGATTGCTCAGATGTCTAAAGATAACCACCAAGTAATGCTATAGATCTCGGAATCAAACGGCACCTAGTATAGGTAACTATGTTAATAAACCGGACCTATCTCGGAAGACTGGGTAGCATTAGGGTTTGTAAACCAAATGAGTGTAGGAACTCATGTGATATGGTTTAACAAAGCCTACATGCTAAATGAAACTTAACCTAAGTCTTATCGACCCATTACGACCCCTTTAGGAAGCTTATGCTACTTTAACGTGTAGTGCGCGTGAAACGCGTTTGGACCGCCTAACTAGTCCTATGACAAGTGTTATATGCCTAAACATGTTACATAATCAGCTACGTGACAAAGGTTTAGGTTACATATGCTTAATTACCAATTATACATGAAAAAGGGTATTCTGGTAATTTACCTAAGGCATATAAACTACCTATCATACAACTACTTAAACGATGTGACCATAGGGTATAACCTCGGAAGGTTATTCCCTACCTACTATGGTCACCTAATGTATTTGGTCGGATCCTAATGATCGACCAAACTGGGTCGGGTTCGAAGGTATAGGCGATTTATTAGATCGCCTACCCTACGACCCTAGACAACGTGGTAATCAGTAGGCATAGTCCCAAGGGACTATGACCATCGTGATTACAATCACGTTGCGAAGTTCAACCGAACTTCGCATTGACCATTACTGGTCAACGCTGAAAGTCAAACAAAGTTTGACTTTCTGACTCGAAAAGCAGTAAAAATAAGGAAAAGAACGAAAGAATACTTACGAAGGGTCCCCGAATGCTAAACTCGATTCGAAAATCTCAGGTATGAAACTAGTGTTTCAACTTAGAGTTTCTCAAATCAAATTTCTAGTGATTATGAATGAAACATATGGTGGGTATTTATAGTTTTTCCATATAGAATATTCCTAGAATATTCCTAGAATATTCCTAGCATATTCCAAGCATATTCCTAGCATATACCTTAGCATATTCCAAGCATATACCTTAGCATATTCCAAGCATATACCTTAGCATATTCCAAGCATATGCCAAGCATATTCCTAGTATATGGCTAAGACGGGTATTTAACTGGGTACCGGGTATTTTATCTAGTGTTTAAATCCCGGTTTATGGCGTTCTAAATTATTTTTATTACTCTATAAAAATAAACTCGCCAAGTTATTACTGAAATAAATTTCAGTTGCCAGGACTGGCTGCGTTGTCTGCGTTTTGCAGTAGAAGCACTGTGTTGCGCAGAAACACACGGTACGCGCTTAAACTTTGAAAAATAACGTTTTTAGGCGTTTTAATTTATTTTTCAACACGGACCTGATTAAAATAAGATTTTAATCATAACAGAATATTTGTGGGATTTAAATATTATCCGGTCGGTCACCAACGTTCGTTTGGTCGTACGATCGCGATGTTCGGTTAATTACGACGGAATGCGCATAAGTGCGAAAAACGATCCAAATTGCGCGACGAATGGATTTTTCTTATGCCAAACACTAAAATAAAATATTTTGGTGCTTACATAAATTTTTGGATGTCCGGATGTATTCAGAACGTATGTTATGCGCGAAAATGCAAACTTGTGCACTTTTTGACACTTTTAGTCCCTGAATGACCCAAAAGTTTATTTTAGCACACCGAACCCCTCAAAGCCTATTTCTAAGCTATGTAAAGGATATTTAAGGTGTGTTTAACTTATGGTTAGGTTCCGGAATGTTCGTTACAGTTCAAATTGACATACTTTCGCAGTTTGTCATTTTTAGTCCCTGTAAGCGAATTAACTTGTTTTTGCCATACCAAAGCCTTTAAAACTTATTTCTAAGTTATGTAAAGGTTATTTAAGGTATGTTGAGTATATGTTGATGTTCCGGAGTATTTCTCGCATTAAACTGAGTACGTTTACGCACTAGTTTGCGTATAACTCTCCAGAAAGCGATGTAGAGTTTGAAATTGAACAAAAGTCAAAACATGAAAAATGTAAAACATAACAAAACAAACATTGTGATCAAATAACATTGTTTTATTGATAACATAACTGTTTATAGTGATTACAAGCACAGTTGTTACAGTCTCCCCTACTTGTGGAAATTTCGTCCCGAAATTTATTTAGAGGAAACTCGTGGAAAAAGATGCGGATATTTCGCTTTCATTTGATCTTCGCGTTCCCAAGTAAACTCGGGTCCACGTTTAGCTTCCCAGCGAACTTTGACCAAAGGAATGCGCTTGCGTTTAAGCCACTTGACTTCACGTTCCATGATTTCCACTGGCTTCTCAACAAATTTCAGTGTTTTGCCAACACGAATTTCGTCAAGCGGTATGGAGAAATTCTCATCAGCCGTACACTTCTTGAGATTGGACACGTGAAAAGTTGGATGAACATTTCCCAGTTCAGGAGGTAACTCAAGTCTGTAGGCTACCTTTCCGATTCTTTCGACGATCTTGAATGGTCCAACGTATCTAGGTGCAAGTTTTCCTTTCTTTCCAAATCTGATCACACCTTTCCAAGGTGAGACCTTAAGTAATACTCGATCACCGACTTGAAATTCCAAGGCTTTGCGTTTTGGGTCCGCGTAAATCTTCTGACGGTTTCTAGCTGCCTGAAGGTTATCACGAACTTTCTTGACCTTGTCAGTTGTCTCTAAAATGAGGGCAGGTCCAGTAAGTTGAGCCTCGCCAATCTCATTCCAGCAGACTGGTGAACGACATTTTCGACCATAGAGAGCTTCGAAAGGAGCCATTTTGATGCTAGTGTGATAATTGTTGTTGTAGGAGAATTCAATCAATTTAAGATGTGAATCCCAGCTACCACCAAAATCGATCACACAAGCTCTAAGCATATCCTCCAGAGTCTGGATTGTTCTCTCAGATTGACCATCCGTTTGCGGATGATAAGCTGTGCTCAGATTAAGTTGGGTCCCCATAGCAGATTGCATGGTTCTCCAAAAATGAGAAGTGAAACGAGCATCTCTGTCAGAAATGATGTTCAACGGAACACCATGTCGAGCTACAATTTCATCTACATAGATTTGAGCAAGTCTGTCAGCAGGAAAATCCTCACGGATTGGCAAGAAATGTGCTGACTTTGTAAGACGATCAACGACTACCCAGATGGCATCATGACCTTTCTTTGTGCGCGGGAGTTTGGTAACAAGATCCATAGTAATGTTTTCCCATTTCCAAACTGGGATCTCTGGTTGCTCCAATAATCCCGAAGGACGCTGATGTTCAGCCTTAACCTTTAGACAAGTAAGGCATTTGGATACGTATAAGGCAATGTCTTTCTTCATACCAGGCCACCAATAGTGAATACGAAGATCCTTATACATTTTATCTGAGCCCGGATGAATAGAATAACGAGACTTATGGGCTTCATCCATAAGCAAGGTACGAAGATCATCTAGGCTTGGGACCCACAAACGGTCCATGAAGTAATATGATCCATTGTCCTTCAGTTCTAGTGCAGGTGTTATGTGATAAGTAAATTCCTTATCCATCAATCCTTGTGAAACACAAGATTGTTGAGACTGAGAAATGCGTGCTTGAATATCGGATCGAGCTTGAATAACAGATTGAACACGTACACAATGAAGCTTAGTACGTTCCTTACGACTTAATGCATCAGCTACGACATTCGCCTTACCAGGATGGTAGCGAATTTCGCAGTCATAGTCGTTTAAAAGCTCAACCCAACGTCGTTGTCTCATGTTGAGTTCTTTTTGGTTGAAGATATGCTGAAGACTTTTGTGGTCAGTGAAAACCACACATTTTGTACCGTACAAATAGTGTCTCCAGATCTTGAGAGCAAAGACAACTGCACCCAACTCAAGATCATGAGTAGTGTAGTTTTTCTCATGTATCTTCAACTGCCTCGATGCATAGGCTATGACTTTGTTCCTTTGCATAAGAACACAGCCAAGACCCAATTTTGATGCATCACAATACACAACAAAATCATCATCACTCTCAGGCAATGATAGAACTGGCGCATCGCAAAGCTTCTGCTTCAGGTGTTGAAAAGCTTCCTCTTGTTTGTTTCCCCAATAAAAGGGCATTTTCTTCTGAGTTAGAGCAGTTAGAGGAACTGCAATCTTCGAGAAGTTTTCTATGAAGCGGCGATAATAACCCGCTAGACCAAGAAAAGAACGAACTTCAGTAGGAGTAGTAGGTGTATCCCAATCCTTAATCGCACTGATCTTGGAGGGATCTACATGAATACCCCGTTCGTTGATAACATGCCCCAAAAATTGAACTTCTTTAAGCCAAAATTCGCACTTGGAGAATTTGGCGAAAAGTTGCTCTTTCTTTAGGAGTTCAAGGGTAAGACGAAGATGTTGCTCGTGATCAGCTTGCATCTTAGAATAAATCAAGATGTCGTCAATAAAAACAATGACGAACTGATCCAAATAAGGTTTACAGACCCTATTCATTAAGTCCATGAAAACAGCAGGAGCATTAGTCAAACCGAATGGCATGACTGTGAATTCATAATGCCCATAACGAGTACGGAACGCTGTCTTCGGAATGTCTTCTTCTTGCACCCGAAGTTGATGATATCCAGATCGCAGATCAATCTTCGAAAAATAAGAAGCGCCTTGTAACTGATCAAAGAGATCATCAATGCGAGGTAAAGGATATCGATTCTTGATGGTAAGTTTGTTAAGCTCACTATAATCGATACACATCCTAAAGGATCCATCCTTCTTCTTTACAAAAAGAACGGGAGCACCCCAAGGTGAAAAACTAGGACGTATAAAACCTTTGTCAGAGAGCTCCTGAAGCTGTTTAGACAACTCTTGCATCTCGGATGGTGCAAGACGATATGGAGCTCTAGCAATGGGATTTGCACCAGGTACGAGATCACTGCGGAACTCGACTTGGCGTGCTGGAGGTAGACCAGGTAAATCTTCAGGGAATACTTCAGAATAATCCCGAACGACAGGAATATCTGAAATAGACTTACCCTTGCCTTTATCTTCTGTAACATGTGCTAAGAAAGCCACATAGTTCTTCTGCAGATACTTCCGAGCTTTAAAACAAGACATGAGTTTGAGACCACCGATAGGCTTCTCACCTTGAACCTGCAGAATCTCGTCTGTCGAAAGCGGCACACGAACAATCTTCTCAGAACAAACTATCTCTGCGTGATGCTTGGATAACCAATCCATTCCCACAATAACGTCGAAGCTTCCGAGTTGCATAGGCGTGAGGTCGATAGGAAAAAGATGGTCGTTAAGATTCAACTGGCAGTTGCGAAGAACAAAATTAAGAATAATGGGTTCACCACTAGCAACCTCTACTGTCAAATATTTGCCTAGTTTCGTTCTAGACACTCGAAGCATTGGTTCAAAGGACAAAGACACGAAACTCTTATCGGCACCGAAATCGAAAAGAACAGATGCAGGCTGATTATTAATAAAGAACGTACCGTTCACCACATTATCGTCAGCCTGTGCCTCTTGGGCATTCATGTTAAAAACTCGGCCTCGAGCCGGAGCCGGATTCTGGTTCTGGTTCTGGTTCTGGTTCTGGTTGGCTAGCCTTGGGCACCGGTTTCTATAGTGGGTCAGATCCCCACAATTATAACAAGCACCTGGTGGGTATTGTGGTCTTGCAGCTTGACCCTGTTGCTGAGCAACTTGTTGAGCCGGGTTCTGAACCGCGGGATTTTGAGCAGACCGACAAACATTGGCAAGATGGCCTGACTTCCCACAGTTAGTACAGAAACGGCATGGAAATTGCGGCTGGTGGTGACTGTTGCATCTATTGCACAAAGGTGCATTCCCTGTATAGGGTTTCTTCGCTGGAGGCTGTGCGGTTTGATTGGGAGCTGCCTGGTTAGCTTGGGCAGTAACAGCATAGATGGTGGTCATTCGTTCGTATCACAAAGCAAACAAACGACACACAGTGACTAATCAAAGTAAATGGGTCAAAAATAATGTATTAGCGAAGACATGCTCGCCTATAAGTGAACACTCACTCCAAGAATTCCCAGGTAAGCACAACTGGTCTCGCGTCTGGTTGAGATGTATACGAAGTGCTTGCCTAGACAGAAAACCCAGAATACAGGCATTCACCCTTCCAGTTTGCACATGTTCACATTATTTAAAACCCAAAACGTTTGACGAGATTTTGAAAATTTGAAGGCACAAGGCCAAAAACCAATACTGAAAAGGGTTCAAAACCATATAACAGAGGGTTCAAAACCTTACAATTGAGGGTTCAAAACCTTGTAAAAATTTATTCAAAAACAGATGATTGTTTTTCAAAAATCGTTTCGGAAAAATTTTGGTTCCTTGTTTTGTTAATCACCTAAGGATAGGTGATGTACATGTTTTAAGATCTAAACACAAGATAACTTGCGTTAGGTTCCTAGAAAAGTTATAGTCTAGGTCAAAGCATTACTAATAACCTAATTCCCTATAACCATTAGCTCTGATACCAACTCTTCTGTCACACCCCGACCGCGTAAAACAACAAATCGCGGCGGAAACATCGGGGCGTGTTGCGACAGAATTAATTGTTTCATAACCATGGCATACAAAGTTGTCTTTTATTTATAAACAAAGGTGTTACATTGTTTTAAACAGGAAATTAAAGAGTTCAGAACATAATTAAACATAGTCTATCTTATTTTAAAGTCTCTAAGGCACAGGTCCGCCCTAGTATCATGATCAACATCCTATGGAAAAGCACCTGAAAACACATGTGAAAATAGGTACGTCAGCATAAAAATGCCTGTGAGATACATAGGTTTGTGAAAATAGGATTCATGACTTGTATTTGAGAAAATGTTTAGTCATGAACCTTGTAATTTGCTTTGTCTTGTAAATCATTTGAATAACAATAAGATCAGATGATATGTATAAGTAAATGTCAGGTTAAATAAATGACCATGTAAAAATGTGTTTGTATAAGATAAGTTGTTTATAAATCAATGTCTTGTGAAAAGTATGTTATTTGTATAAAATGTTCTATGTCTCAATATTGAAATGATTCAAATAACGTTACGACATGTAATACCATACAAACACTTATCTATAGGAAGTACCAGCGGCGTATCCACCATGCTTGTATCATATTACACACGCATCGTTACTCAATCACTTAATCAAACCAAACCAACCAATGTAAGAAGTCTATGTTTAAACCAATTGTCAGAATGTATTGAATAATATGTCAAAGTGTTCATGTCAAGATGTAAATCATGTAGTATGTAAAACCAATGTCAAAAGTGTTTGTGTCAAATGTAAATCAGGTCAAAATGTCTATGTCGAATATCCATGTCAAATGTCTATGTCAAATATCCATGTCAAATGTCTATGTCAAATATCCATGTCAAATGTCTATGTCAAATATCCATGTCAAATGTCTATGTCAAATATCCATGTCAAATGTCTATGTCAAAATGTCATGTATGGCAAGTGAAATGTCTCAAACTAAACCATATGCACAAAAACAAAGTATTGAAGTAAAACTTGGTTTAAATCAAAGCTATGTTTTGTGTAAATGCATGCAACTATTTAATATGAACATTTATGCGGTATTGTGAAAATGCATACATCCAAGCCTTGTGACTGTGGTGATAAACCCTTTAAACAAATTAAAGGTCTATCTGTCTTATATCATCGAATTCGGTCATTCCTTTTTGTCCCCTTTCCCTGGGATGTCCGGAACGGGAGTTGTCAATTCCTATGGTACCACTACCTACTAACGAACGGCGTAGCTAATGTTAATGAATGTATTGTCCCATGTAAACAAACCAAATGTCATACCAAAATGTAAGCATGTGAAAACAATGCACTAAGTATGTAATCAAATGAACATACATAGCGTGAAATGTCATGTAAAACGATGTACTAAGTAATGCACACAATGGGCACACCTAGCATGAAATGTCATGTAAAACGATGTACTAAGTAATGCACACAATGGGCACACCTAGCATAAAATGAAATGAAATCATGTACTATAATGTACTAACAACCATAACCGGTATATGATGTGAAAACAGGAAAGCATGAAAGTAACAAGTAGGCACATGTGTTCCACCCCAAAACAGTTTGGAAAACAGTAAAAGAGGGGTCTATGTACTCACTTGTGATTGCTCAGATGTCTAAAGATAACCACCAAGTAATTCTATAGATCTCGGAATCAAACGGCACCTAGTATAGGTAACTATGTTAATAAACCGGACCTATCTCGGAAGACTGGGTAGCATTAGGGTTTGTAAACCAAATGAGTGTAGGAACTCATGTGATATGGTTTAACAAAGCCTACATGCTAAATGAAACTTAACCTAAGTCTTATCGACCCATTACGACCCGTTTAGGAAGCTTATGCTACTTTAACGTGTAGTGCGCGTGAAACGCGTTTGGACCGCCTAACTAGTCCTATGACAAGTGTTATATGCCTAAACATGTTACATAATCAGCTACGTGACAAAGGTTTAGGTTACATATGCTTAATTACCAATTATACATGAAAAAGGGTATTCTGGTAATTTACCTAAGGCATATAAACTACCTATCATACAACTACTTAAACGATGTGACCATAGGGTATAACCTCGGAAGGTTATTCCCTACCTACTATGGTCACCTAATGTATTTGGTCGGATCCTAATGATCGACCAAACTGGGTCGGGTTCGAAGGTATAGGCGATTTATTAGATCGCCTACCCTACGACCCTAGACAACGTGGTAATCAGTAGGCATAGTCCCAAGGGACTATGACCATCGTGATTACAATCACGTTGCGAAGTTCAACCGAACTTCGCATTGACCATTACTGGTCAACGCTGAAAGTCAAACAAAGTTTGACTTTCTGACTTGAAAAGCAGTAAAAATAAGGAAAAGAACGAAAGAATACTTACGAAGGGTCCCCGAATGCTAAACTCGATTCGAAAATCTCAGGTATGAAACTAGTGTTTCAACTTAGAGTTTCTCAAATCAAATTTCTAGTGATTATGAATGAAACATATGGTGGGTATTTATAGTTTTTCCATATAGAATATTCCTAGAATATTCCTAGAATATTCCTAGCATATTCCAAGCATATTCCTAGCATATACCTTAGCATATTCCAAGCATATACCTTAGCATATTCCAAGCATATACCTTAGCATATTCCAAGCATATGCCAAGCATATTCCTAGTATATGGCTAAGACGGGTATTTAACTGGGTACCGGGTATTTTATCTAGCGTTTAAATCCCGGTTTATGGCGTTCTAAATTATTTTTATTACTCTATAAAAATAAACTCGCCAAGTTATTACTGAAATAAATTTCAGTTGCCAGGACTGGCTGCGTTGTCTGCGTTTTGCAGTAGAAGCACTGTGTTGCGCAGAAACACACGGTACGCGCTTAAACTTTGAAAAATAACGTTTTTAGGCGTTTTAATTTATTTTTCAACACGGACCTGATTAAAATAAGATTTTAATCATAACAGAATATTTGTGGGATTTAAATATTATCCGGTCGGTCACCAACGTTCGTTTGGTCGTACGATCGTGATGTTCGGTTAATTACGACGGAATGCGCATAAGTGCGAAAAACGATCCAAATTGCGTGACGAATGGATTTTTCTTATGCCAAACACTAAAATAAAATATTTTGGTGCTTACATAAATTTTTGGATGTCCGGATGTATTCAGAACGTATGTTATGCGCGAAAATGCAAACTTGTGCACTTTTTGACACTTTTAGTCCCTGAATGACCCAAAAGTTTATTTTAGCACACCGAACCCCTCAAAGCCTATTTCTAAGCTATGTAAAGGATATTTAAGGTGTGTTTAACTTATGGTTAGGTTCCGGAATGTTCGTTACAGTTCAAATTGACATACTTTCGCAGTTTGTCATTTTTAGTCCCTGTAAGCGAATTAACTTGTTTTTGCCATACCAAAGCCTTTAAAACTTATTTCTAAGTTATGTAAAGGTTATTTAAGGTATGTTGAGTATATGTTGATGTTCCGGAGTATTTCTCGCATTAAACTGAGTACGTTTACGCACTAGTTTGCGTATAACTCTCCAGAAAGCGATGTAGAGTTTGAAATTGAACAAAAGTCAAAACATGAAAAATGTAAAACATAACAAAACAAACATTGTGATCAAATAACATTGTTTTATTGATAACATAACTGTTCATAGTGATTACAAGCACAGTTGTTACACAGGTGTTCTTGAGCTGCTTTAATATTGTCCATAGTAGCAGTAGCTTCAGACTTGAAGCGATGGTATTCCTCTTCTTTTTGCGACAAGGCGTACCAATCACGAAGAATAACATTGCTTGTGGGGAATGGATGGACTGAGTGTGCATGTCATTGTACATGCGGGAGTAGTACTCTAGCTCGGTTTCATCGGGCCGAATTTGGTTCAGATCAGGATCACCACCTCCACCCGCGCTAGAGCTGGATGCACATTCAAAATGTGAGGACGATTGCGCATGCGCCCCACCACCTTCAATTGGCCCCTGATTGATATTGGGGTCAATGATATTAATATGCGCATCCATAAAAGTATCAGCAACCGTGGTGTCGAGCACCGGTTCAGCATCAACATGTGCCTTTGTCTCATGTGACGGCGCATTGTCGGAAACATTTTCAACCTGAACAGTATGCTCAGGCTCTTCTACCCTCTCCTCATTGCCAACAAGCATGTTCGGTGTAGGAGAAGACGGAGGAGGATGAGGCACAGTTGTAGCAACTACAATAAAGAAAAAAGACGAAAATCTAAGGAAAGTTTAAAATACAAAAGAAAAATATTTGAAGATAAACACTTACCGGCAGACACATGCGCCTCATGCGCATCTAGGTTCGTCATCTTTTGGAGACGGAGAGTAGGCTTCTTCAAAGGCGCACCGGCAGGAGCGACCATCGGTTTTCTCTTCCTCAAAACCTTGGGCCTGTCGGGATTAGAGGACCCGCTTCCTTCATCACCACGTGCAGGGGTCACCTTCCTGAGAACCCTAGTACTTGCACTGGCACCACAAGTGCCAATTGTTGCCTTTAGAATATCCAACCCCTCAAGCGTGTCAGACACTAACACATAATCTTCAGATGGAGTTTTTTTAGGGCGGAAGATGCTTATGCCAGTCTGCTTCGACACGAGAGTGGCATGCTTCTCTTGGCGCTTAGTTTTCTGCGTCTTACCACCTTCAGCAGTTGTAGGGTGAGCCCCTAATGCAGCAAGAACAGCTATAGAAGAATCAGATCCCAGTGAGTCATCACTGGAAAGCGAGATCAACTCTTCACCAGCGGGAGTCATGTTCCTGCACGACCTAGGGTTCAGAACAGACATTCCTGGACCTGACGCAATTAATGCCTCCAGTGCTTGCGCATCAGGAACACGAAAGTTCCCAATGATGGTCTCGTACCATCCTTCTTCGCCATCATCAAAGCCTTCTGTGACAATCCTGCGCCACAAAGGAACGACTACGAAGAACAAATAGGACAATTAGTAACAAGGATAAAGACATAACCTAAAGGCGCAGTTGAACAAATTTACCTTTGTCATTCTCACTGCATACGGGCTTCTGCTTGCTAGCCGGCTTCCAATGCAACATCGTACGCATCGCAGTTAACCCCTTGTTGCTTACAGCAGCCAAGGGGAGCATTTGAAGAGCACCATATCACTCTTGAGATTCAGGAATGGCCAATGCCTCTCTAGAATCTTCCAATACACACTTCGGACTTTGAGCCTGCAGGCAATCGCAACCGCCTTAATGTAAAAAAAAATATACTTCCACTCATGGAAGCCCTTGGGAGGCACCATCAGTATCCTCTTCGCGCCCCTGCACGCAAAGAAGAAGTAAAAAGCCAGTTGAGCCTGAAGCTGGTTAAAACGACGAAAGTGCTCAATCGTCGGCTCTATCTTCTACGACTAGAAGAAGTACTCGAAGTGACGACCACGAACCATCCCTAGTGGGCTCAACTGGGAGATGTGGATCTTGTAATACTCAAGAAGGTCGGCCATGAAGACCGTCAACAGCAACCGAAATTTCCTGTCGTGGAAGAAATCAACAAATAAGGTTAGGTAACCGGAGGGGGCGTCGGCAACAGTCTCACCCTCTGCCGGATATCGGGCACCGTACTCTAGCGGTATATGGTAGTCTGATAACAAGGTCTGAAAAGCCGCTTCAGATAAGTTCAACACCGGCATCAACATTCTCAGGGTTTTCACCCCAGATGTAGAGGTAGAAGACATCGGGAATAAAGAATGTGTAAGATTAAAGAGGAGAAAGTCTGAAGATGAAAGATCGCCGGAGAACAAGGAGAATAGTCACTGGAGAGTTCAAAGGGCTGAGAGAGAAAGAAGAAGATGAAGTTGAAAGATTTGAATTTCAAGAGTTTGAATGAAACTCTAAAGGTTTCGTCGACTATTTATACCCTCAGACGTGCAGAGAACGTGCGCTGTCTCAGCCAATAACAGTTCACCAACTGGCGAGACAAGATGTACTGATGGTTATCACGCGTGTGTGGCCTCCCACGCGCCTGGCACAGACGAACAGACATCCCTGCTACAGTGACGCAACGTGTCGGGCAGTGCACTGGTCACAACAACATCACATTTTCACCAACCAAATCTCACCAACTTCTCAACTACGAAGAAAAAGGCTAGTTACACATCAACTAACTATACACCCTGTGCCTTCTCTTCATCAACACCCCTTGCGCCGGCTGGCGCAAGGCTATTTTCAATGTCAAGGCATGGCACATACATTTCTTGCACGACTGACGTCAGCAATCTTTTTTACTTTGAAACAAATCCCATTTATTTCCTTTCATAGACACATGAAACCTCCAAGCTACTTGTGAAGTAACAAAGCTACAAAGAGCATATTTTCTCTTAGTCCAGCACTCCACCCACTTGCAACTTGCGTATGGGAGCAACACTGGACTGGAGGCACTTGAAGGGGTATGGTCCCAGATCTTGTGCCTTGCTTAGGCGCAAGTGACCATCACCCAATATACTTTGCCATTTAAGGCTAAAAGTATGCTTCAGTCTCGCGCAAGCTTGAAGGGGCACGCGGACAACATCAGACGATGGAACCTTTTCTTGACTTCTATGTCCAAACAAGAAGTTGCAAACTCTAACACTACGTATAGCTGAGTAGTTGATGGGATTTGTTGTTTTGTACTATGGAACTCATCCAACACATACTACGTTCTTGCGCAAGCCTGCAGGACGCACACGCAAGGGAAGCATCTTATTATAATGCAAGTTGAACCCTTGACTTCTACGTCTAATCGAGACGTTGCAAACTTTGACTTCTGTGACCAACCAGCAAGTGGCACACCTTGACACTGACAACTGTGGTGAGCCTGACCGCACAAGAGACGGCTGCCCAACCCACTATCAGGAAACTCCACTTGCATAAAGCTGATGAACAGACTGACTACCGAAGCTAATAGGCCACGTGGCGGCTGCTCCTTCGTGCGCCTAACACAACAGGACATGTGGCGACGCCTCCACCATGCGCCTGACACTTCTGCAGCCTGCAAACCTGACAGACCAGTGGATAAACTGTATGTTGTCAGTCCGGCCCAAGGCCCATCCGAAGGCCCATTGGCCTCTCTCCTTCACTCTTCGGCTATAAATACCATACATCGAACCAGATTTGAGGTAATGCTAACATGCTCTCTCACAGTTACTACTTAATCACTTATCTTGCTTCCTAAGCAAATACTGATTCTCACGCTGGAGGGTGGTAACAAGGAGCAAACCCCACGTCATTCTCCTTGTTGCGAGTCACGGTGTTTTCCATTCGCAAGCGGCAGATACAAGATCATCCAGCAATCGATCGAGGAAAGAAAGGATTAACCCTATCTTGACTAGTCTCGACCCGTGGACTAACCACTCGGTTAACCACTGTTTCTTCACAAAGTTTACTAGTTGTGTTCTACCCCTTTTCCCTTTAGCATTTTCTTCAATTTTCTGTTGCTTTCAAAACCGATTCACATCCGCAAAATAAGGTCACGTTTTTCTATTGCTTTCAGTGTAAGCACATAGCCAAATCAAATGCGGTTTTGATTTTTATTTAGAGGAGACCTAGTGGGAAGATGCCAAGTCAAAGGAATCAACTATCCCTGCTTTTACTAGTGGCCAAAAACTATAATCATAAATCATATTGAAAATATTGGTTATCCCCAAATGCATGGGGTGATGGGGCCATGTGTAGTAAAGTTCAATTGTCCTTTTTGCTAACAGTTTCGGCTATCAAATTCAGTTTTAAATGATGGTCTCAATACATAACATAATTAAGAACCCAATATGATAATAGGTTAGGTTCAAGTCAGGTATAGGTAATTCGAGTTCTTTATTTAGTTGTAAAGTTATGTTCAATACCCGATCTAAAACCCGCTAGGTATTAGCCACACCTACGAATATCAGATATACCTGTTAGTTTGTTTAAAATAAGATCGTAAAAATTTCCTAGTACACTTCTCTTTTCTAATATAATTATAGTATAATATTTGTTTATATAAAAATGTTATAAATTAAAATATGATACTTTACATACATATAAGTTATATCATAATAAATTATGTATAATTTTGTGTAGAGTGTCAAATACATATTCCAAAATAAAATTATTCTTAGACATAATAAACCTACTAAATAAAGTACTAATAAAATAGAGTTAAGAGAATAGGTTCGGGCATAAGCTAATTCCACACCAAAGCCATACCCGCAAAACCTTTTAAATCTAATTTCTGTTGGGCTTCAAAAACAAAATCCATTTAGCGCCTTCTGAATCTTTGCAGGCTCAAAACACTTGAAACTATTCCTTCTTTTTTTTTTTTTTTTTATAAAAAGCGGTTTGTTACATGGAATTTTCACAGGTTTAATCAACTCAATTATGTTTTCTTTTGAGACTTCCCCAACATATATATATATATATATATGGAAAGGTTTTATGTAGAAAACTAAATATTATGAGAACACGCAGAACAAAAAAAATCACTCATTTTTTCAATCCTAAAAACCTAAAAAAGTAAATGAAAATATTATAAATTTAACATTTATTGTTTCTCACACTAAAATTTAAAAAAAAAACTTCAGTTTTTAAATAACCTACACATATATGTTATGTGTAGACTAAATTACCTACATGTATGTAGACTATGTGTAGAAAAAATATATGATCTTTTATGTATATATAATACACATATGAATGTAAGAAACATAAAACTTCGAGTAAACATCCGTTTTGCTCCCTATGGTTTGGTCATTTTAACGGTTTTGCTCCAATAGTTTAAAAATAGTCATTTTCCTCCCTTATTTTTCTAACTTATCTTCATTTTGCTCTCATCCTCTAACTCCATCAGGGAGGAAACTGGCGACAAACTCGAAAGATCAGGGAGGAAAATGACTATTTTTAAACTATTGGAGCAAAACCGTTAAAATGACCAAACCACAGGGAGCAAAACGAAAGTTTACTCTAAAACTTAAGAAATATGAACCTTAAATCCCAAAATTTATAAATTTAGAGTTGTTTTTTTTTGTTCTCACAATAATTAGTGTTCTGTAACGATCCTTATCCTATATATATATATATACACACACACACACACACACATATATGGTGGGGTTTCGTTACAAAGTCACTTTTTTACTAAAAAGTGTACAAAGTCATAAAACGCCACGATTTCAGCCATAAAACAAACACAAAACTCACAAATAACAGAGTGAAGATTACTAAAACACCATATTTAAACCCTAACAATCCAAAAAAACTTCAAACACACAGTCGTAGAATTATGAATATGAAACACAACATGATAATCAACATAAAACACACTAATGTTAGTCATTTGATAATCAAACCCTTATTATCCAAAACGCAAAACAAAACCCACAAATATGATGTTTTAGTAATCTTCACTCTGTTATTTGTGGATTTTGAGTATTTTTATGTTAACATTATGATATTTTATGACTTTTTACACTTTTTAGGAAAATTAGACTTTTTAGCCCACATATATATAGAGAGAGAGAAAAAAAGTGTAACGTACAATAGAGCTTATTGTACGATGCGTACGCGATAGGCAAATCGCATGTACTAAATATTAAAAAGTAAAATCGCATGTGCATAAAAGTGGCTGTATTACATGGAATCGCATGTTCATATGAAATTGGATGTACTTTAATGAAATCCCATGTGTGTGTATTTTATTGAAATCGCATGTGTAATTTTCGTATGTTGTATTTATTTTTGCAAATCGCATGTTGAAAATACAATCGCACGTTGAAAATACAATCGCAAACGCAATGTACGTTAAGCCATTTTGTACGTTAACTGACCTATATATATATAGGGATTGGATATAATGAGAACTAGTATCAGTTAAGAGAACCATAGGAAACATTGGGAGCCTTTGATTAACTAGTGATCAATGGCTGTAATTTAGAATTTTGACATGTGTGTAAAATGACTTTTGATTAAAAATATATAAAAAGTACAAAAAAGGGTAATAAGGTCATATTACAAAATAATCTTTTCTGATTTTCTAAAAAAAACATAAAATCAAATCTGTTTTTTTTTTATTCTGTCTCCTTTTTTGTCTATTCTCTCTCCTCTTTTACGTTTATAAAAATACAAAAACACCAACAAACCGCTGTGAAAAAGAGAAAAATAATAAAATCTAAAGAGGTTCTTCGCTCCTTGATCTACATCTTCATCGTTCGCCAAAAAAAACGCAAAACCTACGAACACAAGTAAAAAAAGGAATTTAGTGCAACACCTACAAACACAAGTAAAATTTACAAACACAAGAAAAATTTACGAACACAAGTAAAAGAAAATTTACATCCGAGTTTTACAAAAAAATTATGTCGTCGTATCCCATATGAACACAAAACCACAACCCCAAAAAAATCTTAGCTTGTTAAAGTTTTTTACACTAAGACAAGCAAAGACAAGCGCAAAAAAACATTTACGTGTGAAAAAAAAATAGAGGAGCTCGAGCCGATGATCAAGGATGTAAAAAAGCATTTTTTTACCGTATGTAAAAATGGCATTTTTTACATTCGATATCGTGCACAAATTTTTTTTATTTTACATTCGACAACGTACGTTACAATATTTTTCAAAAATGTATAAAAACTAAAAATTTAAAAACGTGAAATATTTACATGTCATGTTTTTTTTGAGAATGTAAAACAAAGATCACACGTATGTAAAAAATGTTTTACGTTTGTAAAAAATGTTTTTGCGGATAGTGACAATTGTCAAAGTATTTTTTTCGTATGCCTGGTTTCTATACTTTTATGTAAAAAGTTTTTTTTTTTTTTTTTTTGCGTACGGTGTCGAATGTAAACGCTTTTTTGAAAGTGCGTAAAACCCGTTTTTTACGACTTCTGTAAGTTGTCTTTTACAAACGTTTGTAAAAAAATGGAGGAGGTCGGGCCGGCGATCAAGGGTGTAAAAAAACATTTTACCGTAAGTAAAAAAAGGCATTTTTTACGTTCGATATCGTGCGCAAAGTTTTTGAAAACACTTTTTTTTACGTATGGTGTCGAATGTCAATAAAAAGTTTACGTACGGTGTCGAATGTCAATAAAAAGTTTACGTACGGCTGTAAATGTTTTTTTGTGAATTTTTATATCGATTTTTTTAACGCTGCTGTAAATGTTTTTACACGAATTTTTTACATCTTTTTTTTACGCTTCAATAAATGTTTTTGCGAGAATTTTTTACGCAGACTAGGCTTGAGCTCGGCTCGTCATGTTTTTATGAAGCTATTGGTTCAAGCCTACTTATTTGAGCTCGACTCGTGATCTTTTCAACAAATACAATTGCAAAAACACATATTCTACATATACTTGCATCTAGAACTTAAAAAATCCTCATATAAACCATTAATCAACAAATCAACCCCCACCACACCCAAAACAAATTAATGTATCTGTTTCTCGTTGCATTGTTGGTACACCCTTGAAGTAGTATATATAATACATATAAGGAACACAGAAAATAGTAACTTCAAATAATTTTAGGGGTTTTGGTAATATAACTTTTAAAGCATATGATTCAGTCCTTTAATACTTACTGTTGACTTTTTTTTGAATGACCATAACTTTATCATAATTTGATATTATTGTATGGTATTGTTGTAGTTATTTTAATTAAAAAAAAAATCACATTATCTAATTACCCGAATATTTGTTCTCCGCCGTATTTTGCAACCGTCCCACTTGTGTGTTTTGTTGATAACTAGTTAGATGCCCCGCCCGCGTTGCGGGGCGGTGGACGAATAATGAGCGAGTGTTAGGCAGCAGCTCATTGACACGAAAAACAACTAAATCGAGTCAACCAATTAAATTTATATTTTTGATAAAAAAAACTATAACAATGGCAAAATTGTAATTTTTAACTGAGGGAAAGTTGTATTTTTTGACTGGGGTAAAATCGTAAATTGCCAAAAGCTAAAGTGATGGCAGTACTGTAAATTTGAAGGGGGGGGGGGGGGAATTTGAAATTTTAATAGGGACAAATTCGTAATTTTGCACCTAGGGTAACAGCGTAATAATCGTAATTTTAAGCTGGAGGCAAAAGCACAATTTTATTTTGAACCGAGGGCAAAATCGTAATTTTTAGTTTGGGGCAAAAGAATCATTTTATTTTGAAGGGGGAAAAACGTAATTTTCAACTGAGGGCGAAATCGTAATTTTTTTAACGGGGAAAAAAAACATTTTTTTACAGAGGGCAAAATCGTAATATCATTTTATTTGGGACAAAAGCGTAATATTATTTTAAGCTGGGGGCAAAACCGTCATTTTAAAATGGATATAAAATAATAAACTGGTTGGTCCAATGGGAGAGTGGCAGACGAAATCGTAATTTTCACCTGAGGGCAAAATCGTATTTTTTAGATGGAGACAAAAGCGTAATTTTAGTTTGAGCTAGGGGCAAAACGGTAAAAAAAAAAAAAAAAAAAAAAAAAAAGAAAAAACCTATTAAAGTTGCCGCCCATTTTGGCCAATGGGAGGCAACAACCGACCTTGTCATTTGTAGTATCTATTATCTATATTAAAACAAAACACTTTGGTGCCACTTGGCAGTAACTTAAGCCAATCTCTGCCACGTGGCAATGTGATATTCCTCCTCTATTGATTTTGAGCGGCATTTTATTTTCTCAATAAGCGGCTTCTCAAACACGGCTTCTCATCCGTGACAATAACCTTCTATTTGAAACCCTAGCACTCAGTTTTTCATCGATCATTAGTGTTTCCCCTCTTTCTCTACCGCCTCTTCTCACAAACCCTAACAAAAAAATCCATCGTCTCTCACAATCGACAGTGACAAGTTCAAGATCTGAAGTTCTAAACAAGTAATCTTTCTTTGTCCATCGATTTTAAGAGTTTGATGCTATGTGTCGGCATGTTTTTGTTTAACTAGGGTTTTGTTTTCTGTCATATAAATCTCGCTTGATGTCTTTGCCTAACTAGGGTTTTGTTTAGTATCTACCTGTTTGGCTACACTATGTATTAAGGTGAAAATTAAAGATTTTAGGGTTCTGGAGTTATTTGTATTGAAATCTTGATGAATGAATTATATGTAGCCAAAATGGTGATGGCTTTGATGAATGAAGTTATTTGTATTTTTAACATTTTTTCTATATAACTAATATGTGTGTGGATATATAGTTTTTAATTTTTAATTCTAATTCTATCTATGTTAATTTTACGATTCTAACATATTTAATATATAGTTTTAATGTTTATTAAATACAACAAATTAACACGCAAATTGGAAACTGTAAATTCTTATTGATCGTTTGGTTCGCATAGTATTGTTTTAAAGCGTGTGTGTTATATATAAAATAAAATTCCTCTTTTGATTCTCCAGGTTATGTTTTAAATACATGAGAGGCGATTTGGAGCAATGGCTGCATCCGACGAAGCTGACAACTTATATCTACAAACTGTATTTATCTCTCAAAAGTAAGTTATTAGCGTTTGATCTGTATGGTTTTGAAGCTTGCATGTCTGTTATAAATAAAATAAATTTCTTCCTTTTGATTCATTCACCAGCAATTTTTTATTTATAAAACAGGAGGGGTGAGTTGGACCGATGGCTGCATCTGCAAAATCTGACGAGGATCGTTTCGAGGACTGCGAGGACGAGGTCGAGGACTGCGAGGACGAGGGCGAGGACTTCGGGGCCGAGGGCAAGGTCAAGGGCGAACTCGAGTTCGAGTCTGAGGTCGATGTTTCTGTCAAACGTCAAAGGAGAGGCTGTAAGTAATTTTACCAATACAAGCCAACTATATCTATGTGTTTGCAAAAATATGTGTCTCTTTCTTTTGATATGTTCTTTAAATGTTATTGTTTGTTTGTTGTTTAAGCTAATATTAAAGATTTGTTTTGCTAAAAGTTTTTTGATTTTTTTGGGTAATATTTTATTATGATTCCTCTTTTTTTTAACCAAGATTGCTGTTTAAAAGTTTTGTCAGTGTAAACGTTTCTAATTTGGGCAAATCATTGTTTATTATCAGTATGTTTGTGTTTATATATGTTTATATGTTTATTATTTTACAGTAGAAAATGGCTGCATCATTAGTCAAAATGCATATTTATTCTCTAATTGTAAATGCTAATATTGTCAAAGGTTGATTTCATTTATATATTTTTTTTCAATTCTTTATATTTGATCATCAATCATCAATGTTAAAATTAATGAATATTAGAATTAAAAGTTTCCTTTTAATGCATATTTTTGTTGTTATTGCTTCAGGGTACTTATCTGGGAGTTTGGTGGCTGTTGTTGGTGGTAAATGGAGGCCAAGGTGATGGGTTTTGGTTGTTAATGCGATGGAATATCAAGCCAAATCTGAGTCACCAAGGTGAGAGGTAAAATTTCATAACCAGAAATTAGTAGGTTATTGATAACAACGGATTGATTAAGCAACTAAAAACTAGGTTATTGGACTTCGAATAAATGTCGTATAGACGGATTATACGGTCTAATTTGTTATACGGTCTAATTTGTTATACGGTCAAGATTACCTGGTTGATGTTGTACGAGGTGATTAATTATTATACCTTTAATGGTCGTGTAACCTTCACAAATATAAACTATTTAACTATTTCTTCTTTTGTGTCACTTAACTTTAGGTTAGATGAGTAGATTGTATATAAACTTTAATGATTTCATGGACATCCTTGATAAAGTATGTAATATTTTATATCTATTAAATATATTTATACCCAAGTTGTGTGTTAAACTGGATACCTTCAATTAATATAAGAGAACAATAAAAGGAAAATTTTGGGAGTTCTTTGAAGGAAGATGGATGATACAACGATGAGCTGGTATGCAACTCTTTTAGTTGATGATGAAGCAGTAAATGGGACAATGGGATTAGACGATTAGTTGATGATGAAGCAACAAACGGGACGATGGGATTAAGATCTGTTGTCCACATTTAAATTAAAGTGTAACAAAAATGGACTTCAAGAATCTGTAAGGTTATCACTGGAATGAAGTCTTGATTTACTTACCAGACATTGAGAAGGCAAATCATCTTGATATGTTATTAGTTGCACTTTTGTTTTTTGAAGTCCTAGAATTGTAGTCTGATGTGGGTTCTTTTAGATTTCATGTGTGGTTATGTGTCGAATTTCTCAGTTTTAAACCATTTAACTACACAGTCCTTTAAGAGCAAATTATCTATTTTGTTGATTAATGGAGCAAATTATCTGGGTATTATATCTTTCGGAGTTGTTTCATGTTTGATCGATTGTTGTTTATTGTTTGTACTATTTGTTTGCAGACATTGAATTTGTTTGGAAGATAACAACTTTTCTCATCATTAATGATCAATATGGGACACTACAATCCGAGGAGGTACGTGCTAAATGGTTACTCTATATATGCAGTTTGTATAATATTTATTGTATTTAAATTAATGAAATTGTAAGTTTTTTTTTTCATGTCAGTATTTCACTAATTATCAGCTGATATAAATTTTGATTTTGACTTTGACTTATTATTCTGTCATGATACGTCCTGATTGTTATGTAGGTATACATACTATTATACTGCCAAAGCAATGCACAGTTATTATCAGAATAATAGCATAAGGTTTTAATCTATTAATTCAAACATGTTGAATCACTTTTGAAGTAACCATTGAATGTAATAAACTCTAACTTATAGGTGGTCTCTCTAACTGCTGCTATGATAGTTCCTACCCAGAATCTTGCATTCAATTATGTGGCAAAAGGAGTCTACATGTTTTCTACGCTAAGTTAATATACGATTTAAAATATAATCTTCTATGTATTCCTGACAACATCTTTATATGGCTTGAGGCACCATGTGTCGCGGTTGTTGAAAACATGTGCCACTTTGATGTAGACGAGAAAGGGTTTTACCCATTTGGTAGAGGAGCAGACTCACTGGTAAGAAACCCTCAACTAAAAAGTGAATGCTATATGTGGCAAGATGGATGTGTCCGTGTAGGTTAAGTAATGGGTCAATGTGGGTTCGGGTCAAAACAGGCTATTGAAGGGTGTTTAGCAACACTGTTTGATTATTCTGTTATAGAAGGGTGTTTCCATACAGGGCTGTCCAAAAAGCTCGCGGCTCGGAGCTCTCCTGAAGCTCGCTCGGATTTAGCTTGGAAAAAGCTTGCTCAATATGGGTTGGTTTGAAACTGAGCCGAGCCTGCGAAATGTTCATCTTGATCAGGTTAAAGAAGTGCAGCTAGAGTGTGCAGGCCACCGTGGCTTGAGTGTAAGTGTGGAAGCGAAGGATTAAAGTGGTTTAGTGATTTGGGGGTTTCATATGAATGTAGTTGTATACATTTACGTTTTTTTTTCTATTCGTATGTAGTGAAATTGGCTGAATCTATGAAATGGTTTTTTAGATTTATTGGTATTGAAATTGGATGAATCGTGTTTTGTCAATTTTGTGTTTCTTTGTGATGCAAGTATATTTCTTTGTGTTTCCATATCTATGTGATTTTTTACTTGGGCTGCTTAATCTTTTTTTTTTTTGGGATTCTTTCATACCAGAAGGTAGGAAAAATAAGTAATCCAAGATGATTACACGCACCCAACAGAACTAAGAAAGTACACTATGCTTCTTGCTATTTACCACAAGGTAAGACCCACATGAATTGATGACATTTTGTTGTTATTTAGAATTGTTGAGGTTAGGTTATGAGTTATAAAAAATAATTAAAAAAATGAAATCTGTCCGGGTTCTAAAAATTGCTATAAAATCATTTGTACAATAACATCTCAATACCTATAAAAAATGAATCAAAACATATTTACCTAAGTGAGAAAAATCATATCTTTATACGTTTATATTGAAAAGTTATTTCATTACAAAGTTCATTTCATTGCCGGTATATATTATATGTTTGTGTTAAGCCACCCGCGAAACTCGCGGGATCTTAGGCTAGTTGTATAATAAAAGCCACCCAACCCCACCCACCCACTATGCTTTTTTTATGTATATCCGTTGAAAAAACACTTGAATGTAATACACACTTAAAAATAGCAATGCACACTTAAAAAACAGTTGAAGTATCAAGTCAACATGATTTATTATTATTATTATTATTATTATTATTATTATTATTATTATTATTATTATTATTATTATTATTATTATTATTATTATTATTATTCCATATATTAATAAGCAACTTCTATGTGCATCAATACTTGTAACTTTGGCTTTGGGAGTGCTTCAAAAAAAAAAAACTTGAGTTTTCCACTTCTAACCCAAACAATTCATATTTTACATTTTAACCCCATTTCACTTTTTTTACTTTTACTCCAACTTTTTCCATCTTTTCTAATTTAACACAACATTTTATTATCTACCACTTTCGTACCCCATACTTTTTATCTTTCGCGTCGTTCTAAATTTTGCGAGTTAACATGTCGTAGCGTGCATGTGAGGTTCAACATTTTTGCTCTATTTTTACATATTTGACTGACCTGTCGCAACGCGTCCATTTTCCCCTTTTGAAAAGTTCGCCGCAACGGACGGGTCGTAGATCGACTAAGTTATTATTTTCTACGTTTTACGTTTCTGGTTAATTTCTTCGTATTAAGACACTGTAACGGGTGTGTGTGGTTCAACGATTTTAGTCTGCTTTTCGTTCAGTGTAATTTTTACCATTTTATCTATTTTATTTTTACGATGTTGAGAGTCGATGTGGTTGTGACATTGGTGCTACGTGGCACGGTTTTACGAACGTTTTTAACCTATTAAACTTTTTACTAATTTTTTGTTTCGGTTTACCCCTATACTTCCTTTACTTAAAAACTACTTTTTACGTGCTTATTTTATGTACGGGTATGTGTAAATATGATTTCTTCTACATTCCGACGTAAACTTTTTTTATAGACGAGTCAGGTCAAATATAATACGTTTTCGTTTAAAGAAACCATTTTTACGTGCATATTTCTATGTACGTTTTCGTATAAATTTAAGTTGTTCTACGTTTCGACGTAAACTTTTTTCGGGAAATGATTCAGGTCAAATATAATATGTTTTCGTGCTTATTTTATGTACGTTTCGTAAAGCTTGTTTCGAACCGAGTGCAGTCAAATTATGGTTTCTTTTTCTCCTCTTTTTTCGAAAGCTCTAATTAATCCCTTTCGATTACATGTGCATATTTTCCTTCATACCCGTTACGTATTCTTTGTATAAGTTGGGTCACATATAATACGTTATGATTGTTCGATATGACTTCCATTTACTTTACGTTTGATCCAATCACAATGCTTATACAGGTTACACTGAGTTCAACTGGATACGTCGAAATGTGTTTTTTCATATGGTTAATGCATCATATAACGTTTGGACTAATCCATTCAATATTTACTATGTACCCGCGCCGCAACGCGGACGGGTCTTAACCCTAGTTATTATTATTTAGTAAAATAATATATGGATTATAGATACACACATAAAGATTATAACTATTTAGTAATAATTTTATAGTTTTTTGAACGGCAAATTTGAATCACTAACGGATTATAGGAGTATCATTATGTAACCAACGGAGCCATATTCATCTCCACTAAACAATATTTTCTTCGATTAACAAAGATGGGATATTATTATTTACTTATGTTTTTATTGATACTTTTGAGTTTTTAACAGTTTTGACATATACAAAAATGTCAAACACAAACAAGTTGGGATAAAGGAAAAAACTGAAAAAAGCGACACTACAATGGTTCAAACTAGAGACAATTGGTTCAACTTTTGAGTTTTTAACGGTTTTGACTTATACAAAAATGTCAAACACAAACAATTTGAAATCGACCGGAATAGATTATTATGAGAAAGAACTAGGCATTGTAGTTAAGCCAAGTCAGCAAGATTCTCTTGTATAGTTCAAACTAGAGACAAATGGTTCAACTTTTGAGTTTTTAGCGGTTTTTGAGCTATACATAAATGTCAAACACAAACAATTTGAGGATCAACAACAAAAAAAAGAAAAAAAAAAAAAAAAACAAAGAAAAGCGACCGTACCATGGTTCAAACTTGAGATAATTGGTTCAAGTTAAGAACATGGGGTATGGTGGGGCGGGTGTTGGGGGCATTAGTTGACACGTGGAGTTCGAGCCCCCCCCCCCCCCCCCTCTACCGGTGAGTGACGTGTCCGTGGGGTATGGCGGGGCGTGGGTGAACCGCGTGGCTTGGCAGGTTTTTAAAAAAAATACACACAACATTAAAAAAAAAAAGCCTAAAATTTTATTAAATTCAAAAAAAACCTAAAAACGATTACAAAATAAAAACCTAAAAACGATTAAAAATTACATAATTCCTAGAAATTACAAAATAAAAAAAAAACCTAGAGCGTTAGGTAAATCTCAAAAAGCGCGATGTTGAACGCCTTTCGCTCCTTGCAAAGGCTTCCGGCCAATATCGTGTTTGACCGGGTTGTCGCCCCTTCATTGCGTCAACGACGCTTGTGACGAGAGCTAGCTCTTCTTCATGTGTCCAAGAGGCCATCGATCAAGTGGGTTGGGGTAGCAGGTTCGATCAAGTGGGTTTTGGTTGGGGTAGCGGTGGACAGCGATTGTTTGGGTTGGGGTAGCCGGTGGGGTTGGGGTTATATTTATAGTGGATGTTGACTGTTGGGTTGGGGTGACCGCTTGGCTTGGTCAAACGGTTACAATTTAAATTTTAAATTACCCCGCTATGACATGGCCAACAAAGCGAATAGGAGCCGGCCACATAGGATCGCTAGCCCGCCCCACGCCCGGCTTAAAACTCCTGCTCCTTGGGCCACGCCCCAACCCAAGCCCACCCGGGGTGGTGCGTTGGGCGTTTTCAGCCAACTCACGCCCCAACCCAAGCTCCATACCCCGCAGTCTAAACATAGAAACCATATATTCATTTGTCTTTGAAATCTCATTTGATTCCGGTATATATAAACAAAATCAGATAGTAAAAATGAAGAACGTCGTCATTGGAAGGATGCTACATGACATCCATCAGCTTGTTCAACCCTCAAATATGACTAATCATACTCAAGTGCAACCGAAGATTCTCTTCTTTGATATAAGGATAAAAACTTCACGTTATTATTTAAATGTATTATATGTTTTTTTAACGGCAAATTTTGAGCACTAACTGACAGAACACTAGAGTGTCATCGTGCCACTAGCGAAATCACCTGATCATATTCCTCTCCAATAGGCAATAATATCTACTCAGCAATTCAGAAGTAAACCTAATAAATAAATATGGGAAAAACCTGCTTGTGGGAATCAAACCTTGAACGAAATAGACTCTAAGTCTTATCTCACCCCTAAAATAGCATTAAGTTATAATGTCATGGGCATGTATTATATGTATATGTGTACGTATATGATTTCATTTACTTTTGTATATGATAAGTGTGTATATATCAAGAACACCAATGAAACAAAGGTATTGATCTTTTTTTTTTCTTCAAAATTTTAGAGTATTTTCAGATTTTTTTTTTATTTCATGAAATATTTGTTAGGTTTTTATAAAAACTTATATATTAAGTATAATTGTGTAAGGGGTAGCAATAGTAGAAAAGCCTCAGTCAGGTAGCAATATATTACCAGAAAAAACATAGAAACAAGTGTGGAACGTACAACATTGGCAGTAGAAGAACAACACCAAGAAGGAGATGCAAAAAACATCACATAATCAGGTGTAAATACCAATCCATCTCTTAACTATGAATTTGCAGCTAGAAAATCACAGATGAACATAGAAGAGAAATTTGGTAGTTCCATAGATCTCAACTCTGAATCTGATAAAGAAAAGGAGGATGAGATGTTAACAGGTGGAGATCAGAATCCTGATTAAGGAAACCTGGTTCAGGAAAATCTGTTTTTCCCAAAAACTCATGGAGAATCATCTATAAGGATGGTTCAAGGAAATGAGGAAAATTTAGACATAAATTTGTTTTAAAAATATGGTAAAGGATTTACAGGTTGGTCTTATTATCAAACTGAACGTTTCACAATAGCAGCAAGTGTGTCTTCTGCTAGTCTGGAAGCAAGAACATCCGTTGTTCCACCACACCCAACAACAACACCTCCTATGAAATCAGAACAACTTGATGAAGTACTGAATGAAGTAATAAACAAAGTAACAAAGAAACAGCAACCTGCAAAGGAACCCAAGTCTTCTATTGAAACAAAGTTAGATCAATTGCTGGAAGAACTTAAGAGTCAAAGATCTGACATTAGAAACTTGTCAGAATCAGTAGAAGTCATCAGAAGCCAAACAAAAAAAGAATACAGAAAGACTGTAGAGTATGCAACAGGCTCCAGCTAGCTCACAAGACATCAACAATTTTACAGTTGAATTCAAGTAAATATCAGAAGATCTTCAAGGGATAAAGAACCAAATGAAGGATGTTGTGAAGGCAAAGGGAGCTGAAATTTCTGATGAATTAACAGAAGAGATCAACATGGTTAAAGGCAACCAACAATACGATGGCAAACACACTTGTCAAACTGATAAAGCAATGGAATGAGCACAAAGAAAATGTTCTAACAGAGCTCAGGTAAGTGCAAGTTGAAGAGAAGAAAACTCAGTGCTGATCAATGATGTAAAGTCTCTGGTGAGAATATTGCACTACAACATTGCTTTACTATCAAAGGTACATGTTCATGATAAGTTAAGGCCAATACCCAAAGAAACAACAAGGCAAGAAGTTCCTGCAACCAAAACCACTACATCTACAATAGAGCAAATAACAACATCACAATTCACCAAACCAAAGACGGTACCAATGGGTCCTCCACCACTAGTGTTAAAACATGAAGTTACCAAGATCACAGTTTAAACCAAAGAGGCAGCACCAAAAAAACCAACCTATAGGAGAACAAACTAGAAAACCATCTTCTCTTAGCCAAGGGGCAAAGAAAAATTAGAAGCAACACCCAAAAGAACAACATCTGGCGATATAACCTCTAGTTTATCCTTGGTCCAGGGAGCAAAAAGAAAATGGGAAGAATCAGCCACTTCGTCAAAAAGGCTAAAGGTGGTTCCCAGAATAGATCTTGTAGGAAATGTCAGTAGATTCGTGTTGGAAGTTTAAAAGGAAGATATGTTTTTTTCGGAGTATCACGTCAAACATCTCTACTAGGTAGAAGAAGACAAGATGGAGAGACCTCTGAGTCCAATAAGTAGAGAATTGCTAAAAGAGATAAATCTAAGAGGAGAAAGCAATCTACACAAACCCTTAACAAATCCAATAAAAAGGGCACTCAAAGTTGATACTCATTCAACTCCTGATGGCATGTTTGGATACCATAATCAGAACAAATATTCTGTTGTAAGAGACAACGGTGATGAACAAATTCTCACTGATGTTGATTTAGCTGATGAACTTCATCCAATAGATCTTATAAAACCGAGAAAGACATATAAAGAGGATAAGTCACACAACAGAATTGTATTCACCAAAAGGGAATCAAAGTATTCACCAGAATAGCCATCAGTGACTTTGACCTTTGCATAAACTTTGATCATGTAGTCAAAGGGAAACTGTTCATTTCTCCCCAAATACAACGATTCCTGATGAAATCAAAGATGAAGCAAGAACAGGTGTAATATTTGAAAAACTTGAACTTTCTATTAATTATAGGGATATTAGTGAGGAGAAAGTGATGTTCAGATTGAATGATATCTTCAAATATTCCAATCAGACCCTCAACTACATCAAAGAATGCACGAATAAGAAACAAGATCAGCTAAAGAACAAAGGACATGACCTGGCAGAACTCAGGAAACTAATTGAAGAGATCATAGATGAGTGGATTGCAGCCACAAACATCTACAAAGCAGTTTACAGAGAATGCAGAAGCCCATCCCTTACAAGAAACAATTGAAGTCTGGAGATCTTCGTCATTAGAATTGAAAAATAATTTTTTACTTTGTTTGTTTGATTTAAACATTGATTCTGTTAAATTTTTGTTTCTTAAATCATCATGTTTGATTTACATGTCATAGTAGTCGTTTTTCTTACAACACTTAGGGGGGAATTGTTAGGAAACATTATGTAAGTGTTGAAGAAAATCTGATCATTCTGAAGATGACAAAGTCAACAGGTCTTCAAGAAAGAAGATACATGATACCTAAACTAAAGGAAGAAGAACATCATCCTCAACAAGATCAGAAAATGATCCTGCTCAAGAAACATCATTAGAAATCTGATGATAAAGAATCTGGTAAAATCTAATCATTAGAAATCTAATCATCAGAATTTGGTAAAATCTAATCATTAGAAATCTGATAATCAAGAAACAATAGATTTCTGGTAAGAAGTTCATCAGAATTTTGATGAAGAAACTTGACAAAGAGATAAGGTTCAGCACGAACTCCTAAGTAACTAGTGGACATGAACGAATTCAATAAATATGCCAAAAAGCTACTTTTCACAACCAAGTTTATGAATAAACAAATGTTCATTCATACCTCACATTCTCTATAAATAGAGAACATTATACCGAAGGGAAAACGAGTCAAGCTTAGCATTTATCACATACTACAAAACTCCACTGCCCCTCATCACATAATTCTTTTAGTATTTGTTTATACTAGTCAATAACCTCACAATCACCTTGTAAACTTTTTAAAGTGATATAAACTTGAAAATTCTGTAATTGTGTTTCTTGAAAGTTTGATTTCTAGTTCCGCATATTATTTTCATATTTGTTGAAATCACTTGCCAAGTTTAGTTAAAAACATTGTTATCTGGGATCAACATATATTATTTAGAAAAACACCAAATATAACAATCTAAAATAAAATCAAATGTATTCTAGACATGAAATTTAAACACTCGAATTAACCTTCTTAGCATGGTGTTTTAAATTCTATGCCTAGAATACATTTCTTTGTGTTTGAACTTGTTATGTTTGATGTTTTTCTATATAATATCATGCCAAAATAATCTAAACCATCATTTCTAAAATTTAAAGCACAATGCCTACATAGACTTCTCACTTTTTTTAGAGGTTATTTACTTTGTAGCCATATATATAGGGAGAGGATCATGAGAAAACTACATATAAATGAGAAAAATAAAAAAACTACCAAAAAGCATAAAAAACACAGTAAAAATAATTTTTGAATTTTTTTATTTAAAATCGCTATTTTTAATGTATAAAAACCTTTAAAAAATAGTACTACACATGTGCATTATATGTATATATTGCACATGCAATTTAGCCTTAGGCATTAGGTTTTAGGTTTAGTTTAGCTTTTAGTGTTAGGTTTTTGGGGGATTTAAGTTTAGCGTTTAGTTTTTAGGTAGAGAGTTACGTGTTTAGGGGGTGAAGGTAGGGTGTTTCGTTTAGGGTTTAGTTTTAGGTTTTTTAGGGGGTGGGGTGGGGGGTTTAGGTTTTTGGGGGTTGGGGTTGGGGTGGGTCAGTGGGGATAGGTTTTTTCGAAGTAATGCACATGCTTCGTATTTATTTATTTATTTTTTAAATTATAAACTAAAAGTAGCGAATTTTAATTAAAATTGTAAAAAATGTTGGTGTTTTTTTTGGTAGTTTTCTCATTTAAATGAGTCTTCGCTTGATCCATCCGCTATATATATATATATATATATATATATATATATAGGTAAATGTTCATCTACAAAGGGCATTTTCCTACAAAGTGTAAGAAGTCTATTTAGGTATTGTGTTTTATATTTTAGACATGGTGTTTTATATTCTATTGGCATTGGATAATATAGAAAAACATCAAACGTAACAATTTAAAACACAATGTAATCTATCTCTTATACTAAAGCAAAATAGTGTTGACTATTTGACTTTGATGTGGCTATTCTCTTTGGCCAGAGAATTGTGTTTTTAGGCGTCATTCTCCTTCTCTCTCTATTTTCCTTCAATTTTCTTGGCCGCCTCTTTCTTCATTCAATGTGTCTTTGGATTATATATGGTAGGTTGAAAACTTAATTAATTATCGGAAGTTTTTTAGGAAATTATGGAACCGTTTCCAATTCTACGACCTATATACAAATTATTGTTTTTAATCGGATGTTTCAAACGATGACTGAAGAAGTCTGCTCTGTTTTATCTTCATCATCAGACTTCGAAATTCAAGCATCGGTAAGTTGGATTCCACCTCTGTATTTGATTTTTTTTGTTGCTATTAGAAAACCCTAATTTTGTTGTATGATTTCTATGATGTTGTTGATATCAACGGATCCGCTAATTGTTTTTGATATGCGGATTTAACCCGTTTATTGTTGTAATTTGTGTGTTTATTAAAGTTGTTAATTCTTTATCAAGAGTTTTGCATTGAACGGTAACTTGGATTCCACCTCTGTATGTGATTTTTTTCTTGCTATTAGAAAACCCTAACTTTGTTGTATGATTTCTATGTTGTTGTTGATGTCAACTGATCCGCTAATTCTTTATGTATTAGTTTTTATGGTTTCTTGATTTTAAATAATGTTGACTTTGTGGGTTTTATTTTTCGTTGGTCTTTCAAAGAATTTTGTTTTGATTTTTCAGCCATGTGTACTTTTTTGTCTAGAAAACTCAGAGATATTTGACGAATGACGCGGCATCTTTATCAGGTGATAGAATTTTCATTTTACCGGGCCTTTCCATGATTTTTTTTGTTTGATATGGTAAGAGCAGAGCTATTTGTTTTCCATGACATATTAAGTCTAATGGAGGAATGACTGAACTCTCACGACTTCTAGATGCTCATGTTCCGGTCATGATTCAACTTCAAATTTTAAATTTTTACAGATGCAAAGTGGCAAGATATCTCAAGGCAACACTTGTGACTTCAGACATTACTGGAAGTCAACATGAACCTGGTGATTGGAGGTTAGTACCACCAAAACCTTTAGTGCTTTAAAATAGAGTTTTTTTTTTTTAATATTTGGTTTATATAACCTACTTTTAAACAAAAGATTGATTGTCACACTCTAAGATTATCTAATAATCAGTTTGGTGATAATTTAACACTAAAAATATGTTACTTGCAGGAACTTTGGAGATATTCAATGGGATGTTTAGCCATGTTTGGAACACTTGAGCTACAACCAGAGGTTCGGGAAGTGGTTAACTCAATTTTGGTTTTGTATTTAAAATGTTGGTATCATATTTATTCTAAGAAGATGTTCCAGTTACATCAGGTAATTGACGCTAATATGTAATGTTTGTATTTGTAATTGGTTTAGAACTTTGTTTCAATGATGAAATATTGTTTTTGATGATTTCATTTATGTTTAGACCGTTTCAAGATGTGAAGATCCGATACCAGCAAAAGAAGGATGTTTGGTTTTGCTACGTTTATACTTCCAGAGACTGTGAAAGAAATTTTGGCAAAGGGAAACCCACACTTCTTAAGTGATTCATGGGTTATTGTTAAACCGTACAAAAAACGGGTAAAATACTAGATAAGTATCACACATTGTCTGTTTTGTTTTTTTTTTTATTTTTCATGTTCGTTTGTTAATCTATACCTCTACACTATTTAATAAATGAAAACAAATGGGGGACACATGGTAGTGAAATAAGCAATCACAATTGGGTTTTGCCGCCTAAAGTGAAGATCTGGAATACTATCACGAGTGATCTGACCCATCTGGCTTATCCCAATCCATTTCATCGTTAAACATTCCTTTTCAAACCTTTACAAGTGTTGCCGCTCCCAAATCTGTTGTCCTCCAATGACCATCGCCTCCAGTTCTAGATTTTTGGTATGTTTCTTCAACACTAACAAATTTTCTTTTGAAAGTTTTTTTTTAAGATTTTGTTGTTCAGTGGTTCGATTAAGCTCTGTGTTCTCTCTTCTCACCATTCATCCATCCATCCATGAATCATTGGCTCTTTTCATTTGATTTCAACAGGTATGATCGCTTCATCGGTTCCACAGGTTAAAATTAGAAGTTTAATATTTTTTTCTGCGAATCTATTTGAAATCGTTTCATTTGTTTACCAATCTGTATATTGTTTGTAAGGACCAGAGGTATATGCTGCTCGAGAGATCAATGGAATTTACATACACAAAGACATATATCTTTAGGAGGAAGAGGAAAAAAAGATAAATTTTCATGAACTTGCAGTTAGCATGATTGGAATTGTTATTCTCTTTATTTTTATTGAAATTTTGTGACTTTTTTTTGACAACTTAATGCAGGAAATGGCTGAAAAACAGACCACATAGAACTTGATAATGAATATAGGGGTAAGGTATAATCAAGTCATCAAATTTTCACTATTTTTTTTTTCGGTTAAATTTGTTTTTTATATTGGTTTTCTCACTGTGTATAGTACGAAATATGGAGCTACAGGAACTCTATAGCTTTCAGTAGTTAATCACTGCAAATTTAATTGAGAAGATTGAGAAGACAGAGGTATGTTGTGAGTATGTTTAATGTTTTCTTTATCTTTTTTAAAACTTAGCATTTTGTTTCCATTTTCCTAACATTAAGAAGCATACCTCTTCTGCCTTTAGGTAATGCTCCAAGAAACTGAACATTCGTTGTTCGATCTTGAAGGAAAGCATAGACAATCAGATGAAACAATTAAAGAGAGGATTTCATATCTTCAACCATTTAAAATCTGATGGGTACATTTATTACTCAATCCTTTTATAAAGTAGTTTTGTTAAATATGCTCTGTTGTAAGCTGGTGATTTATGCAAACAGGTACCTTTTTATAAAATAAATTTTGCGGTTATATTTATTTTTTATTTTTACTGATTTGGTGATTGCTTGATTTTTTATTTTTGTTAAGCTATGCTATTAAGAAGAAGGATGAGATTGAGAGGGTTACCAAGGCCAATCGTTAAGAAGCAGATTTGACGTCAAGGTACTCGGTTTTGGTTGTTTTGTTTTGGTGTTTTTATGAAAAGTAGTTAATTATCAAACCTTTTGGCAGTTCTGTTATGGATTTGTTTTTTTTATGGAAAATAATTATATTGGCTAGGAGGTTCAAGGGGAAAAATGTTGTTTTCTTGAAGCAGCTTACATCTGAGTTGTTACAGCAATAGATCACTGGTAATTTTCTTTGTTTATTGTTTTAAGATTGTAGACACAATAAGTTTTAAGTGGTCACTGGTAATATGAATGGCAACTATGACCCAACGGTTGTTATACGAGGGTCAATTTGGACTTTTAATAAAGTGTTATGGGTGAATTTGGGTAAAGCTAAAAGGGATGAATGGGTCTAACTAGGAATATTGAAAATAGGTAAAAAGGTTGAACGAGTCTAACTGAGTTGAACAAAAAACATGAACGAGAGTAACTAGGATAAAAAAACAGAATGGGGATATTTTTACTCAGATTATTTTTTCTTACATTGTGCTTAGAGAAAAAAATTGAGCTTTGATTGCAAAGAAGATAGACTGCAATATTGACGAAGGATGAATTATAAGGTTTTGCGGAGAAGATGACATGTGGCGCGACCCTCTGGATATCAATATAGTGGAAGCTACCAGATGTTATATTATTGTATCAAATACTGGGATAACTACACACCAAAAGATTCATTTAAATGGAGCACCCTGGTAACCCCAATGATTAACTGTCCAAAGGTAAATAGGTAATAATGTTTTGTCTGTTGGTTGGTTAAAAAAAATAAAAGTATATGCAAAAAACTTTCTACATTTATTTTCTTTAAAAGAATGTTTAAGACTATTGTAGTTATGTGATTCAGTTGAAAACTTTAATCGTTTATAAAAGAAAGCAATAAAAAGTGTTTGTTGATCTGTCATTTTTACCCGTATCAAAAGTACCCATTTTGACCTATTATCATAATATTTAGGTTTTCATGTATACAAACTCTGAATGAGTTAAACTGGTTGTTTATGGTTTGGAAAGTTGAAGAATTTTTATCAACTTTGAAGGTCTGAGTTTATGATTTGTTTAATTTTGAATTAGAATTAAATTATTGTTTTCTTGGAGGCGTGGAGTAATTTTTTTTTGAACTGATATTAGGAATACACTGGTCTGAAAGTCACTAATGAACCCCAAGATTTTTGGAAGCCGATATGAGCAGGTAATTCACCGTCTTTTACTACAAACATTTTTTGATGGTGTCTCTGTGTATTTTATTTTGAACTCGAAGAAACCGGAATTCCAGTGACAAGTTTGAATTCAAAAATTCGAATTACGTACAAATCTTAGCCACACTAATACTTTTAGTTTGAGACATATCTTATATGTTGCCATATAAGATAAAAACTCCAAATTACATGGGAAGATATATTTGGGATGCCCTTATGGAATTGAGATTTTGTAAATATGGAATTGGCCTCCATACTCTATATGGGCTGTCATTTAGGTGGCATCATTTAGGTTCAAGATTCTCTTAAGATTTTAGCTCGGATAACTGCTCTGATTTAATTATCGAACGAAAAACATGGGACGTAATTCTATTTATCAAGATTCTCTTTCACAAGGTTGTCAATAGTGGTCGTTATGGTCGCTATAGCGAATAGCGTAGCGTATAGGTCGAAGGTCGCTACAAGGTATGTAACCATAAATAGCGGGATTTCAGTTATCTTTTATTTTTTTAAATATAAATATCGATTAAATATAGCTATAAAATAGTTAGAATTTAATCATGACGTTAGCCAAACGCTCAATAACCCGCATAGGAATTTGGTTCATCGACGCACTCATTCGGAAATTCTGACCCTACTTAATGATATTAACTTCGATAGCGATCTTGGTGTGGTGGGCGGGTTTGAAGGCTCTTCGTTTTCTAATGATACTGAAGAAGATTTGATTTCTATGTGCCTTGATATGGATAAGTTTAATGCGTCATCCGTTACTTGGTGAATCGTCATCAGCTGCGGTTCAAGTTTAAGCAAGTTTGAGTTTGACTCCTGGGCCTGAGACCTTTGTTCCGGGTCCGAGTGAACTAAGTCGTTTAAATCTCAAACCGTCCAGTTTCAACGGTTTATGAACACTCTTATAATGTGTTCAAGTGGATATAAATATTTACAACCTCTTTAGTTGTTTATGTCAAATATATAGGTTAGTATCGTACTAAGTTTGGAACGTTTGTATACAATCTTTTTGTACAGTTCTGCAATAACTGGACCAATTGGAAAGCAATATGCTGATCTTTGTGGCCTATAATTGCAAGTGTTGCTAATGAAAGTGTTTTAGAATTGTTTAGTAGATTGGTGAGTCGATTTTTACGCTTTGAACTGATCTTTTCCTTTTTTTATTTGGAATTGTTAGAGTTCAATGTGAGTTACCGGAGTGGGAGTTTAAAAGCTATCTCGGATGGCAGGAGCAGGTAAGTTTCATCACATTATCTTCACATCATTAGAAGTTATGTTTTAAAATTGTTTTTACCAGATATATTTTTTTAATTTATTTGTGGCAGGCTGATTGGTGTTTACTTTGTGGGCTCCATGTTGACAGGATAATTATACGGATGCAATTACATACTATCACAAGGTAAGTCGGTTCATTTGTTGGTAAGAACAATTATGATCATATGAAGTGCATGTTTTGTTTTTTGTAATTTGCAAGTAATTGGATTAGTTTTTGTATGAGCAGGCATTATGGATTTATACAAATGACCAGTTCTGCCCAAAAATGTTAGACATTGGTTTTTATGGATGAAAGTCATCAAGGTATATAATCTGAAATTTATTTTTAGAAGAAAATGAAGAATGTGTATACAATTTTATATGTTGTATAAAAGCTTTCATTAATTAATATAATGACAAAGTTTAGAAAATAAGCCTAACCCATACTGAAACATTTCAAGTTGGCTACATTTATACTTTTGACTATTTCAATTTTAATTTATAGAACTTGTGGGAATATGCAGGTGTTACTTAAAATCGGATCATTCATTAGCTATCTATTCAATTTTATAATTAATTAAAAACATATAATACAACAAAAAGTATACTATCGTTTTATATTCGACAAAGAAGAATAACAATACCATTAGTATATAATTTATGTGCGTGTGTACATATATTCCCGAAATTTTTTGGCTAATAAAATGATAAAAAGTTAGTTTTTGGTGAGAATTGTGCGAAGTGAATTTAAATGTTTGTGTTAACCCACCCGCGAAACTCGCGGGATCTTAGACTAGTATACATATGTATGAAATCTAAAACACCATGTGAAGAAAGTTAATTAGTGCGTTTTGAATTTAATGCCTATAATACATATGATAGTCTTTTAAATTGTTACAAGCCTAAAAGAATCAAAAACACCATGCCAAAAAACTTAAAACACAATGCCTACATAGAATTCTCATACTTTCTAAGAAAAATAGCCTTTGTAGACTAACCTTACCCTATATAGTATGAGATTCAATGGGGAATACTAAAAAATGGGAAACCTGGGAACAACAATGTATTTAAAATGTTAAATATATCTTAAAGTTTCAATTTAAAATGCTAAAAGTTATTTTTTTCAAACTTTTTTCCAGAGCTTCTGCATATAAAGATGTGTAGAAAATATTCCAATAATAAAAATCATTTTTGTAAAAAAAATTAACCTTTCTAACTCTTTTTTAAGAATCTTTTTAATTGTTTTAGTTTTTGAAAATTTTTAATTAAAAGACTTCTACATGTAATCATATGCAAAAGTTATTTTAACATGTTTTAACATGTTGAGTTGAGTTTTTAATATGTTAAATTGATAGTTCCTCGATTTCCTACTTTTTTATTGTTCCTCAATGAACTCTCCCCTATAATATATATATATATATAGGGGAAGACTCTAGAGAAAAACCACTGAGTTGTATAAACTCAAGAAACCTTTGTAAAAAACCCATATAAACTCAAGAAATCTTTCTAAAAAAAAATAGGAAATGTAATATACATAAATTTGAACATTTTTAAAAAAGAAACATATAAAAACACCGAGTATTTTTTTTTTAAAAAATTTTACAAATCAAGTTACATAATATATATGTCCAAAAAAATGTAACATACAAATTTTCAACATTTAAAAAAAAAAAACTGGGGTTTTTTTTCATTTTTTTAAAAAAATGTTCTTGTACATTTATATTACATTCTCTGTTTTTTTAGAAAAAAAATAAAAATGTTACATAGGGTTTATTTGGGTTTTCTCAACTCACATGTGTTTTCGATTTATCTTTCCCACACACACACACATATATATATATAGGGAGAGGATCATGAGAAAACTACATATAAATGAGAAAACTAAAAAACTAACAACAGCCTAAAAAACATACCAATTTTTTTTTTTTATAAAAAGTCGCTATTTTTTGTATATAAAAATAATTTCAAAAAAAAAACTTGTACTGCACATGTGCATTATATGTCTACTACACATGTACATTACATGCTTAAAATTAGCTTTTGAGTTTAGTTTAGCTTTTAGGGTTAGGTTTTTTGGAGGTTTAGGATTAGGTTTTTGGGTGTGGGGGGAGGGGGTTTAGGTTTTTGGGTGTGGGGGGAGGGGGGTTTAGGTTTTTGGGGGGTGGGCTGGGGGGTTTAGGTTTTTTTTTCGGGTTTATGTTTAGGGTTTAGTTTTAGTTTTTCGGGAGGGTGGGGAATTTAGGTTTTTTGGGGGTGTGGGGGTTTAGGCTTTTGGTGGGAGGGTGAATATAGGTTTTTGAGGGGTGGGGGTGCGGGGTTTAGGTTTTTAGGGGGTGTCGGTGGGGGTGGGTTAAGTGGTTTAGGCTTTCCGTATTATTGCACATGTGCAGTACAATTTTTTTTATATATAAAAACCTGCGAAAATAAATAATAAAACTGTAAAAAAAAATTGGTATGTTTTTTAGGCTTTTTTAGTTAGTTTTTTTGTTTTCTCATTTAAACTAGTTTTCTCATGATCCATCTCCTATATACATATACATATATATATATATATATATAGAGAGAGAGAGAGAGAGAGAGTTTTGATCAAATACAAAGATACAAAACGTGCGAATCAAAGGAATTTAGGAAAACTCATGGTTGCAGTCTTGTATAGATTTCAAAGTTCAAATCAATATTTGCAGAGTAATTTAACGTACTATGTTTCTTCTTATCCCGACAATGCTTTAAGATTGATGCTCATTCATAATCGATCAATTGATGCTCCTTTAAAATTGTTGGTGGATAATGTATGCTACCTACGTCATCGTGTCGTGTCATATGTCATAGGGCTTTTGATTGTCATATGTCTAAACACACATAGACATCAAACCAGTAGGTTTAAATGGGTTTTTACAATAAATAGAAATGAAAAGAATGAGATTGTACGGTATAAGGCTCGACTTGTAGCACAAGGGTTTTCCTAAATCACAGGAGTTGAGTATGAGGAAACGTATTCCCCTGTAGTGGATCCGATAACCCTTAGGTTCCTAACCGGCCTCACAATCTCTGAAGGACTTCATATAAGACTAGTGGATGTCATCACCGCATACTTATACGTGGCACTTGAAAATGACATCTACGTGAAAATCCCTTATGGATTAAAATTACCTGAAGCACTGAAATCAACACCTCGAGATATGTGTTCTATAAAACTTCAGAGATCTTTATATGGTTTCAAACAATCTGGTTGTATAAGGTACAATCGACTCAGTGAATATCTCGAAAAGGAAGGATACAACTCTGATGCAATCAGTCCATGCGTCTTTATAAAAAGATCACCCTCAAATTTCATTATAATAGCAGTCTATGTTGATGACACCAACATTGCCGGATCTCCCGAAGAGATAGAGAAAGTTGCTCAATTGTTGAAGACAGAATTTGAAATGAAAGATCTTGGTATAACAAAATTATGCATCGGTCTACAATTTGAGTATCTATGCAATGGCACATTTGTCCATAAGTCAAACTATACCCAGAAGATGTTAGTACATTTCAATATGGATAAAGCACATCCGTTTAGCGTACCTATGGTTGCCTGACTGCTAGATCTACACAAGGATCCTTATCACCTTAAGAAGAAGGTGAAGAAGTACTTGGTCAAGAAGTACCATACTTAAGCGCGATCGGTGCCCATATGTATCTCGCAAATAACACAAGACCCGACATTGCATTTGCGGTATATGTACTAGCGAGATACAGTTCGAATCCACAACGTAGACACTGGAATGGAGTAAAACATATATTATGGTATATTTACGGGACACAAGACTTAGGTCTTTTCTATCAGAAAGATCTAAAGTTCCAGCTTGTTGGGTATGTTGATGCTGGATATTTATCAGAGCCTCACAAAGCAAAATCTCAAACATGTTATGTATTCACATACGGTGGCACATCTATTTCTTGGAAATCGACTAAGCAAACACTTACCGCAACATCATCGAATCATGCCAAACTGATAGCATTATATGATGTTGGTCGAGAATGCGTGTGGTTGAGATTAATGATTAATCATATACCAGAAGCATGCGGATTAGAACAAATCAAGAAGACCCCGATGATCATCTATGAAGTCAATGCTGCTTGCATAGCTCAAATCAAAGAAGGCTACATCAAAGGTGACAGAACAAAGCATATCTCACCAAAGTTCTTCTCAACGTATGACCTACAGAAAGAAGGGGAAATCGATGTTCGTCAGATCAAGTCAAGTGAAAATTTAGATGACCTTTTCACAAAATCTTTACCCTAAAGCAGTTTCGAGCAGTTATCACATAAGATCGGCCTCCACAGATTGAAAGACGTTAGTTAAATTGAGGAGGAGTATTATACACACTGTACTCTTTTCCTTAACTAAGTTTTGTCCCATTGGGTTTTCTTAGTAAGGTTTTTAACGAGGCAACATAACTGATCCAACAGTATCAGTTTATCAAGTACCTGAAGTATCGATTTAACATCATCCTGAAGCATGTTGTTAATAGTGTATAGTGAACAAAATGCATCTCCTTGTAACTCACCCCTAATAACTGTTTTGACAATTATACTTTCATCTATAATTGTAAACAAACTATGAACTCCTAAATATTCAATACAATTTCCATTCGTTTCTATCAAAATAGTTTTTCTCTGATCTCATTTATTATTATCTTTGACTAATTAATTAGTTATAAAGACTATCATCCTCCACTAAAATTTTTATCTACACACAACAAAATTTATCCTACACGTTTTAAAATTTATCCTACACATATTGAAATTAATCATACACAGTTCGTAATTCATCTTACACACCTCGTAATTTATCCTACACTTTAAATTATTTTTTTGCTTCTCTAAAAAATATATTTGTTGAAAATAAGTTATAAATTTAATGTAGTTAGCTATTAAAAAATAAGACTACCAATTAATGATATATCTAAGTTTACCAATATAACCTTACGCTAATATTAAATACAAAAATTAAATGAAGTAAAATGAAGATTCTTATTGGTTGAAATTCTTTTTTTATTCCTACAAAAAAATTCTTCTCATTTAAACACTAATCTATAATTCACATTAAACGGTCCACCCATTTGTGGGTCCCCTGGTATAGTTGGGTAGGTTGGGGGTAAAGGCGGAAGTGATCCCGACCATTGCCCAGCATGCACCGTGCCGCAACCCCCAGCCCCTATCTCTTGGGAACGGGCGATCGCGAACCAGTATTAGTGGTATCGGTGTATATTAATTTGGCAGCGGAATTTACATCAGGACCGTAGTTAGGAAATATTTTATCAGAGTAAAATACCACATTTTTATAATAATAGACACATGGGAAATTCCCAAGTTTTTCATTACAACATATAGGGGTAAACCCTAATTTATTGAATTCAAAATATCTTCTTTTATTTATGTAACTTTTATAGCCACTTTTCCAAACCTTTAGTGCTGTCCAGCTGGCTTCTATTTGGCTTTCACATTTTGTTACCTGAAACGCGTTTAAAAACATTTTGTCAGTGGGAAATACTGGTGAGTGAATCCCAATTTAATCAAAATAGGTTTTATCATTGTACAGCATTGAGGGCGATCTCGCAATTACATTTGTTTACATCTACTTTAATTACCACCCACGGTACTGTCAACCCGACTTGTGGTCATGTTACTACTCAGTGTGTAGTAACAAATTTTGTATACAAAACCCCAACATACCGACGATAATTGTAGAATTACAAATACTCAATCACTGTTAATTATAATGTAAAAAAATTGAGGTTTTGTAAAAATAGTTTATGAAAAGCATTTATAAAAAGAGGATAAACTCACATTGCTACTTTAGGTATTTCCTTTGTGATTTCCTGGTTATAATATATTAATTAAACAATGCACAGGCGTTAGTATAATAACCCAATTTACATTAGTTATACCCTCCTCGAGACAGAACTCCAAAGACTACGTCGGGCAGAGCCTTGACAGTCGTTACAGAGCACTAGATCAATCGGGCAGCGTATCTAATACGTAACCGAGGGTTATAATACTTAAAATGAGGCAGAGCTTCGCTAATTAGGGGTGTATAACACCCGAGTATAATAATTGCTATGTAGAAATTGAGAGGGATTGAGAAAGTTTTGAACGATTTGGGACTGAAGTCGATCCCATCTATTTATAGTGCCTGATCGACGGTCTCTCGCGGCCCGCGAAAGAGACACAAGGGGACGTCGCGCCCCACGAGCTAGGTCGGGTAGGGCCTAGGGTTGGCCAGTCACGGGATAGCTTCGACGAATGGCAGGACACGTGGCAGCATGGGGTGTGGCCTGGTGGCTAGGCGCTCGCGCCCCGCTACGGTCCTAAGGGGTCTGTCGCGCCCCGCCAGGAACCATTAAATTTTGTTTTTATTAATTTTTTATAAAAATAAAGTATTTAGGGCCTACTTTTCGTATACGGGGTGTATTTTAGGACGTATAGAGGTGTTATAAATATTTTAGGATATACTTAAGAGGGTTGTTATATCCCCCCCCACCTTGTTTTAGAACTCGTCCTCGAGGTCTACTGGAACAGGTGTGGATATTTCCTCTGCGTTTCTGATTCAAGCTCCCAAGTATATTCTGGTCCTCTCTTGGAATCCCATTTCACTTTGACTAGAACTAATCTCTTGTGTTTGAGATTCTTGACTTTCCTGTCTTCAATTTGTAGAGGCCTTTCTACAAACTTAAGTTTCTCATTTACCTCTATATCCTTAAAAGGTACTACTAATGATTCATCGGCTAAGCACTTTTTGAGATTACATCATGTATTCCTGCCATTTCCTCTAGCAGTTGTAGCTGGTAAGCTACTGGTCCTATTTTTCTAATAATTTTAAAAGGACCAACATACCTGGGGCTCAGCTTTCCCCTTTTGATGAATCTTACCACTCCTTTCCAAGGAGAAACATTTAACAATACCTTCTCTCCTACTTGAAATTCCAATGGTTTTCGCCTGTTATCAGCATAACTCTTTTGGCGATCGCATGCTGCTTTTAGTCTTTCCTTTACTTGAATAATCTTTTCCGTTGTTTCTTGTACTATCTCGGGTCCAGACAATTGCTTTTCTCCAATTTCTGCCCAACAGACTGGGGTTCGGCACTTTCGTCCGTCAAGTGCTTCATATGGTGCAGCATTGATGCTGGTATAATAGCTGTTATTATAGGAAAATTCTATTAATGGTAAATGATCATCCCAATTTCCTCCGAAATCAATTACACAAGCTCTAAGCATATCTTCCATTGTCTGAATTGTCCTTTCTCTTTGTCCATCCGTTTGAGGATGACAAGTGGTGCTTAAATTTAACTTGCTTCCCATTACTTTTTGGAAACTTGTCCAAAAATGAGAAGTAAAACGGCTATTTCTATCAGAAACAATAGATAAAGGAATTCCATGTAATGAAACTATTTCATTTACATACAACTTGGCTAACTGTTCCATACAGAAAGTTTCCTTCATCGGTAAGAAATGAACAGATTTAGTTAATCTATCTACAATCACCCAGATTGTATCATTACATTCTCGTGTCTTGGGTAATTTGGTAACAAAGTCCATTGTTATCAATTCCCACTTCCATATTGGCATTTCTAATTGCTGCAATAAACCTGAGGGTTTCTGATGTTTAGCTTTAACTTGAGAACAAGTTAGACACTTGGCAACATAAGCTGCTATATCCTTTTTCATTCCTATCCACCAGAAATTCTTTCTTAAGTCTTGATACATTTTATCACTTTCGGGATGTATCGTATACTTAGACTTATAGGCTTCTTCTAATATTCGGTGGCGTAGGTTTCCTTGTTTAGGTATCCAAATTCTTTTCTTATGGAATCTCCATATTCCATCTGTACCTTGTTCTAATTCCTTAATCATGCCTTTCAATTTTTCAGTATCGTCCTTGATTACTGATTCTTGTACTTCTCTAATTTGTTCGTTTAAATCTATCTGCAGATTTAATTTAAGAGAACGTGCTTTTCTTGGCTTATCATGATACTTTCGACTTAAAGCATCAGCTACTACATTAGCCTTTCCTGCATGATACTGGATACTACAATCATAATCACTAAGAATTTCCATCCAGCGTCTATGTCTCATATTTAACTCCTTTTGCCCAAAAACATATCTTAAACTCTTATGATCGGTGAAAATGGTAAACTTACTACGGTAAAGGTAATGTCTCCAGATCTTTAGGGCAAAAATTATGGCTCATAACTCTAAATCATGGGTCGAATAATTCTCTTCATGATTCTTAAGTTGTCTAGAGGAATAGGCTAGTCCTCAAGAAGATTAGAAGATATACTTGGAACCTGCGAGGCGTTCCGTCTCGCTCAGCTCGTCGCCCTCATACCATCACTCCTTTGGGCCACATTCAGAGAACGAGTCCGAAGATTCTCACCACTCTTTCTTGTCGTTGCAGCGGTCAAGCTCACACCGGGCTTTTCAAGACCCGACCTCGTATTTCCAGAGCCGATTCAACCCGGCAAATCAGATTGAAGAACCAATGGGCCATAACCCATTGGGCCCTGAAGACCATTTTCCTGAAGCTCAGGGTATGGAGATAGATGATGACCCTGATCCTGCCGAGCCAACAACTGGGATGCCCACGCATCCCATAGAGATTTCTGACGGATCATCATTTCATGGTTCGCCATACCGAAGCCCAGATAGATTTGCCGAAAGGTGGGCCACTTACCATTGGGAGTTCACTCCTCCTTTCAACCCACCTCAACAGCAACAGCAGGATCCCTCTGAGGATTCACATTTCTAGGCGGTTACGCCACCGCCACCACCACCGCCAGTACAGCAACTGCCTCCGGAACCACCGAGGCAAAGAAGAAAACGTTCACGGAAGTCCGTGCGAGGGGGAGATTTCCATTTCAGCACCCCTCAACACTCTAGTGGCAGCCACTACCCGCCACTGTATGAAGACCCGCAACTGGGAGGGCCTTCAAACCCAGTTTCAGAGGTCGACTCAGCTCCAGTCGCACCACCACCATAAATGGGTTATGATAACTCGATTCCTTCATACGCCGGTGCAGCGGCGTATAACCCTTTTGAGCAGCCAGCTTACCCTGGCTACAACTACTACAATGCCCCTGACATTGACCCATACCTCAAGGCGGCCAACTACAATGCTCTTCACCCTGAAGGACCTTATGCAGCTTCGTATCAATACCCACCACCTCCTCAACCTCCGCAGCAGCAGCCGCCAAACTGCCATTGATCCAGCCACAGCAGCAGCAGGAGATTCTACAGAGGTTGAGCCAGGTGGAACGAGATGTTCAAGAGGAGCGTAGAAACCACTGGGGATTTCTCAAGGGTTTGGCAAATCTAATCAAGGGGAAGAAGAAGAAGAAGAGGGATTTTTGAAGATTCCTTATTTATTTATTTGTATTGTTGTTTATTTCAATTAAGTCCCTACGTGGACAATTTTATTTATGTACTTAGTCCCTACGTGGACTTGTTTTTCCTTATTTAGCCCTTGCATGGGCAAGTTACTTATTTAAAAAGTCCCATTTAGGGCATCTATGTACTTCATTTAAAAATTATTGGAATGTTTTATTTAAATTTCACTTGTCATCATATGCATGAGTATAATATATGAAATAAATCAAAATATCATTCCTTTTTGTAATTGATCTGCCGATATATATTAAAAAGAATCATAAAAGGGTACAACTTAGCCTATATGTCATTATAGACCTGGCCATGATGGTAAAACCTATTTAAAAAGATTCAAATCCTTGTTAACATCTGAAAACATGTTAGCACTCCTGGCAGATGTGATTCAGTAAAATCACACATGTCATCCTTATATTCCAACCTAGTGATTTAGAAATCATGGGTTTAAATCATCAATTAAGATGATCTTATATGAGACATCCATTAGTGATGCAGTACCTACGGGTTATAATAATTGTCAAATAAGACAAAAGACAGTTCTAGTCTACGACTCCCTGTCAGTAAAAGGTAATGAACTATGTTCAAACCTTAATGCCTCGATTCTCTGAAATCATGGCTTATAATTTAAAACTGTCCTTGTGACTAGGCCTTTTATGCCACTTGAATATCTTTGATGATCTATAATTAAAGGATAAATTATAATGAAAATCCTAATTAAAAATGATTAACAAATTAACCAATATAATTATATACTACCTTGGTTAAGGAGTCATCAAAAATGATGATTCCATGAATAACCTCTGATTAAAATATTGTCAATTGTTTTGTAGCAATCAAGCTACATGGCCGAATCAGAGGAAGTAAACAGTCACCCACGAGAGAATAATGATACCACCAGGATCAATGTAGCTGGTGCAGATCTTCAGGAATTAATAGACAATGTTGTTACTAGGGCACTTGACAGACAGTTCAGGGAATCAAGTGGTACACGTACTAAGACTCAATCCATGGCTCATAGTAAGCCCCCTTCAAAGATAAATGGGTCAAAGAAGGAGGATGCTCGTCACTCATCGAATCAGGAGAGTGTTCCGTCTAAGAAGATTGTGCTCAATCAAGAGCCCCATGTTAAGACCTGCTCTTATAAATATTTTGTCTCCTGCAAGCCTAGGGATTTCACAGGGGAGAAAGGAGCCATTAATTGTATGACTTGGCTCGATGAGATGGACACTGTGGTTGATATTAGTGGTTGTGCCGAACAAGACATTGTGAAGTTTGTGTCGCAATCATTTAAAGGTGAAGCGTTAGCTTGGTGGAGGTCCCTAGTCCAAGCTACAGGAATTATTCCGTTATATAACATGTCTTGGGATCAGTTTGTTGCATTAATCAAAGAAAATTTTTGTCCTCAGCACGAAGTTGAGAAAATTGAGACTGAGTTCTTGACCTTGGTCATGAAGAACTTAGACTGTCAGGCATACCTTACCAGTTTCAACACCATGTCTCGATTGGTTCCGTACTTGGTCACGCCAGAACCGAAACGTATAGCTCGTTTCATTAGAGGTCTAGCTCTAGAAATTAAAGCAAGTGTGAAAGCATCTAGACCTACCATGTTCAGGTCTGTGGCTGATTTGTCGTTGTCTCTTACTCTCGATGTGGTCAGGCAGAGATCGCTTAAGAATTCGGATGAAGGAAAGAGGAAACGTGAGGAGGAGAACTCACACCGTTCGGATAAGAAACATAAAGGGAACTCTGATCATAAGAAAAATTTCAGGTTTAAAAAGGATAATCAGCAGTCGGGTGAAAAACCCAAGTGTAAAACATGTAAGAAGCGTCATCTAGGGAAATGCAGGTTCGAATAAAAATCCCAATCGCAGCCCAAAGCTTGTGGGATCTGCTAATCAAGTGAGCATAAAACGTTGGATTGCAAGAAAATAAAGGATGTGACTTGTTACAAGTGTAACGGGAAGGGGCACATCAAGTCCAACTGCCCAAAGTATGCAAAGAAACCTGAAGAGGTTAAAAAGACCAATGCTCGGGTCTTTCAAACGAATGCACGAGAAGCCATTCAGGATGACAACGTGATAACAGGTACCTTCCTTATCAATGATGTTTATGCTAGAGTATTGTTTGATTCGGGTGCAGACAAGTCTTTTGTAGACAATAAGTTTTGTAAATTGCTAAATCTGCCTGTTAAGACTCTAAGCATAAAATATGAAGTAGAACTGGCCGATGGTACTATAGAAACTGCTTCAACCGTTCTAGATGGATGTTTTATATCCATTAGGAATCACTCTTTTCCGCTATCCAAGCTTCCTTTGAAACTAGCAGGATTCGACATAGTAATAGGCATGGATTGGTTATCTCATAACTAAGCCCAGATTGTTTGTGATAAGAAATAAGTAGTCATCAAGACTACTTATGGTGAGCCACTTACGATTCAAGGAGATACTCAGTATGAATTGCCTAAGCAAGTGTCTATGCTTAAGGCGTCGAGGTGTATGAAGAAGGGTTGTGTCATTTATATGGCACAGGTTACCATTGATGAACCAAAGCCCAAGATTGAAGACATCCCCGTTATTTCTGAATATCCAGACGTTTTTCCTGAAGAACTACCTGGTTTACCTCCAGATAGGCAAGTGGAATTCAGAATCGATATTATTCCTGGAGCAGCACCAATTACGAGAGCACCTTATCGGTTGGCACCAACTGAAATGAAAGAGTTAAGGACTCAGTTGGATGATTTGTTGGCTAAAGGTTTTATCCGACCTAGCTCGTCCCCTTGGGGAGCACCGGTTATGTTTGTGAAAAAGAAGGATGGCTAGATGCGTATATGCATAGACTATCGCGAGTTAAACAAGGTTACAATCAAGAACAGGTACCCGTTACCCAGGATCGATGATATATTCGATCAGCTTCATGGAGCAAGTTACTTTTCAAAGATCGATCTAAGGTCAGGTTATCACCAGTTGAAAGTCAGAGATGAAGATGTACATAAGACTGCATTTAGGACTCGATATGGTCACTATGAGTTCCTAGTGATGCCTTTCGGGCTCACTAATGCACCAGCAGCATTCATGGATCTCATGAATCGCGTTTGCAAGCCGTATTTGGACAAGTTTATCATTGTCTTTATTGATGACATCCTTATTTACTCAAAGACTCAAGCTGATCATGAAAAACATCTCCGATGTATTCTTAAACTTCTTCAGCAAGAGAAGCTCTACGCCAAGTTTTCAAAATGTGAGTTTTGGCTTCGTGAAGTCCAATTTCTTGGACATGTGGTGAGCGAGCGTGGTATCCAGGTGGATCCCGCTAAGATTGAACCGATTATGAATTGGCAAGAGCCGAAGACACCAACAGAAATTCGTAGCTTCTTGGGTCTAGCAGGATACTACAGACGTTTCATAGAAAACATTTCAAGAATTGCTGCACCATTGACTTCGTTGACCCGCAAGAATGTCAAGTTTGACTGGGGTCCTAAGCAACAAGAATCCTTTGATATTCTGAAGCAGAAATTAAGCAATGCACCTGTGTTCACTTGCTAGAAGGAATTGAAGAATTTGTGGTTTATTGCGACGCATCGCACACAGGTATGGGTTGTGTGCTTATGCAGAAAGGCAAGGTTATTGCCTATGCCTCACGTCAGTTAAAAGTGCACGAGAAGAACTACACCACCCATGATTTAGAGTTGGGTGCCGTTGTATTTGCTTTGAAGCTATGGAGGCATTATCTTTATGGAACCAAGTGTGTGATCTATTCTGATCATAAGAGCCTTCAACATCTGTTTAATCAGAAGGATCTTAACATGAGACAGCGTCGATGGATGGAGACACTGAATGATTATGATTGTGAAATCCGATATCATCCTGGCAAGGCAAATGTAGTTGCTGATGCCTTGAGCAGGAAGGAAAGGGTTAAGCCTATTAGGATCAATGCCAAGAGCATTGAATTAAAGAACAGCTTGAATGAAAGGTTGTTAGCCGCTCAAAAGGAAGCTGTATTAGAAGCTAACTATCCAAATGAGAAGTTAGGAGTGACTGCCGATCAATTGTCGTACGGCAAGGATGGAATCCTAAGATTGAATGGTCGAATATGGGTTCCAATTTTTGGAGGACTTCGAGATGTGATTCTTCAAGAAGCTCATAGTTCTAAGTACTCAGTCCATCCTGGCAGTGATAAGATGTACCAGGATCTAAAGGCAAATTATTGGTGGATAGGCTTGAAGAAGTCTATAGCCACTTATGTGGCTAAATGTCTGACATGCGCGCAAGTTAAAGCAGAGCATAAAAAACCGTCAGGTTTGCTTCAACAGCCTGAACTTCCCACATGGAAGTGGGAAATGGTAACTATGGATTTTATTACTAAGTTACCAAAGACGAAACGTTGGAATGATACTATTTGGCTTATAGTTGATAGATTAACCAAGTCGGCCCACTTCTTGCCAATTAAAGAAACCCACAGCTCCGATAAGTTAGCTCAGCTGTACGTGGATGAGATTGTATCTCTTCACGGAGTGCCGGTGTCTATTATCTCTGATAGAGATGCAAGATACACTTTGCATTTTTGGAAAAGCTTTCAGCAATCTTTAGGCACTCGATTAAATTTCAGCAATCTGATAGAGATACAAGATACACTTTACAAGATACACGTGGGAGGTTGAATCCACAATGAAACAAAACTACCCTCATTTATTTCAGTAAATCTCAAGGTCGAGATTTCTTTTAAGGGGGTGAGGATGTAACACCTCGTAAAATCACGACCAATATAATGAAGACACGTGTCATGGTCTTTAAACGTGTAATAACCTGGAGGGACTAAAATTGTCAAACAATGTAAATATGTTAGTAAAAGGATCCGAAGTGTCAACATGCCATTCTTGTGCCTCTGATTGACCTCATATGACATTCGTATTCTTTAATGAATAATTTATCGAACTTAGAAAGTCGTTTCGTGGTCAAAATAAGGATCTTACAAAACATAAGGGTTAAAAGTGTTAACATGTTGAAAGACACCTCTAAGTAACCTTTTAACGAACCCAGAAACATTGAAATAATTATATATTTTGATCTCAAGAATATTAGATATTTATTTTGTGGAGTTTCGAAGAAAACAAGACTTTTCGGGTGATCGTACGAATAACCGGGAGCTTAACGGAGTTAGTTTATGACCCAAGGTCCTTAAAAGTTAACTATGGGGGTCCTAAATGCAATAAATGGAAGTAAAATAAAGTTTAAATGGACCAAGGAATGAAATTGCAAAGTTTCAAAACTTTTTACCAAATTTGGAGGTTGTCGCGGGCCGCGTAAGACATCTCCAATTCTTACGCGGGCCGCGAGAGAATACCAGTTACAGAAAGATGTGTACAACTGCAAGTTCAGCCAGTTCCACCGCCTTTGCATGCCCCAAATCGATACCAGGGACTAAGCCAACAGATTTTCATGCAATAGGGACACCTGGAATCATCAGGGATCAATTGTAGGGGCATGTGGATCAATCTTGGAGCTCTAGAAATCCTATATAAAGGCCCTTGTTTGCTAGTTCATTGGCACATTCTCAAAATTTATTCACAACTCACTCTTGGGAGCCTCCTGGAACTCAAGGAAGTTTTCTAAAGCTCCATACTCGTGCTCAGGACCCTAGTAAGTGTTCTTAGCCTCTTAAGTTCAAGTTTCATTAGCTTAATGACCAAAAATCAAAGCCATCGTAATTAAGCTTTGACTTAATGATTAATCACTAATGGTCCAGCAATTATTCGAATTGAAAGTGGCTATGAATTGGTAATTATGTAGGTAATAAACCCTTAAGAGGGCACCTACTGATTATCACTCTAACTTGGTCAATTGTCGGGTCAAACTTGTTATTAAAAAGTCAACAGAAGCAATTTTTATAAATAAATTCATAACTGATAATGCTGAGGTTATGGAACATGTTTTAACACTTAAATAACTTGGTAAATAATATAAGAACATGTTTAGGCATGTTCAACCCGACAATTCTGAGTTTAGGCTCGGTTCGTAACTGAAAGTCGCAAAAGTGGATTTTTGCTTTGACTTTCAGTTCTGACCCGATCTAGCTTGTTTTAGATATGCCTTAAGGTTCCTTTAGGACCATATTATATGTTAGTAAAACCCTCTGAGGTTATGCTACATGGTTCCTTAATAATCCGAATCATTTGCATGTTTTCGTTAAATGCTTAAATGTTGACCATAATGCCCTTTTGATATTAAAACGATATTTTTGAAAATGTGAGAGGACAAAAACCTTTATTTCTAATTTATAAACATTTCCTAAAAATTTGACACCAGTTTGTGGTCTAAATTAGGAGTTATGCTCAATATCGTAAATAAGAGCCTTTTTTATTAATTAATCGGCATTTTCGGCATAAAACCTATTTAAACCCAAATTTTGACACTAAACTTTTTACCCACTGATGTAATATAATATTTAGGGATTTTTTGAAATTTTTATTAAATATTAGACTGATCATAACATAGAGTTCTTGTATAGGCTCGGTAATTGACGATAATACCCTTTTCGCTAATAAAATGGGTTTTTCACATCCTTTACATACCAAACCTTTTTCTACTGATTTTATATAATAAATAAGTTTTTTTAAACTGTAAGGGCTGTTAAAAATCTCAGATTTCTTTAAGCAACCCGAATATCGTCAAATACCGACTTTTATGCGATTTAGGCGCATAGTATGGTTTAAAACCATATTTGGCACCTAAGGTTTGTTACCTACTGATGTTATGAGTAAATTTTTATACTTTAACAGTAAGTAAAAGTTTTGAACTCAGATTTCCAAATTTAACCTTTAAAGCTTATGTGAAATGACCAAAATGCCCCTACGGTGCATAGTTTGGTCATAAATGATAAATTTCACATATATACAATATCTTACTGATATGACTTACAAAAATAAATATTTTTACTGATTATTTTAGACCAGAAACTCAGATTACTATTTAACCTCTTATATGAGCTTTAAAATGACCAAAATACCCCTACGGGGCATAAATTGATTTTAAATTCGTTTTGCACATAATGAAAGGTATCCAACTAATATCACAACATATTTAAGGAATATTAACTTGTGAAGCCTGTACATGACTCATTTGGTTACCCGTTATGCATTTTACGCGTTCAGTGCGGTTTTTATAACTAGTTTACATAGATTTAACGAAACGGGTCAAACCTTATCATTTTCGCTTCAAAATCCAGAATGTGTTTAGTTTACCCATATTATACAAGTATTCATACTTGTAAGGTCAAAATCACATTCTAATTCGGTCTTCGCTTAATCTTGCGTTTTAAACCGTATACCTTTCTTTAAAACTAACCGGTCTAAGTTTAAACTTAAATAAGGCCCGTTAGGAATCTAATAGGTTATTAAAACCTTCGTTCCAGATTTAGGAGCCCAGTAAAAGATATTTGCACTTGCTGATTGTTATACGGCTGAGATAAATTTGTATATTTTGCTCAGGTAAATACTTTTAACTTATTGGATCTTTAATCGAATACTGGTTAAATCATTGAGATAACCCGTTTAATCCGTTTTGTTTGTTTTAAGCCTTTGGGGGGTTAATGACCGTGTCCTGGATATCCTTGGCTCATTCATTGAAATGGCCATGACTTAAGCATGGGGTGTAGGCATACACCTGCCGTTGCGTATGTAAAAAGATATACCCTCTTGTTGAGAATAACTCGTCGTGGGACTATATTATGTGGTGGTCTATTAATCTTTAGCCCGGTACTTCTAATCCGGGCTACTGAATGTGTAACAAACATATAATTCTTTTACAAGATTATTTTTAAATAATTATCCCAAGTTATAAAAGAATATTTGTGCCTTGTGCATTTAAATCAATTTTCATAAACCTTTTCAAAAGTGTCGGTTAATTGTATTTACCAGTGTAAACTGACGTATTTTTCCAAAAGATTAAGTGCAGGTACTAGGCGAAATGGACTGGAACTCCTGAGTGATTAAATAAAGAGTCTTGTAAGCTTTTATCACTTAAAGTCTGTTGAACAATACTTCTTTTGTTTTGATCCGCCTGTGGATCCATCTTACAACCCGTTGTATAATATTTTTATTGTACTTTCAAATCGGTTTGTAATATTATTACTTTTAGATTTCCGCTATGCATTGAACTGTGAATATTTGACTATTATGATATTAACTACGTCAGGATACTCCCCATCGGGCCCACCGGTAATACGTGAAAATATCGGGGTGTGACATGTTTCCAAGAGAAAATTTAGTAGAAATATGCGTTATTCACGATTGTTGTGAATAACGCGACAATAATGGATTTAGTTTATGTGGAAACTGGGACGGGAGTAAATATCTAAGTGGAAAAAAAACTCTCAATTTAATGCTGTTGAGAAAAGTAGCGATCACATTAACGAATTTGATTATATAATAGCTCGATGAAAAGGAAAACATTATATATGTTCAAGAATGGAATGGGTAGAACTAATAATTGTTAAATAACAAATGAGTAAAGTTTTACCAATTTAAATCAGTAATATAGGAAGATTAGAGGCGTTACTTACATGGGGTGTAATGTGAAAGTTATAAAAAGGTCATGTGTGTCTTGTGTTGATCGCTTACTCTAGCCAAGTAAGTAGTGAACACATGATGTCATGAACTTCTTATGATGCACACATTTATGTCCAATGTAGTAAGGACGGGGTGAATGGGACAAATTAAAAAGGTACCCAAATGAATCAAATAAGTAAGATGTTTGATAGTAAACGTAAACGCAAGTCGGATGACGGAAGCGTATTAGTTTAGAATAACGAGCCTGAGAGAAGGGACAAAGATTAAAGTAAACGAAAATGCAAACCAACTAATGTGAATGCTAAGGCATAGGGGATAAAGTTTGACTGTCATAAGTGATGAAATTCACACAGACAAGTCGAAGGGGTAGAATAAAGAATAAAAGACTTGGTCGAATAAAAGCAATGAAATTCGCTAAGATGACCAAATTAATCAAAATGAAATTTTAATGCATACCGGAAGGGTTGCAATAATAGTGACTTCGGTAAAATACCCAATTAATGGGTAGGGATTCAGAAGTATGCGTAAACCAAAAGAAGGGAACACGAATTAAAAGTCAAAAGACTCGGATTAAGAGTTATGACTAAAAGATGACAAGATTTTTGCAAACATAAATTTTGATAATTACGTTCAACTATTTCAAAGTTGAACGGGTCGAATAAAGAATGAAGTTTGACACTCACAAGTGATGAAATTTCACTTAAAATGAGTCCAATGAGTTAATTAAGGAATAACGCTTGATATTGTAAGGAAAACGCAAACCGGTGAAACCGGAAAGCTAAAAACATTAAGATAAAAGAACCTGGGTAATGAGTTCTAAAGAAGTATAAGTATGGACCGAGAAACGGTAAGTGTAAGAACAAACCGACGAGTAAATGACGAATGGAGTCATAAAGTCGGAAGATTAGTCCGAAAGTAAACGAATGAAGCCTTAGACCACAGTCAAGGTCAAGTGAAATTTGAAAGTGAAAATAAAGGATTCCAAAAAAATATATATAACAACAAGGGGTGCCTTGACACCATATACGTACATATATGTACATTGAATAATGACACGAATAAAAGAAGATCTACGGGATCATCATAACCTACGGATTAAAGGTAGTGTTACGGTCTACACGACCGAAAAGACCCTTGGGTCACAAATAAAATGAAACAAACCGTTGGGGTCCCACCTTAAAAAGGTAAAAATCTAAAGAAAAAGCCTACAAGGCTAAGTAAAAGAACCTACGGGTCACTTGGGTAAAGCGTGGAAAACTGGTCACAATTCCTCATGTAAAATAATAACGGTCAGGAATAAAACTTAGACGGAAATTCCTAGACATGAGAAAAAGACGTAAGACTGAGAAAACATAAACTAAAAATTCAGTTTTTAGTCAAAAGCAACGTTTTAACAAACATAAGTAGTATGAGGGGATTTAGAAAATCTTAAACATATATAAGGCCAGAGATGGCAAAATGGTATACCCGGATGACGGGGTATGAAGTGACGGTGACTAATTAGTCTAGCCAGTAAAACTAATCAAAGTTAAGAAAATGTCATGACAAATACAAAGCGCTTGTTAATAGAGGACAAGCGCGGTATAAACATGTTAACAGACTGGTGAGACTAAGTGGTCAAGTGACAACTCGATTAAAAAGGTGAAAAGGATAAGAAATAAGAGGTGAAAGCCTCGGTCAGTGAGGACTTACACATAAAACACACCGAAAGAATGAATATCATAAAAACGAAACTAAGTTCGTTTAGTCTAAAATTAAAAGAACTATGAAAATAAGGTTTCGGGGACGAAACTTCTTTAAGGGGGGTAGACTTGTAACACCCTGAAAACGGGTTTGGTAATCAAACCACGTTAATAATAATGAACGGGTAAAATACCGTTAGTGGTAAAATTAACCCGGTGAATATTATGATTTAAATAAATAATCCTATGTTAATAAAAAAAAGAAGAATAAATGCTTTGAGAAAACAAAACGTATAAGAAGCCCGAGTTAACGGGACTTAAAAATAAAACGGGTTATGACTTTCCCGAAACCACTAAGTAACTGGGAATATCAACCTAGTTAGTTAAGTGTGGTTAAAACAATAATGAAAACATGAATTAGTTAAACCTTTATAAAACTTGCGAACTTAAGGAAAGCTGAGGGCCAAACATGAAAAACTGGAAACTTGTTTTAATTAAATAAAACTCTACACCAAAACACTCACACTAATGTGTTCTGGTCGAAACTTCCAGAGGAGCCAGGAGCTCTCATCTTCAAACCCTAAATTGCTCAAATTGAAAGGCCAAATCAGCCCCAAATCAAAATCCAAGTTCATATTAGTGATCACCTAAGTGAAAGGATCACAAGGTATGTTAAATTTCGTCTTTTGGTTACATCTTGGAATTTTGATGAACTTAAGAATTCGAAATATGAACATGATTGATCAATGTTTAGATGAGATTAGTAATGGAAACAAGTCTTGGAGTAAACCCTAGTTAATAATTTGTTAAATTGGTGTTCAAAGTTATGAAATTATAATCATCCATTATGTGTGTTTGATGGGTTCTGTAGAAACATGATGAACATTAGAATCATGAGTATCAAACTAGTGTTATTAGAATTCTATGAAGTTAGTTTTGATATTGAAGTGTTAAAGAGACACTAAATTGAAAATGACGTTAAACTTGGTAGAAATAACTAGTTATGAACTAGTTTGTAAAAGTATAGAAAATTATACCCACTAAGTGTTTGTTAAAATGCCTAAGTGAAACTCGCGCGTCTACTCGGTAGTAAGTAGAACTTGATTTGATTAGGTATCCGTAGGAATGCCTAATAACATGATAAAAAGGGGTTTCGTTTATAGATGAAAACCCGTAGATGTTGTCTAATGAATAAAGGGTCTTTGATAATTGATGAGATTGTCTAAATGAGTTATTGAATGTAAATTTGCGTTTTTGTATGATTAAGGGTAAATGACTTTTATAAGTCAAATTAACCAATGAGGAAGTCGAATATTAGTTTCGACATAAAATCTGTAAGATGGAATTGTCGTATGTGATAATGACTAATCTAACCGTCTTACGAATTATGATGATAGTTTAACTCTTGACAAGTTAGATGGAGGCTTGGGAAAGAAGCGGGTCAAACGTATCGAGTACGCGGAAAAGAGCATAACCGGATACAAGGTAAGTAAAACTTACACCCTTTTGTAGGACACGTGTTTATTTTATAAACTATAAATGCGATAAATGTAATATCCGAAATAAGGGTTCCGACATGATTGATACGAGTCGGAACAAATATAAATGACAAGAACCATGGTTTATGGTAAAAAGAGGCGAAACGGTAATTTAGTCATGTAATGACTAAGAAATTATGTGTTTTCGACAAGATTACTTTTTAGTGTAACTAATAATGAGAAAGAGGATAAAAATGGAAATTTAGTCAAGTGTCGACTAATGTAAATTGAACTTAAAAGGATAACCATGGCGTAAGCCGAATGGGTTGAGCGTGTAAGAAAATAATTTATGAGAAAAAGGGATCTTGTGGAAAAATCCGAAATGGGTCGGATATGTGGATTGGAAATAAAAAAAACCGTGTTTTTAATCTATGTAAATGTTTGGTCATATAGTCCAAACGGGTCAAATGGTGGTGATAACATCATTTGACAATATCGACTAATGATTGTTGCCAAGTCAAATGTTAACAGGAGCGAATAGCAATTTGGATAATTGCGACGCCATAGAATGTCGGTTAATTAAAGCAAGTTATAAAACGGGTCTATATGTTGACTCGAGCCAGGTACGCATATTTAAGCTTTTACTTATAAGTCCTTCGTCGTAAAATGAAGGACTAGAATTGACCAAAACGCCCTTGATGGGTAAATTGGGAAAACGACCCGTAAGGGTTGTTTAGGAACTTGCAATATGGTTGTGGAATCATTAGATATGAATAAAAGCTATAGACATGCACATTTATGGGTCAAATGTATAAAAATGGTCATTTGCGTGAAATAACCAACCGAAGGGTAAATTTGGGTTAATAGGTTAGATATGCTAAATCCACTATAAAATTAGTTGTGGTGGAATATAAGCAAACAGTATAGATATGGAATTACGATGTATGAAAAGAAAAGAGCTAGTTTTAGACTAAAATTGCTTAAATCGACTAAACGGGTCAAAACGGATTATGTGTATAGTTTGCGTATTAGTCGTATAATTCATAAAAATTATGAACCCAAGCTCAGGATTTTGAGTTAAGTACTTTTATGTATATATTTTTTTCGTTTAAGAAACAAGTTGGTAGTTTTAAATACAAACGGGTTAAACGTGCGGAAATTAAATACAAAGCCTGGGGCTTAAAATCTAGAAAATTGTTTATCCGTGTGACACCTGTGCCTCTGCGACCATCAAACAAATACCAAATTTATGAAATATTGTGTTTCATACTTGGGATTTGTAAAAATACGTGTATTGTTTGCACATATCAATTCATGTTCGATTTCAAGCTTTAAATCGCTTTCTGGAAGGTTATACGCGCACTGATACGTAAATATAACCAGTTTAATGCAACGAACACTCCAGAATAGTGAAATAGGCTTAACATACCTTAAATAACCTTTACATAACTTAGAAATAAGTTTTGGAGGGTTTGGTTTGGCGAAATCAAGTTTATTCGCTTAAAGGGACTAATTTAGACAAACTGCGAAAGTATGCCGATTTGTACTGTAACGAACATTCCAAAACTTGATCATAAGTTAAATATTCCCTAAATATCCTTTACATAACTTAGAAATAGGGTTTGAGGTGTTTGGTGCGCAAAAATAAACTTATTTGATCAACATGGACTAAAAGCGTCAAAAAGTGCATAAGTTTGCATTTTCGCGCATATCTTACGTTCTGAATATATCCGGACATCCAAAAATTTATGTAATCATTAAAATATTTTATTTTAGTGATTGGCATGATAAAATTCCATTCGTCGCTTAATTTGGATCGTTTTTGCGTTCGTTACGACTTCCGTCGTAATTAACCGAACAACGCAACCGTACGACCAAACGAACCGACATTCGAGATGTTTTTGAGCATATTTTAAACTCCCTATACTTTAAAATCATTTTAGAGCTTTGAAATGGGGTTAACGGGGCTTAAAAGTGCCAAAAATCAAGTTTTACAAGTGCAGGGACCATTTTTGAAATTTCTGACCAGATTCAATGAACCTAGTCCAATTTTGAAGTGTTGATGGTTTTAATGGCTGGTTTTGGATGCTATGGGCTCAAATTTGTTGGTTTTAAACATTCCCATGGTTTTGAAAACCATGAGCCCAAGTGGAGGGCCAAGATCAAAGCACGAAATGCGAGAAAAGATCCTAACGGTTTACCGAATCCTATATAAACCCATGCCTTCACTTCATTTCAACTCACAATTTGGTTCAATCAGTTATTACTTCATACCTGAGTTGTTTGAATCAAAACTTCCTAGCTTGGACCCTTTGTAAGTCTCTTTCGTGCTTTTTATGTGTTTTTAGCACGAAAGTCAAACAGTGTTTGACTTTCTGCTTTAACCACGAGTTGCTCAACACGAAGTTCGTTGAACTTCGCAACGTGAGCGTAATCATGATGGTCATAGTCCCTTGTGACTATACCTACTGATTACCACGTTGATTAGGTGTAGTGACGAGTCGTAGTTTCGGTCAAAATACGTATTCTTGCGTATTTTGCAACCAAACTACTTTTGGGTATCAAGACCCTTTGTCTTGATATCAAACTTGTTTTTAAACTTCGTTAAATATGTTCTAACATGTTTAACTCGTCACTTTAGGTTTAGTGCTTATATAGGGTCCTAGAATAAGCGGTCTAAACAACCGCTTAGACTTTCGAACCCGACCCGTTTGGTCGATCATTAGGATCTGACCAAGCATATTATGTGACCATAGTTGCATAGGGAATAACCTTTTGAGGTTATACCTTACGGTCACTTCGTTTAAGTAGTTATATGATAGGTAGTTCATATGCCTTAGGTAAATGACCAAAATGCCCTTTTTACGCATAAATTCATTTTAAGCATATGTAACCTAAATTTTGACATCTAAACTAATTAGGTAACATTATTAGACATGTTAAGGCATATATTACTTGTCATAGGACTAGTTAGGCGGTCCGAACACGTTTTACGCGAACGACGCGTTAAAGTAGCATAAGCTACCTAAACGGGTCGTAATGGGTCAAAAGCACTTAGGATAGGTTCCGTTTTAGTATGTAGGCTTTGTTAAACCATATTGCATGAGCTCTTTCACTCATTTGGTTTACGAACCCTCATGCTACCCGATCCTCCGATTAGGTCCGTTTATTAAACATAGATACCTATATTAGGTGCCGTTTGATTCCGTGATCTTCTAGCATTGCTTGGTGGTTATCCTAGGACTATTGAGCAATCTCAAGTGAGTACATAGTCCCCTCTTTTACTGTTTTACAAACATTTTGGGGTGAAACACATGTGCCTACTTGTTACTTTCGTGTTTTCCATGTTTTCACATCATATACTTGCTATGTTCATTAGTACACTATTAGTACATAATTTCATTATGTTTTGCTATGTATGTTCACTTAACATGCTAGCGCAATTGTTTTACATTTTGAACCATTTGTAATCATTGGATGTATGTGAACCATTTGTAACCATTTGATGTATGAGAACCATTTGTAATCGTTTGATGTATGTGAACCATTTGTAACCGTTTGATTTATGAGAACTATTTGTAACTGTTTGAACCATTGGGTTAGGGAAGTGATTAGATAACGGGGCGGGTAAACGATGGTGGATACGCCGCTGGTACTGTGTAATGTGTTAAAAGCATGGTGGATAAAAGCATGGTGGATACGCCGCTGGTACTTCATATATATAAGTGCTTTTAACACATTATATATCGTTGCGTTATCTAGACCACTTGGGTAAATGATTTTGAAACGATGTCTCAGCTTTGAGTGGTCGTTTCTTAATCTATATAACGTGAGTAGCTGAGGTAGATCCATAATGGATTTATAACAAGCAGGCTTTGAAACCTTAATGTGCCTTCTTATTGCCGTTGCTAACCACCAATAATTATTGCATTAAGCTTAGATTTTTGGGTAAACTGGATAGGGCACTATCTCAGCCAAAGAGTTAAAATTTGTAACATATTGTCGACAGTCTAGAACTTTTATGGTGAGGGTCATAAAATTCTTATTCCATCTTTTCTCATTTCGCGAAGCGGATAACACATGCAAGTCGGACGGGAAGTGGTGTTTCCAGTGGCGGACATGTGAGTAACGCGTAAGAACCTGCCCTTGGGAGGGGAACAACAGCTGGAAACGGCTGCTAATACCCCGTAGGCTGAGGAGCAAAAGGAGGAATCCGCCCGAGGAGGGGACTATGATTTTCTAATAAGGTCCTTAAAACTTAGGACATCCCATATTTGCATAAGGAGATCTTTCTTGAGGATTTCATTAATGTCCTCACTAATTAAGGGTATTGTCATCGAATGACTGTGATGTATACCTTACCATGTCCTTTTCAGCATAACCACTGATATACCTAATGGTTTCTACTTCATCTAACGATTTCTTGCAATCGATGGTCCCTTTTTAATATTGAAGTCTCTTGACTTCCAAGAGATGAAGTACTTTTAAGTACATCCTAAAAAGAATGGGCTCCTTGCCATATATGATTTTGTTTGGTTTATCCTTCGCAATTGAAGTATGAATATAGCTCTTCTCATGGGCAGTGACATGTGTTTTAAGGCGAGCAGCATTTGGCTTCTTGAACCTTTTCAGTAATTTTTCTTATAGCCTTTTTAATAGTTGCGTTAATTACAGTTTTGGAGGTCAACTCTATTAACATTGGGGTTCACCTTGGACGCACTATTAACATTTGTCGCATTTCTTGCATCGCGACTGTTGTTTGTCTCTTCTGAGTTTTCCATACTCGAAGCTTTGATATTAAATACCAAATTTAGCAAGTGCTTAGGCACTCCATATTTAGTATCTCCTGGAACGGTCAACGGCTTTGTTTACGGCTGTATCTATCATAGCCTGTAACTCAGTGCCCGTTAAGTTCAGTCTTGCATTATCGTTCTAATCAACTGGATGATTGTGAGCTTCAGAGGAGTCAGCCATGGTGAAGCTTTGAAGGCTACAAACCCAGTAGTAATAATTGGTTTAAGTATATGGTGAATTGTCGAATTTGATGATTATTTAGCCATGGTACAAATAAACCATATAGGCGAATAGATAGTATTAAATTTATTTGATTATGTTTTGCCTAGGTTTTTAAATAAACCATCCTTGGCGAGTAAACGGGATATGATCCTTCATATTTTGTAGACAGGGGACCTAAATCACGACTGTCAATGTCGTACCCACATTTTATATATAGCACAAGCTTGTTCTAAAGGACTCTTGATGGCACAGGGGCCTTGTCACTAGGGAAAAATTTAAAACATAATCGATGATTCCTTTGGATCAGAAAATTTCATAGTTCATTGTCTTGACAAGAAGTTATGAAATAAAACTATCTTTTTCATGCATTCATCTTGCCTGTATGTATACATCCCAAAATGGATGTTATGATGTGTACATTATGTTCGACGTTTACTAGCCATGATTTCTATTGATCGCTTATGCTAAAAGGGGTTGGAAGTTCCTAATATAAAGATGACAAGTGTGATTTTATCGCATCACTGTTGCCAGGAGTGTTAACATATTTTTAGATGTTAACAAGGATCTAAATCTCCTTTAAACAGGTTTTACCATCGTAGCCAGGTCTTTAATGACATTCAAGCTAGGTTATACCTTTTAAGATTTTCTTTTAATATTTATACTGGCAGGAAAGGAATGATATTCATTTTATTCAGGATTTTTATCATAAATCCTAATTTACATGTTAATAATAGCACAAATGGCCTAGTCGCGTAGTCAAGTTTAATTTATAAGTCATGATTCTCGTAGAATCAAGGTATTTAGGCTTGAACGTTGTTCATTGCCTTTTCTTGACAGGGAGTTGTAGGCTACGACTGTCTTTAGTCTCAGAGGACGTTAATTATAGCCCGTGGGCACTTCATCCTTAAGGGATGATTATTTTACTAAGAAAAATTGGAGTAATCCAATTTAAGGATGACTTATGCGATTTTATCGAACCACGTCTGCCAGGAATGTTAACATGTTACAGATGTTAACAAGGATTTGAATATCTTGAATAGGTTCTACCATCTTGGCCTTGTCTGCAGTGACATTTAGGCTAGGTTTTACCTTTAAGATTCTTTTTAATATTTAACGCAGAACAACCCTAAATTGAGGTGTTAACAAGGATCTGAATCTAATTGAGGAACTACCATCTTGGCCCTGTCTCAAAATAACACGTGGCTAGGTCTTGTTCTTTTTAGATTTTGCCATTTTATTATAATGGTAAATCTTATAAAAGGAATATTATTTTTCATTTATTTCCTTTTTCATGATTAGAACGAAAATGTAAATTTAATCATTCCATTATATAAAAATAAAAGTACAGAGTTGCCCTAAGCGGGACTTGAAAGGAATAATGTTGTCCTCGAAGGGACTGAAAGATAAATACGTCCTTATAAGGACCATTAAGGAAACGATCTTTAGCAAAAGGAGTTTCTTCTTCATTTAATTTCTGAATGTTTTTTCTCCTTGGTTGCACGTCTATCCTAATCGCAGTACAAGGCTCCGTATTCCTCGGCTTCGGATGGGGAGGATTTCCCTTACGGCTCCTTTGCTTGGCGATATATTAAAACTTTATAAAATTGGAAGCAATAGTTCTCCGAATAGAGACGAGAGCATTCCAATGTTAAGTCTAGACTCAGAAGTCAAGGAATGTGCTACTGTGTCACTGAGATTAAACACAAAAGACTAGTGTTTAATTCACTCAATGTTGGCTCTGAGACCAACCTATCACACCCCGATATTTCCACGTATTACCGGTGAGCCCGGTGGGGAGTATCGTGACGTAGTTGATATCATCATGGTCAAACAACACAATATATAAATGCACAGCGGAAGCAAAAGATAAATATATTACAATCCGAATATAAAGTAATACCAAGTATTACAACAGAAAGTAAAGGATCCACAGGCGGATCGAAAATAAAATGAAAATTGTTCAACAGACTTTGACATCTAGAGCTTGCGAGACTTGAGTAATGATGCCTGGAGTAGCCAACCTATTTTGTCTAGTACCTGCACTTAGCCTTTTTGGAAAATACGTCAGTTTACACTGGTAAATACAACTTAACTGACTCATTTTGAAAAGAGTTTGAAAATTGATTTGAATGCACTTCGGCAAAATATCTTTTATAACTTGGGAAAATTATTTGTATATAATCTTTTATACAGTTTTACTTATTTGTCGTCCATCAGTGCCGGTTTGTAGGGCCGGTCTAGATTAATTGACATGCTACAGGTATAATACCCACGAGGCTGATTCCTTTAAGTGGGCTACCAGTTTATACATATGCAGCTGTCAGGTGTACGCCCACACCCCGTGCTTAGGTCGTGGCCATTTCTTCGAATGATGCCAAGGATATCCGGGACATGGTCATTTAACCCCCAAAGGCCATACACCAAATAATACATATTAAACAGGTTATGTACACACATCAATCAGAATCCGATTTAAATGACTACATACACCCGACCAAGCGGTATATTTATAGTACCGTATCCCAAGCCCTTATAGGGAAAATAAGTTAAGAGTATTTACCTGAGCTAAATGTAAATTCAATCCCAGCCGTATATCAATTCAGCAAGTACAGATAGCTTTTACTGGGCTCCTAATCTGGAACGAAGGTTTTTAATAACCTATTAGAATCCCAACGGGTCTTTAATTAAGCCTTGACTTAGACCGGTTAGTTTTCAAAAGGAAGATACGGTTCAAACGCATGATAAAGCGAAGACTGGATTAGAATGTGGTTTTGACCCAACAAGCTTGTATGCTTGTTTAATATAGGTAACTTAAACACATTCTGGATTTTGAGACAAAAATGATATGGTTTGACCCGTTTCGGCTAATATATGCAAACTAGTTACATAAGCCGATCCGAACTCGAAAAGTGCATAACGAGTAACCAAATGAATCATATACAGGTTTCCTAAGTTAATATGCCTTAAATATGTTGTGATATCATTAGGATACCTTCCATTATGCCCAAAATGAGTTTAATCTCAAAATAAGCCCCGTAGGGGTATTTTGGTCATTTTAAAGATTATAACAGAGGTTAATTAAAATTCTGAGATTCAGGTCTGAATACATCAGTAGAATAACTTATTTTATTAGGTCATATCAGTTGGTAATAGGCCTTATATGGCAAAATGGTTTTAAACCCAAACTATGCGTTTAATACGCGTAAAAAAAGCCATTTTAAGCGATTTCCGGGTTATACAGGAAATCTGAGTTTTCTGATCAGGTTATAAGGTTCAAAATACTTCATTTATTATATAAAATCAGTAGCAATTGGATTGGTGTCAAAATACTATGTAGAACTCATTTTATATATAAAAATGGTATAATCGGTATTCACCGAATCAACGCCATAACCTTAGGTTATGATCAGTTTAAACATAATTAAAAATCTTTAAAAATCTCAAAATATTATATTACATCAGTGGGTAAAAGGTTTGGTGTCAAAAATTGGGTTTAGATAGGCTTTATGCTAATTGCGTCGTTTAATTACCAAAAGGCGTTATAATTACGCTAATGAACATAACTCCTAATCTAGACCTCCAACTGATGTGAAATTTTAGGGACATGTTTATAAATCAGTAACAAAGATTATTGTCCTTTCATATTTCCAAAATTCTCGTTTTATGGTCAAAAGGGCATTATGGTCAACATTAAGCAATTAACGGAAACGTGTAAACGAATCGGACAATCAACGAACCAACCACAGAGGGCTATACCTTCATGTAACCTGGTCCTAAGGCATTTATAATTCATACCAAAATGGGTCAGAACTGAAGTCAAAGCAAAAGTCAAAGTTTTGCTACTTTCGGTTCCGAACCGGGTCTAAATAGAAAGTTGTCAGATCAAACAAGCTTAGACCAGTTCTTATACTTATTACCAAGTTATATGAATGATAAAATAGGTTAAAAGCCTTCTACATTGTTAATTATGCGTTAATTCGAAGATTAGCATTCTGTTGACTTTTTCTAATCAACTTTAACCCGACAAATGGTCTAGTTAGAGTGGGAATCAGAGGGTGCCCTTTTAAGGGTTTAATGCCCACATAATTACCAACTTATAACTACCTTCGATTCGACTAATCACTGGATCATTAATGATTAATCGCTAAGTCAAACGTTAATTACGACGGTTTGACTTTTAAGCTAATAACTAAGTAAAACTCAATTAAGGAAGGTCAAGGGTACTTACCAAAGTCTAATGCACTATTAGGGATGACTTGGGTCTGCTCTTATGCTCCAGGAAGCTCCACAAAAGCAGATGGAAGGAATGATCACAAAGTTGCAACATGAATGGCCTTTTATAGTGAGTTTGTTCCATTATGATCGTGACAAATCATGCTACCCCTGTTCCCTGATCATCAACATGTGTCCCTAAGGCCTAGGAACTATTAGGGGTCGCCCATGGATGTGAAAATATCTTCTTAAGTCGGTTACAAGCTCAAAACAACCAACTGTCCGAGTTTCTGCATCTGGGCATGCCTTACGGACCGTAAGGCTTGACCCTTACGGTCCGTAAGCCTTTTCCAAAGGGCAAAAATATTTTGACCTTTCAGGCTTCGAACGGGTAACCAGTGTAATACGTTTTTAGGCCATTATTTTCAGTATGGGGCCTCTTGTTTGGGTCATGAACATTTTACACCATCTTGGTATGATATAAAGTTTTCCTTGGATCCTTTTGAAAGTGTCATAAATGAAGGTTGTCGTGCATATCCTCGTAGGATCTCATTCTTGCGAACATGACTCAATCATTGCTAGCATTTACCGGATTTGAGTATATCAGATGTTTACAATATAGTTTAGGGTCTTGGGATTTATAATTAGGTCGTTCAGAGGTATTTAATTAACATGTCGATGCTTTAAATCATACCATACATCTTTGACTAGATCCGGTTTCTAACACTTTTGTCTTGTATGACACGTGTCGTTATTTTATTGAACACGAATTTTCGAGGTGTTACATCCTCACCCCCTTAAAAGAAATCTCGACCTCGAGATTTGCTAAAGTAAGGGAAGTACCTTCAGTCTTATATCGGGCTTAATCTCTATAGTATATCTGGAGCTTTTCCAAGCTCCCCAGTTAACCTTTATAATGGGTACATGTATCCTTTTGGAGCTTCTAATCCTGTCGATCCTTAATCGATACAGGATGCTCATCACATCATAAATCTGCATATCATTATGTGATAGTGTTTCTTGACTTATTGGCAAAACATATCCATCAGTCACTAGTGTGCAATGTATTGCGAGCTCCGTCGAGCTCCTTAAATAGGTTTTAGCTTATAAGCTACTTGATCTTGATACATTCGAGTTCCTTCGAATGATTCTATATATTCAGAGCTTAACTAGCCTGATAATTTAACAAATTTGGCACACCCTTCCTAGGTGATATCTTTTGTTGAACCTTATTCCTTAACAAGAATTTAGGAGGGTTGCTACTTCCATTAATCCTTGATTTTCTGCCGAATACTGCCATCTTACAGATGATTATGAATTTGCGTGATCTTATTTGTTGTTTCCAATGCAACTTTCAGATCCTAATAATTGGACTTACCAATCTATTGTCCTAACAATAGATGTTTAACATTCCATCTATACAAGGTCTCCAAAGGAGCAGCCTTGATGCTTATATATCAACTATTATAGAAAAGCTTATCTTAAGGTGAGATGGTTATTCCAACCATTGCTCACAACGAATCTTAAGGAGTAGCTAATCCTTACAGTTAGTCGAACAAATCGACGATCCTGGGCAGCTGATGGCAATTCTTAATCGTTGCCTAATTAGGGTTGCGGTAAACAATGCATACGCAAAATGAACCGTCTTTCCTAATTAACTATACCGAATTCTCAGGATATTGAGTTAGGCTATATGAACCCTCTATTTTAAAACTTAGTTAATCAGGGTTTCGATTCTTCCAATGATGGTACTAGCCGTCTTGGAGATTTCATAATAATACAACCTTAAATGGGATATAAACCTTAACTCTTCCTACCTCTCAGGGGTAAACAGGGTAATCTTAGGAGAAGATAATCAAGATTCATCCATCATTGCTTGTGTCAATTAAGTGACACCTTTATGTTACAAATCCATGAATTTCCTTAATCGGAATAATTTGCTTGGACAAATCCTTTCTGGATATCTTCTTTGAATACCATTAGTTGACTTTAGTAACATATGACCTATCGGAATATCTTTGTGGTCCCATGCATTAAACCTCCATACTGATCAGGCATGGAAGCAATCTATGGGATTTATTATGATACACCAATCCTCATATGATGCTTTTATCATACTATCTGGTATTCGGAATCGATAGAGATTAAAGAGATATCAACTATATGTGCTGACGCACTTCCTCTCGAGAGAGGATACTTCAAAAAAATTCTATGACTGGAGGTTTCTGACAAGAACAGAAGAAATGGTTCTTATGATTTCGCCTGTGAGTTTTACCTTATACTTAATATCTGGGTTTCTTAGGGGAAAATTTTCTAAAAGTTTGCTAAGCTTAAGATCTTATGAGAGGCTTAGCAGCACAGAACCCGGAAGTAGCTCTTTGCAAATAACTCACTATAAGGGATTTATCTAGTGTCATCATTTATGTGAGATGGCTCTAATCATTCATTAGGAGGGTTAAACGCCTCCGTTCTTAATCCTTTTTAAACTTAGCTGCGAAATCTATGGCAAATTTAGGGCAGTCTCAGCTTTGACTGGTCGTTTCTTAATCTATATAACGTGAGTAGCTGAGGTAGATCCATAATGGATTTATAACAAGCAGGCTTTGAAACCTTAATGTGCCTTCTTATTGCCGTTGCTAACCACCAATAATTATTGCATTAAGCTTAGATTTTTGGGTAAACTGGATAGGGCACTATCTCAGCCAATGAGTTAAAATTTGTAACATATTGTCGACAGTCTAGAACTTTTATGGTGAGGGTCATAAAATTCTTATTCCATCTTTTCTCATTTCACGAAGCGGATACTATGATTTTCTAATAAGGTCCTTAAAACTTGGTACATCCCATATTTTCATAAGGGGATCTTTCTTGAGGATTTCATTAATGTCCTCACTAATTAAGGGTATTGTCATCGAATGACTGTGATGTATACCTTACCATGTCCTTTTCAGCATAACCACTGATATACCTAATGGTTTCTACTTCATCTAACGATTTCTTGCAATCGATGGTCCCTTTTTAATATTGAAGTCTCTTGACTTCCAAGAGACGAAGTACTTTTAAGTACATCCTAAAAAGAATGGGCTCCTTGCCATATATGATTTTGTTTGGTTTATCCTTCGCAATTGAAGTACGAATATAGCTCTTCTCATGAGCAGTGACATGTGTTTTAAGGCGAGCAGCATTTGGCTTCTTGAACCTTTTCAGTAATTTTTCTTATAGCCTTTCTAATAGTTGCGTTAATTACAGTTTTGGAGGTCAACTCTATTAACATTGGGGTTCACCTTGGACGCACTATTAACATTTGTCGCATTTCTTGCATCGCGACTGTTGTTTGTCTCTTCTGAGTTTTCCACACTCGAAGCTTTGATATTAAATACCAAATTTAGCAAGTGCTTAGGCACTCCATATTTAGTATCTCCTGGAACGGTCAACGGCTTTGTTTACGGTTGTATCTATCATAGCCTGTAACTCGGTGCCCATTAAGTTCAGTCTTGCATTATCATTCTGATCAACTGGATGATTGTGAGCTTTAGAGGAGTCAGCCATGGTGAAGCTTTGAAGGCTACAAACCCAGTAGTAATAATTGGTTTAAGTATATGGTGAATTGTCGAATTTGATGATTATTTAGCCATGGTACAAATAAACCATATAGGCGAATAGATAGTATTAAATTTATTTGATTATGTTTTGCTTACGTTTTTAAATAAACCATCCTTGGCGAGTAAACGGGATATGATCCTTCATATTTTGTAGACAGGGGACCTAAATCACGACTGCCAATGTCGTACCGACATTTTATATATAGCACAAGCTTGTTCCAAAGGACTCTTGATGGCACAGGAGCCTTGTCACTAGGGAAAAATTTAAAACATAATCGATGATTCCTTTGGATCGGAAAATTTCATAGTTCATTGTTTTGACAAGAAGTTATGAAATAAAACTATCTTTTTCATGCATTCATCTTGCCCGTAGGTATACATCCCAAAATGGATGTTTTGATGTGTACATTATGTTCGAAGTTTACTAGCCATGATTCCTATTGATCGCTTATGCTAAAAGGGGTTGGAAGTTCCTAATATAAAGATGACAAGTGTGATTTTATCGCATCACTGTTGCCAGGAGTGTTAATATATTTTTAGATGTTAACAAGGATCTGAATCTCCTTTAAACAGGTTTTACCATCGTAGCCAGGTCTTTAATGACATTCAAGCTAGGTTATACCTTTTAAGATTTTCTTTTAATATTTATACTGGCAGGAAAGGAATGATATTCATTTTATTCAGGATTTTTATCATAAATCCTAATTTACAAGTTAATAATACCACAAATGGCCTAGTCGCGTAGACAAGTTTAATTTATAAGTCATGATTCTCGTAGAATCAAGGTATTTAGGCTTGAACGTTGTTCATTGCCTTTTCTTGACAGGGAGTTGTAGGCTACGACTGTCTTTAGTCTCAGAGGACGTTAATTATAGCTCGTGGGCACTTCATCCTTAAGGGATGATTATTTTACTAAGAAAAATTGGAGTAATCCATTTAAAGATGACTTATGCGATTTTATCGAACCACGTCTGCCAGGAATGTTAACATGTTACAGATGTTAACAAGGATTTGAATCTTTTGAATAGGTTCTACCATCTTGGCCTTGTCTGCAGTGACATTTAGGCTAGGTTTTACCTTTAAGATTCTTTTTAATATTTAACGCAGAACAACCCTAAATTGAGGTGTTAACAAGGACCTGAATCTAATTGAGGAACTACCATCTTGGATCTGTCTCAAAATAACACGTGGCTAGGTCTTGTTCTTTTTAGATTTTGCCATTTTATTGTAATGGTAGATCTTATAAAAGGAATGTTATTTTTCATTTATTTCCTTTTTCATGATTAGAACGAAAATCTAAATTTAATCATTCCATTATATAAAAATAAAAGTACAGAGTTGCCCTAAGCGGGACTTGAAAGGAATAATGTTGTCCTTGAAGGGACTGAAAGATAAATACGTCCTTATAAGGACCATTAAGGAAACGATCTTTAGCAAAAGGAGTTTCGTCTTCATATTATTTCTGAATGTTTTCTCCTTAGTTGCACGTCTATCCTAATCGCAGTACAAGGCTATGTATTCCTCGGCTTCGGATGGGGAGGATTTCCCTTACGGCTCCTTTGCTTGGCGATATATTAAAAGTATATAAAATTGGAAGCAATAGTTCTCCGAATAGAGACGAGAGCATTCCTATGTTAATTCTAGAATCAGAAGTCAAGGATTGTGCTACTGTGTCACTGAGATTAAACACAAAAGACTAGTGTTTAATTCACTCAATGTTGGCTCTGATACCAACCTGTCACACCCCGATATTTCCACGTATTACCGGTGGGCCCGGTGGGGAGTATCGTGACATAGTTGATATCATCAAGGTCAAACAACACAATATATAAATGCACAGCGGAAGCAAAAGATAAATATATTACAATCCGAATATAAAGTAATACCAAGTATTACAACGGAAAGTAAAGGATCCACAGGTGGATTGAAAATAAAATGAAACATTGTTCAACAGACTTTGACATCTAGAGCTTGCAAGACTTGAGTAATGATGCCTGGAGTAGCCAGCCTATTTCATCTAGTACCTGCACTTAGCCTTTTTGGAAAATACGTCAATTTACACTGGTAAATACAACTTAACTGACTCATTTTGAAAAGAGTTTGAAAATTGATTTGAATGCACTTCGGCATAATATCTTTTATAACTTGGGAAAATTATTTGTATATAATCTTGTATACAGTTTTACTTATTTGTCGTCCCTCTGTGCCGGTTTGTAGGGCCGGTCTAGATTAATTGACACGCCACATGTATAATACCCACGAGGCTGATTCCTTTAAGTGGGCTACCAGTTTATACATATGCAGCTGTCATGTGTAAGCCTACACCCCGTGCTTAGGTCGTGGCCATTTCTTCGAATGATGCCAAGGATATCCGGGACATGCTCATTTAACCCCCAAAGGCTATACACCAAATAATACATATTAAACAGGTTTTGTACATACATCAATCACAATCCGATTTAAATGACTACATACACCCGACCAAGCGGTACATTTATAGTACCGTATCCCAAGCCCGTATAGGGAAAATAAGTTAAGAGTATTTACCTGAGCTAAATATAAATTCAATCCCAGCCGTATATCAATTCATCAAGTACAGATAGCTTTTACTGGGCTCCTAATCTGGAACGAAGGTTTTTAATAACCTATTAGAATCCTAACGGGTCTTTAATTAAGCCTTGACTTAGACCGGTTAGTTTTCAAAAGGAAGATACGGTTCAAACGCATGATAAAGCGAAGACCGGATTAGAATGTGGTTTTGACCCGACAAGCTTGTATGCTTGTTTAATATGGGTAACTTAAACACATTCTGGATTTTGAGACAAAAATGATATGGTTTGACCCATTTCGGCTAATATATGCAAACTAGTTACATAAGCCGATCCGAACGCGAAAAGTGCGTAACGAGTAACCAAATCAATCATATACAGGTTTCCTAAGTTAATATGCCTTAAATATGTTGTGATATCAGTAGGATACCTTCCATTATGCCCAAAACGAGTTTAATCTCAAAATAGGCCCCGTAGGGGTATTTTGGTCATTTTAAAGATTATAACAGAGGTTAATTAAAATTCTGAGATTCGGGTCCGAATACATCAGTAGAATAACTTATTTTATTAGGTCATATCAGTTGGTAATAGGCCTTATATGGCAAAATGGTTTTAAACCCAAACTATGCGTTTAATACGCATAAAAAAGCCATTTTAAACGATATCCGGGTTATACAGGAAATCTGAGTTTTCTGATCAGGTTATAAATTTCAAAATACTTCATTTATTATATAAAATCAGTAGCAATTGGATTGGTGTCAAAATACTATGTAGAACTCATTTTATACATAAAAAAGGGTATAATCGGTATTCTCCGAATCAACGCCATAACCTTAGGTTATGATCAGTTTAAAAATAATTAAAAATCTTTAAAAATCTCAAAATATTATATTACATCACTGAGTAAAAGGTTTGGTGTCAAAAATTGGGTTTAGATAGGCTTTATGCTAATTGCGCCGTTTAATTACCAAAAGGCGTTATAATTACGCTAATGAGCATAACTCCTAATCTAGACCTCCAACTGATGTGAAATTTTAGGGACATGTTTATAAATTAGTAACAAAGATTATTGTCCTTTCATATTTCCAAAATTCTTGTTTTATGGTCAAAAGGGCATTATGGTCAACATTAAGCAATTAACGGAAACGTGTAAACGAATCGGACAATCAACGAACCAACCACAGAGGGCTATACCATCATGTAACCTGGTCCTAAGGAAGTCCTAAGGCATTTCTAATTCATACCAAAACGGGTCAGAACTGAAGTCAAAGCAAAAGTCAAAGTTTTGCGACTTTCGGTTCCGAACCGGGTCTAAATAGAAAGTTGTCGGATCAAACAAGCTTAGACCAGTTCTTATACTTTATTACCAAGTTATATGAATGATAAAATAGGTTACAAGCCTTCTACATTGTTAATTATGCGTTAATTCGAAGATTAGCATTCTGTTGACTTTTTCTAATCAACTTTGACCCGACAAATGGTCTAGTTAGAGTGGGAATCAGAGGGTGCCCTTTTAAGGGTTTAATGCCCACATAATTACCAACTTATAACTACCTTCAATTCGACTAATCACTGGACCATTAATGATTAATCGCTAAGTCAACTGTTAATTATGACGGTTTGACTTTTAAGCTAATAACTAAGTAAAACTCAATTAAGGAAGGTCAAGGGTACTTACCAAAGTCTAATGCACTATTAGGGATGACTTGGGTCTGCTCTTATGCTCCAAGAAGCTCCACAAAAGCAGATGGAAGGAATGATCACAAAGTTGCAACATGAATGGCCTTTTATAGTGAGTTTGATCCATTATGATCGTGACAAATCATGCTACCCCTGTTCCCTGATCATCAACATGTGTCCCTAAGGCCTAGGAACTATTAGGGGTCGCCCATGGATGTGAAAATATCTTCTTAAGTCGGTTACAAGCTCAAAACAACCAACTGTCCGAGTTTCTGCATCTGGGCATGCCTTACGGACCGTAAGGCTTGACCCTTACGGTCCGTAAGCCTTTTCCAAAGGGCAAAAATCTTTTGACCTTTCAGGATTCGAACGGGTAACCAGTGTAGTACATTTTTAGGCCATTATTTTCAGTATGGGGCCTCTTGTTTGGGTCATGAACATTTTACACCACCTTGGTATGATATAAAGTTTTCCTTGGATCCTTTTGAAAGTGTCGTAAATGAAGGTTGTCGTGCATATCCTCGTAGGATCTCATTCTTGCGAACATGACTCAATCATTGCTAGCATTTACCGGATTTGAGTATATCAGATGTTTACAATATAGTTTAGGGTCTTGGGATTTATAATTAGGTCGTTCAGAGATATTTAATTAACATGTCGACGCTTTAAATCCTACCATACATCTTTGACTAGATCCGGTTTCTAACACTTTTGTCTTGTATGACACGTGTCGTTATTTTATTGAACACGAATTTTCGAGGGGTTACACTTCACATGCTAGCGCAATTGTTTTACGTTTTGAACCATTTGTAATCATTGGATGTATGTGAACCATTTGTAACCATTTGATGTATGAGAAGCATTTGTAATCGTTTGATGTATGTGAACCATTTGTAACCGTTTGATTCATGAGAACCATTTGTAACTGTTTGAACCATTGGGTTAGGGAAGTGATTAGGTAACGGGGCGGGTAAACGATGGTGGATACGCCGCTGGTACTGTGTAATGTGTAATGAGTTAAAAGCATGGTGGGTAAAAGCATGGTGGATACGCCGCTGGTACTTCCTATATATAAGTGCTTTTAACACATTATATATCATTGCGTTATCTAGATCACTTGGGTAAACGATTTTGAAACGATGTCACACAATGATGTTTTCTGAATAATATAAACTTACGAGTTTTATTAACGAGTTTCTACGAGATGTTTTACGATTTGATTTAATAAAACAAAATATTTTGGAGTTAAGATTCATGGTATCGAGGTTTTATAAATTATAAAAAATCTGTTTTGACTTAGTTATTTCAATTTGCATTACAAACATTTTACAAAACTTGGTTTTCAAAATTATCAATTTACAAAGGTGTTTAAGTTATATTTTCAAAATATAAACGAGCCATGAATCGGACACTCACATAAAACCTATGTACTCGCTGGCATTTTTATGCTGACGTATTTTCACATGGGTTTCAGGTACCATAGTTGATGATGTTTGATAAGGATATTTGTGTACGCTCACATAGGAATGGACGAGGCCTTAGTGACTTAATAACAATGAAAGTCTATTTGTTCATGTTTTGTTTCTAATTCCAATGTAATGTAATACATTTAATTAAATAAAACAAAACTGTTTAATCCATGGTTGTGAAACAATGATTCTGTTACAACACTCCCCGACGTTTCCGCCACGTTTTGTTGTTTTACGTGGTCGGGGTGTGACAGAAAAGTTGGTATCAGAGCCAATGGTTATAGGGAATTAGGTTATTAATAATGCTTTGACCTAGACTATAACCTTCCTAGGACCCTAACGTGAGTTTACTTGCGTTTAGTCATAAAACAATACCGTTGCCTATCTTTAGGCAGCAACCACAATAAGAACACAAAAATTCAAATCTACTTTGAAAACTAATCATCTGTTCTAGGATGATTTATTATAAGGTTTCGAACCTTCAAAGTTTTCAAATTCTCGTCAAAGTTTAGGGCCACATAATGTGAACACGTGCAAACTGGAAGGGTGGGTGCCTGTACCCTGAGCTTTCTGTCTAATGATAGAGTGTTCGTACAAATCCGCAATATCGGACCATTCACTCTTACCTGGGAACTCTTGGGGTGAGTGTCCACTTATAGGCGAGCATGTCTTCTCGATACATTATGAGGACCTATTTACTTTGATTCAGCTTTTGTGTGTCGTTTGTTTGCTTCGTGGTTCAAACAAATGACCGTCACCCATGATTTTTGGTCGGTAATTGTAACATCCTATTCTTACCCAATGCCATTTCATTTGTTTTCTCTCTTGTTTCCCCTTTTTAGAATGCCTCCACGACACGAAAATCAGGTACCTATTGAAGAGCTGGCAGCTGTCATTACGCAGCAAATGACTGCTGCAATCCCGAACATTGTTGCTCAATGTAACCAAGCTCTGAACAACAATAATACCCCCTGCAACTTCAAGACGTTCAACTCGGCTAAGCCATCAAAGTTTTCTGGGTCTCAAGGAGCGACTGCACTTCTGCAATGGTTCGAGAGTCTAGAGAGCACCTTCAGGCATGTTCAATGCCCAAATGAGTGAAAGGTAGAATTCACATCTAGTGTCTTTGAGAAACGAGCTTTGACATGGTGGAATGGTGTGATGAGAGATAGGGGTGCCGATATGGCACTGGCTCAAACGTGGGAAGAGCTTCGAGCTCTGATGATGAAGGAATTCTATCCTCATCACGAGATCAGGGCCTTGGAAAGGGAATGTGACGATCTTTAGCAAGATAGCGGTGAGCATCGAGCCTACACGGATCGTTATGAGGAGTTAAGTCTGTTATGCCCGAATATGGTTAGGCCTTTGGATAAGGCAATAGAAAAGTACATTGATGGCCTCCCTGACCCAGTACAAGACATTGTGACTGGTAGTAACCCCACTACGGTTAGGCAGGCCATTGAGCTATCTGCTACCTTGACTGAATCTCAAATCAGGAAAGGTAAACTTTTCTGAAAAGGTGATAAGAAACCAATCGAGGAATCGAAACCCAAAGATGAACAGACGGAATCCTCCAAGAAGTCAAGGAAGAGAAAAGCTTCCTAGAACTTCGCCGTGGTTGCTCACAATGATCAAGCTGCCCCCAACCAACCAGCCCAACCCCCTGCTAGGAAGCCATACAACGGAACTGCACCCTTGTGCAACCAATGTAACCTTCATCATCATGCTAGTGTGAAGTGCCGCAAATTCCAAATTTGTGGACTTATAGGTCATACAGCAAGAGTTTGCCGAGCTGCAGTTGCACCAAATCAAGCTGACAACAATCATGCTCAATCTCGTTTTCCACCAGGTTCTTGCTACAACTGTGGCGAGATGGGTTATTTCTGAAGAAATTGCCCAAAGTTTGCTAATGCAAATCCAGCACAGGGATGAGCATCTGACCGACTAGAAGACAACACCGTTTAGAAATAATCACGTCTTATGTATTATTTTCTTTTGTTGTCAAGGTCCATGAAACAGTTGTTATCGTTGTTTATAAATAAATCTTTTATTTACATTGCAATGTATTTGTGTGGTTGCATGTATAAACAACATATCCCCTACAATACCGACAATCAGGGAATCGTATTCCTTGAAGAACAGACTACCCCCAAAATTCTTCCATTTTATGATCTCTTGCGTTTTCCACGAAAATCCTAAGTACCCGTTTCTTCCAAAGAAACGAAGTACAAGGCGCAAGTTACAACTCTGGACGAATACCCAAAGTACCACTATAAATCCTTAATAGGGTACCTAAGGGTATTTCCGTAAATCCTAAATTTGTTGTGTACCTTAATTCGAATATTACGTTTCTTTGAAAACAAAATCAAATTTTCGGAAGATCATCCTATCTTCATAGATAGATTCTTGAAAATGATTAAAGTGCCAAATGAAATCCTCGGATTTGATTCCTGGTGTGCTTTAAATGTCTGTGTCCAAAGATAACAAATTAAAGGTCAAATTAAACAAATATGTGATTATGTGCTTATGTGTTCCCTTTTATGTTTTTGTGTGATCCAAGTTTTTGTTATCCAAATCCTCATAGAATCTTCCATATCTTCGTATAAGGGATTCATAGTAGGATATCCAAAGGTACTACCTTAAATCCTTAATGGGCTTCTACATAAAAGTAAAGACCCTTGGATTATAAGGTACTATTCCATAATTAGACCCCTTGAGTGGTCTAGTTAAACAGATTGATCCAAAAATCTGGTTAAGAATATCATGTGATGATATAGCTGAAAAGACTCCTTGGTGGTCTAACTAAAGAGATCATTTGTCGATCTAATTAAAAGGACCCTATGATAGTCTAGTCACACTCATCACAGGTTTGATTTTCTTCCCCTTCACATTACAAAACAAACTGTGCGGACTGTGTAAGGAATTACGTAATTATGGATGCATACATAATTATGGAATTCAGTGCACAGAAACCACAACAAGTTTTGTCATGTGTCTAGAGTTGACTCGGTTCATTTCCGTTTCTGAAGAATACCCATTGAGGAAAATGACTCATTCCATTCATTTTCGTTTCTGAAGAATATCCATCGAGGGAAATGAATATCCCTGATTTTTCTTTTTTCCTTCATTTCCGTTTCTGAAGTATACCCATTGAGGAAAATGACTAATTCCGTTCATTTTCGTTTCTGAAGAATATCCATCGAGGGAAATGAATATTTTTTTCCTTCATTTCCGTTTCTGAAGAATACCCATTGAGGAAAATGACTCATTCCGTTCGTTTTCGTTTATGAAGAATATCCATCGAGGGAAATGAATATTCTTGATTTTTCCTTCATTTCCGTTTCTGAAGAATACCCATTAAGGAAAATGACTCATTCCGTTCATTTTCGTTTCTGAAGAATATCCATCGAGGGAAATGAATATTCTTGATTATTCGTTCATTTTCGTTTCTGAAGAATACTCATTGAGGAAAATGACTCATTCCGTTCATTTTCGTTTCTGAAGAATATCCATCGAGGGAAAAGAATATTCTTGATTTTTTTTTCATTTCCGTTTCTGAAGAATACCCATTGAGGAAAATGACTCATTCCGTTCATTTTCATTTCTGAAGAATATCCATCGAGGGAAATGAATATTCTTGATTTTTCCTTCATTTCCGTTTCTGAAGAATACCCATTGAGGAAAATGACTCATTCCGTTCATTTTCGTTTCTGAAGAATATCCATCGAGGGAAATGAATATTCTTGATTATTCTTTCATTTTCGTTTCTGAAGAATACCCATTGAGGAAAATGACTCATTCCGTTCATTTTCATTTTTGAAGAATATCCATCGAGGGAAATGAATATCCTTGATTTTTCCTTCATTTTCATTTTTAAAGATTGTCCGTTGAGAGAAATGACAGGATTATGCCTTGCATAATCTTTGATGGGTTATTCTACGCAAATAGATAAACACCCTAGATTCCATGCAAGGCAATTATTTAACACAGCGTCACACATAGACTCCTACGAATAAATTTAGGGACGAAATTTCCTAAAGTAGGGGAGACTGTGACACCTGGGCCTCTGCGACCATCAAACAAATACCAAATTTATGAAATATTGTGTTTCATACTTAGGATTTGTAAAAATACGTGTATTGTTTTCACATATCAATTCATGTTCGATTTCAAGCTTTAAATCGCTTTCTGGAAGGTTATACGCGCACTGATGCGTAAATATAACTAGTTTAATGCAACGAACACTCCAGAATAGTGAAATAGGATTAACATACCTTAAATAACCTTTACATAAATTAGAAATAAGTTTTGGAGGGTTTGGTGTGGCGAAATCAAGTTTATTCGCTTACAGGGACTAATTTCGACAAACTGCGAAAGTATACCGATTTGTACTGTAACGAACATTCCGGAACTTGATCATAAGTTAAATATGCCCTAAATATCCTTTACATAGCTTAGAAATAGGCTTTGAGGTGTTTGGTGCGCAAAAATAAACTTATTTGATTAACAGGGACTAAAAGCGTCAAAAAGTGCATAAGTTTGCATTTTCGCGCATATCTTACGTTCTGAATATATCCGGACATCCAAAAATTTATGTAATCATTAAAATATTTTATTTTAGTGATTGGCATGATAAAATTCCATTCGTCGCTTAATTTGGATCGTTTTTGCGTTCGTTACGACTTCCGTCGTAATTAACCGAACAACGCAACCGTATGACCAAATGAACCGACATCCGAGATGTTTTTGAGCATATTTTAAACTCCCTATACTTTAACATCATTTTAGAGCTTTGAAATGGGGTTAACGGGGCTTAAAAGTGCCAAAAATCAAGTTTTACAAGTGCAGGGACCATTTTTGAAATTTCTGACCAGATTCAATGAACGTAGTCCAATTTTGAAGTGTTGATGGTTTTAATGGCTGGTTTTGGATGCTATGGGCTCAAATTTGTTGGTTTTAAACATTCCCATGGTTTTGAAAACCATGAGCCCAAGTGGAGGGCCAAGATCAAAGCACGAAATGCGAGGAACGATCCTAACTGTTTACCGAATCCTATATAAACCCATGCCTTCACTTCATTTCAACTCACACTTTGGTTCAATCAGCTCTAAGTTGAAGTTATTACTTCATACCTGAGTTGTTTGAATCAAAACTTCCTAGCTTGGACCATTTGTAAGTCTCTTTCGTGCTTTTTATGCGATTTTAGCACGAAAGTCAAACAGTGTTTGACTTTCTGCTTTGACCACGAGTTGGTCAACATGAAGTTTGGTGAACTTTGCAACGTGAGCATAATCACGATGGTCATAGTCCCTTGTGACTATACCTACTGATTACCACGTTGATTAGGTGTAGTGACGAGTCGTAGTTTCGGTCAAAATACGTATTCTTGCGTATTTTGCAACCAAACTACTTTTGGGTATCAAGACCCTTTGTCTTGATATCAAACTTGTTTTCAAACTTCGTTAAACATGTTATAACATGTTTAACTCGTCACTTTAGGTTTAGTGCTTATATAGGGTCGTAGAATAAGCGGTCTAAACAACCGCTTAGACTTTCGAACCCGACCCGTTTGGTCGATCATTAGGATCCGACCAAGCATATTATGTGACCATAGTAAAATGATAGGTAGTTTATATGCCTTAGTTAAATGACCAAAATTCCCTTTTACGCATAAATTCATTTTAAGCATATGTAACCTAAATTTTGACATCTAAACTTATTAGGTAACATTATTAGACATGTTAAGGCATATATTACTTGTCATAGGACTAGTTAGGCGGTCCGAACGCGTTTTACACGAACGACGCGTTAAAGTAGCATAAGCTACCTAAACGGGTCGTAATGGGTCAAAAGCACTTAGGATAGGTTCCGTTTTAGTATGTAGGCTTTGTTAAACCATATTGCATGAGGTCTTACACTCATTTGGTTTACGAACCCTCATGCTACCCGATCCTCCGATTAGGTCCGTTTATTAAACATAGATACCTATATTAGGTGTCGTTTGATTCCGTGATCTTCTTACATTGCTTGGTGGTTATCCTAGGACTATTGAGCAATCTCAGGTGAGTACATAGTCCCCTCTTTTACTGTTTTACAAACATTTTGGGGTGAAACACATGTGCCTACTTGTTACTTTCGTGTTTTCCATGTTTTCACATCATATACTTGCTATGTTCATTAGTACACTATTAGTACATGATTTCATTATGTTTTGCTATGTATGTTCACTTAACATGCTAGCACAATTGTTTTACGTTTTGAACCATTTGTAATCATTGGATGTATGTGAACCATTTGTAACCATTTGATGTATGAGAACCATTTGTAATCGTTTGATGTATGTGAACCATTTGTAACCGTTTGATTTATGAGAACCATTTGTAACTGTTTGAACCATTGGGTTAGGGAAGTGATTAGGTAACGGGGCGGGTGTAATGTGTTAAAAGCATGGTGGATACGCCGCTGGTACTTCCTATATATAAGTGCTTTTAACACATTATATATCGTTGCGTTATCTAGATCACTTGGGTAAACGATTTTTAAACGATGTCACACAATGATGTTTTCTGAATAATACAAACCATACGAGTTTTATTAACGAGTTTCTACGAGATGTTTTACGATTTGATTAAATAAAACAAAATATTTTGGAGTTAAGATTCATGGTATGGAGGTTTTATAAATTATAATAAATCTGTTTTGACTTAGTTATTTCAATTTGCATTACAAACATTTTACAAAACTTGGTTTTCAAAATTATCAATTTACAAAGGTGTTTAAGTTATATTTTCAAAATATAAACGAGCCATGAATCGGACACTCACATAAAACCTATGTACTCGCCGGCATTTTTATGCTGACGTATTTTCACATGTGTTTCAGGTACCATAGTTGATGATGCTTGATGAGGATATTTGTGTATGCTCACATAGGAATGGACGAGGCCTTAGTGACTTAATAACAATGAAAGTCTATTTGTTCATGTTTTGTTTCTAATTCCAATGTAATGTAATACATTTAATTCAATAAAACGAAACTGTTTAATCCATGGTTGTGAAACAATGATTTTGTTACAACACTCCCCGACGTTTCCACCACGTTTTATTGTTTTACGTGGTCGGGGTGTGACAATCCGGATGTCGGGTTTCAACTCCATGTGATGGAGAATCAAATTACGATCGCGTAGGAAAAAGAATCACGCGAATCAGACATCTAGATCAAAAGTTATGCATGTCGTAAGTTGTAACAAGTGATAAGTTTTGAGCTGGGAATCTGCAGCTTCAATTCAAAACACATTCTGTCGAAAGAGGGCCTTGGCGTCGCGCGACGCCCAAGGGGAAATACCGTCGCGTGCGGAGACGGGATTTCCCCTTGCAATTTTTGTTTATTTTGTTTGTTTGACCCATTTACCTTGTTGTGCTTGTTATTTAGCTATCAAAACTAACTTTTAAGTTGGTTTTGATCATAGGTGAATGTCGAGAGTCCCTGATGAAGATCAAGCGACGAACAAGAATCGAACACACGTTATATGAAGCTTCCACCTTTGATCTTGTTATGTTTCATACAAGTGGATTATGTAAACACTTTTAACCATGTTTTTGGATGTTGTAAACATGTTTAAACTCTTGTAATGTAAAAGTTTTTAATAAGTGGCATTTTCTTATAAAATGCTTACTTTAATTATATATATTAATATTAAATTAGTATGGGTGTTACACAAGATTTCAGTAATCTTAACGGATTCTCCATTTGCCGTCTCTACTAGACATTCTTGTTGAAGTTTAGTTAATGGTTGATTGAGAAGTTTGCAAAATGAAGTATTAATAAAACTTTGGTTCGCACCAGAGTCAAATAATACTTTAGCAAAAACATCATTAACTAAAACCGTACCGGCAATCAAGTCCGAAATCATCTTTGCTTCTTCAGCTGTCAGAACAAACACCCTAGCATTCTTAGTAGTCTTGTTGTTCATGGTTAGAGCTAGTTTCAGAAAATTCGGCTTAATATGTCCCTTTTCTCCACAATTGAAGCATACTCCATTACTGGGTTTCTTCCTACAGTCTTCCTCCTTGTGTCCTGGTATCTTACTGAAGTTGCAGTAGGTGGAGCATTTTCCTGAATGCTTCTTCTTGCAGGCCTTACAATAAGGTGCAGAAGTAGAACCTACGCTTTTCCCACGGTTGGAATTTCCATAGCGAAATTCTTGGGTAAGTTTCAGAGCTAGGTTCTTCCTCTTGTTTTCTTCTTGTGTACGTACTAGTTCATCAGTCAAAGTATTTGCTAGTTCTACAGTTTCTTCTATAGTTTTGATCTAGCTGCCTTGACTACATGTCTAATCTCACTGATTAATCCCCAGATGTAACGGGAGATTAATACTGGTTCCAGTGAAGCTAGGGTTGGCACTATTATAGCATATTCGAAGAATACGGTAGTGTAACCCTTACAGTCTACTCTAGTCATTCTAAGGTTTAAGAACTTATTAGCTATTTATTCTTTTTCATTGGGAGGACAAAATTTCCTTTCAACCATGTTCTTAAACTCAGTCCATTCCATATTGTAGACTCTGTCACTTCCCTTAGACTGGAGAATAGTGTTCCACCATTCTAGAGCAGCATTCTTAAAAAGATTGGAAGCAAACATGATTTTGTCTTCCTCTGCACACTTGCTTATTTTTAAGACTGCCTCGGTCTTTTCTATCCAGTGTAGAGCTGCAATGGCTCCTTCATTGCCCGAGAATTCTATAGGTTTGCAGGACCAGAATTCTTTGTAAGAACAACCATAAGACATGGCTCTTCTTCTTTTTGGAATGGGCAATTGAAGTAACGGTCCATTGTTTACGGTGTGACTGGGTTCAGTTGGTGGTGACTTACTTCCATTATTACTTTTATTATTTTCTGCTTCCTTAACCGTTTTGATAATATATGGCATAGCATCTATAATTCCTTGTGCCACTATGTGTTGGATGGCACTATTATTTATCTGGTTGCCATTATTATCGTTATTCTGGTTTTCTTTATTCACTTCTTTGTCCATCTGGATTATAAACATTTACCAAATATTAATATCACCGATCAATATTTAATGTGAATGATCACACAAATAAACACATTGATCAAAATCGCCGTGCATTGCGACATTTACTCTATTTTATATATGCATCTATTACAACCCACAACTGGAATTTAAAATACACTACTAGTATGCATCAGTAAGTATTAAACTATCTATTTTAATTGATTTTGATTATTATTATTATATTATTATTATTTTTTTTCAAACTACTCACATATATATGTATATATATTTATATTATTATTATTACTACTAGTGGGGATTCATCCAATACTGCATATTACGCTCATCGTACTTCCAAACAAGCCTCTCCCCTATTTGTCTTATCTTTTCACTTTCATCTAACAACTCCTCACCAAAAGTGCGAAGTTCCTGCACATTTTCAGTACTCATAGGTGGTGCGGGTGCTGGTATGGGTCAGAATACTGGAGCATCGGTTCTTCGTATGGGTATGGGTTCTCTAGGATTCCCCAAATATACTAGTCGTTATCCCAGTATGGATCTAGAGGGTCAAGGTTTGGGTAAGGTACTACTGGATTTGGTATGGGTTCCTCTTGTGGATGGAGTTCTGGGTAATCCCTGTGGTCGTCAAACCATGGGTCATAATCTGGAGGATGGGGTGCTGGGACTCTAGGGATTTCGATTGGGTTGAAGGCAGGTAAGGGAATCTGGTCTCCTGGGTTAGGTTTGATTTCCATGGGTTGAGTTGGAAACAAGGGTAGTGGCTGTGGTGCTATGATTTGTTCTAAGTTTGGGTCTGCGGCAGTGGTAGCTAATATGTGGAAATTGGCCAATCGTCTATTGATTATATCCTGAGTTTGGGCATTCATATCCCTATTTGCAGCTGCTAAAGCTCTATGTTGTTGTAATTTCCTCATTCTTTTCCTACTCTCGTGAGCTCCCTGACTGAACCATCCTCTCTTTTTGGTAGGGAATGGCTCTTCGGATTGCGCCTTAAATATAAAGATCCCCTCTTCTGTGTCAACTGAATACCCCGAGGGGGTAGGCTGGGAAGAATTCCTTCATCTCTAGGAGAACTAGACAATTGACGATAGGCATCCGACGGTCCTTGATCACTCATACTGTAAACTAACAAATTGTCAAATAACACAAAACAATAATATACAGATATGCACGTATTCACGTAGATTATTTCTTAACATAATGGATAAAATTTTGGTGTCAGCGGAACATTTCTGTCGCTGAAATCAGTGGTTGTAGCTCTGATACCACTCTCTGTCGCAACCCCCGGCCCCTATCTCTGGGAACGGGCGGCCGCGAACCAGTAACAGTGGTATCGGTGTTTATCAATTTGGCAGCGGGATTTACATCAGGACCGTAGTTAGGAAATATTTTATCAGAGTAAAATACCACATTTTAATAATAATAGACACATGGGAAATTCCCAAGTTTTTCATTACAACATATAGGGTTAAATCCTAGTTTATTGAATTCAAAATATCTTCTTTTATTTAGGTAACTTTTATAGCCACTTTTCCAAGCCTTCAGTGTTGTCCAGCTAGCTTCTATTTGGCTTTCACATTTTGTTACCTGAAACGCGTTTAAAAACATTTTGTCAGTGGGAAATACTGGTGAGTGAATCCCAATATAATCAAAACAGATTTTATCATTGTACAACATTGAGGGTGATCTCGCAATCACATTTGTTTACATCTACTTTAATTACCACCCACGGTACTGTCAACCCGACTTGTGGTCATGTTACTGCTCACAGTGTAGTAACAAATTTTGTATATAAAACCCCAACATACCGACGATAATTGTAGAATTACAAATACTCAATCACTATTAATCATAATGTAAAACAATTGAGGTTTTGTAAAAACAGTTTATGAAAAGCATTTATAAAAAGATGATAAACTCACATTGCTACTTTAGGTATTTCCTTTGTGATTTCCTGGTTATAATCTATTAATTAAACAATGCACACGCGTTAGTATAATAACCCAATTTACATTAGTTATACCCTCTCGAGACAGAACTCCAACTACTACGTCGGGCAGAGCCTTGACAGTCATTACGGAGCAGTAGATCAATCGGGCAGCGTATCTAATACGTAACCGGGGGTTATAATACTTACAACGAGGCAGAGCTTCGCTAATTAGGGGGGTATAACACCCGAGTATAATAATTGCTATGTAGAAATTGAGAGAGATTGAGAAAGTTTTGAAAGATTTGGGACTGAAGCCGATCCCATCTATTTATAGTGCCTGATCAACGGTCTCTCGCGGCCCGCGAAAGAGACACAAGGGGCCGTCGCGCCCCGCGAGCTAGGTCGGGTAGGGCCTAGGGTTGGCTAGTCACGGGATAGCTTCGACGAATGGCAGGACACGTGGCAGCATGGGGTGCGACCAGGTGGCTAGGCGGTCGCGCCCCGCGACGGATCCTAAGGGGTCTGTCGCGCCCCGCCAGGAACCATTAAATTTTGTTTTTATTAAATTTTTATAAAAATAAAGTGTTTAGGGCCCACTTTTCGTATACGGGGTGTATTTTAGGACGTATGGAGGTGTTATAAATATTTTAGGATATATTTAGGAGGGTTGTTATACACCGACATACGTGCACCAGTGCGAGGCTTCCTTAATTGTGGTGGTGGTTTTTGCTCCACTAGCTCCATTGGCTTGTCCTCTTGTGGAGGTGGATAAGATGGTTTTTTGTGTTCAGGGGTATTATAGAAAAAAATTGGTTAAAATATTGATCTCATTCATGAGGACCTTAATAAGGTAAACCCGCATAAGATGCAGTATCACTAGATAACTCAATAGGGGGCAAGTTTGTTCCAGAAGGATGCATTTCTGGGTCAGAGTCATCATTCAGTTGGTTTTGCACGGAGGTGGTGAATTTATGTATTGGTTTGGGTCAAAAGAATCATGATGTGAGTGGGAGTGGGAATGATTTGAATGTGTAGAATGATGTGAGACTGAACGTCTCGCGGTTGGGGAAGAGTGTGATTCACTCGAGTGTTGGGGATGATCCGAGCTATGCGAGTGTGATGATAGTTGTAGTGACGGTCCTCCCCGCAAGGGACCTTTTCCCTTTCCATGTTGTCTTGGCGGCATAATTACCTGTTAAATATCAAAATCAATCACTAAATAGATATGAGTGGCCTTAAGTTAATGCCTAGACTTGGAAAAGTCTAAGGAATATACTAATGTGATATTTGAGCTTAGACACAAAAAGCTAGTGTCTAATTCGCTCAAACGTTGGTTCTGATACCAACCAATCACACCCTGATTTTCCGGTGGGCCGGACTTGGGGTTTATGCGTAACGATTGATATAGAAAATGTCCAAAAGTTCACATTTAGCACAGCGGAAGTCTTGGGATTATAAAATAGTTATTACAAAGTACAAATGTCCAAAAGTTCAAAATAATATACAGACCGGGAGTGTACTAAAGATCCACATGCGGATCGAAAATTACAAAATAATTACATAAGACTCCTAGGCTTTTTGCTTGGAATCGCAAATTCCAATGTACAACTACCGAGCAGCTCCAGCCTATTACGTACTTTCTAACCTGCGCATAGTCTTTTCTAAATACGTCAGTTTTCACTAGTAAATACAATTAACCAACACGTTTTGAAAATATTTTTCAAAACCATTTTATACCATTTGGTATATCATTTTCATAAGTAATTTAGGACAAACTATATCTCTTGTTACCAGTATTACATGCTTGTCAATATATAGGGCCAAGAACTAAACTCCGATACATGATTAAACGACACACCACTTTAATCCCCATATTGGGTAAGAAAAATATTTTACCATAGCATTAGCATCTGTTAAGTGTATGCCAACATCCCGTGCTTAGGTCGTGGCCACTTGCAATTAAGTGAGCCGTGGATATCCAGGACACGGTCGCATTAACCCCCAATGTATAAGCTATCAAGCATAACAGATTAAAACGGTTTATTTGGATTTTGGACACATTTGTCATTGATCTCATACTCGACCAAGCGGTAAATAATTTCACTATATCCCAAGCCCGTATAGGGAAAATAGATTAAGAGTATTTACCTAAGCTTTATCTTTAAAATCCAAAGATATATTTAAGCACAACCGTTAAATCAAAATAACTAACATGGTTGCAATTTACTGGAGGCTCCTAATCTGGAATGGACGGAACTATGATCCGTTAGAATGTTAACGGGTCTTATTCAAGTCATATGACTTAGACCGGTTAACTTATAATAAAATCGGTACAATTCGCTAGATTAAGCGAAGACTGAATAGAATGTGGTTTGCACCCTCATGAGTACTATGACCCGTATAATATGGGTCAAACAATCATACATTCTGATTAGAACTGATTTGGAATGATTTTAACCCGATTTGGCTAACTTATATAAACCAAGTTATACAAGTCATTCGTACGCGCATAGGCGGCATCGGGTGATCGGATGGGTCTTTGTCAAGTCCAATATGCCAAAACATGTTTAATATCATGTTACATCAGTTTCAAACTCAGTTGATATGTTTATTATGTTTCAAATTCATTCTAAGCACAAAAAGGACATTTTGGTCATTAATTAGGCATATTACATGGACTTGCATAAAAACCCGACAAATAATATGATCAAATTGTATTATCTCAGAGGGTTATTCCATACAACAATATGATCATAATACAACTTCAAATCAGTAGCTAACTTAGCTTAAACGGGTCAGAATCAAAAGTCAAAGCAGAAGTCAAACTGTTTGACTTTCGGTTGCGAACCGAGCTATAAGCAGTAAATGACGGGTTGGAAATGATCTAACATGACCTAATATGTTATACAAAATGATATAATGTTAAAAATTGATGTTTCGGTACGTAGAAGTTCATTTATAAGTTTACGAAAATCTGTGTTTTGACTTTTATTTAATAAAACTTTGACCCGTCATTTGACCAACTTAACGTGATCTTCAGAAGGTGCCCTCATAGGGGATTAGCACCTACATTATTACGATCACGTAGCCATGTTCGATTTGAACATTGGTTTGACCGAATTGGTCATAACCGAAAGTCAAAGCAAAAGTTATTTTGTTTGACTTTCGGCCATTATCTAGCCTATAAATAAAAAAGAACTAAGGGAGAACACTTATAAGTGTTCAAAGCAGAGATTAAACTCCTGAGAGGAGGCCTCTATAGATCAGAAGCACTCCAAGAAGATTTAGAATGAAAAAAGTGAAGGTGTAAGTTGAAATGGTGCATAAGCACCTCTATTTATACTTGCACAAGGCTCACATGATCATGCCAAGTGTTAGCAATGTTTCTCAGATGTTAACTAGTGTCCATTGAGGTGGAAGAAGCAGGAAAATGATGGCAATTCACGAGCTAGATGGCAGGACCAGCAAGCTGCTACTGCCAGCTGCACCCTTACGGACCGAAAGGGGTGGTGGCTTACGGTCCGTAAGGACCTCAGCGTGCCCACAATTTCAAATACCTTGCGGTCCGTAAAGCATAAGCCTTGCGGTCCGTAAGGGACTCATCAGGAATGAAATATTCACAAATGCCTTATGGTCCGTAAGGCATATGCCTTGCAGTCCCGTAAGGAACCTTCAGAAACCAAAATTTGGCATTTTGTCACAAAGACCCCTCCACATCCAAACTTCCACATTTTTACTTATATAGTATCTCTCGTCCAACTAAATTGGCATATTTGAGAGTTGATTGGACACGTGTTTCCGTATTATTCGCTTATGAATTTTCGAGGTGTTACAACATGATGCATGATTAACCATCCCCTCTTAATTAGTGTTGATATCAACGCCACCACATGATGTTTGATTAACCATCCACCTCTTAATTACTGTTGATATCAACGCCACCACATGATACATGATTAACCATCCCCTTTTAAATTATTGTTTATATCAACCCCACCACATGATGCATGATTAACCATCCTTCTCTTTTAACGTTATTTTTACGAAATTATAAAATAACTTAATCATTGTTGATATTAATCTAAATTACCATATTCATTTTTATATGTTTCTCGACGTGGCGGTATAAAATTTGTTGAATACAGAGTTATCTTCGCAATAAAGGTATTTTTTTTATCGGACAACGCATGTGTTATATTAATAATAAAAATTGGATATTAATCTAATATTTTATTAATAAAATAATAATATTGCTAAATTAAGAGATACCTATGTGTAGTTATTCGCAAACAAATTATTAGATTAGATTAGACAATTTGGGTCTACAAGTATATAACCTAATTTGGTTTGATTCGCAATGATTAAAAAATAAAAACTTTATGTCACATATGAAAATAAAAATAAATAAATAAAATACTACAATAATATTAATGTGATAAATATTTTTATGTATTATGTATTTATCTACAATTATGTATAAATTAGTATATTGGATATATTAAAATGATATAATCCCATGCCTCTTTTAATAACATTGTGGGAGCATCCATCACTCAGTCTCAACACTAGGTAACACGTGCTTAGGTCATGGCCACTTGCAATTAAGTGAGCCGTGGATATCCAGGACACGGTCGCATTAACCCCCAATGTATAAGCTATCAAGCATAACAGATTAAAACGGTTTATTTGGATTTTGGACACATTTGTCATTGATCTCATACTCGACGAAGCGGTAAATAATTTAACTATATCCCAAGCCCGTATAGGGAAAATAGATTAAGAGTATTTACCTAAGCTTTATCTTTAAAATCCAAAGATATATTTAAGCACAACCGATAAATCAAAATAACTAACATGGTTGCAATTTACTGGAGGCTCCTAATCTGGAATGGACGGAACTATGATCCGTTAGAATGTTAACGGGTCTTATTCAAGTCATATGACTTAGACCGGTTAACTTATAATAAAATCGGTACAATTCGCTAGATTAAGCGGAGACTGAATAGAATGTGGTTTGCACCCTCATGAGTACTATGACTCGTATAATATGGGTCAAACAATCATACATTCTGATTAGAACTGATTTGGAATGATTTTAACCCGATTTGGCTAACTTATATAAACCAAGTTATACAAGTCATTCGTACGCGCATAGGCGGCATCGGGTGATCGGATGGGTCTTTGTCAAGTCCAATATGCCAAAACATGTTTAATATCATGTTACATCAGTTTCAAACTCAGTTGATATGTTTATTATGTTTCAAATTCATTCTAAGCACAAAAAGGGCATTTTGGTCATTAATTAGGCATATTACATGGACTTGCATAAAAACCCGACAAATGATATAATCAAATTGTATTATCTCAGAGGGTTATTCCATACAACAATATGATCATAATACAACTTCAAATCAGTAGCTAACTTAGCTTAAACGGGTCAGAATCAAAAGTCAAAGCAGAAGTCAAACTGTTTGACTTTCGGTTGCGAACCGAGCTATAAGCAGTAAATGACGGGTTGGAAATGATCTAACATGACCTAATATGTTATACAAACTGATATAATGTTAAAAATTGATGTTTCGGTACGTAGAAGTTCATTTATAAGTTTACGAAAATCTGTGTTTTGACTTTTATTTAATAAAACTTTGACCCGTCATTTAACCAACTTAACGTGATCTTCAGAAGGTGCCCTCATAGGGGATTAACACCTACATTATTACGATCACGTAGCCATGTTCGATTTGAACATTGGTTTGACCGAATTGGTCATAACCGAAAGTCAAAGCAAAAGTTATTTTGTTTGACTTTCGGCCATTATCTAGCCTATAAATAAAAAAGAACTAAGGGAGAACACTTATAAGTGTTCAAAGCAGAGATTAAACTCCTGAGAGGAGGCCTCTATAGATCAGAAGCACTCCAAGAAGATTTAGAATGAAAAAAGTGAAGGTGTAAGTTGAAATGGTGCATAAGCACCTCTATTCATACTTGCACAAGGCTCACATGATCATGCCAAGTGTTAGCAATGTTTCTCAGATGTTAACTGGTGTCCATTGAGGTGGAAGAAGCAGGAAAATGATGGCAATTCACGAGCTAGATGGCAGGACCAGCAAGCTGCTACTGCCAGCTGCACCCTTACGGACCGAAAGGGGTGGTGGCTTACGGTCCGTAAGGACCTCAGCGTGCCCACAATTTCAAATACCTTAAGGTCCGTAAAGCATAAGCCTTGCGGTCCGTAAGGGACTCATCAGGAATGAAATATTCACAAATGCCTTATGGTCCGTAAGGCATATGCCTTGCAGTCCCGTAAGGAACCTTCAGAAGCCAAAATTTGGCATTTTGTCACAAATGACCCCTCCACATCCAAACTTCCACATTTTACTTATATAGTATCTCTCGTCCAACTAACTTGGCATATTTGAGAGTTGATTGGACACGTGTTTCCGTATTATTCGCTTATGAATTTCCGAGGTGTTACAACATGATGCATGATTAACCATCCCCTCTTAATTAGTGTTGATATCAACGCCACCACATGATGTTTGATTAACCATCCACCTCTTAATTACTGTTGATATCAACGCCACCACATGATACTTGATTAACCATCCCCTTCTAAATTATTGTTTATATCAACCCCACCACATGATGCATGATTAACCATCCCTCTCTTTTAACGTTATTTTTACGAAATTATAAAATAACTTAATCATTGTTGATATTAATCTAAATTACCATATTCATTTTTATATGTTTCTCGACGTGGCGGTATAAAATTTGTTGAATACAGAGTTATATTCGCAATAAAGGTATTTTTTTTATCGGACAACGCATGTGTTATATTAATAATAAAAATTGGATATTAATCTAATATTTTATTAATAAAATAATAATATTGCTAAATTAAGAGATACCTATGTGTAGTTATTCGCAAACAAATTATTAGATTAGATTAGACAATTTCGGTCTACAAGTAGATAACCTAATTTGGTTTGATTCGCAATGATTAAAAAATAAAAACTTTATGTCACATATGAAAATAAAAATAAATAAATAAAATACTACAATAATATTAATATGATAAATTTTTTTATGTATTATGTATTTATCTACAGTTATGTATAAATTAGTATATTGGATATATTAAAATGATATAATAACAATATGTATTTATTTGTTGTGTATAACAATAACAATAACAAATAACAATAACAATAAAGGAGAGAATGTCAGATGACGTTAAGATAAATTTAAGGAAAGAATGTTATGTGTCATTAACTTGATTCCTTTATTAGTATTCTTAGACGTAAAAACTATAAAGGTTTGATGTGTATTTATAGTAACTCTTTTGGACAGAATATTCGTCACAAATACATTATCACCATCAATGAGTAAAAAGGCTGGAACAAATCATAAGTACTCCTTTTGTGAAAGACTCGTTGTTAGGAAGTGCGTCTAGGGGTGCAAACGAGCAGAGCCGAGCCGAGCTTGACCAGGTTCGAGCTCGAGCTCAAATAATTTATGAGAGCTCGGCTCGATTCGAGCTTTGTTTTTAAGGCTCGAGCTCGGCTCGTTTGTATTTTCCCAAACTCAAGCTCGGCTCGTTTATTATCTATTAATTAATTTATTAAATAAAAATAATATAAATAATAGACTTTTTAGGCTCGCGAGGTCGATAAGTGAAACTCGGGCTCGGGCTCGTTTACTAAATAAGCTTATTTTTAGGTTCGAGGTCGGCTTGTAAACAAGTTTGAATATGCTCTGCTCGACTCGGCTCGTTTACACTAAGGCTCGATAAGGCTCGACGAGCCTAACGAGCTTCACATGCGAGGCTCGAGCTCGGGCTCGATAAACAAACGAGATTTATTTTAGGCTCAAGCTCGGCTCGGGCTCGATAAGGCTCGGCTCGTTTCGAGCTTTTTCTCGAGCCGATCTCGAGTACCTCGCGAGCCGCTCGGCTCGTTTGCACCCCTAACTGCGTCCATGCCAACCCAAGTAAATCTTCTGAAGCAACCGAGTTCCTACTTAACGAGGAACCCATTGCCATTCTGTTTGAAATTACCAACAAATCAACGACGAATATTGGTAAATTTTATATTTTCGGTTTAATGATATCAACCAGTAACTATTAAAAAGGATCAGCAACAAATATTTATCTAGAATGTGTTTTTTTTTTTTTTGGATTTTCTTTTTTATGTGGCTAACTAGTAATTAGGCGTCTATATTAGTCATTTTTTTGGTTGAGATGTTAGAAATGGTTGGACATACCAACGAACCAGAAATGAAAAATGACGCGATGTTGGAGTTTATAAGCTGGTTTATGCTAGAGTTGAACCTGATCAAATCAATAGCAATCATTAGGGAATATGGGTGAGTGAACCTCATAGTGAAAACTTAGATATCTCGGGGTTGTGGCGTGAGTTGGGTACAAACGCTCAAGTCACCACCCCGGGTGAACTTGGGATTCGGCGTGGCCCCTTGTTCATATATGATAAAAATCAAACTAAATGAACAGTGAATTTAGGGTATATTAGAATATGGGGTATGGGGCGGGGTTGTGGCGTGGGTTGAGTACAAACGCCCAAGTCACCAACCCGGGTGGGCTTGGGTTTCGGCATGGCCCCTTGGGCGGGGGGTTTCAGCCTGGGGGCGGGGGTTGTGGCGTGGGTTGGGTACAAACGCCCAAGTCACCACCCCGGGTGGAATTGGGTTTTGGCGTGGCCCCTTGGGCGGGGGTTTCAGCCCGGGCGTTGGACGGGGCTATCAAGATGACATGGCAGGATCTTATTGGCCAAGACAAGTAGCCGTTTGGGCTAGCCGTTGGCCAACGGCTATGTGTTTAAAAAAAATTTATTCACTAAAAATACTCACACTTCTATTCATTTTTTTACCACAACTACTCCACCTCTTCTATAATCATCTCTATCTTATTTTAAAAAAAAAATTCTCATCCAACCACAATACGAAAAATGAATCCTCATAATCGTGGTTTTGACCCGAACAATCCGTGGGCATTCCAAGAAACACCTAGCCCAGCATCCAATCGTCCAATTGCTCCCTTTTTAATACACTCCACGATGCCGGATATGGCTGGTTACGCATCGTTTATCTCGAATCGTTTGAAGAATGATGTCGGTCGAAAACACCAATGCCTTTGGCGCAACGCGCGTCTTTGAAAAACACTAGTTTATTCAACATATACAAAGATCATGGCAGGGAATAGTGTTTCCCTGCCATTGGTCGAAATGGGCGGCCGACATTCCCCTACTAGACCAATCAGTTTATTATTTTATATCTACTTTAAAATTACGGTTTTGCTCCCAGTTAATAATTTACGGTTTTCTCCCAACTTAAAAATATAATAACTCTTTTGCCAGCAGGTCAAAATTACGATTTTGCCCTTGGTTCAAAAATTACGATTTTACCCACAGCTTATTATTTTTCACCCGCTTTAAAATTACGGTTTTGCCCCCAGTTTAAAATTACGTCTTCGCCCCCAATTGAAAATAAAATTATGTTTTTGCCCCCAGCTCAAATTTACGATTTTCCTCTCGGTTTAAAATTACGATTCCACCCTCAGTTTAAAATTAACTTTTTGCCCCCAGCTAAAAATAAAATTATGCTTTTCCCTACAAAAAAATTACGATTTTACCCTCGGTTCAAAATTATGATTTTCCCGCAGTTGAAAATAAAAATATGACTTTACACTCAGCTAAACCGAAAATACGATATTGGCCTCGGTAAAAAAATTACGCTTTTACCCTCGGACAAAATTACGTTTTTACCCTCAGACAAAATTATGTTTTCTCCCCAGTTCAAAATAAAATTTTGTTCCCCCTTCCCCCGGCTCAAAATTACGATTTTACACCAGTTTATTATTTTATACCGACTTTAAAATTACGGTTTTGCCCCCAGTTTAAAATTACGTTTTTGCCCCTAGTTCAAAATAAAAATATGCTTTTGCCCCAGCTAAAATTTACGATTTCCCCTCGGTTAAAAATTACGATATCACGCTCAATTCAAAATTATGTTTTTTGCCCCAGTGCAAAAAAAAAAAAAATATATGGTTTTCCCCTAGCTAAAAATTAGGATTTTACTCTCGAGAAAATTTTTGATTTTTCTCTCAAGTAAAAATAAAAATATGACTTTGACCCCAGCTAAAAATCGTGTCTAGGAGCTGTTTAACACTCTTTTTACTTTTTCTTTATAGCAAAACTATAGTACTGTTTTTTTAATTAGTTGAGAATTATTCGGTTATCGCTCCGCAACGCGGGCGTGGCATTACCTAGTTTCCATAAAAGTCAATGTGTTTGTTTATTTTTGGATTTTCTTTTTTCTGTCGCTAACTATTAATTAGCCGTGGATATAGTCAACTTTTTTAGTTGAGATGTTAGAAATGGTTGGGCATAAGAAAAATCATCTGTTGGCGTCGACAATATGGGCATGTTTGGCTAAGATTTTTGGAACAACTTATTGACTTATTGGCTTTTTAAAAAGTCATAAGCTTCAAATTGATGGTTGACAATGAGGGTGTATGTGAGGGGGAAAAGCCAATAAGTCAATAAATCACTTCATACTGACTTTTTTAAAAAGCCAATAAGTCAATAAATTGTTTTGAAAAGCTTAGCCAAACATGCCCTATGTTTAACCATATATTCTTTATATGAAACATTAGGGAATATGGGTAGGTGAACCTCATAGTGAAAACTTAATGATATCTCTTGGTTTCGAGTTGAAACATTAGGGAATATGGGTAGGTGAACCTCATAGTGAAAACTTAATGATATCTCTTGGTTTCGAGTTGTATTTTTCGGGTTTTCTAAATTAGGGGCAATGTTTCTATAAAAATCTGAAGGGGCAATGTTTCTATAAAAATCTAAAGGGGCAACGTTTCTATAAAAGAGGCAGCGAAATCGAAAAAACGTCACTTTTTTTCCAAAATTTACACTGATTTTACACTACCGCCAGAGTGTTAAGGGGCAACGGGCGTTGCCCCTTATTCTATGCTAGGTCCGCCCCTTGTTTTCTTTCCTTACACCCACTCATTTATTTACTATACATACAAAAATCATGAGGGGGAATAGCTCCCTGACACTCCTCCACTGGTCCAGAGAAATTACGATTTTACTCAATTAAAAATTACGATTTCAACCCCTGTTAAAAATACGATTTTGCCCCTTGTTAAGAATTTCGATTTTGCCGCCAGCTTAAAATTACAATCTTGCCAACGTTTTGGCTTTTGCCAATTACGAATTTAAACCCAGTTTAAAATTATGATTTTACCACAGTTCAAAATTACAACTTTGCCATTATATTACTATGATTGTATTTGTTTTAATTGGTTGTCTCCATGTAATTTATCTTCATGCCAAACAGCTGTTTAACACTCGTTCATTGGTCCTCACAAATAACAACTTTGCCCCAACTTCAAATTATTGTCTCGCCATCGGTTTTTTTTTTGAATCAAAACTATGATATTGTTTTATTTTAATTGGTTGAGAAATATTAGGCCTAGCGCCCGCCAACGCGAGCGGGGCATAAAAGGCAGTTTGTCTGGAACTTCCTCATTGGTTCAGCCAAATTACGATTTTTTCCCATTTAAATTTACAGTTTTGCTATTGTTTTGTTTTTTTTCTTCTCCTATCCAAATTACGATTTTGCCATCAACTCAAATTTATAGTTTTCCCATTGTTTTTCTTTTCCCTGTCAAATTACGATTTTGCTCCAGTGTAAACTTCGTTTTAATGTGTTTTTTTGACAAAACTATGGTAGTGTTTTGTTTTAATTGGTTGGCTCGATATAATTTTTATTCGTGCCAATTGGTAGTTTTTCCATGTTTTAGTTTTTTTAGCAAAAGTATGGTAGTGTTTTGCTTTAATTGGTTGACTCGATGTAAAAAAAATTTAGATCGTGTTATGAGTGGTATGTAAAAGTAACCGAAACACTGACATACATGTTATGGGAGAGAAATATTCGACTTAATGCCACGCAACGCGGGCGGGGCAAAAACAAGTCCATATAGATTTCCATAAAAGTCAATTAGTAAACTGCTAAAATGATCACTGAGGTTTGATCACTTTTGCCACTTTAGTCCAAAACTCAAACCTTTTGAATATGGGTCCATGTGGTTTCAATTCTGTTGCCATTTTTATCCAAATCAAAATCTAATCAAATTTTTCAGTTAAAATCCAACTTTTTTTTTGTCTTTTTCCTCTCTTTTAATGAATGGTAAAATGGTTTTCAACGTTTTATTATAACAAATTAAAAAATATAACCATTTTACCATTTATTAAAATGGAGGAAAAGGAAAAAAACTGGATGTTAACTAAAATATCTGACAAGATTTTGATTTTGGATGAAAATGTTAATAAAATTGAAAACACAGGTACCCAAATTCAAAAGTTTTGAGTTTTGTACTAAAGTGATAAAAGTGAACAAATCTCAAAGACCATTTTGACAGTTTACTCAAAATCAATTTAAATATATCATTATCTGGCCAATATACAATGTACAAGATAAGGAATTTTAAAGATACCTAAAAGTTAAAAACATTTTTTACTTTGAATGTATGCATAAGATACAAAGTAAAATGAGGGTAATTTAGTCTTTCAAACAATAGTTAGTTACATGTTAATTCTCTTATCTTAATTACACTTTATCCTTCATCTTAAACAAAGTTATTGATAATTAGTTAGTAATTACACTTTATCCTTATAAAAAACTAACTACCCCCACGATTTTTAAACGATTATAACTTTTTTTGCAAGTTAATATTTTTTTAGATGAACCGAGTTTTTTATTCTCTTTAATTTGAGTTTAGTATTGCTATAGTTCTTTAATTAGCAAACATAGATACGTTACGTGATTAACAGTGTCTAAGGGTGAGCAATAACTGAATCATTAACCGAAATCGAACCGAAATCAACCAAAAGATAAATTAACTAAAAACCGATTAACCGAAACCCAAATTATGCAAAACTAGTTATCAGTTTTTTTACCATCATTTAACCAAAATTAACCGAACCGAACTAGATCATTCATATATTTCTAGCACTTATATCTTCAATTCATTTATTTCAAATTTATACTTCAATCTCATGTATTTATACCTCCGTTTCATGTATTGTAAGAAAAATTTTTATTCCAAGTGTGGTTTTAGCTATTAAATGAAATTAAACGAATCAAAACAAAAACAATCAATCTAACCCAATAAGCCAAACCGACTAATCAAAAACCGATTAGTTAATAAAATAGATTAATCAATAACTTTGATTTTCGTTGAGGATAACAACTGAATCAACCAATTCATGCACCCCCTGACAGTGTCTGTATTTCTCGTCGCATCACGTAAGCACCCTTCTGGTTATATTATATATACGACAAAAGACAACAGGATGACAAAGGATATTTTCTTACAAAATTTTCCAAAAGCAACATAATGATGAATAATGTTCTCTTACTAAACTTTCCTATGTGTAGGTTTCGGATGATGTATATTTTGTTTTGAGTAAGCTGTCAAAATGGTCCTTGAGGTATGGCCACTTTTGCAACTTTAATTCAAAACTCAAATCTTTTGAATCTCGGTTTCTGTGGTTTCAATTTTGTTGCCATTATCATACAAAATCAAAATCTGGTCAGATTTTTCAGTTAGCATCTAGTTCTTTTGTCTTTTTCCTCATTTTAATGAAGGGCAAAATGGTATTTAAATGTTTTATTATAACAAATTAAAAAAATCTGACCATTTTGCCCTTCATCAAAAGGGAGGAAAAAGACAAAAAAAACGGATGTTAACTGAAAAATCTAACCAGATTTTGTTTTTGCATGAAAATGACAACAAAATTGAAACCAAATGACTCAGATTCAAAAGATTTGAGTTTTGTATTAAAGTGGCAAAAGTGACCAAACATCAGGGGCCATTTTGATTTTCTTTTTTTAACTTTCAATTTCACAAATACTATATTAGCTTTTTTAATCTATTTAAATTTTAAATGGTTTAGTCTATCTTTAATAATTTTCATTTGTTAAATTAAAAATAAAAACTTAATATGTGGTTGCGTTTAATTTTCCTTGACATTCTGATTTAAATTTTATAAAAAAAAATGAAGTTGTATTTAAAATAGAATATTGTTATAATATTGTACGCTATAAAAATGTCGCTGCCATACTGGTACCATGAAAAAACGGAACATACACCAACTGAGCAATATCGGTACCGTTATCGGCATTTTTGAGAACGACATTGGTGTTTGTTTTTAATCAATGTAAAATAGGATTCTATATTTTGGGTTGCATCACACAACTTTAATGTTTTTCTATCCTAAATAACACCAAGTCTTGATACCGTAAACTGACTAGCAGTACTGGTAACAAAAACCGATACTGACTGAACAACGTCGGTCGGTACTGGTATTGGTATAATCAGAACTGGGGTCGGTATTCGTTTTTATGGTTTTCAACCGATCTAAATATCTTATTTCTTTTTAGATATAAATTTTTATACAATCCTTAATATATCTGAGACGTGCTATGAATTTATAAATTTATACTTTTATATAAACTATTAAGAATTGTAACGTGGGCTCAGTTTCTTGCACCCTATGTAACATGAGGCCAGTGTTTTACATGAATCCAGCTGCGCACCTAGAGCACTTTTCTAATTAGGCGATGAATCACATGATTTAGTACTTGAAGCACATGTTTAGAGTTATAACAGAGGAATAGAGATAGATGGGAATGTAATTGCTATAGAGAAAGCGGCGGATATAATGCTCGCGATAATCATTGTGAGAGATGAAATAGACGTTCTAGATATCGATAGAGATGAAACGGTGATAATGAATGATAGAAAAGAATAGCGAATCCTGTAACCTTTTAGGGTTTAGACCCTTAATGATCATTTGAGAAGAAACCTAATGTGAGTAAAAATGGCATTATGGTAAAACAATAAATAATTTACAACTACTCTAGTTATTTATTTTCTCTCTCATTAATTATGCAAAAACACTTTATTCTATACTTTTCAAAATTTATCCTACGCATATGTAAATTTTTTCTCCATATATCGAAAATTGTCCTTTACCATAAATTAGGTTGTCTTGTAAAGTTATATTTTAAATATGAGTTACAAGTTTAATTAGTTAGCTAATTTAAAGAAAAAACAATAAATTAATAAAAATTAAAAATTTACCTATATACCCTTACAATAACATTAACTACACATGTTAAACGAAGCATTCTATTTGTTTAAAACTTGATCTTTCTTATGTTGCAAAAATGTTCTCATTTAAACCATTCACTTTTTTAGTTTTTGTTATAACAATGTAACATTTTCATCCTTAGTCTTATAGGGTTTAGAAAATTTGATCCTAAACTTTTTCTAACTTGTTTAGTTTTATTCTTTTTTTGTTTATGGAATTTTATTTATTTTACCTATACCTGGTTAGTTGTACATTGAGTATATTTTGGGTTCTTAGGTTGTATGTATATGTATAGGTTATTTAGAGCTTAAACCATATATGGAGTTTAAATGTGCCTAAATCTTGGGGAAATGATATAACCTGTGAGAAATGTATATAAGAGTAAATTGCTATTTTAGTCTCTGAGGTTTGATCTAAATTGCCATTTTAGTCTAAATAGTTTTTTTCTCCTCTGGGTCCCTGACTTTCTGTTTTCTTGTCATTTTGATCATATTGCCTAACTCAGTCTAAAAATCTGGTTATAACCAGGGGTATTTTTGGCATAAGTGTTGCGTAGTGATAACCATGGGTAGTTTACAACATAATTTATAAACCTCATAATAATTTAATGCCAAAAATACCCCTGATTATAACCTGATTTTTAAACTAAGTTAAGCAATTTGATTAAAATGACAAGAAAAAGGAAAAGTCCAGGACCCATAAAAGAAAAAAAAAAAACTATTTAGACTAAAATAACAATTTGGAGAAAAACTCGACTAAAATGACAATTTATTTAGTCTATATATAAGTTAACTTCATTATTTATTTTCTAAACAAACTCACCACAAAATTTACGCATGTGTTCACTATTTTTGTCAGCGCTATGTTAGGGTGAGAGGGGCACTCCTCTAATAGGGGAGTGACCTCTCTTATACACACCCAATCAGCACGCGTTACGTCAACTCTCCTCTTAAGTCTCCATTTTGCACTCAAACGTTGTCATCACTCCACTCACACAATTATTTTTTATTAAAAAAGAAGAAAAAAATATAATTGGTGGAAAAAGGGTGGACCCACGTTGACAACCAATCACCCATTCTCTCTCTCCTCTCTCTCAATGGGTGACCACTCACCGAGCCAAGCTATCCCCGCGCGGTAAAGTTTGGATGGTGGCGGTGTACGGCAACTGAAGTCACCGCATGGGTGCACCCTTAGAATAGAAATTCTACGTGATGTATTCACTATTTTTGTCAGCGATACGTCAGCATAGAAATTCTACGTGATGTATCTCAGCATCTCCAACACTATAAATCCACACATTTCTCATCTTAGACCATACGTAGTGGGGCGTGATTTTTAAAAAAAATTGAAAAAAAACGCCCCATAACGCCCCCCACCCCATTACACTAGGCGTTATGGGGCGTTATAATTGAAAAAATTGTTCATGCACATGCAGATGTGGAGCTCAAAGACTTGGATTTTTATCACCCTGATCATTCTGTAAAGGGAAAGTTGGTGCCCAGCATAAATCGCGGTTTGTTATCGCTTCAGGTAAAACAAAAACCGTAAATGGAGAGGCCGCTTCCAATAAGAACTCTAACTTCGAATCATTATTCAGGACATATGAGTCAAAACCACACACACATGGGTACAAAACCATAGTGTGTACTTCAGAAAAATAAATTCATAAGTACCACTCAAAAAAATTTGATGAAAAAAACATATGCTAGTGACAACTCACACCCCAGATAGACACATGTAAGCGATAACACGTATAGACCATCAAAATAACTAAAAGACTAACCTTCTAAAAGTCTTAAACCTTATTTCTACGTCTTCACAAATTCTTATTCTCAACCATATTCTCATAGAGATGCAAGTTTAGCAAATCCCACCTAATCTGCTCCTCTCAAGTCAGTTTCGACCTACCTCAACCCCTCCTACACTCCACGGTTCTAACCGAGGTCGTCGTCTGTCTCCTCCTGACATGCCCAAACCAACTCAGTCTCCCCTTCTTACTCTAATCTTGTATACTAGCCATGTCTACTCTCTTCCTAAAAAACCTCATTTTTTTCTTGTTCAACTTACCCACGCATCTAACACAACATCCTCATCTCTGCTACCTTACACACATTTGTCTTCTTAAGGAACAACCAATCTGTATCGTATAACATAGCAGGTCTAATTGCAACCAAAGATACATCGTAATATAATATTTTATTACATGAAGATGATTTTTTAGATTTCTAGATGGATTGGATACTAGTTAAGTGTTTGTATTTAGAGGCAATTCTCTATCAAACATAGCGAATACATGCAACAGCTGACATTTGTATCATACAAATTCAACGTGTGGTGTATGTGGAAGGAAAACTTAAAGCTTTTTTCTTAAGGCAAACATAATGTGCATGGAATCTTTGAGAAGGAAAGAAGGATTTCGCTCATCTGCCGAGCAAACTAAGAAAATATTTCTTAGCTTTTGCATGAATTTGCTAGCGAACTATCTATGTACACAAGTAGTTTAAAAAAATGCTTAAAAAGATTCGGTTTTTCTCCGGTATACAAACACCAAAAATACTAATTCGTGTTTTTATGAATAGGTAACGAAGTTGAAATGTGGATCAATGATCATATCATGTGCGTTTAACCATCAACTAAGTGATGCCTACTCGTTAAACATGTTCTTAGTTGCATGGGCTAAGCATGCACGCTTGGAAAAAATGTCCAACCTCCCATCATTTCGGCCCTCAATTTTGAACCCACGACACCTTCCTCATTATGAAACATCCCTTGACAGTCTACACATCCCCATCACTTCACTCCCTCCCCCATCATCTTTTGAGGAGCCACTCGATAGTCGCATGTACTACGTTCGCGCTGAGTCAATCAAACGTATTCAATCCGAAGCAAGCACTAAAGAAACCAAAAGAAGCAAATTATTGTCATTTACTGCATATCTGTGGAAACTATTAGCTGATGGAAACCATGATGTTGGGAGTACACTATCTAGAATGGGCGTTGTAGTTGACGGACGACGTTTTCTTATGAAAGTAAACGAGAAAGGTTCACCATTGTTCGAGAACCACTATGGAAATGTACTATCTATCCCATATGGTGTGGCAGCAAATAGTGATCTCAAGGCAATGCCACTTCATGAAGTTGCAAACCGGGTTCATGGGTTTGTGGCCGAGGCAACGAATGAAGAACATTTTAGGGGTCTAATTGATTGGGTGGAGTTGCATCGGCCCACGCAGGCGGTTGCCAGGATATATTTTGGGAACGAAAGGTCTGAAGGCAGGGCCATGGTGGTCTCATCTGGACGAGATTTACCGATCAACGATATGGACTTTGGATGGGGAAAGCCAGAGTTCGGGTCGTATCATGTCCCTTGGGGTAGTCGAACCGGATATATAAACACTATGCCAAGTGCAAGTGGAAATGGAGATTGGGTTGTTTACATGCATCTCAACGATAAGGAATTCAATGTGATTGAGCATATGGCACCCGATGTGTTTACACCTCTTTCAATTTCTACCTTGGTTTAATCTATATAGTCAAATAAATATCTTTTACACGGTTTGTTTCAATGGGTGTTTTATATGTATTTTGTTATGTATGTTAACTTGTGCTTATTGTCATAAAGAATAAAGTTTAAAGCTAATGGAATTAACGTTTTGTGATATATGCATATAGGCCAACAGAAAACAATCTGGGCCTACTAGTATTAGATAATTGCCCATAACAAAGGCTTATACTTTATATGATGAGGATATAAGTATTATGCGAATAAAAAATTCGACTTGAGTTCTGCTCGATACCTTTGATGCAAAGTTGTCTTAGTACACAGTTGTGTAAGTAACAAAATACACGCGTTTATAATATGGATGTTAGACAGTACACGGAGGATATAAACAAAAAAAAAATGAAATGCATTAATAGGCATCGAGGAAAATAATAAAGGTTAATCTTTACAAGAAACAAAATTGATAGTTGTTTCTAAGTCGGTATTGAAAACAAGATCTGCAAAACAAACTAATATGAATATGCATAATATGAACCACTACAAGAACAGAGCACTTTTACCGGCGACAGGTGTCGCCGGTATTGACCACCTTTATCGCCGCTATAGACTTTTAGCGGCGACATGTCGCCGGTAAAACGTCGCCGGTATTACTGGGACGCTATTGACCGGTTGTCGCCGGTAAAGACTAGTGTCGCCGGTATTGATCCTTCACTTTTAGCGACGACATATGTCGTCGCTAAAAGTGTCGCCGGTATTAACATTGGTCGCTAAAGGTTTAAAGGCAATAGCGGCGACAGATGTCGCCGCTAAAAGTCTATTTTTTTTTAATACAGCAGCTGTATATACAGCTGCCCAGCCGGTTTTACGGCCGAAAAACAAAACCTGCCTATTTTCAAACAACGCAAGCATACGCTATGAACATAATCAACATATACTAAAGGTAATATACTTAAAAACTACGTTTAAGTCGTACATTATATCCTACAACGTTTAATTAAATCTAAATCATACATTAAAAACAAGTCACTCATCGTCATCGTTATCGTTGGGTTCATCGTCGGATTCATTATCGAATAAGTTGTCAGAATCGTAGTCTTTTGACTTTCCTTTTCCTTGTGAAGCAAGATAGTTGTTAAATTGGTTCAAAAATGACGGGGTTTGGAACAAGCTGTTAACAAAATCCTACAATAATAGATAGCAAAACGTATATTAGCATATTAATTAACGCTACCAACATATATTTAACAAGGAAACATGCGCTCGTTTGTCATTTTATAAATTGCGTAGTTTACCTCGGAAAAGGGTTCTTGCGTCCGAGCTTGCGAAGACGACATGTTAGATGACGAGTGCGAGGACGTGTTGGAAGAAGGTTTAGGCCCCATCCCGCGATACCATCCTCGGCGCTCTCCCAACGCTTCTTGATACGAGGCAATTGGAGGACCATCGCCGCTCCATTCATCTGTGGCTTGTTGTATGTTCCGCTGTATTTTACGAAGATGATTAAATATATATGTGTGTATATATATATATATATATATATATTTGTTATAGAAAATAATACTTAAAAGAAATACTTACGTAATTTTGTTCAGCAACCGGATCAACCCAATTCCCTTGATTGTCCGTGTGGGTTTTAGCATACGTAGGTACCCAATCCAAATTCTGTTTAACATTACACTTAGATTAGACATTAAATAAACAAAAGCTTGCACACACGTACACATACATAAAACATTACATTTTTATAGGCGGTGCTACCGTACGAAGATGTCCCCCCACGGTATGGGAATTGTTGTTTTTCGCGTACTTTTTTGTTGGCCTTGCTTCTTTTAATATAATCTTCTTGCCGGAAACCTTCGATGGTTCTCAACCAGTTTTCATAGGGCATATCCACGGGATGGTGTGCCCTTGCACTCTCAAGATCATCGTAACATCCCTTGCTATCAAATAATTGTCTAGCTTCATGCTTGCGGTCATTGTATCGCTTCATAAGCACAGTCCTTATACCACCCTTCAAGTTTTTCGCGTCATAATCACGTTCCACTTCATCAAGATTGAAATTTTCCTACAAATTAAATAAAAGAGTTAAAATATCATATATAAATTAGATTTGCATGTGCTATAAAATTTTATGCATATAACTTATTTACCCGTAAGTGGTTCATGACGGCATCCTTGTAATGTGGTTCAACAGCATCCCATCCAATTTTATCAAACGGGATGGCCCGCCACATATACAAGCCGGCCTCCCTTGAAAACATGTCTCTTGATCTACCAACAGGGGTAAACGTGACCTGTCGATCAAACGTAAGCGACACAGGCCCCCCCGCTTTTACTAGACGCCGTAGTGCTTCGTTTTTAGCTTTCCCCCTAACCTTCTTTCGGGGAACCGCTGCAATTAAAACAAAAATAATTAGTAACAACATTTATAATATATAAAATATAAGGACTACAAAATAATTTAGTAAAAAACATACCGTCTGTCTCGTGTGTGCCACGAATCCCACCAGGAGGAAGCGGTGGATCACCAGCGCCGTCACCCCCATGTCCCCAGGGGGCCACATCAGCCATCAGATACGCGAATATCAACAATACCGAAAACATAATCCCTATAAAGTTACAAATGTCACAGCATGTGTATCTAATACAAATTAAGCGAAAGTACAACAACGGTAACTCAAATTCAAATAAATATTTCAAACAAGTGTTTATCAATTACAAATCAATATAAATTACAATAACTTTTCTTTTAGTCAGACTCCACATAATCGGGATCATCCTCATCACAATCAGCCTCGACCTCATCACAATCAGTCTCGACCTCAAACACTTCATCGACGATAGCCGTTGGGGGATCAACTTCAATTGAAGGCTCACCCGCAGTAACATGAGAAGATCCAATTTGAAAGTATTGGGTCAAGTCAATGACAAGTGGACAGTCAGATGAAGAGTTGTTGTCGACAACGTCATTATCTTCTAAGCCTTTGTCAATATTTTGAACCTTATTGACGCGGTCATCATCACTTAATGGCCGATCCCAAATTCTTCGATGATTAACATTTTCGACTACCCACCTATGTTTGTTTTTTTGGTTTCGAGACGTTTCTTGGATGAAGAACACTTGTTTGGCTTGCGAAGCAAATATGAGTTGATTGTCTTTGTCCCATTCACGTTCAGTGCTTATACTGGTGATATTATTGTCATGGTTTACACCCCTTCCAGTATCAAACCACTTGCACCGAAATAGGACAGTGGAATAATTATTTGTATAACGCAACTCAATAATTTCTTCTAATTGGCCATAAAATTTCACACCGTTCTCTCCAACGACTTCCACCCCAGAGTTTTGCGTTGTGCATTTTGCATCACGTTCAAGTGTCTTATACCTAACACCGTTGACTATGCAAGCAGTGTAAGTTAATGCAGTCATTTTCGCACAAATTGAAAGAGCATACAACTCCGGGTGGAATTCTGGAGAATTTTGTGTTTTCATCGAATGTACCTAACAAATATAGAGTAATAATGTTTGTTATATATGTATTACCTAGCAAGTGTAGAGTAATGAGTGTTATATATGTATTATACCTTATGGAGAAACCATCCCGGAAATTTGGTTTTAAGATCATCTTGGGGATGTGTATGTTTGAATTCACTACATTGATGACAAATATAAGAAAGGAATGAAAAATACCAATTAACAGATTATGAAAAGTTAAAGATAGAAGCACTCACTTCATGTACTCCCTAACTTCTGCGCAATTTTCGAGGACAAACCATTCCATCTTGCTTTTTTCGATGAATGATAGATATTTGTCCTTTGTTGCGCCAACAGGACGACATTTGGACTCAAACACCCATAACTTTCTTTTTTCAACAACGACATCAGCGTTTCTATCTGGGCGATTGAACTTAGTCTGAACATCTTTAAGGTACATTGAACAAAATGTTAGAGCTTCTTCAAACACATAACGTTCAGCTATACAACCTTCAGGCCTTGCCGGGTTTTTGACATAGTTCTTTAGTTTTTTCATGTACCTTTCAAATGGATACATCCATCTAAAAGCTACTGGACCTCCCGCAATCGCTTCATCAGGTAAATGCACAAGTAAATGAACCATAATGTCAAAAAACGCAGGTGGATAGATCATCTCTAACTTGCATAAGATGGTAACAATGTCATCCTTTGCTTTCTTCATATCATCCACCGATAGTGTTCTAGAGCAAAGTTGCTTAAAGAACATACAAAGGTCTACTATTGGTGTAGATGTATCTTTAGTCAAAAGCCCTCTAACCCTAATCGGTATCAAACGTTGCATGAGGATATGACAGTCATGAGATTTCAACCCGGTAATGTTAGCATTGTTATCTATCACCCTCTTACTGATATTAGATCCAAACCCATCTGGTAATTTAACATTTTTTATGACAGTCATGACAAAAAAGTTTTCGATCATCGGACTTGAATGAGTACTTTGGGTGGGGACTTAAGAACTTGCCACCCGATTGTTTCAGCCATTGTGTCGGCCGAATGTTTAGTTTTTCCAAGTCGAACCGCGCATTTGGCGTGTCTTTGCTCTTATCGTTCATTAGAAGAGTACCGAGCAAGCTGTGGCACACATATTTCTCTATATGCATTACATCTAAGTTATGTATCAGCTGCAGAGAAGACCAATACTCAAGGTCAAAAAATATGCTTCTTTTGGACCAGTTCAACTCGAAATCTAACCGGGTTATCCTCCCACCTCCAAAATCCGGATGCTTGCCTGGTAGACGATTAATTAAACGACCGAGTTGAGCTTCTATGTCAGCTGGGCTAAACTGTCTCGGAGGGTCTCGTGTCTCGGGTCTCCCGTTAAAGTCGAGACTTGTTCTCCAAGGATGGTTGGCATCTAAGAACCGGCGATGACCAACATAAGCACATTTACCAGTTACACGTATTGAAGGAGTGTCTTGGTTACAAGTTGGGCATGCCATGTAGCCTTGTCCGCTCCAACCTGATAGACTACTACGGGCTGGAAAGTCATTTATGGTCCATAACAACGCCGCCTTCATTGTGAAGTATGTGTTTGTTGCTGCGTCTTTAGTACGTACACCTGTCTGCCACAATTGCTTAAGCTCATCCACTAACGGTCTAAGGAAAACGTCCATGTCTTTCCCCGGTGATTTAGGGCTAGGAATCAACAAGGTCAACATGAATGTGGACTCTCGCATGCATAGCCAGGGAGGCAGATTATATGTGGTGAGTATAACCGGCGACGTGCTATGAGTCGAGGATCCACTACCGTTGATAAAGGGATTAAAACCGTCAGCTGCAAGCCCTAAGCGAACATTTCGTGGATCCATCGCGAAGTTTGGGTACTTTTTTATCAAAGTCTTGCCATGCAGATCCATCAACTGGATGACGCATAGTCCCATCTTCCGATCGTCCGGTACTATGCCATATCATATCTTTCGCTGTGTGCCTTGAACAATACAAACGTCGTAGTCTAGGCGTCAAAGGAAAGTATCGTAACACCTTACGAGCCACCTTCGTGCCTTTTGTGTCTTTATCGACCCATCGACTCTCATTACAAACGGGACAATTTTGCAAGGACTCGTTTTCTTTCCAAAAGAGAGCACAATCATTTGTGCACACATCTATCATCTCATATGCCAAACCAATCTTCTTAAATGTCTTCTTAGCTACATAATACGAATGGGTAATCTTGTTGCCTTCTGGCATTGACTCTCGCAACAACGAGAGGAGTCGATCTACTCCTTCATTTTGAAAATGGTACGTATCCTTTATATTCAAAAGCTTTGCTAAAAAGTCGATAGAAGAAAACTTGGTACAACCAGGATATAATTCTGTTTCAGCTTCCTTTACCAGGTCTTCAAAATCATCAACAACACCGCTACTATCTCCATTCGAGTTCTCTTGGTTAAGGTATGTATCTTCTTCCATACGCTCCCCCCTAATGTCTTCAATAACGTTTACCATACCGTCTTGTGGCGCAACATCGTTTACTTCTGCAATTGGAGTTGTGGCCCTGTGATAGGTCCACTTCGTGTATTCCTTCCAAAAACTGTTAATACTCAAATGGTATTTCATTTCTGCCATAGTTTTTAAGCCAGAATTTTTACATTTGGTACACGGACATCTAACTTCATCGTGGTTTTTTATCACTCTTTCACACATCTCGATAAATGACTCGAGTCCTTGCTTGTATTGAGGTGAATGACGTGGGGAATCAATCCAACTTTTATCGATAGGCATTATGCAACTGAAAGAAAATCTAATTTAGGATTAACAAGACAAGGGTAGGCTGCTAAACCCACTTTTTGAACACTTTATCTCAAATGTGAATGTGTATTACATGATTGTTTGTTTAAAAAAAATTCGGCAGCATTTCCTCTTAGCTCCCAAGTATATATGTAATGATATATATACCCGAGGAGCAAAGAGAAAATGATAACCGAATCCTTCTTAAACAAAGAATCATGTAATACACATTCACATGCTAAATGAGATAAAGTATTCAAAAAGCAGTCCCAAGATAAACGGGGACAACCCGAAATTAATTTCTAAATCAATTTCGGGCGGGTATTTCTAAGCTCGCTATGTTTAAAATGATTAATTCAAACACGGGCACAGTTTTTTAAGCTTGTTATGTTCTTAATGATTGTTTTCAATTTTGGGCGGAACGTTATATTTTAAATCATGATTTCAATTTCGATCGGGTGTTTTCTTAGCTCGTTATGTTTGAAATGATGAATTCAATATCAGACACGATTTTTAAGCTCGTAATGTTCTTCATAATTCAATATCCTTACACACACATTTGCATACTTTATACAAACATACATACTAACATACACATTTTTCACCAACATACTAACATACAACAATTATACAAACATACTAACAATTTACAATTTACATACTAACATTATACAATTTACATACTAACAATTTACATACTAACAATTATACAAACATACATACATTCATTCATACACTTACATACCCACATACAACTTAAACTAAAAATTATACAATTTACATACTAACAATTATACAAACATACATACTAACATACACAATTTACATACCTAAACTAAAAATTATACAATTTCTAAACTTTAAAAAAAAAAAACTAACCATTATACAATTTACATACACATTTTTCAAATACACCTACATTATACAATTTACATACTAACAATTATACAAACATACATACATTCATTCATACACTTACATAACCACATACAACTTAAACTAAAAATTATACTATTTACATACTAAAAATTATACAAACATACATACTAACATACACAATTTACATACCTAAACTAAAAATTATACAATTTCTAAACTTAAAAAAAAAAACTAACCGGTTTTTCAGGTGGTGACCGTAGAAGTGAAGGTGGCGACCGGAGAAGAGATGGTGGTGATCCGAATTTTCTTCCACAAACACAAAAATACACAAAAAAGAGCAAAAATTAAAGCCTATAACATGTATGTAACAAATGTAGAGAAGAAATGTAACACAAAACAAGTTAACATACACCTACATACATACATTCATAGACATGCATACACATATACATGCTTACATACACCTACATACACAAATACATAGATTTTCATATACACATTTTCCCCAAATACACCTACATTATACATTTGACATACTAACATACACCTACATACATACATTCATAGACATGCATACCTACATACATGCTTAAAAACACCAGCATACACAAATACATACACCTACACCTACATATACTCATTTTCATCAATTACACCTACATTATACATTTTCACAAACATTTACATACAAATATACATCCTTACATACACCTACATACACATACATACACCTACATACACAAATACATACACCAACATATACTCATTTTCACAAAATACACATACATTATACATTTTCACCAATTACACCTACACCGACATATACTCATTTTCACCAATTACACCTACATTATAGATTTTCACAAACATTTACATACAAATATACATCCTTACATACACCTACATACACATACATACACCTACATACACAAATACATACACCTACATATACTCATTTTCACCAAATACACCTACATTATACATTTTCACAAACTAAACAAACATACATTCTTACATATACATTTACATAACAAACATACATTCTTACATTATACAATTTCTAAACTTTGAAAAAATTCATATAAAACTAACCGTAATTTGAAGCTTTCAAGTGGATGTAGACCGCGGAGACGAGGTGGTGACCGGAGACGTGATGGTGGTGATCGGAGAGGTGATGGTGGTGAGCCGATTTCTCTAGCATAAACACAAAAACACACAAAAATCATAGACTATAACATGTATATAACAAAATAGAGAAGAAATTTAACAACATACAAACTTAAACTAACCGATTTGGGTTAAAATCGCCGAAATTCGCCGCTGCTCGAAGAAGAAATGGGGGAAAGTGAGGAAAGAGGGAAAAATGCGCGCCTGCTAGACTTTATGTCGTAAGGGCATTACCGGCGACACCTTGTCGCCGCTATTAGTTATGTGTCGCCGGTATTGGTCTCGATCAGGATAAGATATCAGTGGTTGGGGTTTAATGTGGGTCCACAGATCTTTAGCGGAGTCACATTGTCGCCGCTAATACCCTAAATTTGTCGCCGCTATTAGCTATTAAGTCCCCAACCGTTGGATCATGGTAAGGATCAACGGCTGGGGATTGATGTTAGGTGGTGGCACGCGGATCGACCAATAGCGGCGACACTGAGCCCGTCGCCGCTAAAAGTATTACTTTCTTGTAGTGAACGGTTAACTGATGGAATCGGACATTTTTAAGGGCCACTACAAGAATGGGCTGCCTTTAGCGATGACACGTGTCGCCGGTATTGCCCCTTTTTGTCGCCGGTAAAGATCTTTACCGGCTACACGTCGTCGCTAATAGGTCGCCGGTATTGCTGGGTCGGTATTGGCCATTTGTCGTCGCTAAAAGTGTGGTTCGTCGATATTGTTCTTTCACCTTTAGCGACCACAACTGTGGTCGCTAAAGTGTCGCCGGTATTACTATGGTCGCTAAAGGTTAGGCATCATTAGCGGCGACACGTGTCGCCGCTAAAAGCCTTTTTTTTTTAATGCAGCTGCTGCATTTTATCGCACCCAGCCATTTTTTCGGCCGAAAAAACTGAACCTGCCTATTTCAAACAACACAAACATACGCCACGAGCATATACTAAAGGTAATATAATTAAAAACTACGTTTAAGTCGTACATTAGAATCCTACAACGTTTAATAAAAACTAAATCATACATTAAAAACAAGTCACTCTTCTTCGGATTGGTTATCGAATAAGTCGTCCGAATCGTAGTCTTTTGACTTTCCTTTTCCTTTCCCTTGTGAAGCAAGATAGTTGTTTAGTTGGTTCAAAAATGACGGAGTTTGAAACAAGCTGTTAACAAAATCCTACAATAATAGATATCAAAACGTATATTAGCATATTAATTAACGATACCAATATATATTTAACAAGGAAACATGCGTTCGTTTGTCATTTTATAAATTGCGTAGTTTACCTCGGAAAAGGGTTGCGTCTGAGCTTGCGAAGACGACATGTCCGAGGACGTGTTCGAGGACGTGTTGGAAGAAGGTTTAGGCCCCATCCCGCGGTACCATCCTCGCCGCTCTCCCAATGCTTCTTGATACGGGGCAATTGGAGGACCATCGCCGCTCCATTGATCTGTGGCCTGTTGTATGTTCCGCTGTATTTTACGAAGATGATTAAATATATATGTGTATATGTATATGTATAAATAAATATATATATATATATATATATATTTTGTTATAGAAAATAATACTTAAAAGAAATACTTACGTAATTTTGTTCAGCAACCGGATCAACCCAATTCCCTTGATTGTCCGTGTGGGTTTTAGCATACGTAGGTACCCAATCCAAATCCTGTTTAACATTAAACTTAGATTAGACATTAAATAAACAAAAGCTTACACACACCCACACATACATAAAACATTATATTTTTATAGGCGGTGCTACCGTACGACGCTGTCCCCCCACGGTATGGGAATTGTTGTTTCTCGCGTACTTTTTTGTTGGCCTTGCTTTTTTTAATATAATCTTCTTGCCGGAAACCTTCGACGGTTCGCAACCAGTTTTCATAAGGCATATCTTTGGGATGGTGTGCCCTTGCGCTCTCAAGATCATCGTATCCTCCCTCGCTATCAAATATTTTTCTAGCTTCATACTTGCGGTCATTGTACCGCTTCATAAGCACACTCCTAATACCACCCTGCAAGTTTTTCGCCTCATAATCACGTTCCACTTCATCAAAATTGAAGTTTTCCTACAAATTAAATAAAAAAGTTAAAATATCATATATAAATTAGATTTGCATGTGCTATAAAATTTTATGCATATAACTTATTTACCCGTAAGTGGTTCATGACGGCATCCTTGTAATGTGGTTCAACGTTATCCCATCCAATCTTATCAAACGGGATAGTCCGCCACATATACATGCCGGCCTCCCTTGAAAACACGTCTCTAGATTTACCAACACGGGTAAATGTGACTTGTCTGTCAAAGGTAAGCGATACAGGCCCCCCCTGCTCGTACCATACGCCTTAGTTTCTCGTTTTTAGCTTTCCCGCTAACCTTCTTTGGGGGAACCGCTGCAATTAAAACAAAAATAATTAGTAACAACATTTATAATATATAAAATATAAGGACTATAAAATAATTTAGTAAAAGACTTACCGTCTGTCTCGTGTGTGCCACGAAGTCCACCAGGAGGAAGCGGTGGATCACCAGCGCCGTCACCCCCATGTCCCCAGGGGGCCACATCCGCCATCAAAAAAGCGAATATCAGCAATACCGAAAACATTTTTCCTATAAAGTTACAAATGTTACAGCATGTGTATCTAATAGAAATTAAGGGAAAGTACAACAAGTGTAACTCAAATTCAATTAAATATTTCAAACAAGTGTTTATCAATTACATTACAAATCAATATAAATTACAATAACTTTTCTTTTAGACAGACTCCACATAATCGGGATCATCCTCATCATAATCAGCCTCGACCTCATCACAATCAGTCTCGACCTCAAGGAGGGTATTTCCTAACTAATATATATATTTCAAAGTTAAATATAAATGTTTTCAAACCTAAACACAAACATACTAATTATCAAACTTAAACTTTTTTTTTTCAAACCTACACATAAACATACTTACTTACAAACATACATTTTGATCAAAACCACAAAATGTATACATACTTACATACATATTTACATACTTTATTATACAAACATACAACATACACATTTTTCACCAATTGCAAACATTTACTTTCACCAATTGTTCATCATTTACATACACCTACACACTAACATACACCTACATACATACATTCATAGACTTACATACACATATACATGCTTACATACACCTACATACACAAATACATAGATTTTCATTTACACATTTTCACCAAATACACCTACATTATACATTTGACATACTAACATACACCAACATACATACATTCATAGACTTACATACACACATACATGTTTACATACACCTACATACACAAATACATAGATTTTCATTTACACATTTTCACCAAATACACCTACATTATACATTTGACATACAAACATACATCCTTACACACACATTTACACACCTAAACCAAACATTATACAATTTCTAAACTTTGAAAAAAAAATACATATAAAACTAACCGTATTTTCCAGTTTTCAAGAGATGTAGACCGCGGAGACGAGTTGGTGACCGGAGAAGTGATGTTGGTGACCGGAGAAGTGATGGTGGTGACCGGATTTCTCTACCATAAGCACAAAAACACACAAAAAAACACAAAAATTAAAGACTATAACATGTATATAACAAAACACTGAAGAAATCTAACAAAAACAAAGTGAAACTAACCAATGTAGACAAATTTCGTGAGGTTGCAGCGGGCTTTCGGAGTTTTTTTGGGGGTGAAAAGTAAAGCAGGAGGGAAAATTGGCGCTGATATGGGGTTTAGTGCGTTTCACCTTTAGCGGCGACACATTTGTCGCCGGTATTGACTATAACGTGGCCGGTAATGCATATTTTTAGTTGACCAGGGTTAGATTTGTGTCGGGTGACAAGACACAGGAGTTAAAGGTGTCAGACTCGTCGCCGGTATTGCCTATGAGCTGTCGCCGGTAATGCCTAACGAATTTTCAACCGTCAGATCTAGCTTTTGATCAACGGATGACGTTTGGTTACAGCTCTTGGGACGCGGATCGACCAATAGCGGCGACGTCAGCCCTGTCGCCGCTAAAGGTGTCGCCGGTAAAGGGTATCCTTTCTTGTAAAGGGCCTAAAAGACAAGTCATGAAGTATATGGCTAACATTATGTCATTAACATAGATAGCTTCGTGAAATCGGACATTTTTCAAGTGTGGGTCTTACCACTACACTACAACAAACTGACAAAGATATTAGTTGAACGAGTCAAAGCTCATATAATATACATAAATACAAATGAATGAGCATAATTTTAAGAGATTAGGGCAATCATCAGATATATCGATAGTTTCTGAGAAGTAAACCGAAGAAACACTGACCTGAATGGTAGGTTCCGACTAAGACTTTAACTCTTAGGGACCCGAACAACTAACTGCAAAACAGAACACCATTAGGACTCGTTACAGGAATGGGGTTATTCCTGTAACCTCCCTCCGGCGTGAGAATAAGTCTCGGTTTGTGGGAGTAAGAAAGTATGTGTAGAGAGAGAGAGAGAGAGAGAGTAAAAGAGAGCAGAATGATCATACATTTGATGTTTACCTCTATTTATAGTTTACTATTAGGATTTCCCTTAAACTAGGAGGTACTCCGATAGTTTAGGGATTTGCATAATCTTCCCAAAAATATTGGGGATTTGGTTATGTAATTTATTCATGCAGAATGGACATTCTAGAATAAACATGTGTAATTGAATATTTATAATAAAATAATAGGTAATGACCGGGTCGGGTTAACCGTTCCGAGTCATACCTCGTCATGTCCCCCCAGTCCGAAGTCATGAGATGAAATTCACGAGATCGGACTTAAAAAGGGAAAAAGTCAAAATACCCCCTTGAGTGCATATTTCTCAAATGAAAGTACTAAGCTTTTTTGAATTGTGGCATTGACGTGAAAGGGTGTGACAGTTAGGTTATCATTAGGATGACAGTTGTACTTTCCCTAGTTTGACACGAGTTCCCATCCTGTTTGCCTTTTTGAATTTGAAGGGTTGTTTTCCACTTTTTTCTATAAATAGTCTGTCCATTGGGGTTTTGTTCATTTCGTTCTTCTCCTTCAAATTCTTGATTGCACACCATGGCTTCCAAAACCGGCGAATCTTCTTCAGTCCAGGCAAGTTCCGATGCCTTGTATTGCAAATGGGGAACAATATCGTTTAACAATCTTCTTCAAGAGTACGATATTAAACCGAAATGGAATCCGGTGTTACCGTCAAAGAAAGATATGGCGTTCCCCCTGAAACAGGGTAAAATCACTTTGTTCAGTGATTTTTTTCAAGTTCTGCAACTTCCGGTTGCCAATCACCAAATTTTGTAAATCTATTCTTGACAAATACCAGATTCACATCTCTCAGATGCATCCTCTAGGGTTAGTTAAACTTCATAATTTCGAATTTTCCTGCATAGCACTAGGTCATATCCCTGAAATAGGTGAATGGAGCTTGTTTGATTTTGTTGATCCCCCATTGGAACGCTGCTTTGAGGTCCACGGACCGCGCGGTTGGGGAGCAGGAGCCTGATGTGTTGAAGATTCACATCGAACAATTTCTACTTCCCGCTGTGCCGGCGGATGCAACTGCTTTTGTGTCTAATCCTCCCCCAAGCGGGGGAAGCGGTGTTTCTCTTGAAGAGACGAAGAAACCATCCCGGATAAGGATATTCTGGAAGAAAATTATTACCGCGAGGGCAACTGCTTCACCTGTGGTGGCTAATGTGTCCACGGCCCCGGAGATTGAAGTTGTTACCTCTGCCCCCGCCATAGTGAGTCCGCGTCACACGCCTAAGAGGCATAAGGTAATGCTATCCCTATCCACCTTTCAGGAAACCAAAGCTGCTCAAGCGTTACACGCTGGTAAGTGATTGTGTTTCGTCCGTATGGGAATTTGGTCTTTTTATTCGTTGTCTAAATATTTGCTTGAATGCAGATTCTCTTGTTGAGGCCTAAGCTGGGAGCGGGTCCTCTATGCCCTTGACCTCTGGGGAAATTGTCTCTTCCGCCGCTAGCGGCCAAAGTGTTCCCCTTGCAGATCTTATATCCCAAGCAAGTGCAGTTTCTGTTAGTTCTTCGATGCCGCCGCCATTGTTCACTGCATCTGTTGTCTTGACGCCGAGTCCTGTTATCATGCCCCTGTTTTCAAGCTCCGCCCCCACGTCAATGTTTGATTCTCCCATTGGCGATCTCCAGGTGTCCGAGAAAGAAATGCCTACTACTTTTGTTGGGGGCGAGTCAACAAGTGCTAAGGATACCACTGTTAATGATACTGGAGGTTCAAGTGGTACTTTTGCTGAAGATGGTGCTCGTTTGTTTGATGACCTCCATCTTCCCACCGTATGCTGGGATCTGTATGCCCAAGATAAACGCTATCAACGTAAGTGGAAAATAGCGAAGTCTTCCAGGCTAGTTTTCCCCCAGTGGTGCATCACTAGGTTGAACCGGCATACCCTCTGGCTGAATCTGCCTATGTAGAGGGGTTAGATAACGAGCACCTGATGAATACGACGATGGTGGATGCTGTTGGTCAGCCCATGAGAATAGCTGAAATCCGACACCGGTGGATGCATGATAATAATGAGCTACAGCAGGCGCGGTCGACAATTCAGGAGCTTATGGATGAGAAGTTCCATTTGGAAAGTCAGCTGCAGACTGCTAGTCTCAGGGAGAGTCGGTTTGTGTCAGAGAAGAATAAGGCCGAGGATGATCTGAAGCGAGTAACGGCCAATCTTGCTGAGGAAAGGGTGATATGGGCCCGTGACATAGCGGAAAAGGATCGTGTCCTTTCTCATGCCAAGGCTGTTCAGGAAGAGTTGGAGCGTAAAGCCGTCAATGAGGCTCAAAAGGTGAGGTCTGAGTTATCTGCTGAGGTGGAAAAGTTCCGTATTAACACCGATTTTGTTTATCAGGTGCAGGAGAGGTACCAAAATTTGACCCTGGAGTTAGAGGTGTCTAATGCCAAAGCCCAGGATAAACAAGTTGAGCTGGAGGAGCGGGAGGAAAAACTTAGGGAGTTGCAGCAAATGTGTGATTCCCTGGTCTCTGAACAGAATCAGCTTGTGCAATCTTCAACCGCCCAGCAGGTGCGTCTCCAGGAAACGGAAAGTGCTTTGGAACAGTCCAACGCCGAGGTGGATAGCTTGACCAGCCGCTTGGCAAGGTTGCAAGGTGACAGAAACTGGCTGATATCCCAAGGTCTAGTTGGTGCTTTTGAGTACTTATGCCAGTCAGAATCCTTTATTGCCCTCCTGGGTCGCCTATCTACTGCTGCTTACAAGTCAGGTCACCATGATGGCGTCCACGAGGGTTATGCTAGTTGCCAACAAACAAGTAGGATTACTCCCGAGTTCCAGGAGAGAGGAGGCAAACTAACAGCGGAGATGGCAGATGCTCTTGAGGTAGTTTATAACGATCCGCTGCCGGCGTATACTGATTGGACTGACAAGGTGGCTGAAGACGGCGTGGACTCCTTACGCCATATGCTGGAGGTGGCGGATGAATCCGGGAGGAATAAGTGTTGTTTGTTTGATATTTCCGTTATTCTTTAGATATTTTTGTAAAAAAACAATATTTTGCCTTTGTTGGGGTGCGTGTGAGCACTCGATTTTTGTCAGACAATTAATGAAATTATCATAATGGCAGCGTCGCCGTTTGTAGAATGTGGCGATTAGACATGTAATCCTGATTTCTTATTAATTTTGCTTGCGTCATGACTGTCATCTTGTTTAACCATCTATAAATTGACTCTGACTTTTTTACCATATTTGGTAAGTGAGACAAGGAGTCGTAGATACCGTCTCCGGAAGGTCTCCGACATACTACAAACCCTTGACGTAGCTGAAGCTACGGTCCGTCTTCAGGATAAGATGCCGGATGTGACATCTGTGCCTCTACGATCATCATACAAATACAAATCCAATGAAATCATGTGTTTCATTCTCGGGATTTGTACAATTACATGTGGCATATACACATATCAATTCTTGTTCGATTTCAAGCTTTTAATCGCTTTCTGGAAAGTTATACGCAAACTATTACGTAAATGTAATCAGTTTAACACGAGAAACACTCCGGAATAGTGATATATGTTTAACATACCTCAAATAACGTTTACATAACTTAGAAAGAAGTTTTGAAGGGTTTGGTGTGTCAACAACAAGTTTATTCGATCACAGGGACTATTTGCGACAAACTGCAAAAGTCTGTCGATTCGTATAGCAACGTACACTCCGAAATAAGATCATAAGCTAAACATACCATAAATATCCTTTACATAGCTTAGAAATAAGCTTTTTAGGGTTCGGTATGCGAAAAATACGCTTATTTGATCATCAGGGATTAAAAGCGTTAAAAACTGCATAAGTTTGCATTTACGCACATATCTTACGTTCTGAACATATCCGGACATCCAAAAATTTTTGTAATCATTAAAATATTGTATTTTAGTGATAGGAATGCAAAAATACCACTCCTCTAGCAATTTGGATCGTTTTCACGTCTATTCGCATTTCGTCGTAATTAATCGAATAACATGACCGTACGACCAAACGAACCAACATCCGTGATATTTTCAAGCATATTTCAAGTCCCTTAAGCTTTAACATCCTTGTAGAGTCTTGAAATTGGGTTAAAAGGGGTTAAACACGTTGAAAAATAAAGTTTCAGAGCTGCAGGGACCTGTTTTGACAGTTTTGAATGTTCTGATCTGCACACCTGTAGGCTGGCCGCGAAAAACATCATGTCTCGCTTCGCGGGGTGCGAGAACTCATGCTGGCAGATTCAATGAATCCTTCAAATTAGCTGTTGTACCTGTTTTAAACCTTAGTTTTTGCATACTATGGGCTGGTTTAAGTGTTCCCCAAGCCCCCAAATCAGTGTATAACAAGTGTAGGGTGAGGATCATGCTTTGAACAACTCATTTACACTTGTAATGATCTTAAAGGATCAAGAAATCCTATAAATACCCATGTAGTTCAACCTTCATTCCTTGCTCAATTGCTTTCCTCCTCCAACCTGCTCTAAGTGGAGGCATTCACATAGTTGAAAGCCACCTACCTGAGCATTCTTGGTCCTCTTCTCAAGCATTAGACTCTTGTAAGTGTTCCTTCATGCTTGTCTTGTTATTTTAAGCAAGAAAGTCAAACAGTGTTTGACTTTCAGCTTTGTCCATGAATTGGTCAAGACAAAGGTCGTTTGAACTTTGCAACGTGAGCGTAATCACGATGGTTATAGTCCCTTGTGACTATACCTACTGATTACCACGTTGATTATTCAAAGTGTCGAGTCAAAGTTTCGGTCAAAATGCACGATTATGTGCATTTTGCGACGAAACTATTTTCGGGTATCAAAACACTTTGTTTTGATATCAAATCAGTTTTCTAACTTAGTTAAACATGTTTTAACATGTTTAACTCGTCACTTTTAGTCTAGTGCTTATATAGGGTCGTAAGTCAAGCGGTCTTGACAACCGTTTAGACTTTCAAACCCGACCCGTTTGGTCGATCATTAGGATCCGACCAAACATATTTCGTGACCATAGTTGGATAGGGAATAACCTTCCAAGGTTATACCTTATGGCCACTAAGTTTGATTAGTTATATGATAGGTAGTTTATATGCCTTAGGAAAATGACCAAAAGTTTGTTTTGACAATTAGAACATGAACGATTGGAACTATTTGAACTATGTGAACGATTTGAACTATTAGAGAGATTGTAACTATTTGAAATATGTGAACGATTTGAACTATTTGAGCGATTGGAACTATTTGAACTATGTGAACGATTTGAACTATTTGAGCAATTGGAACTATTTGAACTATGTGAACGATTTGAACTATTTGAGCGATTGGAACTATTTGAACTATGTGAACGATTTGAACGATTGGAACTATTTGAACTATGTGAACGATTTGAACCATTTGAACGATTGGAACGATTTGAACTAAGTGAACGATAGGGTAAGTGATTAGGTAACGGGGCGGGTATAATGTGATAAAAGCATGGTGGATACGCCGCTGGTACTTCCGATATATAAGTGCTTTTAACACATTACATGACGTTGCGATATCTAGATCAGTTGGACGAATGTTTTCAAAATGAAGTTAGACTACAATGTTTACTTAGAGACATAAACCATAAAATGTTTACTTTCAATGATGATTTTCTACTTGGTTTACAAAGGCAAATGTTTTCAGTTAAGATTCATGGCTACAATGGTTTTGGTTTACACATATATCAACTTGTAAAGTTGATAAAACATGTTGCAATATTAAACTCTTTTTATTTCATGGTATACACTCGACAACTCTCGTAGTTGGATGAGGTATTGCAATATGGACCCAAAGCCATGAATCTGACACACTCACAAAACCTATGTACTCGCCGGCATTTTTATGCTGACTTATTTTCACATATGTTTCAGGTGCTGTTGTATGATGATGTTTGATGATCATTATGATGCATGCTCACATAGGAATGGACGAGGCCTCAGTGACTTAATAACAATGAAGGACAATATGTTCATGTTTTGCTTTTAAATTTCGAGACAATGTAATAAACTTAATTCAATAAAACCAAACTTCAAATACTATATATTGTGAAACAATGATTCTGTTACTCCACTCCCCGACGTTTCCACTACGGTTTCGTTGTTTTAACGCGGTAGGGGTGTGACAGAATAGTTGGTATCAGAGCTCATGGTTATAGGGAATTAGGTTATTAGTAATGCTTTTACCTAGATTATAACCTTCCTAGGACCCTAACACAAGTTATCTTGTGTTTAGGTCTTAAAACAAAACCATCATCTATCTTTAGGTGACAACTACAACAAAAACAAAAATAACAAATCCGTTTTGAAAATCAATCATCTATTCTTAGATGATTTGTTATAAGGTTTTGAACCTTCAAAATTTTCAAAACCTCGTCAAAGTTTGGGTCTTATAATGTGAACACGTGCAATCTGGAAGGGTGGGTGCCTGTATCCCGAGTTTTCTGTCTAAGGCTATAGTGTTCGTACAAATCCACATAATCGGACCAGTCAATCTTACCTGGGAACTCTTGGGATGAGTGTCCACTTATAGGCTAAAGCACGTCTTCGTGATACATTATAAAGACCTATTTACTTTGATTAGCCACTGGGTGTCGTTTGTTTGTTCGAGGTAACGTATAAATGATTGCCTTCCTTATGTTTCGTCGATATCTTCAATACCTCTTTTGTTTATCCAAATTTCAATCTCACTCGTTTCTCATGTTTCCTTGTTCTTTTTAGAAAATGCCTCCTAGACGCGATCAAACTGAGGATGCTGCCCTCGCAGCCCTAGTCGCACAACATATTGCTGCTGTGATTCCAAACCTCATTACTCAGATAAACCAAGCGAACAACAATAACAATGCTCAGTGTAGCTTCAAAATGTTCAATTCAGCTAAACCACTGAAATTTTCTGGGTCCCAAGGAGCAATTGCGCTCCTATAATGGTTCGAGTGTCTAGAAAGCACATTCCGACATGTTAAGTATCCAAATGTGCGAAAGTTTGAATTCGCATCTAGTGTTTTTGAGAAACGAGCATTAACATGGTGGAATGGTGTGATGAGAGACAGGGGTGCCGATGTGGCATTGGCTCAAACCTGGGAAGAGCTTCGAGCTCTAATGATGAAGGAATTTTGTCCTCGTCATGAAATCAGGGCACTGGAAAGGGAATTCGACGATCTTAAACAAGAGATTGTGCCTCTACGATCGTCATAAAAATACAAATCCAATGAAATCCTGTGTTTCATTCTCGGGATTTGTACAATTACATGTGGCATTTACACATATAAATTCTTGTTCGATTTCAAACTTTTAATCGCTTTTTGGAAAGTTATACGCAAACTATTACGTAAACGTAATCAGTTTAACGTGAAAAACACTCCGGAATAGTGACATATGCTTAACATACCTTAAATAACCTTTAAATAACTTAGAAATATGTTTTGAAGGGTTTGGTGTGTCAAAAATAAGTTTATTCGATCACAGGGACTATTTGCGACAAAGTGCAAAAGTCTGCCGACTCGTATAGCAACGTACACTCCAGAACAAGATCATAAGCTAAACATACCCTAAATATCCTTCACATAGCTTAGAAATAAGCTTTGGAGGGTTCGGTATGCGAAAAATACGCTTATTTAATCATCAGGGACTAAAAGCATCAAAAACTGCATAGGTTTGCATTTATGCGCATATCTTACGTTCTGGACATATCCGGACATCCAAAATTTTTTTAATCATTAAAATATAGTATTTTAGTTATAGGAATGCATAAATACCATTCGTCGCGCAATTTGGATCGTTTTCACGTCCGTTCACGTTTCGTCGTAATTAACCGAATAACGTGACCGTACGACCAAACGAACCGACATCCATGATATTTTCAAGCATATTTCAAGTCCCCTAAGCTTTAACATCCTTGTAGGTCCTTGAAATTGGGTTAACAGGGGTTAAACACGTCGAAAAACAAGTTTCAGGGTTGCAGGGACCTGTTTTGACAATTTTGAAAGTTTTGATCTGCACATCTGTAGGCTGGCCACGAAAAACATCATGTCTGGCTTCGTGGGGCGCGAGAACTCATGCTGGCAGATTCAATGAATCCTTTAAATCAACTGTTGTACCTGTTTTAAACCTTAGTTTTTGCAAACTATGGGCTGGTTTAAGTGTTCCCCAAGCCCCCAAATCAGTGTATAACAAGTGTAGGGTGAGGATCATGCTTTGAACATTTACACTTGTAATGATTTTAAAGGATCAAGAAATCCTATAAATACCCATGTAGTTCAACCTTCATTCCTTGCTCAATTGCTTTCCTTCTCCAACCTGCTCTAAGTGGAGGCATTCATATAGTTGAAGGCCACCTACCTGAGCATTCTTGGTCCTCTTCTCAAGCATTGGACTCTTGTAAGTGTTCCTTCATGCTTGTCTTGTTATTTTAAGCAAGAAAGTTTGTTTGAACTTTGCAACGTGAGCGTAATCACGATGGTTATATTCCCTTGTGAGTATACCTACTGATTACCACGTTGATTATTCAAAGTGACGAGTCAAAGTTTCGGTCAAAATGCACGATTATTTGCATTTTGCGACGAAACTATTTTCGGGTATCAAAACACTTTGTTTTGATATCAAATCAGTTTTCTAACTTAGTTAAACATGTGTTTAACATGTTTAACTCTTCACTTTTAGTCTAGTGCTTATATAGGGTCGTAAGTCAAGCGGTCTTGACAACCGCTTAGACTTTCGAACCCGACCCGTTTGGTCGATCATTAGGATCCAACCAAACATATTTTGTGACCATAGTTGGATAGGGAATAACCTTCCGAGGTTATACCTTATGGTCACTTAGTTTGATTAGTTATATGAAAGGTAGCTTATATTCCTTAGGAAAATGACCAAAAGTTTATTTTCACAATTAAAACATGAACGATTGGAACGATTGGAACTATTTGAACTATGTGAACGATTTGAACTATTTGAGCGATTGGAACCATTTGAACTATGTGTACGATTTGAACTATTTGACCGATTGGAACTATTTTAACTATGTGAACGATTTGAACTATTTGAGCGATTGGAACTATTTGAACTATGTGAACGATTTGAACTATTTGAGCGATTGGAACTATTTGAACTATGTGAACGATTTGAACTATTTGAACGATTGGAACTATTTGAACTATGTGAACGATTTGAACCATTTGAACGATTTGAACTAAGTGAACGATAGGGTAAGTGACTAGGTAACGGGGCGGGTATAATGTGATAAAAGTATGGTGGATACGCCGCTGATACTTCCTATATATAAGTGCTTTTAACACATTACATAACGTTGCGTTATCTAGATCACTTGGACGAATGTTTTCAAAATGAAGTTACACTACAAGGTTTACTTAAAGACATAAACCATACAATGTTTACTTTCAACGATGATTTACTACTTGGTTTACAAAGCAAATGTTTTCAGTTAAGATTCATGGCTACAATGGTTTTGGTTTACACATATATCAACTTGTAAAGTTGATAAAACATACTTCAATATCAAACTCTTTTGATTTCATGGTACACACTCGACAACTCTCGTAGTTGGACGAGGTATTGCAATATGGACTCAAAGCCATGAATCTGACACACTCACAAAACCTATGTACTCGCTGGCATTTTTATGCTGACTTATTTTCACATATGTTTCAGGTGCTGTTGTATGATGATGTTTGATGATAATTATGATGCATGCTCACATAGGAATGGACGAGGCCTTAGTGACATAATAACAATGAAGGACAATATGTTCATGTTTTTCTTTTAAATTTCGAGACAATGTAATAAACTTAATTCAATAAAACCAAACTTCAAATACCATGTGTTGTGAAACAATGATTCTGTTACTCCACTCCCCGACGTTTCCGCCACGGTTTCGATGTTTTAATGCGGTCGGAGTGTGACACCGGAGAAAACGATGGAGTGTCAGGAGGTTGACTCCGGCAATACAGTGCTTTGTACAATTATTTCCGGCAAGGGTATGGAAGATCAGGGTCCTTCTTTTGCCAGAGTCAGGTCTGATAGGGGTGCTGTGCTCTTGACAGCAGACACCCTAACACAAGCTTTTCCTTCTAAGTGCTTACGTCGATGCAGAGTGGTGTACGAACGACGTCGAAGTGTTCGTTGATGCCCAAGTTCTGTTGACGATCAGAAGATGGTAGCTTCTCCGGCTAGTGGGGTGAATGATGACAACTTGATCATCGATCCACACCCCTTGGAGTGGTACGGTGAAGCGTTGCATACCCCTGCAGAGGTGTTAGCAATGTTCCCTGACGTGTAAATTAGTAGAACATGTTCGTTTTGTTTTGGTGTCACACCCCCAAAATCCACAAGCGGAGTATAACCGCAGGAGGCGTGACATGACCAGGATCAAGCCACCAATCATATTGAACATCGTATTAAAGTAAATATAAAACCACCCACAATATAATTGGTGTCCAAAACAAATTAACTAAGTTCAAGTTATCAGCGGAAGCATAAAGTGTAAAATCAAATCATAAGTTAAAAGTTCAAATGTTTAACATGGAACTCAACAGTCCATGTCCCACAACGACCTCTCCTTCTCGTGCAAGCTCCATCTAAGCACCTAACGACCTGCAAGGCATGTAGCAATGAATCAACAACAAAGTTGACCGAGTTCACAGTTGGTTGTCCATTTTAAAGTTGTTACAAAAACCATAACTTCTTTCGAAAACCATGAGTTAACCAATTCCTTGTTTCCCAAACCATAACCAGTGGGGGCTACCCCATGTTAACCACTAGACCCGTTACCATATCGACTACTGACTGAAGACATGTTTATGTGCCCTGCGTCAATGTCTATCATCATTGACTAAGTGCCTAGATCCATTAGTCCACTCCCGTCCTCTGCGGCACGATGTGAGGCTTGTCAAACCTAATAGCGCTATTCAACTAATGACCCGTTCACCAATGGCCCGGTGATTAAGTCGATATAAAAATGAGGGACTTCATGATAGAGTTTTGTCTAGTAAGTTATATGTTGTCGTCCTTCCTATGGAGGATGGAGGCACGTAATCTGGCCAAGGAGAATACGCAGGCTTAATGTTGTTATCCTTCCCATGGAGGATGGAGGTACGTCTCCTACCCAATGAGGATACGCAGGTTTAATTATAGTTCCTTAACCCATTCCCAAACCACCGGGAATCCCATGCCTTGTAGAAAGTGTGAACTTACCTTAGGTTAGCTCAGCAGATACACGAAAAGGTCACTTGAGCTATATGTGGTCAACCACGTCCTAACATGGTTACCATACAAGTGAGGTCTAGGTTCAAGTAGTGCACATAGGTTTACACATAAGCTAACAGGTTACGAACACGTAATGATCATGGCAAACACGTAGAACACATTAACAGTCAAGTACACATCATATCCAAACTTGTGCGACTCAAATGATTGGGCTCGGACAAGTTCAATGGCCCAATAATCTTGTGCGATTCAACAATAGAAGCCTACTAAATCTACGACCCAACCTGTTGTGCGTCCAGCACAACCTTGTGCGACTCACAACGGGTTGTGCGATCCAAACAATCCCAGCCCATTATATCCTAAGCCCAACAGTTTGCACGACCCAACTAATTAAACAAACAGTTAACTTGTGTGGTCCATTTAATCTTGTGTGACCCCAATTAACTTGTACGATTACAAATGGCTTGTGCGACTGGAACCTACTTGTGTGACTGAGTTTTGGGCTTTGAGGCCCAACAACATAATAAGGTTCAAATAGCTGTGTGTGGCCCAAGACTTGTGCGATCGGCACTACCTTGTGCGATCCACATGTCTTGTGCTATCATGCAATTTCTAAGTTGTACATTGTGCTTAAACAATTGTACCCTAACACATCTTGTGCGACTGGCTTGTGCGATAACATTCCTTAATTCTTGCAATTTAGTTACAATCATTCAAATAGTTTCCAATTTCCATTCGATCAATCAATGCTAACAGTTTCCAACTATACAACATTCGATCAAACCAACAGATTTACCAATTAATTTGTATGAACCCTAATTAATCATATAATAACTCATCATCATCACATCGAATCAAATAACACAATTCACATCAAGATCCTTAATTCATCATCCAATAACTCAAGTCAAATCTTATATTCCATCCGAATCCAAACACATATGGCTGATTACATTCATTCGGCTCTAAATTATTATTATCATCACATGATTATCAAACCCTATATTGAACTAACATATTACACATGTGAGTCGATTTACATGAACACAAAGCCTCAACAATCTATATCATGATCAATCATATATCATTCCTAAATCATTATGTAGGAACACATAAATCACGATATCATCTAACAAAACAACAATCATGAAACACTATGCAGTTTGAAGGTAGAACAAAGATGATCCGAATCAAAAAAGCTTCGAGGGAGAGGGGAGTGTTGATGCCGTCGGCTTAGAGAGAGAGGGAGAGAGATTTAGGGTTTGCTAAACTTTGTGTGTTTTGATAAAGTTTAGGATTTATACTAACACCCTAGGTGCTATACGAGCTAAGAGAGTGGGCCGAACCCTTCATGGGCTGCCCTTGGGTTTTGAGTACAAAGAGTGTGGCCCGAATGAGCTTGTACGATTGGACTAGTGTTGTGCAATTACATTATATACATACATTACACACATTCACATAACATGTAACATTTATTTATTAAAACCCACATATCAATTAGTCACATAGAGTTCATGCACGTTACATTAAACACAAAGATAGGTTCTGAAATACGAGTTGTCACGTCATCCCCAAGTTGAAAGAATTTTTTTTCCCGAAATTTAGCACGTAGTTACTGAGGAATCTAATTAGGTTGCGTGGTTTCCTGGTTTTCATGGGGTGTCACATCCTTCCCACATTGGTTTGGAATTTCGTCCCGAAATTCGGTAGTAGCTTCAGCCTCAGTAGTGGTTTCACTCTTCTCGAACAACTGGGAATACTTGTTTTTCATATGGTCTTCTCGTTCCCAGGTAAACTCTGGGCCACGACGGGAGTTCCATCGAACTCGAACAATGGGTATTCTGGTATGTTTGAGAACCTTAACATCTCGGTCAGTAACTTCTACTGGTTCCTCGACGAATCGCAACTGATCGTCGATAGTGAGTTCCTTGAGAGGAACTATGAAGGTCTCATCTGACAGACACTTCTTCAGATTTGACATGTGGAATACGTTGTGAATTCCACTGAGTTCTTCAGGTAAATTCAGTCTATAGGCCACCTTGCCAATTCTCTCAGTGATTTCGAAAGGTCCAACATAACGTGTATTTAGCTTGCCTCGTTTACCAAAACGAACCAACCTTTCCAAGGTGAAACTTTAAGTAGCACTCGATCCCCAACCTGGAACTCGAGTGGTTTCCTGCGCTTATCAACATAGCTTTTCTGACGGTCACGAGCTTCCGCCATTCGTTTTCATATTAGGGCAATCTTTTCTGTCGTGTCGACGACGAGTTCTAGGCCAGTGATTTGGCTGTCTCCAACTTCTACCCAACATAAGGGTGATCGGCATTTCCGTCCATACAACGCCTCGAACGGAGCGGCCTGGATGCTAGTGTGATAACTGTTGTTATACGAAAACTCTACCAAAGGTAGGTGTCTTTCCCAGCCGTTACCAAAGTCGATTACACTTGCTCGAAGCATGTCTTCAAGAGCTTGAATGGTGCGTTCAGACTGCCCATCCGTCTGGGGATGATAAGTTGTGCTCATGTCTAGACGTGAACCAAAGGATTTGTGCGTCGCTTGCCACAAATCAAAGGTAAAAGGTGTCACACCCTGACTTTTGCGAAAGCGTATGATATGTGACTTACTCAATATCATTGCATTCAATTATAATAAACACCTATATGATTAAAACAAGATGTTCATCCATTCATAAGATTGAAATGTTACTAACACAAGTCATTTAAGTTTCAACCAAAACCCTCAAGTTATGATACAAAACAAAAGTGGATGACATCTAAACTTGAAATTTACGTCTTGAAAATAACACCAGCGCCCAAGATCCAACTTGTTTCCTGAAATACATGTAAGTTTTGGAAAATCGTCAACATAATGTTGGTGTGAGTTCATGCAGTTTTTGTATAGAGTATTTGTATACTTGTATGAAAACATGCTATGTAATTTGTAAGACGTATCTGAAACTGAGTTATGTAAATGTAAGGAATACGAGATCGCTAGTGGTTTGCAAGGCCACTAACATGTGTAACGAAATAGGAAGCATCCAAACCATAGGCATTTTTAGTTGTCGATCCACGACTGTCGATTTACGACTAGAGACACAAAAGCACTCCAGGTAGCACGTGGCCCAGAGTGTGGCTGCCTGAAACCCATTAGATCTAACCTTTTGTTCCGCGGTCTAGGTATATTGTTGATTAATGGTGCTTATGGCACCCTATTTGTCACATGATCTATAGTATCATTCCTTAGTTTCGTATTCAACATACCCTTTGTAAACATTGTAACATGTATTTCACCCCCGAAGTTATAAAACTGAAAACAGTTAAAAGAAAAGGGGGACATGAACTCACAACCTTGCGTATCCTGCGCCGTAAACTTCACTGGTTGGTTTTGTAGCGTCGTGACCTATACATGTTCTATGTATGTTAGTCACTAGACTTGTATTACACAAGTACAAGTCACCATCTTTTGTTTATGTGTATGTTCTTTGTACGTTAAATCTTTGTGAGGGTCGTGCCCTTGTTTGTCGGGTCTTGCCCGTTTGTTGTGTCTTGCACTTTGAGTTTGTAATGTGTCTTGTAAATATATATTTTACTCCTCAAATATATATTTGTTTATGAAGACTTTTCGAGGTAATAAGTTGTTAAAAATAATTTATTTTTTTAACTTTTCATATAAGTTACTTATATTATTTTCCCCAAAAATAAATATAAGTATTTTGTGAAATAATATTCTCAATATTATTTTTGTACAAGTATTCTTAGGAAAGTATACTAGTATTTTATGTAAACACTTGTGTATTTTGTGTTTTTCACCAAAAATCAATACTTTCATTTTTATTACTTTCCGGAATTATATTTCTTAAAAATAATATATTTTTAAGGCTTGTATGAAATATATATTTTGTCATGATATAAAATATATATATGTTTATTCTTGATATTCACCCGACTTTTACATAATCCCAATACTTGGTATAGGTTATATATTTTTCCAAAAATATATATTTAAGTCTATAAATGTCCAAGTTCAAAAATATGTTAAGGGATATATTTTTGTAAATATATTTTCTTGTATTTTTCCATGTGCTTCTTTGTGAGGAAAAATTTTTGTACACTTGTATACTTATGTATTCTCGTGTATCTGTATGTGTATTTTGTACTCATACTCCTTGGGAGTATTTAGTGTATTTTCAAGTTCCTAATACACTACTACATATAATACATATAATATACACTTAACACAAAATTTGGTGATCAATAAATATATATATTTTCCTTAAAAATATACATACTTAATATCAATTTTTATCTTGAAGAAATCATCATTTCTTAACTTGAAATTTACACAAAAATTAGGGAAACCTTGGTAAATATTTTTAGGTGAATTTTTAGGGAATAAGTTTCACCAAAACTTTTATTTTTCTAAGTGTCAAAATTTTATAAAAATTTTGACATAGTTTCCTTTAAAAATGGAGGTTTCCCATGTTTTCAAAACATGTGTTTATTTTCTTTTCAACTTCAAAACAATTTTCCAACAATAATCATCAACAACAAACACTAATTTTTCCATATGAAACATCATGGTGAACTTGATTTTTGTTAAAAATGTGTAGTCTTTTAGATCTACACTTAACATGTTATGATCTATTCAAAAATAAGTGTTCTTGAATATTTTAAACAAACTTATGTGAAACTTTATTTTATTAACCAACTCATCCATGAGTTTAATGGTCTTTAAAGTTTGTAAATCATGTTCTAAAAACACTTTTATGTTTATTAGAAGGATCATTATTCTTAACATCATGTTTAACCATGGATCTTTCAAGATCCATGCTTAATATCTTTAGATCCTTCAAAAACAAGCTTTATGTTACATTTTAAACAAACTTTCCATGAATTTTAGTTTCAAAATTTAGTTCTATACACACTTTATTACAAGTTTATGCATAAAATTTCATATTTCTAGTTCACATCATGCTTCATATGTTCATCTTCAAGTTTACCCATGGATCCTTCAAGATCCATGCTTAAACTTGGTAGATCCAAGCTTTAGCATACTTGATCCAATCATACACACAAAATATAGCACCAACAACATCATTCCATACACTAAAAATTCATGTAATCACTTATTTTCTTCATGAATATGTTAGATCTTCTCATTTTTAACATTAGAAGTTAAGTTGTTTAGATGGTGAAACTTGTACATAACATAAACATGACTTAAATTAGTGATCAAGAAGCTTACTACTAGCTCTAATGGCTAGGAAAGTGGCACAAAAATGGTGATGATGATCAAGGGAGAAAGTGAGTGGTTAAAAGCTCCACAAGGTGGTCCTTCAAGTTCTAGCACCATACACCTTCCTAAATGGCCTCCATACACCTTCTAGCAAGCTTGGATTGTGAGGAAATGGAGTGAAAATGGATGTGTATGTGGGTGTATGTTGAACCGTGAGCAAGGAGGGCAAGGGAGGAAGAAGATGGTGAATGTGAGGAAGTGTGATTTGTTTAGGATTTATAAGATTTTCTAAATCTTTCATGGCATATTTGTTATAATATTCCCAAGCATAAAATCTAATAAAATCTAATGAAATCAAATAAAATCCATGTGTGGGACCCATTGGGGCCGGATTTGGTGAAAGGGGGGGGGGGGGTAAAGTATAATATTTTGGAAATTGAAGGTTTAAAGTGCAAACGAGGGGGTTTAAGTTAGTATAAGTGTGTTTAGGGGTTTTTATGATTTTTAAGGTGTTCTAGCATCAATACTAGTTTAATATCATAAAAACATTAATTCTAGTCAAATTTTGATGTCCCGGTTATTGTCCGGTTGTTCGGTTCGTTACAGTTCGTTAAAGTGCTGAATTGCGCAGTTTCGCTAAGTATAAAGCACCTTTTGTGGCAGTTTCAATTCCCAACACTTGGTAAGTGTCACACCCCGACCACGTAAAACAACAAACCGTGGCGGAAACGTCGGGGAGTGTCGTAACAGAATCATTGTTTCACAACACATGGAATTTAGAATATTGTTTTATTACAAAATAAGTTACAATGTCTTGGAATTAGATCAACAAACAATACAATTCCCGTTCATGTTTTTATAATTACTAAGGCCCATGTCCATCCTATGTAAAGCAATCAACAGTCGTCACGAAATAAAACCTGAAACATATATGAAAGTAAATACGTCAGCATAAAAATGCCTGTGAGTAACATAGGTTTTGTGTTGAGGATTCATGACTTTGAATGTTTAAAGAAATGTTTAACAAAAGTAGTCATGAGCCTTAAAATATTTTCTTTTATATTTCATACAAAAATTGATAAGAAATCAGATGATATAAAAGAATAATGCAATAATGAAATGAATAACCAACTAAAAATGAGTTTGTAGCATATATAAAAATATACCTTGGTTTTAAGAAAGTCGGATAAGTAATATATTTTAGTTTCAAAACAGTTAAACAGATAGTATATCAAATATACTTTAGTTGTTAAAATAATAGTTTTCGATAGTATATCATAAGTATACTTTGGTTTTGTAAATAACATATCGACTATGTTTTAGTAAATAACAAAATATATGTTGGATTTGTACATAGTATATCAAATTGTACTTTGGTAAAGAATATCACATATGAGAGCATATCAAACTATACTTTGGAAGTATATCAAATTATACAAAAGAAAATGTGATTTGGAATTCATTCAAACCTTAGTGTATCATACTACACCTTAGAGACTATAGAAATACCACAAAGGCAATTTCTATTTGGATAAAATTCGGTTTCGGACATTCCATACAACAGGAATGGGGAGTCTAGTCCTATAGCGCTATATCATACTACCAATAGGTTTGGTGAATGTATAATATAAGTACAACCCAACAATAAATTTTATGATCTTTGAGAATTAGTGTTTAAATCATAGATAATAATTCAGTTTGTCAAAAGATAAGTACTGTCACACCCCGACCACGTAAAACAACAAAACGTGGCGGAAACATCGGGGAGTGTTGTAACAGAATCATTGTTTCATAACACATGGAAATTGAAATACTGTTTTATTGATTAAAAGAATTACAATGTCTTGACAATCAAAGAAACATATCATAAATAACTAGTCTTGCTTCTTTTATTGTCACTAAGGCCCAAGTCCGCCTAAGTGTATCTTGATAAATCCTATGCATCATATCCTGAAACACATGTGAAAATAGGTACGTTAGCATAAAAATGCCTGTGAGATACATAGGTTTATGAAAATAGAATTCATGACTTATGTTTAAGAAAATGTTTAGTCATGAACCTTGTAAATTGCTTTGTCTTGTAAATCATTTGAAAAGTGATAAATAAACCAAATGATATATATGTATAAAAGAATAACACATGGTTAAGTGAATAACCATGTGAAATGAGTTTGTATAAATTAAGTTGTTTTGTAAATCAATGTCTTGTGAAAATAAGTTGTTTATATAGAATGTTATATGTCCAAATTGAAATGATTCCAAATAACGCTACGATATGTAATACCATACAATCACTTATATATAGGAAATACCAGTGGCGTATCCACCATGCTTGTATCATATTACACACGCCTCGTTACTTAAATCACTTACTCAAACCAAACCAACAATGTAATATGTCTATGTTTAAACCAATAGTCAAAAGTCCTTGTATAAGCCATGTCAAATGTTTGTAAGTCCAAAAGTAGTCAAGTAATGTGTATCAAATGTTATGTATTGTAAGTAAAGTATTGTCCCATAATCCAAATGTAGAAATGTACAAAACAAAGTATTTTAAATATATATCAAAAAGTTATGTTTTGCAAAGTAATGCATGTTACATTGATACAAACATTTATGTGGTAAGTTAACGCATACATTCAAGCCTTGAGACAGTCGGATAACCCTTTCAGTCAAGGTTATCAAAAGAAATGTTTTCGGATTCAGTCATTCCTTTCATCCAAACAAACCCGGGATGTCAGGAATGGGATTTGTCAAGTCCTATGGTACCACTACTTACTACCGAGCGGCGTAGCAAATGTTAATGAACGTATATAAGTCTCGTTTGTGCAAACCAAATGTTATAGCAGTTGTATACATGTCATTTGAAAACAATGTACTAAGTATGCTAAGTTAACATACAAAGCAGAAGAGTCATGTAAATCAATGTGCTAGCATGCTATCAGTCAACATACATAGCAGAAATTTAATGTAAAATGATGTACTACGTATGCACACAATGGACATACATAGCATGAAATGTATTGAAATCATGTACTATAATGTACTAACAAACATAGCCGGTATATGATGTGAAAACATGAAAGCATGAAAGTAACAAGTAGGCACATGTGTTTCACCCCAAAATGTTTGGAAAACAGTAAAAGAGGGGTCTATGTACTCACTTGAGATTGCTTAGTATCCCTTGAGTAACAACCAAACAATGCTAGAGATCACGGATGTCAAACGACACCTAATATAGGTAACTATGTTAATAAACCAGACCTATATCGGAGGATTTAGATAGAATGAGGGTTCGTAAACCAAATGAGTATAGAGACTCGTGTCATATGGTTTAAGAAAGCCTACATACTAAATGAAACCTAACCTAAGTGCTTTCGACCCATCGCGACCCATTAAGGTAGCTTATGCTACTTTAACGCGTCGTTCGCGTGAAACGCGTTCGGACCGTCTAACTAGTCCTATGACAAGTGTTATATGCCTAAACATATTACATAATCAGTTATGTGACAAAAGTTTAGGTTACATATGCTTAATTACCGATTACACATGAAAAGGGTATTCTGGTAATTTACCTAAGGCATATAAACTACCTATCATACAACTACTTAACGAAGCGACCATAAGGTATAACCTCGGAAGGTTATTCCCTATATACTATGGTCACCTAATGTATTTGGTCGGATCCTAATGATCAACCAAATGGGTCGGGTTCGAAGGTATAAGCGATTTATTAGATCGCTTACCCTTACGACCCTAGACAACGTGGTAATCAGTAGGCATAGTCCCAAGGGACTATAACCATCGTGATTACAATCACGTTGCGAAGTTCAAATGAACTTCACATTGACCATAAACTGGTCAACGCAGAAAGTCAAACAAAGTTTGACTTTCGGACTCGAAAAACAATAAAAGAACGAAGGAATACTTACGAAGGGTCCCCGAATGCTAATCGTGATCCAAGTAGCTCAGGTATGAAACAATGGTTTCAACTTATAGCTTCTAGGATCAGATTCTTGTGGGTTTTGCAATGGGTGGGGTTGGGTATTTATAGTTTTCGGGTAACCGTTAAGATCGTTTCATCGAAACCGTGCTCGAATCCCACCCGTACATGTGTTGGAATGTTATGGTATGTCAAATGGCCACCCACCATAAGGAATTGACATGTGGAAGAGAGATTGGGAGTGCAAAACAGCTGCAAATAGGTTGTTTAAACATTGAATCTGGTCTGGGAGGCTGACACGGGCCGCATAAAGGATAGCCCTGCACTTACGCGGGCCGCCTGGGTGTTCTGATCAGAAAACAAGTTTGCATTTTGACAGTTTTGGTCCCTGTTGGTGTTTAAGCTTATTTCCGGCACTTCTAAGGCCCGTAAAGCCAACTTTAAGGCCCTAAAATGATGCCTAAACATTGTGGACATGAAACATGCTCAAAAATATGCCGGATGTTGGTTCGTTTGGTCGTACGATCGCGATGTTCGCTTAATTACGACGGAATGCGCATAAGCGCGACAAACGATCCAAAATGCGTGACGAATGGATTTTTCTTATGCCAAACACTAAAATAAAATATCTTAGTGCTTACATAAATTTTTGGATGTCCGGATGTATTCAGAACGTAAGTTATGCGCAAAAGTGCTAACTTGTGCACTTTTTGACACTTTTAGTCCCTGAATGACCCAAAAGTTTATTTTAGCACACCGAACCCCTCAAAGCCTATTTCTAAGCTATGTAAAGGATATTTATGGTATGTTTAACTTATGGTCATGTTCCAGAATATCTGTTACAGTTAAAATTGACATACTTTCGCAGTTTGTCAAATTTAGTCCCTGTAGCCGAATTAACTTGTTTTTGTCATACCAAAGCCTTTAAAACTTATTTCTAAGTTATGTAATGGTTATTTAAGGTATGTTAAGTATATGTTGATGTTCCGGAGTATTTTTCGCATTAAACTGATTACGTTTACGCATCAGTTTGCGTATAACTCTCCAGAAAGCGATATAGAGTTTGGAATTGAACAAAAATTGATATGTGCAAATGATACACATATTTATACAAATCCCAAGTATGAAATACAATATTTCATTGGTTTGGTATTTGTTTGATGGTCGCAGTGACCCAGGTGTCACAGTCTCCCCTACTTTAGGAAATTTCGTCCCGAAATTTTATCTAGAGGAAACTTGTGTGAGTTCGAAAAGATGAAGCTGAAAACATCGAACAATATTGGTTAGGGTTCTGAACTTCTAGTAACCTTAATAACATTATGCTTGCAATTTAAGAGGGACACTTATATACAAGTATATGAAGCGACATTGGTGCGTCCACCGTACCTCCATTACATCGTTCTCATTTTGTTATTGTTGTCGCTATCGGTTCTTACACATAATAAATCTTACTGGGTTTCTGTGCACTAAATTTCATAATTATGTACGCGTCCATAATTAGACAATTCTTTGCACAGTTCACACGGTCTATTTTATAATGTGTAGGGTAAAACCAAATGAACAATCCTGTGATGAGTGTGACTAGACCGCCATAGAGTCCTTTTTATTAAATCAATAAATGATCTAAATAGACTATCAAGGAGTCTGTTCAGCTACATCACTAGATGTCGTTCTTTAACCAAATTGTGAATCAATCTTTTTAACTAGACCACTAAAAGGGTCTCTTATGAGTCATGGAGTGGTACTATATAATCCAAGGGTCTTAACTATTACATAGAAGCCCATTAAGGATTTAAGGTAGTACCTTTTGACTATCCTGCTATGAATCCCTCATATGGAGATATGAAAGATCCTGCGAGGATTTGGATAACGAATATCCAGAGTATAAAAACACAAAATGCAAAAAAAAAAAAAAAACATAAGATGAATAAACACATAGTCACATAACCACAAAATTGTTTGTTAATTTGTCTTGTTAATTGCGTACATGCATTTAAAGCATACTAGGAATCCATTCCGTGGATTTCATTTGGTACTTTAAACGTTATCAAGAATCTAACTATAAAGATAGAAAGATTCAAAAAGAAATTTCGATTTCGATTATTAGGAACCGAAATGTTCGAATTAAGGTACATAAGGAATCCAATTAAGGACTCTGATTTGTATGACAATTATCCATAAGGATCTAATTGTGAAGATAAAAAGATCCCATATGGATTTTAGAAGTTGGAGATGTTTTGAAACCTTGCACTGGATGTGCTTATGTCAAAACATGAAGTAAGAATGCTTATGAAGTTGAGATGCTTGATATGTCAAGGCGACATATGAAGCAGAATTTGAAAGTTAAGTAGATGTATGAGGAAAATATATTTGGAAAACTATGCATGGGGTTCTAAAAATGTTTTTGAAACCTTATATATAACACTTTTGAAATCATAAAGTAGGTTTTTAGATAAGTATATTTATAAAAATGTTTTAAAATCATGCAAGATAACTTTTTGAAATTATGTATAAGGTTTTTGAAAACATGAATGATGCTTTTGAAGTCATGCATTTGATATATACTGTATTAATAACATTTTGAAGTCATGAAGGTTATTTTTGAATCGTAGACGATGTTTTTGAAATCATGGAGGTTTGTCTTGGAAAACTTATGTTATGCATGTTGAAAAAAAATCGGAACATAATGGGTATGAGATTGAAAATATCCTTAGTTATCTAACCAAGGATTTAATGGCATATATGTGCAAAAAGCACGATTACTCATAATGTCACTTTATTTCCTGTACTTCGTTTCTTAGAATAAAACGAGTACTTAGAATTTACTTAAGGAATCATGAGCAACCGCAAGAATGGGAAAATTTGCAAGAGTAGTTTGTAAGGAATGCAGTTCCTTGATGTAGGTATTATAGAGAATTTCCATACACTCATGTAACTACACTTGTATATCAGAATTGTGAACAACAACTTTTATTTATGAACGAGACATATTGTGTGACAACCAGTGATTTACGGCTCTTAATTACGTGATTAACAGATGATTAACGCGATAATAAATAGTGTTTACAGCACATATAAACTTAATTAGGCTTTTGGAATGCCTAGGAACGTCCATACGACTTTACAGTGCGCGAACGGTGGTTTACAGAGGAATCTGCTAAATATTACGCGACAACGAACTGAAACCGTACGAAATACTGACGACACCGACAATTATGGATGTTACACGAATATTTTTATGCATATGGAGTTTGGATTGCGATATCGGGTCTCGTAGGAATTACGGGCCACTTACACATGAGATGGGCTTGTGGGCCCTGGGCCCAAGCCCAAAACCCACAAGCCTAAACCCGCAGATAATATATTGGATCTATTAAGATCTCTACAAGATCTATGAAAGATTTACAAAATCTATAATGAATCTTACCAAAATCCTAATAAATGTCTACTAGATTTAGAGAATCCCTACAAAATATTTCCAAATCTGTACTAAACCTATATATAAAATTTTTACAAATCTTGTCAAAATCCTATCAAGATCTCTAGAGATTTTTAACAAAAGATTTGGAACAGAATAGATCTCTATATAAGATCACCTCCCTACCTTATTCTCTCACTCACTTCAACATAAATCCACTGCCAAACACCCCCTATCTCTCGATTCCTCTCTAAAACAAAACAAGAGATCCCAATTTCTTCTTTTTTTTCAAACAACATACACAAACAACACACACAAACCTACATCTCTCTCTCTCACCCTCTGAAGAACCGGCCATGGTGGTGGCGGCGCGTGGCGGCTTGTTCACCCGACAAACACCCACCCCCCACCCCGTTCTCTCCTATATCACCGGCCACCACCATCGGTTTGGTGGCGGTAGGCATCAACAACAATAACCCCACCACCACAGACGGCGGAGCTGTGGTGGGTGGCGCTAGACGACGCGAAAAGAGAGAGAGAGAGAGAGAGCAGACGGAGAGGGAGCAGAGACGACGGTGATGGCGGCGACTGCCGCTGTTGACGATGATAATGATGATGAACGTGGTGGTGATGGTGATAAGCCGAGGATGATGAAGACGAACGACTACAGCCGTTACTTTTCCGGTGAGTTTTATTATCTATTCCGTTTAATCATTCTTCTCTTTCGTTCACCGAGTAGTGATGTTCAACTTTATTTCAAACGGGTCAGATTAGTTACGGGTTCGTTACAGGAGCGGTTTGTGTGCAGTTCGAGTCCTATTTCAGGTGTTTTGGGTTCGGTCAAAGCTGGTCAAACACTCAGTTTCGGTTCGGGCATTGGGTTCGGGTCAGGCTCAGCGGGTTGAAGATTCGGGTGACGTCTCGGGTTCGCGGTTCGGGTCCGACACGGTTAGATTCAGTTTTAGTGCGGTTCGGTTCGGCTCGACTCAGTTCAACTCAGTCAACAGATAAGTGCGGGTCAACTCGGTGTACGGGTCAGCCGCGGTCAACTGGTCAAAGTGGTCAACTCGGGTCAAACCCGGTTGACTAAGTCAACTCAGTGAGTCAACCCGGGTCAACTCAGTCCGCGTATCGACATGAAGACTTGGTAAAAACTAATGACACGTTTAATATTTTCGTGTTTTTATAGTATTATTACTTACGTGATAACGAGCTCGAAACGATTAACTCTTAGTTTATATCTTAAATTATTTCGTCAAGACTTATATAAATACTGATTGTTTGAGTAAATTGTTGAATCTTGATAAAAAGTAACGACACTTAGTTGTCAGGGCCGTCCAAAAACAGAGGAAACTCTGCCCGTTTTTCGAGAAAACCTGTAAAATAAAACGAGTTTTATTATAAAAACGTGTTTTTCTTGTAAAACGACAACTATTGTTATAAAGCGACTTTTATGATAACCAATATAAGTGTGTAAATCACTTTCGACGACGCTTTATCACATACGAAAACGACAATTCTTTTATAAAATAAATATATTTTATATATTTATTTCAAGCGTCAAAACAACTCGTATTCGTTTTACAAAATAAATATAGTTTACATATTTATTTCGAATACCATACAACGCGAATTCTTTTATAAAATAAATATATTTTATATATTTATTTCAAGAGCCAAACAACTCGCATTCTTTTATAAAATAAATATAACTATTATATTTATTTTAAACGACTTCAACGCGAAAACTCCATTAAATAAATAAAAGTTTTTTATATTTATTTCAAGCGCCGAAACGGCATATACGTATATTTTTGGCAAATATACACAAGACGTGATATATATAATACAAGTTATTATATATTATTTTCATACGAAACGCGATATATGATACGAGTTTGTTATATGATATTTTCATACAAATACTCTTTTATACACATACGACTTCTCGAGACGGCTAACGCAATTACAACGACATATTTATATTTTTTTATATAAATATTTATTTGTTTTTAAATCTCTCGAGAATCAAGTCTTTTCGAGACTTATTGATTACTTACGACATTAAGCAAAACTAAACAAGTATAACTTAATCATTACTATTAAGTTATCAATTTACCGCTGAATCGTTCGGTTAACGATTCGGTAGAGCTCGATGACACGTAGTTTAGTTACTACGTTTATTTAGAAACTTATTAGATATTCCGTGTTAGGGATATTGTAGAATGCATGTCACACCCCCAAAATCCACCCGCGGAGTACTACCGCTTGGAGGCGTGACTGACCAGGATCCAGCCACCAATCATATTGAACAAGCATATAAGTAGTTATAAAAATCCACCCAATACAATTGGTGTTCATACAAAACATAATTTAGTTGCAAGCGGAAGCATAAGTCTTAAAGCCAAAACATAAGTTTAATAGTTTCAAAGTTTAACATGGCACACAGCCGTCCATGTCCCACAACGCTCCTCCTCCATGCATGCTCCAGCTTAAGAACCTAAGGACCTGCAAAGCATGTAGTAACGAGTCAACAACTAGTTGAGTGAGTTCACGGTTGGGTGTTTGTTTTAAGTTGTTTCGAAAACAGTTTCCTTTATCTGGCATCCTGCCGTGGGGGTTACCCCATAGTTTAAAAACGTGACTTGTTTATTCCCGGTTACTCTGGCAATCCAGCCGTGGGGGCTACCCCGTGTTAGTTATCTGGCATTTCGGCCGTGGGGGCTACCCCATGTATACACTAGACTCGTTACCATATCGACTGCTGACTGTAGTCATGTTTAAGTGCCCTGAAACTGTCAATGTCTATCATCATTGACGTGCCCCAGATCCATTAGTTCACGCCCGTCCTCTGCGGCACGGTGTGAGGTTTGTCAGACCTAAATAGCGCTATCTAACTAATGACCCGCTCGCCATTGGCCCGGCGATTAAGTCGATATAAAAATGAGGGACTTCGTGATAGAGTTTTGGTCTAGTACGAGTTATCTGTCCGTGAGGACGAGGAATTACATTCCTGAACCTTTGCTGTCCTACCCAAGGAGGACGAGGAACCCTTGTTCCTTAACCCCAATTCCCGACCCCTGGGAATCCCATGCTTTGTAGAGGGTGTGAACTCACCTTGGTTTGCTCGGCAGTAACACAGAAAAGTTAATCAAATTGCAGGAAATCAATTAGGTCCTATCACAGATATTATTCGTATCAGATTCAAGCCAAGCAGTGCACGAATGTTCAACACGTATTGTACACAGGCATTGATTATGGCAAACATGTTTAACATCAACAGCTCACAGTTAACAGTCATATACAACCCAAAGTCTAAGTGTGAGGCCCTAACAGTTGGGCTCGTGATAACAGGCCCAAACAATACGTCAACAGTAACACAGAAGTCCATAAGCCTGACCCATTAACGTAGGCCCATAATTAAGCCAGCCCAATGAGCGTGGTTTCGAGTCGCAACCGGACTCGCAAGCATGGTTGCGGGTCATGCTGTTTGTGTTGATCATGGATGGTTGCGAGTCGCAACCTATGTCGCAACCATGGTTTCGGCTGATCATGCTAAGGTTTCGAGTCGTAACGGGACTCGTAACCTGTGTCGCAACCTGTGGTCTCGGCTTGTCATGTTATGGTTGCGAGTCGCAACCAGGTGTTCTCGACTCGCAACTGGTGTCGCAACGTGGAGATTTCGAGTCGCAACCAGGGGTTCCGACTCCCCAGCAGCTGCTGATCCTTCGCAGATTGTACTATCCAATAGAATTCATGCAGAATTACGTACTATCCACTAAACATGTTTTGTTGTCTAATATTTACTCAAAATGGATCAAACAGTGCAGATTTCAAATATTCAACACTCTTTTATTGCATATTCAAGTTGTTCTTCATATATTCAAACACATTCATCAAGTTCTTCATATGTTCATAACACAAACAACCCTTATTCTACCAAATTATGAACAAGCATCAAAACACTTAGCATAACACACAAACTCGGTTTTTATATAAATCCGATTACATGACAAGTGCAACCCGGTTTCATGTTCATCAACATAAGTGGTTTGAATCACATTTAGACACAAGATACCATAACCCATCATGCATTATATATCCGAAATCAAGACATATTAACCGATTATCAACATTGTACACATTAGAATCATCATATACATCAAGAACATCATGTAAACACTAATATCCAAACACAATAAACATCATATCATTCATTTTATCATTTAACATAACCAACATCAATCAATAAACACCATAATTACTAACCGGTTGGTGGAGTGTGTGTGTGCCGATCCAAAGTCCAAATCCGAGAGTTCTTGTGCCAACCGATTGGATCCGAGAACTTGGAGGTGTGTTTGTGTTCTTAAGGTTTTAGTGAGAGGGAAAGTAGGAGAGTGTGTGTAGAGGAGTATGGGTGTTGTCAAAAGAAATGGTGAGTGTGGCCATGAGTGTAGTATAAATACTAGTTCTTCATGGTTTGCCCTAAAGGGCTTACTAGCCGGTTAAGGAGGTCACGGCCCAAAGGCCCAAATCGGTTATGTTCACTCGAGACCACATGGTCTCGAGTCGGGTCCTTGTTGTCTCTAGTTGGGTTCTCGGCTCACATATACACATACATACATGCATACAAATACAACACATAATCACGTAAAAGCTTCACATTTATTATTAAGTTAACAAGTTAACTAGTCACATAGCGTTCAAGCATGTTACATCAAGGCACAAGAAAGGTTCCAAATTTCGAGTTGTCACATCATCCCCAAGTTGAAAGAAATTTCGTCCCGAAATTTGATGGCACTCACTGAGGAAGCTAGTTAAGTTGTATGGTTTTCCCGGTTTTCCTGGGGTGTCACATCCACCCCCCGTTGATCTGGAATTTCGTCCCGAAATTCCGTAGCTTCAGCCTCAGTAGTGGGTGTACTGTTTGCGAACAGTTGGGGATACTTTTGTTTCATCTGATCTTCGCGCTCCCAGGTGAACTCTGGGCCGCGACGTGAGTTCCAACGAACTCGAACGAGAGGTATTCTAGTGCTCTTGAGGACCTTAACATCCCGGTCCGTGATCTCGACTGGTTCCTCGACGAATCGTAACTGCTCGTCGATCGTGAGTTCCTTCAAAGGAACTACGTGGGTCTCATCTGATGGACACTTCTTCAGATTCGACACGTGGAAAACGTTGTGAACTGCACCGAGTTCTGCTGGTAAGTTCAGTCTGTAGGCCACCCTGCCTATTTTCTCAATGACCTCGAAAGGTCCGACGTATCGTGGGTTGAGTTTACCGCGTTTACCAAAACGAACCACAGCCTTCCAGGGTGAAACTTTGAGTAGCACCCGCTCCCCAACCTGGAGCTCAAGTGGTTTCCTGCCCATGTCGGCGTAAACTTTCTGACGTTCGCGAGCGGCCGTCATGCGTTTTCGGATCTGAGCGATCTGCTCGGTTGTATCTACCACATATTCTGGACCAGTGATCTGACTTTCTCCCACCTCTGCCCAGCACAGGGGAGACCGGCATCTACGTCCGTACAATGCCTCAAACGGAGCAGCTCCAATGCTGGTGTGGTAGCTGTTATTGTACGAGAATTCCACAAGTGGCAGATGCTTTTCCCATCGGTTGCCAAAGTCGATTACGCATGCACGAAGCATGTCTTCTAAGGTTTGAATAGTGCGCTCGGACTGCCCGTCCGTCTGAGGATGGTACGCTGTGCTCATGTCTAATCGTGAGCCAAAGGATTTGTGCATTGCTTGCCACAGCTCAGAAGTAAAACGTGCATCTCGATCTGAGATAATGGAGGTGGGCACCCCGTGCCTCGAAACAACTTCCTTGAGGTAAATTTCTGCAAGAGTGGAGAACTTATCCGTCTCCTTGATGGCCAGGAAGTGTGCAGATTTTGTGAGTCGATCCACGATCACCCAAATGGTATCGTTCCCGCGCTGGGATCTAGGTAGGCCAGTAACAAAATCCATGGAAATTTGCTCCCATTTCCATTGAGGTATCTCTGGTTGTTGGAGTAGGCCTGATGGTTTCTGGTATTCCGACTTGACCCTTGCACAAGTCAAACACTTGCTGACGTAGGTCGCTATGTGGGCCTTCATGCTAGGCCACCAGTACGTAGTTTTGATGTCGTGGTACATTTTATCTGATCCAGGGTGTACTGAGTAGCGAGACTTGTGTGCTTCATCCATCACAAGCTCTCGTAGGTTGCCATAGAGTGGGACCCAAACGCGTCCCGTTACGTAGTAAGCACCGTCTCCCTTTTGCTCTAAGCGTTGCCTCGATCCGCGTAGGGCTTCGGCCCTGACGTTTTCCGGTTTCAGTGCTTCTATCTGAGCAGCTCGTATGTGGGAGGGAAGACTAGAATGGATCGTGAGTTGTAGAGCTCGTACGCGCTTAGGCGCAGTGTCCTTCCGACTGAGGGCGTCAGCCACAACGTTGGCTTTGCCCGGGTGATATCTGATTGCGCACTCGTAGTCATTTAGCAACTCGACCCATCGTCGTTGTCGCATATTCAGTTCCTTCTGCTTGAAGATGTGCTCGAGGCTCCTGTGGTCGGTGTAGATCGCGCACTTGGTACCATACAGGTAATGCCGCCACAACTTAAGTGCGAAAACAACAGCTCCCAGCTCTAAATCGTGCGTAGTGTAGTTCTTTTCATGAACTTTGAGTTGGCGTGAAGCGTAGGCTATAACTTTATCTCGTTGCATCAACACGCAACCAAGACCCTGAATTGATGCGTCGCAGTAAACCACAAAATCGTCTGTGCCTTCCGGCAAGGAAAGGATAGGTGCGCTACAAAGTCTATCCTTTAGGTGCTGAAATGCCAACTCCTGTGCGTTTCCCCAGCGATAAACAACGCCCTTCTGCGTTAGTGAGGTGAGAGGCTGTGCAATCTTAGAAAAAATCCTTTATGAATCTCCGTTAGTATCCCGCCAAACCCAAGAATTGGCGAATTTCCTTTGGTGTACGAGGTGCAGGCCAGTTCTTTATCGAGTCTACCTTGGATGGATCAACATGAATCCCATCCTTGTTCACCACGTGGCCTAGGAAATGGACTTCTCGAAGCCAGAAGTCGCATTTCGAGAACTTTGCATAAAGCTGTTCTGTTCGAAGGAGTTCCAGTATAAGTCGCAGATGCTGCTCGTGTTCCTCCCGACTCTTGGAATAGATCAGGATGTCATCGATGAAGACTATAACGAACTTGTCCAAGTAAGGCTTGCACACTCGGTTCATCAAGTCCATGAAAACCGCAGGTGCGTTTGTCATCCCAAAAGGCATGACCAAAAACTCATAGTGCCCGTATCGAGTTCTGAAAGCTGTTTTGGAGACGTCCTCTTCCCGGACTCTCAGTTGGTGATAACCCGATCTCAAATCGATCTTCGAATAGTAGCTCGATCCTTGCAACTGGTCGAACAAGTCGTCGATACGCGGTAGAGGATAACGATTCTTCACCGTCACCTTGTTGAGTTCTCGGTAGTCGATGCACATTCTGAAAGTACCGTCTTTCTTCTTCACAAATAATACTGGAGCTCCCCAGGGCGATGAGCTAGGACGAATAAAACCCTTATCCAGGAGCTCTTGTAGTTGCGTGGAGAGTTCCTTCAACTCTGATGGGGCTAAACGATAAGGTGCACGGGCTATAGGCGCAGCTCCAGGAGCTAGTTCAATCTGAAACTCGACTTGGCGATGAGGCGGAAGACCAGGTAATTCCTCAGGAAATACCTCTGGATAATCGCGTACAACTGGAAAATCCTCTATCTTCTTCTCTTTCTCCGTGGTGTCAGTAATGAGAGCCAAAATAGCAGTGTGGCCCTTTCGCAAGTACTTTTGGGCCTTAAGGAGAGAAATGACGTTCTCAACAGCACTCCTCTTGTCGCCATGAATCATGAGAGGTTCTCCATCGGGACCTGGAATACGGACAACCTTTTCGTTGCAAAGAATCTCTGCTCGGTGTTGGGATAACCAATCCATTCCAATGACAACGTCGAAACTACCCAAGACAATAGGAATGAGGTCGATAGAGAAGGTCTGGTCAGCGAGAATGAGTTTACAACCCTTGACTACGTGTGTGGCTTCTAAACTCTTACCATTTGCTAGCTCTACGGTGTGCTTGTTGTTCAAGGGGGTTGGAATACGCTTAAGCATTCGACTAACTTCTAGTGACATGTAGCTAGTATCGGCACCCGAATCAAATAAAACTGAAACGTAAAAGTCGTCGAGAAGGAACTTACCCGCCACAACATTGGGGTCATTCCTTGCTTCACCTTGGCCGATCACAAACATTCGCCCCCCGGCGCCATTGTTGTTGTTGTTCCCATTGTTACCATTCCCCTGATTGTTGTTATTGTTGTTGTTGTTGTTCTGGTTCCTGTTCAGTTGGGGACAATCTCTCTTGAAGTGGCCCTCAGCTCCACACTGAAAGCACCCTTTGTTATCCCCCTGTTGCTGTTGCTGGCGCTGGTTCTGTTGAGCTTGCTGACGATTCTGATTAGCGGGGTATAAGCTCCTGCAATCCTTTGCAGCGTGACCAGGCTTGTTGCACCGATGGCAGTTGCCCCTGGTGCATGGTCCGCTGTGGTGCAGGCTGCCGCGATTGCATTTGGGATGATTTCCTTTGTATCCACCACCAGACGATTGCTGATTAGGGCTCTTGTAGTCCTCAGTCTTTCTCTGCTGAGACTGGGACTGAACAGAAGTCGAACCCTTACTTGAAGTTCCATCCCACTTCCGTTTGTTGTCACTAGAGGTACCAGTAGTAGTTGCAGCGCCAATGCGTTTTGGTAACTTGTTCTGCTCCACCGCTTGATCCGTGAGACGGTGAGCCAACTGAACGGTTTGCTGGTAGGTGGCGAGGTTCGCTGAAGTCACATGACTTTGGATTTCCGGCACTAAGCCCTGAAGAAACAGCTCTATGCGTTTGATGGGAGGATCCACCATAGTAGGGCACATAATTGCCAGTTCGTTCGACCTTTTCACATAAGCTTCAATTTCGGACCCCGTCATCTTGAGGTTGAAGAACTCCACCTCGAGCTTGTGAATCTCATCACGACTGCAGTATTCTTCCTTGATCATCTCCTTAAAAGTTTCCCATGGGGTGGCGTTGGCAGCAACCAACCCTAGCATTTGGACCTGAGCGTTCCACCATGTGAGGGCTAAACCCTCCAGAGTACCAGTAGCGTACTTCACCCTGCGCGCCTCAGGGCATTCACACATTTCGAAGACAGACTCTAGTTTCTCAAACCAATGTAGGAGACCTACTGCTCCTTCAGTGCCGCTAAAGGTAGTTGGTCGGCAGTCCATGAAGGTCTTAAAAGTGCACACGGGTGGCTGAACGTGCTGACCTATCGTAGGTGAAAGAAAAGACAGAGTTTAACACAAAGGTTGGTTCACGAGAGTAGGATCCTAAAGATCCTAGAATGAGTTCGGACTGCAGGATATACCTCCTGCGTGTGCAGCTGCGAGTGCTGCGGCAACTCGTTCGTTGATCAGAGCCGTCAACTGGGCTTGTGTCATGTTAACGCGTCCAGACATGATCTTCATACCAAGAAGAACGTGAGTGAGTGGGGTTCGCGAAAGTGCGATGATAGGATAGAGTAAGCACGCATGTGTTCAAGCAACAGTAGTTATACTAACCCAGCATATCATAAGCAATGTACTATGTAACTAACAAGTAGGCAATATATACACAGATCATACCACCTAGAATGTCGAGCCTTGCATGTGGAGGGAAGCATCGTTGTGGACCGTTGAGCACTGTACAGGTTATAGTCTGGTTTTAACAAAAACGTTTTTTTTTTTTTTTTTTTTCCTTTTATTAAAACCAAGTTCTCTATAACCAATGGCTCTGATACCAATCTGTCACACCCCCAAAATCCACCCGCGGAGTACTACCGCTTGGAGGCGTGACTGACCAGGATCCAGCCACCAATCATATTGAACAAGCATATAAGTAGTTATAAAAATCCACCCAATACAATTGGTGTTCATACAAAACATAATTTAGTTGCAAGCGGAAGCATAAGTCTTAAAGCCAAAACATAAGTTTAATAGTTTCAAAGTTTAACATGGCACACAGCCGTCCATGTCCCACAACGCTCCTCCTCCATGCATGCTCCAGCTTAAGAACCTAAGGACCTGCAAAGCATGTAGTAACGAGTCAACAACTAGTTGAGTGAGTTCACGGTTGGGTGTTTGTTTTAAGTTGTTTCGAAAACAGTTTCCTTTATCTGGCATCCTGCCGTGGGGGTTACCCCATAGTTTAAAAACGTGACTTGTTTATTCCCGGTTACTCTGGCAATCCAGCCGTGGGGGCTACCCCGTGTTAGTTATCTGGCATTTCGGCCGTGGGGGCTACCCCATGTATACACTAGACTCGTTACCATATCGACTGCTGACTGTAGTCATGTTTAAGTGCCCTGAAACTGTCAATGTCTATCATCATTGACGTGCCCCAGATCCATTAGTTCACGCCCGTCCTCTGCGGCACGGTGTGAGGTTTGTCAGACCTAAATAGCGCTATCTAACTAATGACCCGCTCGCCATTGGCCCGGCGATTAAGTCGATATAAAAATGAGGGACTTCGTGATAGAGTTTTGGTCTAGTACGAGTTATCTGTCCGTGAGGACGAGGAATTACATTCCTGAACCTTTGCTGTCCTACCCAAGGAGGACGAGGAACCCTTGTTCCTTAACCCCAATTCCCGACCCCTGGGAATCCCATGCTTTGTAGAGGGTGTGAACTCACCTTGGTTTGCTCGGCAGTAACACAGAAAAGTTAATCAAATTGCAGGAAATCAATTAGGTCCTATCACAGATATTATTCGTATCAGATTCAAGCCAAGCAGTGCACGAATGTTCAACACGTATTGTACACAGGCATTGATTATGGCAAACATGTTTAACATCAACAGCTCACAGTTAACAGTCATATACAACCCAAAGTCTAAGTGTGAGGCCCTAACAGTTGGGCTCGTGATAACAGGCCCAAACAATACGTCAACAGTAACACAGAAGTCCATAAGCCTGACCCATTAACGTAGGCCCATAATTAAGCCAGCCTAATGAGCGTGGTTTCGAGTCGCAACCGGACTCGCAAGCATGGTTGCGGGTCATGCTGTTTGTGTTGATCATGGATGGTTGCGAGTCGCAACCTATGTCGCAACCATGGTTTCGGCTGATCATGCTAAGGTTTCGAGTCGTAACGGGACTCGTAACCTGTGTCGCAACCTGTGGTCTCGGCTTGTCATGTTATGGTTGCGAGTCGCAACCAGGTGTTCTCGACTCGCAACTGGTGTCGCAACGTGGAGATTTCGAGTCGCAACCAGGGGTTCCGACTCCCCAGCAGCTGCTGATCCTTCGCAGATTGTACTATCCAATAGAATTCATGCAGAATTACGTACTATCCACTAAACATGTTTTGTTGTCTAATATTTACTCAAAATGGATCAAACAGTGCAGATTTCAAATATTCAACACTCTTTTATTGCATATTCAAGTTGTTCTTCATATATTCAAACACATTCATCAAGTTCTTCATATGTTCATAACACAAACAACCCTTATTCTACCAAATTATGAACAAGCATCAAAACACTTAGCATAACACACAAACTCGGTTTTTATATAAATCCGATTACATGACAAGTGCAACCCGGTTTCATGTTCATCAACATAAGTGGTTTGAATCACATTTAGACACAAGATACCATAACCCATCATGCATTATATATCCGAAATCAAGACATATTAACCGATTATCAACATTGTACACATTAGAATCATCATATACATCAAGAACATCATGTAAACACTAATATCCAAACACAATAAACATCATATCATTCATTTTATCATTTAACATAACCAACATCAATCAATAAACACCATAATTACTAACCGGTTGGTGGAGTGTGTGTGTGCCGATCCAAAGTCCAAATCCGAGAGTTCTTGTGCCAACCGATTGGATCCGAGAACTTGGAGGTGTGTTTGTGTTCTTAAGGTTTTAGTGAGAGGGAAAGTAGGAGAGTGTGTGTAGAGGAGTATGGGTGTTGTCAAAAGAAATGGTGAGTGTGGCCATGAGTGTAGTATAAATACTAGTTCTTCATGGTTTGCCCTAAAGGGCTTACTAGCCGGTTAAGGAGGTCACGGCCCAAAGGCCCAAATCGGTTATGTTCACTCGAGACCACATGGTCTCGAGTCGGGTCCTTGTTGTCTCTAGTTGGGTTCTCGGCTCACATATACACATACATACATGCATACAAATACAACACATAATCACGTAAAAGCTTCACATTTATTATTAAGTTAACAAGTTAACTAGTCACATAGCGTTCAAGCATGTTACATCAAGGCACAAGAAAGGTTCCAAATTTCGAGTTGTCACATCATCCCCAAGTTGAAAGAAATTTCGTCCCGAAATTTGATGGCACTCACTGAGGAAGCTAGTTAAGTTGTATGGTTTTCCCGGTTTTCCTGGGGTGTCACAATGCTTGTTCATACAAATTAAATACCTTTATTTCCTTATTTGCTACATACCAGGGATTCTATACTTACAAAAATGCTTGTTCATACAAATTAAATACCATGTTTTATACAAAATTCAAAGCATAAGATTATGCGGGTATGGAGTCAAAGTCAGGGTGGGCATTGACGGTTATACGAACATTACAAATACAAGACTTTACAAATACATGGTTTTTATGAACAATATGTGTTACAAACACAACATTTCCATATAACTTGGCAAAAAAATGACTTTGGATTCGTTTTCTCAATACTATTTCAAAAACCGGTTATTCCAAAGATTTATTTCAAATCTTTTACAAACAAACTATGGACTCGCTCAACTTTATGTTGACTTTTTCGCATGTTTCTTTCTCAGGTTGCATTTCTAAGACATGGCACGGTTGGAATAGGAGAACCATGAAGAGTCGAGTACTTAGTGGCGTTCATTTTCTAAAAGACTTAGATGATTTGCTTCCGCTGTGCAATGAAGATACCAGTCCAGTCACGCCAATGCTCTGATATTTCGGGGTGTGACAGATTGGTATCAGAGCTATAGGTTACAGCGAATTAGGTTTCTGTTGTGATACCTAGGCTCTAACCTCACTTTTCTCTGGGACTTAGACTATTAAGACGTTGAATACATACAGAACGCCTAGTACTCGAATATGGTCTCCAACCGTTGCCGAAAAACAAACAGTCAAAATTTTGTTTTCAAACATACGCTATTGTGATGTTTTATACACGGTACACGAAACGATTACATACAGTACACAAAAATCTAAGAGTTTAGGAAACATGCATTTAAGACCTTCGGAACAGGGAGTCAGTCTGAGAGACTAGGAGATTCAGTCTGAGAGGCTGGGAAGGTAGTCTGAGAGACTAGGAGATTCAGTCTGAGAGGCTGGGAGGATAGTCTAGTGGGACTAGGAGATTCAGTCTGAGAGGCTGGGAGGATAGTCTAGTGGGACTAGGAGATTCAGTCTGAGAGGCTGGGAGGATAGTCTAGTGGGACTAGGAAGTTCAGTCTGAGAGGCTGGGAGGATAGACTGGTGGGACTAGGGGAATTACTTGATTGCTTATTGGTGACTAACATGTTTATTTGATTATATAATTGATTATTTGCGCATGTGTGTGTTTATTAAAGGTCATCACGTAGGAACCGCGAATATTAACTCGGGCACGCATTATTATCCATATTGTCTGTGATATTTTAACTTCCCGAGCAGGCAGCCTACGCATAACAAAACGAGTGCACAAGAAGACATGCAACTCAATCTTTACGTCAACGGATGTCGGGGCACATCACGTTCTACGCGGAATGAAACGCTAGTGCACAGGTATACGCGAAACTCAATATGTACGTCAACGGAGGTTGAAGCACGACACATACGACTATCGAGGCGAGGCCTTTGAGAAGGAACGATGACACAAATCTAACGACGATGCTAGATCCCTGTCACCAGGAGAACTAACGATCAGGAAACGACAACTTCTCACGCGATCCTGCAACGACACGAATCACGCCAGGGAGAAGACGATTGTCTCCGCATCCCCCCCTACCTAACTAACGACGAATACGCTATGTTCGACATTCCATGGTAATGTCACCTAACAATTGGTCGTCACACGAAACCCCAGGTAAAGTCCTCAAATTTCTTTTATTGAAATTTCGAATTTCACACTTACTGAGTAGATTTTCATATCTCTACTCCTCTTAATGGTCATTGTGTCACGACCCTTTCTTTACAAGTTACATACATGGTTTTTCGTTGTGACCATGCCAAAAGTTTTCTTGTCGATACATATATTTATTGTCGGATTGCGCTAAAACCAAGTTCAACTGTTTGAACTTGCTCATTACACATATTCGATTCGAGACAACATATGATGTATTGGGAGCATCATATTCAAATCAATTTTAACGAGCACTTCAGTTGTTCCGAGTCGTGGTAAACTTGTTTGGTATTCGACTCCATTAAATTGTTGATTTCGACACCTTGTGGTGGTATTTTCACTTATTTGAACCTTGCGCTAAACTCGTTTACATATCTTATGCCCGGATTTAATTATTTATTTATTTATTGATTCAGATTAAATCCGTTTTGATTTATCACATTACAACAGTCTTAATACAATTGTGTGTTAAGACAATGGTACACAAATTCATTTCATATTCCGGTGTACCTCATAACGGTTCTTTCAACATCGATCAAATGCTTTGCGACATTCATTGCTTCTTTACCTTCGATCGAAAACATTATTTCTTTGATGTTCGAATTTCAATTGAAAATTCTACGATGTCATTTGAAACAAACTTTCGGATTCACTTTATTACGCTTTCATGTGACTTCAAACACGGTGGATTTGTTTGATCACCACTATTATTGAATTATTTAAATCACTACGACACCTTGTGGTGTCAGTACAAACTTGTAGCTTGGGCTAATTATGATTGAGCATTTTATGCAAAACACAGGTGATACTTGTTCGATCACCTCCATTATTAAATTGTTTCATTCATTGCGACACCTTATGGCATCGGTATGACTTGCAGCTTGCGCTGATCACGATCGAACATTTCATGCAAACTATTACATTTGAGATTGTTGACTCTAAGGTCATCCAGTGGATGTTATTGCTCCTAGAACTTATTTACTTATTGTGAACGTTCATATGGAATTCGATTGGTCGAAGTTCCTGTTCATTGTTGGATCCCTGTTGACTTGGCCACGTTAGTAACGATATCTATACGTCTTGTTTCCTTTGACATCAACTTTTGAAACGCATCTCTTCTAAACCGTTGGGTTCTTATTGATGAGAAATGTCCTTGGATTCACATGATTCGAATAAGTCTTGTTTCGATTACGCGATCATTCACTTTGTTATTATTCGGACTTACCTGCGAACAACACAATTCTGAGGAGATAACATAGTCTAAATTTCGAGGACGAAATTTTTGTAACAGGGGGAGAATGTGACAACCGGTGATTTACGGCTCTTAATTACGTGATTAACAGATGATTAACGCGATAATAAATAGTGTTTACAGCACAAATAAACTTATTTAGGCTTTTGGAGTGCCTAGGAACGTCCATACGACTTTACAGTGCGCGAACGGTGGTTTACAGAGGAATCTGCTAAATATTACGCGACAACGAACTGAAACCGTACAAAATACTGACGACACCGACAATTATAGATGTTACACGAATATTTTTATGCATATGGAGTTTGGATTGCGATATCGGGTCTCGTAGGAATTACGGGCCACTTACACATGAGATGGGCTTGTGGGCCCTGGGCCCAAGCCCAAAACCCACAAGCCTAAACCCGCACATAATATATTGGATCTATTAAGATCTCTACAAGATCTATGAAAGATTTACAAAATCTATAATGAATCTTACCAAAATCCTAATAAATGTCTACTAGATTTAGAGAATCCCTACAAAATATTTCCAAATCTGTACTAAACCTATATATAAAATTTTTACAAATCTTGTCAAAATCCTATCAAGATCTCTAGAGATTTTTAAGAAAAGATTTGGAACAGAATAGATCTCTATATAAGATCACCTCCCTACCTTATTCTCTCACTCACTTCAACATAAATCCACTGCCAAACACCCCCTTATCTCTCGATTCCTCTCTAAAACAAAACAAGAGATCCCCATTTCTTCTTTTTTTTTTTAAAACAACATACACAAACAACACACACAAACCTACATCTCTCTCTCTCTCACCCTCTGAAGAACCGGCCATGGTGGTGGCGGCGCGTGGCGGCTTGTTCACCCGACAAACACCCACCCCCCACCCCGTTCTCTCTTATATCACCGGCCACCACCATCGGTTTGGTGGCGGTAGGCATCAACAACAATAACCCCACCACCACAGACGGCGGAGCTGTGGTGGGTGGTGCTAGACGACGCGGAAAGAGAGAGAGAGAGCAGACGGAGAGGGAGCAGAGACGACGGTGACGGCGGCGACTGCCGCTGTTGACGATGATAATGATGATGAACGTGGTGGTGATGGTGATAAGCCGAGGATGATGAAGACGAACGGCTACAGCCGTTACTTTTCCGGTGAGTTTTATTATCTATTCCGTTTAATCATTCTTCTCTTTCGTTCACCGAGTAGTGATGTTCAACTTTATTTCAAACGGGTCAGATTAGTTACGGGTTCATTACAGGAGCGGTTTATGTGCAGTTCGGGTCTTATTTCGGGTGTTTTGGGTTCGGTCAAAGCTGGTCAAACACTCAGTTTCGGTTCGGGCCTTGGGTTCGGGTCAGGCTCAGCGGGTTGAAGATTCGGGTGACGTCTCGGGTTCGCGGTTCGGGTCCGACACGGTTAGATTCAGTTTTAGTGCGGTTCGGCTCGACTCAGTTCAACTCAGTCAACAGATAAGTGCGGGTCAACTCGGTGTACGGGTCAGCCGCGGTCAACTGGTCAAAGTGGTCAACTCGGGTCAAACCCGGTTGACTCAGTCAACTCAGTGAGTCAACCCGGGTCAACTCAATCCGCGTTTCGACATGAAGACTTGGTAAAAACTAATGACACGTTTAATATTTTCGTGTTTTTATAGTATTATTACTTACGTGATAACGAGCTCGAAACGATTAACTCTTAGTTTATATCTTAAATTATTTCGTCAAGACTTATATAAATACTGATTGTTTGAGTAAATTGTTGAATCTTGATAAAAAATAACGACACTTAGTTGTCAGGGCCGCCCAAAAACAGAGGAAACTCTGCCCGTTTTTCGAGAAAACCTGTAAAATAAAACGAGTTTTATTATAAAAACGTGTTTTTCTTGTAAAACGACAACTATTGTTATAAAGCGACTTTTATGATAACCAATATAAGTGTGTAAATCACTTTCGACGACGCTTTATCACATACGAAAACGACAATTCTTTTATAAAATAAATATATTTTATATATTTATTTCAAGCGTCAAAACAACTCGTATTCGGTTTACAAAATAAATATAGTTTACATATTTATTTCGAATACCATACAACGCGAATTCTTTTATAAAATAAATATATTTTATATATTTATTTCAAGAGCCAAACAACTCGCATTCTTTTATAAAATAAATATAACTATTATATTTATTTTAAACGACTTCAACGCGAAAACTCCATTAAATAAATATAAGTTTTTTATATTTATTTCAAGCGCCGAAACGGCATATACGTATATTTTTGGCAAATATACACAAGACGTGATATATATAATACAAGTTATTATATATTATTTTCATACGAAACGCGATATATGATACGAGTTTGTTATATGATATTTTCATACAAATACTCTTTTATACACATACGACTTCTCGAGACGGCTAACGCAATTACAACGACATATTTATATTTTTTTATATAAATATTTATTTGTTTTTAAATCTCTCGAGAATCAAGTCTTTTCGAGACTTATTGATTACTTACGACATTAAGCAAAACTAAACAAGTATAACTTAATCATTACTATTAAGTTATCAATTTACCGCTGAATCGTTCGGTTAACGATTCGGTAGAGCTCGATGACACGTAGTTTAGTTACTACGTTTATTTAGAAACTTATTAGATATTCCGTGTTAGGGATATTGTAGAATGCCCGCTAGCAAGTCAAGTCTTGGAAACGGCATCACGAAATCGTAATTAGCTAGCTTTGCACAGGAATATTCAGGCGAGTTCATAACCCCCACTTTTTACTGTTTTACATTTTTGTAAATGTTTTCGGGGTGGAAAGACATGCACGTTTTGCAAAAACATACAAAGTTTTGAACAAACGCAAAACTCGTATTTCTAAATCATATTACGAAGGGATTTCGAGGAACACAAATGATTTACGAAAGGTTTATACTAAACATACCGGTTTTTACAAAACAAATGCTTATTTTTGAAATGTGAATAACTTTCGGTCAGGGTGACCAGGGATTTGGTCAGGGAGACCAGGGATTCGGTCAGGGTAACCAGGAATTTGGTCGGGGAGACCAGGGATTTTTATACATGGTATGGTTAGCGTAAGGAGGGTTTACTACTTAGATCATGTGAGTGGGTAGGCGCAACTTGAGGCCATTAATCCTCATTGTAGGACCGAGGGACGTAAGCGGTAGATCTATCTGGGTGTAGCGAGCCCAGCCCCAGGCCCAGCAGAGCGGACCTCAGGGTGACTTTGTGCCCAACGCAAAATCCGCTAGGTTTGAGTCTTCCTACTTGCACTTCACACATATCAATGGCCTTGCAAACCATTGGTGATCTCTTTATTTCCTTATTTGCTACATACCAGGGATTCTATACTTACAAAAATGCTTGTTCATACAAATAAAATACCATGTTTTATACAAAATTCAAAGCATAAGATTATGCGGGTATGGAGTCAAAGTCAGGGTGGGCATTGACGGTTATACGAACATTACAAATACAAGACTTTACAAATACATGGTTTTTATGAACAATATGTGTTACAAACACAACATTTCTGTATAACTTGGCAAGAAAATGACTTTGGATTCGTTTTCTCAATACTATTTCAAAAACCGGTTATTCCAAAGATTTATTTCAAATCTTTCACAACTCAAAAGATTTATTTCAAATCTTTTACAAACAAACTATGGACTCGCTCAACTTTATGTTGACTTTTTCGCATGTTTCTTTCTCAGGTTGCATTTCTAAGACATGGCACGGTTGGAATAGGAGAACCATGAAGAGTCGAGTACTTAGTGGCGTTCATTTTTTCGCATGATTTGCTTCCGCTGTGCAATGAAGATACCAGTCCAGTCACGCCAATGCTCTGATATTTCGGGGTGTGACATATTGTTTCACAATACACGAGAACAAAAGAAACAAAGGCATAAGACAGCAACATCCTTTGTTCAGCCGAATGCTCATCCACGGGTTGGATTTGCACTGACCATCTTCGGGCAGTTGTTCCTGAAATGGCTCGTCTCGCCACAGTTGTAGCAAGTACCAGACGGAAAACGAGCTTGAGTAGGGTTGACTTGGAGTTGGGTAGCAGCAAGGTTTATAGTAGCTTTGTTTTGGATAGCAAAGCGGCATGTGTTGACCAAATGTCCCCTCCGTCCACAGTAGGTACATTTGGAGCAGGGTATGAGGTTTGAATGATGACGGTTGCATCGTTTGCACAAGGGAGCAGTTCCTTTGTACCGCTTCTTGGTTGGTGATGCTGTCACCTGACTAGGTCCTGCCTATTTTGGTGCAACCGCTGCGGGTTTCCTTGAAGCCCTATGCTTCCTTGATTTTGGTGCAGGCTTGACTTCTGCTTCCTTTGGTGATTCTTGAGTAGCTTCATCCTGGAGACGATACATGGCAGTAGCTAAATCAACAGTCTTCAGGACGACTTCGCCTATTCGCTGAGCGAATTTGGCAGTCTGCTCGGATATCTGGGCGTCATCGTGATGAAGAGACATTCTAGAAGAAAATGAAAGACATAGGAAGAAACAAGTGAAACGTCATCGGATAAACAATGCAGAATGGCAATGCATAAGAATTTGCGATCATTTGTTTGTTACCTAAGGCAAACAAATGAGATGATAACAAATCAAAGTAAACGGATCATATTAATGTATCACTGAAGACATGCTTGCCTATAAGTGAACACTCACCCCAAGAGTTCCAAGGTAAGAGTGACTGGTTCGATACTGCGGATTTGTACGAACACTCTAGCCTTCGACAGAAAACTCAGGGTACAGGCATTCACTCTTCCAGTTTGTACGTGTTCACATTATAAGACCCAAACTTTGACGAGATTTTGAAAACTCAAAGGGGTTCAAAACCTTATAACAGAGGGTTCAAAACCTTACAATAGAGGGTTCAAAACCTAGTAATCAATCATCCTAGAACAGATGATTAGTTTTCAAAGCGGTGTTGAAATTTATGTTCTTGTTGTAGTTGTCGCCTAAGGATAGGTGACAGTATTGTTTTATGACTAAACACAAGTAAACTCGCTTTAGGGTCCTAGGAAGGTTATAGACTAGGTCAAAGTATTACTAATAACCTAATTCCCTATAACCATGAGCTCTGATACCAACTTTTCTGTCACACCCCGACCACGTAAAACAACAAAACGTGGCGGAAACATCGGGGAGTGTTGTAACAGAATCATTGTTTCATAACACATGGAAATTGAAATACTGTTTTATTGATTAAAAGAATTACAATGTCTTGACAATGAAAGAAACATATCATAAATAACTAGTCTTGCTTCTTTTATTGTCACTAAGGCCCAAGTCCGCCTAAGTGTATCTTGATAAATCCTATGCATCATATCCTGAAACACATGTGAAAATAGGTACGTCAGCATAAAAATGCCTGTGAGATACATAGGTTTATGAAAATAGAATTCATGACTTATGTTTAAGAAAATGTTTAGTCATGAACCTTGTAAATTGCTTTGTCTTGTAAATCATTTAAAAAGTGATAAATAAACCAAATGATATATATGTATAAAAGAATAACACATGGTTAAGTGAATAACCATGTGAAATGAGTTTGTATAAATTAAGTTGTTTTGTAAATCAATGTCTTGTGAAAATAAGTTGTTTATATAGAATGTTATATGTCCAAATTGAAATGATTCCAAATAACGCTACGATATGTAATACCATACAATCACTTATATATAGGAAATACCAGTGGCGTATCCACCATGCTTGTATCATATTACACACGCATCGTTACCTAAATCACTTACTCAAACCAAACCAACAATGTAATATGTCTATGTTTAAACCAATAGTCAAAAGTCCTTGTATAAGCCATGTCAAATGTTTATAAGTCCAAAAGTAGTCAAGTAATGTGTATCAAATGTTATGTATTGTAAGTAAAGTATTGTCCCATAATCCAAATGTAGAAATGTACAAAACAAAGTATTTTGAATATATCAAAAAGTTATGTTTTGCAAAGTAATGCATGTTACATTGATACAAACATTTATATGGTAAGTTAACACATACATTCAAGCCTTGAGACAGTCGGATAACCCTTTCAGTCAAGGTTATCAAAAGAAATGTTTTCGGATTCAGTCATTCCTTACATCCAAACAAACCCGGGATGTCAGGAATGGGATTTGTCAAGTCCTATGGTACCACTACTTACTACCGAGCGGCGTAGCAAATGTTAATGAACGTATATAAGTCTCTTTTGTGCAAACCAAATGTTGTAGCAGTTGTATACATGTCATATGAAAACAATGTACTAAGTATGCTAAGTTAACATACAAAGCAGAAAAGTCATGTAAATCAATGTGCTAGCATGCTATCAGTCAACATACATAGTAGAAATGTAATGTAAAACGATGTACTATGTATGCACACAATGGACATACATAGCAGGAAATGTATTGAAATCATGTACTATAATGTACTAACAAACATAGCCGGTATATGATGTGAAAACAGGAAAGCATGAAAGTAACAAGTAGGCACATGTGTTTCACCCCAAAATGTTTGGAAAACAGTAAAAGAGGGGTCTATGTACTCACTTGAGATTGCTTAGTAGCCCTTGAGTAACAACCAAACAATGCTAGAGATCACGGATATCAAACGGCACCTAATATAGGTAACTATGTTAATAAACTGGACCTATATCGGAGGATTCAGATAGAATGAGGGTTCGTAAACCAAACGAGGATAGAGACTCGTGTCATATGGTTTAACAAAGCCTACATACTAAATGAAACCTAACCTAAGTGCTTTCGACCCATCGCGACCCATTAAGGTAGCTTATGCTACTTTAACGCGTCGATCTCGTGAAACGCGTTCGGACCGTCTAACTAGTCCTATGACAAGTGTTATATGCCTAAACATGTTACATAATCAGTTATGTGACAAAAGTTTAGGTTACATATGCTTAATTACCGATTACACATGAAAAGGGTATTCTGGTAATTTACCTAAGGCATATAAACTACCTATCATACAACTACTTAACGAAGCGACCATAAGGTATAACCTCGGAAGGTTATTTCCTATATACTTTGGTCACCTAATGTATTTGGTCAGATCCTAATGATCGACCAAATGGGTCGGGTTCGAAGGTATAAGCGATTTATTAGATCGCTTACCCTTACGACCCTAGACAACGTGGTAATCAGTAGGCATAGTCCCAAGGGACTATAACCATCGTGATTACAATCACGTTGCGAAGTTCAAACGAACTTCGCATTGACCATAAACTGGTCAATGCAGAAAGTCAAACAAAGTTTGACTTTCGGACTCGAAAAACAATAAAAGAACGAAGGAATACTTACGATGGGTCCCCGAATGCTAATCGTGATCCAAGTAGCTCAGGTATGAAACAATGGTTTTAACTTAGAGCTTCTAGGATCAGATTCTTGTGGGTTTTGCAATGGGTGGGGTTGGGTATTTATAGTTTTCGGGTAACCGTTAAGATCGTTTCATGGAAACCGTGCTCGAATCCCACCCGTACATGTGTTGGAATGTTATGGTATGTCAAATGGCCACCCACCATAAGGAATTGACATGTGGAAGAGAGATTGGGAGTGCAAAACAGCTGCAAACAGGCTGTTTAAACATTGAATCTGGTCTGGGAGGCTGACGCGGGCCGCGTAAAGGATAGCCCTGCACTTACGCGGGCCGCCATTGTGGACATGAAACATGCTCAAAAATATGCCGGATGTTGGTTCGTTTGGTCGTACGATCGCGATGTTCGCTTAATTACGACGGAATGCGCATAAGCGCGAAAAACGATCCAAAATGCGTGACGAATGGATTTTTCTTATGCCAAACACTAAAATAAAATATCTTAGTGCTTACATAAATTTTTGGATGTCCGGATGTATTCAGAACGTAAGTTATGTGCAAAAGTGCTAACTTGTGTACTTTTTGACACTTTTAGTCCCTGAATGACCCAAAAGTTTATTTTAGCACACCGAACCCCTCAAAGCCTATTTCTAAGCTATGTAAAGGATATTTATGGTATGTTTAACTTATGTTCATGTTCCGGAATATCTGTTCCAGTTAAAATTGGCATACTTTCGTAGTTTGTCAAATTTAGTCCTTGTAGCCGAATTAACTTGTTTTTGCCATACCAAAGCCTTTAAAACTTATTTCTATGTTATGTAAAGGTTATTTAAGGTATGTTAAGTATATGTTTATGTTCCGGAGTATTTGTCGCATTAAACTGATTACGTTTACGCATCAGGTTGCGTATAACTCTCCAGAAAGCGATATAGAGTTTGGAATTGAACAAAAATTGATATGTGCAAATGATACACATATTTATACAAATACCAAGTATGAAATACAATATTTCATTGGTTTGGTATTTGTTTGATGGTCGCAGTGACCCAGGTGTCACATGTACTAGCATGTATAATCAATTTATACTTTGAAATCATGAAAATAACAATTAAGCACACATGTTTTACCCCAAAACATTTGAAAACAGTAAAAGAGGGGACTATGTACTCACCTTTGGGTGCGTTTTTATATGTTAACACGATCCCTCAAATTGTTTATTCGTCCTAAATTAAATAAGAACGATTTAATAATCAAAAACCCACAAAAATACATAAGTTTCTCCGATACTTAGAATTTTCACATAACTTTGATATCTTCTCGAAAAGTTATTATTTTTTATTATATTGGTGTATTTATATATATATATATATATATATATATATAAGTTCATATATATTTTAAATACTTTGCTACTTGAACGATTTTATTGGTGACCCTCATCATGTTATAAGCAATATATCTACGATTTGCGCGTCGTAATATATATACTCAAATGTAACATACTAATAATAACGTAATACACATAATCTTGTCAAGAATTAACATGTCATCATACACATATTATAAAACACATAACACATTGTAACACATAAAATTTACCCATGAACAACCTATTATAGTGTATGTTGAAAAACACGTATTTTAGCGATTCGGTAACTTTTTTTGGCGCCGGAAGTCACGTATGACTAACCAAAAACCAAATAAACTTAATATAAGTTAAAATACTTATTTTTATATCAAAAATATCAGTTTACTTACTGATCTAAAACAGTTTTATAAAAATCCTCCGAAAAGCCAATTTTTTAACCGTTTTACCGCATAGTTTTGCATCAAACGTTACCCTAACCATCCCAAATCGAAACGACTTGATATTTTAACATAGCCCATGTTATTTACTTAATAAAATAATGGTTATACTCATGATAGTGCAGGTCTCACATAAAGCACTTAAATCATGCAAATTTCACATATTTTACCACTTTCTAAGCTATATGTACAACATGCAAAGCTATCAAACCTATGACAAAGTTTCATGCCATTATAATATACCAAATAATGTTATTTTTAGTTGTTATAACCTGTTCTAAAACATTTTTGCCATACAATCATTTTTTATCATTTCTTGAGCTTTAAATCAACATGTATTCTTATGTACAAGTGTATAAAGCACACTATCATATTAACATCATTTCATATGTATTTAAATGCATCAAATATATAATTTGTTCATGTTTACTTGCTGATTTAATGGAACATTCATCATATCATACACAAATCATCCAACACTTGCATTTTAACTATCATCCAAGAACAAGCAACAGCTTAAAAATTCTCAAATATGTCTAATAAATTTTTAGCCATTTATATGTCAAAATACTAACATTATTCCAAAGTATAACTAATGATTCAATCACTCCTTTATATCTCTAACATATTTGTACACAATCTTGTTCATGCAAGCAAACACCCTAAACAAGTATTTATCAAGAAATCAAACTTCAAAGCTCATACACACACATATATATGTACGGTTTTATACACACACATATAACACCATTTTTATTTTGTATCAAGAATCATTTCTTTTTAGATTTCAAGTTTGTGAAAAATTCCAAGATTCAAGAGAAACTTCCAATCATCAAGAACACCCAAAAATAAAGAGTATGATTTAAACATAAACTTTATACCTTCAAGATTCAAGTAAGCTTTTGGATGAGATTTTGATGATAGGGAGCTTGAAATCACTTGAAAGCACCTTGGAAACTCCTTTGGATCTTCACACCAACTTGAAGTTTGCTTGAAATGGAGTTGGATTCTTCAAGAACAAGGTTGAAGATGAAGATGGAGGTGATGGGAGGGGGTTACGGTTTTGGAGAGAGGAAGAGGGAGGAGATGGAGTGTAGTGTGAGGATATGAAGATCATGGTAGATTATAAATAAGATATGTGAAGATCTCATGCATCACACTTGTCCAAAAAAATCAAGTAAAGATCAAAATGGATCCTAAAGGATTTTGGCAAGATTTTTGGTGGGGTCACCCCCATGTGACCGTGAATTCCAAAGGGGGGGGGGTTTAAATGTAATTTTGATTGGTAAATTAGATAAAAACAGGTATTTAACTAGATACCGGGTATTTTATCTAGCGTTTAATCCCGGTTTATGGCATTCTAAATTATTTTTATTATTCTATAAAAATAAACTCACAAAAATATTACTGAAATAAATTTTCAGTTGCCGAGACTGGCTACGTTGTCTGCGTTTCGCAGTATAAGCACTGTGTTGCGCTGTAACACGCGGTAAGCGTTTAAACTTGAAAATAACGTTTTTAAGCGTTTTAATTTATTTTTCAACACGAACATGATTAAAAATAAAATTTTAATCATAACAGAATATTTTTAGGATTTAAATATGTCACACCCCGACCACGTTAAAACAACAAACCATGGCAGAAACGTCGGGGAGTGTCGTGGCAGAATTATTGTTTCACAACCATGGATACAAAAAGTTTCGTTTTATTGATTCATTAAGTAATTTACATTGTTTTAACATGAAAAAACAAGTTACATATCGACTATCATTATTATTATGTCACTAAGGCCTTGTCCGGATCCTATGTGACTCATGCATCCTAGTAATCATCATTAAGCATCAACACCTGAAACATATGTAAAAACAAAGTCAGCAAAGAAATGCTGGCGAGTACATAGGTTTTATAGGAGTGTCGGATTCATGGCTAGTTTAAATCTTGCAATACTTTATTAATAACCTTATTTTGAAAAGAGTATAATATTGCAACTTAATTAACCAACTCAAATCAAGCGGGTTATAGTTTATAAAACTTCGTAGCCATGATTCTTAACCTAAAAACATTTGTTTTAGTAAACCAAATTGTAAAACATTTCGTATTAACTCGTTTAGTAAATCTCGTATGGTTTATATCCTTTCGAAAACATCGTTAAGTGACATCGTTCAAAATCGTTTACCCAAGTGAACTAAATAACGCTACGGTATGTAATATGTTGAAAACACTTATATATAAGAAGTACCAGCGGCGTATCTAACATGTTTTCACCACATTACACCTGTCCCGTTATTTAAACACTTAACCAAAAACCAATCGTTTATCCAACTCGTTTAATCTTATTCAAATCGTTTCCCAAATCGTTTCCAAATCGTTAATTCGTTTAAATCATCATTGTTTTAATTGTGAAAACTATTTATGGTCGCCTCGCTAATAACATTCAAACCTTCGTGACTCGACTACCTCGCTTCTTGCATTAATAAACCACCAAAGGGTAAATTAACAATTACAGATCCAGTCATTACCCACCTAACCCACACATAACCATGGGTACAGAACGATAATGGGATTTGTCAGATCCTATGGTACCATAACCTAATACTGGTCGGCTTGATCAATGCTAATGAATGCCATTCGTTATGTAAATACAACCAACTAGTTTATTCACTTTATTGAAATCGTTATTAGTTTAGTATAAACCATCTTAATCGTTTTTTAAATCATCGTTATTGTTTTGGTAAAAAAATACCGAAGCAATTTAGTGATCAAATTAGTTAAGTGAGGTAGTGTGCTAAAATTATGTGTGAAAAATATGTTAACCAAGTTAGTTATAAAAACTGTTTCAGGATACGGCTCAAGATATAGAGCTGTATCTATGATCAAACAATGAGCAGAAAAGTAAAGGTTGACACGTGATGTACGAGGAAAGCCCTTGATCAATCTAGATCGCCGGCATAAAACCTCGGGAGCTGACAATCGCAGCTGCCTTGTTCTTCTATTGCTTCAAATATCAGGATACAGTGCAGGATGTGGTGCGGATCAACTATGTGTTACAATGTAATTTGAATACAAGTGTTGTGTGTAGTGTTTGCAGTGAGCTAGAGAGAAAGTGTTTGAAAATGTGAAAGTTGAGTCGTGCCTTAATCTGATCCGCCCCCATCTATTTATAGTAAAACAAATGTAACAAACTATCCTAAATAACCGGGATCCATCGAATATTCCTCAGTCGAACGTTGTAGACCTGGTCTTTCGAGTTCAACGTCTCTCCCATAACAAATACGTCCGAGTCTTGAGGAGACGAAGTCCATTTGACCGTTGGCAAGTCCCAGTCTTTAACCTGCACGTGGTTAATTCAATATTCCTCAGGATATCGCCCAACATGTTAGCAATATCCCCATCCAGTATCCTGATCACAAATAAACAATTAAAAGCAGGATATTGATCAAGATATGTCTGCTCAGAAAATGACCCATAACAATTGTCCCCAAATATATCTGTTGGTATACCAATCCAACGGATATATTTTAAAAGTTTTATCTCACCAATTAAGGCAATCAATATGATGAGACCCTTGAAATGACAATGTGCAACTTCCAAGGCCTTATTTACTAATTACCCCCTACGTTTAGCCTTTATTAACCGAGGGTCGTCTCATTACGATTTATCTTTATCTTCAGCCAAATATCAGGTACTTTTCTCTCTCTCTCTCTCTTTTCTATTTTCCTTCTTTATATCTCCTGTTCTTCCGATTGTGATCCTTCATGGCTACCCGTACTAGATCACAAATGGCGGATTCTGTTTCCACCTTCCACAAACAGAATTTGCTTCAGAAACCTTCAAAAGAGGTGTGTTCTTTCGATAATTCTGACATCGCGGCCCTACGAGCTTCCGGTGCCTTTCCCGCCGGGACAATCTTCCGTCCATTCGACCGAGAGCTCCGATCGGATTTTTGTTCCGACGAATGGGTCTGCTTCTTTGCCTACCCTTTCTCCATAGGACTTCAATACCCGTTTTCACCTTTTATTTCTCGTTTCTTCGAACTTACTGGCCTGAGCTTTGCCCAAATCATGCCCATGGTTTGGCGCATATTAGTCACCTTGGAAGGAATTAAGGCTCGCCATATGCCCGACCTGTGTATCGAGGATTTGCCAAAGGCTTATCGCTTAAGATCTCATGGTTCCAGCCGATTCCTTCTATTCTCTATTTCCAAAGATCCTCCCATCCTCAAAGCTACCAAGAACGAGGATAAGTGGACAAAATAATTCTTTTTTGTGAAAAGAGACTCCATTGATAAGGGTTTTGACCTTCCTAAAAGATGGTTGACTTCTGGTCGGATTTAGGGTTTTAGGAATATCCCCAATCATATCCCGAACCTCCATCCTGAACCAATATCCTGATGTGTTTATTTTCTTTCTTGCAGCAAACTTCAAGGAACTAGCTCCCCCTAGTGCTGAATCAGAAGGAAGAATAAAAGAGATCTACAAGCTTCCAGAGGGTGAAAGAACCTTTAACATGTCTGGTAAGCATATTTTCAGGAATTATCTTTATATTAAATTGATTATTATTTTTAGAGGTATAATAAGCCTAAAACATCTTCCCTTATGTAGTGCCAGTTATTAACCTCGAAGGCTTCCAACTTGACGAGTTGGATAGCTACTCCAGCCTTGTACCTGTCAAACAAGAACCTAAGCCGAAGCCATCTGCCACACCGAAGCCCACCACTTCAAAGACTACTAAAGCCCTTCCGGCATCCAGGACCCGGGCCTCTAGTTCCCGAAAGAGGAAAGAAATGGATTCTCCAGCCGCCTCTGAGACATTCTCTCTTGAGAATCATGGGTTTAATGAAGCTACTTCATTCCTCAAGCAGGTAAAAATTCCCTTTCAATATCCTGAACATGCATGTTAGTCATTATCCTGTTCATTTTACACTGATACCTGTATCTTTAACTGCAGGGCTTGGAACGTCTCATGCATCTGTATGAAGACGCCTGCGGGCTTAATAAGATGCTGGAGATCAGGCTCGAAAAAGCTAAAGCCACCATAGCTGATCAAGGAGCAATTGCAGCTACCAAGTCCCAGCATTATGAGGACAAATACAAGGCAATGACCCAGGAACACCAAGCTGCCCTCCACAAAGCCAATGAGGATGCTCAAGCCAAACTAGATGCCGCCCTTCTCCAATACCAGCAGGATATGAGTTCATATCAGGACAGTCTCAAAGCATCCGTGGTCATCTCTCTTCTCCAAGCCAGGTTAAGGATGGCTTACGAGGCCAGGGATTTGGGCTTCGAATGCCCCTCCTGGAATGTAAAGGTTTGGGAAGTGAAACTACAGGATCTTGGAGGTCATCCCGTCGCTCATCCTGTAAAGCATGCTGGTGAAGAGCCTTCTAAGGCGGCAGAGGAAGTGGCCAATGTTGGTGATGATGCCGAGAAGAATCCTAAGGCTGATGCTGGTGCAAATGCTGGGAAAGAGGTTGCTGATCAAGAAGGTGTCGCTTCTTAGGCGGCGAAGTGGGCGATGATGGATATACGTGCCAAGGCCGGAGCCCACTTTTTAAATTTCATGGTTGTGGTTGTGTAAACAATTTACTTTTCCTGTTTTTGAACAATTTATATTTCCTGCATTAGAACAATATGATGACCAAAGGTGGATGGGTCCTGGGTTTTCAGTATGAAGCCCTTGGTTATCAGTTAGTATAACCTATTTTGAATCTCGTAACGGTTGAAGGTGGACATGTTTCGTTTTGAGATAAAACCTTCAACCATTACGTAGATATGGTAAAAACTAATCGTGCTTTTGGCGGATGGGCCTCGGTTTGAGGTGAAACCAAAAGCACAACTTTTGACATGTTAATAATATAACTTGTTTTTGACTTATTTGTTGTTGCCTCTTAATTTTCGTTACGCATTCCTTAATGTATATTTTAGCTTTGCAAAATTTTGTACAACTGTCTTCCAAAAATATTCTGATCAACATGCTCAGAGATATATTATAAAAACTTTTATTAGATAGGACTTCTAAAAATTCGTTCAACTTTGTAGAAAGCTTTTTAAAGAGTGAAAGACAGTCTACTTTTCCAAAACCTGTTTTGATAATACTTGAATGATCAAAGATGCAAACTAGTATCAGTTTCAAAATATTTTAATCAAATATCCTGAGAAGTATTTTGAAAATATATTCTGAGAATATATCCCGAGAATTTATCCTAATCAGGATGTTTGACCTTTTGTCAAACATAGTATAACATTTACAAAGGAAAGATCATACCAGGAATAGGGTACAACCCTATTCTCAAACTTCAATCCCTGTGCAACTCTTCCAATGAAGATGTCCCCTGTCTGAGACACTTAGTGTATTAGGTCCGAGCCTTATCCTTTGAGCTTTACACCATTGCTTCAGTGGGAATGTCCCCTGTGTACAATGCCTTCAAATACTTAGAAATCCTTTGGATATCAGTTCCCATTGTGTAGACAATTCTTCATGTTACAGGGTAAAACCCAAAAAATATATTGGGGATGAATCCCTTGTATCCTGGGGAAAATCCCAAATTTTCGTGCGCTTCAGGCGGGAGTGTATAAACTCCAAGACTTAGAAAGGTGAAAACCTTTAAACCTTAGAGAGTATGAAAATACCCTTTCGTGAGAGAGGGTGATCAATCCTCATATACCTTTAGGATTCAGGATATAGCCAATAGTAACGAAATTGTCAGCCACTTTTACATGGACTGGTCCCGCCACCTTGAACTATTCCCGAATAACTTACGCTCCAGGCGGGGTGTTTAAACCCAATTCGGAAGAAAGGTGAATACCTTTAAACCTGTGAAGGGATCGGGATCCCTTATACGTGAGAGAGGGGGCCAATCCTCTAATCTTCCGAAGTATCCTGAGTGAGCATCCTGGAGCTATATCCTGGATCATATACTGCAAAACATCCTTAAACTAAGGTGGGTGTTAGCTTGGCTAACACCCCTCCGATGCTTAAGTTAGTATTGGGTTTCAAAGAACAAATCAAATCAAACATATTTAAAAGAGATAGAATTCATACCATCTTGAGATAGAAATTACATTCTATTCTTACTTGAAATAGAGCTTTAAGTGTATTGCATTCCAGGATCTTGGTAGCATATCCCCTTCCATATTCTTGAGTCTATATGCTCCTTTCCCCGCTTCTGACTCAACTTCATATGGTCCTTCCCATTTTGGAGCTAGCTTGCCATCGGCAGGATTAGTGGTATTTTGAAAAGCCTTTCTTAGCACCCAATCACCAACTCGAAATCTCCTAGTCCTTATATTCTTGTTATATGCTCTGGATATTCTTTGTTGATATGCTGCCATCCTTAGCCTTGCTGCATCCCTTTTTTCATCTATAGTATCCAAATCCTGACATAAGGCTTCAGGATTTTGTTCAGGATCCCGTAGGATAGATCTTGTAGTAGGTATCGCCATTTCCGTTGGAGTCATTGGTTCTGCTCCAAATACCAAGGAAAAAGGGGTTTGGCCTGTTGCATTCTTTACCGTTGTCCTATCAGCCCACAAAACAAAGGGTAATTCTTCTGCCCATCTTCCTTTTTTGGCTCCAAGTCTCTTCTTTAAGTTATTGACAATTATCTTGTTTGAGGATTCTGCTTGTCCATTCGCTTGATGATGTACCAGAGTAGATGTTATCATTTTGATTCCCCAACTCTTGCAAAAGTCAGTAGTTCTCTTGCTTATAAATTGAGAACCATTGTCACAGATTATCTCGGCTGGTACTCCGAATCTGGTCAGGATATTTCTCTTTATGAAGGATACTACTTCTTGATCCCTGACTTGGACAAATGCCTCGGCTTCAACCCATTTGGAGAAATAATCTGTCATTGCCAACATCAAAACCTTTCCTCCTGGAGCCTTTGGAAGCTTTCCCACTATATCCATACCCCACTTCATAAATGGCCAAGGGGAAACAATAGGATACAGCGGTTCAGCAGGCTGATGTAATATGTTACTATGTCTTTGACATGCATCACATCTTCGAGCATATTCTGCGGCATCTTTTCTCATTGTCGGCCAATAATATCCTGTCCTTAATACTTTTGAGAATAATGACTTGCCCCCAGTATGGTTACCACAATCCCCTTCATGTATATCCTGAAGTACTTCTTTGGCTTCAGGATCCTCCAAACACCTCAAATACGGTCCTGCGAGAGATTTCTTATATAAAACATTATTTATAATAGTGAATCGTGATACCTTCATCCTAAATGCCTTAGGATTTTCATTTTCGGGGATGTGTCCTTCCTTGAGATATCTCACGATTGGAGTCGTCCAGGATTTAGGATCCTTTTCAGGGTACTCTGCTCCAGGATCCTGAATAGCCGCTACTTCTTTATCCTGAGGATTCGTTGCAGGATATAAGACATGTAATATTGGTATTTGGGTCCCTTCTGGTATCCTGATCGATGATCCCAAATTTGCTAAGGCATCTGCTTCAGCATTATCCTCCCTTGGTACCTGTTCAAGTGTAAAAACATCGAAATATCTTGCTAATTTTTTGAGAATATCGAGATATTCGATTAATTTCTCACCCTTAACTGCATAGGATCCATTAAAATGGTTAGTAATTAACAAGGAGTCAACATATACTTGCAAATTCTTAATACTCATATTCTAAGCCAACTATAATCCTGCAATTAAAGCTTCATATTCTGCCTCATTATTAGTAGCAGGGAATTCACACCTAATAGCCTGGGGTAATATGTCCCCCTGTGGCGATTTTAGTAGTATTCCCAATCCTACTCCTCTTACATTAGATGCACCATCAGTATATAATGTCCACGATCCTGAGGATTCTCCTAACTGAGACTTTATGGCATTTCTAGGTTCATATACTAAATCATAAGCACTTAACTTTACTGACCACTTGGCCATACTGCCTGACATCTCTGGTTTCCTAAGCACATTTTTGACAGGATAATTTGTTTTAATATGGATCCTATGTGTCTCAAAATAATGTCTAAGCTTTGTCGATGCCATAACTAGAGCTAATATCAATTTTTCTAAATGAGAATACCTAGTTTCAGCATCTAACAAACTTTTACTAACATAATAAACAGGATATTGCTGACCTTCATGGTCCTTTATAAAAACGGCACTTACAGCATTCCCTGAACGGCACTAACATAATAAACAGGATATTGCTGACCTTCATGGTTCACCATTTTCAGGTTTCATCAATAGAGGTGCAGTTGAGAGATATCGCTTCAAATCCTGCAAGGCTGCTTCATGCTTTGCTCCCCATTCAAATTTCTTATTCTTCTTGAGGATATCATAGAATTCCTTGCATTTTTCCGAGGATCTTGAAATAAATCTGTTCAAAGCTGCTACTCGGCCTGTTAACCGTTGAACGTCCTTCATATTCGAGGGTGATTTTATATCCAGGATAGCTTTAATCTGCTCCGGGCTTGCCTCTATCCCCCTTTTCGTCACCATATATCCTAGAAACTTTCCTGCCCCCACTCCGAAATGGCACTTAGCAGGATTCAGCTTCATGTTATACTGATCCAGAATATCAAATGCTCCCTTGATATCCTGGAGGTGATCCTCAGCCTTTTTCGATTTCACCCCCATATCGTCAATATACACCTCCATGGTGTCCCCTAGCTTATCTTTGAACATCATGTTCACCAATCTCTGGTATGTTGCACCTGCATTTTTCAAACCGAAAGGCATAGCAGTATAGCAATAAATACCTGTTGGTGTCATGAAAGCAGTATCCTCCTGGTCCGAAGGCTCCATTTGAATCTGCTGAAATCCTGAGGATGCGTCCATGAACGTTAACATTTCATGCCCAGCAGTAGCATCCACCATTGCATCGATATGAGGAAGGGGGAACGGGTCTTTAGGACAAGCCTTATTCAAGTCTGTGTAATCTACACAGACTCTCCATTTCCCATTTTTCTTCTGCACTACGACCACATTCGCCAACCATCTTGGGAACTTGACTTCTCTGATCATTTGGGACTTTAACAATCTTTCAACTTCCTCTTGGATGATTATATTCCGCTCAGGAGCAAACTTCTTTCTTTTTTGCTGAATAGGCTTGAATGACCTGTTAATTCCAAGCTTGTGAGTAATAATGTCTTTGGATATACCTGTCATATCCTCATGCCTCCATGCAAACGTTGACATCCTGCACTTCAAAAAGTCAGTTAATTGTTTTTCAATATCCCGATGGATTTTGGTTCCTACGAGCACCGAGATATCAGGATTATCCTGATCCAGGATAACTTTCTTCACATCTTTCTCCGAAGCTTCCAAGGTATCCCACGCCCGCATCTTTAATTGCTATGCTGGATTAGGCTTGGTCGAGGATTTCATTGAGGATGTGTAGCATTCCTTCGCCTCCTGCTGATCACTATCAACTTTGACGACCCCCCAAGGGGTTGGAATCTTGATGCATTGGTGATAAGTCGAAGGCACAGCCTTCATGTCATGGATCCATGGCCTGCCTAGTATGATGTTATAGCAGGATAAGGAGTCCATCACACAGAAGCGTTGTATCGAGTTGACCCCTTCAATGTACACTGGTAACTTTATCTCTCCTACAGTATTTCTAGCTTCTCCACTGAAACCAACGAGCACAGTGGACTTCGAAGTAATGTCCATCGGAGATACATTCATCCTTTTCAATGTCTCAAGCTGAATTATATTGACAGAACTACCGTTGTCCACCAATATCCTGCGTACAAAATGGTTAGCCACATATAATGTTATTACCAAAGCATCATGGTGAGGATCCTGAACAGTATCCATGTCATCACTATCGAAATTGATCATTTTATCAGTTGTGAGGGTAGTCATCCTGACTTGTTTGTCTCCCCTTTCACTCTTAGCTTCCTTTGCATGTCTCTTAGCCGCCGAATACGAAGTCCCACAAATGTCGGATCCTCCTGAAATAAAGTTAATTATCTTGGCATCTGCTGGGGGTGATGCTGCTCGTTCAGGATCCCTCTCGGGATCCTGCCCTTTATTCTTCTTTCTTCCCAGCAAGTCCTTCAGATACCCTTTGCTTAACAGGTAACTTATTTCTTTCTTTAAAGCAATGCAATCCTCGGTCATATGTCCGAAGTCTTCATGGAAGGCACACCATTTGGATTTATCCTTCCAATCAGCTTTCTACTGGTTCTTTTGAGGCCACCTAGCTTTGTCCCCTAAACCCTGCATAGCATACATTAACTCAAGTATATTAACAGAAAAGCAGTATTCAGATAAGTCAGGATATTCTTAAGGATCCTCGTCTTCAACAGCATTCACTTTCTTGTTATCATTTCTGCCATATGGCTTGGAGCGATATGGCTTATATGAGGATTCTGATTTCCTGTTAGTTGATTCATAGGTTGAGGTAGAATTCATCCTCTCCTGCATCTTCTTGTCATATTCCAAACGGATATATCTCAAAGCCCTGTTACGAGCTTCGTCGAGATTCCTGTAGGGATTCATTACAAGATCTTGATAAAACTGAGAATCCTTTTGTAACCCCATCTTAAAAGCTTGCACAGCTGTTGCAACATCAAGATGTGGGATATCCAAGGATTCTCGACTGAATTTGTTCACATAATCCCTCAAGGATTCCTGAGGCCCTTGAGTTATCCTATAAAGATCACTGGTTAGTTTCTCAAAACTCCGGCTGCAAGAAAACTGACTATTAAATAAGTTAACCAAATGAGCAAACGAAGTAATTGAGTGAGGAGGAACATTTAATAGCCATTTTAAGGCTGATCTTGTCAGGGTAGATCCAAAACCCTTGCACAAGCATGCTTCCTTGAGCTCCGGAGGGATAGGGTTGATCTCCATTCTTTCCCTATACTGGGCAATATGCTCTTCAGGATCCGTAGTCCCATCATACAGCTTCATGTTGGGAGTCTGAAATCTTTTTGGGATTTCAGCATCACAGATAGGATATGCAAAGCGGGATATCCTGTGGCTGTCTTGGGATACTTCTGGAATTGGCTGGACCACTCTAGGTACACTGGATATCATGTCCTTCAATTTCTGGAGCTCCCTGGTAAATGTTGACGTCATACCTGCATCCTGCAAAGAGCCATTGTTGTTAGTAGCAAGAACATTATTATTTGACACATTACTGGTCTGAGGATTTTGGCCATATCCTGAAGCATATCCTGAACTCCTCATAGTGGACATCCTGACCGAAGAGGGTATCTCAGGGGTATGATTCTGAGAATGGCTTAGGACTATATTCCCCCTGTTATCCTCAGTGTAAACTGCGGAACTGAAGTTCAAAGCCCTGGGCTGTATAGGGGTGACAGTTTCTTCAGCATGTCTACTCGAGCTAGCTTTTAAGAGTTGTATTTCTCTTAACAGCATTTGGTTAGTTTCCTGTTGCTGCCTCATTTGTTCCTGCACACTTCCAAATAAAGTTAGAATTTCATCATTAGAGGCTAAAACGGGAGCAGATCCCTGAACACTCCGAGTAGGGATAACATCTTGAGGTTGTGAAGAAAATGGCATCCTTGGAGGAGGTGGTGGAAGCACCGAACCGGTAGTAGCGGAGGTTGCAGCAGACATAGTGGAGGAGCTCATGTTTGATCTTGAGGCCATTGTAAACAATGTGGCAAAAAGTTTTGAAAATAGAAAACCGATTAACGATTTCACAAAGATTTTTAGTAAAGGTAGCACCACTTGCCCCACGGTGGGCGCCAAATTGTTTTGGTCAAAAATTACCGAAGCAATTTAGTGATCAAATTAGTTAAGTGAGGTAGTGTGCTAAAATTATGTGTGAAAAATATGTTACCCAAGTTAGTTATAAAAACTGTTTCAGGATACAGCTCAAGATATAGAGTTGTATCTATGATCAAACAATGAGCAGAAAAGTAAAGGTTGACACGTGATGTACGAGGAAAGCCCTTGATCAATCTAGATAGCCGGCATAAAACCTCGGGAGCTGACAATCGCAGCTGCCTTGTTCTTCTATTGCTTCAAATATCAGGATACAGTGCAGGATGTGGTGCGGATCAACTATGTGTTACAATGTAATTCGAATACAAGTGTTGTGTGTAGTGTTTGCAGTGAGCTAGAGAGAAAGTGTTTGAAAATGTGAAAGTTGAGTCGTGCCTTAATCTGATCCGCCCCCATCTATTTATAGTAAAACAAATGTAACAACATACCCTAAATAACCGGGATCCAGCGAATATTCCTCAGTCGAACGTTGTAGACCTGGTCTTTCGGGTTCAACGTCTCTCCCATAACAAATACGTCCGAGTCTTGAGGAGACGAAGTCCATTTGACCGTTGGCAAGTCCCAGTCTTTAACCTGCACGTGGTTAATTGAATATTCCTCAGGATATCGCCCAACATGTTAGCAATATCCCCGTCCAGTATCCTGATCACAAATAAACAATTAAAAGCAGGATATTGATCAAGATATGTCTCCTCAGAAAATGACACATAACAGTTATAATATCGAAAATGGTTTTGATACATATGAATCACCCCAAAACAATTGAAAACAGTAAAATAGGGGAACTATGTACTCACATGAAGCACAAAGTATCTTCTATCAATAGAACTTCAACAAACTCGAGCAAACCAGAGAAATCAAACAGCACCTAGTAATCGAATCACTAGTCAAACAATAGACGCCTAAATCAGAAGATCGGACAGAATGAGGTCTTGTAAACCAAATGAGTGTTAGAACTCATGTGATATGGTTTAACAAAGCCTACATTCTAAATCGGAACCTAACCTAAGTGCTTTCGACCCGCTGTGACCCATTAAGGTAGCTTACGCTACTTTAACACGTCGTGCGCGCAATAGCGCGTTCGAGACGTCTAACTAGTCCTATGACAAGTATTATATGCCCTAACATGTCTAAATATGTTGCATAATCAGTTACTTGACAAAATTTTATGTTACATATGCTTAATTACCAATTATGCATGAAAAGGGCATTTTGGTCATTTACCTAAGGCATATAAGCTACTTATCATACACTAATTAAACCTAAGTGACCATAAGGTATAACCTCGGAAGGTTATTCCCTATGAAACTATGGTCACTAAACATGTTTGGTCGGATCCTAATGATCGACCAAACGAGTCGTGTTCGAAAGTCTAAGCGGGTGTTTAGTCCGCTTGACTTACGACTCTACACAAGCACTAATCTAAAAGTGACGAGCTAAACATGCTAAAACATGTTTAGTTAAGTTAGAAAACAAGTTTTGATATCAAAACAAACGGTTTTGATACCCAAGAGTAGTTTGGTTACAAAATACGCATAAACACGCATTTTGGCCGAAACTACGACTTGTCACTACGCCTAGTCAATGTGGTAATCAGTATGTATAGTCACAAGGGACTATAACCATCATGATTACGCTCACGTTGCAAAGTTCAACGGAACTTTGTGTTGACCATTGACTGGTCAAAGCTAAAACTCAAACTTGTTTGACTTTCATGCTTGAAATACAAGAACAAGCAAGAAGAGGACTTACAAAGGGTCCAAGAAGGATGTTTGATCTAAAATAGCTCAGGTATGAAGTGCAAACACCCCAACTTAGAGCTGATTTCAGATCTAGTGTGAGAAGGAAGTGAAGTGGGGGTTGCTATTTATAGTAAGTTAGGATCAATAGGATGATTCCAAGTGGTTTGAGGGTGTAATCTTGGCCATACATGTGGGTTAATGGTATTAGAATACAATGGGAGTTGAAAACCAGCTCCAGGTATTGCAAATATTACATTAAAACCCCTGAATTTGGCCCAGATTGCTGAAACTGAACATTCTATCTGACATAGCCTCGCGGCCCGCATACATGTACACTAAACCTTACGAGGCCCGTGTAAGGAAGTTTGGCAGAATGTCAAAACAGGTCCCTGCACATCAGAAACTTGCATTTCGGCTCATTTTTGACACGTTTAATCCCCGTTAACCTCATTTCAAGGCCCTAAAATGAAGTTAAAGTATAGGGAACTTAAAACATGCTCAAAAATATCTCGGATGTTGGCTCGTTTGGTCGTACGGTTGCGTTGTTCGGTTAATTACGACGGAAGTCGTAACGAACGCAAAAACGATCCAAATTAAGTGACGAATGGAATTTTATCATGCGAATCACTAAAATAAAATATTTTAATGATTACATAAATTTTTGGATGTCTGAACATATTCAGAACGTAAGATATGCGCGAAAATGCAAACTTGTGCACTTTTTGACGCTTTTAGTCCCTATTGATCAATAAAGTTTATTTTAGCATACCGAACCCCTCAAAGCCTATTTCTAAGATATTTAAAGGATATTTAGGGTATGTTTAACTTATGATCAAGTTCCGGAGTGTTCGTTACTATATAAATCGGTATAGTTTCGCAGTTTGACAAAAATAGTCCCTGCGATCAAACAAAGTTGATTTCAACACACCAAACCATCCAAAACTTATTTCTAAGTTATGTGGAGGTTATTTAAGGTATGTTAAGCCTATGTCACTATCAGGAGTGTTTGTCGCGTTATACTGACTGCGTTTACGCACCAGTTTGCGTATAACCTTCTAGAAAGCGATTTAAAGATTGAAATCGGAATCGAATCGAATTGTAAAAAACACCAAACACAATTACACATATAATAACACCAAAACACATATAATAACACCAAAGCACATTGTTTTCTTAATAACCAACATTGTTTTACATTGTACATTGATTACAGAACACAGTTGTCACAATCTCCCCTACTTCATGAAATTTTGTCCCGAAATTTTAACTAGAGGAAGCTTGTGAAAACAAATGCGGATATTTCGTCTTCATTTGGTCCTCACGTTCCCAAGTAAACTCTGGGCCACGTTTGGACTCCCAACGAACCTTGACCAATCGAATCCATTTGTTCTTCAACTGTTTGAATGTACGGTCCACTATCTCTACGGGTTTCTCGACGAAGTGCATCGTTTCATCAATTCGGATCTCGTCGAGAGGAATGTGAAGATCAGCATCAGCTAAAAACTTTCGCAAATTGGACACGTGAAAAGTCGGATGAATATATCCAAGCTCTGGAGGTAGCTCTAGTCGATAGGCAACCTTCCCAATTCTTTCCACAATCTTAAATGGTCCCACATATCGAGGTGCAAGTTTTCCTTTCTTTCCAAATCTCACCACTCCCTTCCAAGGTGAAACCTTGAGTAGGACACGATCTCCGACTTGAAATTCTAAGGGCTTGCGTCGCAGATCCGCATAATTCTTTTGACGGTTTCGAGCTGTCACAAGATTATCGCGGATTTTCTTGATTTTGTCTGTTTTTTCTAGAATGAGCTCAGGTCCAGTAGGCTGAGCTTCACTAGTCTCAATCCAACAGACAGGTGAACGATATTTTCGACCGTAGAGAGCTTCGAATGGTGCCATATTAATACTAGCATGATAACTATTGTTGTAAGAGAACTCGATCAGTGGAAGATGAGAATCCCAATTACCACCAAAGTCTATCACGCATGCTCTAAGCATATCCTCCAAAGTTTGAATCGTCCTCTTAGATTCACCATCTGTTTGGGGATGATAAGCAGTGCTTAGATTTAGTTGGGTTCCCAAAGCAGATTGCATGGTCTTCTAGAAATGAGATGAAAATCAAGCATCACGATCAGAAATGATATCCGAAGGAACACCATGTCGAGATACTATCTCATCAACATAAATCTTTGCAAGTTTATTAGCAGATAGATCCTCGTGAATCGGAATAAAATGAGCTGATTTCGTTAATCGATCGATAACAACCCAAATAGCATCATGACCTTTAGATGTACGCGGTAATTTAGTGATGAGATCCATAGCAATGTTCTCCAACTTCCAAACTAGTATCTCTGGCTGTACAAGCAAACCAGAAGGTCGTTGATGTTCATCCTTGACTTTGAGACAAGTTAGGCATTTCGATACATACAAGGCAACATCCTTCTTCATACCAGGCCACCAATACTGAGTACGAAGATCCTTGTACATTTTATCAGCACCAGGATGGATAGAATATCGAGACTTGTGAGATTCGTCCATCACTAAGGTGCGTAGATCATCTTGTTTCGGAATCCACAAACGATCCTTGAAGTGGAGTAAACCATCGTCTTTCCTTTCGAGCTTAAGCTCAAGTTGAAGCGGTAGCTCATTTTTCAATAAGCCTTTGATCACACAAGATCGTTGAGCTTGAAGGACACGAGATTGAAGATCAGATAGAGTGCGAACAGAATGAAGCTTGACTCGCTCTTTTGGACTAAGCGCATAGGCTACGACATTCTCCTTACCAGGATGGTAGCGAATCTCGCAATCGTAATCGTTCAAGAGTTCAACCCAACGTCGTTGCCTCATGTTTAGCTCTTTCTGATTAAGAATATGCTGGAGACTTTTGTGGTCTGTGAAAACCACACACTTTGTGCCATAAAGATAATGTCTCCAGATTTTAAGCGCGAAAACCACAGCTCCTAACACAAGATCATGAGTCGTATAGTTCTTCTCGTGAACTTTCAATTGTCTAGACGCATAAGCTATGAATTTACCTCGATGCATAAGAACGCAACCAAGTCCTAGATTCAACGCGTCACAATAGACAACAAAATCATCGTTTCCCTCGGGCAGAGATAAAACAGGAGCATCACAAAGCTTCCGTTTTAGCATTTGAAACGCTTCCTCTTGCTTAGGTCCCCACTCAAAAGGCTTATTCTTCTGAGTCAAAGTAGTGAGTAGAATCACAATCTTCGAGAAATTAGAAATGAATCGACGATAATAACCAGCAATACCAAGAAAAGATCGAATCTCTGTAGGTGTCGTCGGCGTACTCCAATCCTTAATAGCAACAATCTTGGATGGATCCATGTGAATACCCTACTCATTGACTATATGACCCAAGAACTGAACTTCTTTAAGCCAAAATTCACATTTGGAGAATTTAGCAAAAAGTTGTCCCTTCTTAAGGAGTTCCAATGTTAAGCGAAGGTGTTGCTCGTGATCGGCTCGAGACTTCGAATAAATGAGAATATCATCGATGGACACAATGATGAACTTTTCTAAATAAGGTTTACAGACCCTATTCATTAAGTCCATAAAGATAGTTGGGGCATTCGTCAAACCAAAAGGCATGACAGTGAACTCGTAATGCCCATATCTCGTGCGGAAAGCAGTTTTGGGAATATCTTCTTCGAGAACACGAAGTTGATGATACCCAGAACGTAGATCGATCTTAGAAAAGCATGAAGCACCTTGCAGCTGGTCGAAGAGATCATCAATTCGAGGTAGGAGATATCGATTCTTGATGGTAAGCTTATTAAGCTCACGATAATCGAGACACATTCGAAAAGATCCATATTTCTTTTTCACAAAGAGAACAGGAGCTCCCCAAGACGAAAAGCTCGGACGGATGAATCCTTTATCAGATAACTCTTGAAGCTGTTTCGATAATTCTTGCATCTCCGACGCTGCAAGACGATAAGGTGCTTTCGCAATCGGGTTGGCATTGGGTACAAGGTCAATATGAAACTCGACTTGACGAACTGGAGGCAAACCAGGCAGTTCATCAGGAAACACCTCTGGATAATCCTGAACAATCGGAATATCCTGAATACTCTTGCTCTTGCCTTTCTCCTCGGTGACATGTGCCAGAAAAGCAACATATCCTTTTCGCAAATAACTTTGGGCCTTTGTACACGACATAAGCTACAAATCACTTGATGATTTTTCGCCACGAACTTCCAGAACATCGCCAGACGGAAGAGGAATACGAACAATCTTGTCGAAACAAACCACCTCAGCATGATGTTTGGTTAACCAATCCATCCCCACGATAACATCAAAACTCCCAAGTTGCATTGGCGTGAGGTCAATAGGATAAAGATGGTTATCAAGGTTTAACTGACAATCACGAATAACAGAATCGAGAAGAAGAGGTTTACCAGTAGCAACTTCGACAGATAAGGGTTTCCTCAGTTTAGTTCTAGGTATCGCCAGCAAAGGTTCAAAAGATAACGAATCAAAACTTCTATCGGCACCAGAATCAAACAGAATAGACGCAGGTCGATTGTTAACAAGAAACGTACCATTGACAACCTCGTTGTCAGCCCTTGCTTCATTGGCATTCAAATTGTATGCTCGTCTACGAGCGGGATTCACATTTGCATTGACATTCGCGTTCGGATTCGCATTTGCATTCACCAACCTCGGACAATTGTTGCGGAAGTGACCAAACTCTCCACAATTGAAACATGAACCAAGAGGGAATCTAGCAGCATTCCCCTGAACTGGAGCTTGAACCTGTACAGCTTGATTCTGACCCAAACGACAGACGTTGGCCAGATGCCCAAGTTTACCACACGTTGTGCATTGCTTACAAGCTTGCTGTGCAACATGATGACCGTTGCAGCGAGCACAATGAGGTGCGGTACCAGCATACACTTTCTTCACAGGAGGTTGAACCGGTGGGTTCTGAGGGTTCTGAGCATTTTGTGCAGTTACTGTAAAATTCTGAGCACCCTTTCGCTTTCTCGACTTCTTCGAAGACTCACCTTTCTTCTCCTTACCCTTATCCTTGCCTTTAACAGAATCGGTCGACTTCTTCTTGTCACCCTTGCGGGTAAGTTTACCCTTCTTGACTTGCGACTCAGTCAGGGTAGCTGACAACTTGATGGCGTGACGAACAGTAGTAGGATTAATGCCAGTCACAATATCCTGTATGGAATCAGGTAAACCATCGATATACCTCTCTATCACTTTCTCCAACGGGGTAACCATAGTAGGACACAAAAGACTGAGTTCCTCAAAACGATCCGTGTACGCACGATGTTCTCCCCCATCCTGCTTTAAATCGTCAAACTCTCGTTCCAAATCTCGAACCTCATGACGGGGATAAAACTCTTTCATCGTGAGAGCTTGAAGCTCTTCCCATGTCTGTGCCAATGCCACTTCGGCACCCCTATCGCGCATAACACCGTTCCACCACGTAAGAGCATGCTTCTCAAACACGCTTGATGCAAATTCAACCTTACGCGCATTCGGACACTGCACATGTCTGAATGTGCTCTCGATACTCTCGAACCACTGTAGGAGCGCAGTTACTCCTTACGACCTAGAAAACTTAAGCGGCTTAGCAGAATTGAAATTCTTGAAATTACACTGTGCATTATTGTTCTTATTATTGTTGTTGTTGTATAACTCGTGGATTTGGGTCACAACGCCTGGAAGCACAGCAGCCATTTGCTGTGAGACAAGGGCTGCGACTTCTTCAGCAGTAAAAGATTGAGCATCACGTCGAGGAGGCATGGTCTAACAAGGAAATATGAGAAACGAGTGAGGTTTATAATTAGGAAAAGCAAAAGAGGTATCGACAAAACACAAGGAAGACGATCATTTGTTCGTTACCTCGAACAAACAAACGACACACAGTGACTAATCAAAGTAAATGAATCAAAATAATGTATCGCGAAGACATGCTCGCCTATAAGTGAACACTCACCCCAAGAGTTCCCAGGTAAGAGTGACTAGTCCGATTATGTGGATTTGTATGAACACTCTAGCCTTAGACAGAAAACTCAGGGTACAGGCATTCACTCTTCCAGTTTGCATGTGTTCACATTATTTAGACCCAAACTTTGACGAGATTTTGAAAACTCAAAAGGCACAAAGCCAAAAAAATGAGTCAAACTGGAAGGGTTCAAAACCTAGTAATCAATCATCCTAGAACGGATGATTAATCTTCAAAGCGGATTCGAATTTGTGTTCTCATGGTGGTTATCACGTAAGGGTAGGTGACAGTTTTGTTTTAAAAAATCTAAACGCAAAATTCTTTGCGTTAGGCTCCTAAGAGTTATAGTCTAGGTTAAAGCATTACTAATAACCTAATTCCCTATAACCATTGGCTCTGATACCAACTCTTTTGTCACACCCCGACCACGTTAAAACAACAAACCGTGGCGGAAACGCCGAGGAGTGTCGTGGCAGAATTATTGTTTCACAACCATGGATACAACAAGTTTCGTTTTATTGATTCATTAAGTAATTTACATTGTTTTAACATGAAACAAACAAGTTACATACCGACTATCATTATTATTATGTCACTAAGGCCTCGTCCGGATCCTATGTGACTCATGCATCCTAGTAATCATCATCAAGCATCAACACCTGAAACATATGTAAAAACAAAGACAACAAAGAAATGCTGGCGAGTACATTGGTTTTATAGGAGTGTCGGATTCATGGCTAGTTTAAATGTTGCAATACTTTATTAATAACCTTATTTTGAAAAGAGTATAATATTGCAACTTAATTAACCAACTCAAATCAAGCGGGTTATAGTTTATAAAACCTCGTAGCCATGATTCTTAACCCAAAAACATTTGTTTTAGTAAACCAAATTGTAAAACATTTCGTATTAACTCGTTTAATAAATCTCGTATGGTTTATGTCCTTTCGAAAACATAGTTAAGTGACATCGTTCAAAATCGTTTACCCAAGTGACTAAATAACGCCACGGTATGTAATTTGTTGAAAACACTTTTATATAAGAAGTACCAGCGGCGTATCTACCATGTTTTCACCACATTACACCCGTCCCGTTATTTAAACACTTAACAAAAAACCAATCGTTTATCCAACTCGTTTAATCTTATTCAAATCGTTTCCCAAATCATTTCCAAATCGTTAATTCGTTTAAATCGTTTAAATCATCCTCGTTTTAATTGTGAAAACTATTTATGGTCGCCTCGCTAATAACATTCAAACCTTCATGACTCGACTACCTCGCTTCTCGCAATAATAAACCACCAAAGGGTAAATTAACAATTATAGAGTCAGTCATTACCCACCTAACCCACACATAACTATGGCTACAATACGATAATGGGATTTGTCAGATCTTATGGTACCATCACCTAATACTGGTCGGCCTGATCAATGCTAATGAATGCCATTTGTTATGTAAATACAACCAACTAGTTTATTCACTTTATTGAAATCGTTATTAGTTTAGTATAAACCATCTTAATCGTTTTTTAAATCATCGTTATAATATCGAAAATCATTTTGATACATATGAATCACCCCAAAACAATTGAAAACAGTAAAATAGGGGAACTATGTACTCACATGAAGCGCAAAGTATCCTCTATCAATAGAACTTCAACAAACTCGAGCAAACCAGAGAAATCAAACAGCACCTAGTAATCGAAACACTAGTCAAACAATAGACGCCTAAATCGGAAGATCGGACAGAATGAGGTCTTGTAAACCAAATGAGTGGTGGAACTCATGTGATATGGTTTAACAAAGCCTACATTCTAAATCGGAACCTAACCTAAGTGCTTTCGACCCGTAGCGACCCATTAAGGTAGCTTACGCTACTTTAATGCGTCGTGCGCGTAAAAGCGCGTTCGAGACGTCTAACTAGTCCTATGACAAGTATTATATGCCTTAACATGTCTAAATATGTTGCATAATCAGTTACGTGACAAAAGTTTATGTTACATATGCTTAATTACCAATTATGCATGAAAAGGGCATTTTGGTCGTTTACCTAAGGCATATAAGCTACTTATCATACACTAATTAAACCTAAGTGACCATAAGGTATAACCTCGGAAGGTTATTCCCTATGCAACTATGGTCACTAATCATGTTTGGTCGGATCCTAATGATCGACCAAACGAGTCGTGTTCGAAAGTCTAAGCGGGTGTTTAGTCCGCTTGACTTACGACTCTACACAAGCACTAATCTAAAAGTGACGAGCTAAACATGCTAAAACATGTTTAGTTAAGTTAGAAAACAAGTTTTGATATCAAAACAAACGGTTTTGATACCCAAGAGTAGTTTGGTTACAAAATACGCATAAACAGGCATTTTGGCCGAAACTACGACTCGTCACTACGCCTAGTCAACGTGGTAAACAGTAGGTATAGTCACAAGGGACTATAACCATCGTGATTACGCTCACGTTGCAAAGTTCAACGGAACTTTGTGTTGACCATTGACTGGTCAAAGCTGAAAGTTAAACTTGTTTGACTTTCATGCTTGAAATACAAGAACAAGCAAGAAGAGGACTTACAAAGGGTCCAAGAAGGATGTTTGATCTAAAATAGCTCAGGTATGAAGTGCAAACACCCCAACTTAGAGCTGATTTCAGATCAAGTGTGAGAAGGAAGTGAAGTGGGGGTTGCTATTTATAGTAAGTTAGGATCAATAGGATGATTCCAAGTGGTTTGAGGGTGTAATCTTGGCCATACATGTGGGTTAATGGTATTAGAATACAATGGGAGTCGAAAACCAGCTCCAGGTATTGCAAATATTACATTAAAACCCCTGAATTTGGCCTAGATTGCTGAAACTGAACATTCTGTCTGACATGGCCTAGCGGCCCGCGTACATGTACACTAAACCTTACGCGGCCCGTGTAAGGAAGTTTGGCAGAATGTCAAAACAGGTCCCTGCACATCAGAAACTTGCATTTCGGCTCATTTTTGACACGTTTAAGCCCCGTTAACCTCATTTCAAGGCTCTAAAATGAAGTTAAAGTATAGGGAACTTAAAACATGCTCGAAAATATCTCAGATGTCGGCTCGTTTGGTCATACGGTTGCGTTGTTCGGTTAATTACGACGGAAGTCGTATCGAACGCAAAAACGATCCAAATTAAGCGACGAATGGAATTTTATCATGCCAATCACTAAAATAAAATATTTTAATGATTACATAATTTTTTTGATGTCCGGACATATTCAGAATGTAAGATATGCGCGAAAATGCAAACTTGTGCACTTTTTGATGCTTTTAGTCCCTATTGATCAATAAAGTTTATTTTAGCATACCGAACCCCTCAAAGCCTATTTCTAAGATATGTAAAGGATATTTAGGGTATGTTTAACTTATGATCAAGTTCCGGAGTGTTCGTTACTATACAAATCGGTATAGTTTCGCAGTTTGACACAAATACTCTCTGCGATCGAACAAAGTTGATTTCAACATACCAAACCATCCAAAACTTATTTCTTAGTTATGTGGAGGTTATTTAAGGTATGTTAAGCCTATGTCACTATTCCGGAGTGTTTTTCGCGTTATACTGACCGCGTTTACGCACCAGTTTGCGTATAACCTTCCAGAAAGCGATTTAAGGCTTGAAATCGGAATCGAATCGAATTGTAAAAATCACCAAACACAATTACACATATAATAACACCAAAACACATATAATAACACCAAAGAACATTGTTTTATTAATAACCAACATTGTTTTACATTTTACATTGATTCCAGAACACAGTTGTCACAAAATATTATCCGGGCGGTCACCAACGTTCGTTTCGCAGTTTTGTCGCAAATAGTTCGAATAAACATGTTTTTGCCATACCGAATCCTTCGAAACTTATTTCTAAGTTATGTAAAGGGTATTTAGGGTATGTTTGGCTTATGTCACAGTTCCAGAGTGTACGTCGCGTTAAACTGATTATGTTTACGTAAAGGTTTATGATTTTACTTCCAGAACAGGTTTGAGAGTTCGGAATTGAACAATGGTTGAAAACGTACTAATGTCACAAATAATTAAACAATATTGAAAATAAAACGTCATATTTCATTAAACAAAAAGTTGTTTGGAACAGTACAACGGTTTAAATACACAGATGTCACAGTCTCCCCTACTTTTGGAAATTTCGTCCCGAAATTTAATTAGAGGGAACTTGTGGGAAAAAGGTGTGGATATTTCACCTTCATTTGATCCTCTCGTTCCCAAGTAAACTCGGGGCCACGTTTGGATTCTTAGCGAATTTGTCAACTATCAAAGTGATGTCGTCGTTGTAACAAAAACATGGAGCTTTGAACAATGGATAGGAGAATGTTTCCTATGATGACTATTATAAGAAACTTGTGTGTGCTTGAAAATAGAGTCGGAGGGTGTAAGATAAAATAACATTGGTCAAGGTCCAGGACTTCTAGTAACTTAAATAACGCTATGTTCGTAATGTAATAAGGAACACTTATATATAGGAAGTACCAGCGGCGTATCCACCATGCTCCTTTCTACATTGTTCCATTTTTGTTATTCTCATCACTATAGGTCTTAACACATGATAAAACTTGTTGTGGTTTCTATGCACTGAATTCCATAATTATGTATGCATCTATAATTACGTAATTCCTTGCACGGTCCGCACAATTCATTTCATAATGCGTAGGGAAAAGTCAATCGAATAAACATGAAATGACTTGACTAGACCACCAAAGGATCTTTTTAACTAGATCAATGAACGATCTTTTTAACTAGATCAACACATGATCTCCTTAACTAGACCGTCGTACGATCCCCTTAAATAGACCACTTAAGGGTCCTTTTCAGCTATATCATCACATGATATTTCTAACCAGAATTTTGAATTAGTCGTTTTAACTAGACCACTCAAGGGGTCCAATTATAGAGTAGTACTTCATAAACCAAGGGTCTTAACTATTATGTAGAAGCCCATTAAGGATTTAAAGTCGTACCTTTGGATATCCTACTATGAATCCCTCATATGAAGATATGGAAGATTCTATGAGGATTTGGATAATGAATATTCAGATCACACAATAACACAAAACATATAAGAAAGCACATAAGCATATAATCAAATAATTGTTTAACTTGATTTTGTTAATTTGTTGCTGATTTGTGCACATGCATTTAAAGCACACCAGGAATCCAATTCGTGGATTTCATTTGGCACTTTAAACATCTTTAGGAATCTAACTATGAAGATAGGAATATCTTAATAGGAATTCGGATTTGTTTCTTAAAAGAAACGAGTGCTTAAGATTTTCGGGGAGATCATAAGTGATCATAGAAATGAAAGAACCACACGAGGGGTTTGTTTAATAAGGAACACAGTTCCTTGGTGTCGGCATCGTAGGGTTGTATCAACCATACACACAAACGTAACAGTTTCGTAAGATAAAATTGAAACAACAAATTTTATTTATATATAACAGCTGAATTGTTCCAAACGTCAAAGGATAACAAACAAAGAAATACAAAAGACTAATCGTTCACTGCTGCATTGTCGTTCACGTTTACCTCATTTATGTTGAACACTCGTCCACACGCTGGATTTGCATTAACAAGTCTTGGGCAATTGTTTCGGTAGTGAGTAAGGTCACCACAGTTATAACACGACCCAGGTGGGAACTGTGCTTGAGCAGCAACAGGATTTACAGCAGCTTGGTTAGCAAAACGGTAGGTATTGACCAAATGTCCCAATCGCCAGCAGTGGGTACATTTGTGACACTGCACTTGCTCCAGATGATGACGGTTGCATTTATTGCACAAAGGTGCGGTACCAACATAGTTTTTCCTTGTACGAGGTTGTGCTGGCTGATTTGTTGCAACCTGGTTGTTCTGGGCAGTTATTGCGCAGTTTTGTGAAGCCTTGCGCTTCTTCTTCTTGGATGTCTCGGCCTGTCCATCCTTTGGTTCTTCTTATGCAGACTTGTCAGATGGTTTCAGGTCGCCCTTTCGAAAAAGCTTACCTTTCCTGATCTGGGATTCAGTCAGGGTAGCAGACAATTCAATGGACTGTCTGACGGTAGTAGGATTGCTACCAGTAACGATATCCTGAACTAGGTCAGGAAGACCATCAATGTACTTTTCAATCGCCTTCTCCATAGGCGTAACATTGGCAGGACATAATAGGCTCAGCTCCTCATAACGATCAATAGAGGCTAGATGTTCACCACTGTCTTGCTTCAAATCGTCGAATTCTCTTTCCAACGCTCTAAGCTCATGACGAGGACAAAACTCCTTCATCATTAGAGCTCGAAGCTCCTCCCAAGTTTGAGCTAGTTCCACATCGGCACCCCTATCACACATCACCCCGTTCCACCATGTAAGGGCACACTTCTCAAACACACTGGATGCAAACTCAACCTTACGCTCATTCAGACATTGCACATGTCTGAATTTGCTCTCCAAACTTTCAAACCATTGCAGGAGCGCGGTTGCTCCTTGAGTCCCAGAAAACTTCAAAGGTTTAGCAGAGTTGAATGTCTTAAAGTTGAACGGAACAGGTGCATTATTGTTGTTGTTTGCTTGGTTTAACTAGGTAACAAGGTTCGGGAGTACATCAGCGATTTGCTGAGTGATCAAGGCTGCCATTGTGGTGTCTTGAGTTTGATCACGTCGAGGAGGCATCTAAAAGAAACGGAACACAAGGATATGTGTGAGATTGACATAGAACAATCAAAAGGAGTATTGAAAACATCGACAAAACGAAGGAAGGTGGTCATTTGTTCATTACTTAAAACAAACAAACAACACAGTGACTAATCAAAGTAAATAGGTCAACATAATGCATAATGAAGAGATGCTTTAGCCTATAAGTGGACACTCACCCCAAGAGTTCCCAGGTAAGAGTGACTGCTCCGATTACGTGGATTTGTACGAACACTCTAGCCTTAGACAGAAAACTCAGGGTACAGGCACCCACCCTTCCGGATTGCACGTGTTCACATTATTAAGACTCAAACTTTGACGAGATTTGAAAACTTTAAAGGCGTAAAGCATAAAAACTAATCATCTAAGGATAGATGATCGATTTTCAAATGGAATTGAGATTTGTGTACTCGTTTTGGTAATCACCTAAGGATAGGTGATTGTATTGTTTTTAAGATCTAAACACAAGGTAACTTGTGTTAGGGTCCTAGAAAGGTTATAGACTAGGTCAAAATTTTACTAATAACCTAATTCCCTATAACCATGAGCTCTGATACCAAGTTTTCTGTCACACCCCGACCACGTAAAACAACAAACCGTGGAGGAAACGTCGGGGAGTGTCGTAACAGAATCATTGTTTCACAACACATGGAATTTAGAATATTGTTTTATTACATAACAAGTTACATTGTCTTAGAATTAGATCAACAAACAGTACAATTGCCATTCATGTTTTTATAATTACTAAGGCCCATGTCCATCCTATGTAAAGTAATCAATAGTCGTCACGAAATAAAACCTGAAACATATGTGAAAGTAAATACGTCAGCATAAAAATGCCTGTGAGTAACATAGGTTTTGTGTTGAGGATTCATGACTTTGAATGTTTGAAGAAATGTTTAACAAAAGTAGTCATGAGCCTTCAAATATTTTCTTTTATATTTCATACAAAAAGTGATAAGAAATTAGATGATATAAAAGAATAATGCAATAATGAAATGAATAACCAACTAAAAATGAGTTTGTAGCATATATAAAAATATACCTTGGTTTTAAGAAAGTCGGATAAGTAATATATTTTAGTTTCAAAACAGTTAAACAGATAGTATATCAAATATACTTTAGTTGTTAAAATAATAGTTTTCGGTAGTATATCATAAATATACTTTGGTTTTGTAAATAACATATCGACTATGTTTTAGTAAATAACAAAATATATGTTGGATTTGTACATAGTATATCAAATTATACTTTGGTAAAGAATATCACATATGAGAGCATATAAAACTATACTTTGGAAGTATATCAAATTATACAAAAGAAAATGTGATTTGGAATTCATTCAAACCTTCGTGTATCAAACTACACCTTAGAGACTATAGAAATACCACAAAGGCAATTTCTATTTGGATAAAATTCGGTTTCTAACATTCCATACAACAGGAATTGGGTGTCTAGTCCTATAGCGCTATATCATACTACCAATCGGTTTGGTGAATGTATAATATAAGTACAACCCAACAATAAATTTTATGATCTTTGAGAATTAGTGTTTAAATCATTGATAATCATTCAATTTGTCAAAAGATAAGTACTAGCATGTATAATCAATTTATACTTTGAAATCATGAAAATAACAATTAAGCACACATGTTTCACCCCAAAACATTTGAAAACAGTAAAAGAGGGGACTATGTACTCACCTTTGGGTGCGTTTCTATATGTTAACACAATCCCTCAAATTGTTTATTCGTCCTAAATTAAATAAGAACGATTTCATAATCAAAAACCCACAAAAATACATAAGTTTCTCCGATACTTGGAATTTTCACATAACTTTGAGATCTTCTCGAAAAGTTATTATTTTTGATTATATTGGTGTATTTATATATATATATATATATATATGAGTTCATATATATTTTATACTTTGCGACTTGAACGATTTTATTGGTGACCCTCATCATGTTATAAGCAATATATCTACGATTTGTGCGTCGTAATATATATACTCAAATGTAACATACTAATAATAACGTAATACACATAATCTTGTCAAGTATTAACATGTCATCATACACATATTATAAAACATATAACACATTGTAACACATAAAATTTACCCATGAACAACCCATTATAGTGTATGTTGAAAAACACGTATTTTAGCGATTCGGTAACGTTTTTTGGCGCCGGAAGTCACGTATGACTAACCAAACACCAAGTAAACTTAATATAAGTTAAAATACTTATTTTTATATCAAAATATCAGTTTACTTACTGATCTAAAACAGTTTTATAAAAATCCTCCGAAAAGCCGATTTTTTAACCGTTTTACCGCATAGTTTTGCATCAAACGTTACCCTAACCATCCCAAATTGAAATGACTTGATATTTTAACATAACCCTTGTTATTTACTGAATAAAATAATGGTTATACTCATGATAGTGCAGGTCTCACATAAAGCACTTAAATCATGCAAATTTCACATATTTTACCACTTTCTAAGCTATATGTACAACACGCAAAGCTATCAAACCTATGACAAATTTTCATGCCATTATAATATACAAAATAATGTTATTTTTAGTGTTTATAACCTGTTATAAAACATTTTTGCCATACAATCATTTTTATCATTTCTTGAGCTTTAAATCAACATGTATTCTTATGTACAAGTGTCTAAAGCACACTATCATATTAACATCATTTCATATGTATTTAAATGCATCAAATATGTAATTTGTTCATGTTTACTTGCTGATTTAATGGAACATTCATCATATCATACACAAATCATCCAACACTTGCATTTTAACTATCATCCAAGAACAAGCAACAACTTAAAAATTCTCAAATATGTCTAATAAATTTTTAGCCATTTATATGTCAAAATACTAACATTATTCCAAAGTATAACTCATGATTCAATCACTCCTTTATATCTCTAACATATTTGTACACAATCTTGTTCATGCAAGCAAACACCCTAAACAAGTATTTATCAAGAAATCAAACTTCAAAGCTCATACACACATATATATATATGTACGGTTTTATACACACATATATCACCATTTTTATTTTATATCAAGACCCATTTCTTTTTAGATTTCAAGTTTGTGAAAAATTCCAAGATTCAAGAGAAACTTCCAATCATCAAGAACAACCAAAAATCAAGAGTATGATTTAAACATAAACTTTATACCTTCAAGATTCAAGTAAGTTTTTGGATGAGATTTTGATGATAGGGAGCTTGAAATCACTTGAAAGCACCTTGGAAACTCATTTGGATCTTCACACCAACTTGAAGTTTGCTTGAAATGGAGTTGGGTTCTTCAAGAACAAGGTTGAAGATGAAGATGGAGGTGATGGGAGGGGGTTAGGGTTTTGGAGAGAGGAAGGAGGAGATGGAGTGTAGTGTGAAGATATGAAGAACATGGTAGATTATAAATAAGATATGTGAAGATCTCATGCATCACACTTGTCCAAAAAAATCAAGTAAAGATGAAAATGGATCCTAAAGGATTTTGGCAAGATTTTTGGTGGGGTCACCCCCACGTGACCATGAATTCCAAAGGGTGGGGGGTTAAATGTAATTTTGATTGGTAAATTAGATAAAAACAGGTATTTAACTGGATACCGGGTATTTTATCTAGCGTTTAATCCCGGTTTATGGCGTTCTAAATTATTTTTATTATTTTATAAAAATAAAATCGCCAAAATATTACTGAAATAAATTTTCAGTTGCTGAGACTGGCTGCGTTGTCTGCGTTTCGCAGTATAAGCATTGTGTTGCGCTGTAACACGCGGTAAGCGCTAAAACTTGAAAAATAACGTTTTTAAGCGTTTTAATTTATTTTTCAACATGAACATGATTAAAAATAAAATTTTAATCACAACAGAATATTTTTAGGATTTAAATATTATCCGGGCGGTCACCAACGTTCGTTTCGCAGTTTTGTCGCAAATAGTTCTAAAGTTTGAATAAACATGTTTTTGCCATACCGAATCCTTCGAAACTTATTTCTAAGTTATGTAAAGGGTATTAAGGGTATGTTTGGCTTATGTCACAGTTCCGGAGTGTACGTCGCGTTAAACTGATTATGCTTTCTGCAGATTTGCTGACACAGCGTGTCTTACCTGTGAGTTTACTAGTCTTTCTGACGCAACACTAAAGTAATGCATAAAGCAATATTTGAAGTATAAAACGTCCATGAATTCACATGTATAGCATGAAATTAGACGTTGTTGACATTTAAGCACGTAATTGTAGATATTTAATAATAATTAGACTGTACGGAAATTACTGGTTTTGTGTCAGTTATCACAAAACATGGATCTCGATCAGAAATGATGGAGGTTGGCACCTCGTGCCTCGAAACTACTTCCTTCAAGTAGACGTCTGCTAGCGTAGAGAACTTATCCGTTTCTTTGATAGCTAGGAAGTGTGCAGACTTGGTTAGTCGATCCACTATCACCCAAATGGTATCATTTCCTCGTTGAGATCTAGGTAAGCCCGTAACGAAGTCCATGGAAATTTGCTCCCATTTCCATGTGGGGACCTCTGGTTGCTGAAGTAGACCTGATGGCTTCTGGTATTCAACCTTGATTCTAGCACAGGTTAAACATTTACTAACATAGGTTGCTATGTTAGCCTTCATGTGGGGCCACCAGTACGTAGTCTTGAGATCGTGGTACATCTTATCTGAACCAGGATGTACTGAGTAACGAGACTTGTGAGCTTCATCCATCACAAGCTCACGTAGATTACCATAAAATGGAACCCAGATGTGCCCTGCCAGGTAGTAGGCACCGTCTTCCTTTAGTTCTAATCATTTCTCTAATCCACGCAGGTACTCAGCCCTGAAGTTCTCTTTTTTCAATGCTTCAACCTGAGCATTACGAATTTGAGCAGGAAGACCAGAGTGAATGGTAAGTTGTAACGCACCTACACGCTTAGGTTTGGTTTCCTTTCGACTGAGGGCGTCAGCCACAACATTGGCTTTGCCTGGGTGGTATCTGATTGCGCATTCATAGTCGTTAAGGAGTTCGACCCACCAACGCTGTCGCATGTTCAACTCCTTCTGATCGAAGATATGCTGGAGACTCTTGTGATCAGTGTAAATGGTGCACTTGGTACCGTACAAGTAATGTCTCCATATCTTAAGAGCAAACACCACTGCTCCCAATTCCAAGTCGTGAGTAGTGTAGTTCTTTTCGTGACTTTAAGTTGTCGTGATGCGTAGGCAATGACTTTCTCACGTTGCATCAGCACACAACCAAGTCCTTGGATTGACGCGTCACAATAAACCACAAAATCATCTGTGCCCTCAGGCAACGAGAGAATAGGTGTTCTACAAAGTTTCGACTTCAGCTGCTGGAATGCGGATTCCTGAGCATCACCCCAACGGTAGGTGACACCCTTCTGAGTAAGAACAGTAAGAGACTGCGCAATCTTCGAGAAATCCTTGATAAACCTTCTGTAGTAACCCGCCAAACCCAAAAATTAACGGATTTCAGTTGGAGTACGAGGTGCAGGACAATTCCTGATTGAGTCAACCTTGGATGGATCAACGTGAATCACATCCTGATTAACCACGTCGCCTAGTAAATGGACTTCACGAAGCCAGAAGTCGCATTTCGAGAACTTAGCATAAAGCTGTTCTGTTCGAAGAAGTTCCAAAATGAGTCGTAGATGACACTCGTGTTCCTCCTGACTCTCGGAATAGATGAGGATGTCGTCGATAAACACAATAACGAACTTATCCAAGTAAGGTTTGCACACTCGGTTCATGAGATCCATGAAGACAGCAGGTGCGTTTGTCAACCCAAAAGGCATGACCAGAAACTCGTAGTGCCCGTAACGAGTCCTGAATGCTGTCTTGGAGATGTCCTCGTCTCAGACTCTCAGCTGATGATAACCTGATCTTAGATCAATCTTTGAGTAGAAGCTCGACCATTGCAACTGGTCGAAAATGTCATCGATATGCGGAAGAGGATAACGATTCTTCACGGTCACCTTGTTGAGTTCGCGATAGTCAATGCACATTCGAAAGGTACCGTCTTTCTTTTTCACAAACAAAACTGGTGCTCCCCAGGGCGAAGAGCTAGTACGAATGAAACCCTTATCCAAAAGCTCTTGTAGTTGCATAGACAGCTCTTCTAATTCGGATGGGGCTAAGCGATAAGGTGCACGAGCTATAGGCGCTGCTCCAGAAGCTAGCTCGATTTGAAACTCGACATGACGATGAGGCGGAAGTCCAGGTAATTCCTCTGGAAATACCTCTGGAAAGTCACGTACAATCGGGATATCTTCTATCTTCTTTTCCTTTATCGAGGTGTCAGTAACGAGAGCTAGAACAACAGTGTGCCCCTTTCGCAAACACTTCTGGGCCTTAAGGAAAGAGATGATGCCCACAACAGCACCACTCTTGTCACCACGTATAACAGGAGGTTCTTTACCAGAACGAGGAAAGCGGACGATTTTCTCCTTGCAAAGGATCTCTGCTCGATGTTGGGATAACCAATCCATCCCAATGACGACGTCGAAGCTACCAAGAATGATGGGAATAAGGTCGATAGAGAAGGTCTGACCAGCTAATGCGAGATTACAACCCTTAACTATGTGTGTGGCTTCAAGACTTTTACCATTCGCTAGTTATACAACATGCTTGGTGTTTAAGGGAATTGGGGCACGCTTAAGCATATGACTAACTTTTAAGGACACATAACTAGTATCGGCACCAAAATCGAATAAAACACAAACAAAGAAGTCGTCCAGTAGGAACTTACCCGTCACGACATTGGAATCGTTCCTAGCATCACCCTGACCAATCATGAAAGCACGTCCCATGGCACCATTGCCATCGTTGTTACCCCCATTGTTGTTCCCATTTCCCTGGTTATTGTTGTGGTTCTGATTCTGGTTCAGTTGTAGACAGTTCCTTTTGAAGTGGCCCTCAGCCCCACATTGAAAACACCCATTATTATTACCCTGCTGTTGCTGGTTCTGTGGAGCGTGCTGCTGCTGCTGACGATTCGGATTTGCAGGATATGGGCTCCTGCAATCCTTTGCTGCATGACCAGGTTTGTTGCATCTATGACAGCGACCCTTACTACACGGCCCGATGTGGTGCAAGTTACAACGGTTTCACTTAGGTTGGTTTCCCTTGTAGCCTCCTTGTTGACCAGGGCTCTTGTAGTCGTCAGTCCTTCGCTGCTGAGACTGAGACTGAACAGAAGCTGAACCCTTGCTTGAACTTCCATCCCATTTGCGCTTGTTGTCACTAGGAGCATCAGATGTAGTGGTAGCACTAATACGCTTGCAGGGAGGGTCCACCATGGTAGGACACAAAGCAGCTAGTTCATTTGATCTCTTAGTATACGCCTCGATTTCAGACCCAGTCATCTTTAGGTTGTAGAACTCCACTTCTAACTTGTAAATGTCATCGCGATGACAATACTCCTCTTTGATCAGATCTTTGAAGTCATTCCATGGGGTGGCATTAGCAGCTGCCAACCCTAGCATTTGAACCTGAGCGTTCCACCAAGTGAGCGCAACAGCTTCAAGAGTTCCCGTAGCAAACTTCACCCTACTAGCAACAGGGCATTCACACATCTTGAAAACAGATTCGAGCTTCTCGAACCAGTGGAGAAGACCTACAGCTCCTTCTGTACCACTGAAGGTACTAGGTCGATAGTCCATAAAGGTCTTGAACGTACATACGGGTGGTTGAGCATGCTGACCTCCTGCAGGGGCTGCTGCGAGTGCCTCAGCAACTCGTTCGTTGATTAGAGCCGTCAGCTGGGCTTAGTCAAGTTCAAACGTCCACTCATGATCTTCACATTGAAGGAAACACAAGTGAGAATGGTGTCGCGAAAGTGCGTAAGTATGGGATGACAGAAGAGAGTAAGCACACAGGGTTTTACGCAATGATTGTTACACTAACTAAGCATACCATGATCAATGCACTACTTTAACTAACAGGCAGGCAATACAAATATAAACCATATCACCTATTGTGTTAAGTCTTGCACGTGGAGCGAAGTGTCGTTGTGGATCGTTGGGCGCTGTACAGGTTATAATCTGGTTTTGTCAAAAAAACTTTTCCCTTTTTAAAACCAAGTTCACTATAACCAATGGCTCTGATACCAATCTGTCACACCCCCAAAATCCACAAGTGGAGTATCACCGTAGGAGGCATGACATGACCAGGATCAAGCCACCAATCATATTGAACAACATATTAAAGTAAATATAAAACCACCCACAATATAATTGGTGTCCAAAACAAATTAACTAAGTTCAAGTTATCAGCGGGAGCATAAAGTGTAAAACCAAATCATAAGTTAAAAGTTCAAATGTTTAACATGGAACTCAACAGTCCATGTCCCACAACGACATCTCCTTCTCGTGCAAGCTCCATCTAAGCACCTAACGACCTGCAAGGCATGTAGTAATGAATCAACAACAAAGTTGAGCGAGTTCACAGTTGGTTGTCCATTTTAAAGTTGTTCCAAAAACCATAAGTTCTTTCAAAAACCATGAGTTAACTAATTCCTTGTTTCCCAAACCATAACCAGTGGGGGCTACCCCATGTTAACCGCTAGACCCGTTACCATATCGACTACTGACTGAAGACATGTTTATGTGCCCTGCGTCAATGTCTATCATCATTGACTAAGTGCCCAGATCCATTAGTCCACTCCCATCCTCTGCGGCACGGTGTGAGGCTTGTCAAACCTAATAGCGCTATTCAACTAACGACCCATTCGCCAATGGCCCGGTGATTAAGTCGATATAAAAATGAGGGACTTCATGATAGAGTTTTGTCTAGTAAGTTATATGTTGTCATCCTTCCTATGGAGGATGGAGGTACGTAATCTACCCAATGAGAATACGCAGGCTTAATGTTTTCATCCTTCCCATTTAGGATGGAGGTACGTATCCTACCCAAGAAGGATACGCAGGTTTAATTTTAGTTCCTTAACCCATTCTCAAACCACTGGGAATCCCATGCCTTGTAGAAAGTGTGAACTCACCTTAGGTTAGCTCAGCAGATACACGAAAGGTCACTTGAGCTATATGTGGTAAACCACGTCCTAACATGGTTACCATACAAGTCAGGTCTAGGTTCAAGTAGTGCACATAGGTTTACACATAAGCTAATAGGTTACGAACACGTAATGATCAAGGAAAACACGTAGAACACATTAACAGTCAAGTACACATCATATCCAAACTTGTGCGACTCAAATGATTGGGCTCGCACAAGTTCAATGGACCAATAATCTTATGCGATTCAACAATCGAAGCCTACTAAATCTACGGCCCAACCTGTTGTGCGTCCAGCACAACCTTGTGCGGCTCACAACGGGTTGTGCGATCCAAACAATCCCAGCCCATTATATCCTAAGCCCAACAGTTTGCACGGCCCAACTAATTAATCAAACAGTTAACTTGTGCGGTCCATTTAATCTTGTGTGACCCGAATTAACTTGTACGATTATAAATGGCTTGTGCGGCTGGAACCTACTTGTGCGGCTGAGTTTTGGGCTTTGAGACCCAACAACATAATAAGGTTCAAATAGCTGTGTGTGGCCCAAGACTTGTGCGATCGGCACTGCCTTGTGCGATCCACATGTCTTGTGCGATCATGAAATTTCTAAGTTGCACACTGTGCTTAAACAATTATACCCAAACACATCTTGTGTGACCAGCCTTGTGCGACTGGCTTGTGCGATCGGTTTTAACATTCCTTAATTCTTGCAATTTAGTTACAATCGTTCAAACAGTTTCCAATTTCCATTCGATCAACCAATGCTAACAGTCTCCAACTATACAATATTCGATCAAACCAACAGATTTACCAATTAATTTGTATGAACCCTAATTAATCATATAACAACTCATCATCATCACATCGAATCAAATCAAATAGCACAATTCACATCAAGATCCTTAATTCATCATCCAATAACTCAAGTTAAATCTTATATTCCATCCGAATCCAAACACATATGGCCGATTACATTCATTCGGCTCTAGATTATTATTATCATCACATGATTATCAAACCCTATATTGAACTAACATATTACACATGTGAGTCGATTTACATGAACACAAAGCCTCAACAATCTATATCATGATCAATCATATATCATTCCTAAGTCATTATGTAGGAACACATAGATCACAATATCATCCAACAAAACAACAATCACAAAACACTAACCGGTTTAAAGGTAGAACAAAGATGAACCGAATCAAGAAAGCTTCAAGGGAGAGGGGGTGTTGATGCCGTCGGCTTAGAGCGAGAGGGAGAGAGATTTAGGGTTTGCTAATCTTTGTGTGTTTTGATAAAGTGTAGGATTTATACTAACACCCTAGGTGTTATACGAGCTAAGAGAGTGGGCCGAACCCTTCATGGGTTGCCCTTGGGTTTCGAGTACAAAGAGTGTCGCCCGAATGAACTTGTACGATTGGACTAATGTTGTGCGATTACATTATATACGTATATTACACACATTCACATAACATGTAACATTTATTCATTAAAACCCAAATATCAATTAGTCACATAGAGTTCATACACGTTACATTAAACACAAATATAGGTTCTGAAATACGAGTTGTCACATTTGGTGTTCCTGTATGTTGGTTTTTTGACAACAGGGACAAGTACTTGGTTTTGTATGATAGTTGTATTTATTTATTGCCAAAATACCTATCTTTTGTAGTGGTTAATGTATCTATTACCAAGATACCCACTTTTAGCGCTGTATAGTTTTGGTCATCTGACTTTGCTATATACGAAAAACATTTCGTGTCAGAGACGTTTTTTACCGTGATATGTAGTTCAAATGCGGTGGTAATATTTTGTACAGTAATATGTATTATAAATGCGTTGGTAATTTTTTGTGTGCATGTAGATGACAAAAGAGAATAAAAAATTAATTTTTATTCGAGATCGTTCTTGATGAATTACACTTGTTTAAAAGGAAAACTGTCTATTCCGTTGTTAGGGGCGAAAGTATACATGTAACATTTTTTCAATTGAGCAGCGTTCCAGCTACGTGGAACCGCTGTGCCATCAAGTCTGGACAGGTGGTAAGCCCCATTGCCTAGGTCTTCTTGGACTACGTATGGGCCTTCCCAGTTGGGAGCCAGCTTGCCTGTGGGTTCCGCCCTACTAGCCTCATTATCCCGCATGACAGAATCGCCCTCCATGAAGGTTTGCTGAGCCACACATTGATTGTAATACTTTTCTAAGGTTTTCTTATACTTTGCCACGCTAATGGCGGCCGCTTCGCACCGCTCTTCCAAGAGGTCTAAGCCTTCCCGTAAGAGCCTGTCATTGTTATCATCAGTTGTTAGGCACCTTAGCGAAGGTAGACCTACCTCCGCTGGTATCATTGCTTCAGTGCAATAAGTTAGGCTGAAGGGGTCTCGTTGTTGCTTGTTTTGGGCATAGTTCGATGTGCCCAAAGGACGTTTGGCAATTCTTCCACCCAGGAGCTTCCTTCGTAGCCTAACCTTCTTTTGATTCCATCTAGCATACTTCTGTTCGCCCTCTCCACTTGGCAGTTGCCTTAGGGATGTGCAACCGATGTAAAAATGTGCTGAATTTGTAGTTTTGCACACCAATCTTGTAGGACCTTGTCTGTAAATTGTGTTCCATTGTCGCTTACAAGATACAGCGGCAGTCTAAATCTGCAAACGATGTGCTCCCACATGAACTTCTTGGCATTTTCAGCAGTTATCTTGGCCAACGGTTTTGCTTCGACCCATTTGGTAAAATAATCAAATGCCACGATCAAATATTTCAGTTTCCCTGGGGCCAGCGGGAATGGTCCCACGATATCAATTGCACATTTTTGAAAAGGCCATGCCACCATTACGGGAATCAAGTTGTTCTTAGGGCGGAGTGTCTGTGGAGCATACTTTTGGGAGCTGCGGCATTTTCTGATTTCGACCACCGTGTCTTCGTGCATCCCGGGCCAGTAGTACTCAGCGGTTTGAATTTTAGCAATGATTGCCAAGGGTCCGGCGTGAATGCCACATATGTCGGCGTGTATTTCTTGAATCAAGTATGTAGCCTCTGATGGGGATACGCACCGTAACAGTGGTCCTAAGTACGACTTCCCGTACAGGATGCCATTTTGTACTTCATATTGTAAAGCTTTTGTTTGTATCTTCTGGGCGTCGCCTCTGGTGGAGGGCAACTCCCCTTTTGTGAGAAATTTTAGGATGGGAGTGTACCAACAAGGTTCTTCCACTGTAACCGCTGACACTTCTCGGTGCTCTATTGAAGGTGACTGGAGCATTTCCACCTTCACCTCCTTTTCCATGCCAGATGTAGCTAGCTTGATTAAGGCATCAACTATTTAATTTCTTCCGCGATGGACGTGATTGAGTGTAACGCTGTCAAAGGAAGCTATGAGGTCCTTGGTTTTAGCTAAGTATTTTGCCATTGTCTCATCTTTGGCTTCATAGGTCTCATTTACTTGGTTATTGACCAGTAGAGAGTCAACGTATGCATCGACTCTTGTCGCTCCCATGGACTGGGCCATCCTCAGACCCGCTAACAACGCTTCGTTTTCTGATTCGTTGTTGGAGCATTCAAAGTCGAATTGAAAAGCTTACATCAACTTTATTTCATCTGGGCTTATTAGCATGAGGCCCGCGCCTGCCCGCTTCCCACTGGAAGATCCATCTGTGTATAACTTCCAGGTTTGCATGGACGTGCTAGATTCTGGCATGTCGTTAATCACTGGGTCTTGGATCACTTCTCCATTAGGAATTTCGGCTAAGAAATCGGCGATTACTTGCCCCTTGATTGCTGTTCGTTTTCGATATTTAATGTCTTGGGCTCCCAGCTCAATTGCCCATTTAGCTAGTCTTCCAGAGATTTTTGGCTTGTGCAAGATTTGCTGTAGGGGATAGTTTGTTCAGACTTGCACGCGATGACCCTGGAAGTATCTTCGGAGACGCCGTGTGGCGTGGACCAGTGCGAGTACCAGCTTTTTCAGTGTTGGGTACCGCGCCTCAGGACCCGCTAGTACCCGGCTAATGTAGTATATAGGCGTTTGTTTGCCATTCATTTCGACCATGAGCACCGCGCTTACAGCGTTGTGGGCTGCTACCAGGTACATCTTCAAAAGTTCCTTTGGGTATGGTGTTGTCAATGTGGGTAACTTTTCAATGAACCGTTTCATGTCTTGCAAGGCTTCTTCTGCTTCACTGGTCCATTTGAAGATGGTCTTGTTGAGGCAGTCTTTCAATGTTTTTATGAATGGCAGAGATCCTTTTCAGCTATATCATCACATGATATTTCTAACCAGAATTTTGAATCAATCGTTTTAACTAGACCACTCAAGGGGTCCAATTATAGAGTAGTACTTCATAATCCAAGGGTCTTAACTATTACGTAGAAGCCCATTAAGGATTTAAAGTCGTACCTTTGGATATCCTACTATGAATCCCTCATATGAAGATATGGAAGATTCTATGAGGATTTGGATAATGAATATTCAGATCACACAATAACACAAAACATATAAGAAAGCACATAAGCATATAATTAAATAATTGTTTAACTTGATTTTGTTAATTTGTTGCTGATTTGTGCACATGCATTTAAAGCACACCAGGAATCCAATTCGTGGATTTCATTTGGCACTTTAAACATCTTTAGGAATCTAACTATGAAGATAGGAATATCTTAATAGGAATTCAGATTTGTTTCTTAAAAGAAACGAGTGCTTAAGATTTTCGGGGAGATCATAAGTGATCATAGAAATGAAAGAACCACACGAGGGGTTTGTTTAATAAGGAACACAGTTCCTTGGTGTCGGCATCGTAGGGTTGTATCAACCATACACACAAACGTAACAGTTTCGTAAGATAAAATTGAAACAACAAATTTTATTTATATATAACAGCTGAATTGTTCCAAACGTCAAAGGATAACAAACAAAGAAATACAAAAGACTAATTGTTCACTGTTGCATTGTTGTTCACGTTTGCCTCGTTTATGTTGAACACTCGTCCACACGCTGGATTTACATTAACAAGTCTTGGGCAATTCTTTCGGTAGTGAGTAAGGTCACCACAGTTATAACACGACCCAGGTGGGAACTGTGCTTGAGCAGCAACAGGATTTACAGCAGCTTGGTTAGCATAACGGTAGGTATTGACCAAATGTCCCAATCGCCAGCAGTGGGTACATTTGTGACACTGCACTTGCTCCAGATGATGACGGTTGCATTTGTTGCACAAAGGTGCGGTACCAACATAGTTTTTCCTTGTACGAGGTTGTGTTGGCTGATTTGTTGCAACCTGGTTGTTCTGGGCAGTTATTGCACAGTTTTGTGAAGCCTTGCGCTTCTTCTTCTTGGATGTCTCGGCCTGTCCATCCTTTGGTTCTTCTTATGCAGACTTGTCAGATGGTTTCAGGTCGCCCTTTCGAAAAAGCTTACCTTTCCTGATCTGGGATTCAGTCAGGGTAGCAGACAATTCAATGGCCTGTCTGACGGTAGTAGGATTGCTACCAGTAACGATATCCTGAACTAGGTCAGGAAGACCATCAATGTACTTTTCAATCGCCTTCTCCACAGGCGTAACATTGGCAGGACATAATAGGCTCAGCTCCTCATAACGATCAGTATAGGATAGATGTTCACCACTGTCTTGCTTCAAATCGTCGAATTCTCTTTCCAACGCTCTAAGCTCATGACGAGGACAGAACTCCTTCATCATTAGAGCTCGAAGCTCCTCCCAAGTTTGAGCTAGTTCCACATCGGCACCCCTATCACGCATCACCCCGTTCCACCATGTAAGGACACGCTTCTCAAACACACTGGATGCAAACTCAACCTTACACTCATTCAGACATTGCACACGTCTGAATGTGCTCTCCAAACTTTCAAACCATTGCAGGAGCGCGGTTGCTCCTTGAGTCCCAGAAAACTTCAAAGGTTTAGCAGAGTTGAATGTCTTAAAGTTGCACGGAACAGGTGCATTGTTGTTGTTGTTTGCTTGGTTTAACTGGGTAACTAGGTACGGGAGTACAGTAGCGATTTGCTGAGTGATCAAGGCTGCCATTGTGGCATCTTGAGTTTGATCACGTCGAGGAGGCATCTAAAAGAAAAGGAACACAAGGATATGTGTGAGATTGACATAGAACAATCAAAAGGAGTATTGAAAACATCGACAAAACGAAGGAAGGTGGTCATTTGTTCATTACTGAAAACAAACAAACAACACAGTGACTAATCAAAGTAAATAGGTCAACATAATGCATAATGAAGAGATGCTTTAGCCTATAAGTGGACACTCACCCCAAGAGTTCCCAGGTAAGAGTGACTGGTCCGATAACGTGGATTTGTACGAACACTCTAGCCTTAGACAGAAAACTCAGGGTACAGGCACCCACCCTTCCGGATTGCACGTGTTCACATTATTAAGACTCAAACTTTGACGAGATTTGAAAACTTTAAAGGCGTAAAGCCTAAAAACTAATCATCTAAGGATAGATGATCGATTTTCAAATGGAATTGAGATTTGTGTACTCGTTTTGGTAATCACCTAAGGATAGGTGATTGTATTGTTTTTAAGATCTAAACACAAGGTAACTTGTGTTAGGGTCCTAGAAAGGTTATAAACTAGGTTAAAATTTTACTAATAACCTAATTCCCTATAACCATGAGCTCTGATACCAAGTTTTCTGTTACACCCCGACCACGTAAAACAACAAACCGGGGAGGAAACGTCGGGGAGTGTCATAACAGAATCATTGTTTCACAACACATGGAATTTAGAATATTGTTTTATTACATAACAAGTTACATTGTCTTGGAATTAGATCAACAAACAGTACAATTGCCGTTCATGTTTTTATAATTACTAAGGCCCATGTCCATCCTATGTAAAGTAATCAACAGTCGTCACGAAATAAAACCTGAAACATATGTGAAAGTAAATACGTCAGCATAAAAATGCCTGTGAGTAACATAGGTTTTGTGTTGAGGATTCATGACTTTGAATGTTTGAAAAAATGTTTAACAAAAGTAGTCATGAGCGTTAAAATATTTTCTTTTATATTTCATACAAAAAGTGATAAGAAATTAGATGATATAAAAGAATAATGCAATAATGAAATGAATAACCAACTAAAAATGAGTTTGTAGCATATATAAAAATATACCTTGGTTTTAAGAAAGTCGGATAAGTAATATATTTTAGTTTCAAAACAGTTAAACAGATAGTATATCAAATATACTTTAGTTGTTAAAATAATAGTTTTCGGTAGTATATCATAAATATACTTTGGTTTTGTAAATAACATATCGACTATGTTTTAGTAAATAACAAAATATATGTTGGATTTGTACATAGTATATCAAATTATACTTTGGTAAAGAATATCACATATGAGAGCATATAAAACTATACTTTGGAAGTATATCAAATTATACAAAAGAAAATGTGATTTGGAATTATTCAAACCTTAGTGTATCAAACTACACCTTAGAGACTATAGAAATACCACAAAGGCAATTTCTATTTGGATAAAATTCGGTTTCTGACATTCCATACAACAGGAATTGGGTGTCTTGTCCTCTAGCGCTATATCATACTACCAATCGGTTTGGTGAATGTATAATATAAGTACAACCCAACAATAAATTTTATGATCTTTGAGAATTAGTGTTTAAATCATTGATAATCATTCAATTTGTCAAAAGATAAGTACTAGCATGTATAATCAATTTATACTTTGAAATCATGAAAATAACAATTAAGCACACATGTTTCACCCCAAAACATTTGAAAATAGTAAAAGAGGGGACTATGTACTCACCTTTGGGTGCGTTTTTATATGTTAACACAATCCCTCAAATTGTTTATTCGTCCTAAATTAAATAAGAACGATTTCATAATCAAAAACCCACAAAAATACATAAGTTTCTCCGATACTTGGAATTTTCACATAACTTTGAGATCTTCTCGAAAAGTTATTATTTTTTATTATATTGGTGTATTTATATATATATATATATATGAGTTCATATATATTTTAAATACTTTGCGACTTGAACGATTTTATTGGTGACCCTCATCATGTTATAAGCAATATATCTACGATTTGTACGTCGTAATATATATACTCAAATGTAACATACTAATAATAACGTAATACACATAATCTTGTCAAGTATTAACATGTCATCATACACAAATTATAAAACACATAACACATTGTAACACATAAAATTTACCCATGAACAACCCATTATAGTGTATGTTGAAAAACACGTATTTTAGCGATTCGGTAACGTTTTTTGGCGCCGGAAGTCACGTATGACTAACCAAACACCAAGTAAACTTAATATAAGTTAAAATACTTGTTTTTATATCAAAATATCAGTTTACTTACTCATCTAAAACAGTTTTATAAAAATCCTCCGAAAAGCCGATTTTTTAACCGTTTTACCGCATAGTTTTGCATCAAACGTTACCCTAACCATCCCAAATCGAAACGACTTGATATTTTAACATAACCCTTGTTATTTACTGAATAAAATAATGGTTATACTCATGATAGTGCAGGTCTTACATAAAGTACTTAAATCATGTAAATTTCACATATTTTACTACTTTCTAAGCTCTATGTACAACATGCAAAGCTATCAAACCTATGACAAATTTTCATGCCATTATAATATACAAAATAATGTTATTTTTAGTGTTTATAACCTGTTCTAAAAGATTTTTGCCATACAATCATTTTTTATCATTTCTTGAGCTTTAAATCAACATGTATTCTTATGTACAAGTGTCTAAAGAACACTATCATATTAACATCATTTCATATGTATTTAAATGCATCAAATATGTAATTTGTTCATGTTTACTTGCTGATTTAATGGAACATTCATCATATCATACTCAAATCATCCAACACTTGCATTTTAACTATCATCCAAGAACAAGCAACAACATAAAAATTCTCAAATATGTCTAATAAATTTTTAGCCATTTATATGTCAAAATACTAACATTATTCCAAAGTATAACTCATGATTCAATCACTCCTTTATATTTCTAACATATTTGTACACAATCTTGTTCATGCAAGCAAACACCCTAAACAAGTATTTATCAAGAAATCAAACTTCAAAGCTCATACACACATATATATATGTACGGTTTTATACACACATATATCAACATTTTTATTTTGTATCAAGACCCATTTCTTTTTAGATTTCAAGTTTGTGAAAAATTCCAAGATTCAAGAGAAACTTCCAATCATCAAGAACAACCAAAAATCAAGAGTATGATTTAAACATAAACTTTATACCTTCAAGATTCAAGTAAGTTTTTGGATGAGATTTTGATGATAGGGAGCTTGAAATCACTTGAAAGCACCTTGGAAACTCATTTGGATCTTCACACCAACTTGAAGTTTGCTTGAAATGGAGTTGGATTCTTCAAGAACAAGGTTGAAGATGAAGATGGAGGTGATGGGAGGGGGTTAGGGTTTTGGAGAGAGGAAGGAGGAGATGGAGTGTAGTGTGAAGATATGAAGATCATGGTAGATTATAAATAAGATATGTGAAGATCTCATGCATCACACTTGTCCAAAAAAATCAAGTAAAGATGAAAATGGATCCTAAAGGATTTTGGCAAGATTTTTGGTGGAGTCACCCACATGTGACCGTGAATTCCAAAGGGTGGGAGGTTAAATGTAATTTTGATTGGTAAATTAGATAAAAACAGGTATTTAACTGGATACCGGGTATTTTATCTAGCGTTTAATCCCGGTTTATGGCGTTCTAAATTATTTTTATTATTCTATAAAAATAAACTCGCTAAAATATTACTGAAATAAATTTTTAGTTGCCGAGACTGGCTGCGTTGTCTGCGTTTCGCAGTATAATCACTGTGTTGCGCTGTAACACGCGGTAAACGCTTAAACTTGAAAAATAACGTATTTAAGCGTTTTAATTTATTTTTCAACTTGAACATGATTAAAAATAAAATTTTAATCATAACAGAATATTTTTAGGATTTAAATATTATCCGGGCGGTCACCAACGTTCGTTTCGCAGTTTTGTCGCAAATAGTTCTAAAATTTGAATAAACATGTTTTTGGCATACCGAATCCTTCGAAACTTATTTCTAAGTTATGTAAAGGGTATTTAGGGTATGTTTGGCTTATGTCACAGTTCCGGAGTGTATGTCGCGTTAAACTGATTATGCTTTCTGCAGATTTGCTGACACAGCGTGTCTTACCTGTGAGTTTACTAGTCTTTCTGACGCAACACTAAAGTAATGCATAAAGCAATATTTGAAGTATAAAACGTCCATGAATTCACATGTATAGCATGAAATTAGACGATGTTGACATTTAAGCACGTAATTGTAGATATTTAATAATAATTAGACTGTACGGAAATTACTGGTTTTGTGTCAGTTATCACAAAACATGGATCTCGATCAGAAATGATGGAGGTTGGCACCTCGTGCCTCGAAACTACTTCCTTCAAGTAGACGACTGCTAGCGTAGAGAACTTATCCGTTTCTTTGATAGCTAGGAAGTGTGCAGACTTGGTTAGTCGATCCACTATCACCCAAATGGTATCATTTCCTCGTTGAGATCTAGGTAAGCCCGTAACGAAGTCCATGGAAATTTGCTCCCATTTCCATGTGGGGACCTCTTATTGCTGAAGTAGACCTGATGGCTTCTGGTATTCAACCTTGACCCTAGCGCAGGTTAAACATTTACTAACATAGGTTGCTCTGTTAGCCTTCATGTGGGGCCACCAGTACGTAGTCTTGAGATCGTGGTACATCTTATCTGAACCAGGATGTACTGAGTAACGAGACTTGTGAGCTTCATCCATCACAAGCTCACGTAGATTACCATAAAATGGAACCCAGATGTGCCCTGCCAGGTAGTAGGCACCGTCTTCCTTTAGTTCTAATCGTTTCTCTAATCCACGCAGGGACTCAGCCCTGAAGTTCTCTTTTTTCAATGCTTCAACCTGAGCATTACGAATTTGAGCAGGAAGACCAGAGTGAATGGTAAGTTGTAACGCACGCACACGCTTAGGTTTGGTTTCCTTTCGACTGAGGGCGTCAGCCACAACATTGGCTTTGCCTGGGTGGTATCTGATTGCGCATTCATAGTTGGTAAGGAGTTCGACCCACCAACGCTGTCGCATGTTCAACTCCTTCTGATCGAAGATATGCTGGAGACTATTGTGATCAGTGTAAATGGTGCACTTGGTACCGTACAAGTAATGTCTCCATATCTTAAGAGCAAACACCACTGCTCCCAATTCCAAGTCGTGAGTAGTGTAGTTCTTTTCGTGACTTTAAGTTGTCGTGATGCGTAGGCAATGACTTTCTCATGTTGCATCAACACACAACCAAGTCCTTGGATTGACGCGTCACAATAAACCACAAAATCATCTGTTCCCTCAGGCAATGAGAGAATAGGTGTGCTACAAAGTTTCGACTTCAGCTGCTGGAATGCGGATTCCTGAGCATCACCCCAACGGTAGGTGACACCCTTCTGAGTAAGAACAGTAAGAGACTGCGCAATCTTCGAGAAATCCTTGATAAACCTTCTGTAGTAACCCACCAAACCCAAAAATTAACGGATTTCAGTTGGAGTACGAGGTGGAGGCCAATTCCTGATTGAGTCAACCTTGGATGGATCAACGTGAATCCCATCCTGATTAACCACGTCGCCTAGTAAATGGACTTCACGAAGCCAGAAATCGCATTTCGAGAACTTAGCATAAAGCTGTTCTGTTCGAAGAAGTTCCAAAATGAGTCGTAGATGACACTCGTGTTCCTCCTGACTCTCGGAATAGATCAGGATGTCGTCGATAAACACAATAACGAACTTATCCAAGTAAGGTTTGCACACTCGGTTCATGAGATCCATGAAGACAGCAGGTGCGTTTGTCAACCCAAAAGGCATGACCAGAAACTCGTAGTGCCCGTAACGAGTCCTGAATGCTGTCTTGGAGATGTCCTCGTCTCAGACTCTCAGCTAATGATAACCTGATCTTAGATCAATCTTTGAGTAGAAGCTCGACCCTTGCAACTGGTCGAAAAAGTCATCGATATGCGGAAGAGGATAACGATTCTTCACGGTAACCTTGTTGAGTTCGCGATAGTCAATGCACATTCGAAAGGTACCGTCTTTCTTTTTCACAAACAAAACTGGTGCACCCCAGGGCGAAGAGCTAGGACGAATGAAACCCTTATCCAAAAGCTCTTGTAGTTGCATAGACAGCTCTTCTAATTCGGATGGGTCTAAGCGATAAGGTGCACGAGCTATAGGCGCTGCTCCAGAAGCTAGCTCGATTTGAAACTCGACATGACGATGAGGCGGAAGTCCAGGTAATTCCTCTGGAAATACCTCTGGAAAGTCACGTACAATCGGGATATCTTCTATCTTCTTTTCCTTCATCGAGGTGTCAGTAACGAGAGCTAGAACAACATTGTGCCCCTTTCGCAAACACTTCTGGTCCTTAAGGAAAGAGATGATGCCCAGAACAGCACCACTCTTGTCACCACGTACAACGGGAGGTTCTTTACCAGAACGAGGAATGCGGACGATTTTCTCCTTGCAAAGGATCTCTGCTCGATGTTGGGATAACCAATCCATCCCAATGACGACGTCGAAGATACCAAGAATGATGGGAATAAGGTCGATAGAGAAGGTCTGACCAGCTAATGCGAGATTACAACCCTTAACTATGTGTGTGGCTTCAAGAGTTTTACCATTCGCTAGTTATACAAAATGCTTGGTGTTTAAGGGAATTGGGGCACGCTTAAGCATCTGACTAACTTTTAAGGACACATAACTAGTATCGACACCAAAATCGAATAAAACACAAACAAAGAAGTCGTCCAGTAGGAACTTACCCGTCACGACATTGGAATCGTTCCTAGCATCACCCTGACCAATCACGAAAGCACGTCCCATGGCACCATTGCCATCGTTGTTACCCCCATTGTTGTTCCCATTTCCCTGGTTATTGTTGTGGTTCTGATTCTGGTTCAGTTGTGGACAGTTCCTTTTGAAGTGGCCCTCAGCCCCACATTGAAAACACCCATTATTATTACCCTGCTGTTGCTGCTGGTGCTGGTTCTGTGGAGCTTGTTGCTGCTGCTGACGATTCTGATTTGCAGGATATGGGCTCCTGCAATCCTTTGCTGCATGACCAGGTTTGTTGCATCTATGACAGCAACCCTTACTACACGGCCCGCTGTGGTGCAAGTTACAACGGTTGCACTTAGGTTGGTTTCCCTTGTACCCTCCTTGTTGACCAGGCCTCTTGTAGTCGTCAGTCCTTCGCTGCGGAGACTGAGACTGCAGAGAAGCTGAACCCTTGCTTGAACTTCCATCCCATTTGCGCTTGTTGTCACTAGGAGCATCAGATGTAGTGGTAGCACTAATACGCTTGCAGGGAGGGTCCACCATGGTAGGACACAAAGCAGCTAGTTCATTTGATCTCTTAGTATACGCCTCGATTTCAGACCCAGTCATCTTTAGGTTGTAGAACTCCACTTCTAACTTGTAAATGTCATCGCGATGACAATACTCCTCTTTGATCAGATCTTTGAAGTCATTCCATGGGGTGGAATTAGCAGCTGCCAACCCTAGCATTTGAACCTGAGCGTTCCACCAAGTGAGCGCAACACCTTCAAGAGTTCCCGTAGCAAACTTCACCCTACTAGCAACAGGGCATTCACACATCTTGAAAACAGATTCGAGCTTCTCGAATCAGTGGAGAAGACCTACAACTCCTTCTGTACCACTGAAGGTACTAGGTCGACAGTCCATAAAGGTCTTGAACGTACACACGGGAGGTTGAGCATGCTGACCTCCTGCAGGGGCTGCTGCGAGTGCCTCAGCAACTCGTTCGTTGATTAGAGCCGTCAGCTGGGCTTAGTCAAGTTCAAACGTCCACTCATGATCTTCACATTGAAGGAAACACAAGTGAGAATGGTGTCGCGAAAGTGCGTAAGTATGGGATGACAGAAGAGAGTAAGCACACAGGGTTTTACGCAACGATTGTTACACTAACTAAGCATACCATGATCAATGCACTACTTTAACTAACAGGCAGGCAATACAAATATAAACCATATCACCTATTGTGTTAAGTCTTGCACGTGGAGCGAAGTGTCGTTGTGGATCGTTGGGCGCTGTACAGGTTATAATCTGGTTTTGTCAAAAAACTTTTCCCTTTTTAAAACCAAGTTCACTATAACCAGTGGCTCTGATACCAATCTGTCACACCCCCAAAATCCACAAGCGGAGTATCACCGTAGGAGGCGTGACATGACCAGGATCAAGCCACCAATCATATTGAACAACATATTAAAGTAAATATAAAACCACCCACAATATAATTGGTGTCCAAAACAAATTAACTAAGTTCAAGTTATCAGCGGGAGCATAAAGTGTAAAACCAAATCATAAGTTAAAAGTTCAAATGTTTAACATGGAACTCAACAGTCCATGTCCCACAACGGCATCTCCTTCTCGTGCAAGCTCCATCTAAGCACCTAACGACCTGCAAGGCATGTAGTAATGAATCATCAACAAAGTTGAGCGAGTTCACAGTTGGTTGTCCATTTTAAAGTTGTTCCAAAAACCATAAGTTCTTTCAAAAACCATGAGTTAACTAATTCCTTGTTTCCCAAACCATAACCAGTGGGGGCTACCCCATGTTAACCACTAGACCCGTTACCATATCGACTACTGACTGAAGACATGTTTATGTGCCCTGCGTTAATGTCTATCATCATTGACTAAATGCCCAGATCCATTAGTCCACTCCCGTCCTCTGCGGCACGGTGTGAGGCTTGTCAAACCTAATAGCGCTATTAAACTAACGACCCATTCGCCAATGGCCCGGTGATTAAGTCGATATAAAAATGAGGGACTTCATGATAGAGTTTTGTCTAGTAAGTTATATGTTGTCATCCTTCCTATGGAGGATGGAGGTACGTAATCTGCCCAAGGAGAATACGCAGGCTTAATGTTGTCATCCTTCCCATTTAGGATGGAGGTACGTATCCTACCCAAGAAGGATACGCAGGTTTAATTTTAGTTCCTTAACCCATTCTCAAACCACTGGGAATCCCATGCCTTGTAGAAAGTGTGAACTCACCTTAGGTTAGCTCAGCAGATACACGAAAGGTCACTTGAGCTATATGTGGTAAACCACGTCCTAACATGGTTACCATACAAGTCAGGTCTAGGTTCAAGTAGTGCACATAGGTTTACACATAAGCTAATAGGTTACGAACACGTAATGATCAAGGAAAACACGTAGAACACATTAACAGTCAAGTACACATCATATCCAAACTTGTGCGACTCAAATGATTAGGCTCGCACAAGTTCAATGGCCCAATAATCTTATGCGATTCAAGAATAGAAGCCTACTAAATCTACGGCCCAACCTGTTGTGCGTCCAGCACAACCTTGTGCGGCTCACAACGGGTTGTGCGATCCAAACAATCCCAGCCCATTATATCCTAAGCCCAACTGTTTGCACGGCCCAACTAATTAATCAAACAGTTAACTTGTGCGGTCCATTTAATCTTGTGTGACCCGAATTAACTTGTACGATTATAAATGGCTTGTGCGGCTGGAACCTACTTGTGCGACTGAGTTTAGGGCTTTGAGACCCAACAACATAATAAGGTTCAAATAGCTGCGTGTGGCCCAAGACTTGTGCGATCGGCACTGCCTTGTGTGATCCACATGTCTTGTGCGATCATGAAATATCTAAGTTGCACACTGTGCTTAAACAATTATACCCAAACACATCTTGTGCGACCAGCCTTGTGCGACTGGCTTGTGCGATCGGTTTTAACATTCCTTAATTCTTGCAATTTAGTTACAATCGTTCAAATAGTTTCCAATTTCCATTCGATCAATCAATTCAAACAGTCTCCAACTATACAATATTCGATCAAACCAACAGATTTACCAATTAATTTGTATGAACCCTAATTAATCATATAACAACTCATCATCATCACATCGAATCAAATAGCACAATTCACATCAAGATCCTTAATTCATCATCCAATAACTCAAGTCAAATCTTAAATTCCATCCGAATCCAAACACATATGGCCGATTACATTCATTCGGCTCTAGATTATTATTATCATCACATGATTATCAAACCCTATATTGAACTAACATATTACACATGTGAGTCGATTTACATGAACACAAAGCCTCAACAATCTATATCATGATCAATCATATATCATTCCTAAGTCATTATGTAGGAACACATAGATCACAATATCATCTAACAAAACAACAATCACAAAACACTAACCGGTTTAAAGGTAGAACAAAGATGAACCGAATCAAGAAAGCTTCGAGGGAGAGGGGGTGTTGATGCCGTCGGCTTAGAGAGAGAGGGAGAGAGATTTAGGGTTTGCTAATCTTTGTGTGTTTTGATAAAGTGTAGGATTTATACTAACACCCTAGGTGTTATACGAGCTAAGAGAGTGGGCCGAACCCTTCATGGGTTGCCCTTGGGTTTCGAGTACAAAGAGTGTGGCCCGAATGAGCTTGTACGATTGGACTAGTGTTGTGCGATTACATTATATACATATATTACACACATTCACATAACATGTAACATTTATTCATTAAAACCCAAATATCAATTAGTCACATAGAGTTCATACACGTTACATTAAACACAAAGATAGGTTCTGAAATACGAGTTGTCACATTTGGTGTTCCCGTATGTTGGTTTTTTGACAACAGGCACAAGTACTTGGTTTTGTATGATAGTTGTTTGTATTTATTGCCAAAATACCTATCTTTTGTAGTGGTTAATGTATCTATTACCAAGATACCCACTTTTAGCGCTGTATAGTTTTGGTCATCTGACTTTGCTATATACGAAAAACATTTCGTGTCAGAGACGTTTTTTACCGTGATATGTAGTTCAAATGCGGTGGTAATATTTTGTACAGTAATATGTAGTATAAATGCGTTGGTAATTTTTTGTGTGCATGTAGATGACAAGAGAGAATAAAAAAGTAATTTTTATTCGACATCGTTCTTGATGAATTACACTTGTTCAAAAGGAAAACTGTCTATTCCGCTGTTAGGGGCGAAAGTATACATGTAACATTTTTTCAATTGAGCAGCGTTCCAGCTACGTGGAACCGCTGTGCCATCAAGTCTGGACAGGCGGTAAGCCCTCTTGCCTAGGTCTTCTTGGACTACGTATGGGCCTTCCCAGTTGGGTCCCAGCTTACCTGTGGGTTCCGCCCTACTAGCCTCAATATCCCGCATGACAGAATCGCCCTCCATGAAGGTTTGCTGAGCCACACATTGATTGTAATACTTTTCTAAGGTTTTCTTATACTTTCCCACGCTAATGGCGGCCGCTTCCCACCGCTCTTCCAGGAGGTCTAAGCCTTCCCGTAAGAGCCTGTCATTGTTATCATCAGTTGTTAGGCACCTTAGCGAAGGTAGACCTACCTCCACTGGTATCATTGCTTCAGTGCCATAAGTTAGGCTGAAGGGGTCTTGTTGTTGCTTGTCTTGGGCATAGTTCGATGTGCCCAAAGGACGTTTGGCAATTCTTCCACCCAGGAGCTTCCTTCGTAGCCTAACCTTCTTTTGATTCCATCTAGCATACTTCTGTTCGCCCTCTCCACTTGGCAGTTGCCTTAGGGATGTGCAACCGATGTAAAAATGTGCTAAATTTGTAGTTCTGCACACCAATCTTGTAGGACCTTGTCTGTAAATTGTGTTCCATTGTCGCTTACAAGATACAGCGGCAGTCCAAATCTGCAAACGATGTGCTCCCACAGGAACTTCTTGGCATTTTCAGCAGTTATCTTGGCCAACGGTTTTGCTTCGACCCACTTGGTAAAATAATCGATTGCCACGATCTAGTATTTCAGTTTCCCTGGGGCCAGCGGGAATGGTCCCACGATATCAATTGCACATTTTTGAAAAGGCCATGCCACCATTACGGGAATCAAGTTGTTCTTAGGGCGGAGTCTCTGTGGAGCATACTTTTGGGAGCTGCGGCATTTTCTAATTTCGACCACCGTGTCTTCATGCATCCCGGGCCAGTAGTACCCAGCGGTTTGAATTTTAGCAATGATTGCCCAGGGTCCGGCGTGAATGCCACATATGTCGGCGTGTATTTCTTGAATCAAGTATGTAGCTTCTGATGGGGATACGCACCGTAACAGTGGTCCTAAGTACGACTTCCCGTACAGGATGCCATTTTGTACTTCATATTGTAAAGCTTTTGTTTGTATCTTCTGGGCGTCGCCTCTGGTGGAGGGCAACTCCCCTTTTGTGAGAAATTTTAGGATGGGAGTGTACCAACAAGGTTCTTCCGCTGTAACCGCTGACACTTCTCGGTGCTCTATTGAAGGTGACTGGAGCATTTCCACCTTCACCTCCTTTTCCATGCCAGATGTAGCTAGCTTGCTTAAGGCATCAGCTATTTGATTTCTTCCGCGATGGACGTGATTGAGTGTAATGCTGTCAAAGGAAGCTATGAGTTCCTTGGTTTTAGCTAAGTATTTTGCCATTGTCTCATCTTTGGCTTCATAGGTCTCATTTACTTGGTTATTGACCAGTAGAGAGTCAACGTATGCATCGACTCTTGTCGCTCCCATGGACTGGGCCATCCTCAGACCCGCTAACAGCGCTTCGTATTCTGATTCGCTGTTGGAGCATTCATAGTCGAATTGAAAAGCGTACATCAACTTTATTTCATCTGGGCTTATTAGCATGAGACCCGCGCCTGCCTGCTTCCCACTGGAAGATCCATCTGTGTATAACTTCCAGGTTTGCGTGGATGTGCTAGATTCTGGCATGTCGTTAATCACTGGGTCTTGGATCACTTCTCCATTAGGAATTTCGGCTAAGAAATCGGCGATTACTTGCCCCTTGATTGCTGTTCGTTTTCGATATTTAATGTCTTGGGCTCCCAGCTCAATTACCCATTTAGCTAGTCTTCCAGAGATTTTTGGCTTGTGCAAGATTTGCTGTAGGGGATAGTTTGTTAAGACTTGCACGCGATGACCCTGGAAGTATCTTTGGAGACGCCGTGTGGCGTGGACTAGTGCGAGTACCAGCTTTTTCAGTGTTGGGTACCGCGCCTCAGGACCCGCTAGTACCCGGCTAATGTAGTATATAGGCGTTTGTTTGCCATTCATTTCGACCATGAGCACCGCGCTTACAGCGTTGTGGGCTGCTACCAAGTACATCTTCAAAAGTTCCTTTGGGTATGGTGTTGTCAATGTGGGTAACTTTTCAATGAACCGTTTCATGTCTTGCAAGGCTTCTTCTGCTTCACTGGTCCATTTGCTTCTCAAAAGCTTTATCCATTAGTCGCTAATAGGTGGCCCCAACATTACGTAGACCGAAAGGCATTTTGGTATAGCAGAAAATGCTTATATCGGTGTGAAACACAGTTTTTTCTTCATCCTCCCTCGACATCTTGATCTGATGGTAACCCTTGTAGGTGTCTAAGAAACACTTATACCTAAAAGGGACCAAGGAGTCGACTTTGAAATCCATTCCGGGCAGTGGATAGGCGTCTTTTGGGCAAGCCTTGTTCAAGTCCTTGAAGTCATTGCACATCCGCCATGTGCCATCTGGTTTCTTAACCATAACGGGGTTCGATTCCCATTTGTGGTATTTCGTTTCCCAAAGGATTCCAGCTTCAACCAACTTTCGTACTTCTTTTAGTACCGCTTCTCTTCGATCAGGGGCCATGCTACGTTTTCCCTGGGCCACCGGTTTGATACCTAGGAGTGTAGCTAACCTGTGTTCCACCTTATCCCGGGGTATCCCGGTCATATCAGAATGCTCAGAGGCAAAAATGTCGGCCTTTCTTCTTAACAATTGTTTCAGACTGTTTTTAATTTCAGGAAAGAGGCTATCTCCTGTTGTAACTGTTTGCTCGGGGTGGCGTGTGCTTAAAACCCATCTTTCTAGACCGATTGCTCCAGTAGGTCCTTGACGACATCTTTTGGTATCCAAAACTTCACCCACCTTGTCCCGGTAAACTGTTGCAATCCCTCTTGGCGTAGGGAACTTCATGAACCCTCGTGCTGTGGATACAACAGCGTCTAGTTTCCCCATTGAAACCTTCCGATTATTATGTTGTGGTAGGATTCAGCACGCATATCAAGGAATGCGAGGAGTATAGTCCTTTAACGAGGGGTGAGTCCGAATGTTATCGGGAAGGTGATTTGGCCGATGGGATCAACCTTCTTGTCACACCCCCAAAATCCACAAGCGGAGTAACACCGCATGGAGGCGTGACATGACCAGGATCATGCCACCAATCATATTGAACAATATAGTAAAGATAACAATAATCCATCCACACAATATAATTGGTGTTCAAAACATGTTACCCAAGTTTAAGTTATCAGCGGAAGCATAAAGTTTAAAACCAAAACAGAAGTTATAAGTTTAGAAAGTTTAACATGGCACACAACTGTCCATGTCCCACAACGACTCCTCCTTCTCGTGCAAGCTCCATCTAAACACCTAACGACCTGCAAGGCATGTAACAACGAGTCAACAACAAAGTTGAGCGAGTTCACAGTTGGTTGTCCATTTTATAGTTGTTCCAAAAACCACGAGTTATTTCAAAAACCATAAGTTATCATGTCCATTGTTTCCCAAACCATAACCAGTGGGGGCTACCCCATGTTGTAAACCACTAGACTAGTTATATACATTGGGTTCCTTCCCAACCGAGGACGGAGGTACGTATTCTTCCCAATCCGAGAATACGCAGGTTTAGTGTAGGCGTCCTTCCCAATCCGAGGACGGAGGTACGTGTTCTTCCCAATCCGAGAATACGCAAGTTTAGTGTAAGCGTCCTTCCTAACCCGAGGACGGAGGTACGTATTCTTCCCAATCCGAGAATGCGCAGGTTTAGTGTAGGCGTCCTTCCCAATCCGAGGACGGAGGTACGTATTCTTCCCGATCCAAGAATACGCAAGATTAAATGTAGTCTATTAGTGGTGAATATACAGGTTTCATCTTAGCTTCTTAATCCCATTCCCAACCCACCGTGAATCCCATGCCTTAAGAGTGTGAACTCACCATTGGTTGCTCGGTTGAACTCTTAAAATAGCTAACGGTCAGGGTTGGTCAATCATGTCCTAATAAGATTACCATTTAGTTTGTTAATGGTTTTAAATAAAACACAAAGTTCCTACACGCATCTATCACATAACACGCACTCACGTTAACAGTTCACGCCCATATAAACATCTCATCTATAATCATTCAAAAGCAAACATACGATATTGCACATAACACTTTCAATGACATATAACACGTTAGATCATTATCGGATAACATAACCAATATTTAGACATGCAAATCACTAGTTATATTGTTTCAGCTTAAACATCCAAAACTGGACTGTTTTCGGGTATTTTAATAAAATAGTTAAATTATTTAAAAATTCCCAAACTTTTACATAATGTTCTAAACAATCCAAATATTAATGTGTAAAAATCTCGGAATCCAATTCATTACCAATTATTTTATAAAAATCATTTAACGGGCTGCATTCAGATTCGTCACTTTCTGACTGCAGTCAACCTAAAAATTCATTGAAAATTCGTCTTAAGCCCGATTGACGAAATTTCAGGTGGAGAATTACAAAGACATCAGTGGCCATTTACAGTACAAATTTCGTGACTTAATTCTACACAGATTTCAAGTTATGATGAAAAACATAACAAGCATTTTCTGCAGTAAAAACACAGCTTATGCTGCTGTACAAAACGGATCTTTAAAAATAGAAAACCACCTCAGAAAAATATGATTCTAGTTCCATTTGATTCGATTTTCGAAAAAATATAATTTAGACTTCAGAAAATCAAATTTTCTATTTAAAACGACCCGTTTACAGCCAACTGAAGTTGGCTGTAATGATTAGACAGCTTCCTGTTTTCAGGTTTTTAACGCTCTAACGCATGTTATATTAGTTCCATTAACCTGTTTAGCGAACAACAACGTCACTTAAACACATTTACAGCAGGTTATTGCCTAACTCGGATTTATTTATAAAATAGTTTATCATGAAATCACCATAATCACCAATACAGTTACACAAAACTCATGCCATCAGATACATACACCTCGACATATACTTTTACGAAATCAAGACACTTATCATAGGCATATTCATAACAACGATTCACATATCACAAAATGCAGCCACATTAATTTAACCTTTAATAAGGACCACAACCAAAATACTTCATATTAAGCCATAAATCATAACCCTAACGAATATATACATGACTACTCTTACATATATAGTAACCTGAACCATTATATTTTATCTTCATGAACCCTAAAGTAACGGTTAACATCATAAACATCAATGTTATCTAGAATCAACACAAACACAGCCATACGCATAGTGATTCAAACCGAAAACAAACCAAAATACAACTAACCTTGAGAGAGACGATGGTAAAACAAGAGAAAGGAAGAGGTGGGTGATCGATGAAGGGGGGGGGGGGTTGTCTGCGTCTTCAGCTGTCGCACACAAGGAGAAGGCTAGGGTTTCTTTCCCCTTTTTTTTTTATTGTGTACCCATAATATACATACGTAACTAATAAAACAAAGAGGGGGTGGGGCGACTTGGGCTTGTTGGGCCGCAGGAAAGGAAGGCGCGGGTTGGGCTGATTTAATTCGCAAAGGGGAGGGGTGGCGGGTTGGGCTTTGTTTTGTTTTGGCCCGCCATTTGGTGTAGGGAAAAGTGTGGGTTCAGTTTGGGTCAATAAATAACGGATTTCGGTTTCTTATAAATTTCGCAAAAATAACGTATCACAATATTTCGGATTCGGGTTTCGGTTTCACGTAATTAACATTTACACATTACCAAGTTCACAACCATTCAAATATAATCAAACACCCTATTCAATTCATATGACGTACATGTAATTACAAAGTACAACGAAACGCGTCTGATGAGATGTATACGAAGTGCTTGCCTAGACAGAAAACCCAGAATACAGGCATTCACCCTTCCAGTTTGCACGTGTTCACATTATTTAAAACCCAAAACCTTGACGAAGTTTTGAAAACTCAAAGGGGTTCAAAACCATATACTAGAGAGTTCAAAACCTTACAATAGAGGGTTCAAAACCTACTAATCAATCATCCTAGAACAGATGATTAGTTTTCAAAGCGGTTTTGAAATTTATGTTCTTGTTGTGGTCGTCACCTAAGGATAGGTGACGGTATTGTTTTATGACTAAACGCAAGTAAACTCGCGTTAGGATCCTAAGAAGGTTATAGACTAGGTCAAAGCATTTCTAATAACCTAATTCCCTATAACCATTGGCTCTGATACCATCTTTTCTGTCACACCCCGACCGCGTAAAACAACAAGTCGCGGCGGAAACATCGGGGCGTGTTGCAACAGAATTAATGTTTCATAACCATGGATACCAAAAGTGTTTCGTTTTATTAAATATAGAATAATTACATCGTCTGGAAATCTAAATACACAAATTAGACATAGTCTATCATTATTATTGAGTCACTAAGGCCTTGTCCAGTCCTATGTGAGCATGCATCTTATCAATCGATATAATCCAACAATACCTGAAACATATGTGAAAACGAGGTCAGCAAAGAAATGCTGGCGAGTACATAGGTTTTGTGAAAATAAGATTCATGACTTCTGTTTTAAGAAAATGTTTAGTCATGAACCTTGTAATTTGCTTTGTCTTTGTAAATCGTTTGAAAAATAATAAGTTCAGGTGATATGTATAAATAAGAGAATAATGCATGATTAAATGAATAACCATGTAAAATGAGTTTGTATAAGATAAGTTGTTTGTAAATAAATGTCTTGTGAAAAGTATGTTACTTGTATAAAATGTTCTATGTCTCAAACTGAAATGATTCAAATAACGCTACAATATGTAATACCATACAAACACTTATATATAGGAAGTACCAGCGGCGTATCCACCGTGCTTGTATCATATTCCACACGCATTGTTACTTAATCACTTAATCCAAACCAAACCACCAAAGTGATGTTCATGCCCAAATGTAAATCATGTAATATGTATAACCAAAATAATATGTATGGCTAGTGAAATGCATCAACTAAACCATAGGTGAAACGCACAAAACAAAGTATTGAAGAAAAACTTGGTTTAAACCAATACTATGTTTCGTGTAAATGCATGATCAAATGTAAATCATGTACAAATGTTTACCCAATCGTTAAAACATCGTGTGAAACCCAATCGTTACCCAATCGTTAAAACATCGTGTGAAACTCAATCGTTACCCAATCGTTAAAACATCGTGTGAAACCCAATCGTTAAAACATCGTGTGAAACTCAATCGTTACCCAATCGTTAAAACATCGTGTGAAAACCAATCGTAAATCGTTTAATTCGTTTTAGGTCGTGAAACTACTTAAATGATCGTCTCGCTAATAACATTCAAACCTTCGTGACTCATCACTCCTCGCTTCTCGTTTTCGTCGCTTCTCGTTTTCGTATTAACAAACCTCCATAGGGTAAGTTAACAATTTCAGATTCAGTCGCTACCTACCATACCCACACATAACCACGGGTGTAGTAAATAACGGGATTTGTCAGATCCTATGGTACCATAACCTAATACTGGTCGGCTTGATCATAGCTAATGAATGTCATTTGTTATGTAACTACAACCAACAAGTTTGTTCACTTTATGAAATCGTTATTAGTTTTGTATAAATCGTCTTAATCGTTTTTGAAACCATCGTTATAACATCGAAAACTTTTAGCACATATGAGTCACCCCAAAACAGTTGAAAACAGTAAAAGAGGGGAATAATGTACTCGCCTGAGAATGCTTGGAGGTCTTGAACAACAACCAAACAAAGCTAGAGAGAGCACGGAATCAGTCGGCAATCTAAAACTATATAAATAAACCGGACTTAAATCGGGAGATCGGATAGGATGAGGCTTGGTAAACCAAATGAGTGTTGGAACTCATATGATATGGTTTAACAAGGCCTACATACTACAATGAAACCAAACCTAAGTGCTTTCGACCCATCGCGACCCATTAAGGTAACGTATGCTACTTTAACGTGTCGTGCGCGTGAAACGCGTTCGGACCGTCTAACTAGTCCTATGACAAGTGTTATATGCCTAAACATGTTACATAATCAGTTATGTGACAAAAGTTTAGGTTACATATGCTTAATTACCAATTATACATGAAAAGGGTATTCTGGTAATTTACCTAAGGCATATAAACTACCTATCATACAACTACTTAAACGATGTGACCATAGGGTATAACCTCGGAAGGTTATGCCCTATACTATGGTCACCTAAAGTATTTGGTCGGATCCTAATGATCGACCAAACTGGGTCGGGTTCGAAGGTATAGGCGATTTATTAGATCGCCTACCCTACGACCCTAGACAACGTGGTAATCAGTGGGCATAGTCCCAAGGGACTATGACCAACGTGATTACACTCACGTTGCGAAGTTCAAACGAACTTCGCATTGACCATTACTGGTCAACGCTGAAAGTCAAACAAAGTTTGACTTTCTGACTCGAAAAGCAGTAAAATAAGGAAAAGAACGAAAGAATACTTACGAAGGGTCCCCGAATGCTAATCCCGATCCAAGAACTCAGGTATGAAACAATGGTTTCAACTTAGAGCTCTCAAAATCAGAATTCTTGTAAGAAATAAGGTTGGATGGGTTGGGTATTTATAGGAATACCCGAACCGTTAAGATCGTTTCATGGAAAATGTGTCTTAATCGCAACCGTACAAGTGTCGGAACCTTATGGTGACTAAATTGCCACTAACCATAGGGAATCAACACTTGGCAAGGGATTTGGGAGTGGATAACAACTGTAAACAGCTGTCGATACATCGAATCTGGTCCCGAAAATGCGAAAAATGAGTTTTCTGCATGTTTCTGCCCCAGACTAGTCAGTCGCGTAGCGCGACGGTGAGCGCCTAGGCAGTCGTGCTACGCCACTGACCCCCCAGTTTCAGAAAAGTTTCAAAAGTGGCAGGAATGGTCCCTGCACGTGTTTAAGGCCTTTTTCGATGCGTTTGAACCCCGTTAACCTCATTTCAAGGCTCTAAAATGAAGTTAAAGTATAGGGAACTCAAAACATACTCAAAAATATGCCGGATGATGGTTCGTTTGGTCGTACGAACGCGATGTTCGCTTAATTACGACGGATTGCGCATAAGCGCGAAAAACGAACCAAATGACGTGACGAATGGATTTTTCTTATGGTGAACACTAAAATATAATGTAGTCTTGCTTACATAAATTTTTGGATGTCCGGATGTATTCAGAACGTAAGTTATGCGCGAAAATGCAAACTTGTGCACTTTTTGACACTTTTAGTCCCTGAATGTCCCAAAAGTTTATTTTAGCACACCGAACTCCTCAAAGCCTATTTCTAAGCTATATAAAGGATATTTATGGTATGTTTAACTTATGGTCATGTTCCGGAATGTCTGTTACAGTTCAAATTGGCATACTTTCGCAGTTTGTCAACTTTAGTCCCTGTAAGCGATTAAACTTTGATTTCACCACACCAAACCTTCCAAAACTTATATCTAAGTTATGTAAAGGTTATTTAAGGTATGTTAAGCCTATTTCACTATTCCGGAGTGTTCGTTGCATTAAACTAGTTATATTTACGCATCGGTGCGCGTATAACCTTCCAGAATGCGATTTAGAGTTTGAAATTGAACAAGAATTGATATGTGCAAATGATACACATATTTTTTACAAATCCCAAGTATGAAATACAATATTTCATTGGTTTGACATTTGTTTGACGGCCGTGAAGGCACAGGTGTTACAGTATCCCCTACTTTAGGAAATTTCGTCCCGAAATTTATTTAGAGGAAACTTGTGAGAGCTTGAAAGCATGAAGTTGAAAAGGTCGAACAACATTGGTTTGGGTTCTGAACTTCTGGTAACTTTAATAACATCATGATTGCAATGTAAGAGGGATACTTATATACAAGTATATGAAGCGTCATTAGTGCGTCCACCGTACCTCCATTACATCGTTCTCATTTCGTTGTTGTTGTCACTATCGGCTCTTACACATAATAAATCTTACTAGGTTTCTGTGCACTAAATTTCATAATTATGTACGCGTCCATAATCAGACAATTCCTTGCATAGTTCACTCAGTCCATTTTATAATGTGCAGGGGAAAACCAAATGAACAAACCTGTGATGAGTGTAACTAGACCGCCATAGAGTCCTTTTAATTAAATCAATTAATGATCTAAATAGACTATCAAGGAGTCTGTTCAGCTACATCACTAGATGTCGTTCTTTAACCAAATTATGAATCAATCTTTTTGATTAGACCACTAAAGGGTTTCTTATGAATCATGGAGCAGTACTATATAATCCAAGGGTCTTAACTATTATATAGAAGCCCATTAAGGATTGAAGGTAGTACCTTTTGAATATCCTGCTACGAATCTCTCATATGAAGATACGAAAGATTCTATGAGGATTTGAAAATTGGATCACACAAAAACATAGAGGAGAACACATAACACATAAACACATAATCGCATAATTGTATAATCGTTTAATCGCAAAATCGTTTAATCGTATAATCGTTTAATCATATAATCGTTTAATTTGTTATCTTTGGACATGGGTATTTAAGGCATACTAGGAATCCAATCCGTGGATTTCACTTGGCACTTTAAATATTTTCAAGAATCTAACTATGAAAATAGGAAGATCTAAAAAGGAATTCGGCTTGTCCTAATTGAGTTGTAATGTACATATTAAGGTGTACAAGGAATCCAATCAGGCTCCGAAATCAACGAAGGTGTTGATCGTGGTCGGCTCGGGACTTTGAATAGATCAAGATGTCATCAATAAAAACAATGACGAACTGATCCAAATAAGGCTTGCAGACCCTATTTATTAAGTCCATGAAGATGGCTGGAGCATTTGTCAAACCAAAAGGTATGACTGTAAACTCGTAATGGCCATACTTCGTGCAGAAAACCGTTTTGGGAACATCTTCTTCGAGAATACGAAGTTGATGATACCAAGAACGCAAATCGATCTTGGAAAAGCATGAAGTACCCTGCAGATGATCGGATCATTGATTTAAGGTAGGGAATATCGATTCTTGATGGTAAGCTTACTAGGCTTACGTTAATCGATATACATTTGAAAAGATCCATTTTTCTTTTTCACAAAGAGAACAGGAGTTTCTCCAAGGTGAAAAGTTCGGACGGATGAATCCTTTATCAGACAACTCTTGAAGCTGTTTTGATAATTCTTGCATCTCGAACGGTACAAGACGATAAGATACTTTAGATTTAAAAGAAACAAGTGTTTGAGGTTCTTAGGGAGATCACAAGTGATCATAAAAATGACAGAACCACACGAGTAGTTTTGTCTTTGTGTTAACATCATAAGGTTGGATCAAACATTCATGCAATTGCATTAGTTAAAAATAAAAACCACAAATTTTTATTTATATAGCAACCGCATTGTCTTTAAATGTTACAAGATAACAACCAGAGGAAATACAAAATACTAAAAGTTCACTTCTTCATCATCGATTGCCTCATTGATGTTAAACACTCGACCACGTGCTGGATTCACATTGACGTGAACGTTCGCATTCGGGTTTGCGTTAGCATTTGCATTCACCAGTCTCGGACAGTTGGGGCGGAAATGACCAAACTCTCCGCAGTTGAAACATGAACCCAGTGGGAATCTCGCAGCATTCCCTTGAACCGGAGCTTGAACCTGAGCAGCCTGATTTTGTCTCAGACGACAAGTGTTGGCCAAATGCCCAAGTCTACCACACGTTGTGCATTTCTTGCAATCTTGTTGTGCAACGTGATGACCGTTGCAACGGGCACAATGTGGTGCGGTACCAGCATATGCCTTCTTTGCATGTGGCTGAGCCGGTGGATTCTGCAGGTTCTGAGCAGTCTGTGCTGTAACAGCAAAATTTTGGGCACCCTTCCGCTTCTTCGATTTCTTCGACGTCTCACCTTCCTTACCCTTCCCCTTATCCTTCTTCTTGTCCTTTCCAGAATCGGTTGCCTTCTTTTTATCACCCTTGCGGGTGAGTTTACCCTTTCTGACTTGAGACTCAGTCAGGGTAGCTGACAACTCGATTGCTTGACGAAGGGTGGTAGGATTAACACCGATCAAAATATCCATAATAGAATCGGGTAAACCATCTATGTATCTCTCGATCGCTTTCTCCAGAGGGGTAACCATGGTGGGACACAATAGACTGAGTTCTTCAAAACGATCCGTGTACGCACGGTGTTCAGCCCCATCTTGCTTTAAGTCGTCAAACTCTCGTTCCAAAATTCGAATCTCGTGACGGGGACAAAACTCCTTCATCATGAGAGCCCGAAGCTCTGCCCATGTTTGTGCCAACGCCACTTCGGCACCCCTATCTCGCATAACACCATTCCACCAAGTAAGCGCTCGCTTTTCAAACACACTCGAAGCAAATTCCACCTTACGCGCATCCTGACACTGCACATGCCTGAAGGTGCTCTCGATACTCTCAAACCACTGCAGGAGCGCAGTTGCTCCTTGAGACCCAGAAAACTTAAGTGGCTTCGCAGAATTGAAGTTCTTGAAATTACACGGTGCATTATTGTTGTTGTTGTTGCCGTTGTTGTACATCTCGTGGACTTGGGTTACAACACCGGGAACCACAGCAGCCACCTGTTGAGAGATCAGGGCTGCGAGTTCTTCAATAGTAAAAGTCCGAGTATCGGTTCGGGTATCGCGTCGAGGAGGCATTGTCTGACAAGGAAACGAGTGAGAGAATTAGACGAAAAGAATGAGATGAAACAAATCTGATGAAAGCAAGGATAGTGGTCATTTGTTTGTTACTACAAAGCAACAAACGACACACAATAACTGATCAAAGTAAATGGGTCAAAAATAATGTATCGCGAAGACATGCTCGCCTATAAGTGAACACTCATCCCAAGAATTCCCAGGTAAGCACAACTGGTCTCGCGTCTGATGAGATGTATACGAAGTGCTTGCCTAGACAGAAAACCCAGAATACAGGCATTCACCCTTCCAGTTTGCACGTGTTCACATTATTTAAAACCCAAAACCTTGACGAAGTTTTGAAAACTCAAAGGGGTTCAAAACCATATACTAGAGAGTTCAAAACCTTACAATAGAGGGTTCAAAACCTACTAATCAATCATCCTAGAACAGATGATTAGTTTTCAAAGCGGTTTTGAAATTTATGTTCTTGTTGTGGTCGTCACCTAAGGATAGGTGACGGTATTGTTTTATGACTAAACGCAAGTAAACTCGCGTTAGGATCCTAAGAAGGTTATAGACTAGGTCAAAGCATTTCTAATAACCTAATTCCCTATAACCGTTGGCTCTGATACCATCTTTTCTGTCACACCCCGACCGCGTAAAACAACAAGTCGCGGCGGAAACATCGGGGCGTGTTGCAACAGAATTAATGTTTCATAACCATGGATACCAAAAGTGTTTCGTTTTATTAAATATAGAATAATTACATCGTCTGGAAATCTAAATACACAAATTAGACATAGTCTATCATTATTATTGAGTCACTAAGGCCTTGTCCAGTCCTATGTGAGCATGCATCTTATCAATCGATATAATCCAACAATACCTGAAACATATGTGAAAACGAGGTCAGCAAAGAAATGCTGGCGAGTACATAGGTTTTGTGAAAATAAGATTCATGACTTCTGTTTTAAGAAAATGTTTAGTCATGAACCTTGTAATTTGCTTTGTCTTTGTAAATCGTTTGAAAAATAATAAGTTCAGGTGATATGTATAAATAAGAGAATAATGCATGATTAAATGAATAACCATGTAAAATGAGTTTGTATAAGATAAGTTGTTTGTAAATAAATGTCTTGTGAAAAGTATGTTACTTGTATAAAATGTTCTATGTCTCAAACTGAAATGATTCAAATAACGCTACAATATGTAATACCATACAAACACTTATATATAGGAAGTACCAGCGGCGTATCCACCGTGCTTGTATCATATTCCACACGCATTGTTACTTAATCACTTAATCCAAACCAAACCACCAAAGTGATGTTCATGCCCAAATGTAAATCATGTAATATGTATAACCAAAATAATATGTATGGCTAGTGAAATGCATCAACTAAACCATAGGTGAAACGCACAAAACAAAGTATTGAAGAAAAACTTGGTTTAAACCAATACTATGTTTCGTGTAAATGCATGATCAAATGTAAATCATGTACAAATGTTTACCCAATCGTTAAAACATCGTGTGAAACCCAATCGTTACCCAATCGTTAAAACATCGTGTGAAACTCAATCGTTACCCAATCGTTAAAACATCGTGTGAAACCCAATCGTTAAAACATCGTGTGAAACTCAATCGTTACCCAATCGTTAAAACATCGTGTGAAAACCAATCGTAAATCGTTTAATTCGTTTTAGGTCGTGAAACTACTTAAATGATCGTCTCGCTAATAACATTCAAACCTTCGTGACTCATCACTCCTCGCTTCTCGTTTTCGTCGCTTCTCGTTTTCGTATTAACAAACCTCCATAGGGTAAGTTAACAATTTCAGATTCAGTCGCTACCTACCATACCCACACATAACCACGGGTGTAGTAAATAACGGGATTTGTCAGATCCTATGGTACCATAACCTAATACTGGTCGGCTTGATCATAGCTAATGAATGTCATTTGTTATGTAACTACAACCAACAAGTTTGTTCACTTTATGAAATCGTTATTAGTTTTGTATAAATCGTCTTAATCGTTTTTGAAACCATCGTTATAACATCGAAAACTTTTAGCACATATGAGTCACCCCAAAACAGTTGAAAACAGTAAAAGAGGGGAATAATGTACTCGCCTGAGAATGCTTGGAGGTCTTGAACAACAACCAAACAAAGCTAGAGAGAGCACGGAATCAGTCGGCAATCTAAAACTATATAAATAAACCGGACTTAAATCGGGAGATCGGATAGGATGAGGCTTGGTAAACCAAATGAGTGTTGGAACTCATATGATATGGTTTAACAAGGCCTACATACTACAATGAAACCAAACCTAAGTGCTTTCGACCCATCGCGACCCATTAAGGTAACGTATGCTACTTTAACGTGTCGTGCGCGTGAAACGCGTTCGGACCGTCTAACTAGTCCTATGACAAGTGTTATATGCCTAAACATGTTACATAATCAGTTATGTGACAAAAGTTTAGGTTACATATGCTTAATTACCAATTATACATGAAAAGGGTATTCTGGTAATTTACCTAAGGCATATAAACTACCTATCATACAACTACTTAAACGATGTGACCATAGGGTATAACCTCGGAAGGTTATGCCCTATACTATGGTCACCTAAAGTATTTGGTCGGATCCTAATGATCGACCAAACTGGGTCGGGTTCGAAGGTATATGCGATTTATTAGATCGCCTACCCTACGACCCTAGACAACGTGGTAATCAGTGGGCATAGTCCCAAGGGACTATGACCAACGTGATTACACTCACGTTGCAAAGTTCAAACGAACTTCGCATTGACCATTACTGGTCAACGCTGAAAGTCAAACAAAGTTTGACTTTCTGACTCGAAAAGCAGTAAAATAAGGAAAAGAACGAAAGAATACTTACGAAGGGTCCCCGAATGCTAATCCCGATCCAAGAACTCAGGTATGAAACAATGGTTTCAACTTAGAGCTCTCAAAATCAGAATTCTTGTAAGAAATGAGGTTGGATGGGTTGGGTATTTATAGGAATACCCGAACCGTTAAGATCGTTTCATGGAAAATGTGTCTTAATCGCAACCGTACAAGTGTCGAAACCTTATGGTGACTAAATTGCCACTAACCATAGGGAATCAACACTTGGCAAGGGATTTGGGAGTGGATAACAACTGTAAACAGCTGTCGATACATCGAATCCGGTCCCGAAAATGCGAAAAATGAGTTTTCTGCATGTTTCTGCCCCAGACTAGTCAGTCGCGTAGCGCGACGGTGAGGGCCTAGGCAGTCGCGCTACGCCACTGACCCCCCCAGTTTCAGAAAAGTTTCAAAAGTGGCAGGAATGGTCCCTGCACGTGTTTAAGGCCTTTTTCGATGCGTTTGAACCCCGTTAACCTCATTTCAAGGCTCTAAAATGAAGTTAAAGTATAGGGAACTCAAAACATACTCAAAAATATGCCGGATGATGGTTCGTTTGGTCGTACGAACGCGATGTTCGCTTAATTACGACGGATTGCGCATAAGCGCGAAAAACGAACCAAATGACGTGACGAATGGATTTTTCTTATGGCGAACACTAAAATATAATGTAGTCATGCTTACATAAATTTTTGGATGTCCGGATGTATTCAGAACGTAAGTTATGCGCGAAAATGCAAACTTGTGCACTTTTTGACACTTTTAGTCCCTGAATGTCCCAAAAGTTTATTTTAGCACACCGAACTCCTCAAAGCCTATTTCCAAGCTATATAAAGGATATTTATGGTATGTTTAACTTATGGTCATGTTCCGGAATGTCTGTTACAGTTCAAATTGGCATACTTTCACAGTTTGTCAACTTTAGTCCCTGTAAGCGATTAAACTTTGATTTCACCACACCAAACCTTCCAAAACTTATATCTAAGTTATGTAAAGGTTATTTAAGGTATGTTAAGCCTATTTCACTATTCCGGAGTGTTCGTTGCATTAAACTGGTTATATTTACGCATCGGTGCGCGTATAACCTTCCAGAAAGCGATTTAGAGTTTGAAATTGAACAAGAATTGATATGTGCAAATGATACACATATTTTTTACAAATCCCAAGTATGAAATACAATATTTCATTGGTTTGACATTTGTTTGACGGCCGTGAAGGCACAGGTGTTACATTAAGTAGCACTCGATCCCCAACCTGGAACACGAGTGGTTTCCTGCGCTTATCAGCATAGCTTTTCTGACGGTCACGAGCTGTCGCCATTCGTTGTAGTATTTGGGCAATCTTTTTTGTCGTGTCGATAAGAAGTTCTGGGCCAGTGATTTGGCTGTCGCTCACTTCTGCCCAGCATAGAGGTGATCGGTATTTCCGCCCATACAAAGTCTCGAACGAAGCAGCTATGATGCTGGTGTGGTAACTATCATTGTATGAAAACTCCTCTAAGGATAGGTGTCTTTTCCAGCAGTTACTAAAGTCAATGACACATGCTTGAAACATGTCTTTTAGAGTCTGGATGGTGCGTTCAGTTTGCCCATCCGTCTGAGGGTGGTAGTGGATTGATTGACTAAGTCTGCACACTTTTTGGCTATCAAGGAAACAGATAAGTTTTTTTTTCACTAGCAGACATCTACTTGAAGGAAGTGGTCGCTAGGCATGGAGTGCCAACTTCCATCGTATCTGGTCGAGACCCGCGCTTTGCGTCTGAGCGTGGCTTCCTCGTTGAGATCTAGGTAAGCCAGTAACGAAATCCAGGAAAATTTGCTCCCATTTCCATGTTGGGATCTCGGGTTGTTAGAGTAATCCTGATGGCTTCTGGTATTCCATCTTAACCCTAGCATAGGTCATGCATTTACTAACATAGGTTGCTATGTCACCTTTCATGTGGGGCCACCAATACAAAGTTTTGAGGTCCTGGTGCATCTTGTCAGAATCAGGATGCACTGAGTAACGAGACTGGTGTGCTTCGGCCACCACAAGCTCTCGTAAGTTTCCATAGAATAGAATCCATACATGTTCCATGAAATAATAAGTGTCGTTTTTCTTGCATTCTAGTTTCTTCTCCAAGCCCCGTAGGGATTCTGCTTTGTGGTTCTCTTCCTTCAATGCTTCAATCTGAGCGTCACGAATCTGGGTAGAAAGACTGGAGTGGATAGTAAGCTGTAACGCGCGTACACGCTTAGGTTTGGTTTTCTTATGACTGAGGGCGTTAGCCACCACGTTGGCTTTGCCCGGATGATACTTGACTGCGCGTTCGTAGTCGTAAGCAGTTCGACCCATCGACGCTGTCGCATGTTCAACTCCTTCTGATCCAAGATATGCTGGAGACGCTTGCGATCGGTGTAGATGGAGCACTTGGTACCGTACAAGTAATGTCTCCATATCCTGAGTGCAAACACTACCGTTCCCAACTCTAGATCGTGGGTAGTGTAGTTCTTTTCGTGAACCTGGAGTTGACGTGATACGTAAGCAATGACCCTCTCACGTTGCATCAACACACAACTAAGTTCTTGGATAGACGCGTCACAATAAACAACGAAATCGCCTGTGCCTTCTGGTAATGAATGAATGGGTGCGTTACCAAGTTTCACCTTCAACTGTTGAAACGCGGATTCCTGAGTAATCTTTCGAGTTAGAGTTTCGCGGGTTTGTGCATACGATGGAGAAAAGTGGGCTTCGCGACTTCAAAATTCGTACGTTGGAAACTTAACATAAGGTTGTGTGTTGTAGGAGCTCCATGGTAAGGCGGGGGTATCGTTCGGATTCCTACTAGTTCTTGAAGTAGATTCGGATGTCGTCGAAGAAAAACAAATGAGATATCCGTCAGGTAGGCTAAATTCGAATTCTGTGACTGTGAATCTATATCGGCCATACCGAGTTCCAAGGACAGTGCTTGTGATATCATTATATATGTGACATTCATTTCCCATCGCTCATCGAGCAACGTTCGTGGAGAGTAACTCTTCCAAGCGAGAGTTCGCGGAGAATGTTGTTAGGATGAGGATCGTATGACTCGAGAAGTTTATCGTGACTGGGTGTGGAAACATGCAAAAAGGGTAGTCGCGATCGACGAATAAGCGTTTAAGAATCCACAACAGGGGTTTTACCAGATGTCAAAGATACAGCTGGTCGTACGCAAGTTGAGTATAGTTAAGATAAAGTTTATCGTTGATCACAAAGAGATGTCACGCGGATAGATCAATGATAACAAGAATTCACCGTAGTAGCGTGGTTATGGGGTAAGTTTGTAGTGTGAAGGTTCACTAAGTCCTTCGTCAAAAGTTGTTAGACTCGCCCACATGCGAAGGAGGAGCAATTCACCTAGATCAATGAACTTAGATGGGTCTGTGATTCATCGACTCGATAAGTAACCAAATTCGGTGAAGTTTCCCTTCGATCGTGCGAATGAATCCAAGATACGTCTGCGTAGTCGTGAGGTTCCAAAGAAAAGATGCGAAAACATGTTCAAGAGAGTATGATCGTATCAACAATACATCACCACCCTCAAAGTTTCGAGGAGTGATCACCAATGATCGAGAGTCGAGCCTTCCAAATTCTCTAAGCTAGAGGGGTTCGTTTCAGTGTCTCAGCACGGAGAAGCGAGAACGTAATGTCACTATGGTAAGAGTGTGATGGTTTGGCCTAAGCCAATGGTAGAAATTAGACATATCATTAGTCAACAATCATATGTCGGTACAAAAGCTAGGGCAAGGAACTATCATGAAATTTAAAGTACGTCTCTTGTAGCGTAAGGTGGGTCAGGTAAACGTATAAATTAACGTGTTCGCTGGTAGGTTGAGTGATCCATATCCCCGTCCCCAAATGTCCTGAAGACTATTTCACTAGTAATGGCATCCATTCGCTAAGTTGGGTATACGAGAGAGCTAATCAAGTAAAATAAGGATAACCCGTCCAACAGGGTAATAAGGTAGTCTTGTGATTGGTGAAAATCGTGGTATGGTTGTTGGCGTTTCGTTAAATCAGTTGCCAATCGAAGAAAAAGGGAATTAATGAGGTTCATACGAAGAATCGAGCAAAAACAGAGGTCCAATAATAACCGAAGGATTCAACCAAGTAACCTGTTGCTTAGAAGCAATCCTAGTAGTGAGGTGTGGCAGCACGACACAAAAAGGGAAGTTCGTTGCATCATGGTCACGGAAGTATATCAATTGTCGAGAGCAGAATTTGGTTGGTAGGGTTGCGAGTTGCAAAATGACAAACGCGTGTAACTGTGGCTGCTTCGTTTCTGGTAACGACGACCGGTGGAGATGATGAAGTTCGTCAACAGGGATGTGTGGGTATAGTTCTCCTAACCCCGAGTTCATTTGAGCCAGGTCTAGTCTTCGCGAATGTTGACGTACAAACCGAATGTACCGAGGGTCAAATGGCGACGTCATGTCGAGGTAAGCGTATGAATAGATAGAACGCATATACGATTGTCGTAGCAGGGTGATGAGAAATCAGAAAGGGGTTAGACCACCACTTGTCAAATAATTAAACAATTATGCATCATAAAGGATGCAGTAGGGCTAACAGGCAGCATGCTACTATTCTAAATAGACATACCATAAACAGCACATTACACAAAAGTGATCTAGCGAGTAGGCCATATAAACTTAAATCATACCACCTAAAGTGTTGAGCCTTGCACGTGGAGCGAAGTGTCGTTGTTCGTTGAGCACTGAAAAGGTTATAGTCTGGTTTTTGTTAAAAAGATTTTTTCCTTTTTAAAACCAAGTTCACTATAACCAATGGCTATGATACCAATCTGTCACACCCCCAAAATCCACAAGCGGAGTAACACCGCATGGAGGCGTGACATGACCAGGATCATGCCACCAATCATATTGAACAATATAGTAAAGTAAACAATAATCCATCCACACAATATAATTGGTGTTCAAAACATGTTAACCAAGTTTAAGTTATCAGCGGAAGCATAAAGTTTAAAACCAAAACAGAAGTTATAAGTTTAGAAAGTTTAACATGGCACACAACTGTCCATGTCCCACAACGACTCCTCCTTCTCGTGCAAGCTCCATCTAAACACCTAACGACCTGCAAGGCAAGTAACAACGAGTCAACAACAAAGTTGAGCGAGTTCACAGTTGGTTGTCCGTTTTATAGTTGTTCCAAAAACCATGAGTTATTTCAAACCCATAAGTTATAAAGTTCATTGTTTCCCAAACCATATCTAGTGGGGGCTACCCCATGTTGTAAACCACTAGACTAGTTATATACATTGACGTCCTTCCCAACCGAGGACGGAGGTACGTATTCTTCCCAATCCGAGAATACGCAGGTTTAGTGTAGACGTCCTTCCCAATACGAGGACGGAGGTACGTGTTCTTCCCAATCCGAGAATACGCAGGTTTAGTGTAAGCGTCCTTCCCAACCCGAGGACGGAGGTACGTATTCTTCCCAATCCGAGAATACACAGGTTTAGTGTAGGCGTCCATCCCAATCCGAGGACGGAGGTACATATTCTTCCCGATCCGATAATACGCAAGATTAAATGTAGTATATTAGTGGTGAATATACAGGTTTCATCTTAGCTTCTTAATCCCATTCCCAACCCACCGGGAATCCCATGCCTTAAGAGTGTGAACTCACCTTTGGTTGCTCGGTTGAACTCTTAAAATAGCTAACGGTCAGGGTTGGTCCATCATGTCCTAATATGATTACCATTTAGTTTGTTAATGGTTTTAAATAAAACACAAAGTTCCTACACGCATCTATCACATAACACGCACATACGTTAAGAGTTCACGCCCATATAAACATCTCATCTATAATCATTCAAAAGCAAACATACGATATTGTACATAACACTTTCATTGACATATAACATGTTAGATCATTATCAGATAACATAACTGATATTTAGACATGCAAATCACTAGTTATATTGTTTCAGCTTAAACATCCAAAACTGGACTATTTTCGGGTATTTTAATAAAATAGTTAACTTATTCTAAAAATTCCCAAACTTTTACATAATGTTCAAAACAATCCAAATACTAATGTGTAAAAATCTCGGGATCCAATTCATTACCAATTATTTTATAAAAATCATTTACCGGGCTGCATTCAGATTCGTCACTTTCTGACTGCAGTCAACGGAAAAATTCATTGAAAATTCGTCTTAAGCCCAATTGACGAAATTCCAGTTGGAGAATTACAAAGACATCAGTGGCCATTTACAGTACAATTTTCGTGACCTAATTCTACACAGATTTCAAGTTATGATGAAAAACATAACTCGTATTTTCTGCTGGTAAAAACACAGCTTTTGCTGCTGTACAAAACGGACCTTTAAAAATAGCAAACCACCTCAAAAAAATATGATTCTAGTGCCATTTGATTCGATTTTCGAAAATATATAATTTAGACTTCAGAAAATCAATTTTTCGATTTAAAACGACCCGTTTACAGCCAACTGAAGTTGGCTGTAATGATTGGACAGCTTCTTGTTTTCAGGTTTTTAACGCTCTAACGCATGTTATATTAGTTCCATTAACCTGTTTAGCAAACAACAACGTCACTTAAACACACTTACAGCAGGTTATTGCCTAACTCGGATTTATTTATAAAATAGTTTATCATGAAATCACCATAATCCCCAATACAGTTACACAAAACTCATGCCATCAGATACATACACCTCTACATATACTTTTACGAAATCAAGACACTTATCATAGGCATATTCATAACAACGATTCACATATCACAAAATGCAGCCACATTAATTTAACCTTTAATCAGGACCACAACCAAAATACTTCATATTAAGCCATAAATCATAACCCTAACGAACATATACATGACTACTCTTACATATATAGTAACATGAACCATTATATTTTATCTTCATGAACCCTAAACTAACGGTTAACATCATAAACATCAATGTTATCTAGAATCAACACACACACAGCCATACGCATAGTGATTCAAACCGAAAACAAACCAAAATACAACTAACCTTGAGAGAGACGATGGTAAAACTAGAGAAAGGAAGAGGTGGGTGATCGATGAAGGGGAGGGGGCTTCCTGCGTCTTCAGCTGTCGCACACAAGGAGAAGGCTAGGGTTTCTTTCCCTTTTTTTATTGTCTCCCCATAATACACATACGTAACTAATAAAACAAAGAGGGGGTGGGGCGACTTGGGCTTGTTGGGCCGCAGGAAAGGAAGGTGTAGGTTGGGCTGATTTAATTCGCAAAGGGGAGGGGTGGCGGGTTGGGCTTTGTTTTGTTTCGGGCCACCATTTAGTGTAGGGAAAAGGGTGGGTTCGGTTTGGGTCAATAAATAACGGATTTCGGTTTCTTATAAATTTCGAAAAAATAACGTATCACAATATTTCAGTTTCGGGTTTCGGTTTCACGTAATTCACATTTACACATTACCAAGTTCACAACCATTCAAATACGACCATTCAATTCATATGACGTACATGTAATTACAATGTAAAGCGAAACGTAACAGGGATTTATACGAGTTGTCACACTACTCTCCAGTGAACCCCTTTATAGGGGCGTGTACTGATTCGAGCAGCTTTTTATCTTTCGGTTGCATCCTGTTGAAACAGTGTTCATATATTATATCTTCAGAGCTCCCGGTGTCAACTAGTATCCTTCTCATGTTGTAGTCTCCTACAGCGGCGGATACGATGAGGGGGTCAGTGGTGAGGTGTAGATCCTTAACACGTGGTTCGACCGTCATGGTTGCTAGCATCCAAGGTTTGAGTGTGGAGAAACTCTGCTTCGCTCCTTTTCCCTTGTCGGCGTATACCATGTTTAATTCATGTTGTCTCTTGCCCGCCCCTTTATCCGCATCTTCCCTGCTATGGGGCGGGCCCTGCTTTATGTCTCAAACTAGGTGAGCCAGCTTCCCAGTCTTCACATAATACTCAATTTGCTTTTTCAACTGATAGCAATCATTAATATCATGGTCATTGCTCTTGTGGTATCCACAGTATTTACTGGTGTCTTTATTGGGCATTTCTTTCAATGGTTTGGGAGGATTGAATTTTAAGTTCTCAGAAGCAAGGATATCTACCGGTGATTTACTTAGATTAGGATATTCAGTCTTTGGTCTAGAGGATGATTCGTTTCTTGAATAAGAGCCCTTGAACCTGTCATATCGTGAGTCTGACCGGTCGCTTTTCTGGAACCTATCTCCTCTATTTTTTCCTTTGCAGTTTTGTTGCTCCCTATCGTCTTGGCTTTTTTGTGCTTCCTTTTTCCTGTTAGCAGCGTGGCTGGCTGCCACCGACTTTTCTTGTGTTACGTACACTTTGGCTATTCTCATGATTTCATCTATAGTTGAGGGCACGCCATCCCTTCCATATAATGTCCTCAGCAATTCGTCGTCGTTTACCCCCTGTAGGAAAGCACCGCAAGCCAAATCATTTGTTATGCCTGGGATCACCAGGCTTTCTTTGTTGAATCTGACTATAAAACTTTCCACCGTTTCATTATCTCACCGACGAATATGGAGGAGTTCATTTCGATTTTTTGTATGCCGCCTTTGTTGACTGAATTGTAGCTGAAATTTGGATACCAAATCTTCGAAACTGTTAATTTCCCCCACAGGTAGGTTGTCCCACCACACTCGTGCTGCCCCGACCAGCGTTTGGACAAGTATCTTGCACCATAGAGGCATGGGCCAACTGGCTACCTCCCCGGAACTATTGAACAAATTTAGATGGTCATCAGGGTCGCTCAGGCCATCGTATTTACCCACTGTCTGGGGCATCTTAGGTTTTTCCTTGATCGGGGCTTCAGCGATTCTTCTTGTGAACTGGGATTTGAATGTGGCATCTGTAGGCTTGTAAGGCCTAGTGAGGTCATCATCTTCAATGTTGATAATTTGTATATGTTGATTTGCTCCACCCAGGCTTATTCCTTGAGTAACCGGAGCCTGGGATGTTGTAAGGTTGAGTGTGGTACTGGGACCCTCGTTAGGAGAAAAACGAGGTCTTGAAATATTTCCCCTATCGTAAATAGGTTCCGCCGTAGGCGGGGTCTGACCATGTAGGCCGCGTAGGGCGCGTGTTGAGTGTAACTTTGTGCTGTGATCTGAGGTGAGTATGCTTGGTTGTTGTACGAAGGTAGGTACCCATAAGGAGGTGCATAATAATAGCATGGGAAATAGGCTTGATTCACGGGTGTGACTGGAGCGTTCATGATTCCAGCTGGCATAATCACCGGCTGATGGGGCGGAGTGGATAGTGCTGCTGTAAGCGCCGCTGAATACAACGGCGGCATAGCATAAGTGAGAGGTGGCTGGTAGTACTGGGCCATGCTCATTTGCTGAGTAACGCTTCCCGGACCCACAGATATGATGACTGGCATGGTGCTGTGATGTTGGTAGAGACAGTGGTGGCCGCTGTAGTTGGAGCCACCTGTCATACTTGCCACGAGGTGTAAGAGAGAGGGCCTTCAGCTACCGACCAAGAAGAAACGACTGGGGACCTCTGAAAACCTGGTGGAGCTTCTGCCTCGAACTCCAGGTCCAAAGACCTGGTTAAGCGGGTGAGGCCGGAATAGTAGTAACCACAGAGCTTGTCATCAACAGCGGATTACTAGTTATTACTGCTGGGTTTGGTGTAGTTGCAGTGTTCTGATCCCTTGCCATTGGGTCTAAGTTCACATATGTTACCGAAGGGTCCCATGGATGGCGCCAATGAAGAAAAACTGACCTGAACGGTAGGCTCCGACTAGGACTTCAACTCTTGGCAACCCGAACAACTAACTGCAAAACAGAACACCGTTACAACTCGTTACAAGAGTGGGGTTATTCCTGTAACTACCCTCCGGCGTGAGAATAAGTCTCGGTTTGTGGGAGTAAGAAAGTATGTGTAGAGAGAGTAAAAGAGAACAAAATGATCATACATTTGATGTTTACCTCTATTTATAGTTTACCATTAGGGTTTCCCTTAAACTAGGATGTACTCCGATAGTTTAGGGATTTGCATAATCTTCCCAAAATATTGGGGATTTGGTTACGTAATTTATCCATGCAGAATGGAACATTCTAGAATAAACATGTGTAATTGAATATTTATAATAAAATAATAGGTAATAACCGGGTCCGGTTAACCGTTCCGGGTCATACCTCGTCATAAACAAACATTTAAGTTACTGGTGAAAAAACATTTAAGAAGACTACTGGTTATCTATTAAATGATTTTTATATACTAATTTATTGGTTTGTAGCTTCTTAGTAAATAATTTTTTCTTCATATAATCATAGTATAAATTTCTTAATAATAGATTATATTTTTCATGCAAAATATTAAAATTTGGCTTTTATAAGTAACTAATATTTTTTATAACTATGCTTATTATATTTGGTTGTTTATGAAATAAAAGCAAAATAGTAAAAGAGAATAGCAGGCCAACCCAATTTGTCGTCTTTCAATTTTTTAAAGTGCGTATATTAAAATTGGAATACTTATGTTAATTTTTCCTAATGTTATTTTTTTTTCACCACAAAAACTTAATAGCTTGGATACAATTATGCACATTTAGAATTCTCGTATTTGTGACCGCTTTAGAGTGTCGTAACTTTTTCTTTTTTATATATATCTCATATTTGCAACTCTTTAAGTTGTCGCAACTTTTCCTTTTCTCGTATTTGCAACTGCAAATACGAGGTCACAAAACTTGCAACCGTTTTGCGACCCAATCTAGGTTGGTCTTTAATTTTGCAACTATTTTGATTTTAGTCACAAACCAGTTGCTAATTTTGCGTCCGCCTTATGTTGGTCGCAATTGCTTAGTTTTCTAGTAGTGTGTTAAGGGTGGTAGTCTTGAAGAATGAAGAAGGTGAATAGAAAAGATAAGGGTAAAATTGTCATTTGTTAAATTGGTTTTTTTGTAAATTAAGGCACCCTAGGACATAATCGGCGTCAATGAATAAGAGAGGGGGTGGGGGTCCGCAAGCAAGAAGATAGGCGAAACTGGCAGGGCAAGACAGAGTGCTTATCCACTAACGCCCTTATAGTAGCCCTCCGAGAGGCGCAAACCCTAATGAACATAAAACTTTAACTGCAAATTTCTGTAAACATTGCTTAATGTTGACACTTCCTTCCGAATTACCAAGCTCAAGAGAGCCCACGTCAGGCCCCCCCATGGTTAAATTAAAAAACGATAGGATAAATTCAGCAAACCCAGTCCTGCAGAATACTACGACATTCCAAGGTTCAGCCGGTTAATTCCTGGTAGATATGATTCGTGAAAGACGATAAAAATAACTTTTATTTTTTTAATTCCATCGTTTTTGAATTGGGCACATATCCTTTTACTATATCTGTCACACCCCAACCAATGACGGAAACATCGGGGAACAGCACTAGGCGAACCACATTGCTCAAGAGAATCCATAACAACTATTAAATCAATATTTAAAAGGTTTATTGTCACATACCAATAAACAAATATTTCAAAAACGGTCATCACAGAGTTCACATCTCTTAAACAAAACAAGTCCGACAACCTAGATTTTTATTTGATGAGTTTCTAGACTTCCTAATTCCATTGCAGCAAACAAACCATCAACCTATCACATACGTTAAAATAGAAGTCAATACATAAAGTAAAGGTGAGTACACAAGTTTGCATATATATATATATATATATATATATAGTAATAAAAGCGTTTACACATAACCAGCATGTAACACATAACGGGCGAAGCATGTAACTATCAACAATGATACCACCTAACCACGTGACTGCGATGTAGAGTATGCGCGACACATGTTCAGCAAAGTGAACACGTGAAGTAAAGTAATGTGATCCTTTGAAACCCCTGTTCAATTGTAGTGATTTAAATCATTTCAAGCGAAACTGCCCCAAGCTTGCCTATGCTAATGGATGAGTGTTCAACGTCAATGACGCTCAAGTTAATGATCAAGCACTTATGATCATTTAAACCTCTATTTTTTCTGTTTATTTTCGAAAACAAATACATACTTCAATTATGTTTGAAATGACAATATAAATTTCAAGAAGTTTATCTTTATCCTTGTTATTCATTTTCCAAATTACATACTCTAATGTGATTACACAACGTGTGATTACAACTACATTCTAACTTTGAGGATTCCGTTCTTTAGAAACTAAATCTTGTAAATTAGCATACTATGATTGCACTCTAGTGCATTCATACGAACTTGGAAACACGATCAATACGAATACTATGAACAAGTTAATACTATTTTGTGATTATGGCGTTACATACACGATTTGTTTATTTAATATGTATAGTACATGATTACAAATACAATTTGCTTCGTATGTTGATTTAACGTACTTAGTACATTATTTTCAAATACATTTTGCTTAGTGTGTTAACTTAGCAAACCTAGCGCATGATTTGAAAACGTTTTCTCGATATGCTTACAATATGATGATAATGCATTATTACTATATGTTGCACCCTACCTGTTTGGTTAGTAAGAAACATATATAAACATTTGTACTAGAATAAAATACCTACTACTAAATTTGTTGTATGCAAAACAAGTAGTGCTATCATTGCTAGTATAAAACACGATTCGATTTAACAGATGTTTATTTGATTTAGACGATAGTTCGACCTTATTATTTGTTTACCCTCGCTTAACAAGAGAAGCTATGTGGACCATGCGATGAAACGAGTAATTAGGGGTGACTTAATTATGAGATTCGACGCATGAGAATTATAGTAAGCCTTGTTATGTATGGTGGCATAAAATCTAGAGTGATTAAGGTAACGGGAGGAGTATGATGCGATAAGAACATGGTGGATACGCCGATGATACTTCCTATATATAAGTGTTCTTATTATGTTATTCTTCAGAACGTTGCTGAGATCACTTTGTGATTTTATGTTATCTTGGACCATTATGTGATTATGTGCTTATTTGTTATTTGTGTGGTTATTTACAATAAACAAAAACAAGTACATACATTAACTCAAACCGAGCCGACCGGGAGTATATTATGGTGTTAAAGATGACGATCTTGATGCCATAGGTATGTTGACCCGTCCCCTATACATGAGATGCTCATGGTGCATTGGATGTACCTCGTGGGACGTTAGAAACCGTGTACGTGTAGGGCTTGAATGTACACCCCTTTGTTTTCTATAAATTACACTAAGAGCTTAGTATAACATAGTGCCATACTCAAACGATTTTTGAACACTAGACGACTTTTTCTTTAAATTCACAAGTTTCAAAGGGTTGAATACCTTGAGATACTTTGAATATCCCAAATCACATTTTGAATCCCCTAAAATTTCCAACACCAAATGATGCTCCGCATCTTTGGGATCTAGCAATTTGCTTATCCATCAGTTGTTTCAATTTCACTCTACGGTCTCCTTCGCATAAATTTCAGGACGAAATTTCCCAAAGTAGGGGAGACTGTGACACTTGTACTCCGTAAACACCGCACGATGTAGGACAATATCTTTTATCAAGAAACAATGTGTTTTTGGTCTCAATATTTGCTTTTTATGATTGACGATTTCACGTTTTGATTTTAAGTTCAAATTTAAGTTTTAAATCGCTTTCTAGAAAGTTATACGCGAACTGATACGTAAACGTAATCAGTTTAATGCGACAAACACTCCGGAATAGTGACATAGGCTTAACATACCTTAAATAACTTTTATATAACTTAGAAATAAGTTTTGAAGGCTTTGGTGTGTCAAAAACAAGTTTATTCACTCTCAGGGACTATTTGCGTCAAACTGCGAAACTCTGCTATTTCGTATAGTAAGGAACATTCCAGAACATTATCATAAGCTAAACGTACCCTAAATATCCTTTACATAGCTTAGAAATAGGCTTTGAGGGGTTCGTTATGCGAAAATATGCTTATTTGATCAATAGGGACTAAAAGCATCAAAAAGTGCATAAGTTTGCATTTACGCGCATATCTTACGTTCTGACCATATCCGGACATCCATAAATTTTTGTAATCACTAAAATATTTTATTTTAGTGATAGGAATGCAAAAATATCATTCGTCGCGCAATTTGGATCGTTTTCGCGTTCGTTACGACTTTCGTCGTAATTAACCGCAAAACGCGACCGTACGACCGAACGAACCGACACCCGAGATATTTTCAAGCATATTTCAAGTCCCCTATGCTTTAACCTCAATATAGAGCCTTGAAAATGAGTTAATGGGGCTTAAACGCGTCGAAAATGCATTAAAATGTGTGCAGGGGCCTGTTTTGTTAATTCTGAAACTTCAGCCTATGCCGTGGCGTCCGGCGACAGCAAAAGGCCTTTGCTGTGGCATGAAGCAACGCCTATAGCTAGACAGAAATCTTGTTTCAGCAACAGCAGGCCTGTTTTCTACAACCGACTCGAAGTTCAGGGTCCTTTTTGTAAGTTTTGCAATACATGGAGCTGGTTTTCAAGTTCCCATGGTATTAGAAACCATGTTCTACACATGTAGGGTCAAGATTTCACCTTCTAAACACCTGGAATGATCACTTTGATCCATACTTCCTATAAATACCCACTTGATTCATTTGCATTCTTCACATATTTGCTCTCAATATTGCTCTAAGTTGAAGCTCTCCCTTGTGAAGCTTCATACCTGAGTATTTTGAGTTCAAATCTTCAAGGCTTGGACCTTTTGTAAGTCTCCTTCATGCTTGTTCTTGTATTTCAAGCATGAAAGTCAAACAGTGTTTGACTTTCTGCTTTGACCAATCAATGGTCAACACAAACTTCTTTTGAACTTTGTAACGTGAGCGTAATCACGATGGTTATATTCTCTTGTGACTATACCTACTGATTACCACGTTAATTAGGCGTAGTGACGAGTCAAAGTTTCGGTCAAAATACGTATTTATACGTATCTTACAACGAAGCTATTTTCGGGTATCAAAACCCTTTGTTTTGATATCAATCTTGTTTTCTAACTTTGTTAAACATGTTTTAACATGTTTACCTCGTCACTCTTAGTTTAGTGCTTATATAGGGTCGTAAGATAAGCGGTCTAAACAATCGCTTAGACTTCGGAACCCGACCCATTTGGTCGATCGTCAAGATCCGACCAAACATATTTTGTGACCATAGTTGTAGAGGGAATAACCTTCCGAGGTTATACCTTATGGTCACATCATTTAGTTAGTTGTATGATAAGTAGTTTATATGCCTTAGGAAAATGACCAAAATGCCCTTTATGCGCATAATTTCATTTTAAGCATATGTAACCAATATTTTGACATCTAAACTGATTATATAACATAATTAGATATGTTAAGGCATATAATACTTGTCATAGGACTAGTTAGGCGGTCCGAACGCGTTTTCGCGCAAATGACGCGTTAAAGTAGCGTAAACTACCTTAACGGGTCATAACGGGTCAAAAGCACTTAGGTTAGGTTCCGTTTTAGAATGTAGGCTTTGTTAAACCATATCACATGAGTTCCAACACTCATTTGGTTTATAATACCTCATTCTATCCGTTTCCTCGATTCGTGTCCCAATACACTAACATAGTATCCGTTACACTAGGAACCACTTCGACACTTGAACTTTTGATCCTTTGAGCTTTGTTATATCATTTAAACAAGACCTACACGCAATCCCATGCGAGTACATAGTTCCCCTCTTTTACCGTTTTCAAATGTTTTGGGGTGATTCATATGTGTAACCGATTTGTTTTCCAAATGTATGGCATATATGTGTTTACTAAGTGCTTTTATGTGTATTATTTCGATTATGCAAATACGATATTTATCCAAATCCTTAAAAGATCTATCTATCTTCATAGTTAGATTCCCATAGGATATTAGAAGTAAAAGACTTAGATCTTCCTATCTTCATAGTGAGATTTTTAAGAAGTAATTTACGAAACGATGGTTATGATTATTGTGTAGATTGTTGGTGATTTGGATAACGAAACTAGAGTAATACAATAAACACTTGGTGGATACGCCGCTGGTACTTCCTATATATAAATGTGTTTATTGTATTACCCTTCGTGGCGTTATCCCGAATCACCATTAGGTCTTAGGATTTTTGTTATTGTTTACCAAAGCATAGTTTGATATGCTACTGTTCTACCAAAGTATAGTTTGATATGCTATTATTCACCAAAGCATAGTTTGATATGCTATTGTTTACTAAAGTATAGTTTGATATGCTATTATACTATACTACAAAAGACAAGGTCGGTGATGGGCTCCCATTGGCCAAAATGGGCGGCTCATTTAAATAAAATTTTTGTTTTTTTTTTCCCGTTTTGCCCCTAGCTCAAACTAAAATTACGCTTTTGTCTGCAGCTAAAAATTACGATTTTGCCCTCAAGTCAAAATTACGATTTCGTCTGCCACTCTCCCATTGGACCAACCAGTTTATTATTTTTTATCCATTTTAAAATGACGGTTTTGCCCCCCAGCTCAAAATAATATTACGCTTTTGTCCCAAATAAAATTACGTTTTTTTCCCCAGCTAAAAATTACGATTTTGCCATCAGTTAAAAAATGTTGTTTTTCCCCGTTAAAAAAATTACGATTTCGCCCTCAGCTAAAAATTACGTTTCTCCCCCCTTCAAAATAAAATGATGCTTTTGCCCCAAACTCAAAATTACGATTTTGCCCTCGGTTCAAAATAAAATTGTGCTTTTGCCTCCAGCTTAAAATTACGAATGTGCCCGTAGTTCAAATTTATATTACGCTGTTACCCTAGGTGCAAAATTACGAATTTGTCCCTATTAAAATTTCAAATTTCCCCCCCCCCCCCCCTTCAAATTTACAGTACTGCCATCACTTTAGGTTTTGGCAATTTACGATTTTACCCCAGTCAAAAAATACAACTTTCCCTCAGTTAAAAATTACAATGTTGCCATTGTTTTAGTTTTTTTTTATCAAAAATATAAAAGTGTTTTTTTTATTGGTTGACTCGATTTAGTTGTTTTTCGTGTCAATGAGCTGCTACCTAACACTCGCTCATTATTCGTCCACCGCCCCGCAACGCGGGCGGGGCATCTAACTAGTTGTTTACAAAAGCATAGTTTGATATGCTACCGACTTTACAATTTACAAACTAAAGTATAATTTGATATACTACCGATGTTTATTTCATTTTTAAACCAAAGTATACTTGTAATATACTACCAAATCTATTATTTCAGAAACCCAAGTATATTTTGATATACTATCTGTTTAACTATTTCATAACTAAAGTATATGTAAATATACTACTTATCCGATTAATTTCAAAACAGTTTTTAATAACCTTTGATTGGATTTCTAATAACACATTTAACGAGTTTTACGATGATTTCAACGAGATTACAATATACAATTTCAAATGGCATAAAAACTACTTAGTAATAATCATATTTCCATATACAAAACTATTTGCCACGAGTTTTCATAATCAAGATTATGTGTTGCAATACTAAACTTTTTCCATCCTCTGGCTTCAAAATTTATTTCAAATCAACAACTCTCGTAGTTGCCAAAGTATTGCAATGCCAAATGTTTTGCCATTAATTTGGCTAACAAAACCTATGTATTCGCCGGCATTTTTATGCTGACTTTATTTTTCACATATGTTTCAGGTTATCAATTATTCAAGCATGCAACGCATAGGACCGCATTCAGGGCCTTAGACTTCTTAATCAAAAGACAATTACATGTATTCTTTGTTTGTAAAACGATGTTAATAATATTGAAACATTTTAGTACCAGTAGTTGTGAGCAATTTGTAACGTGACTCCCCGATATTTCCGCCGCGTGTTGTAGTATTACGCGATTGGGGTGTTACATTTTCACCCGGATCCAACACTTGGTGAGTGAGAAATCAACTGATTTCTAACCTGGGAAGCCGTAGCTAATCCCAATACACCCGGTTAAGTGTAGATTAGAGGTGTAATAAGAAAATTTTGATGAAAAAGATGAAGGGTTTTAGTGAAAAGCAGGAATCTATGAAGAAAAGTAGAAGATAAGTGAAAAGATGAATGTTTTTAGGTGAAAACAGAAGATTTTAGATGAAAAGGTAGTGATTCTTTTGAAAATCGAAGTGGAAAACGTTGTATAATTGAAGAAAACTGTTAAATCTTACTTGAAAATGGTCGGACAGCAATTCGGCAGAGTTTCGGTATGAAATCAGCAAGTGAGAATGAATGAGGAGGGGCTTGGGTATTTATAGAGTTGGTGGGTTCGCACAGAAGACTTGGTTCGAACCGGCTCCCTTCGTAGTACGAGTAGCATTGAGTTGGGTTGTGATAGCGTTGCGAGTAATCAATCCACATAATAAACACACACAAGTAAAGCACGTAAGAACACACGTTATTACATTACTACTACTAATAACAGTGTTTGCGATTTATCGTGTTAGTTGTGATAAGCGTATGCGGAGGCGTATGATAACCAAACAAACAAGCACGGCAATCTAAATAGCATAATTCTCTGAAATTCGTGTTGCGTAAGCGTTGCGAATATAAAGCGTTTAAGTGTATAGCGGTGCGGGTGATGAAAAAGTATTTAGTATAACATAACCATTTGTTTATATCGAATCCCGGAATACAAGACGGTTACAAAATCAAAGCAAAACAAATAGGTAACGATCCGAAAAGTCAGGTTGTTACAATATCAGACTATGTCAAATTGTTTGTGTCACACCCCGTCCACGTAGAACATACAAAACGTGGCGGAAAACGTCGGGGAGTGTTGTAACAGAATTAATTGTTTCATAACCATGGCATACAAAGTTGTATTTTATTTATCAACATAAGAGTTACATTGTTTTAAACAGGAATCAAAGAGTTTATAACATAATTAAACTAAGTCTATCTTCATTTTAAGTCTCTAAGGCACACGTCCGCCCTAGTGTCACGATCATCGTCCTACGCAAAAGCTCCTGAAAACACATGTGAAAATAGATACGTCAGCATAAAAATGCCTGTGAGATACATAGGTTTTGTGAAAATAGGATTCATGACTTAAGTTTAAGAGAAAGTTGTTTAGCAAAAGTCAGTCATGAACCTTGTAAATTGTTTTGTTTTGTAAATCATTTTAAAAATCGGTAAGATCAAAGGATATGTATAAATAAAAGAATAATGTATGGTTAAATGTATAACCAAGTAAAATGTGTTGTATAAGGTAAGTTGTTTGTGTCACACCCGCTCATAGCGGAAACGCAAGGTGTGATCTGTCTGGTTTTCATTGCATAAATATCGATGTACATGAACAAACTATATGAATAAAGCATACTCCATTGCCATTACATAGTGTTTCAAAAGATTACAACATAAGTTTAGTGTGTCGGTTACAAACCATTAACATGAAAATAAAGCGTTATTGTTTCATACATTAACTTGAACTAAACTACAAAGGTTTAAACCATCATATTTCCGCAAAGAGGCGGAATATAATAGTTAAACCCTTCAAAAGATGGCATGGAGTTCCGGTACTTGTTATCTTGACTGGGAAATCCGACATGGTCCTTTAATTCCCTGAAATACATGTTAAGTTTGGAAAACATCAACAAAAGTTGGTGAATTCATGCAATTTAGTTGTAAACGATGTATGAAAAATGTGAGTTGTAGTATGTAAAGCGTCAATGAAATCGTTGATCATTAATGTTTTGCAAGGACATTAATATGTGTGACGAAATAGGAAGCAAACCAACCCTAGACGATTTTATGCCGATTCCTATCGACTGGGACACAAACGCACTCTTCCGTAGGGGTCCATGACCAAGAGTGGGGCTCGCCAAAACCCATTAGATCTAAGCCTTTGTTCCTTGGTCCAAACTGGATTAATGGTGCTTATAGTATGGCCCTAATTCGCACATGATCTATGGTGTTTCATTACCTAACTTTAACATACTATGAACATGTATCTTCCCCGATAGTTGTAAAGTTGTAAAACATTTAAATGAATAGGGGAACATGAACTCACTGTATTGCGTCCTGAAAATAGATGTAAATAAGATCTCACGTGCGGTCGTCCTGAATAGCGTGGCGACCTACAAACGTTCTTATTTTTGTTAGACACTTCGGTCTTTGAAAAGAACTTGAGTACAAGTCTTGTGTCTTGAGTATATGTAAGACTTGTATATCTTTACTGTTCGTTAACTGGGTATTCGATGTATGAGTTGTTCAAATGTTCGTTAACTGTGTATTCGATGTATGAGTTGTTCAAATGTTCGTTAACTGGGTATTCGATGTATGAGTTGTTCAAATGTTCGTTAACTGGGTATTCGATGTATGAGTTGTTCAAATGTTCGTTAACTGTGTATTCGATGTATGAGTTGTTCAAATGTTCGTTAACTGTGTATTCGATGAATGAGTTGTATAGTCGGATCTCGTCCGCTGAATCTCGTGTCTTGTATGTATCACTTGTATAGTTGTGTTTCCAATAATAGTATCATTGGGCCAAGCCCATGTTTTCAAGTTATTGGGCTTAAATAGTGCTGGGCCTCAAATAGTGTTGGGCCTCAAATAGTGTTGGGCCTCAAATAGTGTTGGGCCTCAAATCGTGTTGGGCCTCAATAGTGTTGGGCCTCAAATAGTGTTGGGCCTCAATAGTGTTGGGCCTCAATAGTGTTGGGCCTCAAATAGTGTTGGGCTTGAATAGTGTTGGGCTTTGGCCCATATGTTTGGTGTTTGGGCTTAGCCCACTAATTTATGTTAAGCCCATTATGAAAAATAAGCCCATTTGTAAAACAATAGCCCATTACTTAAACTAGCCCATTTGTTATAAAAATAGCCCATTAAGTATAATAAGCCCATTTGTAGAAAAATAGCCCACTAGTACATGTAAACCTTTCATTTTTATAAAAATTTACTAAGTATAGATGTTAGTAAATAAAAACATATTAGTTTTTATAAGTTTATAAACATCCGTAAATTTGTTATCGATAGCATATTTATATTTCGTGTCGATAAATAGTCAAAACGTCGTAGTAACTCCCCGGATTGGTAATTCACTTATGTAGTCGTCCGTCGTCCATGTTGACCATAAATGGTGTCCGATTATTCGAATCGTCCGTAACTCGTTTTTAAGGCGTAAATATGTGAAGTCTCGTAGGACTTTTGTTATAACGTGTTTTGAGTTTAAAGGCGACATGAGATTCAAGTTCCTACAATGATATATATAACTAATATACCAAGTAATATATCACACAAAAATTGTTTAAAGTACCCAAATATATATTTTCTAAAAAAAAATATATATTTTTCTTGTCTTTTATTTTATAAACCCTTCTTTAGTAACTTTTATAAATCTTGTAGAGATTTACCCAAAAATGTTGTTATTTTATAAAATAAAGTTTTTATAAAAATTTGCCATATAACCTTTGTATTTTTATCTTAACCATGTTTCATTAAACATATCATTTTCTTTATTACATCAACAACAATTTATACAACATCTTAACTAAACATTATGAGACTTTTATAACATGAATTTATTAAGATGTTATGCAAATCATGTAGGGTTTTAAACATGATCCTTTCATATGTTAACTAGTTCAATAACCAAGTTAAATTCTAGTTTTAACAACTTTTATAAAAATCTTTAGTTGTATGTTAATTTTTATAATCTTGTGAAAGTCTTGTTTTTAAACATAAACCCTATATACTTTCACAAGATCACTAGATATGATCATTCCTTTAATCCTTTATGTTAAAACCCTTTAACATAAACATGTATAATTTTTAGATCATATCTATCAACATCTTCTAACACTTTATTTGTAGCATAATCATCATAACAAGATCTAAATAAGCATATATCAAGTCTTAGATCATAATATAAACAATCATAATTATATCATGATTTTTATTCTTTGCTTCTTTGTATTTTCTTCATGTTTATTATGTATGATTTCCTTGGTTATTATTAGTAATAATAACAATCATAGGCATAATATTTGTATAAAAAAAATAGATATAGAAGCTTACTTCTAGCACTAGGCTAGGGATGATCTTAGAAGATTATTAAGACTAAGAAGATGATGATCTTGTTGGTAGAATACTTTTGTATGGATGGAAACCCTTCCTTTTACTTCCAAAAGCTTTAGATCCTCTTATGTTACTTGGAAATCCATATTGATCATGAAGGAGGTAATAAAAATAATTGGGTTTTTGAGGGTGTTCTTGTGAAAAAGATGAAGATGATGAGATAGTTTTTTTTTTTTTGAAAGATAAGTTGAAAAGGGTGATAAAATGCTAGTAAACTAAATGAGACATAATGTTATAATCATCCACTAACATCATCCACTTGCAACCAACAAATAATATCTAGATATTTGCATGTGAAATATGGGTATGGGACCCACTAAAAACGTTCACCACATGTGGGGGGGGGGGGGGGGGTTAAAGTGTAACATTTTTATAAAAATGTCTTAAACATGTAGATATTTTGGTAATTAGGCTAAGTATGGTGATTAGGGGTAATCTTTCACCATTAGGAGGTAATTAGTGATTCGGAATGTTAATTATCATTAACAAATTCACTAAACTAGTAGAAATGGTATTTTGATATCTTAAACGACTTCCGTTTGGTCGTCGGTTCAATAAAAGCACTTTTAATTCCTACCGACGAAGTTTTTCCGTAAGTTGTAAATCCGCAACCAAGAGATGTATAAAGGGATTTCCAAATGTTTTCAAAATGTTAGGTGATCATTACTAGTTTAAAATGATCCAAATAATGTTAGATGGTTACTAAAAAAAAGATCCGATATCGTTCGGATAATCGTTACGCTTTGTTTCCGTTTGTCGGTATTTGAACGCTAAGCTTGTGTATTTTGTGTGAACTGATGTGATTATGGTTCGGATGATACCCGAAGGTATCTTCATATGAATTCTATGTTAAATAATATTTTTACATGTCGTAAAAATATTACAAAGCTGATTTCTGCAGAATTTCTGCGGAAAAGTGTAGAAATCATCGCTTTTAGTGCTTTTCGGCAGTTTTCGGTGCTACCGGACATTGGTAGTATATTAAACCAAACCCTTGCATTCCCATATAGGGTTTAATGTTCATTTGATGTTGGACTTCCGTCTAAGTCCTAAAGATGTAATTTAGATGGTTTCGCTGGATCCTGAGTTTTCGTCAGCACGCTAGTTCACTAGATACTGCTCTAGTTGTTTCGATGCATTGTTTACATTGTTTCAAAGGTAACCAATAAAATGAATCATGTGCATCATAATTGAATATTCCATAAGTATTCTAAGATGTATATTATGTAATACGCAGTTCGAGTGTTCGAAATGCATAAAAATGTAGCTAAAATGAGTACTTTAAGTGTAAGAAAGTTACCGAAAAGTGTCAGTTGTCACATTCTCCCCTTGTTATTGAGAATTTCGTCCCGAAATTCAAGCTGAGTCATCCTTTGCAGGATTGTTCTCAAACATGTGAGGATATTTGACTTTGATTTGATCTTCACGTTCCCAAGTATATTGGGGTCCGTGTCGAGAGTTCCAACGAATTTTTACTAATATGTGACGACTCCTTTGTATTTTCTGGACCTTCCGGTCCATGACCTTAATAGGTGCTTTGTGAATTGGAGTTTGTCATCAATGTGAATCTCATCCTCCTAGATGATAACCGTTTCTTGTGTTGGACTCTTCTCAAGATTCGACACATGAAATGTGTCGTGTACACTGCTTAGTTCGTCTGGTAACTTCAAGTTGTAGGCAATAGTGCCAATCTTTTCTAAGATTTTAAATGGTCCAATGTAACGTGGGTTAAGCTTTCCACGTTTACCGAACCTCGCTACGCCTTTCCAAGGCGAGACTTTCAACAAGACTTTGTCTCTAACCTCGAAAGATAATGGTTTTCGTCTTTTATCTGCGTAGCTCTTTTGTCGATCGCGAGCCGCCTTGCTACGGTCTCGGGTCTGAAAAATTTTATCCGTAGTCTCTTGGACTAGTTTCGGATCAATTAATTAACTATCGCCTGTTTCCGCCCAACATAGCGGAGAGCGACACTTTCGACCATAAAGAGCTTCAAACGGTGCAGCTTTGTATAATAGTATTGTAGCTGTTATTGTAGGAAAACTCAACTAAAGGTGGATGAGTATCCCAATTGCCGCCTAAATCCATAACACATGCGCGAAACATATATTCGAGTGTTTGGATTGTCCGTTCGCTCTGGCCGTCAGTTTATGGATGAAAGGCCGTGCCTGGATTCAAATGAGATCCAAAGGCCTGTTGAAATGATTTCCAAATTCTAGAAATAAAACGACCGTCTCGGTCTGAAATGATTGAAATAGGCACTCCATGACGAGCCACTATTTCTTTGAGATAGAGTTCCGCTAGTTTCTCAGTGTTATCCTTCTACCAAATCGGTAAGAAGTGCATGGACTTTGTTAGTCTATCGATGATTACACATATCATGTAGTGACCTCTTGAGGTCCTGAGTAACTTCGTAATGAAGTACATCGATATTTGTTCCCATTACCAAACGGGAATTCTCGGGTTGTTGTAACAAGTCCGAGGGATTTTGCTACTCGACTTTTACTCTCGCGCAAGTCAAGCATTCTCCGATATAAGTCGCGATATCACTTTTGAGGTTAGGCCACCAGTAGTATTCTTTCGCTACTTAGGCCTATGTGCTTCCTCAAAATATCATCTCGAAGGTCGCCAAAGAATGGAACCCAATTTCGACCCATAAGGTATAAAGTTCCATCTTCTTTCGGCACTAATTGTTCCTTCATTCCTCGAAGTGTTTCTGCTTGAATATACTCTTCCTTGAGCGCTTGTGAATCATCTTCTCTAATGCTTGAACTCTTAGTGTTCTAACTTGCTCCTTGCGGCTCAAGGCGTCAGCTACAGCATTCGCCTTGCCCCAATGGTACTTTATTTCATAATCATAGTCGTTCAACAATTCAACCCAACTTCGTTGACACATATTTAATTCTTTTTTTTTTTGGTTGAATATTTGTCGAAGACTTTTATGATCCGTGAAAATAATGCATTGAGTACCATATAAATAACGTCGCCATAATTTTTAAGCGAATACCACCACGCCTAACTCAAGGTCGAGAGTGGTATAGTTCTTCTCGTGAACTTTTTAATTGGCGCGACGTGTACACGATAACTTTTTCACGTTGCACGAGTACACAACCCAATCATTGATGCGAAGCATCATAGTTTACAACAAAGTCATCGGTATCGTCGGATAATGATAAGATTGTAAAATGCTATGCACCAATCTCAAGAATAAGTTGTAATGTTATATCTTGTTTTTCGATTGGGGCGAATTTATTGTCTTTATGGGTGAGGGAGGTTAGCAATTGAGTAATTACAAAAAAAAATCTCAATAGATCTCCGATGATATCACGCTAATACCAAAAATTGTCGGACTCTAGTTGGGGTCTTGGACGCTTCCCAGTTCTTAATTGCTTCGATCTTAGCTGGGTCTACTTGAATGCCTTTCTCGTTCACTACATGCCTGAGAAGTTTTACTTCGCGAATCCAAAACTCACATTTGGAAAACTTCGCGTATAGTTTCTCCTTCTTCAGTAGTTCTAAGATGGTTCTCAAATGTTGTTCATGCTCGGCTGCCGATCGTGAGTATATCAAGATGTCGTCAATGAACACTATGACGAATTTGTCGAGATACGGCTTGCACACGCGGTTCATTAAATCCATGAAGACCGCCGGTGCGTTCGTTAAACCAAAAGGCATAACGAGAAACTTGTAATGACCGTAACAAGTCCGAAAAGCCGTTTTCGGTATGCTTTCTTCTTGAATCCGTAACTGATGATACCCCGATCGTAAGTCTATCTTTGAATAAAAACTTGACCCTTGAAGTTGATCGAATAAGTCGTCAATCCTCGGTAGTGAATACCGATTCTTGATGGTGAGTTTATTCAACTCTCTGTAGTCGATACACATTCTGAATGTCCCGTCCTTCTTTTTCACAAAAAGAACTGGAGCTCCCCAAGGCGAGAAACTCGGTCTGATGAATCCCTTATCCAACAACTCTTGAAGTTGTGTGGACAATTCCTGCATTTCAGAAGGTGCTAATCGATATGGAGATTTAGCTACAGGTGCGGCTCCTGGTACCAAGTCGATGTGAAACTCGACTTGTCGATATGGTGGTAGTCCTAGAAAGTCTTCAGGAAAGACTTCAGGAAATTCTTTTTGTGACAACCGGTAATTTACGGCTCTAAATAATGTGATTAACAGGTGATTACGCGTTAATAAATAGTGTTTACGACGCTAATTAACTTAATTAGGCCTTTGGAGTGCCTAGGAACGCTTATCCGACCCTACAGTGCGCGCGTGGTGATTTACAGAAGATCTGCTGAATATTACGGACAACGTCGATAAATACGGACTGTCCACGAATATTTTACGCTAAATTTAGCTCTGTAATGAAATTTTAGCAACTACAGTCGAAACCGGATTAGAAAACGGATTAAAGACGGCAACGATACCATTTTTCGCGATTATTACCGTGATCGACGAACGGGCGTGCAAACAACGACTACCGACCGTATTTTATGTATGTCAATACTAAAATTTTATTTTTGACATTAAACGGAGTTCAGGCTTTGACAACGGGTCTTGTAGGAATTTCGGGCCACTTACACATGGGATTGAGCTTGTGGGCCCCGGGCCCAAGCCCAAGACACACAAGCCTAAACCTACATATAATAAATTAAGTCTTGAAAATCTAGGCAAGATATTCTCAAAATCTTCAAGAGATTTACATAATCTCTACAAATCTCTTCAAGAGATTTTGAATCAAAGGTTAAAATGTTTAACCTGAATGTAAATTGTATACTTCAAAGACAATATCCCTCCCTCACACTATTTATACACATACATCAGACATAACCAAACACACACAAACCTCACACTCTCTCTTTCTCCCTCGATTTGAACAGCAAACAACATAATCAGCCCCTCCTTCCCTCTGCTGAAGATGAACGGCCGGATTCCCGGCGCTCCGGCGAGATTTCCGGTCGGGTGCTCTGACACCCTCACTCACCTCACCTCTTCACTCACACTAGCAGTACCCCGCCCCCCCCCATTCGACTCAGAGACGGACCACCACCACCACGAGCCGGTGGTGGTGCGGCGGCGACCAGCAGAGAAGAAAGAGAGAGAGAGACAGAAGGAAAGAAAGAGAACCGGCGGTCGGTTTCATTATCCGACGGTCGGTCATTTTATCCAACGGTCCTTGATGACGAATTTCAGTGGTTTCCGACGATGATTCAGACGAAAATGATGATCAGATGGTAATGACGGTGAGTCACGTCTCGGTCCGGCGGTCGGTGACTCAACCCGGCGGTCCGTGTCTCGGTCCGACGTGTTTCGGTAAGGAACCTCCCTTTTCTTCATTTTGCATCTTCTCTGAAGATTTGATGAATGATGATGATAATGTTGTTCGGTTGTTTGAGATCGGTTCAAGTTTCAGCTCGGGTCAGACTTCGGATACGGCACAGTCAGCGGCTCGGTTCGGGTCAGCGGAGGTTCGGGTTCGCAAAACAGGTCGACTCGGTGCAACTCGGCTCGACCCGGTTAACTCATTAATCAACTCAGGTTAACTCACTAGTCAACTCGGGTCAACAAATGCAACCCAGTCAACAACTCAGCAGACTCGGTTCAAGGTTCAAGTTTCGTGGTTCGGTTCGGTTGACTCGGTCAAACCGAGTCAGCTCGGTCATAACTGGTCGACTCAGCGGGTTGACTCAGTCAACTCACACGGTCAAAAGCGGTCCGACTCGGTCAACCGAGTTAACTCGGTCAACTCAGACAACGCAAGTCAACCCGGTTGACTCGGTCAACTGGTCAACTCAGTCTCGGTCAACATCACGACGCGAAAGAGCGGTAAAGATTTAATGGCGTGAATTATTTCGTTAATTTTAATTATTTCGTGAACGAGCTCGACCCGAATAGATTTGATAAAAGTTTACTTTTGATATATTTGACAAGAATCATATACATATTGCTTGTTTGTTGAATAAATTGCTGATTTTGAAAATATAAAGACAACTTGTGTTGTCGGGGCGTCCAAAAACAGAGGAAACTCTGCCCGTTTTTCGAGAAATCCGTAAAATAAAACGAGTTTTATTATAAAACAAAACGTTCTTTTGAGCGACTTTTATAAAAACGAGATACGAATATAAAGTTCTTTCGACAACAAGTTACAACTTACGAAAACGACGAGTCGAAAATTACTTACAACAAATAAATATAGTTATTATATTTATTTTTTTTAGACTTCGAAAATTCGACTAATTCTTTTATGAAAGTAAATGTAATTTACTTCAAACGGCAAACAAAAACAACAATTCTTTTATAAAATAGATATAATTTATCTATTTATTTCAAACATCATACAACATGAATTCGTTTTTACAAATGAATATAGTTGTATATTTATATCAAACAACACGATCTTGTTTTATAAAATAAATATAGATATATATTTATTTCAAACACGCGAATTCTTTTACAAAATAGATACAGTCTATCTATTCAACAACTCGATGAAGTTCTTATAAAATAAATATAATATTTTATATTTATTACGTACGCCGAAACGGCATATACATATATTTTGGCAAAAATATACAAGACGCAATGTATATATAATACAAGCTTATTATATAATACTTTCATACGAATATTCCTACATACGCAAACGACTTCTCGGAACTTAACAAGTTTAACTTAATCATTTTTAACAATTTACCATTGAATCGTTCGATTAACGATTCGGTAGAGCTCGATGACACGTAGTTTAGATACTGCGTTTATTTAGAAACTTATTAGATATTCCGTGTTAGGAATATTGTAGAATGCACGCTAGCGAGTCTCAGTTTGGAAACGACATCACGAAGTCGTAATTAGCTAGCTTTGCACAGGAATATTCAGGTGAGTTCATAACCCCACCTTTTATGGTTTTACATTTTTATAAATGTTTTCGGGGTGGAAAGACATGCACTTTTTGCAAAGCATACGAGAATTACATTTTTATAAACCATTGATCTAGACAAGATTTATCTGACACAAATGGTTTACGAAAAGCTTATGTTTTTACCGGTTTTCAAGCAAGCTTTTACACACGAATTTTAGTTTTCCAAACTACGGGAAAATACAAATGCAAGAGTTTACAAAATACAAATGTTAAAACGTATATAAATGGTATGATATAAATACAAGAAGTACACTTGGTGAGAACGAGAACCAAGTGTGACGAAATATATGAAAATGAGAAGCGCATTTGGTGAGACGAGAACCAAGTATAAGGCGCTATGAGAAATGATAACAAGAAACGCGCTTGGTGAGAACGAGAACCAAGTAGGAGGCGTTATGAGAAATAGTGTCACGAATAGGGTACAGAAGCACCATTAATCAACAATATACCTAGACCGCAGAACAAAAGGTTAGATCTAACAGGTGCCTGGCAGCCTCACACTCGGTCGGGGCGAGAATCGAGTGGTGCTTTTGTGTCTCAGAATATACCAATTAAATGCCTTAGGTTTGGTGGCTTCCTATGACGTGTCACATGTTAATGGCTTTGCAACCCATTAACAATCCTGATATTTACAGGAATATTTTAATTACATGAAATTCATACCATACTAAAAATTGATGAGTACTTGAGTACGTGGGGTACTCAAGAAGAGATTGAATTATACTTAAAGTACGTGGGGTACTCAAGAAAAACTTGAATTATACATGAGTACGTGGGGTACACATGAAAACGTGATTTATATATGAAAATGATTTTAAATTCGTTTTCACAACAATACTTCAAAAACCGGTTATTCAAAAAGATTTATTTCAAATCTTTTACAAACAAACTATGAACTCGCTCAACTTTATGTTGATTTTTCGCATGTTTCTTTCTCAGGTTATATCTAAGACAAGGCACGGTTGGAATAGGAGAACCATGAAGAGTCGAGTACTTAGTGGGCGTTCACATACTAAAAGACTTAGCTTATTTACTTCCGCTGTGCAATGAAGATGCCAGTCCAGTCACGCCAAAGCTCTGATAATTCGGGGTGTGACAGATTGGTATCAGAGCTATAGGTTACAGCGAAATAGGTTTCTGTAGAGACGCCTAGGCTCTAACCTCAATTTCCTCTGGGAACGTAAAACGTCGAATACATACAGAACGCATAGTACTCGAATATGGTCTCCAACCGTTGCCGAAAAACAAACAGTCGAAATTTTTTTTATTTCAAACATATGCTATAGTGGTGTTTATACACGGTACACAAAACAGTCGCATACAATGCACAAAACACTGAGAACTTAGGAAACATGCATTTAAGACCTTTGGAAACTTATGTTAAAGTTCATTAAAGGTCATCACGTAGGAACTGCAAATATTAACTCGGGCACACACAATTATACAAATTGTCTATGATGTTTTAACTTCCCGAGCAGGCAGCCTACGCATAATGAAACGCTAGTGCGCGAGAAAGCATAGAACTCAAATTTTACGTCAACAGATGTCGGAGTGCATCACATTCTACACAAAACGAAACGCTAGCGCACAGGCATACGTGAGACTTAAGCTATACATCAACGGGGGTTGAAGTACGTCACATGCGACTATCGATCAGGAAGCGGCAGTTGGCACGCGGTCCTGCAAACGACACAAGTCATGCTAAGGAAGAGACACAAGTCACTGTATTCCCCCTATTTCAGCTAATGACGAGTACGCTACCTTCGACATTCTATGGTAATGTCGCCTAACAAACGGTTATCACATGCAACCCCAGGTAAAGTCCTTAAATTTCTTTTATTGAAATTTCGACTTTCACAATTACTGAGTAGATTTTCGTATCTCTACTCCTCTTGATGGTCATTGTGTCACGACCATTTCTTTCAGTATAGCGAATATTCATTTGCTTCACTTCTTGAAAATTCATATGTTACGCATGCATCGTTTGTTACGCATGTGGTTTCGTTTCGGATAAAGCGTTTCATCAAAGTTCAAATATTATTTCGCTTGTGATTCGAATGACTCGCGTTATTGAAATTGTTGGCTTCTTTGTAGACAAGTCAACACAATTTCTTGAAATCCCTTTCTTTTCAAGTTACATACATGGTTTTTTTTTCGTTGTGACCATGCCGAAAGTTTTCTTGTTGATGCATGTATTTGTTGTCGGCTTGCGCCAAAATCAAATTCAATTGTTTGAACTTGTTCATTACACATATTCAATTCAAAACACCATATGATGTATTGGAAACATCATATTCAAATTCATTTTAACAAGCGTTTCATTGTTCCGAGTCGTGGTAGATTTGTTTGGTCTACGACTCCATTAAGTCGTTTGTTGATTTCGACACCTTGTGGTGTCAGTACAAACTTGTAGCTTGGGCTAATTTATGCAAAACACAGGTGATACTTGTTCGATCACCGCTAAATTTGAATTGTTTCATTCAGTACGACACCTTGTGGCGTCGGTAGAACTTGCAGCTTGGGCTGATCATGATCGAGCGTTTCATGCAAACTAGTACATTTGAGCTTGTTGAAATCTGAATTCATTTATTGGATGCAATCATTTCTAGAATTCATTTGCATATTGTGATACGTCCTTGAATTCACATCATTCGAATAAGTCCTGATTCGACTTCATGATCGTTCACTTTGGTACTATTCGTATTTTCTACACATAACGTAACTCTAAGGAGTTAACGTAGTCTAAATTTCGAGGACGAAATTTTATTAACAGGGGGAGACTGTGACAACCGGTAATTTACGGCTCTAAATAACGTGATTAACAGGTGATTACGCGTTAATAAATAGTGTTTACGACGCTAATTAACTTAATTAGGCCTTTGGAGTGCCTAGGAACGCTTATCCGACCCTACAGTGCGCGCGTGGTGATTTACAGAAGATCTGCTGAATATTACGGACAACGTCGATAAATACGGACTGTCCACGAATATTTTACGCTAAATTTAGCTCTGTAATGAAATTTTAGCAACTACAGTCGAAACCGGATTAGAAAACGGATTAAAGACGGCAACGATACCATTTTTCGCGATTATTACCGTGATCGACGAACGGGCGTGCAAACAACGACTACCGACCGTATTTTATGTATGTCAATACTAAAATTTTATTTTTGACATTAAACGGAGTTCAGGCTTTGACAACGGGTCTCGTAGGAATTTCGGGCCACTTACACATGGGATTGAGCTTGTGGGCCCCGGGCCCAAGCCCAAGACACACAAGCCTAAACCTACATATAATAAATTAAGTCTTGAAAATCTAGGCAAGATATTCTCAAAATCTTCAAGAGATTTACATAATCTCTACAAATCTCTTCAAGAGATTTTGAATCAAAGGTTAAAATGTTTAACCTGAATGTAAATTGTATACTTCAAAGACAATATCCCTCCCTCACACTATTTATACACATACATCAGACATAACCAAACACACACAAACCTCACACTCTCTCTTTCTCCCTCGATTTGAACAGCAAACAACATAATCAGCCCCTCCTTCCCTCTGCTGAAGATGAACGGCCGGATTCCCGGCGCTCCGGCGAGATTTCCGGTCGGGTGCTCTGACACCCTCACTCACCTCACCTCTTCACTCACACTAGCAGTACCCCCCCCATTCGACTCAGAGACGGACCACCACCACCACGAGCCGGTGGTGGTGCGGCGGCGACCAGCAGAGAAGAAAGAGAGAGAGACAGAAGGAAAGAAAGAGAACCGGCGGACCGGCGGTCGGTTTCATTATCCGACGGTCGGTCATTTTATCCAACGGTCCTTGATGACGAATTTCAGTGGTTTCCGACGATGATTCAGACGAAAATGATGATCAGATGGTAATGACGGTGAGTCACGTCTCGGTCCGGCGGTCGGTGACTCAACCCGGCGGTCCGTGTCTCGGTCCGACGTGTTTCGGTAAGGAACCTCCCTTTTCTTCATTTTGCATCTTCTCTGAAGATTTGATGAATGATGATGATAATGTTGTTCGGTTGTTTGAGATCGGTTCAAGTTTCAGCTCGGGTCAGACTTCGGATACGGCACAGTCAGCGGCTCGGTTCGGGTCAGCGGAGGTTCGGGTTCGCAAAACAGGTCGACTCGGTGCAACTCGGCTCGACCCGGTTAACTCATTAATCAACTCAGGTTAACTCACTAGTCAACTCGGGTCAACAAATGCAACCCAGTCAACAACTCAGCAGACTCGGTTCAAGGTTCAAGTTTCGTGGTTCGGTTCGGTTGACTCGGTCAAACCGAGTCAGCTCGGTCATAACTGGTCGACTCAGCGGGTTGACTCAGTCAACTCACACGGTCAAAAGCGGTCCGACTCGGTCAACCGAGTTAACTCGGTCAACTCAGACAACGCAAGTCAACCCGGTTGACTCGGTCAACTGGTCAACTCAGTCTCGGTCAACATCACGACGCGAAAGAGCGGTAAAGATTTAATGGCGTGAATTATTTCGTTAATTTTAATTATTTCGTGAACGAGCTCGACCCGAATAGATTTGATAAAAGTTTACTTTTGATATATTTGACAAGAATCATATACATATTGCTTGTTTGTTGAATAAATTGCTGATTTTGAAAATATAAAGACAACTTGTGTTGTCGGGGCGTCCAAAAACAGAGGAAACTCTGCCCGTTTTTCGAGAAATCCGTAAAATAAAACGAGTTTTATTATAAAACAAAACGTTCTTTTGAGCGACTTTTATAAAAACGAGATACGAATATAAAGTTCTTTCGACAACAAGTTACAACTTACGAAAACGACGAGTCGAAAATTACTTACAACAAATAAATATAGTTATTATATTTATTTTTTTTAGACTTCGAAAATTCGACTAATTCTTTTATGAAAGTAAATGTAATTTACTTCAAACGGCAAACAAAAACAACAATTCTTTTATAAAATAGATATAACTTATCTATTTATTTCAAACATCATACAACATGAATTCGTTTTTACAAATGAATATAGTTGTATATTTATATCAAACAACACGATCTTGTTTTATAAAATAAATATAGATATATATTTATTTCAAACACGCGAATTCTTTTACAAAATAGATACAGTCTATCTATTCAACAACTCGATGAAGTTCTTATAAAATAAATATAATATTTTATATTTATTACGTACGCCGAAACGGCATATACATATATTTTGGCAAAAATATACAAGACGCAATGTATATATAATACAAGCTTATTATATAATACTTTCATACGAATATTCCTACATACGCAAACGACTTCTCGGAACTTAACAAGTTTAACTTAATCATTTTTAACAATTTACCATTGAATCGTTCGATTAACGATTCGGTAGAGCTCGATGACACGTAGTTTAGATACTGCGTTTATTTAGAAACTTATTAGATATTCCGTGTTAGGAATATTGTAGAATGCACGCTAGCGAGTCTCAGTTTGGAAACGACATCACGAAGTCGTAATTAGCTAGCTTTGCACAGGAATATTCAGGTGAGTTCATAACCCCACCTTTTATGGTTTTACATTTTTATAAATGTTTTCGGGGTGGAAAGACATGCACTTTTTGCAAAGCATACGAGAATTACATTTTTATAAACCATTGATCTAGACAAGATTTATCTGACACAAATGGTTTACGAAAAGCTTATGTTTTTACCGGTTTTCAAGCAAGCTTTTACACACGAATTTTAGTTTTCCAAACTACGGGAAAATACAAATGCAAGAGTTTACAAAATACAAATGTTAAAACGTATATAAATGGTATGATATAAATACAAGAAGTACACTTGGTGAGAACGAGAACCAAGTGTGACGAAATATATGAAAATGAGAAGCGCATTTGGTGAGACGAGAACCAAGTATAAGGCGCTATGAGAAATGATAACAAGAAACGCGCTTGGTGAGAACGAGAACCAAGTAGGAGGCGTTATGAGAAATAGTGTCACGAATAGGGTACAGAAGCACCATTAATCAACAATATACCTAGACCGCAGAACAAAAGGTTAGATCTAACAGGTGCCTGGCAGCCTCACACTCGGTCGGGGCGAGAATCGAGTGGTGCTTTTGTGTCTCAGAATATACCAATTAAATGCCTTAGGTTTGGTGGCTTCCTATGACGTGTCACATGTTAATGGCTTTGCAACCCATTAACAATCCTGATATTTACAGGAATATTTTAATTACATGAAATTCATACCATACTAAAAATTGATGAGTACTTGAGTATGTGGGGTACTCAAGAAGAGATTGAATTATACTTAAAGTACGTGGGGTACTCAAGAAAAACTTGAATTATACATGAGTACGTGGGGTACACATGAAAACGTGATTTATATATGAAAATGATTTTAAATTCGTTTTCACAACAATACTTCAAAAACCGGTTATTCAAAAAGATTTATTTCAAATCTTTTACAAACAAACTATGAACTCGCTCAACTTTATGTTGATTTTTCGCATGTTTCTTTCTCAGGTTATATCTAAGACAAGGCACGGTTGGAATAGGAGAACCATGAAGAGTCGAGTACTTAGTGGGCGTTCACATACTAAAAGACTTAGCTTATTTACTTCCGCTGTGCAATGAAGATGCCAGTCCAGTCACGCCAAAGCTCTGATAATTCGGGGTGTGACACTTTTACCACTGGAATATCTGTCAGCATCGGCCCAACGGCCTCCTTGTCGACAACATGTGCCAGAAAGGCAACACAACCTTTCCGTAAGCACTTCTGTGCCTTCACGCAATTGATGATCCACAATGGTGTATCGTGCTTCTCTCCATGAATAACAAGTGTCTCTTTATTCGATAGTGGTAGGCGAATGACCTTCTCATGACAGAAGACTTCGGCTCGATTATTGGATAGCCAATCCATGCCAACCACTACGTCGAAAATACCCAACTCAATGGGTAAGAGATCGATATGAAATTTCTGCTCCTGACTCGACCAGTTTACCGTTTGCCAATTCTATAGAATGAGGAGACGTCTAGCTTACTTGACTTTAGGCCAAGTACATTTTGAATTCTATGTAGTAAGGACTTCACTGTACAAATGTAGAGAACAACCCAATCCCTGTGTTTAGATGTAGGATAACCCAATCCCTATTTGTAGCTAGGACAATCCCGTCCCTAGCCATGAAACTCATGTATGTGAAATGTTGAGATGAAGCTAAAATTGCCAATTGTATAAAATAACATGGATGTGAAATGTTGACGAATAGGATACATACCGGTGACCCTTAATGATTTGATAAGAGTCTGCTAATTCCCCATTAGCTAAGTTGATTTAGTAATGTGTGTCTAACTAACATGAATCTAGTTCGAGTGTATGCTTACCATTTAAAGACACTAGCTAAGCTAGGTGTTGGTATTAAAAAGAGTTGATACATGATGATCGTAAAGTGTACATACTCATGACATCATTGGGATTTTGTAGAGTATTCACACATCCTCGGTGAGATTAACTGCGAGAGTTACTGTTTGAGTGATCGAGGTAGGGAGGGATGATGCGGTTATGCTTCGGATCTCCGAGGCTAAACATAAAATGTAACACTCAGTGTGTTTGAATTCAGGTGTTACCCAGTATGGAACTACCCCTGAGAGACCGTGTAAGCATCAAGTGTAACCATTAACATTGGCTCTAGTTATGATCGAGTTCTTTTATAAAATCATATGAAAATAAGATGATATAAAAGAATGATGTATGGTTAAATAAATAACCAATGAAAATGTAGTGTATAAATATATCATGTCTTGAAATAGAATATTATGTCTTGTGTAGAGGATGTCGTGTCTTGTGCAAAAATGTCATGTCTTGTCTTTGTCGAAGAGATTTGAATAACACCACGATATGCAATATAATATAAGCACTTATATATAGGAAGTACCAGCGGCGTATCCACCATGCTTTTATCATATTACACACGTCTCATCACTTACAAATAACCACCAAAAAAAATCTCTTGTGTATACCAACGTCAAATGACATGTATAACAATGTCTTGCGTAACAATGTCATGTATAAAACATGTCTTGTGTAAAGCCATGATTTTCAACACATAACTTTTGACTTAAACATTTGATCCTTTTGGCACCATGATCTTTTTAATACACTCTATTAAAAGAATCTAGACATGTATTTAGATAAATAAAGTCTATCATGTGCCCAAGAATGAAGAATGCAATCAATCGGTCATGGAAACCTCAAGACCATATTGTGCATACATGTTTGAATAAATGATAATGTGGATAACCAAAACCAAAAGGTGTAATGCCTCTTGCGTGTATTGGTCATATGTTTAAATGGAAAAAGAAAAAAAAATAATTCGTTGAGGAGGGGAAACCAACCAGTGGTCTTCGTCCATATAATATGTATTCCCTACTCTATGGACCTCGATCGTCCTAAGTAGAGAAAATCCTTTGTCTTACTTGTTCATGTGACAATTATGGTAATAGTGCTTGAGTTTCACGAGCTCTAGCAAGATTATTAGAATCTCCAAAAATGTAGAATAGAATGTAATGAGGGAGTTGCAGCATGGCTCATGCCATACCATTCATTGGGAAAAGACAAATGTCAAGCGACGGAATTTATTGTATCATTTCCAATAAATATGATAAGGTGGAATATGATAACATAAGGTAAGGTAAAGTAGGATAAAGTGTCATAGACACCATGGAACTAACCCATGTTCAAGAATTTCGAGAATGTTGAGGAAAATCCTCCATGAGTAGCTAACAAGTTTTGTTTGTTTAAATGACTAGTCTCAACTGAATCGTGATATAGATCGAATGTTAGGTGTGAACAAATAAGTGTCGTCTTCCTGTATTGTATTGTATTGTAGGGTGTTATACTAACCACCTCAGTTCGTGTTCTAATAGATAAGAAAAATTGAATCTCAAGTAATAACTTAAGAACTTTGAACGAATAGTGATCATTAGCTTATCCCGCAGAGTCCACCAGAATTCCCATGCACTACAAGTTGCTATTACGTTGGCCACCGTAATAATAAATTGCCTTGCATGGTCACCCTAGCGTTCTCTCGTACGAAGCAGCCGATCAGTAAGAGAGGAAACACTATTGTCAATATAGCTTCAACATTGGAGGGACCTTCGTGATAACTCACGTGTCAACGTTCGTTGTCATTACTCGCAGAACGGTACGGCGTTAGGTGAAATAGAAATGAAAAGAATCGGTAATAATAACAACCGAAGAGGCACCTTCAAGATGAATACTTCATCTTCCTTGTAAGGACAAGAGTATATCCACCTTGATTAGTATGAGTCACATGGATCTCGCCCCACTAATGGAGTTGTTGTCCAAGGTTACTACCTTCGCCTCATCGTCATTATCATGGTCAGGCATCTCAGCATTCGCGAGAAAGCAACCATATTTTACGGAATTAAGTTTAAGATTTCACTTAGGAAATCATGTTCGCCATAAGCTCCGCATTAGACATTGGGGTCGATATTTTCATCGTGTGAGTAAAGAATAATAATAGAGTTTGAAGTCGAAGGTATTTTGTTCTTGGCAAAATATTTCATGCAACATATATATGAACCACCTATATATATAATCATGTAAAATCCTATCAATCAAGGATTTCTATCTTGTATAAGCTGAATTTGTGAACTGTTTATAATGCATAAACTGATAATGTAATGTATTGTAGGCACAAAGTCTATTAATGTATTGTGTCTGTTTCTCATAGACTTCACCCATGGAAATGTCCTCGCTTGATTTATGTGAAATGAATTTTTGCTGTAGTGGACCATGAAAAATGTTTATGCAAATGAAAACATGTGTTTGTGTTTAGATGGTTTTCATGAGAGATCCCTAGTGATTGTAGACTTAGACTCAATAAAGAATCCTGGTTCACTACAATCGATGCTCTCATACCAAGCTGTCACACCCGCTCATAGCGGAAACGCAAGGTGTGATCTGTCTGGTTTTCATTGCATAAATATCGATGTACATGAACAAACTATATGAATAAAGCATACTCCATTGCCATTACATAGTGTTTCAAAAGATTACAACATAAGTTTAGTGTGTCGGTTACAAACCATTAACATGAAAATAAAGCGTTATTGTTTCATACATTAACTTGAACTAAACTACAAAGGTTTAAACCATCATATTTCCGCAAAGAGGCGGAATATAATAGTTAAACCCTTCAAAAGATGGCATGGAGTTCCGGTACTTGTTATCTTGACTGGGAAATCCGACATGGTCCTTTAATTCCCTGAAATACATGTTAAGTTTGGAAAACATCAACAAAAGTTGGTGAATTCATGCAATTTAGTTGTAAACGATGTATGAAAAATGTGAGTTGTAGTATGTAAAGCGTCAATGAAATCGTTGATCATTAATGTTTTGCAAGGACATTAATATGTGTGACGAAATAGGAAGCAAACCAACCCTAGACGATTTTATGCCGATTCCTATCGACTGGGACACAAACGCACTCTTCCGTAGGGGTCCATGACCAAGAGTGGGGCTCGCCAAAACCCATTAGATCTAAGCCTTTGTTCCTTGGTCCAAACTGGATTAATGGTGCTTATAGTATGGCCCTAATTCGCACATGATCTATGGTGTTTCATTACCTAACTTTAACATACTCTGAACATGTATCTTCCCCGATAGTTGTAAAGTTGTAAAACATTTAAATGAATAGGGGAACATGAACTCACTGTATTGCGTCCTGAAAATAGATGTAAATAAGATCTCACGTGCGGTCGTCCTGAATAGCGTGGCGACCTACAAACGTTCTTATTTTTGTTAGACACTTCGGTCTTTGAAAAGAACTTGAGTACAAGTCTTGTGTCTTGAGTATATGTAAGACTTGTATATCTTTACTGTTCGTTAACTGGGTATTCGATGTATGAGTTGTTCAAATGTTCGTTAACTGTGTATTCGATGTATGAGTTGTTCAAATGTTCGTTAACTGGGTATTCGATGTATGAGTTGTTCAAATGTTCGTTAACTGGGTATTCGATGTATGAGTTGTTCAAATGTTCGTTAACTGTGTATTCGATGTATGAGTTGTTCAAATGTTCGTTAACTGTGTATTCGATGAATGAGTTGTATAGTCGGATCTCGTCCGCTGAATCTCGTGTCTTGTATGTATCACTTGTATAGTTGTGTTTCCAATAATAGTATCATTGGGCCAAGCCCATGTTTTCAAGTTATTGGGATTAAATAGTGCTGGGCCTCAAATAGTGTTGGGCCTCAAATAGTGTTGGGCCACAAATAGTGTTGGGCCTCAAATAGTGTTGGGCCTCAATAGTGTTGGGCCTCAAATAGTGTTGGGCCTCAATAGTGTTGGGCCTCAATAGTGTTGGGCCTCAAATAGTGTTGGGCTTGAATATTGTTGGGCTTTGGCCCATATGTTTGGTGTTTGGGCTTAGCCCACTAATTTATGTTAAGCCCATTATGAAAAATAAGCCCATTTGTAAAACAATAGCCCATTACTTAAACTAGCCCATTTGTTATAAAAATAGCCCATTAAGTATAATAAGCCCATTTGTAGAAAAATAGCCCACTAGTACATGTAAACCTTTCATTTTTATAAAAATCCTTTTTATAAAAATTTACTAAGTATAGATGTTAGTAAATAAAAACATATTAGTTTTTATAAGTTTATAAACATCCGTAAATTTGTTATCGATAGCATATTTATATTTCGTGTCGATAAATAGTCAAAACGTCGTAGTAACTCCCCGGATTGGTAATTCACTTATGTAGTCGTCCGTCGTCCATGTTGACCATAAATGGTGTCCGATTATTCGAATCGTCCGTAACTCGTTTTTAAGGCGTAAATATGTGAAGTCTCGTAGGACTTTTGTTATAACGTGTTTTGAGTTTAAAGGCGACATGAGATTCAAGTTCCTACAATGATATATATAACTAATATACCAAGTAATATATCACACAAAAATTGTTTAAAGTACCCAAATATATATTTTCGAAAAAAAATATATATTTTTCTTGTCTTTTATTTTATAAACCCTTCTTTAATAACTTTTATAAATCTTGTAGAGATTTACCCAAAAATGTTGTTATTTTATAAAATAAAGTTTTTATAAAAATTTGCCATATAACCTTTGTATTTTTATCTTAACCATGTTTCATTAAACATATCATTTTCTTTATTACATCAACAACAATTTATACAACATCTTAACTAAACATTATGAGACTTTTATAACATGAATTTATTAAGATGTTATGCAAATCATGTAGGGTTTTAAACATGATCCTTTCATATGTTAACTAGTTCAAAAACCAAGTTAAATTCTAGTTTTAACAACTTTTATAAAAATCTTTAGTTGTATGTTAATTTTTATAATCTTGTGAAAGTCTTGTTTTTAAACATAAACCCTATATACTTTCACAAGATCACTAGATATGATCATTCCTTTAATCCTTTATGTTAAAACCCTTTAACATAAACATGTATAATTTTTAGATGGCAAATTGGAAAATAATAATCCCACCATTGTGAAATTGACCAATAATAATCCCAAGTCAGGAATTAGCCACCAATAATCCCACCTCGTCCATTTTTGGAAAATAATAATCCACCGACACTAAACGACAAAAGTGCCACGTCAGCATTTGGAGTATTATTTTCCAAATTTTGACGAGGTGGGATTATTGGTGGCTAATTACTGACTTGGGATTATTATTGATCAATTTCACAATGGTGGAATTATTATTTTCCAATTTGCCTTTTTAGATCATATCTATCAACATCTTCTAACACTTTATTTGTAGCATAATCATCATAACAAGATCTAAATAAGCATATATCAAGTCTTAGATCATAATATAAACAATCATAATTATATCATGATTTTTATTCTTTGCTTCTTTGTATTTTCTTCATGTTTATTATGTATGATTTCCTTGGTTATTATTAGTAATAATAACAATCATAGGCATAATATTTGTATAAAAAAATAGATATAGAAGCTTACTTCTAGCACTAGGCTAGGGATGATCTTAGAAGATTATTAAGACTAAGAAGATGATGATCTTGTTGGTAGAATACTTTTGTATGGATGGAAACCCTTCCTTTTACTTCCAAAAGCTTTAGATCCTCTTATGTTACTTGGAAATCCATATTGATCATGAAGGAGGTAATAAAAATAATTGGGTTTTTGAGGGTGTTCTTGTGAAAAAGATGAAGATGATGAGATAGTTTTTTTTTTTTTGAAAGATAAGTTGAAAAGGGTGATAAAATGCTAGTAAACTAAATGAGACATAATGTTATAATCATCCACTAACATCATCCACTTGCAACCAACAAATAATATCTAGATATTTGCATGTGAAATATGGGTATGGGACCCACTAAAAACGTTCACCACATGTGGGGGGGGGGGGTTAAAGTGTAACATTTTTATAAAAATGTCTTAAACATGTAGATATTTTGGTAATTAGGCTAAGTATGGTGATTAGGGGTAATCTTTCACCATTAGGAGGTAATTAGTGATTCGGAATGTTAATTATCATTAACAAATTCACTAAACTAGTAGAAATGGTATTTTGATATCTTAAACGACTTCCGTTTGGTCGTCGGTTCAATAAAAGCACTTTTAATTCCTACCGACGAAGTTTTTCCGTAAGTTGTAAATCCGCAACCAAGAGATGTATAAAGGGATTTCCAAATGTTTTCAAAATGTTAGGTGATCATTACTAGTTTAAAATGATCCAAATAATGTTAGATGGTTACTAAAAAAAAGATCCGATATCGTTCGGATAATCGTTACGCTTTGTTTCCGTTTGTCGGTATTTGAACGCTAAGCTTGTGTATTTTGTGTGAACTGATGTGATTATGGTTCGGATGATACCCGAAGGTATCTTCATATGAATTCTATGTTAAATAATATTTTTACATGTCGTAAAAATATTACAAAGCTGATTTCTGCAGAATTTCTGCGGAAAAGTGTAGAAATCATCGCTTTTAGTGCTTTTCGGCAGTTTTCGGTGCTACCGGACATTGGTAGTATATTAAACCAAACCCTTGCATTCCCATATAGGGTTTAATGTTCATTTGATGTTGGACTTCCGTCTAAGTCCTAAAGATGTAATTTAGATGGTTTCGCTGGATCCTGAGTTTTCGTCAGCACGCTAGTTCACTAGATACTGCTCTAGTTGTTTCGATGCATTGTTTACATTGTTTCAAAGGTAACCAATAAAATGAATCATGTGCATCATAATTGAATATTCCATAAGTATTCTAAGATGTATATTATGTAATACGCAGTTCGAGTGTTCGAAATGCATAAAAATGTAGCTAAAATGAGTACTTTAAGTGTAAGAAAGTTACCGAAAAGTGTCAGTTGTCACAGTTTGTAAAGCAATGTCTTGTGAAAGATATGTTATTTGTATAAAATGTTATATGTCTAAATTGTAATGATTCAAATAATGCTACGATATGTAATACCATACAAACAGTTATATATAGGAAGTACTAGCGGCGTATCCACCATGCTTGTATCATATTACACAAGCCTCGTTACTTAAATCACTTAAACAAACCACCAATGTATAAAGTCCATGTTTAAACCAATTGTCAAAAAGTCCTTGTATAAGCCATGTAAAATGTTTAAAAGTCCAAATGTAGTCAAGTAATGTGTAACAAATGTTATGTATTGTAAGTAAAGTATTGTCACATAGGCCAAATGTAGAAATGTACAAAACAGAGTATTTTGAATATATCAAAAAGTTATGTTTTGCAAAGTAATGCATGTTACATTGATACAAACATTTATGTGGTAAGTTAATGCATACATTCAAGCCTTGAGACAGTCGGATAACCCTTTCAGTCAAGGTTATCAAAAGAAATGTTTTCGGATTCAGTCATTCCTTACATCCAAACAAACCCGGGATGTCAGGAATGGGATTTGTCAAGTCCTGTGGTACCAGTACTTACTACTGAGCGGCGTAGCTAATGTTAATGAACGTATATAAGTCTCGTTTGTGCAAACCAAATGTTGTAGCAGTTGTATACATGTCATGTGAAAACAATGTACTAAGTATGCTAAGTTAACATACAAAGCAGAAAAGTCATGTAAATCAATGTGCTAGCATGCTATTAGTCAACATACATAGCAGAAATGTAATGTAAAACAATGTACTAAGTATGCACACAATGGGAATATATAGCATGAAATGTAATGTAAAATGATGTACTAAGTACGCACACAATGGGCATACATAGCATGAAATGTAATGAAATCATGTACTATAATGTACTAATGAACATAGCAGGTATATGATGTGAAAACAGGAAAGCATGAAAGTAACAAGTAGGCACATGTGTTCCACCCCAAAACAGTTTGGAAAACAGTAAAAGAGGGGTCTATGTACTCACTTGAGATTGCTCAGAAGTCTTAAGAATAGCACCAAGCAATGCTAGAGATCACGGAATCAAACGGCACCTAATATAGGTAACTACGTTAACAAACCGGACCTAAATCGGAGGATCGGATAGAATGAGGGTTCGTAAACCAAACGAGTATGTTAACAAACCGGACCTAATATAGGTAACTATGTTAACAAACCGGACCTAATATGGTTTAACAAAGCCTACATACTAAATGAAACCTAACATAAGTGCTTACGACCCATTACGACCCGTTTAGGTAGCTTATGCTACTTTAACGCGTCGTTCACGTGAAACGCGTTTGGACCGCCTAACTAGTCCTATGATAAGTAACATATGCATTAACATGTCTAATATTGTTGTCAAATCAGTTTAGATGTCAAAAGTTATGTTACATATGTTTAAAATGAATTTTGGCAACAAAGGGGTATTTTGGTAATTTACCTAAGGCATATAAACTACCTATCATACAACTACTTAAACGAAGCGACCATAAGGTATAACCTCGGAAGGTTATTCCCTATATACTATGGTCACCTAATGTGTTTGTTCGGATCCTAATGATCGACCAAATGGGTCGGGTTCGAAGGTATAAGCGATTTATTAGATCGCTTATCCTTACGACCCTAGACAACGTGGTAATCAGTAGGCATAGTCACAAGGGACTATAACCATCGTGATTACAATCACGTTGCGAAGTTCAAATGAACTTTGCATTGACCATAAACTGGTCAATGCAGAAAGTCAAACAAAGTTTGACTTTCGGACTCGAAAAGCAATAAAAGAACGAAGGAACACTTACAAAGGGTCCTCGAATGCTAATCTTGATTCAAGTAGCTCAGGTATGAAACAAAGGTTTCAACTTAGAGATTCTCAAATCAGATTCTTGTGAGGAATGAGTGAAAATGTGATGGGTATTTATTGATTTCGGTTCACCGTTAGGATCATTTCTTGGAGAAGAGGGAATGATCTCGCCCGTACACTTGTCGGAATGTTGTGGTAACTCATATTGCTCCACCACAAGAGTTGGACACATGGCATTTGGCCTTTGGAGGGTGTTTAAGGGCTGTTAACAGCTGAGAAAAACAATTTGCTGCATCTGGCCCCTGCTTGCGCACCGCAACACTCACATTGTTGAGGTGCGCAAGGACCTAGTTTGGCAGATTTACAGTTTTGGTCCATGTTGTGTTATAAGGTCATTTCTGACGTGTTTAAGGCCCTTTAACCCCATTTCAAAGCTCTAAAATGAAGTTAAAGTATAGGGAAATTAAAATGTGCTCAAAAATATCTCGGATGTCAGTTCGTTTGGCCGTACGATTGCGTTGTTCGGTTAATTACGACGGAATGCGCATAAGCGCGAAAAACGATCCAAATGGCGTGACGAATGGATTTTTCTTATGCCAAACACTAAAATAAAATATTTTAGTGCTTACATAAATTTTTGGATGTCCGGATGTATTCAGAACGTAAGTTATGCGCGAAAGTGCAAACTTATGCACTTTTTGACACTTTTAGTCCCTAAATGACCCAAAAGTTTATTTTAGCACACCGAACCCCTAAAAGCCTATTTCTAAGCTATATGAAGGATATTTATGGTATGTTTAACTTATGGTCATGTTCCGGAATGTCTGTTACAGTTCAAATTGGCATACTTTCGCAGTTTGTCAAATTTAGTCCCTGTAGACGAATTAACTTGTTTTTGCCATACCAAAGCCTTCAAAACTTATTTCTAAGTTATGTAAAGGTTATTTAAGGTATGTTAAGTATATGTTGATGTTCCGGAGTATTTGTTGCATTAAACTGGTTACGTTTACACACCAGTTTGCGTATAACTCTCCAGAAAACGATGTAGAGTTTGAAATTACAAAAAAGTCAAAACATGAAAAATGTAAAACATAACCAAACAAACATTGGGATCAAATAACATTGTTTTATTGATAATTGAATTGTTCATAATGATTACAAGCACAGATGTTACAGTCTCCCCTACTTGTGGAAATTGCGTCCCGAAATTTATTTAGAGGAAACTCGTGGGAAAAGATGCGGATATTTCGCCTTCATTTGATCTCCGCGTTCCCAAGTAAACTCGGGTCCACGTTTAGCTTCCCAGCGAACTTTGACCAAAGGAATGCGCTTGCGTTTAAGCCACTTAACTTCACGTTCCATGATTTCCACAGGTTTGTCAACAAATTTCAGTGTTTTACCAACACGAATTTCGTCAAGTGGTATGTGGAGGTTCTCATCAGCTAAACACCTCTTGAGATTGGACACGTGAAAGGTTGGATAAACATTTCCAAGTTCAGGAGGTAACTCAAGTCTGTAGGCTACCTTACCGATTCTTTCGACGATCTTGAATGGTCCAACGTATCTAGGTGCAAGTTTTCCTTTCTTTCCAAATCTGATCACACCTTTCCAAGGCGAGACCTTAAGTAATACTCAATCACCGACTTGAAATTCCAAGGGCTTGCGTTTTGGGTCCGCGTAACTCTTTTGACGGCTTCTAGCTGTCGGAAGGTTATCATGAACTTTCTTAATCTTGTCAGTTGTCTCTAAAATGAGGGCAGGTCCAGTAAGTTGAGCCTCGCCGATCTCATTCCAGCAGACTGGTGAACGACATTTTCGACCATAGAGAGCCTCGAAAGGAGCCATTTTGATGCTGGTTTGATAACTGTTGTTGTAGGAGAATTCAATTAACGGAAGATGTGAATCCCAACTACCACCAAAATCGATCACACAAGCTCTAAACATATCCTCCAGAATCTGGATTGTTCTTTCAGATTGAGCATCCGTTTGCGGATGATAAGCTGTGCTCAGGTTAAGTTGGGTCCCCATAGCAGATTGCATGGTTCTCCAAAAATGAGAAGTGAAACGAGCATCTCTGTTAGAAATGATGTTCAAAGGAACACCATGTCGAGCTACAATTTCATCCACATAGATTTTAGCAAGTTTGTCAGCAGGAAAATCCTCACGGATTGGCAAGAAATGCGCTGACTTAGTAAGACGATCAACAACTACCCAGATGGCATCATGACCTTTCTTTGTGCGCGGGTGTTTAGTAATGAGATCCATAGTAATGTTTTCCCATTTCCAAACTGGGATCTCTGGTTGCACCAATAAACCCGAAGGACGTTGATGTTCAGCCTTAACCTTAAGACAAGTAAGGCATTTTGATACGTATAAGGCAATGTCTTTCTTCATACCAGGCCACAATAGTGAATACGAAGATCCTTATACATCTTATCCGAGCCAGGATGAATAGAATAGCGAGACTTATGGGCTTCATCCATAAGCAAGGTACGAAGATTATCTTGGCTTGGGACCCACAAACGGTCCATGAAGTAATACGATCCATTGTCCTTCAGTTCCAGATCAGGTGTTATGTGATGGGGAAATTCCTTATCCATTAAACCTTGTGAAACACAAGATCGTTGAGCCTGAGAAATGAGTGCTTGGATATCGGGTCGAGCTTGAATAACAGATTGAACACGAACACAATGAAGCTTAGTACGTTCCTTACGACTCAATGCATCGGCTACGACATACGCCTTACCAGGATGGTAGCGAATTTCGCAGTCATAGTCGTTTAAAAGCTCAACCCAACGTCGTTGCCTCATGTTGAGTTCTTTCTGATTGAAGATATGTTGAAGACTTCTGTGGTCAGTGAAAACCGCACATTTTGTTCCGTACAAATAGTGTCTCCAGATCTTAAGAGCGAAGACAACTGCACCCAACTCAAGATCATGAGTGGTGTAGTTTTTCTCATGTATCTTCAACTGCCTCGATGCATATGCTATGACTTTGTTCCTTTGCATCAGAACACAGCCAAGACCCAATTTAGATGCATCGCAATAAACGACGAAATCATCATTGCCCTCAGGCAAAGTCAGAACAGGCGCGTCACAAAGCTTTTGTTTCAAGTTTTGAAAAGCTTCCTCTTGTTTGAATCCCCAATCAAAGGGCTTGTTATTCTAAGTTAGAGCAGTTAGAGGAACTGCAATATTTAAGAAGTTCTCAATGAAGCGGCGGTAATAACCCGCTAGACCAAGAAAAGAACAAACTTCAGTAGGAGTAGTAGGCGTATCCCAATCCTTAATCGCACTTATCTTGGAGGGATCTACATGAATACCTTGTTCGTTGATGATATGTCCTAAGAATTGAACTTCTTTAAGCCAGAATTCACACTTGGAGAATTTGGCAAAAAGTTGCTCTTTCTTTAGGAGTTCCAAAGTAAGACGAAGATGTTGCTCGTGTTCAGCTCGCGTCTTAGAATAAATCAAGATGTCGTCAATAAAAACAATGACGAACTGATCCAAATAAGGCTTCCAGACCCTATTCATTAAGTCCATGAAAACAGCAGGAGCATTAGTCAAACCGAATGGCATGACTGTGAACTCGTAATGCCCATATCGAGTGCGGAACGCTGTCTTGGGAATGTCTTCTTCATGCACACGAAGTTGATGATATCCCGATCGCAGATCAATCTTCGAAAAATAAGAAGCACCATGTAATTGATCAAAGAGATCATCGATGCGAGGTAGGGGATATCGATTCTTGATGGTAAGCTTGTTAAGCTCACGGTAATCGATACACATCCTAAAAGATCCATCCTTCTTCTTGACAAAAAGAACGGGAGCACCCCAAGGTGAAAAGCTAGGACGGATAAAACCTTTGTCAGAGAGCTCCTGAAGCTGCTTAGACAACTCTTGCATCTCAGATGGTGCAAGACGATATGGAGCTCTGGCAATGGGATTTGCTCCAGGTACGAGATCAATACGGAACTCGACTTGGCGTGCTGGGGGTAGACCAGGTAAATCTTCAGGGAATACTTCAGAATAATCCCGAACAACAGGAATATCTTGGAGAGACTTACCCTTGCCTTTATCTGATGTGACATGCGCCAAAAAGGCCACATAATTCTTTCGCATATACTTCCGAGCTTTAAAACAGGACATGAGTTTGAGACCACCAGCAGGTTTCTCACCACGAACCTGTAGGATCTCACCTGTCGAAAGCGGCACACGAACGATCTTCTCGAAACAAACTACCTATGTGTGATGCTTGGATAACCAATCCATACCCACAATGACGTCGAAGCTTCCAAGTTGCATAGGCGTGAGGTTAATAGGGAACAGATGATCGTTAAGGTTCAACTGGCAGTTGTGAAGAACAGAATCAAGAACAATGGGTTCACCACTAGCAACCTCTACTGTCAAAGGTTTACCTAGTTTCGTTCTAGACACGCGAAGCATTGGCTCAAAAGACAATGACACAAAACTCTTGTTGGCACCCGAATCTAAAAGAACAGATGCAGGCTGATTATTAATAAAGAACGTACCGTTCACCACTTCATTGTCTGCTTGTGCCTCTTGAGCATTCATGTTGAAAACTCGCCCTCGAGCCGGAGCCTGATTCTGATTCTGGTTCTGGTTTGCTAGCCTTGGGCACCGGTTTCTGTAGTGGGTCAGATCCCCACAATTGTAGCACGAACTAGGAGGAAAATGAGGTCGTGCAGCTTGACCTTGTTGCTGAGCAAGAGGCTGAGCAACTTGTTGAGCTTGGTTCTGAACTGCCTGGTTCTGGTTAACAGGAATGCGACAAGTAGCGGCAAGATGACCAATTCTCCCACAGTTAGTGCAATGACGACATTGGAGATGTGGTAGGTGATGGTCGTTACACCTGTTGCACAAAGGTGCAGTGCCAAGATATGGCTTCTTGGCTAGTGGTTGCGCAGGCTGATTTGGTGCAGCTTGAGCCTGTGCAGTAACGGCATAGTTTTGGGAAGCCTTTCGCTTCCTTGAACCCTTTGAGGAACCAGAATTCTTCCCATTCTTGTTTCGACCTTTCTTGCTATCCCCCTTGTCAGACGCCTGCTTCTTACCCTTGTCACCCTTTTTATGCAGCTTTCCCTTTCGAACCTGCGACTCAGTCAATGTCGCTGCTAACTCGATAGCCTGACGGAGTGTGGCAGGGTTACTACCAGTAATGATGTCTTGCACTGAGTCAGGTAGGCCGTCGATGAACCTTTCGATAGCCTTGTCAAGTGGGGTAACCATTGTTGGGCAAAGCAGACTCAACTCCTCAAATCTATCAGTATATGCCCTGTGCTCGCCACTGTCTTGTTTCAAGTCATCAAAATCTTTCTCCAACGCTCGTTGTACATGACGAGGATAGAACTCCCTCATCATAAGGGCCCTAAGTTCAGCCATCCTCAGACCCGCATCGACTCTTGTCGCTCCCATGGACTGGGCCATCCTCAGACCCCCTAACAGCGCTTCGTATTCTGATTCGCTGTTGGAGCATTCAAAGTCGAATTGAAAAGCGTACATCAACTTTATTTCATCTGGGCTTATTAGCATGAGACCCGCGCCTGCCCGCTTCCCACTGGAAGATCCATCTGTGTATAACTTCCAGGTTTGCGTGGACGTGCTAGATTCTGGCATGTCGTTAATCACTGGGTCTTGGATCACTTCTCCATTAGGAATTTCGGCTAAGAAATCGACGATTACTTGCCCCTTGATTGCTGTTCGTTTTCGATATTTAATGTCTTGGGCTCCCAGCTCAATTACCCATTTAGCTAGTCTTCCAGAGATTTTTGGCTTGTGCAAGATTTGCTGTAGGGGATAGTTTGTTAAGACTTGCACGCGATGACCCTGGAAGTATCTTCGGAGACGCCATGTGGCGTGGACTAGTGCGAGTACCAGCTTTTTCAGTGTTGGGTACCGCGCCTCAGGACCCGCTAGTACCCGGCTAATGTAGTATATAGGCGTTTGTTTGCCATTCATTTCGACCATGAGCACCGCGCTTACAGCGTTGTGGGCTGCTACCAGGTACATCTTCAAAAGTTCCTTTGGGTATGGTGTTGTCAATGTGGGTAACTTTTCAATGAACCGTTTCATGTCTTGCAAGGCTTCTTCTGCTTCACTGGTCCATTTGCTTCTCAAAAGCTTTATCCATTAGTCGCTAATAGGTGGCCCCAACATTACGTAGACCGAAAGGCATTTTGGTATAGCAGAAAATGCTTATATCGGTGTGAAACACAGTTTTTTCTTCATCCTCCCTCGACATCTTGATCTGATGGTAACCCTTGTAGGTGTCTAAGAAACACTTATACCTAAAAGGGACCAAGGAGTCGACTTTGAAATCCATTCCGGGCAGTGGATAGGCGTCTTTTGGGCAAGCCTTGTTCAAGTCCTTGAAGTCATTGCACATCCGCCATGTGCCATCTGGTTTCTTAACCATAACGGGGTTCGATTCCCATTTATGGTATTTCGTTTCCCAAAGGATTCCAGCTTCAACCAACTTTCGTACTTCTTTTAGTACCGCTTCTCTTCGATCAGGGGCCATGCTACGTTTTCCCTGGGCCACCGGTTTGATACCTAGGAGTGTAGCTAACCTGTGTTCCACCTTATCCCGGGGTATCCCGGTCATATCAGAATGCTCAGAGGCAAAAATGTCGGCCTTTCTTCTTAACATTTGTTTCAGACTGTTTTTAATTTCAGGAAAGAGGCTATCTCCTGTTGTAACTGTTTGCTCGGGGTGGCGTGTGCTTAAAACCCATCTTTCTAGACCGATTGCTCCAGTAGGTCCTTGACGACATCTTTTGGTATCCAAAACTTCACCCACCTTGTCCCGGTAAACTGTTGCAATCCCTCTTGGCGTAGGGAACTTCATGAACCCTCGTGCTGTGGATACAACAGCGTCTAGTTTCCCCATTGAAACCTTCCGATTATTATGTTGTGGTAGGATTCAGCACGCATATCAAGGAATGCGAGGAGTATAGTCCTTTAACGAGGGGTGAGTCCGAATGTTATCGGGAAGGTGATTTGGCCGATGGGGTCAACCTTCTTGTCACACCCCCAAAATCCACAAGCGGAGTAACACCGCATGGAGGCGTGACCTGACCAGGATCATGCCACCAATCATATTGAACAATATAGTAAAGATAACAATAATCCATCCACACAATATAATTGGTGTTCAAAACATGTTACCCAAGTTTAAGTTATCAGCGGAAGCATAAAGTTTAAAACCAAAACAGAAGTTATAAGTTTAGAAAGTTTAACATGGCACACAACTGTCCATGTCCCACAACGACTCCTCCTTCTCGTGCAAGCTCCATCTAAACACCTAACGACCTGCAAGGCATGTAACAACGAGTCAACAACAAAGTTGAGCGAGTTCACAGTTGGTTGTCCATTTTATAGTTGTTCCAAAACCCACGAGTTATTTCAAAACCATAAGTTATCATGTTCATTGTTTCCCAAACCATAACCAGTGGGGGCTACCCCATGTTGTAAACCACTAGACTAGTTATATACATTGGGTTCCTTCCCAACCGAGGACGGAGGTACGTATTCTTCCCAATCCGAGAATACGCAGGTTTAGTGTAGGCGTCCTTCCCAATCCGAGGATGGAGGTACGTGTTCTTCCCAATCCGAGAATACGCAAGTTTAGTGTAAGCGTCCTTCCTAACCCGAGGACGGAGGTACGTATTCTTCCCAATCCGAGAATGCGCAGGTTTAGTGTAGGCGTCCTTCCCAATCCGAGGACGGAGGTACGTATTCTTCCCGATCCAAGAATACGCAAGATTAAATGTAGTCTATTAGTGGTGAATATACAGGTTTCATCTTAGCTTCTTAATCCCATTCCCAACCCACCGTGAATCCCATGCCTTAAGAGTGTGAACTCACCATTGGTTGCTCGGTTGAACTCTTAAAATAGCTAACGGTCAGGGTTGGTCAATCATGTCCTAATAAGATTACCATTTAGTTTGTTAATGGTTTTAAATAAAACACAAAGTTCCTACACGCATCTATCACATAACACGCACTCACGTTAACAGTTCACGCCCATATAAACATCTCATCTATAATCATTCAAAAGCAAACATACGATATTGCACATAACACTTTCAATGACATATAACACGTTAGATCATTATCGGATAACATAACCAATATTTAGACATGCAAATCACTAGTTATATTGTTTCAGCTTAAACATCCAAAACTGGACTGTTTTCGGGTATTTTAATAAAATAGTTAAATTATTTAAAAATTCCCAAACTTTTACATAATGTTCTAAACAATCCAAATATTAATGTGTAAAAATCTCGGGATCCAATTCATTACCAATTATTTTATAAAAATCATTTAACGGGCTGCATTCAGATTCGTCACTTTCTGACTGCAGTCAACTGAAAAATTCATTGAAAATTCGTCTTAAGCCCGATTGACGAAATTTCAGGTGGAGAATTACAAAGACATCAGTGGCCATTTACAGTACAAATTTCGTGACTTAATTCTACACAGATTTCAAGTTATGATGAAAAACATAACAAGCATTTTCTGCAGTAAAAACACAGCTTATGCTGCTGTACAAAACGGATCTTTAAAAATAGCAAACCACCTCAGAAAAATCTGATTCTAGTTCCATTTGATTCGATTTTCGAAAAAATATAATTTAGACTTCAGAAAATCAAATTTTCTATTTAAAACGACCCGTTTACAGCCAACTGAAGTTGGCTGTAATGATTAGACAGCTTCCTGTTTTCAGGTTTTTAACGCTCTAACGCATGTTATATTAGTTCCATTAACCTGTTTAGCGAACAACAACGTCACTTAAACACATTTACAGCAGGTTATTGCCTAACTCGGATTTATTTATAAAATAGTTTATCATGAAATCACCATAATCACCAATACAGTTACACAAAACTCATGCCATCAGATACATACACCTCGACATATACTTTTACGAAATCAAGACACTTATCATAGGCATATTCATAACAACGATTCACATATCACAAAATGCAGCCACATTAATTTAACCTTTAATCAGGACCACAGCCAAAATACTTCATATTAAGCCATAAATCATAACCCTAACGAACATATACATGACTACTCTTACATATATAGTAACCTGAACCATTATATTTTATCTTCATGAACCCTAAAGTAACGGTTAACATCATAAACATCAATGTTATCTAGAATCAACACAAACACAGCCATACGCATAGTGATTCAAACCGAAAACAAACCAAAATACAACTAACCTTGAGAGAGACGATGGTAAAACTAGAGAAAGGAAGAGGTGGGTGATCGATGAAGGGGGGGGGGGGGGGGGGTTGTCTGCGTCTTCAGCTGTCGCACACAAGGAGAAGGCTAGGGTTTCTTTCCCCTTTTTTTTTTGATTGTGTACCCATAATATACATACGTAACTAATAAAACAAAGAGGGGGTGGGGCGACTTGGGCTTGTTGGGCCGCAGGAAAGGAAGGCGCAGGTTGGGCTGATTTAATTAGCAAAGGGGAGGGGTGGCGGGTTGGGCTTTGTTTTGTTTTGGCCCGCCATTTGGTGTAGGGAAAAGTGTGGGTTCAGTTTGGGTCAATAAATAACGGATTTCGGTTTCTTATAAATTTCGCAAAAATAACGTATCACAATATTTCGGATTCGGGTTTCGGTTTCACGTAATTAACATTTACACATTACCAAGTTCACAACCATTCAAATATAATCAAACACCCTATTCAATTCATATGACGTACATGTAATTACAAAGTACAGCGAAACGCAACAGGGATTTATACGAGTTGTCACATCATCCCCAAGTTGAAAGAAATTTCGTCCCAAAATTTAGCACGTAGTCACAGAGAAAGCTAATTAGGTTGCGTGGTTTCCTGGTTTTCCTAGGGTGTCACATCCTTCCCCCGTTGATTGGGAATTTCATCCCGAAATTCCGCTGTAGCTTCAGTTGTGGACTTACGTTCCTTGAACAACTGGGAATACTTGCGTTTCCTTTGATTTACTCGTTCCCAGGTGAACTATGGGCCACGACGGGAGTTCCAACGAACTCGAACAATGGGTATCCTGATGCGTTTGAGAATCTTGACCTCCCGGTCCAAGATTTCCACTAGTTCCTTGAGAATTCGCAACCGATTGTCGATAGAGAGTTCCTTTAAAGGAAGTAGGAGGGTCTCATCTGACAGACACTTCTTCAGACTTGACACATAGAGTATGTTGTGAACTCCACTGAGTTCTTCTGGTAGGTTCAGTCTATACGCCATTTGGCCGATTTTCTCAATGATTTCGAAAGGTCCAACATGACGCTGATTAGATTAAGCTTGCCCTGTTAGTCAAAACGAACCACACCTTCCTAAGGTGAGACTTTAAGTAGCACTCGATCCCCAACCTGGAACACGAGTGGTTTCCTGCGCTTATCAGCATAGCTTTTCTGACGGTCACGAGCTGTCGCCATTCGTTGTAGTATTTGGGCAATCTTTTTTGTCGTGTCGATAAGAAGTTCTGGGCCAGTGATTTGGCTGTCGCTCACTTCTGCCCAGCATAGAGGTGATCGGTATTTCCGCCCATACAAAGTCTCGAACGAAGCAGCTATGATGCTTGTCACACCCCCAAAATCCACACGCGGAGTATCACCGCTTGGAGGCGTGACTGACCAGGATCAAGCCACCAATCATATAGAACAATGTATAAAGTAAAAGTAATTGCAATTTAATTCCAACAATCCATATGAAAGGTGTTCCAAAACATAAGTATGTTATCACAGTATAGCGGAAGCGTATGATTAAACCCATCGTAATAAAGTATGAAATGTCATAAAGTCTAAACAAATATCCAAAATCCATGCCCACAACGACTACGCCTCCCGTGCAAGCTCCATAAGTACCTAAGGTCCTGCAAGGCATGTAACAGAGGATCAACAGCTAGTTGAGCGAGTTCACAGAGAGTAAGTGCGTAATAGTAAGTTCATATGTAACATGTGGCTCTACTGGGCCGTTAGTACGTTCTAATGGTGGGGGCTTCCCATAATGTATATTTACTAGACTAGTTGTATTCATAAGTATCCTTCCCAATCCGAGGATAATAATAAGTATCCTGCCCAACCGAGGATAGTACGTATCAAGTACGTAGGTTTAGCGCTGGTGTTCTTCCCATCCGAGAACATTTGGTACCTAGGATTTTTGTATGTGTTAACACTAGTATCCTTCCCATCCGAGGATAGTACGTAGATTTTTGGCACAGGCATCCTTCCCAATCCGAGGACCGTGGTATGTAGTCTAGTAGTAATGTGTACAAGCAATCAATCAATCCCATTCCCAACCCACCTGGGGAATCCCATGCCTTGGTAAGAGTGTGAACTCACCTTGGTTTGCTCGGTATGCTAAGTAGGTGCTCAAAGTAAAAATCAATCACGTCCTAATGTATGCATGTATACGTAGTCAGTTTGTGTTTAAGTCATTCACATATAAGCATGTAACACGTAGTCAAAATCATACAATTCATGTTTATCATTTAACAGCAGTTAAATATTCCAGTGAACAATTAACAGAATTAACTCAGGTTACTGTACAGATTAACTGTTCGGCGAAACACACTTAATGGCGAAACACAATAGTCGACGAAACACACTAGTCGACGAAACACCATATTGACGAAACACATTCAGTTTCGTCGGAACCTTGTTTGGCGAAACAAGATTCTGATTCGTCGATGACTCTTGGCGAAACACTTCTGTTTCGTCAAGAGACCTGTTTCGTCAAGCAGTCAGTTACGTCGCATAATCAGTCATGTATGAAAACCCTAATCATGCTAACAGCCGTCATCAACATCAGCAATCATGCAGGAACATTCATTCATAGAATCATTGTAACATCATCATAGCATAATCATCGGACCACTTTAACGTCTAGCATGAACCCTAGCTTATGCGTTTTTACATAACAACATACAACATCACATCATCAAACCCTATCAAGATGCTAACTTGCAGCCAGAATCAGATCAAAATAACAACATCCAGAACCGAGTATTCAATCATATTAAGTTTCGCATAAAACCGTTTATATCCGACTACAATATTCATATTGAAATCCATATCATCATTATCATAACAAGAACCCTAGTATTTAACATATATTAGTTACAATTATACATCAACATATCAGAATCACATGGCACAGAAACACATTCACAGATGGACGATCAATCAAGACACATAAATCTACTAACCGAGATGATGGTTTGATCGCACAAGGGTTTCCGGTGGGTTCTAGTTCGCCGTCACAGTGAGAGAGCTCTAGGGTTTCGGTTTGATAGAAAATGTAAAGTGATGTTGTTTTTACGTAAAATACTCAAAATACGTTCTGGGCCTAACTGGGCTACTGGGCCGGCGAAACAGACTTCTGTTTCGTCGGAGTGTTCATGGCGAAACAGCCTGTTTCGTCGAAATGGGTTATGGCGAAACAGCCTTGTGTTTCGTCGGGTTCTAAACAGTTTAAGTTTTACAACAGTACACATGTTATACAATCACACATAACCATGCAAACACACTAGGTTTTTATCATAACACAACCATATAGTCAAAGTCAACGTGCATTAAATGCGAATAAAGGATGTCGGAAATTCGAGTTGTCACATTATCCCCAACTTGAAAGAAATTTCGTCCCGAAATTTAGTATGCAGTTACTGAGGAAGCTAGTAGTGTGACGTTGTTTACCTGTGTCGTATCGCGGCTCCTCGAGCAGGTTTGCGAAGATTACTGGTTTTCTTGGGGTGTCACATTATCCCCCCGTTGATTTGGAATTTCGTCCCGAAATTCAGCATTGGTAGCTTCAGCCTCAGTAGTAGTTGCTTGGTTTTCGAATAGCTGGGGATATTTGAGTTCCATTTGATCTTCACGCTCCCAGGTGAACTCTGGGCCGCGGCGGGAGTTCCAACGAACTCGTACAAGAGGGATTCTCGTGTTCTTGAGGACCTTAACATCCCGGTCCGTGATTTCAACAGGTTCCTCGACGAAGTTCAACCGTTCGTCAATAGTGAGTTCCTTCAAGGGAACTACGTGGGTCTCGTCTGACGTACATTTCTTTAGATTCGACACGTGAAAGACGTTGTGAACTGCACTGAGTTCAGGTGGTAAGTTCAATCTGTAGGCCACTTTGCCTATTTTCTCAATAACTTCGAAAGGTCCAACATATCGTGGATTTAGTTTGCCGCGCTTGCCAAAACGAACCACACCCTTCCAGGGTGAAACTTTAAGTAGCGCTCGATCCCCAACTTGGAATTCGAGTAGTTTCCTGTCTAAATCAGCATATGCTTTCTGACGGTCCCGAGCTGCCGCCATGCGTTGTCGTATTTGTGCAATCTTTTCTGTAGTATCGACTACCATTTCTGGACCAGTGATCTGACTTTCCCCCACCTCTGCCCAACAGAGAGGTGATCGGCATTTACGCCCGTACAATGCCTCGAATGGTGCAGCTTTAATGCTCGTGTGGTAGCTGTTATTGTATGAAAATTCCACAAGTGGCAAATGTTTCTCCCAACCGTTGCCAAAATCAATTACGCACGCCCGAAGCATGTCTTCTAGAGTTTGGATAGTGCGCTCAGACTGCCCATCCGTCTGAGGATGATACGCCGTGCTCATGTCTAAACGAGAGCCAAAAGATTTATGCATTGCTTGCCACAGTTCTGAAGTAAAACGTGCGTCTCGATCAGAGATGATAGAGGTTGGCACTCCGTGCCTCGAGACCACTTCCTTCAAGTAGATGTCTGCTAGTGTAGAGAACTTATCTGTTTCTTTGATAGCCAAGAAGTGAGCAGACTTTGTGAGTCGATCCACGATCACCCAAATAGTATCATTTCCGCGCTGAGATTTAGGTAAGCCAGTAACAAAATCCATGGAAATCTGTTCCCATTTCCATTGTGGTATCTCAGGTTGTTGGAGTGGACCTGACGGTTTCTGATATTCTGCCTTGACTCTCGCACAAGTCAAGCATTTGCTAACGTATGTGGCTATGTGGGCCTTCATGCTAGGCCACCAGTATGTAGTCTTAATATCGTGGTACATTTTATCCGAACCAGGGTGTACCGAGTAGCGAGACTTGTGAGCTTCATCCATTACCAGCTCGCGTAAGTTGCCGTACAGTGGGACCCAAATGCGTCCTGTGACGTAGTAAGCGCCGTCTGCCCTTTGTTCTAATCGTTGCCTTGAGCCGCGTAGGGCTTCAGCCCTAACGTTTTCTGGTTTCAATGCTTCTATCTGAGCATCTCGTATCTGGGAAGGAAGGCTAGACTGTATGGTGAGTTGTAAGGCTCGAACGCGCTTAGGCGCAGTGTCTTTTCGACTGAGGGCGTCAGCCACAACATTGGCTTTGCCCGGGTGGTACCTGATTGAGCATTCGTAGTCGTTTAGCAGTTCGACCCATCGTCGCTGTCGCATATTCAGTTCCTTCTGTTTGAATATATGTTCGAGGCTTCTGTGGTCAGTGTAGATAGCACATTTGGTGCCGTACAAGTAGTGTCGCCATATCTTAAGTGCAAAAACAACCGCTCCCAGCTCTAGATCGTGTGTCGTGTAATTCCGTTCGTGAACCTTAAGTTGGCGCGAAGCATAAGCAATAACTTTATCCCTCTGCATCAATACACATCCAAGACCTTGGATAGATGCGTCGCAGTAGACTACGAAATCGTCCGTGCCTTCAGGCAGTGAAAGGATAGGTGCGCTACAGAGTCTATCCTTTAAGTGTTGGAATGCTGTTTCCTGTGCGTTACCCTAACGATAAACAACACCTTTCTGTGTCAGTAGTGTAAGCGGCTGAGCAATCTTTGAGAAGTCTTTGATGAACCTTCTGTAATAACCCGCCAAACCCAAGAATTGGCGTATTTCTGTTGGTGTGCGAGGTGCAGGCCAGTTCTTGATCGAATCCACCTTGGATGGATCGACATGAATCCCATCCCTGTTTACCACGTGGCCTAAGAAGTGGACTTCACGAAGCCAGAAGTCGCATTTAGAAAACTTGGCGTATAGCTGTTCCGTTCGTAGAAGTTCCAGTATAAGCCGTAAGTGCTGCTCGTGTTCCTCTTGACTCTTCGAATAAATCAGGATGTCGTCGATGAAAACAATAACGAACTTGTCGAGATAGGGTTTGCACACCCTGTTCATAAGATCCATAAATACGGCAGGCGCGTTCGTTAACCCGAATGGCATGACCATAAACTCGTAGTGGCCGTAGCGTGTTCTGAACGCTGTTTTGGAGACGTCCTCATCCCGGACTCTCAGCTGGTGGTATCCTGACCTTAAGTCTATCTTGGAGTAGTAGCTCGACCCTTGCAGCTGGTCGAATAAATCATCTATACGCGGAAGAGGATAACGATTCTTGATCGTCACCTTGTTGAGTTCGCGGTAGTCTATACACATCCTGAACGTACCGTCTTTCTTCTTTACGAATAACACTGGGGCTCCCCAAGGCGAAGAGCTAGGACGTATAAAACCCTTTTCCAAGAGTTCTTTTAGCTGCTTTGACAGTTCTTCTAATTCAGTTGGAGCTAGACGATAAGGCGCTCGAGCTATGGGTGCTGCTCCTGGAGCGAGCTCGATCTGAAATTCAACTTGACGATGAGGCGGTAACCCAGGTAATTCCTCAGGAAACACTTGAGGAAAATCGCGTACTACAGGAATATCCTCGATCTTCTTCTCTTTCTTCGACGTATCAGTGACGAGAGCTAGAACAGCTGTGTGACCCTTGCGCAGACACTTCTGAGCCTTCAAGAAGGAAATGATGCCACTCACGACACCACTCTTGTCGCCTTGAACTTCGAGAGGTTCCTTGCCCGACCGGGGAATACGAATAACTTTTTCTTTGCATAAAATCTCCGCTTGTTGTTGAGATAACCAATCCATACCAATGACGACGTCAAAGCTACCCAAGGTTATAGGAATGAGATCAATGGAGAAAGTCTGACCAGCGAGGATAAGATTACACCCTTTAACTATGTGTGTGGCCTCTAGACTTTTACCGTTAGCTAATTCTACAACATGTTTGATGTTTAAGAGAGTTGGTGCACGTTTTAACATTTCACTAGCTTTTAGAGACATGTAACTTGTATCCGCACCAGAATCAAATAGTACTGTAACATAAAAGTCGTCAAGAAGAAACTTACCCATAACCACGTTGGGATCATTCCTGGCATCACCCTGACCGATCACAAACATACGGCCCCTAGCACCATTGTTCCCATCATTGTTGTTACCCCCGTTGTTGTTGTTCCCATGGCCCTGGTTGTTGTTGTTCTGGTTTCGGTTTAGCTGAGGGCAGTGTCTTTTGAAGTGACCTTCAGCGCCACACTGAAAACATCCCTTATTGCGCTGTTGTTGATTCTGCTGTGCTTGCTGCTGCGGCTGATTCTGGTTCACAGGCTGTGGGCTCCTACAATCCTTGGCCTCATGGCCCGTCCTGAAACACCTTTGACAACGACCCCTGTTACACTGGCCATTGTGGTGCTTGTTGCAGATGTTGCACTTTGGGAGGTTCCCTCGATAACCACCCTGCTTGTGACTGCCCGAAGAGTGCTGACTAGGGCTCTGGTAGGTGTCAGTCTTTCGTTGCTGAACTTGGGGCTGAACTGAAGCTGACCCCTTGCTGGAATCCCCCTCCCATTTTCGCTTGCTGTCACTGGGAGTAGCAGGAGTAACCGAAGTAATAGCTGTAGGGGTAGCGTTGATGCGTTTAGGCAACCTGTTTTGCTCCACCGCTTGATCAGTGAGACGGTGAGCCAGCTGAACAACCTGCTGGTAAGTGGCATGATTCGCTGAAGTCACATGACTCTGGATCTCTGGCACCAGACCCTTAAGATAAAGTTCAATACGCTTGTCCACCAGAGTAGGACACAGTAATGCAAGCTCATTCGATCTCTTTGTATACGCCTCAATTTCCGACCCTGTCATCTTGAGATTGAAAAACTCAACCTCCAGCTTATGAATCTCATCTCGACTGCAGTACTCCTCTTTGATCATTTCTTTGAAATTGTTCCATGGGGTGGCGTTAGCAGCAACCAACCCCAGTATTTGGACCTGTGCTTTCCACCATGTGAGGGCTAAACCCTCGAGGGTACCGGTAGCATATTTCACCCTGCGTGCCTCAGGGCATTCGCATATCTCAAACACAGACTCCATGTTTTCAAACCAGTGCAGGAGACCTACGGCTCCTTCAGTGCCGCTGAAAGTGGATGGACGACAGTCCATGAAAGTCTTGAAAGTGCAAACAGGTGCTTGACCTGTTGTGTAAAAGGATTAGGACAAGTTTTAACACGAGAGTTGATTTAGGAATTGTAGGATCTAAGGATCCTAGTGTGAGTTGTAACTGCAGGGTATACCTCCTGCTTGTGCAGCTGCAACCGCCGCGGTAACTCGTTCGTTAATGAGGGCCGTCAACTGGTCCTGGGTCATGTTGATACGTCCAGACATGATCTTCATAGGAAAGATAACGTATGTGAGATAGGTGCGCGAATAGTGCGATGACAGAAGAGTGTAAGCACACAAGTGTTCTCATGCAATAACAAATAGTGAGCAATGTAATCTAAGCATATCACGAGCAAAGTTCTATGTAATTCTAATGTGTAGGCAATAAACATAAACCTTATTACCTAGAATGTCGAGTCTTGCACGTGGAGCGAAGCGTCGTTGTGGATCGTTGAGAGCACTGTTCTGGTTATAGTCTGGTTTTAATAAAATCGTTTTCCCCATATTAAAACCGAGTTCTCTATAACCAATGGCTCTGATACCAATCTGTCACACCCCCAAAATCCACACGCGGAGTATCACCGCTTGGAGGCGTGACTGACCAGGATCAAGCCACCAATCATATAGAACAATGTATAAAGTAAAAGTAATTGCAATTTAATTCCAACAATCCATATGAAAGGTGTTCCAAAACATAAGTATGTTATCACAGTATAGCGGAAGCGTATGATTAAACCCATCGTAATAAAGTATGAAATGTCATAAAGTCTAAACAAATATCCAAAATCCATGCCCACAACGACTACGCCTCCCGTGCAAGCTCCATAAGTACCTAAGGTCCTGCAAGGCATGTAACAGAGGATCAACAGCTAGTTGAGCGAGTTCACAGAGAGTAAGTGCGTAATAGTAAGTTCATATGTAACATGTGGCTCTACTGGGCCGTTAGTACGTTCTAATGGTGGGGGCTTCCCATAATGTATATTTACTAGACTAGTTGTATTCATAAGTATCCTTCCCAATCCGAGGATAATAATAAGTATCCTGCCCAACCGAGGATAGTACGTGTCAAGTACGTAGGTTTAGCGCTGGTGTTCTTCCCATCCGAGAACATTTGGTACCTAGGATTTTTGTATGTGTTAACACTAGTATCCTTCCCATCCGAGGATAGTACGTAGATTTTTGGCACAGGCATCCTTCCCAATCCGAGGACCGTGGTATGTAGTCTAGTAGTAATGTGTACAAGCAATCAATCAATCCCATTCCCAACCCACCTGGGGAATCCCATGCCTTGGTAAGAGTGTGAACTCACCTTGGTGTGCTCGGTATGCTAAGTAGGTGCTCAAAGTAAAAATCAATCACGTCCTAATGTATGCATGTATACGTAGTCAGTTTGTGTTCAAGTCATTCACATATAAGCATGTAACACGTAGTCAAAATCATACAATTCATGTTTATCATTTAACAGCAGTTAAATATTCCAGTGAACAATTAACAGAATTAACTCAGGTTACTGTACAGATTAACTGTTCGGCGAAACACACTTAATGGCGAAACACAATAGTCGACGAAACACACTAGTCGACGAAACACCATATTGACGAAACACATTCAGTTTCGTCGGAACCTTGTTTGGCGAAACAAGATTCTGATTCGTCGATGACTCTTGGCGAAACACTTCTGTTTCGTCAAGAGACCTGTTTCGTCAAGCAGTCAGTTACGTCGCATAATCAGTCACGTATGAAAACCCTAATCATGCTAACAGCCGTCATCAACATCAGCAATCATGCAGGAACATTCATTCATAGAATCATTGTAACATCATCATAGCATAATCATCGGACCACTTTAACGTCTAGCATGAACCCTAGCTTATGCGTTTTTACATAACAACATACAACATCACATCATCAAACCCTATCAAGATGCTAACTTGCAGCCAGAATCAGATCAAAATAACAACATCCAGAACCGAGTATTCAATCATATTAAGTTTCGCATAAAACCGTTTATATCCGACTACAATATTCATATTGAAATCCATATCATCATTATCATAACAAGAACCCTAGTATTTAACATATATTAGTTACAATTATACATCAACATATCAGAATCACATGGCACAGAAACACATTCACAGATGGACGATCAATCAAGACACATAAATCTACTAACCGAGATGATGGTTTGATCGCACAAGGGTTTCCGGTGGGTTCTAGTTCGCCGTCACAGTGAGAGAGCTCTAGGGTTTCGGTTTGATAGAAAATGTAAAGTGATGTTGTTTTTACGTAAAATACTCAAAATACGTTCTGGGCCTAACTGGGCTACTGGGCCGGCGAAACAGACTTCTGTTTCGTCGGAGTGTTCATGGCGAAACAGCCTGTTTCGTCGAAATGGGTTATGGCGAAACAGCCTTGTGTTTCGTCGGGTTCTAAACAGTTTAAGTTTTACAACAGTACACATGTTATACAATCACACATAACCATGCAAACACACTAGGTTTTTATCATAACACAACCATATAGTCAAAGTCAACGTGCATTAAATGCGAATAAAGGATGTCGGAAATTCGAGTTGTCACAATGCTGGTGTGGTAACTATCATTGTATGAAAACTCCTCTAAGGATAGGTGTCTTTTCCAGCAGTTACTAAAGTCAATGACACATGCTTGAAACATGTCTTTTAGAGTCTGGATGGTGCGTTCAGTTTGCCCATCCGTCTGAGGGTGGTAGTGGATTGATTGACTAAGTCTGCACACTTTTTGGCTATCAAGGAAACATATAAGTTTTTTTTTCACTAGCAGACATCTACTTGAAGGAAGTGGTCGCTAGGCATGGAGTGCCAACTTCCATCGTATCTGGTCGAGACCCGCGCTTTGCGTCTGAGCGTGGCTTCCTCGTTGAGATCTAGGTAAGCCAGTAACGAAATCCAGGAAAATTTACTCCCATTTCCATGTTGGGATCTCGGGTTGTTAGAGTAATCCTAATGGCTTCTGGTATTCCATCTTAACCCTAGCATAGGTCACGCATTTACTAACATAGGTTGCTATGTCACCTTTCATGTGGGGCCACCAATACAAAGTTTTGAGGTCCTGGTGCATCTTGTCAGAATCAGGATGCACTGAGTAACGAGACTGGTGTGCTTCGGCCACCACAAGCTCTCGTAAGTTTCCATAGAATAGAATCCATACATGTTCCATGAAATAATAAGTGTCGTTTTTCTTGCATTCTAGTTTCTTCTCCAAGCCCCGTAGGGATTCTGCTTTGTGGTTCTCTTCCTTCAATGCTTCAATCTGAGCGTCACGAATCTGGGCAGAAAGACTGGAGTGGATAGTAAGCTGTAACGCGCGTACACGCTTAGGTTTGGTTTTCTTATGACTGAGGGCGTTAGCCACCACGTTGGCTTTGCCCGGATGATACTTGACTGCGCGTTCGTAGTCGTAAGCAGTTCGACCCATCGACGCTGTCGCATGTTCAACTCCTTCTGATCCAAGATATGCTGGAGACGCTTGCGATCGGTGTAGATGGAGCACTTGGTACCGTACAAGTAATGTCTCCATATCCTGAGTGCAAACACTACCGTTCCCAACTCTAGATCGTGGGTAGTGTAGTTCTTTTCGTGAACCTGGAGTTGACGTGATACGTAAGCAATGACCCTCTCACGTTGCATCAACACACAACTAAGTTCTTGGATAGACGCGTCACAATAAACAACGAAATCGCCTGTGCCTTCTGGTAATGAATGAATGGGTGCGTTACCAAGTTTCACCTTCAACTGTTGAAACGCGGATTCCTGAGTAATCTTTCGAGTTAGAGTTTCGCGGGTTTGTGCATACGATGGAGAAAAGTGGGCTTCGCGACTTCAAAATTCGTACGTTGGAAACTTAACATAAGGTTGTGTGTTGTAGGAGCTCCATGGTAAGGCGGGGGTATCGTTCGGATTCCTACTAGTTCTTGAAGTAGATTCGGATGTCGTCGAAGAAAAACAAATGAGATATCCGTCAGGTAGGCTAAATTCGAATTCTGTGACTGTGAATTTATATCGGCCGTACCGAGTTCCAAGGACAGTGCTTGTGATATCATTATATATGTGACATTCATTTCCCATCGCTCATCGAGCAACGTTCGTGGAGAGTAACTCTTCCAAGCGAGAGTTCGCGGAGAATGTTGTTAGGATGAGGATCGTATGACTCGAGAAGTTTATCGTGACTGGGTGTGGAAACATGCAAAAAGGGTAGTCGCGATCGACGAATAAGCGTTTAAGAATCCACAACAGGGGTTTTACCAGATGTCAAAGATACAGCTGGTCGTACGCAAGTTGAGTATAGTTAAGATAAAGTTTATCGTTGATCACAAAGAGATGTCACGCGGATAGATCAATGATAACAAGAATTCACCGTAGTAGCGTGGTTATGGGGTAAGTTTGTAGTGTGAAGGTTCACTAAGTCCTTCGTCAAAAGTTGTTAGACTCGCCCACATGCGAAGGAGGAGGAATTCACCTAGATCAATGAACTTAGATGGGTCTGTGATTCATCGACTCGATAAGTAACCAAATTCGGGGAAGTTTCCCTTCGATCGTGCGAATGAATCCAAGATACGTCTGCGTAGTCGTGAGGTTCCAAAGAAAAGATGCGAAAACATGTTCAAGAGAGTATGATCGTATCAACAATACATCACCACCCTCAAAGTTTCGAGGAGTGATCACCAATGATCGAGAGTCGAGCCTTCCAAATTCTCTAAGCTAGAGGGGTTCGTTTCAGTGTCTCAGCACGGAGAAGCGAGAACGTAATGTCACTATGGTAAGAGTGTGATGGTTTGGCCTAAGCCAATGGTAGAAATTAGACATATCATTAGTCAACAATCATATGTCGGTACAAAAGCTAGGGCAAGGAACTATCATGAAATTTAAAGTACGTCTCTTGTAGCGTAAGGTGGGTCAGGTAAACGTATAAATTAACGTGTTCGCCGGTAGGTTGAGTGATCCATATCCCCGTCCCCAAATGTCCTGAAGACTATTTCACTAGTAATGGCATCCATTCGCTAAGTTGGGTATACGAGAGAGCTAATCAAGTAAAATAAGGATAACCCGTCCAACAGGGTAATAAGGTAGTTTTGTGATTGGTGAAAATCGTGGTATGGTTGTTGGCGTTTCGTTAAATCAGTTGCCAATCGAAGAAAAAGGGAATTAATGAGGTTCATACGAAGAATCGAGCAAAAACAGAGGTCCAATAATATCCGAAGGATTCAACCAAGTAACCTGTTGCTTAGAAGCAATCCTAGTAGTGAGGTGTGGCAGCACGACACAAAAAGGGAAGTTCGTTGCATCATGGTCACGGAAGTATATCAATTGTCCAGAGCAGAATTTGGTTGGTAGGGTTGCGAGTTGCAAAATGACAAACGCGTGTAACTGTGGCTGCTTCGTTTCTCGTAACGACGACCGGTGGAGATGATGAAGTTCGTCAACAGGGATGTGTGGGTATAGTTCTCCTAACCCCGAGTTCGTTTGAGCCAGGTCTAGTCTTCGCGAATGTTGACGTACAAACCGAATGTACCGAGGGTCAAATGGCGACGTCATGTCGAGGTAAGCGTATGAATAGATAGAACGCATATACGATTGTCGTAGCAGGGTGATGAGAAATCAGAAAGGGGTTAGACCACCACTTGTCAAATAATTAAACAATTGTGCATCATAAAGGATGCAGTAGGGCTAACAGGCAGCATGCTACTATTCTAAATAGACATACCATAAACAGCACATTACACAAAAGTGATCTAGCGAGTAGGCCATATAAACTTAAATCATACCACCTAAAGTGTTGAGCCTTGCACGTGGAGCGAAGTGTCGTTGTTCGTTAAGCACTGAAAAGGTTATAGTCTGGTTTTTGTCAAAAAGATTTTTTCCTTTTTAAAATCAAGTTCACTATAACCAATGGCTATGATACCAATCTGTCACACCCCCAAAATCCACAAGCGGAGTAACACCGCATGGAGGCGTGACATGACCAGGATCATGCCACCAATCATATTGAACAATATAGTAAAGTAAACAATAATCCATCCACACAATATAATTGGTGTTCAAAACATGTTAACCAAGTTTAAGTTATCAGCGGAAGCATAAAGTTTAAAACCAAAACAGAAGTTATAAGTTTAGAAAGTTTAACATGGCACACAAATGTCCATGTCCCACAACGACTCCTCCTTCTCGTGCAAGCTCCATCTAAACACCTAACGACCTGCAAGGCAAGTAACAACGAGTCAACAACAAAGTTGAGCGAGTTCACAGTTGGTTGTCCGTTTTATAGTTGTTCCAAAAACCATGAGTTATTTCAAACCCATAAGTTATAAAGTTCATTGTTTCCCAAACCATATCTAGTGGGGGCTACCCCATGTTGTAAACCACTAGACTAGTTATATACATTGACGTCCTTCCCAACCGAGGACGGAGGTACGTATTCTTCCCAATCCGAGAATACGCAGGTTTAGTGTAGACGTCCTTCCCAATCCGAGGACGGAGGTACGTGTTCTTCCCAATCCGAGAATACGCAGGTTTAGTGTAAGCGTCCTTCCCAACCCGAGGACGGAGGTACGTATTCTTCCCAATCCGAGAATACACAGGTTTAGTGTAGGCGTCCATCCCAATCCGAGGACGAAGGTACATATTCTTCCCGATCCGATAATACGCAAGATTAAATGTAGTATATTAGTGGTGAATATACAGGTTTCATCTTAGCTTCTTAATCCCATTCCCAACCCACCGGGAATCCCATGCCTTAAGAGTGTGAACTCACCTTTGGTTGCTCGGTTGAACTCTTAAAATAGCTAACGGTCAGGGTTGGTCCATCATGTCCTAATATGATTACCAATTAGTTTGTTAATGGTTTTAAATAAAACACAAAGTTCCTACACGCATCTATCACATAACACGCACATACGTTAAGAGTTCACGCCCATATAAACATCTCATCTATAATCATTCAAAAGCAAACATACGATATTTCACATAACACTTTCATTGACATATAACATGTTAGATCATTATCAGATAACATAACTGATATTTAGACATGCAAATCACTAGTTATATTGTTTCAGCTTAAACATCCAAAACTGGACTATTTTCGGGTATTTTAATAAAATAGTTAACTTATTCTAAAAATTCCCAAACTTTTACATAATGTTCAAAACAATCCAAATACTAATGTGTAAAAATGTCGGGATCCAATTCATTACCAATTATTTTATAAAAATCATTTACCGGGCTGCATTCAGATTCGTCACTTTCTGACTGCAGTCAACGGAAAAATTCATTGAAAATTCGTCTTAAGCCCAATTGACGAAATTCCAGTTGGAGAATTACAAAGACATCAGTGGCCATTTACAGTACAATTTTCGTGACCTAATTCTACACAGATTTCAAGTTATGATGAAAAACATAACTCGTATTTTCTGCTGGTAAAAACACAGCTTTTGCTGCTGTACAAAACGGACCTTTAAAAATAGCAAACCACCTCAAAACGACCCGATTTTCGAAAATATATAATTTAGACTTCAGAAAATCAATTTTTCGATTTAAAACGACCCGTTTACAGCCAACTGAAGTTGGCTGTAATGATTGGACAGCTTCTTGTTTTCAGGTTTTTAACGCTCTAACGCATGTTATATTAGTTCCATTAACCTGTTTAGCAAACAACAGCGTCACTTAAACACACTTACAGCAGGTTATTGCCTAACTCGGATTTATTTATAAAATAGTTTATCATGAAATCACCATAATCCCCAATACAGTTACACAAAACTCATGCCATCAGATACATACACCTCTACATATACTTTTACGAAATCAAGACACTTATCATAGGCATATTCATAACAACGATTCACATATCACAAAATGCAGCCACATTAATTTAACCTTTAATCAGGACCACAGCCAAAATACTTCATATTAAGCCATAAATCATAACCCTAACGAACATATACATGACTACTCTTACATATATAGTAACATGAACCATTATATTTTATCTTCATGAACCCTAAACTAACGGTTAACATCATAAACATCAATGTTATCTAGAATCAACACACACACAGCCATACGCATAGTGATTCAAACCGAAAACAAACCAAAATACAACTAACCTTGAGAGAGACGATGGTAAAACTAGAGAAAGGAAGAGGTGGGTGATCGATGAAGGGGAGGGGGCTTCCTGCGTCTTCAGCTGTCGCACACAAGGAGAAGGCTAGGGTTTCTTTCCCTTTTTTTATTGTCTCCCCATAATACACATACGTAACTAATAAAACAAAGAGGGGGTGGGGCGACTTGGGCTTGTTGGGCCGCAGGAAAGGAAGGTGTAGGTTGGGCTGATTTAATTCGCAAAGGGGAGGGGTGGCGGGTTGGGCTTTGTTTTGTTTCGGGCCACCATTTAGTGTAGGGAAAAGGGTGGGTTCGGTTTGGGTCAATAAATAACGGATTTCGGTTTCTTATAAATTTCGCAAAAATAACGTATCACAATATTTCAGTTTCGGGTTTCGGTTTCACATAATTCACATTTACACATTACCAAGTTCACAACCATTCAAATACGACCATTCAATTCATATGACGTACATGTAATTACAATGTAAAGCGAAACGTAACAGGGATTTATACGAGTTGTCACACTACTCTCCAGTGAACCCCTTTATAGGGGCGTGTACTGATTCGAGCAGCTTTTTATCTTTCGGTTGCATCCTGTTGAAACAGTGTTCATATATTATATCTTCAGAGCTCCCGATGTCAACTAGTATCCTTCTCATGTTGTAGTCTCCTACAGCGGCGGATACGATGAGGGGGTCAGTGGTGAGGTGTAGATCCTTAACACGTGGTTCGACCGTCATGGTTGCTAGCATCCAAGGTTTGAGTGTGGAGAAACTCTGCTTCGCTCCTTTTCCCTTGTCGGCGTATACCATGTTTAATTCATGTTGTCTCTTGCCCGCCCCTTTATCCGCATCTTCCCTGCTATGGGGCGGGCCCTGCTTTATGTCTCAAACTAGGTGAGCCAGCTTCCCAGTCTTCACATAATACTCAATTTGCTTTTTCAACTGATAGCAATCATTAATATCATGGTCATTGCTCTTGTGGTATCCACAGTATTTACTGGTGTCTTTATTGGGCATTTCTTTCAATGGTTTGGGAGGATTGAATTTTAAGTTCTCAGAAGCAAGGATATCTACCGGTGATTTACTTAGATTAGGATATTCAGTCTTTGGTCTAGAGGATGATTCGTTTCTTGAATAAGAGCCCTTGAACCTGTCATATCGTGAGTCTGACCGGTCGCTTTTCTGGAACCTATCTCCTCTATTTTTTCCTTTGCAGTTTCGTTGCTCCCTATCGTCTTGGCTTTTTTGTGCTTCCTTTTTCCTGTTAGCAGCGTGGCTGGCTGCCACCGACTTTTCTTGTGTTACGTACACTTTGGCTATTCTCATGATTTCATCTATAGTTGAGGGAACGCCATCCCTTCCATATAATGTCCTCAGCAATTCGTCGTCGTTTACCCCCTGTAGGAAAGCACCGCAAGCCAAATCATTTGTTATGCCTGGGATCACCAGGCTTTCTTTGTTGAATCTGACTATAAAACTTTCCACCGTTTCATTATCTCACCGACGAATATGGAGGAGTTCATTTTGATTTTTTGTATGCCGCCTTTGTTGACTGAATTGTAGCTGAAATTTGGATACCAAATCTTCGAAACTGTTAATTTCCCCCACAGGTAGGTTGTCCCACCACACTCGTGCTGCCCCGACCAGCGTTTGGACAAGTATCTTGCACCATAGAGGCATGGGCCAACTGGCTACCTCCCCGGAACTATTGAACAAATTTAGATGGTCATCAGGGTCGCTCAGGCCATCGTATTTACCCACTGTCTGGGGCATCTTAGGTTTTTCCTTGATCGGGGCTTCAGCGATTCTTCTTGTGAACTGGGATTTGAATGTGGCATCTGTAGGCTTGTAAGGCCTAGTGAGGTCATCATCTTCAATGTTGATAATTTGTATATGTTGATTTGCTCCACCCAGGCTTATTCCTTGAGTAACCGGAGCCTGGGATGTTGTAAGGTTGAGTGTGGTACTGGGACCCTCGTTAGGAGAAAAATGAGGTCTTGAAATATTTCCCCTATCGTAAATAGGTTCCGCCGTAGGCGGGGTCTGACCATGTAGGCCGCGTAGGGCGCGTGTTGAGTGTAACTTTGTGCTGTCATCTGAGGTGAGTATGCTTGGTTGTTGTACGAAGGTAGGTACCCATAAGGAGGTGCATAATAATAGCATGGGAAATAGGCTTGATTCACGGGTGTGACTGGAGCGTTCATGATTCCAGCTGGCATAATCACCGGCTGATGGGGCGGAGTGGATAGTGCTGCTGTAAGCGCCGCTGAATACAACGGCGACATAGCATAAGTGAGAGGTGGCTGGTAGTACTGGGCCATGCTCATTTGCTGAGTAACGCTTCCCGGACCCACAGATATGATGACTGGCATGGTGCTGTGACGTTGGTAGAGACAGTGGTGGCCGCTGTAGTTGGAGCCACCTGTCATACTTGCCACGAGGTGTAAGAGAGAGGGCCTTCACCTACCGACCAAGAAGAAACGACGGGGGACCTCTGAAAACCTGGTGGAGCTTCTGCCTCGAACTCCAGGTCCAAAGACCTGGTTAAGCGGGTGAGGCCGGAATAGTAGTAACCACAGAGCTTGTCATCAACAGCGGATTACTAGTTATTACTGCTGGGTTTGGTGTAGTTGCAGTGTTCTGATCCCTTGCCATTGGGTCTAAGTTCACATATGTTACCGAAGGGTCCCACTGATGGCGCCAATGAAGAAAAACTGACCTGAACGGTAGGCTCCGACTAGGACTTCAACTCTTGGCAACCCGAACAACTAACTGCAAAACAGAACACCGTTACAACTCGTTACAAAAGTGGGGTTATTCCTGTAACTACCCTCCGGCGTGAGAAAAAGTCTCGGTTTGTGGGAGTAAGAAAGTATGTGTAGAGAGAGTAAAAGAGAACAAAATGATCATACATTTGATGTTTACCTCTATTTATAGTTTACCATTAGGGTTTCCCTTAAACTAGGATGTACTCCGATAGTTTAGGGATTTGCGTAATCTTCCCAAAATATTGGGGATTTGGTTACGTAATTTATTAAATGTGTAATTGAATATTTATAATAAAATAATAGGTAATAACCGGGTCCGGTTAACCGTTCCGGGTCATACCTCGTCATAAACAAACATTTAAGTTACTGGTGAAAAAACATTTAAGAAGACTACTGGTTATCTATTAAATGATTTTTATATACTAATTTATTGGTTTGTAGCTTCTTAGTAAATAATTTTTTCTTCATATAATCATAGTATAAATTTCTTAATAATAGATTATATTTTTCATGCAAAATATTAAAATTTGGCTTTTATAAGTAACTAATATTTTTTATAACTATGCTTATTATATTTGGTTGTTTATGAAATAAAAGCAAAATAGTAAAAGAGAATAGCAGGCCAACCCAATTTGTCGTCTTTCAATTTTTTAAAGTGCGTATATTAAAATTGGAATACTTATGTTAATTTTTCCTAATGTTATTTTTTTTTCACCACAAAAACTTAATAGCTTGGATACAATTATGCACATTTAGAATTCTCGTATTTGTGACCGCTTTAGAGTGTCGTAACTTTTTCTTTTTTATATATATCTCATATTTGCAACTCTTTAAGTTGTCGCAACTTTTCCTTTTCTCGTATTTGCAACTGCAAATACGAGGTCACAAAACTTGCAACCGTTTTGCGACCCAATCTAGGTTGGTCTTTAATTTTGCAACTATTTTGATTTTAGTCACAAACCAGTTGCTAATTTTGCGTCCGCCTTATGTTGGTCGCAATTGCTTAGTTTTCTAGTAGTGTGTTAAGGGTGGTAGTCTTGAAGAATGAAGAAGGTGAATAGAAAAGATAAGGGTAAAATTGTCATTTGTTAAATTGGTTTTTTGTAAATTAAGGCACCCTAGGACATAATCGGCGTCAATGAATAAGAGAGGGGGTGGGGGTCCGCAAGCAAGAAGATAGGCGAAACTGGCAGGGCAAGACAGAGTGCTTATCCACTAACGCCCTTATAGTAGCCCTCCGAGAGGCGCAAACCCTAATGAACATAAAACTTTAACTGCAAATTTCTGTAAACATTGCTTAATGTTGACACTTCCTTCCGAATTACCAAGCTCAAGAGAGCCCACGTCAGGCCCCCCCATGGTTTAATTAAAAAACGATAGGATAAATTCAGCAAACCCAGTCCTGCAGAATACTACGACATTCCAAGGTTCAGCCGGTTAATTCCTGGTAGATATGATTCGTGAAAGACGATAAAAAATAACTTTTATTTTTTTAATTCCATCGTTTTTGAATTGGGCACATATCCTTTTACTATATCTGTCACACCCCAACCAATGACGGAAACATCGGGGCGCAGCACTAGGCGAACCACATTGCTCAAGAGAATCCATAACAACTATTAAATTAATATTTAAAAGGTTTATTGTCACATACCAATAAACAAATATTTCAAAAACGGTCATCACAGAGTTCACATCTCTTAAACAAAACAAGTCAGACAACCTAGATTTTTATTTGATGAGTTTCTAGACTTCCTAATTCCATTGCAGCAAACAAACCATCAACCTATCACATACGTTAAAATAGAAGTCAATACATAAATTAAAGGTGAGTACACAAGTTTGCATATATATATATATATATATATATATAGTAATAAAAGCGTTTACACATAACCAGCATGTAACACGTAACGGGCGAAGCATGTAACTATCAACAATGATACCACCTAACCACGTGACTGCGATGTAGAGTATGCGCGACACATGTTCAGCAAAGTGAACACGTGAAGTAAAGTAATGTGATCCTTTGAAACCCCTGTTCAATTGTAGTGATTTAAATCATTTCAAGCGAAACTGCCCCAAGCTTGCCTATGCTAATGGATGAGTGTTCAACGTCAATGACGCTCAAGTTAATGATCAAGCACTTATGATCATTTAAACCTCTATTTTTTCTGTTTATTTTCGAAAACAAATACATACTTCAATTATGTTTGAAATGACAATATAAATTTCAAGAAGTTTATCTTTATCCTTGTTATTCATTTTCCAAATTACATACTCTAATGTGATTACACAACGTGTGATTACAACTACATTCTAACTTTGAGGATTCCGTTCTTTAGAAACTAAATCTTGTAAATTAGCATACTATGATTGCACTCTAGTGCATTCATACGAACTTGGAAACACGATCAATACGAATACTATGAACAAGTTAATACTATTTTGTGATTATGGCGTTACATACACGATTTGTTTATTTAATATGTATAGTACATGATTACAAATACAATTTGCTTCGTATGTTGATTTAACGTACTTAGTACATTATTTTCAAATACATTTTGCTTAGTGTGTTAACTTAGCAAACCTAGCGCATGATTTGAAAACGTTTTCTCGATATGCTTACAATATGATGATAATGCATTATTAGTATATGTTGCACCCTACCTGTTTGGTTAGTAAGAAACATATATAAACATTTGTACTAGAATAAAATACCTACTACTAAATTTGTTGTATGCAAAACAAGTAGTGCTATCATTGCTAGTATAAAACACGATTCGATTTAACAGATGTTTATTTGATTTAGACGATAGTTCGACCTTATTATTTGTTTACCCTCGCTTAACAAGAGAAGCTATGTGGACCATGCGATGAAACGAGTAATTAGGGGTGACTTAATTATGAGATTCGACGCATGAGAATTATAGTAAGCCTTGTTATGTATGGTGGCATAAAATCTAGAGTGATTAAGGTAACGGGAGGAGTATGATGCGATAAGAACATGGTGGATACGCCGATGGTACTTCCTATATATAAGTGTTCTTATTATGTTATTCTTCAGAACGTTGCTGAGATCACTTTGTGATTTTATGTTATCTTGGACCATTATGTGATTATGTGCTTATTTGTTATTTGTGTGGTTATTTACAATAAACAAAAACAAGTACATACATTAACTCAAACCGAGCCGACCGGGACTATATTATGGTGTTAAAGATGACGATCTTGATGCCATAGGTATGTTGACCCGTCCCCTATGCATGAGATGCTCATGGTGCATTGGATGTACCTCGTGGGACGTTAGAAACCGTGTACGTGTAGGGCTTGAATGTACACCCCTTTGTTTTCTATGAATTACACTAAGAGCTTAGTATAACATAGTGCCATACTCAAACGATTTTTGAACACTAGACGACTTTTTCTTTAAATTCACAAGTTTCAAAGGGTTGAATACCTTGAGATACTTTGAATATCCCAAATCACATTTTGAATCCCCTAAAATTTCCAACACCAAATGATGCTCCGCATCTTTGGGATCTAGCAATTTGCTTATCCATCAGTTGTTTCAATTTCACTCTACGGTCTCCTTCGCATAAATTTCAGGACGAAATTTCCCAAAGTAGGGGAGACTGTGACACTTGTACTCCGTAAACACCGCACGATGTAGGACAATATCTTTTATCAAGAAACAATGTGTTTTTGGTCTCAATATTTGCTTTTTATGATTGACGATTTCACGTTTTGATTTTAAGTTCAAATTTAAGTTTTAAATCGCTTTCTAGAAAGTTATACGCGAACTGATACGTAAACGTAATCAGTTTAATGCGAAAAAAACTCCGGAATAGTGACATAGGCTTAACATACCTTAAATAACTTTTATATAACTTAGAAATAAGTTTTGAAGGCTTTGGTGTGTCAAAAACAAGTTTATTCACTCTCAGGGACTATTTGCGTCAAACTGCGAAACTCTGCTATTTCGTATAGTAAGGAACATTCCAGAACATTATCATAAGCTAAACGTACCCTAAATATCCTTTACATAGCTTAGAAATAGGCTTTGAGGGGTTCGTTATGCGAAAATATGCTTATTTGATCAATAGGGACTAAAAGCATCAAAAAGTGCATAAGTTTGCATTTACGCGCATGTCTTACGTTCTGACCATATCCGGACATCCATAAATTTTTGTAATCACTAAAATATTTTATTTTAGTGATAGGAATGCAAAAATATCATTCGTCGCGCAATTTGGATCGTTTTCGCGTTCGTTACGACTTTCGTCGTAATTAACCGCAAAACGCGACCGTACGACCGAACGAACCGACACCCGAGATATTTTCAAGCATATTTCAAGTCCCCTATGCTTTAACCTCATTATAGAGCCTTGAAAATGAGTTAATGGGGCTTAAACGCGTCGAAAATGCATTAAAATGTGTGCAGGGGCCTGTTTTGTTAATTCTGAAACTTCAGCCTATGCCGTGGCGTCCGACGACAGCAAAAGGCCTTTGCTGTGGCATGAAGCGACGCCTATAGCTAGACAGAAATCTTGTTTCAGCAACAGCAGGCCTGTTTTCTGCAACCGACTCGAAGTTCAGGGTCCTTTTTGTAAGTTTTGCAATACATGGAGCTGGTTTTCAAGTTCCCATGGTATTAGAAACCATGTTCTACACATGTAGGGTCAAGATTTCACCTTCTAAACACCTGGAATGATCACTTTGATCCATACTTCCTATAAATACCCACTTGATTCATTTGCATTCTTCACATATTTGCTCTCAATATTGCTCTAAGTTGAAGCTCTCCCTTGTGAAGCTTCATACCTGAGTATTTTGAGTTCAAATCTTCAAGGCTTGGACCTTTTGTAAGTCTCCTTCATGCTTGTTCTTGTATTTCAAGCATGAAAGTCAAACAGTGTTTGACTTTCTGCTTTGACCAATCAATGGTCAACACAAACTTCTTTTGAACTTTGTAACGTGAGCGTAATCACGATGGTTATATTCTCTTGTGACTATACCTACTGATTACCACGTTAATTAGGCGTAGTGACGAGTCAAAGTTTCGGTCAAAATACGTATTTATACGTATCTTACAACGAAGCTATTTTCGGGTATCAAAACCCTTTGTTTTGATATCAATCTTGTTTTCTAACTTTGTTAAACATGTTTTAACATGTTTACCTCGTCACTCTTAGTTTAGTGCTTATATAGGGTCGTAAGATAAGCGGTCTAAACAATCGCTTAGACTTCGGAACCCGACCCATTTGGTCGATCGTCAAGATCCGACCAAACATATTTTGTGACCATAGTTGTAGAGGGAATAACCTTCCGAGGTTATACCTTATGGTCACATCATTTAGTTAGTTGTATGATAAGTAGTTTATATGCCTTAGGAAAATGACCAAAATGCCCTTTATGCGCATAATTTCATTTTAAGCATATGTAACCAATATTTTGACATCTAAACTGATTATATAACATAATTAGATATGTTAAGACATATAATACTTGTCATAGGACTAGTTAGGCGGTCCGAACGCGTTTTCGCGCAAATGACGCGTTAAAGTAGCGTAAACTACCTTAACGGGTCATAACGGGTCAAAAGCACTTAGGTTAGGTTCCGTTTTAGAATGTAGGCTTTGTTAAACCATATCACATGAGTTCCAACACTCATTTGGTTTATAATACCTCATTCTATCCGTTTCCTCGATTCGTGTCCCAATACACTAACATAGTATCCGTTACACTAGGAACCACTTCGACACTTGAACTTTTGATCCTTTGAGCTTTGTTATATCATTTAAACAAGACCTACACGCAATCCCATGCGAGTACATAGTTCCCCTCTTTTACCGTTTTCAAATGTTTTGGGGTGATTCATATGTGTAACCGATTTGTTTTCCAAATGTATGGCATATATGTGTTTACTAAGTGCTTTTATGTGTATTATTTCGATTATGCAAATATGATATTTATCCAAATCCTTAAAAGATCTATCTATCTTCATAGTTAGATTCCCATAGGATATTAGAAGTAAAAGACTTAGATCTTCCTATCTTCATAGTGAGATTTTTAAGAAGTAATTTACGAAACGATGGTTATGATTATTGTGTAGATTGTTGGTGATTTAGATAACGAAACTAGAGTAATACAATAAACACTTGGTGGATACGCCGCTGGTACTTCCTATATATAAATGTGTTTATTGTATTACCCTTCGTGGCGTTATCCCGAATCACCATTAGGTCTTAGGATTTTTGTTATTGTTTACCAAAGCATAGTTTGATATGCTACTGTTCTACCAAAGTATAGTTTGATATGCTATTATTCACCAAAGCATAGTTTGATATGCTATTGTTTACTAAAGTATAGTTTGATATGCTATTATACTATACTACAAAAGACAAGGTCGGTGATGGGCTCCCATTGGCCAAAATGGGCGGCTCATTTAAATAAAATTTTTGTTTTTTTTTTCCCGTTTTGCCCCTAGCTCAAACTAAAATTACGCTTTTGTCTGCAGCTAAAAATTACGATTTTGCCCTCAAGTCAAAATTACGATTTCGTCTGCCACTCTCCCATTGGACCAACCAGTTTATTATTTTTTATCCATTTTAAAATGACGGTTTTGCCCCCCAGCTCAAAATAATATTACGCTTTTGTCCCAAATAAAATTACGTTTTTTTCCCCAGCTAAAAATTACGATTTTGCCATCAGTTAAAAAATGTTGTTTTTCCCCGTTAAAAAAATTACGATTTCGCCCTCTGCTAAAAATTACGTTTCTCCCCCCTTCAAAATAAAATGATGCTTTTGCCCCAAACTCAAAATTACGATTTTGCCCTCGGTTCAAAATAAAATTGTGCTTTTGCCTCCAGCTTAAAATTACGAATGTGCCCGTAGTTCAAATTTATATTACGCTGTTACCCTAGGTGCAAAATTACGAATTTGTCCCTATTAAAATTTCAAATTTTCCCCCCCTTCAAATTTACAGTACTGCCATCACTTTAGGTTTTGGCAATTTACGATTTTACCCCAGTCAAAAAATACAACTTTCCCTCAGTTAAAAATTACAATGTTGCCATTGTTTTAGTTTTTTTTTTATCAAAAATATAAAAGTGTTTTTTTTATTGGTTGACTCGATTTAGTTGTTTTTCGTGTCAATGAGCTGCTACCTAACACTCGCTCATTATTCGTCCACCGCCCCGCAACGCGGGCGGGGCATCTAACTAGTTGTTTACAAAAGCATAGTTTGATATGCTACCGACTTTACAATTTACAAACTAAAGTATAATTTGATATACTACCGATGTTTATTTCATTTTTAAACCAAAGTATACTTGTGATATACTACCAAATCTATTATTTCAGAAACCCAAGTATATTTTGATATACTATCTGTTTAACTATTTCATAACTAAAGTATATGTAAATATACTACTTATCCGATTAATTTCAAAACAGTTTTTAATAACCTTTGATTGGATTTCTAATAACACATTTAACGAGTTTTACGATGATTTCAACGAGATTACAATATACAATTTCAAATGGTATAAAAACTACTTAGTAATAATCATATTTCCATATACAAAACTATTTGCCACGAGTTTTCATAATCAAGATTATGTGTTGCAATACTAAACTTTTTCCATCCTCTGGCTTCAAAATTTATTTCAAATCAACAACTCTCGTAGTTGCCAAAGTATTGCAATGCCAAATGTTTTGCCATTAATTTGGCTAACAAAACCTATGTATTCGCCGGCATTTTTATGCTGACTTTATTTTTCACATATGTTTCAGGTTATCAATTATTCAAGCATGCAACGCATAGGACCGCATTCAGGGCCTTAGACTTCTTAATCAAAAGACAATTACATGTATTCTTTGTTTGTAAAACGATGTTAATAATATTGAAACATTTTAGTACCAGTAGTTGTGAGCAATTTGTAACGTGACTCCCCGATATTTCCGCCGCGTGTTGTAGTATTACGCGATTGGGGTGTTACATTTTCACCCGGATCCAACACTTGGTGAGTGAGAAATCAACTGATTTCTAACCTGGGAAGCCGTAGCTAATCCCAATACACCCGGTTAAGTGTAGATTAGAGGTGTAATAAGAAAATTTTGATGAAAAAGATGAAGGGTTTTAGTGAAAAGCAGGAATCTATGAAGAAAAGTAGAAGATAAGTGAAAAGATGAATGTTTTTAGGTGAAAACAGAAGATTTTAGATGAAAAGGTAGTGATTCTTTTGAAAATCGAAGTGGAAAACGTTGTATAATTGAAGAAAACTGTTAAATCTTACTTGAAAATGGTCGGACAGCAATTCGGCAGAGTTTCGGTATGAAATCAGCAAGTGAGAATGAATGAGGAGGGGCTTGGGTATTTATAGAGTTGGTGGGTTCGCACAGAAGACTTGGTTCGAACCGGCTCCCTTCGTAGTACGAGTAGCATTGAGTTGGGTTGTGATAGCGTTGCGAGTAATCAATCCACATAATAAACACACACAAGTAAAGCACGTAAGAACACACGTTATTACATTACTACTACTAATAACAGTGTTTGCGATTTATCGTGTTAGTTGTGATAAGCGTATGCGGAGGCGTATGATAACCAAACAAACAAGCACGGCAATCTAAATAGCATAATTCTCTGAAATTCGTGTTGCGTAAGCGTTGCGAATATAAAGCGTTTAAGTGTATAGCGTTGCGGGTGATGAAAAAGTATTTAGTATAACATAACCATTTGTTTATATCGAATCCCGGAATACAAGACGGTTACAAAATCAAAGCAAAACAAATAGGTAACGATCCGAAAAGTCAGGTTGTTACAATATCAGACTATGTCAAATTGTTTGTGTCACACCCCGTCCACGTAGAACATACAAAACGTGGCGGAAAATGTCGGGGAGTGTTGTAACAGAATTAATTGTTTCATAACCATGGCATACAAAGTTGTATTTTATTTATCAACATAAGAGTTACATTGTTTTAAACATGAATCAAAGAGTTTATAACATAATTAAACTAAGTCTATCTTCATTTTAAGTCTCTAAGGCACACGTCCGCCCTAGTGTCACGATCATCGTCCTACGCAAAAGCTCCTGAAAACACATGTGAAAATAGGTACGTCAGCATAAAAATGCCTGTGAGATACATAGGTTTTGTGAAAATAGGATTCATGACTTAAGTTTAAGAGAAAGTTGTTTAGCAAAAGTCAGTCATGAACCTTGTAAATTGTTTTGTTTTGTAAATCATTTTAAAAAGCGGTAAGATCAAAGGATATGTATAAATAAAAGAATAATGTATGGTTAAATGTATAACCAAGTAAAATGTGTTGTATAAGGTAAGTTGTTTGTAAAGCAATGTCTTGTGAAAGATATGTTATTTGTATAAAATGTTATATGTCTAAATTGTAATGATTCAAATAACGCTACGATATGTAATACCATACAAACACTTATATATAGGAAGTACTAGCGGCGTATCCACCATGCTTGTATCATATTACACAAGCCTCGTTACTTAAATCACTTAAACAAACCACCAATGTATAAAGTCCATGTTTAAACCAATTGTCAAAAAGTCCTTGTATAAGCCATGTCAAATGTTTAAAAGTCCAAATGTAGTCAAGTAATGTGTAACAAATGTTATGTATTGTAAGTAAAGTATTGTCACATAGTCCAAATGTAGAAATGTACAAAACAGAGTATTTTGAATATATCAAAAAGTTATGTTTTGCAAAGTAATGCATGTTACATTGATACAAACATTTATGAGGTAAGTTAATGCATACATTCAAGCCTTGAGACAGTCGGATAACCCTTTCAGTCAAGGTTATCAAAAGAAATGTTTTCGGATTCAGTCATTCCTTACATCCAAACAAACCCGGGATGTCAGGAATGGGATTTGTCAAGTCCTGTGGTACCAGTACTTACTACCGAGCGGCGTAGCTAATGTTAATGAACGTATATAAGTCTCGTTTGTGCAAACCAAATGTTGTAGCAGTTGTATACATGTCATGTGAAAACAATGTACTAAGTATGCTAAGTTAACATACAAAGCAGAAAAGTCATGTAAATCAATGTGCTAGCATGCTATTAGTCAACATACATAGCAGAAATGTAATGTAAAACAATGTACTAAGTATGCACACAATGGGAATATATAGCATGAAATGTAATGTAAAATGATGTACTTAGTACGCACACAATGGGCATACACAGCATGAAATGTAATGAAATCATGTACTATAATGTACTAATGAACATAGCAGGTATATGATGTGAAAACAGGAAAGCATGAAAGTAACAAGTAGGCACATGTGTTCCACCCCAAAACAGTTTGGAAAACAGTAAAAGAGGGGTCTATGTACTCACTTGAGATTGCTCAGAAGTCTTAAGAATAGCACCAAGCAATGCTAGAGATCACGGAATCAAACGGCACCTAATATAGGTAACTACGTTAACAAACCGGACCTAAATTGGAGGATCGGATAGAATGAGGGTTCGTAAACCAAACGAGTATGTTAACAAACCGGACCTAATATAGGTAACTATGTTAACAAACCGGACCTAATATGGTTTAACAAAGCCTACATACTAAATGAAACCTAACATAAGTGCTTACGACCCATTACGACCCGTTTAGGTAGCTTATGCTACTTTAACGCGTCGTTCACGTGAAATGCGTTTGGACCGCCTAACTAGTCCTATGACAAGTAACATATGCCTTAACATGTCAAATATTGTTGTCAAATCAGTTTAGATGTCAAAAGTTATGTTACATATGTTTAAAATGAATTTTGGCAACAAAGGGGTATTTTGGTAATTTACCTAAGGCATATAAACTACCTATCATACAACTACTTAAACGAAGCGACCATAAGGTATAACCTCGGAAGGTTATTCCCTATATACTATGGACACCTAATGTGTTTGTTCGGATCCTAATGATCGACCAAATGGGTCGGGTTCGAAGGTATAAGTGATTTATTAGATCGCTTATCCTTACGACCCTAGACAACGTGGTAATCAGTAGGCATAGTCACAAGGGACTATAACCATCGTGATTACAATCACGTTGCGAAGTTCAAATGAACTTTGCATTGACCATAAACTGGTCAATGCAGAAAGTCAAACAAAGTTTGACTTTCGGACTCGAAAAGCAATAAAAGAACGAAGGAACACTTACAAAGGGTCCTCGAATGCTAATCTTGATTCAAGTAGCTCAGGTATGAAACAAAGGTTTCAACTTAGAGCTTCTCAAATCAGATTCTTGTGAGGAATGAGTGAAAATGTGATGGGTATTTATTGATTTCGGTTCACCGTTAGGATCGTTTCTTGGAGAAGAGGGAATGATCTCACCCGTACACTTGTCGGAATGTTGTGGTAACTCATATTGCTCCACCACAAGAGTTGGACACATGGCATTTGGCCTTTGGAGGGTGTTTAAGGGCTGTTAACAGCTGAGAAAAACAATTTGCTGCATCTGGCCCCTGCTTGCGCACCGCAACACTCACATTGTTGAGGTGCGCAAGGACCTAGTTTGGCAGATTTACAGTTTTGGTCCATGTTGTGTTATAAGGTCATTTCTGACGTGTTTAAGGCCCTTTAACCCCATTTCAAAGCTCTAAAATGAAGTTAAAGTATAGGGAAATTAAAATGTGCTCAAAAATATCTCGGATGTCAGTTCGTTTGGCCGTACAATTGCGTTGTTCGGTTAATTACGACGGAATGCGCATAAGCGCGAAAAACGATCCAAATGGCGTGACGAATGGATTTTTCTTATGCCAAACACTAAAATAAAATATTTTAGTGCTTAAATAAATTTTTGGATGTCCGGATGTATTCAGAACGTAAGTTATGCGCGAAAGTGCAAACTTATGCACTTTTTGACACTTTTAGTCCCTAAATGACCCAAAAGTTTATTTTAGCACACCGAACCCCTCAAAGCCTATTTCTAAGCTATATGAAGGATATTTATGGTATGTTTAACTTATGGTCATGTTCCGGAATGTCTGTTACAGTTCAAATTGGCATACTTTCGCAGTTTGTCAAATTTAGTCCCTGTAGACGAATTAACTTGTTTTTGCCATACCAAAGCCTTCAAAACTTATTTCTAAGTTATGTAAAGGTTATTTAAGGTATGTTAAGTATATGTTGATGTTCCGGAGTATTTGTCGCATTAAACTGGTTACGTTTACACACCAGTTTGCGTATAACTCTCCAGAAAACGATGTAGAGTTTGAAATTACATAAAAGTCAAAACATGAAAAATGTAAAACATAACCAAACAAACATTGGGATCAAATAACATTGTTTTATTGATAATTGAATTGTTCATAATGATTACAAGCACAGATGTTACAGTCTCCCCTACTTGTGGAAATTGCGTCCCGAAATTTATTTAGAGGAAACTCGTGGGAAAAGATGCGGATATTTCGCCTTCATTTGATCTCCGCGTTCCCAAGTAAACTCGGGTCCACGTTTAGCTTCCCAGCGAACTTTGACCAAAGGAATGCGCTTGCGTTTAAGCCACTTAACTACACGTTCCATGATTTCCACAGGTTTGTCAACAAATTTCAGTGTTTTACCAACACGAATTTCGTCAAGTGGTATGTGGAGGTTCTCATCAGCTAAACACCTCTTGAGATTGGACACGTGAAAGTTTGGATAAACATTTCCATGTTCAGGAGGTAACTCAAGTCTGTAGGCTACCTTACCGATTCTTTCGACGATCTTGAATGGTCCAACGTATCTAGGTGCAAGTTTTCCTTTCTTTCCAAATCTGATCACACCTTTCCAAGGCGAGACCTTAAGTAATACTCAATCACCGACTTGAAATTCCAAGGGCTTGCGTTTTGGGTCCGCGTAACTCTTTTGACGGCTTCTAGCTGTCGGAAGGTTATCATGAACTTTCTTAATCTTGTCAGTTGTCTCTAAAATGAGGGCAGGTCCAGTAAGTTGAGCCTCGCCGATCTCATTCCAGCAGACTGGTGAACGACATTTTCGACCATAGAGAGCCTCGAAAGGAGCCATTTTGATGCTGGTTTGATAACTGTTGTTGTAGGAGAATTCAATTAACGGAAGATGTGAATCCCAACTACCACCAAAATCGATCACACAAGCTCTAAACATATCCTCCAGAATCTGGATTGTTCTTTCAGATTGAGAATCCGTTTGCGGATGATAAGCTGTGCTCAGGTTAAGTTGGGTCCCCATAGCAGATTGCATGGTTCTCCAAAAATGAGAAGTGAAACGAGCATCTCTGTTAGAAATGATGTTCAAAGGAACACCATGTCGAGCTACAATTTCATCCACATAGATTTTAGCAAGTTTGTCAGCAGGAAAATCCTCACGGATTGGCAAGAAATGCGCTGACTTAGTAAGACGATCAACAACTACCCAGATGGCATCATGACCTTTCTTTGTGTGCAGGTGTTTAGTAATGAGATCCATAGTAATGTTTTCCCATTTCCAAACTGGGATCTATGGTTGCACCAATAAACCCGAAGGACGTTGATGTTCAGTCTTAACCTTAAGACAAGTAAGGCATTTTGATACGTATAAGGCAATGTCTTTCTTCATACCAGGCCACAATAGTGAATACGAAGATCCTTATACATCTTATCCGAGCCAGGATGAATAGAATAGCGAGACTTATGGGCTTCATCCATAAGCAAGGTACGAAGATTATCTTGGCTTGGGACCCACAAACGGTCCATGAAGTAATACGATCCATTGTCCTTCAGTTCCAGATCAGGTGTTATGTGATGGGGAAATTCCTTATCCATTAAACCTTGTGAAACACAAGATCGTTGAGCCTGAGAAATGAGTGCTTGGATATCGGGTCGAGCTTGAATAACAGATTGAACACGAACACAATGAAGCTTAGTACGTTCCTTACGACTCAATGCATCGGCTACGACATACGCCTTACCAGGATGGTAGCGAATTTCGCAGTCATAGTCGTTTAAAAGCTCAACCCAACGTCGTTGCCTCATGTTGAGTTCTTTCTAATTGAAGATATGTTGAAGACTTCTGTGGTCAGTGAAAACCGCACATTTTGTTCCGTACAAATAGTGTCTCCAGATCTTAAGAGCGAAGACAACTGCACCCAACTCAAGATCATGAGTGGTGTAGTTTTTCTCATGTATCTTCAACTGCCTCGATGCATATGCTATGACTTTGTTCCTTTGAATCAGAACACAGCCAAGACCCAATTTAGATGCATCGCAATAAACGACGAAATCATCATTGCCCTCAGGCAAAGTCAGAACAGGCGCGTCACAAAGCTTTTGCTTCAAGTTTTGAAAAGCTTCCTCTTGTTTGAATCCCCAATCAAAGGGCTTGTTATTCTAAGTTAAAGCAGTTAGAGGAACTGCAATATTTAAGAAGTTCTCAATGAAGCGGCGGTAATTGTCACACCCTGGCTTTGCGGAAGCGTGGTTAATGTTGGTGTGACTTCTTAATACCATAGCTTAATCATAACAAAGCTATATGAATTTAAAAACCATGCAAGTCATCCATTAAGTTTTGAAAATCAAACACAATACCATTGTTTTAACCAACAACCATAACCTTGTTCAACAACCTTACAAATTAAAACATAACATAAACGTGGTTTAAGGACTGTGTCTTGTCCAGGAAAGAGACACATCCCCTAAACCCTGATGACTTCATGACAAGTGCAGCGGAAAACGTTCCATACCGTGCCAGATCTCGTTAATTTCCTGAAATACATGTGAGTTGAAAAATCAACCATAATGTTGAGCGAGTTCATGTGTAAGTGAGTAAGTAAAACACTTGTGAGTATAAAATAGTTGTGGTATGTAGCAGTGTAAGAGGACTTGTGATCACCAATGGTTTGCAAGGCCACTGACATATGTGAAGTGCAAATAGGGAGACTCAAACCTAGCAGATTTCGCCACGGCAAAGTATGTGGACAAAGTCACCCCACGGTCCGTTTCTAGTTTGGCCGGGGGCTGGGCTCGCTACACCCAGATAGATCTACCGCTCCTGTCCCTCGGTCCCTCCATGAGGACTAATGGCCCCATGTTGTTCCTATCCACTCACATGATCGTATAACACCTCCTTACGTTAAACATACCGTTGTAAAGTACTCGTAAATCATAGTAACATGTATTTCACCCCCGCGGTTAAGTAAACTGAAAACAGTTAGAGAAAAGGGGGACATGAACTCACAGTGAATGCGCGTCTCTACCAAGTGTCTCCAATACAGTAAGCTGTGCAACGACCTACAAGTGCTAATTCTATTAGACGGACGGCCGTGCCTTAGCTTTACAGTTTATGTCTTTGGGAAATAGTTAGACAACTATTTCATGTTTATGTTCCGTATACACTTGGTAGTTATTCTTCTTCCCAAGGATGGGGGATACAATACATGTGCGTAAGTTACGTTTTATCAATCTTGTGGTAATGTAATTACCGGTGTAACTTATATGTTTGTAGAAGCGTTCGTAAGGTTTTGGAATCATTACGCTTGTAAATATTATTTTTACTCTAAAATAATATTTATGTGTTTTCACAAAATAATCATAAACAGTGTTGTGACAAATATATTTATCACGTTAATCCTTGTGAAAATCCCTCCTCCGAATATTTAGTAAAATATAGTGCTGGCGAAATTTATGTTTTGAAAATATGTCCAAAGCTAGTTCTAACACTTGTTGTGTAAAAAGTCTAAGTGTTAGGTTTTTAGAAAATTTCGCCAGAGTTTCCTCTGTAACTGGAGGTGGCCACGCTTTCAAGCGTATCATTTTCTTTTAACAAATCAATTCAACAACTTCTTTATTCAATCAAACAATTTCCGACACATCAAACTAGTCGACAAGTATGTAAATGTGCATAATCGCATGAACTTGTAGTTTTTCCGCATCTTTAATGTAAATCGCCTTTATATATGTAGATCTTTATATAAAGTAGCTTTGATCTTGTAAAAACCTCGTGTTTAGAGAAATCCGTCTTTACAACTTCTAGTCACTTTTCCCAAAAATAGATATTTGTTGGATCTTTTCATTTCACAAGTGTTTATACACTTGTGGTTTATAAAACCATATTTATTAGTGTAAGATCCTTCCTTTAAAATACATGGTTTCTTAAATGTGTGGTTCTTTGAAGATACCACTTGCGGATACGTAGATCCGCTAGTTTTAAACACCATTTTACCGGTTAAATCACTTTTACACAAGTAAAATATTTCTACACAAGTTCATGTATCTTGTGTGGTAGTGTTTCACCTTTAACCCTTGTATTTAGTCAAAAACGAGCTTATGTAAAGATACATGATCTTACAAAGTCGGGTTAAATGGAGATCCGAGCTACCACATCATAGATCGGGTCTCAATAATCACATATTTCAAGTCCTACGACTTTTACACAAGTTATATGTTATTATCCACCATTTTTGTGATTTTACTAGACTTTAATGCATCAAAACTTATGTTTTCGATATTTAACCGACGAAAGTTCTTTTAACCACTTTAGATATGTTCAAGAACAAGTTTTAAACAATATACCTCTAGCTCGGGGCTAGGGAAGAATCTTGGCGAAAAGTGGGTGGATAAAAGCTAACGGTAGAGGTCCTTCGTGTTCCGCTTGCTCCGAGGCTCCTAATACGTGACTTGTGATGTTTGTATGATCTTGGAATGGAGTGAACTAGAACCGAAAATGGGTGTGTAGGTGGTGGGGGTTTCGGCCGAGAACCAAGAGAAGAGAAGAGAGAGTAATTTTGTTGGTGGAAATGTGAAGTGATTAACTCATGTGTTAGTATGTATTTATAGGCAAGGTTAAGGTGCATTATCCATTGGTCTTTGTGTTAGTTAGATAACCAACAAGAAGATTAAAATAATAATTAAGTACCAAGCATTGTCCCCTAGTGGGGAACGGTTTCGAATGGGGGGGGGGGGGTTCCCTAACCGATTCCAACTAAATAGTTGGTGTCTAGTTATGATAAACCAAGTTAGGTTAAGGGTTAAACTCCGTTAGTTATGTACAACGTGTTATGATGGGTGTTAGGGTAATCAGGGACCCTAACTGGCTCAGAAAAATATAAATAGTGAAAATAGTAATATTTTCATGTTCCGGGTAACGTCCGGGTGTTCGGTTGGATAGTAATCCGTTAAAGTGTTACAAAAGCTTTAAAGTGTCGTTATTAACATTTTTAGTGACACCATTTGTTTTCCCGACACTCCAGAAAGTGTCTAGTAATATTTTCTCATTTTCTGGCACTTTACTAGTCAGCTAGAAGCTGGTTAAATTATTAAAGTGCTGTGTTTGGTACTTAAAGTACGTTTTAGGCACATCCGAATCAGTGTATCTTATCCCTAGAGACGCGGTACCACAACCCTTATATCCCTACACTCACTACCAGTGTAGCAAAAATATGAGGCTCCTAACAGGCCTTAGAGGCAGTGTCTGCCTGATGCTGGTCATATCAGCATGTTCGCCGTGTATCCGTTTAGTGCTACTGTGCTTTTTGTGCATCATGTTTGTCACTAAGGTGCCGTATGTAAATAATGTAGTGACAGCATATAAAGTATGATGCAAGTAAGTGCATGTATCAGTATGCAGGTAGCAGTTTATCAGCTAGTTCAAACAAGCACAGTAATCAAGTAGTAATTAATCATTAATTAAGTTGTACGGATACCTGGTTTAGTGCGGGTTGTCACATTCTCCCCCCGTTAAATAAATTTCGTCCCGAAATTTAAGTTCTGCTTGTAGAAGCAGGGTTCCTAGGAAATAAGTGGGGGTATTTCTCTTTCATCCGGTCCTCACGTTCCCAAGTGAATTCAGGACCATGTCTGGCATTCCAACGAACCTTGATGAGTTTGACACTGCTCCGGCGGGTCTTGTTAACTTTCCAATCCGTGACCTCAACAGGTTCTTCAACAAAGTGGAGCGTGTCGTCAATATGAATCTCGTCGATAGGAATGGCAACGTCAATTTGAGTTGGACTTTTCTTCAGATTGGATACATGAAATGTATCGTGAACACCATTTAGTTCAGCAGGTAGGTCCAACTTGTATGCTACTGTCCCAATTCTTTCCAGAATTCTGAAAGGACCAATGTAGCGTGGATTTAACTTTCCACGCTTTCCAAAGCGCGCCACCCCTTTCCAGGGTGAAACTTTCAATAACACCATTTCCCCAACTTGGAAATCCACATGCTTCCGGTTTGGATCCGCGTAGGCCTTTTGTCTGTGGCGAGCTGCTTCGATGTGTTTAAGTATTTGCGCGATCGTGTCTGTCGTCTCTTGGACGATTTCGGGACCAGCAAGCTGCCTATCACCCGCGTCAGACCAACATAGTGGTGATCGGCACTTGCGTCCGTATAGGGCCTCAAAAGGCGCGACACCAATACTGGTGTGGTAGCTGTTGTTGTATGAAAATTCGACCAAAGGTAAGTGTTTATCCCAGCTACCGCCTAAATCCATAACACATGCCCTCAGCATGTCTTCCAAAGTTTGTATTGTTCGCTCGCTCTGGCCATCAGTTTGCGGATGGAACGCAGTGCTCAGATTCAATTGTGAGCCAAAAGATTCTTGGAAAGATTTCCATATTCTTGACACAAATCTTCCGTCTCTATCAGAGATGATCGAGAGTGGTACTCCATGACGTGCTACGATCTCTCTCAAGTAAATTTCCGCAAGTTTACTAGTACTGTCTTTCTCCTTGATTGGCAGAAAGTGTGCGGACTTTGTTAGGCGGTCAACAATCACCCAAATCATATCATGGCCTCTTGGCGTTCTTGGCAGTTTTGTAACAAAATCCATTGAGATTTGTTCCCATTTCCACTTGGGAATCTCAGGTTGTTGCAGAAGTCCCGAAGGCTTCTGGTATTCTGCCTTGACCTTAGCGCACGTTAAACATTTGCTTACGTAAACAGCAACGTCGCCTTTCATCCTAGGCCACCAATAGTAATCTTTGAGATCCTGGTACATCTTATCCGATCCAGGGTGGATAGAGTACCGTGACTTGTGCGCTTCATCGAAAATAACTTCCCTTAATCCACCAAACAGAGGAACCCAAATCCTTTTCTCAAAACATAACGTCCCTTCCTCGTTTGGTACCAAAAGCTTCTCCATTCCACGGAGATATTCTTCCTCAAGGTTTCCCTCCTTGAGAGCTTCCTTTTGTGCGGTACGAATGCGCGAGGAAAGATCGGTTCGTATGATCATTTCCAAAGCTCTAACCCTTATGGGCTTGATTCTTTCCTTACGACTTAGGGCATCGGCAACTACATTCGCCTTCCCTGGGTGATACTTTATCTCGCAGTCGTAGTCGTTCAACAATTCAACCCATCGTCTTTGTCTCATATTCAACTCCTTCTGGTTGAATATATGCTGTAGGCTTTTGTGGTCTGTGAAGATTGTGCACTTCGTACCATACAGGTAGTGTCTCCAGATCTTTAAAGCGAAAACCACTGCGCCAAGCTCTAAATCGTGGGTGGTATAGTTCTTTTCGTGCACTTTCAGTTGGCGTGATGCGTAAGCAATGACCTTTTGGCGTTGCATCAACACACAACCCAATCCCTGACGCGATGCGTCGCAGTATACCACAAAATCGTCAGTACCTTCTGGTAGAGCTAAGATTGGCGCGTTACAAAGCTTGTCCTTCAATATCTGAAATGCTTCATCCTGTTTGATTCCCCAATCAAACGTCTTGTCCTTCTGCGTGAGGAGCGTCAAAGGTTGAGCGATTTTCGAGAAATCCTCGATGAACCTTCGATAGTAGCCAGCCAAACCCAAGAATTGTCGAATCTCGGTTGGCGTCCTTGGCGTTTCCCAATCCTTGATCGCCTCGATCTTTGTGGGATCAACATGAATTCCATCCCCATTAACCACATGTCCAAGAAACTGGACTTCGCGTAGCCAAAACTCGCACTTGGAGAATTTGGCGTATAGCTGTTCCTTCTTTAGCAGCTCCAGTATGGTTCTAAGATGTTGTTCGTGTTCAGCCTTCGTCTTTGAGTAAATCAAGATGTCGTCGATGAATACAATCACGAACTTGTCCAGGTATGGCTTGCAAACCCTATTCATTAGATCCATGAATACCGCAGGCGCGTTTGTCAAACCAAATGGCATAACGAGGAACTCGTAGTGTCCATAACGAGTTCGGAAGGCTGTTTTCAGGATACTTTCCTCCTGTATCCTTAGTTGATGGTATCCAGATCGAAGATCGATCTTAGAGTAACAGCTTGAGCCTTGAAGTTGATCGAACAGATCGTCGATTCTTGGTAGAGGATACCTGTTCTTGATCGTCAGCTTGTTCAATTCTCTGTAGTCAATACACATGCGGAAACTTCCGTCCTTCTTCTTGACAAACAAGACCGGAGCTCCCCAAGGCGAGAAGCTTGGTCGGATAAAACCCTTGTCTAACAACTCTTGAAGTTGCGTCGACAATTCCTGCATCTCAGACGGCGCAAGTCTGTAAGGCGCCTTAGCTACAGGCGCTGCGCCTGGAACTAAGTCAAATGTGAAACTCCACTTGCCTCTGAGGTGGCAGTCCGGGTAGGTCTTCTGGGAAGACTTCTGGATACTCCCTTACGACAGGGATGTCTTCGATCCTTGGCTCGGCAGCCTTCTTGTCTACGATGTGTGCCAGAAAAGCAACACATCCTTTCTGTAAACACTTCCTTGCTTTCAAGCAGCTGATAAATCTTAGCGGTGTGTCACGCTTTTCTCCGTGAACCACAATTGTCTCACCATCATCGGTTGGGATGCGAACAACTTTCTCGTGACATACTATCTCAGCCTTGTTTCTGGATAACCAATCCATTCCTACCACCACGTCGAAGCTTCCCAATTGGACTGGTAGTAGATCCAACGTAAACTCGCGTTCTCCCAATTCTATCACACAACCTCTGATTACTTCGTCGGCTCCAACTAACTTTCCATTAGCTAATTCGATCGAGTAGGGAATGTCTAACTTATTAGCAGCTAACCCAAGCATATTCTTAAATTCTAGTGATACGAAGCTATAATCGGCACCAGTATCAAATAAAACGGATGCATAGCGTTGATTGATAGGGAACGTACCCGTAACAACATTTGGATCTTGGCGTGCTTCCCTAGCTTCTAGTTGGAATACTCTACCACGTGCCTGATTCAACGTTGGGCAATTCTTCTTAAAATGTCCAATTTCCCCGCAGTTATAACATCCGAGCCTCTGCCCGTTTCCATCCCCGTTTCCAGCTGGGGTGTTGATCTGGTTGGCATTGCCAGCTTGGTTTGCATTGTTGCCTCGGTTTCTGTTTCCTCCAAAATTTCCTGGTAGGCGGTTTCCATTTCCACCACGGTTATCATTTCTATTTCCATATCCTCCCTGGCCTCCGCGGCCTGCACTAGCCCAACATGATTCCTTTGTGTGGCCCAGTTTTCCACAAGATTCACAAACTCTTATGTTACAAGGGCCAGTGTGGTGGCGTTGGCAGTTGTTGCATCTGGGCTGGGTGCCCTGGTATCCTTTTCCTCTCTTGGTACTGCCAGCTGATTTTCCTCTCTTTACTGCCATACTGACGCCTTGTTTGAAGTTTGAAAACTTCCTTTTGTTATCACCTGAGGACTCAACGTGAGTCTCTGTCTTCTTTGCCTTGACTTCATCAAACTTGTTTAAACGAGTCGCCTCCTCGGTGAGAGCCACGCTCAAATCGATGGCTTCAGTGATAGTTGCTGGTTTGGAGGAGGTTACCATGCTTATTATTTGGGGAGCCAAACCCCAAATAAAGCGCTCGATTCGCTTGTACTCTGGCGTAACCATGTAAGGAACCACTTGAGATAAGTCGTGAAACCTCTGGACGTATTCCGCAATTTTTGGTCCATCCATCTTTAAGTGCCAAAATTCAGTCTCCAACCTTTGAATTTCTGCGCGTGAACAGTACTTTTTGCGCATCAGTTCTTTCAATTCGGCCCAAGTCAGGGCGTAGGCGGCAGCTTCGCCTAGTGTTTGCACTTGTAGGTTCCACCATGATAGGGCTCCATCTAAAAACAGCCCTGAAATGTACGTGACTTGCTGATCCTCTGCACACTTGCTCATGCGTAACACAGAATCGGTTTTCTCAGCCCAGCGGGTAAAGGCAACTGCACCTCCTGTGCCATCGAAGTTAACTGGTTTGCAGTCTAAGAACTGCTTGTAGGTGCATCCTGCACGTATGTTAAAACATGTGTTTGGCATTAGCATCATTGCTAAAGATGTCCAGCTAGGACATGGTAGGTTCGAATGGCGTGGTATTACCGTGTGGTGGATTGTTATTGCCTTGGTTAACACTTCCGCTTGCTCCTGGCTGAGATGCTGCGTACTGTGCTATGGCAGCAGCGATAATCTGCTGTAGTTCTGCCTCATTTGTTGGCATGTTTGGTTCGCTTCTTGGCGGCATCTTCTAAAAGATGGTTTAAGTTGGTTAGGCCATAGTAAGGCTCCGTTGTTATAATACGTAAATCAGTTCGTAGTATAGTGTACGTATATAACGGTAGTAATAGTATAATCACATAACATCTCAGGTTATCACACATCACAAATATCAATCACACACATCCCATGTCATAAAATATAAACAAGTAATCAAGCGAATCCAAATATGGTGAGAAAACTGCGATTGCCATATAAATGAGACCACATCGTAAGTGTATACATACAATCATCAATCACTAGGGGCTACATCACCCCTGTCAAAAGCTACATCAGTATCAATACAACATCAAGTACATAACAAAAGTCAAGTCATAACGTAGTCTCCCCAAAATGCTGTGTAGTCAAAAAGCAATCGCCGCCTTCTCACTTCGCCTACCCATGTGGCACCGATGAGCTCTAAGCAGATGGTGGTGGAGGAGGAGGAAAATGGGTATAAAACAAACGGCGCAACTGTAACCAGTCCGCCTCCATCGCCTGCTGTGTGCGAATAATGGAAGCAATCTGCTGCTCCAAAGTAGTAAGACGAGCAGCATAGTCAGGGGGTAATGGTCGAAACGGCTGTAACGGAGAGGGTACCCGGCCATGGCACTGACATGGCTGCAGATGGGCTCTCTCCAACTCCTGTAGTCGCTGCTCATGCGACTCATGCTGGTATACAAACGACATCAATACATCCTCGATGGTGTGGCCCACATGGAACCTGTGGTATGGATCAGTGGGTGGCATAGGGGAAAACGGTGCCCAAAGCAGTGGCTCCCGTGTGGGGTCAAAGGGTGCCACACGAAAAGGAGCTGTAGTGGGTGGAACAAAAGGAATCTGAGGCATGAAAGGCATGGGCATCGGTACATGCCCTGATGGGTGAGCTGAAGAGCCCTCTCCAGGCCCTGCTGGAGGTATAAACATAGGTACCTGAAATGAAAAGTCAACGTGTCGAGTGTCTGGGATCTGTGGGTGTATCGGTGGAACGTCCTCATCAGCCGGTATCCACCCGTGCTGTGCGGACTCATCCGGTGGATCCATATGTGCCGCGAACAGTGCATGTCCGGGCTCTAGGGGAACGGGATCAAATAAGGGAGCAACAACAGGGTGAACGGGTGCCAAGTGCTCGAAAGGGGGGTCAACAGGTACAGCAACAATGGGTAAAGGACCAATGGGATCAACGGGAACATCTATGTGGTGATCATCAGCAATCGGCTCAAAAGGTACATCAGCATGCACAGGGTCGTGCTCTGGTAAAGGGTCAAGGGCAGCTGCCTGCTCAGGTGCAATGGCAGGCTCAAGATCATCAAACGCCATGTCAAAATCAAAATCGGGATCAATCGGATCAAAAGGGTCAATAGGATCTGCTGGATCCTCCATCAACTCGTCCATCGGGACAAACTCTAAATCACGGTCAGGATCAAATCCTGGTGGAAACATAGGATCTGAATCCCCCTCGTCGTCATGGTAAAAAACAAGTCCAGGTATGGAAGCAACAGAAAAAGCCTGGTCAGAATCGGACCCATGGGAGAAGTGCTGCGCACTATGAGCATGTGTGGGTACAGAAGCCACAGACTCAAAGGAGTCCGCGACTGGGGAATGAGCAGGTGACTCTGCAGCCGGAGCATCTGCGATCAGTAAGGGAGCAACAGCAGGTAGGGCCTCGCCCTGAGCATCCTCCAAAGGCTCCTCCTCAAACTTATCGACGTCGTCCTCCTCGTCGTCGATGGGTAAAACAGGGTATGCTGCAAGGGGTACTGGAGCAGGGATCACAACGAGTGGTAGATCCCCGGCTGGAAGATCAACTGGGAGCTCATCAACGCCGTCGGGTAAGGCGAATGGCTGAAAGTCATCATCATCCGTGCTGGTGAAGTCTGACGTATAAACCTCGTGCTCCGATGACTCAATGTCGTCTGAAACGATAGGCCTCGGGCCTGTGGTGCCTGAACCACCAGTGTCTGCAGAATCCATGTGTCTGTAACATATACACAAACATGCACAAATAGTCAATCATAAATCAAGTAATCACATAAGTCATCAAGTAAGGCATCACATAATCCTCCTAGTCTTACTAGCCAATACCATCCAGTCTACCAGACTGCTCTATCCTTTACTTAAACAAAACCTCGATCCTCCAGATCGATCCTATAACAAACCAACGTGCTCAACTACCTTGTTCACCTCGATCCTCCAGATCGATCCTATAACAAACCAACGTGCTCAACTATCTTGTTCACCTCGATCCTCCAGATCGATCCTATAACAAACCAACGTGCTCGACTACCTTAATCATCTCGATCCTCCAGATCGATCCTCAGCCCTCCAAGCTGAACTTATAATTAATAAAATGTGCTCAACATTTGTTTGTAAAAAGTGTGGATCTGGACTTAAGTGGTATGCAGAAAAATGTTTTCGTGAGAGCCCTAGTGATCATAGTCTAGACTCGAGACAGAATCCTAGTTCGCTATGATCAGAGCTCTGATACCAAGCTGTCACACCCTGGCTTTGCGGAAGCGTGGTTAATGTTGGTGTGACTTCTTAATACCATAGCTTAATCATAACAAAGCTATATGAATTTAAAAACCATGCAAGTCATCCATTAAGTTTTGAAAATCAAACACAATACCATTGTTTTAACCAACAACCATAACCTTGTTCAACAACCTTACAAATTAAAACATAACATAAACGTGGTTTAAGGACTGTGTCTTGTCCAGGAAAGAGACACATCCCCTAAACCCTGATGACTTCATGACAAGTGCAGCGGAAAACGTTCCATACCGTGCCAGATCTCGTTAATTTCCTGAAATACATGTGAGTTGAAAAATCAACCATAATGTTGAGGGAGTTCATGTGTAAGTGAGTAAGTAAAACACTTGTGAGTATAAAATAGTTGTGGTATGTAGCAGTGTAAGAGGACTTGTGATCACCAATGGTTTGCAAGGCCACTGACATATGTGAAGTGCAAATAGGGAGACTCAAACCTAGCAGATTTCGCCACGGCAAAGTATGTGGACAAAGTCACCCCACGGTCCGTTTCTAGTTTGGCCGGGGGCTGGGCTCGCTACACCCAGATAGATCTACCGCTCCTGTCCCTCGGTCCCTCCATGAGGACTAATGGCCCCATGTTGTTCCTATCCACTCACATGATCGTATAACACCTCCTTACGTTAAACATACCGTTGTAAAGTACTCGTAAATCATAGTAACATGTATTTCACCCCCGCGGTTAAGTAAACTGAAAACAGTTAGAGAAAAGGGGGACATGAACTCACAGTGAATGCGCGTCTCTACCAAGTGTCTCCAATACAGTAAGCTGTGCAACGACCTACAAGTGCTAATTCTATTAGACGGACGGCCGTGCCTTAGCTTTACAGTTTATGTCTTTGGGAAATAGTTAGACAACTATTTCATGTTTATGTTCCGTATACACTTGGTAGTTATTCTTCTTCCCAAGGATGGGGGATACAATACATGTGCGTAAGTTACGTTTTATCAATCTTGTGGTAATGTAATTACCGGTGTAACTTATATGTTTGTAGAAGCGTTCGTAAGGTTTTGGAATCATTACGCTTGTAAATATTATTTTTACTCTAAAATAATATTTATGTATTTTCACAAAATAATCATAAACAGTGTTGTGACAAATATATTTATCACGTTAATCCTTGTGAAAATCCCTCCTCCGAATATTTAGTAAAATATAGTGCTGGCGAAATTTATGTTTTGAAAATATGTCCAAAGCTAGTTCTAACACTTGTTGTGTAAAAAGTCTAAGTGTTAGGTTTTTAGAAAATTTCGCCAGAGTTTCCTCTGTAACTGGAGGTGGCCACGCTTTCAAGCGTATCATTTTCTTTTAACAAATCAATTCAACAACTTCTTTATTCAATCAAACAATTTCCGACACATCAAACTAGTCGACAAGTATGTAAATGTGCATAATCGCATGAACTTGTAGTTTTTCCGCATCTTTAATGTAAATCGCCTTTATATATGTAGATCTTTATATAAAGTAGCTTTGATCTTGTAAAAACCTCGTGTTTAGAGAAATCCGTCTTTACAACTTCTAGTCACTTTTCCCAAAAATAGATATTTGTTGGATCTTTTCATTTCACAAGTGTTTATACACTTGTGGTTTATAAAACCATATTTATTAGTGTAAGATCCTTCCTTTAAAATACATGGTTTCTTAAATGTGTGGTTCTTTGAAGATACCACTTGCGGATACGTAGATCCGCTAGTTTTAAACACCATTTTACCGGTTAAATCACTTTTACACAAGTAAAATATTTCTACACAAGTTCATGTATCTTGTGTGGTAGTGTTTCACCTTTAACCCTTGTATTTAGTCAAAAACGAGCTTATGTAAAGATACATGATCTTACAAAGTCGGGTTAAACGGAGATCCGAGCTACCACATCATAGATCGGGTCTCAATAATCACATATTTCAAGTCCTACGACTTTTACACAAGTTATATGTTATTATCCACCATTTTTGTGATTTTACTAGACTTTAATGCATCAAAACTTATGTTTTCGATATTTAACCGACGAAAGTTCTTTTAACCACTTTAGATATGTTCAAGAACAAGTTTTAAACAATATACCTCTAGCTCGGGGCTAGGGAAGAATCTTGGCGAAAAGTGGGTGGATAAAAGCTAACGGTAGAGGTCCTTCGTGTTCCGCTTGCTCCGAGGCTCCTAATACGTGACTTGTGATGTTTGTATGATCTTGGAATGGAGTGAACTAGAACCGAAAATGGGTGTGTAGGTGGTGGGGGTTTCGGCCGAGAACCAAGAGAAGAGAAGAGAGAGTAATTTTGTTGGTGGAAATGTGAAGTGATTAACTCATGTGTTAGTATGTATTTATAGGCAAGGTTAAGGTGCATTATCCATTGGTCTTTGTGTTAGTTAGATAACCAACAAGAAGATTAAAATAATAATTAAGTACCAAGCATTGTCCCCTAGTGGGGAACAGTTTCGAATGGGGGGGGGGGGGGTTCCCTAACCGATTCCAACTAAATAGTTGGTGTCTAGTTATGATAAACCAAGTTAGGTTAAGGGTTAAACTCCGTTAGTTATGTACAACGTGTTATGACGGGTGTTAGGGTAATCAGGGACCCTAACTGGCTCAGAAAAATATAAATAGTGAAAATAGTAATATTTTCATGTTCCGGGTAACGTCCGGGTGTTCGGTTGGATAGTAATCCGTTAAAGTGTTACAAAAGCTTTAAAGTGTCGTTATTAACATTTTTAGTGACACCATTTGTTTTCCCGACACTCCAGAAAGTGTCTAGTAATATTTTCTCATTTTCTGGCACTTTACTAGTCAGCTAGAAGCTGGTTAAATTATTAAAGTGCTGTGTTTGGTACTTAAAGTACGTTTTAGGCACATCCGAATCAGTGTATCTTATCCCTAGAGACGCGGTACCACAACCCTTATATCCCTACACTCACTACCAGTGTAGCAAAAATATGAGGCTCCTAACAGGCCTTAGAGGCAGTGTCTGCCTGATGCTGGTCATATCAGCATGTTCGCCGTGTATCCGTTTAGTGCTACTGTGCTTTTTGTGCATCATGTTTGTCACTAAGGTGCCGTATGTAAATAATGTAGTGACAGCATATAAAGTATGATGCAAGTAAGTGCATGTATCAGTATGCAGGTAGCAGTTTATCAGCTAGTTCAAACAAGCACAGTAATCAAGTAGTAATTAATCATTAATTAAGTTGTACGGATACCTGGTTTAGTGCGGGTTGTCACAGTAATAACCCGCTAGACCAAGAAAAGAACGAACTTCAGTAGGAGTAGTAGGCGTATCCCAATCCTTAATCGCACTTATCTTGGAGGGATCTACATGAATACCTTGTTCGTTGATGATATGTCCTAAGAATTGAACTTCTTTAAGCCAGAATTCACACTTGGAGAATTTGGCAAAAAGTTGCTCTTTCTTTAGGAGTTCCAAAGTAAGACGAAGATGTTGCTCGTGTTCAGCTCGCGTCTTAGAATAAATCAAGATGTCGTCAATAAAAACAATGACGAACTGATCCAAATAAGGCTTGCAGACCCTATTCATTAAGTCCATGAAAACAGAAGGAGCATTAGTCAAACCGAATGGCATGACTGTGAACTCGTAATGCCCATATCGAGTGCGGAACGCTGTCTTGGGAATGTCTTCTTCATGCACACGAAGTTGATGATATCCCGATCGCAGATCAATCTTCGAAAAATAAGAAGCACCATGTAATTGATCAAAGAGATCATCGATGCGAGGTAGGGGATATCGATTCTTGATGGTAAGCTTGTTAAGCTCACGGTAATCGATACACATCCTAAAAGATCCATCCTTCTTCTTGACAAAAAGAACGGGAGCACCCCAAGGTGAAAAGCTAGGACGGATAAAACCTTTGTCAGAGAGCTCCTGAAGCTGCTTAGACAACTCTTGCATCTCAGATGGTGCAAGACGATATGGAGCTCTGGCAATGGGATTTGCTCCAGGTACGAGATCAATACGGAACTCGACTTGGCGTGCTGGGGGTAGACCAGGTAAATCTTCAGGGAATACTTCAGAATAATCCCGAACAACAGGAATATCTTGGAGAGACTTACCCTTGCCTTTATCTGATGTGACATGCGCCAAAAAGGCCACATAATTCTTTCGCATATACTTCCGAGCTTTAAAGCAGGACATGAGTTTGAGACCACCAGCAGGTTTCTCACCACGAACTGTAGGATCTCACCTGTCGAAAGCGGCACACGAACGATCTTCTCGAAACAAACTACCTATGTGTGATGCTTGGATAACCAATCCATACCCACAATGACGTCGAAGCTTCCAAGTTGCATAGGCGTGAGGTTAATAGGAAACAGATGATCGTTAAGGTTCAACTGGCAGTTGTGAAGAACAGAATCAAGAACAATGGGTTCACCACTAGCAACCTCTACTGTCAAAGGTTTACCTAGTTTCGTTCTAGACACGCGAAGCATTGGCTCAAAAGACAATGACACAAAACTCTTGTCGGCACCCGAATCTAAAAGAACAGATGCAGGCTGATTATTAATAAAGAACGTACCGTTCACCACTTCATTGTCTGCTTGTGCCTCTTGAGCATTCATGTTGAAAACTCGCCCTCGAGCCGGAGCCTGATTCTGATTCTGGTTCTGGTTTGCTAGCCTTGGGCACCGGTTTCTGTAGTGGGTCAGATCCCCACAATTGTAGCACGAACTAGGAGGAAAATGAGGTCGTGCAGCTTGACCTTGTTGCTGAGCAAGAGGCTGAGCAACTTATTGAGCTTGGTTCTGAACTGCCTGGTTCTGGTTAACAGGAATGCGACAAGTAGCGGCAAGATGACCAATTCTCCCACAGTTAGTGCAATGACGACATTGGAGATGTGGTAGGTGATGGTCGTTACACCTGTTGCACAAAGGTGCAGTGCCAAGATATGGCTTCTTGGCTAGTGGTTGCGCAGGCTGATTTGGTGCAGCTTGAGCCTGTGCAGTAATGGCATAGTTTTGGGAAGCCTTTCGCTTCCTTGAACCCTTTGAGGAACCAGAATTCTTCCCATTCTTGTTTCGACCTTTCTTGCTATCCCCCTTGTCAGACGCCTGCTTCTTACCCTTGTCACCCTTTTTATGCAGCTTTCCCTTTCGAACCTGCGACTCAGTCAATGTCGCTGCTAACTCGATAGCCTGACGGAGTGTGGCAGGGTTACTACCAGTAATGATGTCTTGCACTGAGTCAGGTAGGCCGTCGATGAACCTTTCGATAGCCTTGTCAAGTGGGGTAACCATTGTTGGGCAAAGCAGACTCAACTCCTCAAATCTATCAGTATATGCCCTGTGCTCGCCACTGTCTTGTTTCAAGTCATCAAAATCTTTCTCCAACGCTCGCTGTACATGACGAGGATAGAACTCCCTCATCATAAGGGCCCTAAGTTCAGCCCAAGTTTGTGCTAGAGCAACTTCTGCACCACGGTCTCTCATAACCCCATTCCACCATGTGAGAGCCCTCTTCTGAAACACACTCGAAGAAAACTCGACCTTGCGATTGTCAGGACACTGCACGTGGCAAAAAGTATTCTCAATGCTCTCGAACCATTGAAGAAGCCCACTCGCTCCCTCAGAACCACTAAACTTGAGTGGTTTAGCCGAGTTAAAATCCTTGAATTTGCATGGAGCATTGTTGTTATTGTTGCCTTGGTTCCATTGAGCAAAGAGATTTGGGAATTGAGCAGCCATCTGCTGCGCAATGATTTCTGCCAGTTCGGCAGTCGCTATCTTGTTTTCGCGTCGAGGAGGCATTCTAAAAGAGGAAAACATGAAAGGAAACGAGTGAGATGATTGGATGAAGAGAATGAGATGAAACAAAATCAACAAAAGCAAAGATGGTGGTCATTTGTTCGCATCACAAAGCAAACAAGCGACACACAGTGACTAATCAAAGTAGATGGGTCAAAATAATGTATCGCGAAGACATGCTCGCCTATAAGTGAACACTCACCCCAAGAGTTCCCAGGTAAGAGTGGCTGGTCCGATTATGTGGATTTGTACGAACACTCTAGCCTTAGACAGAAAACCCAGGGTACAGGCATTCACTCTTCCAGTTTGCACGTGTTCACACTATTTAGAACTCAAAACTTTGACGAGATTTTTGAAAATTCAAGGGGTTCAAAACCTTATAACAGAGGGTTCAAAACCTTACAATAGAGGGTTCAAAACCTTGTAATAAATTATTTAAAAACAGAAGATTGTTTTTCAAAAATCATTTCGGAAAAATTCGGTTCTTGTTTTGATAATCACCTAAGGATAGGTGATGTGCATGTTTTAAATTCTAAACACAAGACAACTTGTGTTAGGGTCCTAGAAAGGTTATAGTCTAGGTCAAAGAATTACTAATAACCTAATTTCCTATAACCATTGGCTCTGATACCAACTCTTCTGTCACACCCCGACCACGTAGAACATACAAAACGTGGCGGAAAACGTCGGGGAGTGTTGTAACATAATTAATTGTTTCATAACCATGGCATACAAAGTTGTATTATATTTATCAACATAAGAGTTACATTGTTTTAAACAGGAATCAAAGAGTTTATAACATAATTAAACTAAGTCTATCTTCATTTTAAGTCTCTAAGGCACAGGTCCGCCCTAGTGTCACGATCATCGTCCTACGCAAAAGCTCCTGAAAACACATGTGAAAATAGGTACGTCAGCATAAAAATGCCTGTGAGATACATAGGTTTTGTGAAAATAGGATTCAAGACTTAAGTTTAAGAGAAAGTTGTTTAGCATAAGTCAGTCATGAACCTTGTAAATTGTTTTGTTTTGTAAATCATTTTAAAAACCGGTAAGATCAAAGGATATGTATAAATAAAAGAATAATGTATGGTTAAATGTATAACCAAGTAAAATGTGTTGTATAAGGTAAGTTGTTTGTAAAGCAATGTCTTGTGAAAGATATGTTATTTGTATAAAATGTTATATGTCTAAATTGTAATGATTCAAATAACGCTACGATATGTAATACCATACAAACACTTATATATAGGAAGTACTAGCGGCGTATCCACCATGCTTGTATCATATTACACACGCCTCGTTACTTAAATCACTTAAACAAACCACCAATGTATAAAGTCCATGTTTAAACCAATTGTCAAAAAGTCCTTGTATAAGCCATGTCAAATGTTTAAAAGTCCAAATGTAGTCAAGTAATGTGTAACAAATGTTATGTATTATAAGTAAAGTATTGTCACATAGTCCAAATGTAGAAATGTACAAAACAAAGTATTTTGAATATATCAAAAAGTTATGTTTTGCAAAGTAATGCATGTTACATTGATACAAACATTTATGTGGTAAGTTAACGCATACATTCAAGCCTTGAGACAGTCGGATAACCCTTTCAGTCATGGTTATCAAAAGAAATGTTTTCGGATTCAGTCATTCCTTACATCCAAACAAACCCGGGATGTCAGGAATGGGATTTGTCAAGTCCTATGGTACCAGTACTTACTACCGAGTGGCGTAGCTAATGTTATTGAACGTATATAAGTCTCGTTTGTGCAAACCAAATGTTATAGCAGTTGTATACATGTCATGTGAAAACAATGTACTAAGTATGCTAAGTTAACATACAAAGCAGAAAAGTCATGTAAATCAATGTGCTAGCATGCTATTAGTCAACATACATAGCAGAAATGTAATGTAAAACAATGTAATAAGTATGCACACAATGGGCATATATAGCATGAAATGTAATGTAAAATGATGTACTAAGTACGCACACAATGGGCATACATAGCATGAAATGTAATGAAATCATGTACTATAATGTACTAACGAACATAGCAGGTATATGATGTGAAAACAGGAAAGCATGAAAGTAACAAGTAGGCACATGTGTTCCACCCCAAAACAGTTTGGAAAACAGTAAAAGAGGGGTCTATGTACTCACTTGAGATTGCTCAGAAGTCCTAAGATAACCACCAAGCAATGCTAGAGATCACGGAATCAAACGGCACCTAATATAGGTAACTATGTTAACAAACCGGACCTAAATCGGAGGATCGGATAGAATGAGGGTTCGTAAACCAAATGAGTATGGAGACTCTTGTAATATGGTTTAACAAAGCCTACATACTAAATGAAACCTAACATAAGTGCTTACGACCCATTACGACCCGTTTAGGTAGTTTATGCTACTTTAACACGTCGTTCGCGTGAAACGCATTTGGACCGCCTAACTAGTCCTATGACAAGTAACATATTCCTTAACATGTCTAATATTATTTTCAAATCAGTTTAGATGTCAAAAGTTATGTTACATATGTTTAAAATGAATTTTGGCATCAAAGGGGTATTTTGGTAATTTACCTAAGGCATATAAACTACCTATCATACAACTACTTAAACGAAGCGACCAAAAGGTATAACCTCGGAAGGTTATTCCCTATATACTATGGTCACCTAATGTGTTTGGTCGGATCCTAATGATCGACCAAATGGGTCGGGTTCGAAGGTATAAGCGATTTATTAGATCGCTTACCCTTACGACCCTAGACAACGTGGTAATCAGTAGGCATAGTCACAAGGGACTATAACCATCGTAATTACAATCATGTTGCGAAGTTCAAACGAACTTCGCATTGACCATAAACTGGTCAATGCAGAAAGTCAAACAAAGTTTGACTTTCGGACTCGAAAAGCAATAAAAGAACGAAGGAACACTTACAAAGGGTCCCCGAATGCTAATCTTGATTCAAGTAGCTCAGGTATGAAACAAAGGTTTCAACTTAGAGCTTCTCAAATCAGATTCTTGTGAGGAATGAGTGAAAATTTGATGGGTATTTATAGATTTCGGTTCACCGTTAGGATCGTTTCTTGGAGAAGAGAGAATGATCTCGCCCGTACACTTGTCAAAATGTTGTGGTAACTCATATTGCTCCACCACAAGAGTTGGACACTTGGCATTTGGCCTTTGGAGGGTGTTTAAGGGCTATTAACAGCTGAGAAAAACGATTTGCTGTATCTGGCCCCTGCTTGCGCACCGCAACACTCACATTGTTGAGGTGCGCAAGGACCTAGTTTGGCAGATTTACAGTTTTGGTCCCTGTTGTGTTATAAGGTTATTTCTGACGCGTTTAAGGCCCGTTAACCCCATTTCAAAGGTATAAAATGAAGTTAAAGTATAGGGAACTTAAAATGTGCTCAAAAATATCTCGGATGTCAGTTCGTTTGGCCGTACGATTGCGTTGTTCGGTTAATTTCGACGGAATGCGCATAAGCGCGAAAAACGATCCAAATGGCGTGACGAATGGATTTTTCTTATGCCAAACACTAAAATAAAATATTTTTGTGCTTAAATAAATTTTTGGATGTCCGGATGTATTTAGAACGTAAGTTATGCGCGAAAGTGCAACCTTATGCACTTTTTGACACTTTTAGTCCCTGAATGACCCAAAAGTTTATTTTAGCACACCGAACCCCTCAAAGCCTATTTATAAGATATGTGAAGGATATTTATGGTATGTTTAACTTATGGTCATGTTCCGGAATGTCTGTTACAGTTCAAATTGGCATACTTTCGCAGTTTGTCAAATTTAGTCCCTGTAGACGAATTAACTTGTTTTTGCCATACCAAAGCCTTCAAAACTTATTTCTAAGTTATGTAAAGGTTATTTAAGGTATGTTAAGTATATGTTGATGTTCCAGAGTATTTGTCGCATTAAACTGGTTACGTTTACGCACCAGTTTGCGTATAACTCTCTAGAAAACGATGTAGAGTTTGAAATTCCATAAAAGTCAAAACATGAAAAATGTAAAACACAAGCAAACAAACATTGGGATCAAATAACATTGTTTTATTGATAATTGAACTATTCATAATGATTACAAGCACAGATGTTACAGTTTTCTTCTCATTGTTATCAACAAAAGTAAAAAGCCGGAACCCAATACATGAGAAAATATAAAATTGTTAAACTAATCTACATATCATTTACAAATGGTAGTGGTCAGTTATGCTTCCCAGCCCTTCCACTTCCTCCATCTCTTGTTATATCTATAAAGAAGTCACATGTTATTTCATTATAAATTATATACACTACAAGAAATACAAGCATTTAGTGGCGACACTTTTAGCGGCGACATCTAAAAAGTAGCCGCTAAAGGTCTTGATCCGAGACACACACATTTAACATCATCTGGGCCGTTGATTGCTATTAGATCAAATGGATTGGGAATAAAAGAACAATGGTATCTCCTCTTTCATTTTATCGGGCATTTTCCCTCCACCACCTATGTCTCTCTCACCCCGCACCATCTGGGCCATTGATTGATATTAGATCAAATGGATTGGGAATAAAAGAACAATGGTATCTCCTCTTTCATTTTATCGGGCATTTTCCCTCCACCACCTATGTATCTCTCACCCCGCACCACACGCCATTACAGTGCACCTCCTTTACTCCACCGTCGCACCACCATCACTCTGCCGGAGCACTGCCACACCGCCGCACCGCCTTCACTCTGCCAGAGCACCTCCATCTCACCTGATTCTCCGACGCCACTTTGAAAACGGCACGAATATTCCGAATTGCTTTGTAATTTCAGTTGTTATGTTAGTAATTTGAGTAGATCTGTGTTGATTTCAGTTGTTGGCTTCGAACAGAGGTGCTGTTTTGTGCAACGAAATCCTTGTTCCGCGTGTAGGGTGCTTGTTTAATGCGTTTTTTTGCGTTAGTTAGTATTGGTACTTTAAGTATTTTAGCATAGCACTGAGTTTCGAGTTGCATTGCGTTTTAGATTGATAAATCGAGTTGTGTGAGTAGCGTTGAGTTTGCGTTGCGATAGTGTTGCGAGTAATCAACCCACATAATAAACACACACAAGTAAAGCACGTAAGAACACACGTTATTACATTACTACTACTAATAATAGCGTTTGCAATTTAGCGTGTTAGTTGTGATAAGCGTATACGGAGGCGTATGATAACCAAACAAACAAACACGTCAATTTAAATAGCATAATTCTCTGAACTTCATGTTGCGTAAGCGTTGCGAATATAAAGATTTTAAGCGTATAGCGCTGCGGTGTGATGAAAAAGTATTTAGTATAACATAACCCTTTGTTTATATCGAATCCCGGAATACAAGACGGTTACAAAATCGAAGCAAAACAAACAGGTAACGATCCAAAAAGTCGGGTTGTTACAGCCTCCCCTACTTTAGGAAATTTCATCCTGAAATTAAGGAGCAGGCGTAACAATGAGTTGTGGATATTTAGCGTTCATATCACTTTCGAGTTCCCAAGTGAACTCGGCGACGCGTTTGCCTTCCCAGCGAACCTTCACTATGGGAATGCGTGAGCGTCAATGTTTCTTAGTCTCTCGATCCATGATTTCTACAGGCTTTTCCATAAAGTGCAGGGTCTCATTTACTTGTATGTCTTCGAGAGGCATGTGAAGATTTAATTCAGCTAAGCACTTCTTAAGGTTTGAGACATGGAAACTTGGATGTACGTTGCTGAGGTAATTCGAGTCGGTAGGACACTTTACCAATTCTTTCCAGAATCTTAAGGGACCCATGTATTGTGGCGCTAGCTTTCCTTTCTTGCCGAAACAGATCACCCCCTTCCAAGGTGAAACCCTTAGGAGTACGTGATCGCCAACTTAAAACTCAAGGGGCTTGCGGCGTTTATTGGCGTAGCTTTTTTGATGACTCCGAGCCTTCAGGAGATTGTCTCTTATTTGGTGGATCTTGTCTGTCATTTCTTGTATCAACTCAGGACCGGTGATCTGTGCGTCTTCGATCTCGTGCCATACAATGGGCGATCGACACTTTCTACCATATAATGCCTTAAAGGGTGCCATTTGAATGCTAGTGTGACAACTGTTATTGTACGAGAATTCTACTAAAGGTAAATGCGAATCCAAATTACCACCAAAATCTATAACGCACGAACGAAGCATGTCTTCAAAGGTGCGGATCATGCGCTCAGTCTGACCGTCAGTCTGGGGGTGGAATGTGGTACTGAGATTGAGAGTAGTACCGAGAGCGGACTGAAAAGTCTCCCAGAGATGTGAGGTAAAACGACCATCATGGTCAGAGATGATGTCACGAGGCATCCCGTGTCGACACATGACTTCGTCGGTATAGATTCGTGCTAATCGTCCTACCTTGAAGTCTTCTCGTATTGGTATAAAGTGTGCGGATTTCGTAAGACGATCAACAATAACCCAAATGCTATCGTGACCTGAAGAAGTGCGAGGGAGTTTTGTAATGAAGTCCATAGCTATACTCTCCCATTTCCACACCGAGATCTCGGGTTGTTCGAGTAAGCCAGAGGGTTGTTGATGTTCGGCCTTAACTTTCGAACAAGTCAGGCATTTTGATAGATAGAGAGCGATATCCTTCTTCATTCCTGGCCACCAATACCTGGAATTAAGGTCCTGGTACATCTTGTCGGCACCGGGGTGAATGGAATATCAGGATTTGTGGGCTTCAGTCATCAATATCTCTCGAAGATTATGACGACTAGGAATCCAAATGCGGTTAAGATAGTGATAAATACCGTTCAATTTGTTGACAAGCTGAGTTTCAGCACCACACTTCACTTCCTCTTTCAAGGTATTCTCTATGAAGCATGCATGCTGGGCGTCGCGAATTAGGGCTTCGAGGTTATTCTGGGCTTGAATGTCACAAACGCTATACACATAGCTTCGTCGACTGAGAGCATCGGATACGACGTTTGCCTTGCCTGGATGGTATCGTATCTCACAATCATAGTCGTTGAGAAGTTCAACCCATCTGTGCTTGCGCATGTTTAAGTCTTTCTGGTTCAAGATGTGTTGTATGCTCTTATGGTCGGTGAAGACCATACAATTGGTACCATAAAGGTAGTGTCGCCAAATCTTCAACGCAAAAACAACTGCACTGAGTTCGAGATCGTGAGTAGTGTAGTTCTTCTCGTGGACCTTGAGTTATCGATACGCATACGCGATAACCTTGTCTCGTTTCATAAGAACAAAACCAAGACCTAGGTTAGAGGCATCGCAATAAAAAACAAAATCGTCGTTTGCATCGGGAAGTGTAAGGACGGGAAAGTTGCAAAGCATGTACTTAAGGGTTTGGAAGGCTTCCTCCTGTTTGGGTCCCCAAACAAAAGGTTTGTTCTTCTGGGTTAAAGCGGTAAGCGGTACAATGATTTTTGAAAAGTCAGTGATGAATCAACGGTAATAACCCACCAATCCTAAAAAAGAATGGACTTCGGATGGAGACTTCGGCGTAATCCAACTCTTAACTGCTTCAATCTTTGCGGGGTCGACGTGAATTCCTTGACTGTTAACGATGTGACCGAGTAATTGAACCTCCTCAAACCAAAATTCACACTAGGTGAACTTGGCGTAAAGGCGATTTCCTTGGAGAAGCTCGAGAACTAGATGAAGATGTTACGCATGTTCGGCTCTCGACTTCGAGTAGATAAGGATATCATCGATAAACACATTAACGAAGCGATTAAGGAAGGGTTTACACACACGGTTCATCAAATCCATGAACACCGCGGGTGCGTTTGTAAGACCAAACGGCATGACCACGAATTCGTAATGGCCATAACGGGTACAGAAAGCGGTTTTTGGAATGTCTTGCTCTTGAATACGCAACTGATGATAACCAGAACGTAGATCGATCTTTGAGAAACACGTAGCGCCTTGCAGTTGATAAATAAGTCATCGATTCGAGGTGGAGGGTAGCGATTCTTAACAGTAAGCTTGTTGAGTTCCCTATAATCGAAGCACATTTGGAACGATCCATCCTTCTTTTTCACAAAAAGGACGGTCACGCACCAAGGAGATGTGCTAGGGCGTATAAAGCCTTTATCAAGTAACTGTTGGAGTTGGCTAGACAGTTCACACATTTCGGACAGTGCGAGGCGATAAGGAGCTTTAGCGACAGGGTTAGTACCAGCAATGAGGTCGATACAAAAGTCGATATCATGAGTAGGGGGTAGACCAGGTAAATCGTCAGGAAAGACATTAGGAAAATCACGAACCACAAGTACCTTTTCCATCGGCTTCTTTTCCTCCTCTGCTACTACGATGTGGGCTAAGAGAGCTAAGTATTCCTTGCGGAGATACTTGCTCGCTGGAATGCATGACATAAGTTTCAATTCTTTTGAGGATACTTCGCCAAAAACACATAATTGATCGCTGATTGAGAGGGAGAAACGAATCATCTTTTCGAAACAAACAAATTCGGCATGATTTTCACAAAAAAAGTCCATGCCTACTATGATATCGAAACTACCAACTTGCATAGGGATGAGATCGATCGGGAAAACGTGATTGTTGAGGGTAAGAGTACAATCACGGAGAACGAAGCTGACAGTGACGGTCCTTCCGGTGGCAACTTCTACGTCGAAGGTCGTTGGGAGATTAGCGTGTTTACGTTTTAAAAGCTTTTCGAATTCAAACGAAACAAAACAGTTATCGGCTCTAGTATCAAATAAGCAAGAGGCAAAAATACCGTTAACAAGGAACGTACCATTGACAACATTGTTGTCAGTCTGAGCCTGGCGGACGTTGATATTGAAAGTTCTTCCGCGGGCTGCTTGTTGTGGCTGTTGCTGCTGCTGAGGCTGCTGTTGTTGTTGTTGTTGCTGTGGTGGTTACTGCTACTGGGGCTCTTGTTTCACAACTCGATGTGGGCAAAAAATTGAGAAATGTTTAGGGTCACCACAAGTGTAGTAGGTTCGAGTATTAGTAACTGGCGTTGGAACTGCTGGGTTACCCTGAAGGGCGAGAGGTTGAGCTGGCGGTGCAGGAAGAGCTTGAGTGGCTTGCTGGCGGGGACCTGACCGGCAGTGTGCAATGAAATGTCCATAGATGTTGCAATTAGAACAGAAACGACAGTTCACCCCTGTTGGATGATGATAGGTTCAAGTTGGGCACAGAGGGTGAGTACCAGTATACGCACGCTTAGCAGGCGGTGCGTTAGTAACAGTACCTTGACGGTTTTGGTTGTTGGGCGGTGCGGGGACTGCGTTGAGCGGTGTTGCGGCGGTAGTCACATAGTTCTTGTTGTTGTTGTTCTTTCGCTTGCGGCTCTGGCGGCTAGACTTTGATCCTTGAGATGCTGCATTATCGGTACTGGGAGTAGCAGTAGCCTGATTGAGACTCTTGGTCGAGGTTTTGAAAGCTCCAGCCAAGACTCGTTTGTCGTTGATCTCAGCTGCGAGTTGGTAGGTTTCCTCGATACTAATGGGTCTAGCTGCTTGAACAAAATCAGCTACACAGTAGGGAAGAGCGTGAATATACTTCTTGATGGTCTTATCAGGCGTGTCCACCTGACTGGGACAGATAATGCTCAGCTGTTTGAAACGAGCGGTGAGACCAGCGTTGTCACCTCCTTCTTGCTTGATGTGCCAGATTTCATTCTCTGGCATCTGGACTTCATTGGGAGGACAAAATTCCTTCATCATGAGCTCCCTGAGCTCCTCCCATGTGAGGCCATAAGTTGAATCATTACCGCGACTGTAGCGCTCAGCGGTCCACCAATCCAGTGCCCTGGAGTGGAAGACTACAGTAGCATTCACAGTGCGGAGATTTTCAGGACATCCGCTTTGACGAAAGGTGACTTCGATCGAGTCAAACCCTTGAAACTATGCACTGGGTCCATCTTCACCAGTAAAGTTTGCGGGACCATAGGCCTTGAATTGTTTGAAGCTGAAGGGAGTTCTAGGCGCTTCATTCTTAGAGTCAACAGAAGATTTGCTGCTAACCTCATTGATTTCACTGACAGTTTGAGGTATGACCTTAGCCTTTTCCTTGGCCATAAGAGAGGTGATTCGTTTGTCAGCTTTGTTCCTCTGAACATTCCGGTGAGTATGGGAGCCAAAAGAAGAAATTGTCGAGTGTGAGTTCTGCAGCAGATGTCTTCATAGAGTTAGACGAGATTCAATTATAACGGGTTTTGTTTGAAAAGTCTAGTGTTTTACAACCTTTTTCTTATCATTATTACGTAAAGCTCAGTAACACGTTTGCACATAATCACGTATACACATAATTCACATAAGCACGTATACACATAGGCATATAATTGTAAACACATATTTTGCACGTATTCACCTACATATTTTGCATGTATTCACCTATCTTTCAAGGACGCGTAGCGCGTTCGAGAGTTGCGAGAGATAGTAAGTAGCGTAAGCGACGAGTTTAGCGTATGAGGCTTCTTAGTTTGTTCGCGATAAGCGGAAAGCGAGAAATCAAAACCATACCTCGTAAATTCAAAACATCACATAGTAAAATTGATGATGTGTAAATTCGGCGACTGTGGCTTAAAATCGAAATAGAGTGCCTTGGGTGTTAGACATCGACTACCCAAAGTGATTCGATTATTCCCAATGAGTTCGAGTACATGTTTTGTCTAATAGACTGTGTTCTCACCAAAATACGGCGAACGACACTCATCTTTCCAGTTACTACGTGACTCGCATCGTCAGAACAGTCGAGACTTTGGTGAGATTGTAAAATCGAAGTAATGAGTGGAACTGGTCATTAAGATGTGGGTTTCACCCTTAACAACTTCGTTCCTAAGTGTGGTTGAGACAACCACGAGATAGAGATGGAGATTCCCGTTGAGATGTGGATATCATTCTTAACTCAGCGGGGATTCTCGTGCTGAGAGTAAAATACGCGAAGTGAGTGATCTTATCAAGAGTTCTTGGTTTTCACACCTAATCCCAACCCAATCACTCGGTTGTGTTATACGAGCATTTTCAAAAACCTGTGTATTGTGTTAGCCTTAGGAAAGGCAAAGTAGTGTCGAAACCTTAGGAAAGGTTACCCTTCGTACAAAGTTGCCTTCGTACGAAGGTGCAATATTGTCGGTTCGAACGAGAGTTCATCAGCATATGGGTTCGTCGAAGCCCCCACTAGTTTCGTACAAAGCTGGTCTGTTGGTACTTAGACTATAGACTAGGTGAATTCCACACGACTCGACCAAATTCCATATAGTTATGGCTCTGATACCAATCTGTCACAGCCCAACCAATGGTGGAAACATCGGGGCGCGGCACTAGGCGAACCGGATTGCTCAAGAGAATCCATAACAACTATTAAATAACAATATTTAAAAGGCTCATTGTCCCATACCAATAAACAAATATTTCAAAAACGATCATCACAGAGTTCACATCTCTTAAACAAAACAAGTCCGACAACCTAGATTTTTATTTGATGAGTTTCTAGACTTCCTAATTCCAATGCAGCAAACAGACGATCAACCTGTCACATACGTTAAAATAGAAGTCAATACATAAAGTAAAGGTGAGTACACAAGTTTGCATGGATATAGTAATAAAAGCGTTTACGCATAACCAGCATGTAACACGTAACGGGCGAAGCATGTAACTATCAAAAATGATACCACCTAACCATGTGACTGCGATATAGAGTATGCGCGACACATGTTCACCGAAGTGACACGTGAAGTAAAGTAACGTGATCCTTAGCAACCCCTGTTCACAACAGGTGTTGAGTCCAAACTATAGTACTATCATTGCTAAAGGCGATCTAGTGTAACACTGTATAAGCATAGTAACAAGTATTCAACAAATCACATATAGCATACAGGGGCGATTAGCGTTTATAAAGTGTTTGCGTGGTGTATTGTGTTTTGATAGAGAACGTATGTAACACCTAAAAGTGCGTTAAACGAAAATGGGTTCGAGTATACTCACAGAGTGTGTACTAATCAAGAAACACGATCCTCAATGGATTGAAGGGAGTGCCGGGTCAGCCTGCGTATGGGAACAGAAACATTAGTCCTCTAAAGTGCTGAAACGGCTGGAATTCGAAGTGTCGGAGGGGAAGCAGAAGCTTCATACGAAGCTGGTGACTTCGTATGAAGGTGCCCTTCATACGAAGGTGGGTCTTTGTACACGTGCTGCTTCCGTTGTCCATAATCGAGTGTCTTCGCGTCGTCTTCAGAAAATCGAGTGTTCATCCCTCCAACCTTAAGCTATTGATTGAGCTTAGAGTCGGAGAGATCTTTGATTGTGTCACGGATGGAAACTGGGCTGTGTTGTGTAAAACCAGGGCCTTCGTGCGAAGGTAGCGCCTTCGTTTGAGGCCATGTGCATTCGTAGGAAGGCAGTGCCCGAAGCTGGCTTCGCATAGAACCGTTAAGTTAAAAAACGTGGCTCTTTTTGGAATTCGGTGCTGTGTTTTTGCTTGAATCGGATGTGTTTCCAAGTCTAATTCAAGACGGTTTCGACAATACCTTGTTCCACTATTCAGTGAACGGAATACATGTCGTTTTAGGTCCGGTTTGGTGTAAAAATCAAGTTTAAAAAGGTTTTAAAGAGTTTTCACCTGGATCCAACACTTGGTGAGTGTGAAATCAACTGATTTCTAACCTGGGAAGCCATAGCTAGCCCCAATACTCCCGGTTAAGTGTAGATTGGAGGTGTAATAAGAAGATTTTGATGAAAAAGATGAAGGGTTTTAGTGAAAAGCAGGAATTTATGAAGAAAGAAGAAGTTAAGTGAAAAGATGAATGTTTTTTGGTGAAAACAGAAGATTTTAGATGAAAACATAGTGATTCTTGTGAAAATCGAAGTGGAAAACGTATAATTGAAGAAAACTGTTAAATCTTACTTGAAAATGGTCGGACATCAATTCAGCAGAGTTTCGGTATGAAATCAACAAGTGAGAATGAATGAGGAGGGGCTTGGGTATTTATAGAGTTGGTGGGTTCGCACAGAAGACCTGGTTCGAACCGGCTGCCTTCGTACGAAGGCAGTGCCTTCCTACGAAGCTGCCTGGCTTCGAACAGAGGTGCTGTTTTGTGCAACGAAATCCTTGTTTCGCGTGTAGGGTGCTTGTTTAATGCATTTTGTTGCGTTAGTTAGTATTGGTACTTTAAGTATTTTAGCGTAGCACTTAGTTTCGAGTTGCGTTTCATTTTAGAGTGATAAATCGAGTTGTGCGAGTAGCGTTGACTTTGCGTTGCGATAGTGTTGCGAGTAATCAATCCACATAATAAACACACACAAGTAAAGCACGTAAGAACACACGTTATTACATTACTACTATTAATAACAGTGTTTGCGATTTAGCGTGTTAGTTGTGATAAGCGTATGCGGAGGCGTATGATAACCAAACAAACAAGCACAACAATTTAAATAGCATAATTCTCTGACATTCGTGTTGCGTAAGCGTTGCGAATATAAAATTGTTAAACTAATCTACGTATCATTTACAAATGGGTAGTGGTCAGGTATGCTTCCCATCCCTTCCCCTTCCTCCATCTCTTGTTATATCTATAAAGAAGTCACCTGCTCTTTCATTATAAATTATATACACTACAAGAAATACAAGCATTTAGTGGCGACACTTTTAGCGGCGACATCTAAAAAGTAGCCGCTAAAGGTCTTGATCCGGGACACGCACATTTAACATCATTTGGGCCATTGATTGATATTAGATCAAATGGATTGGGAATAAAAGAACAATGGTCTCTCTTCTTTCATTTTAGCGGGCATTTTCCCTCCACCACCTATGTCTATCTCACCCCGCACCACACGCCACTGCAGTGCACCTCCTTTACTCCACCGTCGCACCACCATCACTCTGCCGAAGAACTGCCGCACCGCCTTCACTCTGCCAGAGAACCTCCATCTCACCTGATTCTCCGACGCCACTTCGAAAACGGTACGAATATTCCGAATTGCTTTGTAATTTCAGTTGTTATGTTAGTAATTTGAGTAGATCTGTGTTGATTTCATGATGTTTGACGGTTTTTTAGTCAAATACAAGTATGGTTAGGGTTGAAGGTCTGGGTGCAGGTTGGGTTTTACTGTCGTTGTATTGACTGTTTTTTAGTCAAATACAAGTGTGACTATTTTTAAGGCCCATCACAGCTTTCTTGCATGATTTCAGAAGTCCCACTTCTAGTCCCTTAGGTGCATTATTCAGGGCAAGTTCCAACCAAAATATGGAAATTGTCTGAACAAGTCTGAAGCAATTTTAGGAACAACCTAAAATCAACCTAAAACAGCCTAAGACATATCAAAACACCTAAGTTTTGTGATTTTATACTATGTGCCTTGCTTATAAAAGCCCTCATTGTTAAGTGCCTTGCATCGAGGCCCAAGGGATTTTATACGAATGGTACAAAGAAGATTAACTCATATTTGCTTCGCAAGCCAAACAGGTGTTCTACATCCGAGAACCTTCTCGAGGTAACCAAAACAATAACCATCGGTAGGCCGTTGAGAATGTTAATCATCAAAAAGTTTGGGATCTACCTTCATTACTCGATGGTCGCAACGAGAATGTTCAAATTGTTGACAATGGCTTAGACTTAGCCGAAGATCTTGATATCGTTCACAACTCCTCTTCATCTAATAGTGTACTAGTTGTTGACTTTGTGGAATACTTTCAAAACAAGTATGTTCATGTTACTGAGGGTGAGACTTCAACTGAAGTTAATCCTCCAACAGTACCCGTAGATGAATTGTCTGAGGCCGAGACAGATTATGGGGATGATGATCCTGATTATCACACAGATGGTCATGAGATAGACACCAAAGATTCCGATGGAGAGTTTGATTAAAAAAACTTGTAATTTCTATTTGTATTTGATTGTAGGAAAGTATATATATTTTCATGTTGCAATATAAAACATTATTCATATAGGTATGTTTCTATTCTATATCTTGTAACTTTTCAGGAAATGATTTCAATGTGAGTTGTGTTGTTGTACATCATGGCTGATGTAATGCCACGAGGCCATCGCGGTGATGGTGCGGATGAGCCACCTCCCGAGGGTTTTGGGCGAAGAGGTCATCACGAGGAGGACCGTAAATGTTATTATAATTTATTTATTCACTATATTTATTCATTTGTTATAAAAATATATTGTGAGTAACTAACATTTTATTATATATGTAGTTGTCCCAAAGAAGAAAACGAGGGGAAAAGCAAAAAGTAAAAAACTTTTGCAGGCTAATAAGACGGGAGGGCTTGTGTCAATCCCTTTTGATAGACTCGTGACATATACCCCGATTGGCGAAGCTTTTGATATGTTCGGTCAAGAGGTGGGGATTTATATGTGGGAAAACATTGCATTTGATAAGTACTCTAAAGCTAAAGTTTGTGCTGCTGCTGAATAGAATGCCATGGAACAACATCTCAGATTGAATGTTTAGTTTAAGTTATTTTATATGTTCTTGGTTTATGATTCTTTTTTAGTTGACTAACTAACTTTTGTTTAATTCCTAGCGGCGCTTCAATTTTGAGGAAATTGAGCGGGATTTATAACATAGTCAGCTGAAGAGTGGCATCCACTCAGTCTACATGAAGCGATACAGAGACCGGAAGAATATGGCAAAAGGGGAGTTTATATGATAATTTAGAGACAATAAGGGACACTCCCCCCACGGGTATGGGAGTATTAGCGGCGACAAAAGTCGCTGCTATTGCGACATTTGGGGGTATTGTCACTGCTATTGCGAAAATTCTTTGTAGTGATATCAAACCGAACCGATACGGACTTAGTTCCTCTTGTTTAACGAATCGAATACCCGCGTATCGCGCGGAGGAATCACACTAGTTTAACTTATAATTTCCCGAGGCCTTTTCAAAGGTTGTCACCATTTCCAAAACAGATGTTCCTCGGCCGCTCCCAAAGTTGTAGACCTCAATACCTAAAATATTTATAAAAAAAAACTCTTTCTAACAATATTATCATAACCGGAATGATCATCGAATCGGACGCCATACCGGTCAACTCGGACCGGTTGAACCTTCTTAAAAACCGGATCACATAATACTATGGTTAAAAATCTTTAATCAATATAAAATATTTTCGTAATAAAAAATATTTATATGTTAGTATTTAGATGTTTAATATTTTACACTAACGATGCTAAAACATGGGTTTGTAAAAGGATCAGAAGAATTATAAAATATGTTTTTCAGTTTGCTCCAATAAATTAAATTATATTTATTTAAATATAACTAAAACTAAATAATAATATCAACCTGGTTGACCAGTCAACACACAATCCTTTACCTTGGAGGTTCTAGATTCGTGTTTCATACACAAATTCATATATATGTATTAATTCACAACATTGTGAGGAACAGGAAATTAACGGTGTTATAACGGTATGATATATGTTTTGTACGTTTCCTGTGTGTGTTGCCAGTAGACCGGTTTCCTTCTTTTCTTTCAAACATACACACAGCCCTTAGAGAGAGAAAGTGAGTCGGATCTAGAGAGACAGAGAAACGGTAGACAGTAGACCGATGGCGGTGGAGCCTACTATGACCTCCGGCCGGCCTCCTCATCCCGGCTACGCACTTCATCAGTGATGATGATGATGGTGGTGGTGTTGCTTGTGGGTTTAACGTCGGCGGCATAGATCAGAAAATGTGGGGGACGGCGGAATGAAGATGGTGACTAGGTTATGATGTTTTGCTCTCATCTCTCACAAATCTATTTATGTTGTTGGATTTGATGATAAACTAGTGGAATTTCTCCACGCTATGCGGCGGAAATTTGGTTGGTAATGGTATTGGTCCGTTATGGTACCGACACATGCTATAGGGACATATAAAAACCAAAAAAATAAAGCCTTTATATACCCAAAAAAATATCGACACGTCTTTTACGTCGATTAAAAAACATAAAAACAATTACCGGCAGCAACTCTGAAATTTCAATATCGGTGTGAAAGTTGTTCTATTGGAATAAGTTTGTTTCGTCATTATACCGATAAGACACGACACTCGCTACCACTTACGATACGAAAAAGTATTTTATTGGTTTTGAGCAAAATTTTAAACTAGACATATATAAAAATGAGCATATCGCAATGACATACTCAAAATTTATATTACATCTTACCTTAAAAGTTATAAGCAAAAAGAAAATGCTAAATAGTAGTTATAGTAAAATATTACAACACTAATAAAATATAATAATATAAAAATAATAAAAATAAAAAATGTAAAGTTAGTGGCAGAAACCTAAAACTTCATAAGTATACTATTGCTTATTATGTTTGAAATTATTACATATATATATATATATATATGAATTTGATGTTCGTTGTGCGTTTCCGATGTAGCTCTTGCATATTTCTCTCAGTCCCTCTTGAATTTCTGATCCAATTTGTAGTTGTTTGCTCGGTGATGGTGAGCCAAGGCTCATCTAAGAGTTAAACCTCAACTATTTTAGGGTAAATTTGATGCTCATAAATGGAACCCTAATTTTCAATTGGGTTTTGCAGGCTGTGGTGGCGGAAACCTCAAAGAAACCAGAGTTTGCTCTAACACAAGATGTTTCAGTTTGGGAGTTTCAATTATTATGAAACAAAACTTTACGGTGTGTGTTGCGGTTTGGTTCGGTTCAGTTTTGAGCCTTAACTGAACCAAAACTGAAGTGTTCCATCTCGATTAATCGGTTTCGGTTAATTTGCTTAATCGAGTATGCCTTAACCGTGTAATTGGCTAATTGTTTGGTTTGGTCAACTTAGCTATTTGCTTCTAACAACAATATACGTATGTTCTTCTGATCTATATACAATTCAAATTAGAATTTTTTGATTGTTATATATGCTTTTGGTTCTAATTACTTATTTGAGCATGATGTATTATGTATGTGATATGATATTGGCACTGTTGGTGCATGCGTCTGTCGACTTCTTGTTCTTGTATGTATTTAGATAGATCATGGCATGAAATACAAGGAAAATGTCAAATATAGGGTGTGTAGAAGTTTCAAACGAAATTACATTATGTAATTCCGCCTGAAATGGTCTTGACCAGTTCAAGCGAAATCACATATGTAATTCCGCTTGAACCTGATCCCGCTTCAAACATGATTCCGCTTGAAACATGTTCAAGCGAAATCACAACCCTATAAATACATGTCCAAACGAAATCATTAGTAACTTTTCAGGTCTGTGCAACGAAGTGCTGCCGAAGTGTCGACTCGCTGTAAATCATTGTGAAATTAATAATACGACAGTTTAAAGTGATATTCTTGCTGAATTGACTTCAGTACGTCTGTTTCCACCTTTCGTACTGAGCAAAACTCTTCTGATCGACTCGTTCGGGTCTGAAATCGATCCTACAAGTGGTATCAGAGCTCAGGAGGAAGAGTTCATACCAATTCAGCTGCAATTTCTGATTTCTACACCTTCTTTTTCAAGATAAACAATTTTTCACGGTTAAAATCGGCTAAAATTTTCACAGAATGTGTGCAATAGTGTTTTAACAAATCCTTGAGAAAATCAGACCTTAACTCGATCTAAAACTGATAAAATTCACTATTCCGCTTCAATTGTAATTCCGCTTGAAAATTCTGGTGATTTCACTTGAAACAGGTGATTCCGTTTGAGTGATTTCAAGCGAAATTAGTAATCTCGCTTGAACTTAGTTATTTCGCTTCAAAGTGGTATTCCGCTTGAACCGTGTTATTCTGTTTGAAAGAGATTTCGCTTGAGATTGTGATTCCGCTTGAAAACACTGTTTGACAATTTCTTGAAAACCGAAACATGGACGAGGAATTTTACAATGCATTCGCTACCCCCGGTTACCCGGATTACTCTTGCACAGAACACGATGTTGGAAAACGAAACGGGGACTATGAAAAAACCGCCTAAACTTATGAACATTGAGGAGTATAAAGGTTAGGAAGGACGTTTTGAGAACTGGGTATAAGCTAACTACTTAGATGCTTGGGAATGTGTCGAGACGAAATACGTTAGACCGATGAATGATGAAGAAGAGATTATTGCAATTAAAGATCTGAGTGCTGAAAATCGAAAGAAATACAAAGACGAGAAAATGATGCTAAGTCTACTACAACAAGCTGTGAAAGAAGATATCTTGATTCTATTACAACACAATGGAACTTTGTATTCAATATGGAAAGCATTAAGATCGAAGTTTGTTGGAAACCAAGAGATGGTCAAGAACAAGAAATCACTTTTGAAGAAAGAGTTTGATCTGTTCCGTGGTGTGAAAAATGAAAGTACAAAACAAATCATTGAGAGATACTGCAATTTGCTAGCTAACATGAAGAGGTTGAGAATCGAGAAAGATAATGAGGAGTTGATTGAGAAGCTAGCTGATGCTTTGCCATATGAGACTTGGGGCACATATCTCATGATGCTGAGGAACAAGAAAGGTTTTAGCAGTCTGACTTTCAGCAAGTTTATTGAAAAACTTGATGCTCAGGAAATGGAACAAAGGAAGATTGATGGTGAACAAGACATTGGACTTTATTATAAAGTAGGATTGAATGATAAATCCACCAACATGTCACCGAAGGTTGAGACAGCATTCAATGCAAAGAGTTCATCTAGAAGTTCATCAAAAGGATCAAGCAGCAACACAAATTTTTCATCATATTCATCATTTGATCCAAACATTTCAGCAACAAAGAATGGCAAGAAGTTACAATGCAACATTGTACTGAATCTGGAGAATGATGAGGATTATTCAGTAGAAGTTGCTAAGAGTCACATGTCCTTGCTAGGAACTGTGTTGGAATCATATGGTAGTTTTGTTGCAGGTCGGATCGGGAATCCAATGCTTACAAAAGAGGATTACGATCAGATTGATGCTAAAGAGATGGAATTGATGGACATAAAGTGGTGTTTAGCAAGTGTGTTAAGACGGGCTGAGAAATTTAAGCAGATCACAGGAAGAGATGATTTACGTGAAGCTAATGTTTCTACTTTAGGTTTTGATAAATCTAAATTCCTTGTTTTCGTTGCAGGGAAAAAGGACACTTCAAGAAGGAGTGCAAAAACCGTGAAGCAAGTGGAGCTCAAAATCCGTTCAGCAACAACAATGATTAATACCGGAAGGCCATCTATCATCAAGTTGCACAACAAAAACAAGAACCACAAGTGGCACATGGAAGAAAAGTGATTGAAGAATCTTCAAAGAGAGCTTGTATGGTGAATCAGGATGACAAAGATCCAACAAAAGGTTTCAGCTGGGATAAATATATTTCAGCTGATAATAAAGCATGCCTGATAAACCAAGATGATGAAAAATTACCAGAAGGGTTTAACTGGGAAGGTTTCAGTTGGGATGATTATGATCCTAACAAAACTTCAAGTCACAAAGCCTTTGTTGCTCGAGTTGAAGAAGATAGCGATGATGATAGAGAGTATTATGCAAAACGAATGGCAGCTCATTTTAAAATGATGGAAGAAAGTGATAGTGAAGATGAAAAAGTTAAAAAGAAAAAGAAAAAGGTCAAACCACCGGTTAGCAGTGATGATGAAGCTGTTCCAGTGATAAAGAAAAAATTGAAAGATATTCCAAAGTTCAAAGTTGATGAAGAAGTTGATGCAAAGAAGAGTCAGGTGATTTGTGAAAATTGAGAAGCTGTAAAGAAGCAGAACAGCACATTGATGAACAACATAAATAGGCTGAAAGAATCTTATGATGTTCTGAACAAGGCCATGAATCAATACAATCAATCAAGTGAAGAAAAAGCAACAGCCATGAAGACACTTCAGGGAGCTTTCATGATAAAGCAGAAAGTTGTGAACAATTACATTGAAAAGTGTGTTGTGCTTGAACAAAAATTGGAGACACAAAGGATTGAGACTGAAAGAGTTAATCGTTTGTTAAAAAGTTACTCATGTACTTCTTATGTTATTAACAGGATTTATCCAACTGTTGAGGGCATGAAGGCATTTGAGGATGATGAAGTAACTGAAGAACAAAAGGTTTCTGAAGAAAAGACTTCTGAAAAGAAGAAAGAAAAGAAGAAGGATAATAAAGAAAAGACATCTGGTAAGAAACAAGGTTTCAGTTATAACAAGTGTCCACCCCCGCTTGAAAATGGATATTCTCCGAGAAATCCAAATTCAGAAAGAGTCGAAAAGGCAATAAATTTACAGTGGGAGTCGGAGTCTTCAGTTAACTTGCCAAAAAATATTGATATCATGTTTACATCATCTGACACTGATCATGAGTCCGAGTTAATAAAGAAAATGGTCGATCAGGTGTTGGAAAAAGATGAATCCGAGGAGTCAAAGTCGGAGTCTATGTCAGAGTCAAAGTCTGAATCCAGCACTCCGAGTCAAACCATCAAACATGGCAAAATGGTTTACAATAAAGAATTCATGTTATCAAAATCTAATTTGAATGATGAAACGTTTAAAGTTGCATATACTTTGAATGATTCTGATAAATTATATTTTAATGAGGAATTTCCAATAAGAGGTGTCAAACCTGACATGATCAAAAAGGTTTTCAAAATTACAGAAATTAATATTTCTGAAATAAAAGATGTAAATCTTTCTGAAAAACCTAAAAAATACACCTCAAGAGTTCAACAAAGAGAAAACAAGAAAAGGGTTACAGTTCTGGTTCTGGTTATCGAAAGAAACCAAACCATAACGGTAATTTCAAAAAGAAAGGTCTTGGATTTATTCCACCAGAAAATCATAAAAATGAAAAATATGTTCGAGATTTTAAATCAAAAATGATATTTGTTTCAGGTACATCTACTGAAGAGGAGAAAGAAAATTTGTTAAGAATTCCTTGCGAAAAAGCAAGAAGAGATGAGATTTACTGATCAAATGAAAGAAACGAGAACCTGTTTTCAATGCAACACTGTTGGTCATATTGCCAAGAATTGTTCCAAGGCAATACAATCAAAACAGGGAGTTTCTCGTAAACTGATAGATAAAGAGATTGAGTTTGAATCACCAATTGAGAGATCTAAACTTTTCAAAAATTCAACTTTTGAAATTGGTGAATGTTCAAACAGGTTTTATAAGAAAAAGGCAAACCTTGACAACCAAAAGTGGGTTGTTAAGAAATCTGACAATAGTTCTAGCAATGATTCTGATTCATCAAAATCAGAGGAGTTATCTTCTGGCGATGAATCTGATTCCACAAAGTCAGAGGAGCCACAAATTGAATCAAAATGTGAAAACTCAGTACCGACTGTGGATGATGTGAATTTTCCACCACTTCAGGCTGAAAATTTTAAGAAGAAAGTTGGAAAGGTTGAAATTTCAAATCAATTTTTCTCAGAAAATAAAAATTTTGATGTTGAAAAGGCTTTTAATTCCAAAGTACACCATATTTTTGAAAAAATGGTTGACAGGAAAGTCAAGGGAGTCAAGGAATTTTATGAGAAGAAAACAAAGAAGCAAGGTAAAGTATCATCCCTGGTTTGTGACTGGGATGGTACTTACTACGAACAGTAAAATCCTAGACTTGCCGGAGCTCCCAAGTTGGTAATCGCGGAGCAGGAATCGGCATCTTTCTTATGTAGTTATTGAAAATAGTAAAAGTATGACTTGCCGGAACTCCCAGGTTGGTAAGTGAGGAGTAGGTATCGGCATCTTGAGAATTCAACCTACATGTGGTATTGGTTGGTAAGCCATGCGGTTGAAAAAGAGTTTGTGATACAAGTGGTAAAATCAAAGTCATTAGGTTGAACTTGATTGGACCATTCTTATAAGTGGTACTTAATTTTTAAGATTAATCAGGGACATTAACTTGTACTTGATTTATCTTTCTTACAAGTGGTATTTTGAAAAACAATATGATGAACCCCTAACCTACATGTGGTAAAATCAATCAACAAAACTTATTTTCCAGAAAAACCATTTGATTAAAACAAACTTAAGTGTTTTGAAATCAATGGGAAAATAGTTTGTTGTGAGGGGGAGTTCTGATTGTTTATGCCAAGTGGATGGCGAATTGAAGCAATTCGATATTGGTTGTCATGTTACTTGTACAGTTTGTTTTCAAATTTTTTTTAACTGTGTTTATATTTTAGGGGGAGTAAAAATTTCAGAAAATCCAAAAACATTAGAAAATTTGAAAAAATCTAAAACATGATAAAATGAAAAAAAATGAGTTTTGGTGTCAAAGAAGAGGAAATGATAGTACATAAGTAGACATTTATAGTATGCTAAAGAAATGTAATGATTAAATAGCGTTAAACCGTCTCACTAATGATATGACGATAGGTTTTTACACATTTAGTAAGCTTTTTTGGGATATAAACTTAAATTCAAACTTGCTTATTTCGTGGGGAAAACTACTTGGATATATAGGTAACCCCTTAAATTTCGTTTGAAGGATCCCTCTTTCGGAGATACTAGGTCTTTATGCTCAGTGATATCTGGGGTATTATCCCGGGACTTCTGATTTTGCGGAAGCAATGGCCTAGTCCCCGGAGAATACTTTACTGCTTTCTTGAAATATAGCGCCGCCCTCAGCAAAAATGATGAAACAATAAAATTGATAATCATTGTTGTTGTAAAAAAAATCCTCTAAAGGGGACTCACCAAAAGTCGAGTCGTCTTCTCTCTACTGAACGGAAGTTCTGACCTGAGCTCTCACGGTTTCGCAATTAACCCCTTACAGATATCATCTGTGGTATACTCACCTGTAAGACTGAATATTGGGATTTGGATACGGGAGTATATTCAAGAGGTGGGACACATGAATGAGTTTAAGTTCTTAATACACCTAACTCATATCCTGAATCAGTTTGAAATTTGTGTGAAAAATTTAAGTGGATCAGTATAATGGCAATCTCAGTGAATTGTTTAATTCTTAATGTGTAAATAAGCTCAACGGTACTTGTGACTTGTCAAAAACTGATATGATCCTCTTACACAAACTCACAAAAATATTGTCTGTATATATTTCTACTGCATTTCATTCTATGTTCAAAAATCCAAAAAGATTTTCAGTGTGTTTTAGCATAAATTTTAAAAAATACAAAAAGATTTTCGACAACTGATGTTGAAGAGCTGATTTTCAAAATTCCAAGTGCTAAACATGATGACAATTGGGTTGGGAGAATTGATTTTGAAATGAAATGTGTTATAAATAAATCTACCCAAAAATAAATTGTTGATGAGAAAACGATACCTGCAAGTGATTTATAAGTTTGTCAAATTGTTAAATTTGTGAAATTTATTGTTAGGTAGAGTTTTTGTGCAGGATAGAGCCAGGAATCGATTCTGAACCTGTAGAAAGTGTGAGTCAGGTTACGATTCTGGAACTGCTAATGTTAATGAACTTAAGGAATCAAGAGATCTGATCAAGAGAAGATAGAGTCAGATTGAGATTCTGGGATTGAAGGTTATTTGTTCGAGAAGAGTCTGTTGGTGATGAAAAGAGAAGAGAGAAGATTTGAGGATGCTTTACAGTGTCATGATACTTCAAAGAGTTCGAGAGGACGGATAAAGATTGAAGATGCGAAGACTCGACACTTTAAGACTCGTCAACATTCGAGGGGGAGTCTGTTGGTGCATGCGTCTGTCGACTTCGTCTTGTATCGATTCTTGTATGTATTTAGATAGATCAGGGCACGAAATACGAGGAAAATGTCAAATATAGGGTGTGTAGAAGTTTCAAACGAAATTACATTATGTAATTCCGCTTGAAGCTGATCCCGCTTCAAACATGATTCCGCTTGAAACATGTTCAAGAAAAATCACAACCTTATAAATACATGTCCAAGCGAAATCATTAGTTACTTTTCCGGTCTGTCCAACGAAGTGCTGCCTAAGTGTCGTCTCGCTGTAAATCATTGTGAAAGATGCACTTTAGAGATCAGAATATAGGCATGAAATTGTGTTATTGTTGGCACTGCTTCTTCTGGATAGAAGTTTTGGAGAGGCATAAAAGTGTGTTAATAAAATGTAGTTGCCAATCATACGAAATTAAACCCGCCGCGGAGCGCGGGGCAACACCTAGTTTTAGATAATTTGATGTAACCTTTCAAGTCTAGTTAGGCCACTCGGTGTGGACTCCGGCTTGGCCGGTCCTGACCTGTCGCCGAGCTTCAACACCATCCCGAGTTCACCGGCGTCGTCGTAATCGTCCCACCCTAGACGATGAGGACGGGCACTAAATGATAAAAAATTTTACCGTTTGAAGGAGCAACCCGTTATAAAAAATATGTATGTTTTTTCAATCCCATTTTATAAATATACACCCTTTACTCTCCCACTTTTAACCCAAAATCTTTTCAGTATCTCTCATTTTTTATAAACCATCATACTTTTATAAAAATATAGTCATGTCTTCTTCATCTTCATTGTGGTGTTCGTCATCTTCGGGTGAGGGCGAATTATTTTTTTCAAAGTTCATTATGCACGCAATGCAGATTATTATGGAGGAGGACGAAGAGGCAGAAACGTCGTCACAACCGCAAACTAGGGCAACCGCCTTAAACCGAGACCGAGAAGGTATTTTTTTTAATGTATCTTTATTTAAATTTAATAATGTATTTAATTTTTTCAGTGTTAATAATGAATTAAATTTATTTTTCGTTGTTAATATATAGCCGGCCATGGTAATTTAGTGGGTGATTATTGTTGGTGCATGCGTCTGTCGACTTCGTCTTGTATCGAGTCTTGTACTAAGAATGTTAGATCAGGGCACGTTATACGAGAAAATTAGAGGGTTTTGAAGTAATTTCGTTTGAACCATGTAATTCCGCTTGAAAGTGACATTGCCACTTTCAAACGAAATTAACTTTGTTAATTCCGTTTGAAATGGCACATGACACATTCAAACGGAATCACCTATCCTATAAATAGGTGTTCAAGCGAAATTATTTGAAACGATTCCGGTCAGTGTAACGAAGTGCTGCCGAAGTGTCATCTCGCTGTAAATCGTCATTATATCAATCAAATTGACAGTTAAAGTGATATTCTTGCTGAATTGACCTCGGTACGTCTGTTTCCGCCTTTCGTACTGAGCAAAACTCTTCTGATCGACTCGTTCGGGTCTGAAAACGATCCTACAAGTGGTATCAGAGCTCAAAAAGAAGAGTTCTTACCAATTCAGCTACAAATTCTGATTTCTACACCTTCTTTTTCAAAATTTACAACTTTCTACGGTCAAAATGTCCTGATTTTCATACATGATGTGCGCAATACTGTTTTAACAAAACCTTGAGAGTTTCAGATCTTAATTCAATCTAAAATCAGTAAAATCTGTAATTCCGCTTGAAAAATAGCTCGAGAATATGACATCAGCAGCATTTCAAACGGAATTAGAGTTTAATTCCGCTTGAATCAGGTATTTCGCTTGAGATATTGGGTAGATTCCGCTTGAAACATGATTCCGCTTGAAAAGTTCTGTTGATTCCGCTTGAAACTCACTAATTCCGCTTCAGTTAGCTAATTCCGCTTCAAAGATCTAATTCCGTTTGAGTGGTTCAAGCGAAATTAGGTTATTTTGCTTCAAAGGTTAATTCCGTTTGTAGGGTATTTCGCTTGAACAAGAATTTCATTTGAAAGAGCTTATTTCGTTTGAACTTGTGTTATTCCGTTTGAAAACACTGTTTAACAATTTTTAAAATCCGAAACATGGACGAGGAATTTTACAACGCATTCGCTACCCCGATTACTCTCGCTCAAAACACGATGTTGGAAAATGAAACGGGGACGATGCAAAAACTGCCTAAGCTCATGAACATCGAGGAGTATAAAGGTTGGGAAGGACGTTTTGAGAACTTGGTACAAGCTAACTACTTAGATGCTTGGGAATGTGTCGAGACGAAATACATTAGACCGATGAATGATGACGAAGAGATTATTGCTATTAATGATCTGAGTGCTGAAAATAGAAAGAAATACAAAGATGAAAAAATGATGCTAAGTCTACTACAACAAGCTGTGAAAGAAGATATCTTGGTTTTATTGCAACACAATGGAACTTCTTATTCAATCTGGAAAGCATTAAAATCAAAGTTTCATGGAAGCCAAGAGATGGTCAAGAACAAAAAATCACCAGAAGGGTTTAACTGGGAAGGTTTTAGTTGGGATGATTATGATCCTAACAAAACTTCAAGTCACAAAGCCTTTGTTGCTCGAGTTGAAGAAGATAGTGATGATGATAGAGAGTATTATGCAAGAAGTTTGGTAGCTCATTTCAAAATGATGGAAGAAAGCGATAGTGAAGATGAAAAAGCTAAAAAGAAAAAGGTCAAAAATCCTGTCAGCAGTGATGATGAGGAAGTTCCACTGATCAAGAAAAAGGTAAAGGAAGTTCCAAAGTTCAAAGTTAATGAAGAAGTTGATGCAAAGTCCGGTGATTTGGGAAAATTGTGAAGCTATAAAGAAGCAGAACAGCACATTGATGAATAACATGAATAGGCTGAAAGAATCTTATGATGTTCTGAATAAGGCCATGAATCAGTATAATCAATCAAGTGAAGAACAAGCAATAGCCATGAAGACACTTCAGGGAGCTTTCATGATAAAGCAGAAAGTTGTGAACAATTATATTGAGAAGTGTGATGTGCTTGAACAAAAACTGGAGACACAAAGGATTGAGACTGAAAGAGTTAATCGTTTGTTAAAAAGTTACTCATGTACTTCTTATGTCATTGACAGGATTTATCCAACTGTTGAGGGCATGAAGGCATTTGAGGATGATGAAGTAATTGAAGAACAAAAGGTTTATGAAGAAAAGACTCTTGAAAAGAAGAAGGATAATAAAGAAAAGACATATGGTAAGAAACAAGGTTTCAGTTACAACAAGTGTCCACCCCCACTTGAAAATGGATATTCTCCAAGAAATCCAAATTCAGAAAGAGTCGAAAAGGCAACAAATTGCCGGATAATATTGATGTCACGTTTACATCATCTGACACTGATCATGAGTCCGAGTTAATAAAGAAAGTGGTCGATCAGGTGTTGGATAAAGATGAGACTGAGGAGTCAAAGTCGGAGTCTATGACAAAGTCAAAGTCTGAGTCGAGCATTCCGAGTCAAACCGTCAAACAGGGCAAAAGGGTTTACAATAAAGAATTCATGCTATCAAAATCTAATTTGAATGATGAAACGTTTAAAGTTGCATATACTTTGAATGATTCTGACAAATTATAATTTGATGAGGAATTTCCAATAAGAGGTGTTAAACCTGACATGATAAAAAAAGGTTTTCAAACTAACAGAAATTAATATTTCTGAAATAAAATATGTAAATCTTAATGATAAACCTAAAAAGTACACCTCAAGAGTTCAACAAAGAGAAAATAAGAAAAAGGGTTACAGTTCTGGTTTTGGTTATCGAAAGAAACCAAACCATAACGGTAATTTCAAAAAGAAAGGTCTTGGATTTATTCCACCAGAAAATCATAAAAATGAAAAATATGTACGAGATTTTAAATCAAAAATGATATTTGTTTTAGGTACATCCACTGAAGAAGAAAAAGAAAATTTATTTAGAAAGCAATCGAACAAAGAATTCCTTGCGAAGAAGCAAGAAGAAATGGAGAAGATGCTTGATCAGAAGAAAGAAACGAGAATATGTTTCCAATGCAACACTGTTGGTTATATTGCCAAGAATTGTTCCATGGCAAAACACTCAAAACAGGGCGTTTCTCGTAAACTGAAAGATAAAGAAGTTGAGTTTGAACCACCAATTGATAGAACTAAACTTTTCAAAAATTCAACTTTTGAGATTGGTGAATGTTCAAACAGATTTTACAAGAAAAGAGCAAAACTTGACAACCAGAAATGGATTGTTAAGAAGTCTGATGATAGTTCTAGCAATGATTCTGATTTGTCAAAATCAGAGGAGCTATCTTCTGGCGATGAATTTGATTCCACAAAGTCAGATGAGCCACAATTTGAGGTTAAAAGTGAAAACTCAGTGCCGACTGTGGATGATGTGAATTTTCCACCACTTCGGGCTGAAAATTTTAAGAAGAAAATTGGTAAAGTTGAGATTTCAAATCAATTTTTCTCAGAAAAGAAAGAATTTGATATTGAAAAGGCCTTTAGCTCCACAGTTCATAACATTTTTGGAAAAATGGTTGACAGAAAGGTCAAAGGAGTTAAGGAGTTTTACGAGAAGAAAACAAAGAAGCAAGGTAAAGTATCATCCCTGGTTTGTGACCGGGATGGTACATATTATGAAAAGTAAAATCCTAGAATTGTCGGAGCTCCTAAGTTGGTAATCGCGGAGCATGAATCGGCATCATTATTGAAATATTGTTTTTAGAAAAGTATGACTTGCCGGAACTCCCAGGTTGGTAAGTGAGGAGTAGGTATCGGCATCTTGAGAATTCAACTTACATGTGGTATTGGTTGGTAAGCCATGTGGTTGAAAAAGAGTTTGTGATACAAGTGGTAAAATCAAAGTCATTAGGTTGAACTTAATTGGAACATTCTTATAAGTGGTACTTAATTTTTAAGATTAATCAGGGACATTAACTTGTACTTGATTTATCTTTCTTACAAGTGGTATTTTGAAAAACAATATGATGAACCCCTAATCTTCTAATGGTAAAATCAATCAACAAAAACTTATTTTTCGGAAAAACCATTTGATTAAAACAAACTTAAGTGTTTTGAAATCAATGGGAAAATAGTTTGTTGTTAGGGGGAGTTCTTGTCACACCCCCAAAATCCACCTGCGGAGTACTACCGCTTGGAGGCGTGACTGACCAGGATCCAGCCACCAATTATACTGAGTATTTGGATAATAATAAAGATGATCACCAACCTTATTAGTTAGTAAGCATCATAGTTTAAAGTTCGATAGTTAGGTTCAAATAACAATTTAAGTAAATAGCGGAAGCATAGGCAAAACAGTTTAAACAAAGTTCATAGTTCAGGTTATTTAGAACCCAACACGCGGGTTTAGACGACCACTACACTTCCCAAGCTGCAAGCTCCTGAGTCACTGGGTACCTGCAAAGCATGCAGTAGGGTATCAACAAAGATTGTTAGCGAGTTCACGAGTTGTCCAGTTTTAATTTCCAAAAACTTGTTTCACCAATTAATTTATCCGTTTATACATGCGATGGGGAGCTACCCCACAAGTAAGCGACTAAACTGTTTTTACAATACCGAATACTATTCATCCGTACGTTTCCGTAGAGTGCCCCGTTTGTCAATGTTCTATCATCATTGACGGTTGCCAGAGTACATTAGTTCACGCCCGATCCCATACGCGGGCACGGTGTGAGGTTGGTGAGACCTAAATAGCGCTATCAACTAATAACCCGTTCGCCTGACCCCGGCGACTAATCGGTATTAAGAAGTGAGGACTTGAGTGATAGAGTTTTGTTTAGTGTTGCTTGTTGCATCCAGTATAAACAGTAATTAACTAAAAGTCCCGTTTAAGGGGAGAGAAGTAGGTTTCTATCCCTTACAAGGGGATAGCGTTGCTTAAGTTTCCGTTTCCCAACCACCGGGAACGCATGCTTTATTAGTTGTGAACTCACCTTGGGTTGCTCGGTAGGTTGTTTACTTGGTCAATCACGTTGGTCACCACGTCCTAGTATGGTTACCAATATAGGTCAAGTTGGGGTACAAGTGTTCACGTATAATCTACACATAACTAACACATAGCGTACATAACACATGGTCATTCAGCAAGTTATCGGGCCTATTCTGATACGTAGTAGTGAAACAGTGAACATCAACAACTATCATACAAATCATAAGTGTTATTGGGCTTATCGGATCACACTAACAGTTAACAGCTTCACAGAATCCAAATAGAACGGTATGCGCAGCCCACACGTCCTTGGCCCAATAACGGAGACAAGCAGCCCAGTCGAGACCAGGAGGTCTCGACTCGAGAACACACAGTTTCGAGTCGCAACCGGAGTTTCGACTTGTCATGATTTGGTTGCGAGTCGCAACCGCCGTGGTCTCGAGTTGTCACGTTTTGGTTACGAGTCGCAACCGGGCGGTCTCGAGTTGTCATGTTTTGGTTGCGAGTCGCAACCGGGGGTTTCGAGTCGCAACCGTCGTAGTCTCGAGTTGTTATGTTTTGGTTGCGAGTCGCAACCGGGGGTTTCGAGTCGCAACCTTGGATACGTGCACAAGAATCCTTCTAGAACCTCTGATGTACTAGCCAATGAGATTGCAATTTCATGAGGTTTTGTACTAACCAACCAGAATGTTTAAACATGTTTTATTGTCTAAATGCAATTCAAAACAGATCAAACCAAGCATCTTTTCATGTTCAAAGCACATTTAAAACACATTCATATCATATTCAAATGTTCATCTCACATTCAACATTGTTCATCATGTGTTCATATCCCTTTTTGGCACATATTCATAAGGTTCTTCATGAGATCACTTAAGCATGAAATATAAAGATCAAGTAAATCTTGCATCATCTTATTGAACACTGTTGGTGCACTTGTGTCTGTACTTTGTCTGTATTTCGTAATGATACAAAACGATGTCTCATGTTAGTCTGGGTTACGTCTTAGGTTGTTACAATGTGCGTTCGATGTAAGTTTGACCAAGTCAACCATCCTCCTGGTTTGACTTGGCCAAACAGTTAGCACATTGGTTGTTAGTTGTGTGTGTCGAAGGATAGATCATCGAAGGATAGTTTATATCCTTCGATGATGATGAGCTCGAAAGATAGCTTTCGATAGATGGACCTCGAAGGATATCATCCTTCGAGGTACATATGGATCATTCGAGCTGTTTGTGGTCGACAGATGATCTTTCGATCAGTCTGTCTGATCCTTCGACCAGACACGCTGTGTCGGGTATAAATACCCGTGTGTTGTGTTCTCTTCGATAGTTAGACATAGACAGACACGAGAGATAAGGCAGAGAGAGACAGGAGAACACACACACTTTGAGAGTTTATAGAACATATCTGTAAACATTGAGCTTGTAACCGGACCCTTCATTCGTATTAATACATGTGGTGTTAATCGGTGAATCTTGCGTGTTGTGTTTGTGCTTGTTCTCGTATAAAGTCTCGGTTGCATGCTAGCTTGGATTCCGCACTCGCTAGTGTGTTTGATATAACAAGGATAAGGTTTTATCTCATCCTCGAGAGGGACCTACAAGTGGTATCAGAGCTTTGGCTCTTCTCCTTGTTAAAACCGAGGTGTTCTTGGGTGTTTTTCGGGTTTTGAAAAGTTGTATTTTTCTGAAAAACTTTGTTTTATCCGGTTTAAATCTTGTTCGGAAGTTTGTAGTTTTACCGGAAAACCCTTTGTGTTCATAATATCTTCAAGTGTTCTTCAAAGTTTACATCTTTTGATCTTGTTTAGTTATTTTCGAAAGTTGTTGGTGTATTGGATAAGGGAACTGATTAAAATAATCATACAAAATCTGTTTTTGCAGAAAAGCATGGTCTGACCATACTTTCTGCCGAAAGATTTACCAACCCATCACCTTTCTCACCAACCTGTCACCCGTTGTCAACTGTGTCAGAGCTGTTCGAAAGATATCCTTCGAAGTCGAAAGATCATCTTTCGACCAAAGGAGGTTCGACAGATAGTCATCCTTCGAGCATCCTTCGAAGTGTGAGACTTATCTTTTGGTCCAAGGAATATTTTCGAAACATATATCTTTCGGTCTACAGTACGTTTTCGAAGGATAAGGATCCTTCGTTGGAGAATCTTTCGAAAACATTGTTCGAAACTCAACAGTGATCTTTCGAACCCTGTTGATCTTTCGAACAGGTGTTGATCTTTCGATCTTTTGTCTGTTTGTGTCTAACAAGTTTGTGTTTCAGGTCTTTCGATTCTTGATCCTTCGGCTGGTTGTTATCCTTCGAGATATTAACATAGTTTGTGAAAATTAATTTTTTTTAAAAGGAGAAAACTTATTTTTCAAATTTTAAATCAATTTTCACTTAATATATTAATTTTCATAAAATGGGAACAAACGGTCAGTGGGATCCAACCGCGTGGACTCAAATAACTTCGACTCCACAATCATCAGCTATGCAATCTACGCAATCTACGTCAGATTTCGACAAAACTGCATGGATGCGTGCTATTGTCCCACCTCAAGCTGCAATGATAACTGCAAATCAATGGGCTTTGGTCACAAATCAAAGCAACAGCATTCAATCTATGATGCAGAATGACAGTGAAACTGGTACAAGCACAAAACCGCCAAAGTTAAATCACATCAATGATTGGGGATGGTGGAAAGAAAGGCTGAGAACTTATGTTCAGGGACAAGGTCAAGATCTATGGATGTGCTTCTTCACAGCCTTTGAAAATGAGTTGGAAATTGCAGGATCTAATCCACAAACTTACAGCACTTTGTCTGAAGAAGATAAAAAGAAGTTTGAGTTAGAAAAGAAAGCATTCATGATTCTCACACAAGCTCTTCATAAAGACATTTACCACCAGTTTGTTTACTGCACGACTACTAAAAGCTTGTGGGATATGCTCACGTTACGATGTGAAGGAAATGCTCAATCTAGAAAGATCAAGCAAGAATTACTGAAGAAAGAGTTTGAAGGATTCACGTGTTTGGAGAATGAGACTTTGGCAGACTTATCTACAAGGTTCCATCACTTGTTGAGCGAGATGTTTGCTTTTAAAGTCACTGCCACTCCACAAGAATTGGTGAAGAGATTCGCTGATAGCTTACCAGCAAAGTGGAGCAGTTATCTTGAAATTCTCAAAGAAAATGGTGTTTTAGAAACAATCACCGTTTATGAATTAATTCAAAGATTGGAGAATAAGGATGTAGAAGAAAAGCTGAAGGCAAAAAGAACACAAACTCCTCAAAATCCAGAAATGTACTTTGGGATTGCAGGAGGTATCAGTGGAGAAAGACCAACTTCTCAACACGCGAAGCTTCAAACAGCTTTCGTTTCTAACACCGGACCTTCAACAACAGATCAGTTTGATCCTTCAGCCTACACGATGTTTTCAAGACCGAATGTGCAACCGACAGCTCAGCAGCAACAACCGCAACAGCAAGGGTTTTATGGAAGCTCTTCAAACTTTCAAGCCATTTCCAATCCTAACACAGTCAGATTAGACACTTCCAACTTTTCCAAAGTCAGTGTCGAAGTAGCCAAGGAGCATATGGAGATGTTGAATACCTTGGTTAGTGCTTATAGTGGATTAGTTGCAGGTCAGATTGGGAATATCAATCTAACCAATGAAGATTATCAGCAAGTGGATAAAGAAGAGTTTGAGATGATGGATATCAAATGGGCTCTTGCTAGTGCAATTCGAAGAGCTAAGGAGTTTATGGAAAGGACGGGGAGAACCAACTTGGAAAACAAGAAAGACACCAAGTATGGGTTCGACAAGCAAGCTGTCAAGTGCTTTAACTGTGGAGAACGGGGTCATTTCAAAAGGGAATGCACAAGACCAGCTCAGCATGGAAATCAAAATCCGTTCAGAAATCAAGGCAACCAGAACGGGAACAATGTTCGTACGTTGATACCTGTCAACAACCAAGGCCAAGCAGGGTCATCAAATACCAACCGGGGGTTGTTGGTTCAAATAGATGAGGGTTGTGATTGGTCACTTCAGCTTGGAGAAGGAGGAAATGGTGGAACAGCATGTTTTGCTGAAGTAGTAAAGGATTTAAAGCACGCCAGTGGTGGAGAATCTTCCACCAATGGTGTTGCATCTTCTGGAGATGAAGACAGTTCTGGTTATAGTGGAAGCTCAGATGAAGAATCCTCCACTTCAGGAAATGATCATGTGGATGAGACATCAAGTGCGTCAGTCGATGCAGATATTGATGAGCTTTTGGAAGAAGCTGCAGCAGGAACTGAAAGAAGATCTAATTTGATGGATCAAGCTGCTTACTCTTCGTCTTCTCTCCATTCAGCCTTTATGGCTAATGTCGACAGTTCATCAGGTCAGGTATGTGTCGATGAACCCACTGTAGTTAGCTGTGAAAATTGTGATAGTTTAAATGTTAAATATGCTGAACAGGAAAGTCAGATTGAAATCCTATCCAAACACAATCAAGAATTGATTGTAGATCTTTCTAAAGCAGCTGAAGCTAACGTGTTTTTAACCAGAAATGAAAAGGAATTTAAAACAACAATTGCGTCATTAAGACATGATGTTTCAGAATTACAAAAAGCTGTTTTGCGAAAACAACATGCTAACAATGATCTTATAGACACAATTGAAAAGCATATGGTAGAATTGGCAACCGCTCGATGTGAATGTGAAACAATCAAGCAGAAATTGGAAAGTTATTCCAATTCCCGCTATGTATTGGATCACATTATTGATGTTCAAAAGAAAAAGGGGGATAAGAAGTGTATGGGATTCAAATCATGTCCACCCCCAATGAATCACAATTACTCCAAATTGCCTGATGACGAGGATATGCCCCGTTTTGAACCTACTGTGCCACTCGGTCTAGATGACTTTGCAGCAGGCCTCGGGTTCACAACTGGTACATCATCCTCAGGTCAATCTGAAACTGAATCTGAATCTGAGAATGTGACAGATTCATCATGTGTTAAGGAACAAAGTCCTCCCACTGTTGAGGATGCTGATTCTTCGGATGATGAATCTGATGTAATTGTGAACCAACAGTCTAACTCGGTTACAACAGATATTCCAATCGAGAATCACATCCTGTGTGATCCACCAGTGAAACCGAGTAAGACTGATATGTCAAAACCAATGGAGTCCCTTGTATCTAGCAGTGAAGAGAGTAACTTGTTGTACACGCTCAAAGGAGATGACAAAATTTACTCTAACAAAGATTTTCCAATTAAAAATGTAAATCAAGATTTAATTGAGCAAATTTTTGAAGGATGCACTGATAAGTTTTTGGGGAACAAAAGTGGCAAAGTTACTGTCACTCAATGTGATCCAATTCCGTGTGAACAAATTAGAAAACAGTACGGAAACCAAAAACTACAAGCTGAGCGAAAACAACAAGTCAACTCCGGAAAGGGTAAGGTACAGGGAAAGAAGGCTCAGAACAAGAATGTTCAAGCACCTAAGGTTCAACAACAATGGGTGCAAAACAAAAGAGCTCCTGTTAAGAAAAGAGAATCGAAAGTGAACTTTGTTGGATCCACGGGTTCAGACAAACTTGAAACATTTCAGGATAAATCTAACCTTGATTTTATAAAACAAGTTAGAATTTTAAAACGAAATGATCAGAATAATTACACCCAACACACCAACGGATGTGATTTAGGTCCAAGCACGTCTAGATCACAAAGTTCATTGTCTGGTTCTCAGTCTGGTCATCAACGTGTTTCTCCGAGGTTTGTAGAGCGGAGAATGTGCTTTGAGTGTGGCACAATTGGGCATATTGTAAGATACTGTCCATACCTGCAAAAGTTGAAGGCAAAAATAAGTGCTCCCCAAGAAACCAATTACCAAAAACGATCACTTTCCCCGAAACAAGACCCACGTGTCTTGAAAGAAAGGGAAAAGAAGTTAAAACAAAAGAATCAAAAGGTAATTGAAAAGGCCTTAAAATCAGAGGTCAAAGAAGAAAAACCTGTTCAAGCAAAACCTAAAACTGTAAAACCAGTAAATGCTAAAACAATTAATGCAAATACTGGTAAAGAACAAACAGCTTGGAAACAAAAACAGGTAATTCAGTCAGGGGGAGCACCACAGGTTCTTTTTCCTAATCATCAAGTGATTGAAATCACTTTTCTTGATGATCAAGGACGACCCAAGTCCACGAAGGCTTGGGTCCCTCTCTCCAACTAATTTTTGAGTAAGTGTGTAGGATATTCCAGGAGGAACTTTCGATAGTCGTAAGATTGTTGATAGTGGAGCATCCTTGCACAAAATAGGCAACAGAAGAAATTGCTGCCTTTGATGGAGAGAAAGAACAGGGAAACAGAAATGTCTGTTGAAAGAGATTGAAAAGCTTCGACAAAATGAAAATCATTTCAAAATGTGAATGTTCAAAGCTTTGATCGGGTCCCCGGGATAGATTCAAATCAAAATGTACGCACCTGCAGCACGTCTGAAGTTCAACAATCTACAAGATGAATGTGCAGTGTACATTTCTTCATGGTGTGATTGAAGAAAATGTGTTTGTTGAACAAACCAACCAGGTGTGCGGACGCCTTGGCATAGGTTGAACAACCGCACACTACTTCTCAAGAGAAAGATAAAGACCTTTGCTGGTACAATGAGGAAGACCAGCCGGACCCAAAGGTTTATGATCTTGTTGCTGTGAAGGGATTTCAGTAGCTACAAAGAATCGACTTTGAAATCCACACCAGGTGGACATTCAGTTTGGGAGAGCACTCAGATTCCTTGCAATGCACGATGCAGTTGCAGGATACGGTTTTAAATTTCTAATCTCTCCTATACTTGTCGATACTTAAGCTGCTTTGTGAATTATTATCTCGTTCAGCACTCTTTGCCTAGACAATGCTGTCATGGTCCGCACCGCTTACCAACATGCCAACTGATTATTTTTTCCAAAATTCGCTAAATCATTTCTGATTAAAACTTAATTTTGGAAAACGGCATTGAGGTAAAACATGAGTTAACCAACATCGGAAAATCATTTTTGTAAATATCTTAGTGTTTTTAAATTTGTCATAGTTTGTTGATTTTAGGGGGAGTAGATCCAAAATCTGAAAATCCAAAAACATCGAAAAATTTCAAAAACACAAAAACAATAGAAAAGCAAAAATGAGTTTCCTGGCGAGCAAAAGAGAATATGATAGTACATCAGTGGTCTGTCTAAGCCTCTTTAAACCTTAAATGAAAAACGATAAGCAGCTCTATATAAGATGTATCGGTAGGCTCACAATCATTTTAAAGTGTGCAGGGTGATATAAACTTAAATCCGACTGAAGACTGGATGGGAACCATTCATTGGCATATGGTCTTAGTACCGAAATTTCGTTTGAGAGATTGCCGAGGTTCTGAGATATTCGGTCTTTATGCTGCTTATCATCTGGGTATCATGGTTGTATCTTTTACCGAAAAATAACGGGGACGCAAGTCTAGATCTTCCATGATACCATACATACGTGTACATACTGCATACGACCTCAATAAGTGATCAACAATCACATGTCCAATCAAATAAGTGATAAAATATCACAAATTCTTTCCGGGAGTCAAGTTCGTCTCTCTGCTGTACGAAAGTACTGACCTGTTCACGGACTTGCTCCTGTGCCCTCATGCATCGAAAATCAAGTTCCTCATCGATAAGTGATTATATCACATAGGGCTTGTTTTCAAATCTAAATAAGTGAGAATCTCACATCATATACGGTCAAACAGATGATAATCGGTATACTCACCGGTAAGATGAACCCTCGTGCATACCTTGATACGGGAATGTGTCGTGATGTGGATGAACACCGGTCGGTAAGTATAAATTATACCTTAACGTATCCCTTCGCCATGAGTACAAATGATAAGTTGAGCTTATGTGGACAACAATACCGATAATTGTTATAGGATGCTTATCTTAATGTTAATTAACTGAACAAAGAGAGTGTTTTTGGCATGACCGTACACTGATATGATTCTCTTACCCTCGAAACTCGCAAAAAGAATGTCTGTAAATATTTAGTTAATGTTTCCTGTTTATGCATCGTTGTAAATATCTATTTATTGCCTTCCGTCTTTACATTTGAAAAATGAAAATTTCAAAAAGATTTTAGGTGTGTTTTAATTTAAACTTTATAAAATCCAAAAAGATTTTTCTTCAAGTTTATTTTTGATTGACCGATGATGGAACTCGAGTCTATCCTACCCAAAATCCTGATCGTAAGCTGGAAAACAATTGCATCTTCATAAACAGTCGAAGGTAACGAGTTTTGAAAGTTAAAGGATTAAAATGAATATTTTTCTAAACTTTCAAACTGCTGTCGGTTGGTGTTTGATTGAGATTTGATCTCATATGTGTCGTTAGTTTAAATGTTAACTATATTCCAGGCGGTTGTTCTCATTATGCGTTTAGCTTTCTTGCATGTGCAGATGCTAAAGGCGAGGAGAACATGTTCGATGAAAAGCTTTGGAATGAAGACACGAAGTGGAGGCACTCAAAGGATAAAATGATCGAGTTGCCGCTGTCCCTTCATCAACACCACAAGGATCTAAAGAATTGACAAGTCAAAAGATTCACGAGCATGACTCAATGGAGAGTTCAATCTAAGGGGGAGTTTGTCAACACACTTTCTACATGAAACGGGGAGTTTGTTGATACACTTTCTGCTTACGACGCGTGAAAACTTTGAAGATCCTCCGACATGAAAGACATAGAAGACGAACCATCACGAGTAGCGTCCAAGGGGGAGTTTATTGATGCACCTTGTGTGGACGCGACTCGGCTCGGTTCGACTCGGCCTTGAAGACTTGAAGACACGAAGATCGAGACAAAGCTACAGCCAAGGGGGAGTTTGTTGGTGCACTTGTGTCTGTACTTTGTCTGTATTTCGTAATGATACAAAACGATGTCTCATGTTAGTCTGGGTTACGTCTTAGGTTGTTACAATGTGCGTTCGATGTAAGTTTGACCAAGTCAACCATCCTCCTGGTTTGACTTGGCCAAACAGTTAGCACATTGGTTGTTAGTTGTGTGTGTCGAAGGATAGATCATCGAAGGATAGTTTATATCCTTCGATGATGATGAGCTCGAAAGATAGCTTTCGATAGATGGACCTCGAAGGATATCATCCTTCGAGGTACATATGGATCATTCGAGCTGTTTGTGGTCGACAGATGATCTTTCGATCAGTCTGTCTGATCCTTCGACCAGACACGCTGTGTCGGGTATAAATACCCGTGTGTTGTGTTCTCTTCGATAGTTAGACATAGACAGACACGAGAGATAAGGCAGAGAGAGACAGGAGAACACACACACTTTGAGAGTTTATAGAACATATCTGTAAACATTGAGCTTGTAACCGGACCCTTCATTCGTATTAATACATGTGGTGTTAATCGGTGAATCTTGCGTGTTGTGTTTGTGCTTGTTCTCGTATAAAGTCTCGGTTGCATGCTAGCTTGGATTCCGCACTCGCTAGTGTGTTTGATATAACAAGGATAAGGTTTTATCTCATCCTCGAGAGGGACCTACAAACACACATTTGTCCCAAAACATCTAGCATAAATCGGGTAACAAGATCATACCACATAAATCGGTTAACATAAATCGGATTAACAAAATTATCTAACAAAACATCTAACATGAATCGGATAGCCTAATCATTTTCCCTACAAAAACATCCTAACAAGACATCATCATATCATAGCTCACACACGTCATTCATCACATTACCAAGTCGCTAGTCATACAAGAATTCATACAACAAGACCTCTAAACTAATCATGCATCTTAATCATTAAGCACACATAATTTTCTTAGCATAGAGTGAAACACTAACCGGTTCTAAAGTGTGGAGGTGTGTAGGGATTCACCGAGGTCCGAGAGCCCTTCCTTAGCCGATGGTGATTCCGAGTAGAAAAGAGGAGGGTGTTGGTGGAGCTTTTAGGGTTTTAGTGAGGGAAAGATGAGAGGAGAGTGAGGATGAAATGAGAGAGAGTGGAAAGGAGAGTGTGTGAGAGTTAAGGTTGATATATAACAAGAGGTGCACTCTAAAGGTTTCCGAGTGGGCTAAGGAGAGTGGGTTTCGAGATGTGCAAGGCCCAACCGGCCCAATCGTTCACTCGAGACCGAGTGGTCTCGAGTTGGTTCATGGTTTCGGTTCACAAGTATCCTTACACACATACACACACACACACATATATTACGTACACGTTATTGACACATAGCACGAGAAGAATAACACCTTCCATTTAATAGATATATATATATATATACACGCACTAATTGATTACAAGATGTTCGCTCGGAAAACCTAGAGTGTCACATTATCCCCAAGTTTTAAGAACTTTCGTCCCGAAAGTTAAGGCAGCCACTGACAAGCTAGTGCAAATGCGAACATTTCAACGGGGTGTCACATCATCCCCCCGTTAATTTGGAATTTCGTCCCGAAATTCGGTCGTAGCTTCAGTGCTGGGAGTTTCATTTGGGAACAGTTGGGGATACTTGCGCTTCATCTGGTCTTCCCGCTCCCAGGTAAACTCTGGGCCACGGCGTGAGTTCCAACGAACTCGTACGAGAGGTATCTGGCTACGTTTGAGGGTTTTGATTTCACGGTCTGTGATCTCAATCGGTTCCTCAGTAAAGTGTAGCCGTTCGTCAATAGTAAGTTCCTTGTAAGGAATGATGAGTGTTTCGTCTGATAGACACTTCTTCAGATTAGATACGTGGAAGACGTTGTGCACAGCACTCAGTTCTTCAGGCAGATTCAATCTGTAAGCGGCCGTGCCGACCTTTTCGGTAACTACAAAGGGTCCGACATATCTTGGATTAAGCTTGCCCCGTTTTCCAAAACGAACCACACCCTTCCAGGATGAGACTTTAAGTAGGGCCCGTTCACCAACCTGGAACTCTTGCGGTTTCCTATCTTTATCAGCGTAGTACTTTTGACGGTCACGAGCTGCCGCCATGCGTTGCCTAATCTGGGCAATATTTTCTGTGGTGTCGACTACATGTTCCGGGCCTGTGATCTGGCTGTCACCAACCTCAGCCCAGCAGAGAGGCGATCGACATTTACGGCCGTACAATGCCTCAAAGGGTGCTGCCTGAATGCTGGTGTGGTAGCTGTTGTTGTAGGAGAATTCCACCAACGGTAGGTGCTTCTCCCAATTCTTGCCAAAATCGATCACACATGCCCTAAGCATGTCTTCGAGGGTTTGGATGGTGCGTTCAGATTGTCCATCCGTTTGTGGGTGGTAAGCGGTGCTCATGTCTAAACGTGAGCCAAAAGATTTGTGCATAGCTTGCCACAACTCAGAAGTAAAACGTGCATCTCGATCAGAAATAATAGAGGTAGGCACTCCGTGCTTCGAGACCACTTCTTTTAAGTATACCTCTGCTAGGGTAGAGAATTTGTCTGTTTCTTTAATAGCCAGGAAGTGTGCAGACTTAGTTAAGCGATCCACTATTACCCAAATGGTGTCATTTCCGCGTTGAGACCTAGGCAGGCTAGTAACAAAATCCATGGAAATCTGCTCCCATTTCCATTGCGGGATTTCTGGCTGTTGGAGCAGGCCTGATGGTTTCTGATACTCGGCCTTGACTCTTGCACAAGTTAAACATTTTCTGACATAGGTTGCTATGTGGGCTTTCATGCCAGGCCACCAATAGGTAGCCCTCAAGTCGTGGTACATCTTATCTGACCCTGGATGTACTGAGTAACGGGACTTATGAGCTTCATCCATCACAAGGTCACGTAAATTTCCATAAAGCGGAACCCATATGCGTCCGGCTACGTAGTAAGCGCCGTCTTCTTTTTGTTCCAATCATTGTCTCGATCCTCGCAGAGACTCAGCCCTGATGTTCTCGGCTTTCAATGCTTCAACCTGAGCATTCCGGATTTGATTAGGGAGGTTCGAGTGGATAGTGAGCTGTAAGGCACGGACACGCTTGGGTTTGGTCTCCTTTCTGCTGAGGGCATCGGCTACCACATTAGCCTTGCCTGGGTGATATTTGATTGCACACTCGTAGTCATTTAGGAGTTCGACCCATCGGCGTTGCCGCATATTCAACTCCTTTTGTCCCATTATGTGCTGGAGACTCTTGTGATCAGTGTAAATCGTGCACTTGGTGCCATACAAGTAGTGTCTCCAAAGCTTGAGCGCGAAGACCACAGCTCCAAATTCTAAGTCATGCGTCGTATAGTTCCGTTCGTGGACCTTGAGTTGTCGCGAGGCGTAAGCAATAACTTTCTCGCGTTGCATCAATACGCAGCCAAGTCCTTGAATAGAAGCGTCGCAGTAAACGACGAAGTCGTTGGTACCTTCAGGTAAGGAAAGAATAGGAGCACTACAAAGATTTTTCTTTAGTTTCTGGAAGGCAGATTCCTGAGCATCGCCCCATTTGTAAGCAACACCCTTCTGAGTGAGGGTCGTAAGTGGTTGAGCGATCTTAGAGAATCCCTTGATAAATCTTCAGTAGTATCCCGCCAATCCCAAGAATTGGAGAACTTCGGTCGGAGTCTTAGGTACGGGCCAATTCTTAATGGACTCAATCTTAGCGGGGACAACATGAATCCCTTCCTGATTGACGATGTGCCCAAGGAAATGGACTTCTCTAAGCCAGAAATCACATTTCGAGAATTTGGCGTACAGTTGCTCATTGCGAAGAAGTTCGAGAATAAGACGTAGGTGTTGTTCATGCTCCTCTTGGCTCTTCGAGTAGATCAGGATGTCGTCGATGAATACGATTACGAACTTATCGAGGTAGGGTTTGCATACTCGGTTCATGAGATCCATGAAGATTGCAGGTGCGTTGGTCATTCCGAAAGGCATAACAAGGAATTCGTAGTGACCATAGCGGGTTCTGAAAGCAGTCTTAGAGATGTCCTCATCGAGGACTCTCAGCTGGTGATAACCCGATCGCAGATCGATCTTGGAATAATAGCTCGACCCTTGCAGCTGGTCGAACAGGTCGTCGATACGGGGAAGTGGATAACGATTCTTGATGGTAACCTTGTTAAGTTCGCGGTAGTCAATGCACATTCGGAATGAGCCATCTTTCTTTTTGACGAAGAGCACTGGGGCTCCCCAGGGTGATGAACTAGGACGGATAAAACCTTTGTCCAAAAGTTCTTGTAGTTGAGTAGAAAGCTCCTTGAGCTCCGCGGGGGCTAATCGATAAGGTGCACGAGCTATAGGCGCTGCTCTGGGAGCTAGCTCGATTTGAAATTCGACCTGACGGTGAGGAGGGAGTCCAGGTAGTTCCTCCGGGAATACCTCAGGATAGTCGCGTACAACTGGAAAATCTTCAATCCTGTTTTCCATTTTCTGTGTGTCGGTAATGAGTGGTAAGATAGCGGTGTGCCCTTTTCGTAGATACTTCTGGGCCTTTAAGAATGAAATGATGCCCGTGACTTCTCCGCTCTTGTCGCCTTGAACTATAAGAGGTTTGCCAGGGGGACGGGGAATACGAATAGCTTTCTCTTGGCAGAGGATTTCGGCTCGATGTTTGGATAACCAATCCATACCAATGATGACGTCGAAGCTTCCAAGAACGATGGGGAAGAGATCGATACAGAAGGTCTGACCAGACAACTCTAATTTGCAGTTACGAATTATGTGTGAGGCCTCGAGGTTTCTACCATTAGCTATTTCAACGGTGTGCTTAGAGCTTAGCGGCGTAAGAGTGAGCTTAAGTTTCTTTCTAATACGTAGGGATACATAACTAGCATCTGCTCCGGAATCAAATAGTACGGAAACATAACGATCATTAAGTAGGAACTTACCCGCCACAACGTTGGGGTCATTCCTTGCTTCCCCAGCTCCAATCACAAAAGCTTTTCCTCTAGCACCACTTCCAGCATTGTTGTTATTGTTCCCAGCACCCTGATTGTTGTTTTGATTCAGTTCAGGGCAATCCTTTCGTATGTGCCCCGTTGCTCCACACTTGAAGCACCCACGGTTGTTTCCTTGTTGCTGCTGTTGCTGTGGTTGTTGCTGATTCTGCCTAGCTGGGAACTGGCTTCGGCAGTCTTTGGCTTCATGACCCATCTTGTTGCATCGCTGACATTGACCTTTTCCGCATTGCCCACTGTGATGTCGGTTACATTTGTTACACTTAGGGTGGTTTCCCTGATAGCCACCCTGTTGCTGAGGGCCTTTGTTGTTTTCAGTCTTCCTTTGTTGAACTGGGGCCTGAGTGGGGTTAGCATCCTTTCCCTGACTTCCATCCCACTTTCGCTTGTTATCGCCAGAAGTTCCAGCAGTAGCACCGATCCTCTTGGGCAGCTTGCCCTCTTCCACAGCCTGATTGGTGAGTTTGTGAGCGAGACGAACCACGGGCTGTATGGTATTGAGGTTCGCTGAGGTCACATGACTTCTGATTTCTGGAACCAAGCCTTTGATGTACAATTCGATCCTTCGATACATAGGTCGGGACATGTTCGGGCAGAGTGCAGCATAGTCGTTGGACTGCTTGGTGTAGGTCTCAATCTCTGATCCAACCATCTTGAGCGCATAGTACTCGTTCTCGAGCTTGTGGATGTCATCCCTGTGACAGTATTCCTCTTTGATCATGTCCTTGAAATCCTCCCATGCAGTAGCATTAGCAGTTTCCAGACCAAGCATCTGAATCTGTGCTTTCCACCACGAAAGTGCGTTTCCTTCAAGCGTACCAGTTGCGTACTTAACCCAGTTAGCAGGGGGACACTCGCAGACAGCAAAGACAGCTTCGGCCTTTTCAATCCAGTGGAGAAGGCCTATGGCACCCTCAGTGCCGTTGAAAGGGAGAGGCTTGCCATCCATGAAGGTTTTGAAAGTACAAACACGTGGTTGCGCAGGCGCAGGCTGACCTCCAGGGTGAGCTGCGAAAGCTGCAGCCACCGTGTTGAGCAAGTTAGCGAATTGAGCCTGAGTCATGTTAACGCTTCCTCTTCCGCGTCCACTCATTGTCTTCAGAGCCAGAAAACACAGTATGAGTGTAATGTTGTAACGTAGCGAGAATGAGGTAGAAGAGATATGTGTATCTATCTAATTAGGCACGCTAGTATGTATAGTCGAGCAGTCAATATAAGATAAACAAGCAAGTAAACACAAGTCCGAGCTACGAGGTTTAGTATGCCGAGTCTTGCCCTTGGAGTGTAGTGTCGTCACGAGTCACGGGTTATAGTCTGGTTTTTCTCAAAAAGACTCTTCTTTTTAAAACCAAGTTCACTATAACCAATGGCTCTGATACCAATCCGTCACACCCCCAAAATCCACCTGCGGAGTACTACCGCTTGGAGGCGTGACTGACCAGGATCCAGCCACCAATTATACTGAGTATTTGGATAATAATAAAGATGATCACCAACCTTATTAGTTAGTAAGCATCATAGTTTAAAGTTCGATAGTTAGGTTCAAATAACAGTTTAAGTAAATAGCGGAAGCATAGGCAAAACAGTTTAAACAAAGTTCATAGTTCAGGTTATTTAGAACCCAACACGCGGGTTTAGACGACCACTACACTTCCCAAGCTGCAAGCTCCTGAGTCACTGGGTACCTGCAAAGCATGCAGTAGGGTATCAACAAAGATTGTTGGCGAGTTCATGAGTTGTCCAGTTTTAATTTCCAAAAACTTGTTTCACCAATTAATTTATCCGTTTATACATGCGATGGGGAGCTACCCCACAAGTAAGCGACTAAACTGTTTTTACAATACCGAATACTATTCATCCGTACGTTTCCGTAGAGTGCCCCGTTTGTCAATGTTCTATCATCATTGACGGTTGCCAGAGTACATTAGTTCACGCCCGATCCCATACGCGGGCACGGTGTGAGGTTGGTGAGACCTAAATAGCGCTATCAACTAATACCCCGTTCGCCTGACCCCGGCGACTAATCGGTATTAAGAAATGAGGACTTGAGTGATAGAGTTTTGTTTAGTGTTGCTTGTTGCATCCAGTATAAACAGTAATTAACTAAAAGTCCCGTTTAAGGGGAGAGAAGTAGGTTTCTATCCCTTACAAGGGGATAGCGTTGCTTAAGTTTCCGTTTCCCAACCACCGGGAACGCATGCTTTATTAGTTGTGAACTCACCTTGGGTTGCTCGGTAGGTTGTTTACTTGGTCAATCACGTTGGTCACCACGTCCTAGCATGGTTACCAATATAGGTCAAGTTGGGGTACAAGTGTTCACGTATAATCTACACATAACTAACACATAGCGTACATAACACATGGTCATTCAGCAAGTTATCGGGCCTATTCTGATACGTAGTAGTGAAACAGTGAACATCAACAACTATCATACAAATCATAAGTGTTATTTGGCTTATCGGATCACACTAACAGTTAACAGCTTCACAGAATCCAAATAGAACGGTATGCGCAGCCCACACGTCCTTGGCCCAATAACGGAGACAAGCAGCCCAGTCGAGACCAGGAGGTCTCGACTCGAGAACACACAGTTTCGAGTCGCAACCGGAGTTTCGACTTGTCATGATTTGGTTGCAAGTCGCAACCGCCGTGGTCTCGAGTTGTCACGTTTTGGTTACGAGTCGCAACCGGGCGGTCTCGAGTTGTCATGTTTTGGTTGCGAGTCGCAACCGGGGGTTTCGAGTCGCAACCATCGTAGTCTCGAGTTGTTATGTTTTGGTTGCGAGTCGCAACCGGGGGTTTCGAGTCGCAACCTTGGATACGTGCACAAGAATCCTTCTAGAACCTCTGATGTACTAGCCAATGAGATTGCAATTTCATGAGGTTTTGTACTAACCAACCAGAATGTTTAAACATGTTTTATTGTCTAAATGCAATTCAAAACAGATCAAACCAAGCATCTTTTCATGTTCAAAGCACATTTAAAACACATTCATATCATATTCAAATGTTCATCTCACATTTAACATTGTTCATCATGTGTTCATATCCCTTTTTGGCACATATTCATAAGGTTCTTCATGAGATCACTTAAGCATGAAATATAAAGATCAAGTAAATCTTGCATCATCTTATTGAACACACATTTGTCCCAAAACATCTAGCATAAATCGGGTAACAAGATCATACCACATAAATCGGTTAACATAAATCGGATTAACAAAATTATCTAACAAAACATCTAACATGAATCGGATAGCCTAATCATTTTCCCTACAAAAACATCCTAACAAGACATCATCATATCATAGCTCACACACGTCATTCATCACATTACCAAGTCGCTAGTCATACAAGAATTCATACAACAAGACCTCTAAACTAATCATGCATCTTAATCATTAAGCACACATAATTTTCTTAGCATAGAGTGAAACACTAACCGGTTCTAAAGTGTGGAGGTGTGTAGGGATTCACCGAGGTCCGAGAGCCCTTCCTTAGCCGATGGTGATTCCGAGTAGAAAAGAGGAGGGTGTTGGTGGAGCTTTTAGGGTTTTAGTGAGGGAAAGATGAGAGGAGAGTGAGGATGAAATGAGAGAGAGTGGAAAGGAGAGTGTGTGAAAGTTAAGGTTGATATATAACAAGAGGTGCACTCTAAAGGTTTCCGAGTGGGCTAAGGAGAGTGGGTTTCGAGATGTGCAAGGCCCAACCGGCCCAATCGTTCACTCGAGACCGAGTGGTCTCGAGTTGGTTCATGGTTTCGGTTCACAAGTATCCTTACACACATACACACACACACACATATATTACGTACACGTTATTGACACATAGCACGAGAAGAATAACACCTTCCATTTAATAGATATATATATATATATATACACGCACTAATTGATTACAAGATGTTCGCTCGGAAAACCTAGAGTGTCACAGTTCTGATAGTTTATGCCAAGTGGATGGCGAATTGAAGCGATTCGATATCGGTTGTCATGTTACTTGTACAGTTTGTTTTCAAATTTTTTTAAATGTGTTTGCATTTTAGGGGGAGTAAAAATTTCAGAAAATCCAAAAACATTAGAAAATTTGAAAAAGACAAAAACATGATAAAATGAAAAAAATGAGTTTTGGTGTCAAAGAAGAGGAAATGATAGTACATAAGTAGACATTTACAGTATGCTAAAGAAATGTAATGTTTAAATAGCGTTAAACGGTCTCACTGATGATATGCCGATAGGTTTTTACACATTTAGTAAGCTTTTTCGGGATATAAACTTAAATTCAAACTTGCTTATTTCGTGGGGAACACTACTTGGATATATAGGTAATCCCTGAAATTTCGTTTGAAGGATCCCTCTTTCTGAGATACTAGGTCTTTATACTCAGTGAAATCTGGGGTATTATCCCGAGACTTCTGATAATGCGGAAGCAATGGCCTAGTCCCCGGAGAATACTTTACTGCTTTCTTGAAATATAGCGCCGCCCTCAGCAAAAATGATGAAACAATAAAAATGATAATCATTGCTGTTGTAAAAAAAGATCCTCTAAAGGGGACCCACCAAAAGTCGAGCCGTCATCTCTCTGCTGAACGGAAGTTCTGACCTGAGCTCTCACGGTTTCGCATTTAACTCCTTACAGATATCATCTGTGGTATACTCACCTGTAAGACTGAATATTGGGATCTGGATACGGGAGTATATTCAAGAGGTGGGACACATGAATGACTTTAAGTTCTTAATACACCTAACTCATATCCTGAATCAGTTGAAATTTGTGTGAGAACTTAAGTGGATCAGTATATCGACAATCTAAGTGAATTGTTTAATTCTTAATGTGTAAATAAGCTCAACGGTACTTGTGACTTGTCAAAAACTGATATGATCCTCTTACACAAACTCACAAAAATATTGTCTGTATATATTTCTTTACTGCATTTCATTCTATGTTCAAAAGTCCAAAAAGATTTTCAGTGTGTTTTCAAAATTATTTTCGACAACTGATGTTGGAGAGCTGATTTTCAAAATTCCAAGTGCTAAATATGATGACAATTAGGGTTCGGAGAGTGTTTGTTTTGAAAAGAAAAACGTTATTCCTGCAAGTGGTTAATCAAAGTTTAAAATTGTAAAATCATTGTTTGAATATTTTTATTCACAACTAATTCATCAGAGTGTGAGATTGATTTTACAAGTGATCATCAGACATGATTCCGCTTGAAACATGTTCAAGCGAAATCACAACCCTATAAATACATGTCCAAGCGAAATCATTAGTAACTTTTCCGGTCTGTGCAACGAAGTGTTGCCGAAGTGTCGTCTCGCTGTAAATCATTGTGAAATTAATAATACGACAGTTTAAAGTGATATTCTTGCTGAATTGACTTCAGTACGTCTGTTTCTGCCTTTCGTACTGAGCAAAACTCTTCTGATCGACTCGTTCGGGTCTGAAATCGATCCTACAGGCACCAAAAGTTACAGAGGTGATGTTAAAGATGCACTTTAGAGATCAGAATATAGGCATGAAATTGTGTTATTGTTGGCACTGCTTCTTCTGGATAGAAGTTTTGGAGAGGCATAAAACTGTGTTAATAAAATGTAGTTGCCAATTATACGAAATTAAACCCGCCGCGGAGCGCGGGGCAACACCTAGTTTTAGATAATTTGATGTAACCTTTCAAGTCTAGTTAGGCCACTCGGTGTGGACTCCGGCTTGGCCCGTCCTGACCTGTCGCCGAGCTTCAACACCATCCCGAGTTCACCGGTGTCGTCGTAATCGTCCCACCCTAGACGATGAGGATGGGCACTAAATGATAAAAATTTTTACCGTTTGAAGGAGCTACCCGTTATAAAAAAATATGTATGTTTTTTCAATCCCATTTTATAAATATACACCCTTTACTCTCCCACTTTTAACCCAAAATCTTTTCAGTATCTCTCATTTTTTTATAAACCATCATACTTTTATAAAAATATAGTCATGTCTTCTTCATCTTCATTGTGGTGTTCGTCATCTTCGGGTGAGGGCGAATTATTTTTTCAAAGTTCATTATGCACGCAATGCAGATGATTATGGAGGAGGATGAAGAGGCAGAAACGTCGTCACAACCACAAACTAGGGCAACCGCCTTAAACCGAGACCGAGAAGGTATTTTTTTTAATGTATCTTTATTTAAATTTAATAATGTATTTAATTTTTTCAGTGTTAATAATGAATTAAATTTATTTTTCGTTGTTAATATATAGCCGGCCATGGTAATTTAGTGGGTGATTATTGTTGGTGCATGCGTCTGTCGACTTCGTCTTGTATCGAGTCTTGTACTAAGAATGTTAGATCAGGGCACGTTATACGAGAAAATTAGAGGGTTTTGAAGTAATTTCGTTTGAACCATGTCATTCCGCTTGAAAGTGACATTGCCACTTTCAAACGAAATTAACTTTGTTAATTCCGTTTGAAATGGCACATGACACATTCAAACGGAATCACCTATCCTATAAATAGGTGTTCAAGCGAAATTATTTGAAACGATTCCGGTCAGTGTAACGAAGTGCTGCCGAAGTGTCATCTCGCTGTAAATCATCATTATATCAATCAAATTGACAGTTAAAGTGATATTCTTGCTGAATTGACCTCCGTACGTCTGTTTCCGCCTTTCGTACTGAGCAAAACTCTTCTGATCGACTCGTTCGAGTCTGAAAACAATCCTACAATTATTTTGCCGACGAATCTGTGTACACGGACGCGATGTTTAGACGTCGGTTCCGAATGAGTCGTCGACTCTTCTTACGTATCGCAGATAACTTGGCGCAGTCTGATCCGTTTTTCACACTACGATACGACGCAAGGGGCTGTAAGGGATTCACCACTTTACAGAAATGTACGTCGGCCTTGTCACACCCCTTTCTAAGGCGGAAGCACGAGGTGTGATCATGAAAGGTTTTCATTGCATACGATTGGTAAACATGCTACATGCTCATAAAAATAACTTCAAATGCCAAACATTACATAACTGAAAACATAGTTTAAGTGTTTACATCACAAGACAGCATTTTGTCTGAAAAGTTTACAACTTTATTTAAGGATAAACATAAACAAGATCCAGGAGCATGAGTAAGACCGCGCGCACATCCACTTTAGTTACCTGAAATACATGTGAGTTTTTGGAAAAACGTCAACATAATGTTGGTGTGAATTCATGCAGTTCTTGTATTGAACATTTGTATACTTTGTATGAAAAACATGGTATGTATCTTGTATAAATCAAGTATTTCTGTATGTATCAAGTTGTTAATGGGTTGCAAGGCCATTAACATGTGACACGACATAGGAAGCAAACCAAACCATAGGCATTTTTCTAGTTGTCGATTCACGACGGAGACACAAAAGCACTGCTCGGTACTAGTTTTCACCAAGAGTGTGGCTGCCCGAAAACCCATTAGATCTAACCTTTTGTTCTGCGGTCTTATTATGTACACGATTAATGGTGCTTATGGTACCCTATTCGTGACACGATTCCTCGTATCATTCCTTAAAACGCATCATACTTGGTACTAGTTATCACCAAGAGTGCTTCTTGTTTTTGTGTCCATCATACTATTTGTAAACATTGTAACATTTGTAACATGTATTTCACCCCCAAAGTTATAAAACTGAAAACAGTTAAAAGAAAAGGGGGAGCATGAACTCACAACTTTGCGTTTCTTGCGCCGTGAACTTCACCGGGTTTGCTTATAAAGCATCGTGACCTATATGTGTTTTATTAACGTTAGTCACTAGACTTGTATCGCACAAGTACAAGTCACCATCTTTTATGTATGTATTCTTTGTGTGTTAAAAATAATTTATATTTTTAACTATGTATCTTACTTATATTATTTTCTCACAAATAAATATAAGTATCTTGTATTTTTCACCGAGTTATGTATTTTTGTCCAAAACTTCATTTCATGTTCATAACTTGTCCAAGTTATGTAATCTATCAAGTAATATATTTTCATAAATATATTCTCTTGTATTTGTCTAAGCATGTTGTATGTGTATTTTGTATTTTTCACTCCCTAGGAGTATTTAGTGTATTTTAAAGTCTTAACACACTACTATATATAATACATACTACATACACTTAGCACAAAATTTGGTGTTCAATAAATATATATATTTTCTTCAAAAATATACATACTTAATATCAATTTTTATGTCACACCCTCAAAATCCACATGCGGAGTACCACCGCGAGGCGTGTGACATGACCAGGATCCAACCACCAGGTATACTGAGCATTGGTTAATAGAAATAATATTCACCAACCGTAATGGTTAATAAATCTCACAGATTTAAAGTTCAAAAGTTTCAGTTCAAATAACAGTTTAAACAAGTAGCGGAAGCATAAGCAAAACAGTTGAAACTAAAGTTCATAGTTCATGTTTATTTAGAACCCAACACATGGGTTAGACGACCACTACACTTCCCCAAGATGCAGCTCCTGTCACTGGGTACCTGCAAAGCATGCAGTAGGGTATCAACAAAAATGTTGGCGAGTCCACGAGTTATCCAGTTTTTAATTACCAAAAACTTGTTTCACTAGTTAATTATATCCGTTTATACATGCCATGGGGAGCTACCCCATAAGTAAGCTACTAAACTGTTTTACAATACCGAATACTTACTTAACCGTACGTTTCCGCAGTGCCCCGTTTGTCAATGTTCTATCATCATTGACGGTTTGCCTGAGTACATTAGTTCACTCCCGTTCCCAGTAACAAGGGTCGGTGTGAGGCTGGTTAGACCTAAATAGCGCTATCAACTAATAACCCGTTCGCCAGGCCCCGGCGACTAATCGGTATTAAATGGTAGGGACTTTGAGTGATAGAGTTGCGTTTAGTGTTGCTCGTTGCATTCCGTATAAACAGTAATTAACTAAGAGTCCCATTTAAGGGGAGGAAAGTAGGTTTGTATCCCTTAGGAGGGGATAGCGTTGTTTAAGTTTCTGTTTCCCAAACCACCGGGAACGCATGCTTTAATAGTTGTGAACTCACCTTGGGTTGCTCGGCAGATTAGTTTACTTGGTCACGCACGCTGGTCACCACGTCCTAGCATGGTTACCAGTATTGGTCAGGTTTGGGTACAGGCAAGTCACGTACACTCTACACATAACTTAACACACAGCATGCATAACATACAAGTATCCACTAAGTTATTGGGCCTGTTCTTATCCTTAAACAGTCAATCAGCACGTAGCACAGTAGCATAGATACAAGCCCAAAGCAGGTTGTCACATTTGGTGGCCCAATAACCGAGTCGGACAGTTCAGTCGAGACCAGGTGGTCTTGACTCGAGATCATGCGGTCTCGAGTCGCAACCAAGGGGTCTCGAGTGGTGTTTATATGAGTAGCAGCCTTGGAGGTCTCGAGTTCAGTCTCGAGTCGAGATCATAAGATCTCGAGTCGAGACCTTGCTGATTTTCGAGTCCTTGAAGTTTGTCTTCGAGTCGTTCATTCGAGGTCTCGAGTCGCAATCACTGCGGTCTCGAGTTGTCATTTAGATGGTCTCGAGTCGAGACGTCTCGACTCGCACACCTGATGACCGAAACCTTCTAGAACCTGTCCAATTGTACTATCTAATAGGATTTCATATTCATAATATTGTGTACTAGCCAATACATTTGCACTAACATGTTTCCTTGTCTAATTCTCAACAAAATGGATCAAACAGGCATTTTTCAAATATTTTTCATGATCTTCAAGTAGTTCATCTTTTAAGTTTTCATATTAAATCAAACATGTTCATACTATATAACCATGCATTTTATGGACAAGAATCATAACACATAATCAAGATATCAAGATCATCTTGCAGCCCATTATCGAACAAACATTTGTTTTATAACATCTAACATAATCCGGATGGTCATAAACAACCCTAAACTATCATTCTTTTGCCATTCAAAACATCTTAACAAAATGTTATCCTACAAAAGTCATGTTCATCTTAGATATTGGAACCAAGCATGTATCATTAACAAATAAGAATCCATTAGATCAAGCAAACACTTTCATCATACATAAACAATAGCCACAATGCACATTATCACATAATCAACACTTTTATCATGTGCTTGCAAAGAAACACTAACCGGCTAAGGATATTGAGTGTAGAAGTGAGTAGGTTTGTTGTCCGATAATCCTCGAGCGAAGAACACAAGCTGATCCGAGAGCTTTGCCGCTGCCGTTTGGATCCGAGAGGGGGGGAAGGAGGATTATGGTGGTGTTTTAGGGTTTTAGTGAAAGAGAGAGAGAGAGAGAGAGAGAGAGAGAGAGAGAGAGAGAGAGAGTGTGTGTGGGAGTGAGTGTTAGGGAATGTTTGAGGGTTGGAGTGCCCAAAATAGGAAGGTGTCGGCTTATGTGGGGGTTTTATAACCCATTCAAGGGCCATGCACCCTAATGGGTTTCCGAGTGGGTTTCTCGGGTGTATGGCCCAACCGGCCCAACTGTTCACTGTTTACTCGAGACTGAGTGGTCTCGAGTCGGGTTCATGGTCGCGGCTCATTACAAACCTATACATATATATAACTATACATTATACGTACACATTATCAACACATAGCACATCAAGATAAATCACAAACTTTCATTTAATAATATGTACACGCAATATTGAAACAAGAAGGTTGCTCGGGAAAATCCAGAGTGTCACATTATCCCCAAGTTTTAAGAACTTTCGTCCCGAAAGTTAAGGCAGCCACTGTCAAGCTGGTGAAAACATTTCAACGGGGTGTCACATCATCCCCCCGTTAGTTTGGAATTTCGTCCCGAAATTCGGTTGTAGCTTCAGTGCTGGGAGTTTCATTTGGGAACAACTGGGGATACTTGCGCTTCATCTGGTCTTCCCGCACCCAGGTAAACTCTGGGCCACGGCGCGAGTTTCAACGAACTCGTACGATAGGTATCTGGCTACGTTTGAGGGTTTTGATTTCTCGATCCGTGATCTCAATCGGTTCCTCAGTAAAGTGTAGTTGTTCGTCAATAGTGAGTTCCTTGAAAGGAATGATGAGTGTTTCATCTGACAGACACTTCTTCAGATTAGACACATGAAAGACGTTGTGCACCGCACTCAGTTCTTCAGGCAGATTCAATCTGTAAGCAACCTTACCGATCTTTTCGGTAATTTCGAATGGTCCGACATATCGCGGATTAAGCTTGCCCCGCTTTCCAAAACGAACCACACCCTTCCAGGGTGAGACTTTAAGTAGAGCCCGGTCACTGACCTGGAATTCTAGCGGTTTCCTACCCTTGTCAGCGTAACTTTTCTGACGGTCAAGAGCTGCCGCCATGCGTTGTCTGATCTGAGCAATCCTTTCCGTAGTCTCGACTACAAGTTCCGGGCCGGTAATTTGGCTTTCGCCAACTTCCGCCCAACATAAGGGTGATCGGCATTTACGACCGTACAATGCCTCAAAGGGTGCTGCTTGAATGCTGGTGTGGTAGCTGTTGTTGTAGGAGAATTCCACTAACGGTAGATGTTTTTCCCAGCCCTTGCCAAAATCAATTACACATGCCCTAAGCATGTCTTCAAGTGTTTGGATGGTGCGTTCAGACTGCCCATCCGTTTGTGGATGATAAGCGGTGCTCATGTCTAAACGTGAGCCAAAGGATTTGTGCATAGCTTGCCACATCTCAGAAGTAAAACGCGCGTCTCGATCGGAAATAATAGAGGTTGGCACTCCGTGCCTCGAAACCACTTCCTTTAAGTATACCTCTGCTAAGGTAGAGAACTTGTCTGTTTCTTTAATAGCCAAAAAGTGTGCAGACTTAGTTAATCGATCCACTATCACCCAAATGGTGTCATTTCCGCGTTGAGACCTAGGCAGGCCAGTAACAAAATCCATGGAAATTTTCTCCCATTTCCATTGCGGGATCTCTGGTTGTTGGAGTAGGCCCGATGGTTTCTGATACTCAGTCTTGACTATCGCACAAGTCAAACATTTGCTGACAAAAGTTGCTATGTGGGCTTTCATGCTAGGCCACCAATATGTAGTTTTTAGGTCGTGGTACATCTTATCCGAACCAGGATGTACTGAGTAACGGGATTTATGTGCTTCGTCCATCACAAGTTCACGCAGATTTCCATAAAGTGGGACCCATATACGTCCTGTCACATAGTAAGCGCCATCTTCCCTTTGTTCTAGCCATTTCCTCGATCCTCGCAGGGACTCAGCCCTGATGTTCTCGGCTTTCAATGTTTCAACCTGAGCGTTTCGGATCTGCTTAGGGAGGTTCGAGTGGATGGTGAGCTGTAAGGCACGAACACGCTTAGGTTTGGTTTCCTTTCTGCTGAGGGCATCGGCTACCACATTAGCCTTGCCTGGATGATATTTAATTGCGCACTCGTAGTCATTTAGGAGTTCGACCCATCAGCGTTGCCGCATATTCAACTCCTTTTGTTCCATTATGTGCTGGAGACTCTTGTGATCGGTGTAAATTGTGCACTTGGTACCGTACAAGTAATGTCTCCAAACCTTGAGCGCGAAGACCACAGCTCCGAATTCTAAGTCATGTGTCGTGTAGTTCCGTTCGTGGATCTTGAGTTGTCGCGAAGCGTAAGCAATAACCTTCTCGCGTTGCATCAACACGCAACCAAGTCCTTGAAAAGAAGCGTCGCAGTAAACAACAAAGTCGTCGGTACCTTCAGGTAAGGAAAGAATAGGAGCACTACAAAGGTTCTTCTTTAGTTCCTAAAAGGCAGATTCCTGAGCATCATTCCATTTGTAAGCAACACCCTTCTGAGTGAGGGTCGTGAGTGGTTGAGCGATCTTTGAAAATCCCTTGATAAATCTTCGATAGTATCCTGCCAATCCCAAGAATTGGCGAACTTCGGTCGGATTCCTAGGTATAGGCCAATTCTTAATGGATTCGATCTTAGCGGGGTCGACGTGAATCCCATCCTGATTGACTATGTGCCCAAGGAAATGGACTTCTCTATGCCAGAAATCACACTTCGAGAATTTTGCGTACAGTTGCTCATTGTGAAGGAGTTCGAGAATAAGACGCAGGTGTTATTCATGCTCCTCTTGACTCTTCAAGTAAATTAGGATATCGTTAATAAACACAATCACGAACTTGTCGAGGTAGGGTTTGCACACTCGGTTCATGAGATCAATGAAGACCGCAGGTGCGTTGGTTATTCCGAAAGGCATAACAAGGAAATCGTAGTGACCATAGCGGGTTCTGAAAGCAGTCTTAAAGACGTCCTCATCGCGGACTCTCAGCTGGTGATAGCCCGATCGCAGATCAATCTTGGAATAGTAGCTCGACCCTTGCAGCTGGTCGAATAGATCGTCGATACGGGGAAGTGGATAACGATTTTTTATGGTAACCTTGTTCAGTTCATGGTAATCAATGCACATTCGGAATGTGCCATCCTTCTTTTTGATAAAGAGCACTAGGGCTCCCCAGGGTGATGAGCTAGGACGGATAAAACCTTTGTCCAAAAGTTCTTGTAGTTGAGTAGAAAGTTCCTTTAGTTCAGCGGGGGCTAGTCGATAAGGCGCACGAGCTATAGGTGCCACTCCGGGAGTTAGCTCGATTTGAAATTCGACCTGACGGTGAGGAGGGAGTCCAGGTAATTCCTCGGGGAATACCTCGGGATAGTCGCGTACAATGGGGAAATCTTCAATCCTCTTTTCCTTTTCCTGGGTATCGGTGACAAACGCTAAAATGGCGGTGTGCCCCTTCCGTAAACACTTCTGAGCTTTTAAGAATGAGATGATACTTGTAACGGCTCCACTTCTGTCACCTTGAACGATAAGGGGTTCGCCAGATGGACGGGGAATACGAACAACTTTCTCTTGGCAGAGGATTTCAGCTCGATGCTTGGATAACCAATCCATACCAATGACGACGTCGAAGCTTCTGAGAACGATGGGGAAGAGATCGATACGGAAGGTCTGACCAGACAATTCTAGTTTGCAGTTACGAATAACGTGTGAGGCCTCGAGGTTTCTACCATTAGCTATTTCAACGATGCGCTTAGAGCTTAACGACGTAGGAGTAGACTTAAGCTTCTTACTAATACGTAGGGATACATAACTAGCATCTGCTCCAGAATCAAATAATATGGAAACATAACGATCATCAAGTAGGAACTTACCCGCCACCACGTTGGGGTCGTTCCTTGCTTCACCAGCCCCAATCACGAATGCCCTTGCATTGTTTCCAGCTCCCTGGTTGTTGTTGTTGTTTCCAGCACCTTGATTATTGTTGTTGCGATTCTGGTTCAGCTGAGGGCAATCCTTTCGCATGTGCCCTATCGCCCCACATTGGTAACATTCACGGTTGTTTCCTTGCTGCTGTTGTTGCTGTGGTTGATGCTGATTATGCCTAGCTGGGAACTGATTCCTGCAGTCTTTGGCTTCATGCCCCATCTTGTTGCATCGCTGACACTTGTTCCTCGCACATGGCCCATTGTGATGTCGGCCACACTTGTTACATTTGGGGAGATGGCCCTGGTAGCCGCCCTACTGCTAAGGGACCATGTTGTTTTCAGTTTTCCTTTGCTGGGCTGGGGCCTGAGTAGGGTTAGCATCCTTACCCTGATTTCCATCCCATTTCGTTTGTTATCAATAGAAGTTCCGGCAGTAGCATTGATCCTTTTGGGCAACTTGCCCTGTTCCACAGCCTGATCAGTGAGTTTGTGAGCCAGACGGACGACTGGCTGAATGGTATTGAGGTTGGCTGAGGTCACATGGCTCCGGATTTCTGGGGCCAAACCCTTGATGTACAATTCGATCCTTCGATACATAGGTCGAGACATGTTTGGGCAAAGAGCAGCGTAGTCGTTGGACAGTTTGGTATAGGTCTCAATCTCTAATCCAACCATCTTGAGCTCAAAGTACTCGTTCTCAAGTTTGTGGATATCATCCCTATGACAATACTCTTCCTTGATCATGTCCTTGAAATCTTCCCACGCAATAGCATTAGCAGTTTCCAAACCAAGCATCTGAATCTGTGCCTTCCACCATGAAAGCGCATTTCCTTCAAGCGTACCAGTCGCAAACTTTACCCAATTAGCAGGGGGACACTCGCAGACAGCAAAGACAGCTTCGGCCTTTTCAATCCAGTGCAGAAGGCCTATGGCACCCTCAGTGCCGTTGAAAGGGAGAGGCTTGCAATCCATGAAGGTTTTGAAAGTACAAACACGTGGTTGCGCAGGCGCTTGCTGACCTCCAGGGTGAGCTGCGAAAGCTGCAGCCACCGTGTTGAGCAAGTTAGTGAACTGAGCCTGAGTCATGTTGACGTTTCCTCTTCCGCGTCCACTCATTGTCTTCAAAGCCAGAAAACACAGTATGAGCGTAATGTCGTAATGTAGCGAGAATGAGATAGAAGAGGGGTGTGTCTATCTAGCTAGGTACACCGGTACGTATAGTAGAACATAAATCATAAAGTAATCAAGCAAGTAAACACAAGTCCAAGCTATGGGGTCTAGTGCGTTGAGTCTTGCCCTTGGAGTGTAGTGTCGTCACGAGTCACGGGTTATAGTATGGTTTTTCTCAAAAAGTCTTTCTTTTTAAAACCGAGTTCACTATAACCAATGGCTCTGATACCAATCTGTCACACCCTCAAAATCCACATCTGGAGTACCACCGCGAGGCGTGTGACATGACCAGGATCCAGCCACCAGGTATACTGAGCATTGGTTAATAGAAATAATATTCACCAACCGTAATGGTTAATAAATCTCACAGATTTAAAGTTCAAAAGTTTCAGTTCAAATAACAGTTTAAACAAGTAGCGGAAGCATAAGTAAAACAGTTGAAACTAAAGTTCATAGTTCATGTTTATTTAGAACCCAACACATGGGTTAGACGACCACTACACTTCCCCAAGATGCAGCTCCTGTCACTGGGTACCTGCAAAGCATGCAGTAGGGTATCAACAAAAATGTTGGCGAGTCCACGAGTTATCCAGTTTTTAATTACCAAAAACTTGTTTCACTAGTTAATTATATCCGTTTATACATGCCATGGGGAGCTACCCCATAAGTAAGCTACTAAACTGTTTTACAATACTGAATACTTACTTAACCGTACGTTTCCGCAGTGCCCCGTTTGTCAATGTTCTATCATCATTGACGGTTTGCCTGAGTACATTAGCTCACTCCCTTTCCCAGTAACAAGGGTCGGTGTGAGGCTGGTTAGACCTAAATAGCGCTATCAACTAATAACCCGTTCACCAGGCCCCGACGACTAATCGGTATTAAATGGTAGGGACTTTGAGTGATAGAGTTTCGTTTAGTGTTGCTCGTTGCATTCCGTATAAACAGTAATTAACTAAGAGTCCCATTTAAGGGGAGGAAAGTAGGTTTGTATCCCTTACGAGGGGATAGCGTTGTTTAAGTTTTCGTTTCCCAAACCACCGGGAACGCATGCTTTAATAGTTGTGAACTCACCTTGGGTTGCTTGGCAGATTAGTTTACTTGGTCACGCACGCTGGTCACCACGTCCTAGCATGGTTACCAGTATTGGTCAGGTTTGGGTACAGGCAAGTCACGTACACTCTACACATAACTTAACACACAACATGCATAACATACAAGTATTCACTAAGTTATTGGGCTTGTTCTTATCCTTAAACAGTCAATCAGCACGTAGCACAGTAGCACAGATACAAGCCCAAAGTAGGTTGTCACATTTGGTGGCCCAATAACCGAGTCGGACAGTTCAGTCGAGACCAGGTGGTCTTGACTCGAGATCATGCGGTCTCGAGTCGCAACCAAGGGGTCTCGAGTGGTGTTTATATGAGTAGCAGCCTTGGAGGTCTCGAGTTCGGTCTCGAGTCGGGATCATAAGATCTCGAGTCGAGAGCTTGCTGATTTTCGAGTCCTTGACGTTTGTCTTCGAGTCGTTCATTCGAGGTCTCGAGTCGCAATCACTGCGGTCTCGAGTTGTCATTTAGATGGTCTCGAGTCGAGACCGGGGGTCTCGACTTGCACACCTGATGACCGAAACCTTCTAGAACCTGTCCAATTGTACTATCCAATAGGATTTCATATTCATGATATTGTGTACTAGCCAATACATTTGCACTAACATGTTTCCTTGTCTAATTCTCAACAAAACGGATCAAATAGGCATTTTTCAAATATTTTTCATGATCTTCAAGTAGTTCATGTTTTAAGTTTTCATATTAAATCAAACATGTTCATCCTATATAACCATGCATTTTATGGACAAGAATCATAACACATAATCAAGATATCAAGATCATCTTGCAGCCCATTATCGAACAAACATTTGTTTTATAAAATCTAACATAATCCGGATGGTCATAAACAACCCTAAACTATCATTCTTTTGCCATTCAAAACATCTTAACAAAATGTTATCCTACAAAAGTCATGTTCATCTTAGATATTGGAACCAAGCATGTATCATTAACAAATAAGAATCCATTAGATCAAGCAAACACTTTCATCATGCATAAACAATAGCCACAATGCACATTATCACATAATCAACACTTTTATCATGTGCTTGCAAAGAAACACTAACCGGCTAAGGATTTTGAGTGTAGAAGTGAGTAGGTTTGTTGTCCGATAATCCTCGAGTGAAGAACACAAGCTGATCCGAGAGCTTTGCCGCTGCCGTTTGGATCCGAGAGGTGGGGAAGGAGGATTATGGTGGTGTTTTAGGGTTTTAGTGAAAGAGAGAGAGAGAGAGTGTGTGTGGGAGTGAGTGTGAGGGAATGTTTGAGGGTTGGAGTGCCCAAAATAGGAAGGTGTCGGCTTATGTGGGGGTTTTATAACCCATTCAAGGGCCATGCACCCTAATGGGTTTCCGAGTGGGTTTCTCGGGTGTATGGCCCAACTGTTCACTGTTTACTCGAGACTGAGTGGTCTTGAGTCGGGTTCATGGTCTCGGCTCATTACAAACCTATACATATATATAACTATACATTATACGTACACATTATCAACACATAGCACATCAAGATAAATCACAAACTTTCATTTAATAATATGTACACGCAATATTGAAACAAGAACGTTGCTCGGGAAAATCCAGAGTGTCACATTTTATCTTGAAGAAATCACCATTTCTTAACTTGAAGTTTACATAAAAATTAGGGAAAACCTTGGCAAATATTTTTGGGTACATTTTTAGAGAATAAGTTTCACCAAAACTTATATTTTTCTAAGTGTCAAAATTTATAGAAATTTTGACATGGTTTCCCCTAAAAATGGAGGTTTCCCATGTTTTTAAAACATGTGTTTATTTTCTTTTAAAATCATTACAACAATCAATAATCAAACTACACTTCCCAAGTGTAAAAATTATACAATGTATATAACAACATGAACTTGAACTTTTATTAAAAACTTGAAGTAACTTGGTAGCATGTTTAGTAGACTTAGTTACCCCTTAAAGTGTGTTTCTGTCTTAATAAACTTCCTTCTTGAAAATTTTAGATGTTTACAACTTGTAAACATATTCTACCAAAAACTATTCTTTTGAACTCTTATTGTAAACAAAGTGTTCTTACACTCATTTTATCACCAAAAACAATGTACATTTATGTAAGAATCAAGTTCTACTAAAAATCATATTTTGAACTTGGTTTTCTTGGAAAATCATTCATGAATCTTAGGTTCATAAAATTACTAGCTCATTTTATTTACTATTTTTCAAGAAATCATTTTATTTCCAAGTTCATGTTTATAAGTGAGGATGATCTTCTTGGGTTAACACATAATCATCCCCTAACTTGCTAGATCATGTGTTTAATCACAATCTAGCAAGCTCCTTATGATGATCAACATCATAATCTCAAGTAAATAACAATCAAGTGTCAGGCATGTACTTAAACAACATTATTTCAACAAGATTCCATCATATGTAAGCTTATGTTTATGATTCTTGTTTAAGTCTTTTAGTGTTCATGTGATAAGCAATATACTACAACTTTTAACCAACAAAAAGAGAAGTAAAAACTAGTAACAAGAAGCTTACAACTAGCTCAAAAGGTAGGGAAGATCACTAGAGAAAAAGATGATGAAAATGATGGGTGAAAGCAAGCTATGGAGTTTCTTCAAGTTCTACAAGCTTCAAGCTTCATACAACACCTTCTATCACCTTGGAATGATCTTGATATTGGATGAATGGTGGATGAAATGGTGGTGGTGGTGGTGGCGGCACTACTAGGGCTGAGAGGGAGAGAGAGGAAGGGAGTGAGTGGTGAAGTGAAGATGGTGGTGAGATCTTTTGTACTTATAATATTCAAGAGAAATCTAAAGAATATCCAAGGAAATCTATGCAAGATCTAACATATCTAATAAAATCCCAATATATCTTGTAAGATCAAGAAAGGATCTTGATGGTGGGGCCACTATCTTGTGACCGTAAATTATAATGGGGGGGGGGGGTAATGTGTAAATTCCAAACTCTAATTTTATAAACATGTTAGCTTTCAAGTGTAAATTTTAGGGACTTGATGTGTTATTATGTTATAAGGGGTGTTATGGTGTTCGGGGACCATAACTAGTTCAGAAACATTAAAACAATGCTTCTAGTAATATTTTGATGTTCCGGGTAATGTCTGGTTGTTCGGTTAGATACCGGTTCGTTAAAGTGCTAAATTGCACCGTTTAGTGTCCTTTATGTATCCTTTTAATTCCCAACACTTAGGAGGGTATTCTGGAAAATAAAACACGAATTCTGCATAATACTTATGTGTTAAAAAGCTGATTATAGCTGATTTGTGCAGAATTCTGCATTTAAAGTGCGTTTCGGGTGCTTTTTAGTGCATATTTTAGCTTCTGGAAAGTCTATATGTTAACCCTTGTATATACTCTTGGGTTTTAATGTATTCTTGACGTTGGACCTACACCTAGGCTCTAATTTTATTGTCTGACTGCTTTCTGCAGAATTGTTGACACAATGTATCTTACCGGTGAGTTTACTAGTATTTCTGACGCAATGCTATTATTAATGAATAAAGCAAATTTCTTGTAGTATAAAACGTGCATGAATTCACAAGTATAGCATGAAATTTAGATAATGTTGACATTTAAGCACATAATTGCTGTCATTAAGTATTAGTTAAATTGTACGGAAATTACCGGTTTTGTGCCAGTTGTCACAGGCCTTTCGTCAACTGGCATACGGGACGACACCCGATTCGTTGGACGAGTATTTAAGGATGTCCGAAAGAACTGCACGTGAATGTTTGCACAGGTTTTGCGAATGGATCGTGAAGTTATATAGCAAGAAATATTTGCAGAAACAAAACGCAAACGACGTCCAAAAATTATATCAAGCACACGAAGAAAGACATAGTTTTCCAGTAATGCTCGGAAGCATTGATTGCATGCACTCGTTGTGGCAGAACTGCCCTACTGCCTGGCAAGGTCAATATACTCGGGGCGATCATGGTCATCCAACTATAATACTAGAGACTGTTGCGTCATAGGATCTCTGGATTTGGCATGTTTTTTTTTTTTTTTTTGTCTGTCTGGTTCATTTAACGACCTTAACATCATCTACCAGTCACAGATATTTGCCAAGTTTTACGGTTTCGGGGGTGGAATACAGGCGGGGTTACTACCTTGCGGATGGAATATACCCAACGTACTCTAAAATCGTTAAAACTATTCCTTACCCGACAGACGATAAAAGAAAGAAATTTGCCAAGTTTCAAGAGGGGACGAGAAAAGATATTGAACGGTGTTTTGGGTTTCTACAAAAAATGGCATATCATTGGACATCCAGTATGTTCTTTTACACCACAGAGGTTGCGATACATTATGTATGCTTGTATCTTGCTGCATAACATGATCATTGAAGACGAAGGTATAGTGATTTGTGACTACTACGAAAACGCGTCTAACGGGAATTTTGTTCCAGTGACTGCAGAACAACAAGATTTAAACGGATTCTCTCTACGAAACGAGTACACATATCAAAATCTACAAGCGGAATTGGTGGAGTACATTTGTAACAACGCACAAAACGAACCTAATGAAGACATGTCGGGTGAAGACAAGTAGTTTTTATAAAAAAAAATTTAAGATTATGTTGGTTTTTTTAATGTAATGTTGCAATTAATATTTATTTTAGAATTTAAATTAATTTTACTTTTATATATATATATAGGGAGGGGCTCATGCGAGAACCACCCTTATTGTGAGAACCGCGAGAACCAATGTGAACACAACCTAAATAGCTAAAAAAAACCTAAAAAAACCTACCCCCCCCCCCCCAAGCTAAATGCTAAAAACTAAAACCCCCAAAAAACCTAAAAAAACCCAACCCCCCTCCCCCACCCCCAAGCTAAAATGCTAAAAACTAAACCCCAAAAAAACCTAAAAAAAATCTAAAAACATAAAAAAAAATCTAAATTTTTTTTTTTTAATATTTTTTATGCTCAAATCGCTACTTTTAGTGGAAAAAAAAAAATAAATTTTTTTTTCTTCGAAAAGTAGCGATTTTTATATAAAAAATATTTAAAAAAAATATTTGTGTGATTTTTAGCTATTTTTAGGCATTTTTGGTTGTGTTCACATTGGTTCTCGCGGTTCTCGCAATAAAAAGTGGTTCTCGCATGATCTTCTCCCTATATATATATATATATATATATATATATATAGGTAAAGAGTACTGTACAAATCTCTTTATCGTACATTACGTACGCTACAATCTCAGCCGACCGATCATATTCCCGCATTGAATTCGCATGTTGTTTTTGTACCACATGCGGAATTTTTAAAAAAAAAACAACATGCTATTTCATCAAAATTAACACATGCGAAATTGGTACAAAAAACAACATGCGAATTCATCAAAAATTATCACATGCGAAATTCTTATAAAAAAAACATGTTATTTCATCAAAATTATCACATGCGAAATTGGTACAAAAAAACAACATGCGAATTCATAAAAAATTATCACATGCGAAATTGTTATAAAAAAAACATGCGATTTTAAAATGCGGAAGATGATCTGACGGCTGAGATTGTAGCGTACGTAATGTACGATAAGGGCATTTGTATGATAACCGGCCTCTATATATATATATTCCATATTTAATTTGCCAAAATTAAAAAAATAAATAAATTACTAGGTGGGTAGACTCATCCTCCATTTCCTTGGTTCCATCCTTGGAGGGCATCCTCCAAGTACTATGACGTGACGCTGAGGTGGAGGGGCATCCTTCAAGTACTATGACGTGACACTGAGGTGGAGAGTCATCCTTCAAAGACTATCCCCACCCATACCGAGTAGCCTTATTATCTAGAGTCATGTGTCTCAACAACATTCCAAAACTATTGATCCCTTAATTTTTTTTTTTTATATAAAAAAAATTGATGCATATATTTCATTCAACATTCCAAAACTATTGATCCCTTAATACGAAGTCAGGGGAGTTTATCTACGGCGGTGCGTGGGAGTTGAGACCGTGGCCCGTGAATAGTTTGTTTTGTCTCAAAACAGGGTACAAACAGATCAGATCCTAGACACAAACAAACATGTACTTGAACAGAGATGACCACAAAGGCACGAACTGCTGGTAAAGTAAAGATTGCAAATTAATCACACATGAACATGTGGGCTGAGACGATTGGGTAACATATAAAAAAATGTAATTGGGTATGGGCCTTAACGGGCTGAATTGGGTCTGTCAATCCAAAGCACTTTGTAGAATGTTTTAAGTTTTCGTATAAATGAATTATGTCAATCCAAAATACTTATATTATACACATTGAAAGAATGAACGAGCAGTTGCAGATGACCGCAAAACCTGTTGCAACATACGCGCAGCCAAACGAGTGTGTGAGTCTGACACAATAATTATTTAAAAAAAAATTGGACAAGATTAGCACCTCTTCGTTGAGGTGCAAACAAATAGATGGGTCACAGTCTTTATTAACATATGAATATGTGATTCCCATGTGATGTTCGGATCTCGATCAAGGATTAAATGAACCCCCTTCATGCAGAGTGGGCATACGACAACAGTGATATTTGGGACATTGGTGTCTACTGTAACCCCAATGTTCCAGACAACAAACCCGCAGTCAGTTACATAAACTCTGTATCATATTTTCATGTTTATTACAAGCAAATCGAGTTTCCACCAAGCGAACGTGACTTATTTATGGCGACAGTTGTTGAGGTTACTTGAACTTACACACTCAATGAATTAATTAGAGACTTAGAGCATTCACATTCTATCCACCAAATCTTGAAAGATGGGTTTTTAAAGAGTTAATTGCCATTTTAGTCCCTGTGGTTTGGCCCAATTTGCCAGTATAGTCCAAAGGTTTCATTTTTAACATCTGGATCCAAAAACGTTTCATCGTTGCCATTTTGGTCCAACTGACTTAACTCCATCCATGGACCTCAGTTAACCCAAGGGCAATTTTGTCATTTCATATATTATTTTTAATTCCACTTTATTTTTTTCTTTTAATCATTTATATAAGATTTATCTTATATATAATAATTATAATATATAATATAATTATAATAACATATATATATTATATATATATATATATATACAGATATTGTGCACCACCACCACCACTCATCTCTCACTCTCTCCTTCTCGGTTCCGATGTGCGACCAGCGGAGCTCCGGCGAGCTTCGGGCGGTATTCCGGTGACAACACACACACCTCCACCACAAACTGTTCATCTCTACCCACGCCCCCTTTTCGTCTGACAACCACCACCACCATCGTCCGGAAAGCAAGAGAGAGATGAGAGAGAATCGTAGAGAGGGAAAGAGATCAGAGAGAGGTCGGAGATGCTCAGAGAGATCGGAGATGGGGCCTTCGACTGGTAATTATTTCCACCACTCCACTTGGTTTTCAATTCTAAACAAAACCCCTTTGTCAATTTGCCATGACAGAGGAGATTCAACACTCAATTTGGTGGATTTGAAAAGGTTAAGCGGGTGGTGGTGATGGTTGCGGTGAGGCGGTGGTGAGGCAGTAGTGGTGATGGTGGTAGTGGTGATTGATTTGAAGATTTATGTTCGATTTGAACTTGGAGGTGTGATTGATTGGGTTGGGAATGGGCGGCGCAAGGTGGTGGGTTTTGTAGGGGGTGAAGGTGTTTCAGTGATGGTTCACGGTGGCAGGAGGTGAAGGTGTTTCAGTGAATTTGGGGGTTTTATGAGATGAGAGAGAAGCAGATCTTTGATGAGGGAAGGGAGGCGGAGGTGAGATGATGGCGGTGGCAGCGGCGGTGGTCAGGTGGCGGTGGTCAGGTGGAGGTGAGATGGTTATTGGGTTTGATTTTGTTTCAGATCATTTATCCGGATGGAGGTGAGATGGTTATCATGACCGAGATGGTTATTGGGTTTGATTTTGAGAAATGGGGGTTAGTTTCAGTCACCAACGTAGGTGATGGTGATGTTGGTGGTGGTGGCCGAATCCACTGCCTTCATTTTCTATTGTTTGTTTATCTGATGTGATAATGTTGAATCACATATGGCACGGACCCGAGATAGAGATAGGGTTCTGGCAGGTGATGGTCATGTCGGTGATGGTTAAGCAGGTGGTGGTGATGGTTGTGGTGGTGAGGCGGTGGTGGTGAGGCTGTGGTGGTGATGGTGGCAGTGGTGGTGAGGCTGTGGTGGTGGTGAAGGCAGGGGTGGTGAGGCAGTAGTGGTATAATATATTCTTTAAATATTAATTAATTAAAACATATAGATAAAATGACAAAATTGCCCTTGGGTTAACTGAGGTCCATGGATGGAGTTAAGTCAGTTGGACCAAAATGGCAACGATGAAACGTTTTTGGATCCAGATGTTAAAAATGAAACCTTTGGACTATACTGGCAAATTGGGCCAAACCACAGGGACTAAAATGGCAATTAACTCGTTTTTAAATTATAAAAAGTGGTTTAAGTGGTTGTGAGTGGAGGAGAGAGAAAATGTTACTGTTCATCTGTATATTTGGGGGGACACTGTTCACCCTGTATAATTTTTTAATATATTTTGAAAGTGGTTGTGAGTAGAGGAGAGAGAAAATGTAATATATATTGAAAAGGAGAGAGAAAAAGTATTTGTTTTTAGTGGAAATATATTGATATAGAAGTTGTTTTTTAGTGGAATGTATGTATATTTTTAGTGGATTGGATGTGAATGCTCTTAGGGGTGTTCACAGTCTCAAACTGGCTGAATTGATTCAGTTTGCGCGATTCAGCCGGTTCAACGGGAAAACCCCTGATTCGAGTTTTGTTTTACCTTTAATAGGTCAAACGTGTTAAAATAAAGGACTCAACCACAAAAATGTTATAAAATCTCCCTTGACCCAGGATGAAATCCTAAACCAAAAAAGGCGTTGGGATTTAGAATCCCCATGGCCGGCTATGATGGGTGCGGAGAGGACTTTCGCACAAGGCCCGTGATTTCGAGGGTTACGAGATTTTTTTTAAATTCGATATATATATGTTATTTAAAAAAAATTGTAGACACGTACCAATTCCAATATAGGCCAATTATCAAATACTTTTTAATGGTTTATAATTTAGCCCACTACATATTAGGTTTATTGGCCCAATACTAATATAATTTTAATAAAAATTATAACACACTTCGATATATATATGTTAAAAATAAAAAATTGTAAGCACATACCAATTCCAATATAGGCCCATTATCAAATACTTTTTAATGGTTTATAATTTAGCCCACTACACATTAGGTTATTGTTCCAATACTAATATGATTTTAATAAAAATTAGAGTTAAATGCCATTTTAGTCCCTGTGGTTTGGGCCATTTTGCCAGTTTAGTCCAAAGGTTTCATTTTTAACCTGTGGGTCCAAAAAGGTTTCACAGTTGCCATTTTAGTCCACTTGGTTAACTTCATCCATTTTTTCTGTTAACGAGAAGGCCAATTTGGTCATTTTGTATGTAATTCTGTTAACTAAAAGGGCAATTCAGCCATATAAAATGACCGAATTGACCTTCTCGTTAACAGAAAAATGGATGAAGTTAACCCAGTGGACTAAAATGGCAACTGTGAAACATTTTTGGACCCACAGGTTAAAAATGAAACCTTTGGACTAAACTGGCAAAATGGCCCAAACCACAGGGACTAAAATGGCATTTAACTCTAAAAATTATAACACACGACGGTAATTTCAGGGACTCCTGGCATCTGAAAGGACGAGACGAATAAATTCATTAGAGTAACGAACAGTCGAACATCATCACTTCATCAGAACTTCACTAAATCGCTGGGCCTGGGCTGCTGCGAACAGAAGAATCAGAGACGTGAACAAGAACAACATCTATCAGAGACGCGAACAAGAACATCGATCAGAAGATTCAGAACTCAAAAGGTCCGTTCATTGGTTTAGTGTTAATTTTTAAACGGTTAGTCTGTTAATTGTTGTTAACATCCGAACCATGTTGCCCGTATTCGCGTACGGTGTATCGTATTGAATTGACTATTGAGTATTGTCCTATATTGGTAGATCGCGGTAATTTGTAAATAACGATGTAAATTGTATATAAATCATACTAGATAGTTGCTATGAAGAGTTGATCCAGCAATTTGTTATGAAGAATGCAAGGAGGGCTGCACGAATCATTGGTTAACTATTAACTTATTAGTTATTACGGTATGTAACTCGTTAGAATACTATGATTTTGTCATTATCATAATTGCATTGTTTATCAAATACTACATTTTTTTGTCATTTTCGTAATTATATAGTTTATTGTTAAAGCTGTACGTGAATTCTCAGAGATACCACTGAGAATCTCTATCAATATATCGTTTTCATTTTTTGACCCTGATTGAAATCCTAAACCAAAAGCATGCGTATTGTGTTTTAAAAACCCCTAAAATTAAAGTACAAAAAATTACATCAATAAGAGGCATCATGGTCACCAAAATCGCTAATCAAGCTAGCAACTATCAATTTGAACAATATAATCAAATAACTTATCATTCATCAAGCTCTTTTTACACAAGAACATAAATTCACAAAAAAACACCTCAAATTCCCATAAATCATAACAGTTTGAGACCAGTAAAACAAGAAAGAGTTCAGAATAGAATCTTAATTCAACAATCACAGGTGAAGAGAAGAAAATCAATGAGCCGAAACGATATCAGATGCTGGAAATTAATTGAACGAACCAAAACTCACCCGATATCACATTTATGCTCGCCGATTTACCAAAAGGTGTTGCTATTTACACCATACTCTACCATTCCATAACCTGTAAAATTCATAATTAACACCAAAAACCTTACCAATCATTCATTAATTGTTACGTTTATTAAGACATTAATTGTTACAGAAGTATTTAAAATTCTTGGTCATTCTTTACTTATCATTCAACCCTTAGGGGCTGTTTGGCAACATCTGAATGGTTAAGTGCTAAACCAGTAAGAGATCTGAACCATTAAGAGCTTGTATAATGCTTAACCGTTCAAAGGCAAATGTCTGAACAATTCATATTAGAGGTCTTAACCATTCAGACTTTGTATAAATCTTGACCATTCAGAGGCAAATGTCTTAACCATTCAGACATCTGCTCGTGAAACAATAGTCTGAATCATTAAGAGCCTCGTTAAGAGGTAAACAAACAGCCCCTTAGCCTTTCTTAAAAAGAGTGAATTTCAAGTTTTGTCCTTTATTTTTAGAGTTAAATGCCATTTTAGTCCATGTGGTATGGGTCATTTTTCCAGTTTAGTCCAAATGTTACATTTTTCGTATATGAGTCCAAAATGGTTTTACCGTTACCATTTTAGTCCACTGGGTTAACTTCATCCATTTTTTATGTTAACGAGAAGGGCAATTCGGTCAATTTATATGGCTGAATTGCCCTTATAGTTAACAGAATTTCATATAAAATGACCGAATTGCCCTTCTTGTTAACAAAAAAATGATGAAGTTAACCCAGTGGACTAAAATGGCAACGATGAAACTTTTTTGGACCCACATGCAAAAAATAAAACCTTTGAACGAAATTGGCAAAATGACCAAAACCACAACGACTAAAATGACATTTAACTCTTATTTTTATAATGAATTTCAGATGGTGTTCTTTTGTCACACCCCCAAAATCCACCATGCGGAGTATCACCGCTTGGAGGCGTGACATGACCAGGATCAAGCCACCAATCATATTGAACAACGTGATTAAGTACATAAAACCAACCCCAATATAATTGGTGTCCAAAAGAAAGTAAACAACTTTAAGTTAACAGCGGAAGCATAAAACGTGAAACCCAAACATAAGCAATAAGTTTATAAAGTTTAAATGTTTAACATGGAACTCAACAGTCCATGTCCCCACAACGACCACTCCTCCCTGTGCAACCTCCATAAGTACCTAACTACCTGCAAGGCATGTAACAAGGAGTCAACAATAAAGTTGAGCGAGCTCACAGTTGGGTGTTTGTTTTAGGTTGCTTTCGAAAACATAGTTTGTCTTTAGCTGGCTTACTTGTCGTGGGGGTTACCCCATAGTTGAAAATATGATTAACCAATTCCTTCTTTCCCAAACCATACCCATAATTAGTGGGGGCTACCCCATGTGAACCACTAGACCGTTACCATATCGACTACTGACGAAAGTAAGTTGTGCCCTAAGTCAATGTCTATCATCATTGACTATTTGCCATGATCCATTAGTACACGCCCGTCCTACCGGCACGGTGTGAGGTTTGTCAAACCTAATAGCGCTATTAACTAATGACCCGCTCGCCATCGGCCTCAGCGATTAAGTCGATATAAAATGAGGGACTTAGGTGATAGAGTTTTGGCTAGTAGTTTAAGGTTGTTGTCCTACCCAAGGAAGACGAACGTACGTATTCTACCCAAGGTGAATACGCAGGATTAATATTGGCATCCTACCTATGGAGGATGGCGGTACATATCCTACCCAAGGAGGATATGTAGGTTCCATTTTAGTTTCTTAACCCATTCCCAAACCACCGGGAATCCCATGCCTTGTAGAAAGTGTGAACTCACCTTGGTTTGCTCGGTTAGATTAGTTACTCTAATAATCAGGAATTAAGCATGTCCTAACATGGTACAGATAACAATCAATCTCACGTGCATGCATAACACGTATCCTTCATATGGTTTATCTACTCATTACTTCTATCACATACCACAAAATTCAAATGTCACACTCTGACTTTTGTGGAAAGATCATAGTTAATAAAATTCACTTGTAACGCTTGTTAGAAAATATTTTCTATGTGTTGGAGTTTTTAGAAAATTTCGCCAGAGTTTCCTTTGTAAATGGAGGTGCCCATGCTAATAAGCATATCATTTTCTTTTCCAAAAATCATTCAACAATCAACAACAATTTACCAAGAGCAACTATTCCATTTACAAACCAACATGAACTTGATGTCTCATAAAACGCGTAGTAACTTGGTGAGGCGTTTAGTGGGTTTAGCTATCCTCCAAAGTGTGTTTACTTTTGTTAAAATCTCATTCTCGGGATTTTTAGATGTTCACAACTTGTGAACATATTTTACAAAAATATTTATTTACAACATTTTCATGTGTCACTAGTATCCATATACTTACTTTATTTCCAAAAATAGTGTAAGGATCATGATCTTTCAAAACCGTCTTTTAAACTTGGTTTATTTAGGAAAATCATTCACAAGCCTTGGGTTTACAAGTTTACTAGTTCACTAAGTTTATTACTTTGCAAGAAAATCCTTTTTACTTTCAAGTTCATGTTAGTCTAGAGGATGATTATTTCATGAAGGCACATAATCATCTCTAACTTGATAACCCATGTTTTTAACCATGCTCTAATAAGTTCCATGTGATGATCAATCATCATATTACTAATAATCAACAAGTAATCATCAACACATTCAAGACAACATCATACTAGCATTATTTCATCTTGTTTCATCATGTTTCATCTTCTTTAAGCTTTTGTTTCATGATTCAAGATTCAAGTCTTTTAGTGTTCATATGTTTCATCATAATATATCTACTAAAAACATGAAGTAAACAAGAGTTTAAAGAAATCTTACAACTGGCTTAAAGCTAGGGAAGATCACAAGTGAAAAAGTGATGGATAAAAGCTTGTGAAGGAGGTCCTTGATGATCCGTGAACACCGAGCTTCGTTGAACACCTTGATGCACCTTGTAATATACTTGGATTGGATGAAGGTTGATCAAAAATGGTGGTGAAGATATAGGGGGTTTCGGTCGTGAGCTTATGGAGAGGGGAGAAGGAGTTTGTGAAGTTGTGATGAAGATGATGAAGGTGTATGGCACATATAATCAAGTCTCTTAAGTTTAATCCAATGGGTAAGATGTTCCAACAAGTACCAACACGATCTTTCAACTTCCAAGAAAGGATCATTTAGGGGATTTCAGAAGATTTATAAAAATCTTGGAGTGGGACCACTAAGGGCCGGTTATGTCACAAGGGGGGGGGGGTAAAATGAAAATTACTTGGTAAATAAATCAATTAGTGGAAGATTAAAGTGTAAGATCTAATGTTTAGTGTGTACCATGTATTTTGTAATGTGTTTAAGTGTTCGGGAACCATAACTAGCTCAGAAAAAGTGAAACAATGTTTCTGGTAATATTTTAGTGTTCCGGGTAATGTCCGGTTATTCGATTAGATACCGTTCCGTTAAAGTGCTAAGTTATTCCATATAGTGTCCTATATATATCTTTTTGTAACACTTTTAATTACCAACACTTAGGAAAGCATACAGGACCATTTAGTCAAATTTTCTGCACAAGACTAGTATGTTAACAAGCACATGTAAGTATGACGCAGCAAATCAGAAAGCAGTTAAGTAATTCAGCACAGTCATCAAGCACTTTAATTATCATTAATAAATTGTACGGATACATGTAATTATGAGGGTTGTCATATTCTCCCCCTGTTAAGAGAATTTCGTCCCGAAATTTAGCACGTGTTTACTGAGGAAGCTAGTTAAGTTGCGTGGTTTTCCTGGGGTGTCACATCATCCCCCCCGTTGGTTTGGAATTTCGTCCCGAAATTCCGCAGTAGATTCAGCCTCAGTAGTGGTTGCATTTTTCTTAAACAACTAGGGATACTTGAGTTTCATTTGGTCTTCTCGTTCCCAGGTATACTCTGGGCCACGACGGGAATTCCAACGAACTCGAACAAGAGGTATTCTGGCTCACTTGAGAACCTTAACATCTCGATCAGTAATCTCTATTGTTTCCTCGACGAATCGCAGTTGGTCGTCGATAGTGAGCTCCTTGAGAGGAACTATGAGGGTCTCATCCGACAGACACTTCTTCAGATTCGACACATGGAAAACATTGTGAACTCCGCTGAGTTCTGCCGGTAGATTCAGCTTGTAGGCCACCTTGCCAATTTTCTCAATGATTTCAAAGGGTCCAACATATCGCGTGTTGAGTTTGCCTTGTTTGCCAAAACGAACTACACCTTTCCGAGGTGAGACTTTAAGTTGCACTCGATCCCCAATCTGGAACTCGAGTGGTTTCCTTCGCTTATCAGCATAGCTTTTCTGACGGTCACGAGCTGCCGCCATTCGTTGTCGTATCTGAGCAATCTTCTCGGTTGTATCTACTACAAGCTCTGGGCCAGTGATTTGACTGTCGCCAACCTCTGCCCAACAAAGAAGTGATCGGCACTTCCATCCGTACAATGCCTCGAACGGAGCGGCCTGGATACTGGTGTGGTAACTGTTGTTATACAAAAACTCCACTAACGGGAGGTGTTTTTCCCAGCCATTACCAAAGTCGATTACACACGCCCTGAGCATGTCTTCAAGGGTTTGGATGGTGCGTTCAGATTGCCCATCCGTCTGTGGATGATATGCCGTGCTCATGTCTAGTCGAGAGCCAAAGGACTTGTGCATAGCTTGCCACAATTCAGATGTAAAACGTGAGTCACTATCAGAAATGATGGAGGTTGGCACTCCGTGCCTTGATACTACTTCCTTTAGGTAGACGTCTGCTAGAGTAGAAAACTTATCCGTTTCCTTGATAGCCATAAAATGTGCAGACTTGGTCAGTCGATCCACGATCACCCAAATGGTATCATTTCCGCGTTGAGATCTAGGCAGGCCAGTAACGAAATCCATGGAAATTTGCTCCCATTTCCATTTAGGTATCTCTTGTTGTTGAAGTAGGCCTGATGGTTTCTGGTATTCGACCTTGACCCTAGCACAAGTCAAGCATTTACTGACGTAGGTTGCTATGTTGGCTTTCATGCTAGGCCACCAGTATGTAGTCTTTAAGTCATGGTACATCTCATCTGAACCAGGATGTGCTGAGTAACGAGACTTGTGCGCTTCATCCATCACAAGCTCGCGTCAGTTTCCGTAAAGTGGGACCCAGATGCGCCCTGTTACATAGTAGGCGCCGTCTTCCTTTTGTTCTAACCGCTTCCTCGATCCTCGTAAGGACTCAGCCCTGATGTTCTCTGCTTTCAACGCTTCAACCTGAGCATTTCGTATCTAGGTAGGAAGACTAGATTGGATGGTAAGTTGTAACACACGCACACGTTTAGGTGTAGTATCCCTTCTGTCACGGCCCCCGCTACTGGTTTGACCCGGTCCAGGGGCCGCGGGACAGGAACCCGTGGTATTTGTTGATTGAGTTGACAGCGGAAGATTTTACAGGATCTTTTTAAGACTTGAAATACCCGATTATTTTATTTCATAATTCGGGATAAACCCCGTAATTTACAATAGCGGAATTTCACAAGGAAATTCCCTGATTTACACAACATGTTTATTTATTTAATTGAACCACTACTTCAAGCTTTTTAGTGCTCCGTAGCACTTTTCCTTGGTTCACAGTAGTCACCTGAAACATGTTTTGAAAATATTTTATCAGCGGGGAAATACTGGCGAGTCATTCAAACTTGATAAAATGACACATAGTTATTAATTACAGCATAAGAGCGATTACAATGGCTTTTATCTTATTTTTATTTGGCGTCGTGTCACCTCCTGGTGACGATGGTCATACCACTATTGAGTCTCTCCCCAAGTAGTGATGATTGTCATTGTTAGGATTTATTATCCTAACTGTAAGAAATTAGTAATGTGCACAATACCCCACTAGCCAGTGATTCAAGATAACCACGACTTAATCCCTGTAATTATAACTTTGAAAATAATTTGGAGTATTGTGAAATACTTTTGAGAAAAAGAGAATAACTCACATTGCAGATTTATACAGGCAGATTTTAGCCTACTGATTAGCCTTGTAACCTAATTTAAATCACAATGCACATGAACTAGGTCAGTAACTAATACAGCCTCACAACGAATGACAAAGTGCAACACTTAAACATCCATCGAATTCACGACGAATGACAAAGTATGGCCCTAAGGTGGGTAGCACTTAAACATCCATTGGATAGTTTCAATCGATCGGACATTGAATCGTAGCAGCGATCGAGTTAATACCCTGTATCGTAGTAGCGCCTCGCTATTTTGAAAATGAAATTCGACTTTTGAGCAGTATACTTTCGTTTTTGAAATTTGATTTCGACACCAGTGAATTGCCCATGACCCATCCTATTTATAGCTGAAAAATGGGTCTCACGCGGCTCGCGTGAACCCTAGCTCAACCTTTACGCGGCCCGCGTGGAGGTCTATTCGTAGATTAGGGCATCTGTGTCACTGGTAGGCATGCCACGTGGACTGGGAACGCTTATCCGGTCAAACACACTTTGACGCGGCCCGCGTAAGCTTCCCTTAAGGATTACGCAGCCCGCCTGAAACCCAAAAATCTTGATTTCTTGATTTTTCATGTACATTAGGGTTTCAGAGGTCCGGGTTTTCACTTACGGGTCGTTTTGGGACATTTTTGTAGGTCCTTACATCCTCCCCACCTTATGTAAAATCTCGTCCTCGAGATTTATTGAAATAAGTGAGGATACTTTCGCTTCATCTCAAATTCCAGCTCCCAAGTGTATTCAGGTCCTCTCTTTGAATCCCACTTGACTTTAACCAGCACTACTCGCTTGTGTTTGAGAAACTTGATCTTTTTGTCTTCTATTTGTAGTGGCTTCTCGACAAACTTTAGCTTTTCATTTACCTCTATGTCTTGAAGAGGCACTACCAGAGATTCGTCCGATAGACATTTCTTGAGATTGGATACATGAAATGCGTCATGTACCCCGGCTAATTCCTCTGGTAGTTGTAAGCGATAAGCAACTGGTCCTACGCGTTGGATTATAGGAAAGGGTCCTACGTACCTTGGACTTAGCTTTCCTTTCTTACCAAATCGTACTACTCCTTTCGAAGGAGAAACTTTTAATAGTACTTTGTCTCCGATTTGGAATTCTAACGGCTTGCGTCTAATGTCTGCATAACTCTTTTGGCGATCTCGAGCTGTTTTCAGTCTCTCCTTGATTTGAGTGATCTTGTCGGTAGTTTCTTGTACTATTTCAGGACCTGATAATTGTCTTTCTCCTATCTCTGCTCAGCAGACTGGAGTTCTTCACTTTCGTCCATATAGTGCTTCGAATGGGGCAGCTTCAATACTTAATTGATTACTATTATTATAGGAGAATTCAATTAAAGGTAGGTGGTTATCCCAATTTCCACCAAAATCTATTACACATGCCCTAAGCATGTCCTCCATGGTTTGGATCGTCCTTTCACTTTGTCCGTCTGTCTGAGGATGGTATGCAGTGCTTAGATTTAGTCGGGTTCCCATTGCTTCTTGGAAACTTGTCCAGAAATGGGAAGTGAAACGACTATCCCTATCCGATACAATGGAGAGTGGAACTCCATGTAAGGATACTACCTCGTCTACATACAACTTTGCTAACCTTTCCATGCTAAAGGTTTCTTTCATGGGTAGAAAATGAGCTGATTTGGTTAATCGATCCACAATTACCCAAATCGCGTGATTACCTTTTTGGGTTTTAGGAAACTTAGTAACAAAGTCCATTGTTATGATTTCCCATTTCCATACAGGCATTTCTAATTGTTGTAGTAGACCTGAGGGTTTCTGGTGTTCTGCCTTAACTTGTGAACAAGTAAGACATTTAGAAACATATATAGCTATGTCCTTTTTCATTCCTATCCACCAGAAGTTATTTCTTAAATCTTGGTACATCTTATTGTTACCAGGATGCATGGTATATCTAGATTTATGGGCTTCTTCTAAAATCTTAGTTCTTAATTCTCCTTGCTTAGGTACCCAAATTCTTTTCTTATGGAATCTCTAAATTCCATCACTTCCTTGCTCTAATTCTTTTACTCATCCGTTCATTCCTTCAGCATCATCCTTGATTGCTGTTTCTTGAATATTTTTCAGTTGTTCCATTAAGTCTAGTTGTAGACTTAATCTAAGAGCACGAACTCGTCGTTGTTTCTCATGATACTTACGACTTAAAGCATCAGCAACTACGTTTGCTTTTCCTTCGTGATATTGAATATCACAGTCGTAGTCACTTAGGATCTCCATCCATCTCCTTTGCCTCATGTTTAATTCTTTTTGCCCAAATATGTACCTTAAGCTTTTATGATCTGTATAGACAGTAAACTTGCTTCCATACAGATAGTGTCTCCAAATCTTAAGGGCAAAAATTCTGGCTCCTAATTCCAAGTCATGAGTAGTAAAATTTTCTTCATGCTTTTTCAATTGTCTTGAGGCATACGCAATTACCTTTTTGCGTTGCATTAGTACACATCCTAATCCTAGCTTAGAGGCATCACAATAAACTTCAAAATCTTCTGTTCCTTCTGGCTAAGCTAGAATTGGGGTGTTTGTTAACTTTTGCTTCAAAATCCTAAAGGCCTCTTCTTGCTTAGGTCCCCATTCAAACATAGCTGCCTTACAGGTTAGCTTAGTTAATGGCACAACTATTTTGGAAAAATCCTTAATAAATCGTCTATAGTATCCGGCTAAGCCTAGAAAACTTCTAATTTCTATAGCTGTTTGTGGGACTTTCCATTTGGTGATTGCTTCTATTTTAGCAGGATCTACGTGAATGCCTTCGTGATTCACCAGGTGTCCTAAAAATTGTACCTCTTGTAGCCAAAATTCACACTTCGAGAATTTGGCGTAGAGCTTCTCTTTTCTTAACGAAGTTAAGAGTGTATGCAAGTGCTGACAGTGTTCATCCTGGCTTTTGGAATAAATAAGTATATCGTCGATGAAGACAATTACAAATTTATCCAAGTACGGTTTACAGATTATATTCATCATGTCCATAAATGCTGCTGGAGCATTTGTTAGTCCGAAGGGCATGACTGTAAACTCGTAATGACCATACCTAGTTCTGAAAGCAGTTTTAGGTATGTCTTCTTCTTGTACTTTCAATTGATAATATCCGGAGCGTAAATCTATCTTAGAAAAGTATCTAGCTCCTTGAAGTTGATAAAAAAGATCATCAATCCTAGGTAATGGATATCGATTCTTAATTGTAACCTTATTTAATTCCCTATAATCGATACACATTCTCATCGAACCATCTTTCTTCTTTACAAATAACACTGGAGCTCCCCACGGGGATGAACTAGGTTGTATGAATCCTTTTCTTAATAATTCATCTAATTGCTTTTTCAATTCTAGCATTTCGGTGGGTGCTAACCGATAAGGTGCCTTAGCTATCGGGGTCGTTCCAGGAATTAGATGAATCCTAAATTCGACTTCCCTATTGGGTGGTAATCCAGGTAGTTCTTCTGGAAAAACATCCGGATATTCTGATACTACCAGAATTTCTTTAAGTTCCTTACCTTTCGTGTTATTGATTACTGAAATCATATACACCAATTCTTGTTTTCTTGAATAACTGGCCAACTTTATTACTGAAATGAATTTCAGTGGTTTACGTGGCTTATCTCCTGTAATCACCACTAACTCTCCTGTAGGTGTATGGATTTCTATGGAATTCTTATCACAAAGAATTCGGGCATGGTTGGCTGCTAACCAATCCATTCCTAATACAACGTCGAATCCTGCTAAATCCATAGGTAACAGGTTTGCAGAGAATTTATGGCCTAAGAGTTCTATTTTTCCTTCTTGCAAAACCTTATCTATGTTAACAGAATTCCCATCTGCTGTTTCGACTGTAAAAATCTGCCTAAGGTTGGTTAAGGGTAAGTTAAGAGCTTGGTAGAATGAAGTATTTATAAAACTTTGGTTTGCACCAGAGTCAAATAATACTTTTGCATAAACGTCGTGAACTAGGAACGTACCAGCTATTACGTCAGGAATTAGCTCTGCTTCCTGAGTAGTCAACTGAAAGGCTCTTGCGTTTCTCTTGGTTGTTCCTTCGGCAGGTTTGGCTTTGTTATCAGCTGGCTTGACTAATTTCGGGCAGTCTGGCCTGAAATGTCCAGCTTCTCCGCAGTTGTAGCAGATTGTTGCTTTCTTCTTCCTGCAATCTTCTTCTTGATGCCCGGGAATTTTGCAGAAATTGCAATATCCCTTGCATCTTTCAAAATGCTTTCTTTTGCAGGCATTGCAAAATGGAACAGTGAAAGATTGTCCAGTTCCCTTTTTCTTGAAATTGCTACGGTTACCCACACGGAATCCTTGGGTAATCTTGTTGGCCACTTCCCTCTTTCTATTTTCTTCTCGCGTACGTACCAGTCCGTCCGTCAAAGTGTTGGATAATTCCACAGCATCGTCAATAGTGCGGGGTCTCGCAGCCTTGACGATGTCACGGATTTTGCCAATCAATCCCCAAATATAGCGGGAAATAAGTATCGGCTCTGGCGAAGCCAGGGTTGGTACAACTCTAGCGTACTTGAAGAATGTCGAAGTATACCCTCGACAGTCAACGTCTACCATCCGGTGGTTCAGGAATTTATTCACCATTTCTTCCTTTTCATATTTGGGACATAATTTTCTCTCCACCAATTGCTTAAATTCCTCCCAACTCATGGCATAGGCCGCATTGCTTCCCTTGGCCTGAAGTACCGTATTCCACCATTCTAGCGTTCCTTCTTTGAAAAGATGCAACGCGTACACGACCTTGTCTTCTTCAGTACATTTACTTATTTTAATCACCGCCTCGGTTTTCTCTAACCAACGCAGTGCAGCAGTCGCCCCTTCGTTGCCTGCAAATTCAGCCAGTTTACAGGCAAGAAACTCCTTGTAGGTGCAACCAGGAGTTGCAGCTTTCATTTTCTTAAGGAGTGGGGCTTGCATCCCATCATTGTTGTTATTAGTATGGTTGCCGCCTCCGTTTACACTATTACTGAAATTGTCACCGTGTGTACGTTTGCTAGGAATAATTTGTTGTGGTTCAACTGGATTTCGAGCAGCAGCAAGGATTGCTGGAATAGCATTGGCTATTCCTTGAGCAACGATATTTTCTATATCTTGCCTATTCAGAAATTGATCTTCATTGTTCTGCTCAGATTGGTTAACTTCATTAACTTGTTCATTACCAGCGTGTGCCATCTGGTAATTAATTTATATAAGTGATTAGCATAAACTAATTGATAACAAAAATAATCACACAAAAACACACTAACACATATAACCAAAATTGTTGCTTTTTCAACTTCCATTTTTATATATTATAATATGCTTCCGTACACACATGCTATCTTACACAAGTTTTATTTTTAAGTTATTTCATACGATTATATTTTGATTATTATATTATTATTATTAAACACATGCTTCCACCCTCACATGCTATCCCATCAGCTGGCATTTTCAGTAACGACGTTCCCTCTCGTCATACTTCCAGGAGATCTGTTCTCCCACCTCTCGGATTCGATTTCCTGTATCCATCAGCTCCTCGCCAAAATGGCGGAGTTCAACTGGATTCTCGTTTGTCATCGGTGGATTGGGTGCAGGCTCTGGGTCAAACTGAGGGAGAAAAGTATAAGGGTTGTTTAAAAGATTCTGGAATTGCCAATCGTTGGTCCACCATTCTTCCATTTCTCCTAAAGGTCGGGTATTGACAAGGGGATCTGGGATGGCTGGTTCCAAGTTTACTGGAAGCTGGGTTTCGGCAGGATAAGTGAAAAGATTTTCATTAACCGGCTTAAGGATATCACAACTTGCCAGAATGTAATCTAGCTCTTCCTGCAATAGCATTTCCTCGGCTTGCTTGGAGCTTTCTCCAACCTCTATTCCTTTTCCTTTATCTATTGGATCCTCCATTTTGGCAACTTTCCGAGTTACTGGTTTCCTCCTGCGCACACGTCTCCAGCCCACAATTCTTCTCCTCTTCTTTGGCTTGGGTTTTTCCGGGGCTGGGCTTGAAATTCCATAGGTTCCTCAATGTCCGCACAATAACCAGTAAAGTCTTTGGAAACTTCCACATTAACAGAATAGAGATTGAGATTCTGAAGAGCTTTAGACAACTCATTCATGCTGTTTAGTAGATATGAAGAAACACACAAAATTCTAGGTTAAAATTTTCACATAAGCACATAAAGGCAATTAGAAAATTAAGTATTTATATACACAGATTGCTTTGAAATAAAATATTACGAATTTATATATATTTATTACAAATTACAACTGAAAGTTAAAACATACTAGGGATAATTTATTTTAGTCTACCTTTTCTTACTAAGTTGGTTATTGAATATGCAAAGTTTCTGACTTATAGATGGTATGGGTGTTGTTACTAGTTTGGTGATTTTGATTAAAAGTTAGCATTTACTGCCATAGTGGCTAACATATAGAGATTTGACCATTTTTCATCTAATTCATCTTCCCATGGTGGGTTATTTCCTATTTCCGGAGTTTCCTTATTAGTCATCACTCCTTTTGGTTGTGACTTCTTTATTTTCTCTTGACTTTTTCTAATAATCCAACTTCTTTTATTAGGGGTAAGTGGTTTCTCAAATTGTGCCTTACAAACAAATATTCCTTCCTCAGTATCTGCTGAGTATGTTGAGGAATTTGATTGAGATGAAGTTCCCTTATCTTTTGGTGAACTATCTAATTGACGATAGATGTCCGAAAGTCTTTGCTTACCCATACTGTAACTAACAAGTAGTCAGTTAATAAAACACGTAATCACAAGATGGCAATCAGTAAAATTAAGTATTTCTAAATACTTAATTGGCTTAAATCAGTGGCTCTGATACCACCTTTTCCTGTCACGGCCCCCGCTACTGGTTTGACACGGTCCAAGAGCCGCGGGACAGGAACCCGTGGTATTTGTTGATTGAGTTGACAGCGGAAGATTTTACAGGATCTTCTTAAGACTTTAAATACCCGATTATTTTATTTCATAATTCGGGATAAACCCCGTAATTTACAATAGAGGAATTTCACAAGGAAATTCCCTGATTTACAAAACATGTTTATTTATTTAATTGAGCCACTACGTCAAGCTTTTTAGTGCTACGTAGCACTTTTCCTTGGTTCACAGTAGTGACCTGAAACATGTTTTGAAAATATTTTATCAGCGGGGAAATACTAGCGAGTCATTCAAATTTGATAAAATGACACATAGTTATTAATTACAGCATAAGAACGATTACAATGGCTTTTATCTTATTTTTATCTGGCGCCGTGTCACCTCCTAGGGATGATGGTCATACCACTATTGGGTCTCTCCCCAAGTAGTGATGATTATCACTGTTAGGATTTATTAGCCTAACTGTGAGAAATTAGTAATGTGCACAATACCCCACTAGCCAGTGATTCAAGATAACCACGACTTAATCCCTGTAATTATAACTTTGTAAATAATTTGGAGTATTGTGAAATACTTTTGAGAAAAAGAGAATAACTCACATTGCATATTTATACGGGCAGAGTTTAGCCTACTGATTAGCCTTGTAACCTAATTTAAATCATAATGCACACGAACTAGGTCAGTAACTAATACAGCATTTACGATAACTCACGAGATAAAACCCTCACAACGAATGACAAAGTGCAACACTTAAACATCCATCGAATTCACAACGAATGACAAAGTATGGCCCTAAGGTGGGCAGCACTTAAACATCCATTGGATAGTTTCAATCGATCGGACATTGAATCGTAGCAGCGATCGAGTTAATACCCTGTATCGTAGCAGCGCCTCGCTATTTTGAAAATGAAATTCGACTTTTGAGCAGTATACTTTCGTTTTTGAAATTTGATTTCGACACCAGTGAACTGCCCATGACCTATCCTATTTATAGCTGAAAAATGGGTCTCACGCGGCCCACGTGAACCCTAGCTCAACCTTTACGCGGCCCGCGTGGAGGTTTATTCGTAGATTAGGGCATCCGTGTCACTGGTAGGCATGCCACGTGGATGACACGTGGACTGGGAACGCTTATTTGGTCAAACACACTTTGACGCGGCCCGCGTAAGCTTCCCTTAAGGCTTACGCGGCCCGCCTGAAACCCAAAAATCTTGATTTCTTGATTTTTCATGTACATTAGGGTTTGAGGGGTCCGGGTTTTCACTTACGGGTTGTTTTGGGACATTTTTGTAGGTCCTTACACCTTCGACTGAGGGCGTCGGCCAAAACATTGGCTTTTCCTGGATGGTACTTGATCGCATATTCGTAATCATTCAAGAGCTCGACCCATCGACGTTGTCGCATGTTTAATTCCTTTTGCTTGAAGATATGCTCGAGACTCCTGTGATCGGTGTAAATGGTGCACTTGGTACCGTACAGGTAATGTCTCCATATCTTAAGTGCGAAAACAACTGCTCCCAATTCCAAGTCATGCGTAGTGTAGTTCCTTTCGTGAACTTTAAGTCGGTGCGATGCGTAGGCAATGACCTTGTCACGTTGCATCAACTCGCAACCAAGTCCTTGGATGGAAGCGTCGCAATAAACCACAAAATCATATGTGCCTTCGGGTAGTGAGAGAATTGGTGCGCTGCAAAGTCTATTTTTTAAGTGCTGAAACGCAGATTCCTGTGCATCACCCCAACGATAGGTGACACCCTTCTGAGTTAGTAAGGTGAGAGGTTGCGCAATCTTGGAGAAATCCTTGATGAACCTTCTGTAGTAGCCCGCCAAACCCAAGAATTGGCAGATTTCTGTTGGTGTACGGGGTGCAGGCCAGTTCTTGATCGAGTCGACCTTGGACGGATCCACATGAATCCCATCCTTGTTCACCACGTGGCCTAGAAAATGGACTTCGCGAAGCCAGAAGTCACATTTCGAAAGTTTGGCATACAACTGCTCTGTTCGAAGGAGTTCCAAAATAAGTCTCAGGTGTCGCTCGTGTTCCTCCTGACTCTTAGAATAGACCAGGATGTCGTCGATGAATACAATGACAAACTTATCCAGGTAAAGCTTGCACACTCTATTCACGAGACCCGTGAAGACCGCAGGTGCATTCGTTAATCCAAAAGGCATAACCAGAAACTCGTAATGCCATACCGAGTCCTGAATGCTGTCTTAGAGATATCCTCGTCTCGGACTCTCAGTTGATGGTAGCCTGACCTCAGGTCAATCTTTGAGTAGAAACTCGACCCTTGCAACTGGTCGAATAGGTCATCAATGCGTGGGAGAGGATAACGATTCTTCACGGTTACCTTGTTGAGTTCGCGATAGTCAATACACATTCCGAAGGTACCGTCTTTTTTTTTCTTCACGAATAACACTGGAGCTCCCCAGGGCGAAGAGCTAGGGCGAATAAAACCCTTGTCCAAGAGCTCCTGTAGTTGCGAGGACAGTTCTTCAAGTTCTGATGGAGCTAGACGTTATGGTGCACGAGCTATTGGTGCTGCTCCAGGAGCTAGCTCGATTTGAAACTCGACTTGTCGATGAGGCGGAAGACCAGGTAATTCCTCAGGAAATACCTTAGGAAAGTCGCGCATAATAGGAATGTCTTCTATCTTCTTTTCCCTCAAGGATGTATCAGAAACGAGGGCTAGAATAGCAGTGTGGCCCTTTAGCAACCACTTCTGGGCCTTAAGGAAATAGATGATGCCCACAACAGCACCACTCTTTGTTGGACCGATCTATGACCTGAACACGTCAGTTAAGGCAGTTCATCATCACGTATAAAGGCGGAATCAGAATACGTAATGTAACAACAGCTTTCCTATTCAATTCCTTCTCGTTTATTGCTTTCTAAGATCGATTTGACAGAGTTCGGTTACAAATGCAATGACCTGATTTCGCTCCAATGTCACAACCTATTGACACATGTGAGGTATTTATAGTAAGGCTGATTTCGTTTATATGGCATGACCATATGAGCGAAATCACTTGTAACTGATTTCGCTTATATGTCATGACCATAAAAGCGAAATCACCATGTGACATATAAACGAAATTACCAGGTGACTAATGAGCGAAATCACAAAGTCCTTAAAACGAAATCACCTATAAACTATGTTTACATAAGCGAAATTAACAATATAAACCCTAATCTTGACTTTCAAGCTCCTATCTTGCTATATCTTGACTTAAGACTTGATGTAGATGAAGTCAACAGACATTCTGTGCATCAACAGACTCCCCCTTGGATGTTGACGAAATCTTTAGCTCCGAGTCTTCAGTCTTAGTCTTTTCTCTAACTCTCTGTCTTCTCATCATAAGCACTCTATCTTCACAGACTTCAGAATCACAACCTGACTCTAACTTCTATCTTCCCTTTGACTGTTGATCCAGACTCCCCCTATCACAGACTCCCCCTCTCGATATGCTAGACTCTGAGGTGTCTGGTTCAAGCTTTGACAAATAGCTTCCTTTGGGAATAATGAAGTCCAAACCTGTTACTCAACCAATAAACATTACAAACTATCTTTTCAAACATTAAATCACAAACTTAATCAGCTTCAACAATCCACTCAAGTATTCAGGTCCAAGTTAATGACCCTGATCACTTGATTAATCTACCAAGTCCAAATTAATGACCTTGGTTGATCTTTTGACGAAACAATACTGATTTTAAAACAACAATTTCAAACATTTTCTGAAAATAACAAGTATCAAATTAATGAACTTGTTTTTGACTTTTCAATAAATCAAACTCCATCAAGATAAGCTTTCCTCATTCTTCAGTCCAGAATTTCCTGCATCTGCTTCAAACATCTGAGAATCCAACAATCAACTCTCCACTTTGGTTTATTGGAAAATAAAGCAGAAATAAAATCTTTTTGGATTTTATAAAGTGTTCTAAACTAAGAAATGAAATACAGAAAACTTAAATTTCAGAAAGTAAACAAAGTAAACTATTTACAAACATATTTTTGATGAGCGTGTCAGGGAATCATATCAGCTATCAGACAAATTACAAGTACCGTTAAGCTTCGTTTCATACTTAGACTTAAACAATTCACCTCGATTGTCGATATACTGATCCATCTTAAATTCTCACACACATTTCAATTTACTCAGGATACGAATTAGATGAATTATGAACTTAGCTCATTCATGTGTCCCACCTCTTGAATATACTCCCGTATCCAAAATCCCAATAATCAGTCTTACAGGTGAATATACTACAATGATATCTGTATATAAATTAGGTATGCGAGGGCCGAGGGATCTCAGGTCGATACTTCCGTATACGTAGAGAGATATCAGCTTCAACTTTACGGTATGTCCCCTTTAGAGGATCTTTTTGCTTACAACAGCAGCGACTATCAATTTTATTGTTTCATCGGCATGCTGAGGGTTTAATGCTATATTTCAAGCATTGCAGCAAGTATTATCCAAGGACTAGGTCAGAACCACCGTTCAGCAGAAGTCCCGGAATAATACCCCAGACATCATTGAGTATAAAGACCTAGTATATCAGATTATGAGACCTTTCAAACGAGATTTCAGGGGTTACCTATATATCCAAGTAGTGTTCCCCACGAATTTTGCAAGTTTGAATTTAGGTTTATATCCCGAATAAATCTACTAAATGTGCGAAAACCTATCGACACATCATTAGTGAGACTGTTTAACTCATTTAAACTTTACAAATCTTTAGCATACTGTAATCATCTAGCCGATGTACTATCATTTTCCCCATATACACAAGCTCTTTTTCATTTTATCATGTTTTTGTACTTTTGCATTTTTTTACTGTTTTTGTATTTTCTGAAAATATAACTATGTACAAACATCTACTCCCCCTAAATACCAAAACAAGTAAAAATTCGACAAACCATTGCAGATTGTTTCTTGTCTTCATCCGCAACAGTACTCTCATCAACGCCAATTATGCCATCCGACACTGAAAGAAGCTTCATACCATTCAGTTTTAACAAATATTTAAACCGATTTTTATCAAAAGCTTTGGTATGTAAATCAGCTTTCTGTTCGTCAGTGTGGATTTTTTCAATTCGTATCAACTTTTTCTCAAAACAATCACGAATAAAGTGATGACGAATTTCTATGTGTTTAGTTTTAGCGTGATGCACTGGATTCTTTGTTATATTAATTGCGGCCTCATTATCAACAAAAAGAGGTGTGTTAAGAAACTGCAAACCGTAGTCGCGCATCTGTTGCTGTATCCACAAGATCTGAGAGCAGTAACTGCTAGCAGAAACATACTCCGCTTCACAAGTAGATAACGCCACAGACGTTTGTTTCTTACACTGCCAGGTAACCAATCTAGGACCAAAGAACTGGCATCCTGCAGTTGTTGATTTTGAATTAACTTTGCAGCATCCGAAATCCGAATCGGAATACCCTTCGAGCGTAAAGTCGCCTTTCCTAGGATACCACAACCCCAATGAAGGAGTTCCTTTCAGGTAGCGCAATATCCTCTTCACAATGATCATATGTGATGCTCTCGGGTTAGACTGAAATCTTGCTGCGAGGCACGTTGGGTACATGATATCAGGACGTGAAGCAGTTAGGTACATTAAAGAACCTATCATGGAACGGTAAAACGTTTCATCAGCCCTGTCTCCGGTGAGATCTGGGTGAATCCCATGATTTGTTGCAAGTGGGGTAGCAGCTGGAGTAGAACTTGACATCCCAAATTTCTCTAGAATATCATGAACATACTTTGACTGATGAATGAAAATTCCCTCAGGAAGTTGTTCAACTTGTAAACCCAGAAAGAATTTCATCTCCCCCATTGATGACATTTCAAACTTTTGCTTCATCACTGATTCAAAATCTTTACATAGATTTTCATTTGTCGACCGAAAGATTATATCGTCCACATAAATCTGAACTATCAGAAGATGACCATCGACCTCTTTAGTGAAGAGAGTGGCATCCACTTTTCCACGAATGAACTTATTGGCTAGTAGGTGTTGAGACAAAGTCTCGTACCAGGCTCTCGGGGCCTGGTGTAAACCATACAGCGCTTTGTCCAATAAGTAGACCTTGTTTTTGTGGATTGGATCGGTGAAGCCCGGTGGCTGACCGACATAAACCTCCTCTTTAACCTTCCCATAAAGAAACGCCGATTTAACATCCAACTGATAAACTTTGAAGTTCTTCCAAGACGCAAATGCTAGGAAAATTCTGATTGCCTCTAGTCGTGCTACAGGAGCATAGACTTCAGTAAAATCAATCCCCTCCTGTTGACTAAATCCCTGAACAACGAGTCGAGCTTTGTTCCTTACAAAAACTCCTCTATCGTCCCTCTTACACTTGAACACCCACTTGGTGTTAATCTTCCTCTGACCTTCCGGCAAATCAACTAACTTCCACACTCCTAATTTCTCGAATTGACTAAGTTCCTCCTGCATTGCATTGACCCAAGAGTCTTCAGTAAGCGCCTCTTTGTAAGTTCTTGGCTCAACCTGCGAGATAAAACAACTCAATGAGAATTCAGTTTGCAAAGGAGCAACTTTTGTATAAAAACATGTAAGCCCTTTATCAATCTGATTTCGAGTGCGAACGCCTGTCTGCAATTCTCCTATGATCAACTCCTCTGGATGATATGAAAAAGTTCGCGGCATCACTTCACTTTGAACATCTACATTTCCCTCCAGATTAGTAACATTCTGCTCTGCATCTTGTTCACCAACTTGGTTTGTTTGACTTGAAATCTGAATTTGCTCCCCCTCAGAATCTGAATCACCATGATCAAATACTGGCATGTTTTCAGCTTCTAGATTATCATTCTGAGCCGACTGATTATCCTGAGCAACTTCATTCTGTTGGACATCATCATGTTCACCATCATTACTTGGACCTGCTTCATCGTCACTGGAAGTTTCCTGTTGTCTTCTCGAATACTCAGCTGGGAACCTTAGCTGTGACTCATATTCACGCAAAATATCCAACTCATCAAAGAAATCTTCATCATCCTCTGATTCTTCTCTCATGTCAAACGAATCCCACAGTTTGTCATAATGATAACGCCATGAATCACCAGGATTCTGCGGCGGCATAGTATAACCTTGACACGTCGCATCGGATTTGCATAACCAACAAAAATTCCCTCAATGCTCTTCGGACCAAACTTTCCATGAGGTTCTATAACCGTACAGGGTGACCAAACGGTTCTAGATACTTCAAATTCAGTTTGCGATTATTGATTAGCTCAAAACACGTTTTGTTGAACTTCTTGACAGTGAGAACCCTGTTGAGCGTATAGCATGCGGCGGAAACAGCTTCAGCCCAAAAATTAATTGGTAACTTTGAATCTGCGAGCATAGTTCTAGCCGTCTCGATTAGTGTCCGGTTTTTGCGTTCTGCGACTCCATTCTGCTGCGGAGTATACGGAGCACTAAACTCATGCAAAATACCTCTTTCATCAAAAAATTCTTCCATCTTACTGTTCTTGAATTCAGTACCATTATCACTTCGAATTCTCTTAATACGCCTTTGGTACAAATTCTCAATTTTTCTGAACAGCCCCATCAAACTGTCAAATGTTTCATCTTTCGTCTTCAAGAAAGAAACCCACGAAAATCTGGAATACTCATGAGTAACGACCAAACAATAGTAATCTCTTGTAATACTTTTGACATTCACAGGACCAAACAAATCCATGTGAAGTCTTTCCAAAGGTCTTGAAACTAAATTGACTTGCTTTGTAGGATGTGACTTTTTCTTCTGCTTGCCTTTGATGCAGCTAATGCACTCCCCTTCCAGATGAAAACCTTTGATATTAACACCCAAAACCAAATCATTGTGCACCAAATTTTCCTTAGGTGAATATGCCCCATCTTGCGGTGCCACAATCTCGATTCTTTCTCAGTTGCTCTAGACACAAAACAATGTGCTTGACCAGTAGTTGTAGTTGCTACACTCATATCTAACACATATAAATCATTCACTTTAGGTGCCCACATGATAATCCATTCTTCAGGAACAACAAATCCAGGTTTCAAAATCAAACATTCTTTATCAGTGAAGTGAGTAGTATACATATTGTCACAAATCTGCGAGATACTAAGCAGATTGTTCTCCAGCTCAGTGATGTAGTTAACTCTCTCAAACGTCACAATCCCATTGGATAACGTTCCTTCACCAACAATTCTACCACCTTCATGACCTGCAAATCCCACATAACCACCATTGATATTCTTCACATCATACAGTAATGCAGTCTTTCCTGTCATATGTCGAGATGCGCCACTATCCATGATCCATCTTGAAATGGCTCTTGGAAGATCCTGCACATACCACAAGTCGATTTTAAAACATTTCAATAAAGATGCCGATTCATGCTTCGCGAATAAGGAAGCTCCGGCAATTCAAACTACTTAGTTGAACATGGTGTCCACCCAGGCCTCATCAGCCTTAGGTGTAACCTTGACCCTCGCAATTTGAATTTTGAAATTTTCAGCCTTCAAAGGTGGAAAATTTGCATCATAATCAACCGAAATTAATTCTTCAGCCTTTTTCACTTCAGAAGTTGAAATTTTCATTTCTGTTTTTGGTTTCCAAACTTGTTGAGATAAAGCAACCCTTTTATAAAACTTGTCACTTTTAGTTACCACTTTCTTTACGGGTTCATTTTTCATTTTGATGTTGTCATTTTTCTCATTCTTTTTCTCAACAATGATTGGTTCTTTACCCTTCACATCAACTTTCTTCTATTGAATCTTCACAGTTTCAGTCCTAGGCTTCACATTGGTACACTTTCGTGCAATGTGACCAACTTGGTTACATCTGAAACATGTTCGAGTATCAATAACTCGACTTGTGCCTTCAGACTGATGCTGTGAAGCTCTTTTCTCAAAAAACTCTTCATTCGATTTTGAAAAAATCTCATTTTCCTCATCCGAAAGTGAACTTGAACTATTCACAAACACCTTCTTTTCAGCAAACCTTTTGTTTTGAAATCTTCTTTGCTGATAACTCTTACCACCCTGATAACCACCCGACCAATTGTTTCGATTATTATTATAAAACCGTGATGGAACAACAGGTTTTTTTTAATAATCTTTATCTTTCTCAAAATTCATTTGTCTTTTTGTTTGTTTCAAACTATTCACTTCTGACAACTCAACTTCAACTAATTTGAACACATTTGTCAACTTTTTCACATTAACATTCTCAACGGGAAACTCAGAATCTGAATACAACTTATCAGATCCAGCCATCTTGTACATCACAAGACCCGGTTCATCACTTAAGTTGTTTTTGGATTTTGGTTTCTGAATGTACTTGTCCAAGAAACACCCATCATCTTCAGGTGAATCAGACATCAAAACACTTTCAGCTGTGCTCTTTACAATCTCTGTCTGAACACTATCATCAGATGATGTAAATGTAACATCAATGTTTTCCGGAAGTTTAACTTCACTTTCTTCCTCAATTTCAACCAACCCCGACTGCTTTTTAGTGTAATTATCAAGAACAGGTGGTGGAACTTGATGAAACCCCACCCCAGTTCCATCACAATACACATCTTCTCCCGCTTTGTCTTTCCCGATGGGTTTGGGAATAATGTGTTGCAAAACAAAGCTTGCGGAGTTGTAACTGTTAAGCTTCAACTGGATTCGCTCGTTTTCGATTACAGCTTCTTGAACTTTAAGTTTCAATTTAGCGATTTCATCCAGTTGTTGGTTGATTGATTCTTCTTTGACTCTAAGCACTGCTTTTAAATGTTCATTTTCTTTAAAAGTTTTACCATTTCGATCATCACAATCTTTCATTGTGCTTTTGAGTTTTTCAAAATTTTCAGAAATCTGACGGTTTTCAAGAATCAACTTTTCATTTTCATTTTTAACTTTATCATGATCAATTTTATCATTTTCAATTTGTCTAGTTAATTCTCTTATCCGTTCAGTTGAAGCTTTAACTGTTTTGTCACGATCAAGAATCTGATTCTCAACGTTTCTGACCTTTGCTGTCAGATCATCAACTTTCTTCCCGTTGAGATACGTGACTGTGCTACAAAATTTGCACTCTTTGTTGCAATTTTTGCAATCAGCATTTCCATCAATTTTCTTACCTGACACATTTGTTGACACATCTGAACTGACCTGGCTTTTTGACTAAAACACGGAGTTAGATTCTACCTCAAGTGCCTTAGCAGCCAGCACTTTGTCAGCCATGTTTCCGAGGTTTTCAGCAGTCAACTCCTGCGTTGTGTCAATAATTCCAGTATCAGCTTTCTTTGCTTTCTCGATCTCTTCTTTCTCTTTTCTCTCTTTCTCTTCTTCTTTCATTTTCTCTGTTGGAGTTCCCCACCATTTGTGTTGCCAATACTCATCATCTTCTTTGTATTGCTGGATTATGGCTTCGATATCAAGTGTACTATCATCAATTGCAATATTTCCATACTCATCAAGATAACACTCTCTATCTGGATCCCATCTATTGGCTCTCCTTGCTTCCAGAAAAATACGAGATATTCTAATGATTTTGTTTTCAGCTATCATTTTTCTGTATCTATACTTTTGCTCTTCAGTTCGATCATCTTTCCACGGAATAGGTTCATCATTTTTCGCCATGAATGCGTATGTGACAACTCGAAATTTAGAACCTTCCGTGCATCTTAGTACAACCTACTTGTAATGTTATGTGACTAGTTAACGTGATTGGTTTAATAAAATAAGTGAACATCCTATGTGACTACGTGTTATATTTATGTGTCGTGCTTGTACGTATGTGTGTATTTATATGAACCGAGACAACAAGGACCCGACTCGAGACCATGAGATCTCGAGTGAACAGTGTAACATTGGGCCGGTTGGGCCACACACACACACTTAGCCTATCCGAAACCCATTAGGGTGCACCCATGTGGAACAACTATATAACCCTTAGTGAGGTTAACCTTGCCATTCTTTGGACAATCCACACACACACTCTCCCTCTCTCTCTCACGAAAACCCTAAGCCACAACATTGCTCTCCTTCTTCTCGGATAAAACCGGTGACACTAGGGGCTTTTGGATCGGCTCACACACACACCCATTTGGAAGCTTCATACACACCTTTGAACCCCATACTTGAACCGGTAAGTGTTTCTCATTGTGTGTTTATGTTTCGGTTGATGATGATGAGGTATGATGAAGATTATTTGATAATATGTTTGCTTGATAAGTTTTTATACATGATTAAAGTATGGATATGTGATAATAGGCACCGTAACCATTGTTTGAACATGACAAAGTGTTTGTGAAGTTCTTGTTGGATTAAATGATGCATGCTTAGGAAACATGACTTTTGTAGAATGAATATTGAACAAATAGTTTGAACAACAAAAGAATGATAAGTTTAGGATTATTCATGACCATCCGACTCTATGTATGAGATGAGCTTGTTATCTAGTTTAGGTATTATAACTCTTGTCCGTAAAATGCAAGGTGATGTTTGAATAAGAGTGGTTTGTGCTATGAATATTTGATGAACATGATGAACATATGAAGAACATGATGAATATGATATGAACATGCTTGAATATTTGAAATCTGATATGTTTGATCTAATTTGGTAAATTGTTAGACAAATAAACATGTTTATGAGAATAGTACATAATGTTGCATGAAATAGAATTTCTATTGGATAGTACACTGTGCAGAATCAGCTTATGTCCAGTCGAGACCTTCGGTTGCGACTCGAGACCACCACATGACGAGTCGAGATCCCCGGTTGCGACACAGGTTGCGAGTCGCAAACACCTGGTTGCGACTCGAGACCAAAACAGCATGAACCGAGACCATGTTTGCGAGTCCAGATTGCGACTCGAGATCACCTGGTTGCGACTCGAAACCACACTTGATCAGCACAAACCTTATGACTCGAAACCACAGTTACGAGTCCGGTTGCGAGTCGAGACCAAAACAGCATGAACCGAGACCGCAGTTGCGACTCATGGTTGCGAGTCGAGAACGCCTGGTTACGACTCGAGACCAGGTGCATGTGCAGACTGTTTGGACTTGCACCTCATTTCGGACTTAAGTACTTGGGCCGGACTTTTGGGCCTAATGCACAAACCTTATATGTTACTGTTGAACGTGAATATTGCTGAACTGCCATGATTAAACGTGTATGCCATGAACGATACTTGAATGCATTATGCTAGAAACATACGTGTACTGCCTGAATACGAACCTGATTGGTATGATACAACTATGATAGGACGTGAGTAGCCACAATATTGCTTGATTGACTTTTCTGTGTATCTACCGAGCAAACCAAGGTGAGTTCACACCCTCTACAAAGCATGGGATTCCCAGGGGTCGGGAATTGGGGTTAAGGAACATGGGTTCCTCGTCCTCCTTGGGTAGGACAACAAAGGTTCAGGAATATAATTCCTCGTCCTCACGGACAGACAACTCGTACTAGACCAAAACTCTATCACGAAGTCCCTCCTTTTTATATCGACTTAATCGTCGGGCCAATGGCGAGCGGGTCATTAGTTAGATAGCGCTATTTAGGTCTGACAAACCTCACACCGTGCCGCAGAGGACGGGCGTGAACTAATGGATCTTGGGCACGTCAATGATGATAGACATTGACAGTTTCAGGGCACATAAACATGACTACAGTCTGCAGTCGATATGGTAACGAGTCTAGTAGATACATGGGGTAGCCCCCACGGCCGAAATGCCAGATAACTAACACGGGGTAGCCCCCACGGCTGGATTGCCAGAGTAACCGGGAACAAACAAGACACGTTTTTAACTATGGGGTAACCCCCACGGCAGGATGCCAGCTAAAGGAAACTGTTTTCGAAACAACTTAAAACGAACACCCAACCGTGAACTCACTCAACTTGTTGTTGACTCGTTACTACATGCTTTGCAGGTCCTTAGGTTCTTAACTGGAGCTTGCATGGAGGAGGATCGTTGTGGGACATGGACGACTGTGTGCCATGTTAAACTTTGAAACAATTAAACTTATGTTTTGATTTAAGACTTATGCTTCCGCTTGCAACTTGAACTATGTTTTGTTTGAACACCAATTGTATTGGTTGAACTTTTATAACCACTTATATGCTTGTTCAATATGATTGGTGGCTGTATCCTGGTCAGTCACGCCTCCAAGCGGTGGTATTCCGCAGGTGGATTTTGGGGGTGTGACAGATTGGTATCAGAGCCATTGGTTATAGAGAACTTGGTTTTAATAAAGGGGGAAAAAACGTTTTTGTTAAAACCAGACTATAACCTGTACAGTGCTCGACGGTCCACAACGACGCTTCACTCCACATGCAAGGCTCGACATTCTAGGTGATATGATCTGTGTATATATTGCCTACCTGTTAGTTACATAGTACATTGCTTATAGTATGCTGGGTTAGTATAACTACTGTTGCCTGAACACGTGCGTGCTTACTCTATTATATCGTCGTACTTTCGCGAACCCCTCTCACTCACGTTCTTCTTGATATGAAGATCATGTCTGGACGCGTTAACCTGACACAAGCCCAGTTGACGGCTCTAATCAACGAACGAGTTGCCGCAGCACTTGCAGCTATCCATGATCCATCTTGAAATGGCTCTTGGAAGATCCTGCACATACCACAAGTCGATTTTAAAACATTTCAATAAAGATGCCGATTCATGCTTCGCGAATAAGGAAGCTCCGGCAATTCAAACTACTTAGTTGAACATGGTGTCCACCCAGGCCTCATCAGCCTTAGGTGTAACCTTGACCCTCGCAATTTGAATTTTGAAATTTTCAGCCTTCAAAGGTGGAAAATTTGCATCATAATCAACCGAAATTAATTCTTCAGCCTTTTTCACTTCAGAAGTTGAAATTTTCATTTCTGTTTTTGGTTTCCAAACTTGTTGAGATAAAGCAACCCTTTTATAAAACTTGTCACTTTTAGTTACCACTTTCTTTACGGGTTCATTTTTCATTTTGATGTTGTCATTTTTCTCATTCTTTTTCTCAACAATGATTGGTTCTTTACCCTTCACATCAACTTTCTTCTATTGAATCTTCACAGTTTCAGTCCTAGGCTTCACATTGGTACACTTTCGTGCAATGTGACCAACTTGGTTACATCTGAAACATGTTCGAGTATCAATAACTCGACTTGTGCCTTCAGACTGATGCTGTGAAGCTCTTTTCTCAAAAAACTCTTCATTCGATTTTGAAAAAATCTCATTTTCCTCATCCGAAAGTGAACTTGAACTATTCACAAACACCTTCTTTTCAGCAAACCTTTTGTTTTGAAATCTTCTTTGCTGATAACTCTTACCACCCTGATAACCACCCGACCAATTGTTTCGATTATTATTATAAAACCGTGATGGAACAACAGGTTTTTTTTAATAATCTTTATCTTTCTCAAAATTCATTTGTCTTTTTGTTTGTTTCAAACTATTCACTTCTGACAACTCAACTTCAACTAATTTGAACACATTTGTCAACTTTTTCACATTAACATTCTCAATGGGAAACTCAGAATCTGAATACAACTTATCAGATCCAGCCATCTTGTACATCACAAGACCCGGTTCATCACTTAAGTTGTTTTTGGATTTTGGTTTCTGAATGTACTTGTCCAAGAAACACCCATCATCTTCAGGTGAATCAGACATCAAAACACTTTCAGCTGTGCTCTTTACAATCTCTGTCTGAACACTATCATCAGATGATGTAAATGTAACATCAATGTTTTCCGGAAGTTTAACTTCACTTTCTTCCTCAATTTCAACCAACCCCGACTGCTTTTTAGTGTAATTATCAAGAACAGGTGGTGGAACTTGATGAAACCCCACCCCAGTTCCATCACAATACACATCTTCTCCCGCTTTGTCTTTCCTGATGGGTTTGGGAATAATGTGTTGCAAAACAAAGCTTGCGGAGTTGTAACTGTTAAGCTTCAACTGGATTCGCTCGTTTTCGATTACAGCCTCTTGAACTTTAAGTTTCAATTTAGCGATTTCATCCAGTTGTTGGTTGATTGATTCTTCTTTGACTCTAAGCACTGCTTTTAAATGTTCATTTTCTTTAAAAGTTTTACCATTTCGATCATCACAATCTTTCATTGTGCTTTTGAGTTTTTCAAAATTTTCAGAAATCTGACGGTTTTCAAGAATCAACTTTTCATTTTCATTTTTAACTTTATCATGATCAATTTTATCATTTTCAATTTGTCTAGTTAATTCTCTTATCCGTTCAGTTGAAGCTTTAACTGTTTTGTCACGATCAAGAATCTGATTCTCAACGTTTCTGACCTTTGCTGTCAGATCATCAACTTTCTTCCCGTTGAGATACGTGACTGTGCTACAAAATTTGCACTCTTTGTTGCAATTTTTGCAATCAGCATTTCCATCAATTTTCTTACCTGACACATTTGTTGACACATCTGAACTGACCTGGCTTTTTGACTAAAACACGGAGTTAGATTCTACCTCAAGTGCCTTAGCAGCCAGCACTTTGTCAGCCATGTTTCCGAGGTTTTCAGCAGTCAACTCCTGCGTTGTGTCAATAATTCCAGTATCAGCTTTCTTTGCTTTCTCGATCTCTTCTTTCTCTTTTCTCTCTTTCTCTTCTTCTTTCATTTTCTCTGTTGGAGTTCCCCACCATTTGTGTTGCCAATACTCATCATCTTCTTTGTATTGCTGGATTATGGCTTCGATATCAAGTGTACTATCATCAATTGCAATATTTCCATACTCATCAAGATAACACTCTCTATCTGGATCCCATCTATTGGCTCTCCTTGCTTCCAGAAAAATACGAGATATTCTAATGATTTTGTTTTCAGCTATCATTTTTCTGTATCTATACTTTTGCTCTTCAGTTCGATCATCTTTCCACGGAATAGGTTCATCATTTTTCGCCATGAATGCGTATGTGACAACTCGAAATTTAGAACCTTCCGTGCATCTTAGTACAACCTACTTGTAATGTTATGTGACTAGTTAACGTGATTGGTTTAATAAAATAAGTGAACATCCTATGTGACTACGTGTTATATTTATGTGTCGTGCTTGTACGTATGTGTGTATTTATATGAACCGAGACAACAAGGACCCGACTCGAGACCATGAGATCTCGAGTGAACAGTGTAACATTGGGCCGGTTGGGCCACACACACACACTTAGCCTATCCGAAACCCATTAGGGTGCACCCATGTGGAACAACTATATAACCCTTAGTGAGGTTAACCTTGCCATTCTTTGGACAATCCACACACACACTCTCCCTCTCTCTCTCACGAAAACCCTAAGCCACAACATTGCTCTCCTTCTTCTCGGATAAAACCGGTGACACTAGGGGCTTTTGGATCGGCTCACACACACACCCATTTGGAAGCTTCATACACACCTTTGAACCCCATACTTGAACCGGTAAGTGTTTCTCATTGTGTGTTTATGTTTCGGTTGATGATGATGAGGTATGATGAAGATTATTTGATAATATGTTTGCTTGATAAGTTTTTATACATGATTAAAGTATGGATATGTGATAATAGGCACCGTAACCATTGTTTGAACATGACAAAGTGTTTGTGAAGTTCTTGTTGGATTAAATGATGCATGCTTAGGAAACATGACTTTTGTAGAATGAATATTGAACAAATAGTTTGAACAACAAAAGAATGATAAGTTTAGGATTATTCATGACCATCCGACTCTATGTATGAGATGAGCTTGTTATCTAGTTTAGGTATTATAACTCTTGTCCGTAAAATGCAAGGTGATGTTTGAATAAGAGTGGTTTGTGCTATGAATATTTGATGAACATGATGAACATATGAAGAACATGATGAATATGATATGAACATGCTTGAATATTTGAAATCTGATATGTTTGATCCAATTTGGTAAATTGTTAGACAAATAAACATGTTTATGAGAATAGTACATAATGTTGCATGAAATAGAATTTCTATTGGATAGTACACTGTGCAGAATCAGCTTATGTCCAGTCGAGACCTTCGGTTGCGACTCGAGACCACCACATGACGAGTCGAGATCCCCGGTTGCGACACAGGTTGCGAGTCGCAAACACCTGGTTACGACTCGAGACCAAAACAGCATGAACCGAGACCATGTTTGCGAGTCCAGATTGCGACTCGAGATCACCTGGTTGCGACTCGAAACCACACTTGATCAGCACAAACCTTATGACTCGAAACCACAGTTACGAGTCCGGTTGCGAGTCGAGACCAAAACAGCATGAACCGAGACCGCAGTTGCGACTCATGGTTGCGAGTCGAGAACGCCTGGTTACGACTCGAGACCAGGTGCATGTGCAGACTGTTTGGACTTGCACCTCATTTCGGACTTAAGTACTTGGGCCGGACTTTTGGGCCTAATGCACAAACCTTATATGTTACTGTTGAACGTGAATATTGCTGAACTGCCATGATTAAACGTGTATGCCATGAACGATACTTGAATGCATTATGCTAGAAACATACGTGTACTGCCTGAATACGAACCTGATTGGTATGATACAACTATGATAGGACGTGAGTAGCCACAATATTGCTTGATTGACTTTTCTGTGTATCTACCGAGCAAACCAAGGTGAGTTCACACCCTCTACAAAGCATGGGATTCCCAGGGGTCGGGAATTGGGGTTAAGGAACATGGGTTCCTCGTCCTCCTTGGGTAGGACAGCAAAGGTTCAGGAATATAATTCCTCGTCCTCACGGACAGACAACTCGTACTAGACCAAAACTCTATCACGAAGTCCCTCCTTTTTATATCGACTTAATCGCCGGGCCAATGGCGAGCGGGTCATTAGTTAGATAGCACTATTTAGGTCTGACAAACCTCACACCGTGCCGCAGAGGACGGGCGTGAACTAATGGATCTGGGGCACGTCAATGATGATAGACATTGACAGTTTCAGGGCACATAAACATGACTACAGTCAGCAGTCGATATGGTAACGAGTCTAGTAGATACATGGGGTAGCCCCCACGGCCGAAATGCCAGATAACTAACACGGGGTAGCCCCCACGGCTGGATTGCCAGAGTAACCGGGAACAAACAAGACACGTTTTTAACTATGGGGTAACCCCCACGGCAGGATGCCATCTAAAGGAAACTGTTTTCGAAACAACTTAAAACGAACACCCAACCGTGAACTCACTTAACTTGTTGTTGACTCGTTACTACATGCTTTGCAGGTCCTTAGGTTCTTAACTGGAGCTTGCATGGAGGAGGATCGTTGTGGGACATGGACGACTGTGTGCCATGTTAAACTTTGAAACAATTAAACTTATGTTTTGAATTAAGACTTATGCTTCCGCTTGCAACTTGAACTATGTTTTGTTTGAACACCAATTGTATTGGTTGAACTTTTATAACCACTTATATGCTTGTTCAATATGATTGGTGGCTGGATCCTGGTCAGTCACGCCTCCAAGCGGTGGTATTCCGCAGGTGGATTTTGGGGGTGTGACAGATTGGTATCAGAGCCATTGGTTATAGAGAACTTGGTTTTAATAAAGGGGGAAAAAACGTTTTTGTTAAAACCAGACTATAACCTGTACAGTGCTCGACGGTCCACAACGACGCTTCACTCCACATGCAAGGCTCGACATTCTAGGTGATATGATCTGTGTATATATTGCCTACCTGTTAGTTACATAGTACATTGCTTATAGTATGCTGGGTTAGTATAACTATTGTTGCCTGAACACGTGCGTGCTTACTCTATTTTATCGTCGTACTTTCGCGAACCCCTCTCACTCACGTTCTTCTTGATATGAAGATCATGTCTGGATGCGTTAACCTGACACAAGCCCAGTTGACGGCTCTAATCAACGAACGAGTTGCCGCAGCACTTGCAGCTGCACACGCAGGAGGTATATCCTGCAGTCCGAACTCATTCTAGGGTGTTTAGGATCCCACTCTCGTGAACCAACCTTTGTGTTAAACTCTGTCTTTTCTTTCACCTACGATAGGTCATCATGTTCAGCCACCCGTGTGCACTTTTAAGACTTTCATGGACTGCCGACCAACTACTTTTAGCGGCACTGAAGGAGCAGTAGGTCTCCTACACTGGTTTGAGAAACTAGAATCTGTCTTCGAAATGTGCGAATGCCCTGAGGCGCGCAGGGTGAAGTATGCTACTGGTACTCTCGAGGGTTTAGCCCTCACATGGTGGAATGCTCAGGTTCAGATGCTGGGGTTGGTTGCTGCCAACGCCACCCCATGGGAAAATTTTAAGGAAATGATCAAGGAAGAGTACTGCAGTCGGGATGAGATTCACAAACTGGAAGTGGAGTTCTTCAACCTCAAGATGACGGGGTCGGAAATTGAAGCTTATGTGAAAAGGTCGAACGAACTGGCAATTCTGTGCCCTACTATGGTGGACCCTCCCATCAAACGCATCGAACTGTTTCTTCAGGGCTTAGTGCCAGAAATCCAAAGTCATGTGACTTCAGCGAACCTCGCTACTTACCAGCAAACTGTCCAGTTGGCTCACCGTCTCACGGATCAGGCGGTGGAGCAGAACAAGTTACCAAAACGCATAGGTGCTGCAACTACTTCTGGTGCCTCTAATGACAACAAACGGAAATGGGATGGAACTTCAAGTAAGGGTTCGACTTCTGTTCAGTCCCAGTCTCAGCAGAGGAAGACTAATGACTACAAGAGCCCTAATCAGCAATCGTCTAGTGGTCAAAGCCATGGTGGGTACAAAGGAAATCAACCCAAATGCAATCGCTGCAGCCTGCACCACAGCGGGCCATGCACCAGGGGAAACTGTCATCGGTGCAACAAGCCTGGTCACGCTGCAAAGGATTGCAGGAGCTTATACCCCGCCAATCAGAATCGTCAGCAAGCTCAACAGAATCAGCGCCAGCAGCAGCAGCAAGGTGACAACAAAGGGTGCTTTCAGTGTGGAGCTGAGGGCCACTTCAAGAGAGACTGTCCCCAACTGAACAAGAACCAGAACAACAACAACAATAACAACAATCAGGGGAATGGTAACAATGGGAACAACAACAACAATGGCGCCAGGGGGCGGGTGTTTGTGATTGGCCAAGGTGAAGCAAGGAATGACCCCAATGTTGTGGCGGGTAAGTTCCTTCTCGACAACTTTTATGTTTCAGTTTTATTTGATTCGGGTGCCGATACTAGCTACATGTCACTAGAAGTTAGTCGAATGCTTAAGCGTATCCCAACACCTTTGAACAACAAGCACACCGTAGAGCTAGCAAATGGTAAGAGTTTAGAAGCCACACACATAGTCAAGGGTTGTAAACTTGTTCTCGCTGACCAGACCTTCACTATCGACCTCATTCCCATTGTCTTGGGTAGTTTCGACGTTGTCGTTGGGATGGATTGGTTATCCCAACACCGAGCAGAGATTCTTTGCAACGAGAAGGTCTTCCGTATTCCAGGTCCCGGTGGTGAACCTCTCATGATTCATGGCGACAAGAGGAGTGCTGTTGAGAACGTCATTTCTCTCCTTAAGGCCCAAAAGTGCTTGCGAAAGGGCCACACTGCCATTTTGGCTCTCGTTACTGACACCTCAGAAAAAGAGAAGAAGATAGAAGATTTTCCAGTTGTACGCGATTATCCCGAGGTATTTCCTGAGGAATTACCTGGTCTTCCGCCTCATCGCCAAGTCGAGTTTCAGATTGAACTAGCTCCTGGAGCTGCGCCTATCGCTCGTGCACCTTATCGTTTAGCCCCATCAGAGTTGAAAGAACTCTCCACGCAACTACAAGAACTCTTGGATAAGGGTTTTATTCGTCCTAGCTCATCGCCCTGGGGAGCTCCAGTATTATTTGTGAAGAAGAAAGACGGTACCTTCAGGATGTGCATCGACTACCGAGAACTCAACAAGGTAACGGTGAAGAATCGTTATCCTCTACCGCGTATCGACGACTTGTTCGACCAGCTGCAAGGGTCGAGCTACTATTCGAAGATCGATTTGAGATCGGGATATCACCAGCTGAGAGTCCGGGAAGAGGACGTCTCCAAAACAGCTTTCAGAACTCGATACGGGCACTATGAGTTTTTGGTCATGCCTTTTGGGATGACAAACGCACCTGCGGTTTTCATGGACTTGATGAACCGGGTGTGCAAACCCTACCTGGACGAGTTCGTTATAGTTTTCATCGACGACATCCTGATCTATTCCAAGAGTCGGGAGGAACACGAGCAGCATCTGCGACTTATTCTGGAACTCCTTCGAACAGAACAGCTTTATGCAAAGTTCTCGAAATGCGACTTCTGGCTTCGAGAAGTCCATTTCCTAGGCCACGTGGTAAACAAGGATGGGATTCACGTTGATCTATCCAAGATAGACTCGATTAAGAACTGGCCTGCACCTCGTACACCAAAGGAAATTCGCCAATTCTTGGGTTTGGCGGGATACTACCGGAGATTCATTAAGGATTTTTCTAAGATCGCACAGCCTCTCACCTCACTGACGCAGAAAGGCGTTGTTTATCGCTGGGGAAACGCACAGGAGTTGGCATTTCAGCACCTAAAGGATAGACTTTGTAGCGCACCTATCCTTTCCTTGCCAGAAGGCACAGACGACTTTGTGGTTTACTGCGACGCATCAATTCAGGGTCTTGGTTGTGTATTGATGCAACGAGATAAGGTTATAGCCTACGCCTCACGCCAACTCAAGGTTCATGAAAAGAACTACACGACGCACGACTTAGAGCTGGGAGCTGTTGTTTTTGCACTTAAGTTATGGCGGCATTACCTGTACGGTACCAAGTGCGCCATCTACACTGACCACAGGAGCCTCGAGCACATCTTCAAGCAGAAAGAACTAAATATGCGACAACGACGATGGGTCGAACTACTAAATGACTACGAGTGCTCAATCAGGTATCACCCGGGCAAAGCCAATGTTGTGGCTGACGCCCTTAGTCGAAAGGACACCGCGCCTAAGCGCGTGCGAGCTTTACAACTCACGATCCACTCTAGTCTCCCTTCCCAGATACGAGCAGCTCAGATAGAAGCACTGAAACCAGAAAACGTCAGGGCTGAAGCCCTACGCGGATCAAGGCAACGCTTAGAGCAGAAGGAAGACGGCGCTTACTACGTAACGAGACGCGTTTGGGTCCCACACTATGGCAACCTACGAGAGCTTGTGATGGACGAAGCACACAAGTCTCGCTACTCAGTACACCCTGGATCAGATAAGATGTATCATGATATCAAAACTACGTACTGGTGGCCTAGCATGAAGGCCCACATAGCAACCTACGTCGGCAAGTGTTTGACTTGTGCGAGAGTCAAGTCCGAATACCAGAAACCCTCAGGCCTACTCCAACAACCAGAGATACCTCAATGGAAATGGGAACAAATTTCCATGGATTTTGTCACTGGCCTACCTAGATCCCAGTGCGGGAACGATACTATTTGGGTGATCGTGGATCGACTCACAAAATCTGCACACTTCTTGGCTATCAAGGAGACGGATAAGTTCTCCACTCTCGCAGAAATATACCTCAAGGAAGTTGTTTCGAGGCACGGGGTGCCCACCTCCATCATCTCGGATCGAGATGCACGTTTTACTTCAGAGCTGTGGCAAGCAATGCACAAATCCTTTGGCTCACGATTAGATATGAGCACAGCGTATCACCCTCAGACGGACGGGCAGTCTGAGCGCACTATTCAAACCTTAGAAGACATGCTTCGTGCATGTGTGATCGACTTTGGCAACCGCTGGGAAAAGCATCTGCCACTTGTGGAATTCTCGTACAATAACAGCTACCACACCAGCATTAAAGCTGCTCCATTTGAGGCATTGTACGGACGTAAATGCCGGTCACCTCTTTGCTGGGCAGAGGTGGGAGATAGTCAGATCACTGGTCCAGAATATGTGGTAGACACGACCGAGCAAATCGCTCAGATACGAAAACGCATGACGGCCGCTCGTGAACGTCAGAAAGTTTACGCCGACATGGGCAGGAAACCGCTTGAGCTCCAGGTTGGGGAGCGGGTATTACTCAAAGTTTCACCCTGGAAGGGTGTGGTTCGTTTTGGTAAACGCGGCAAACTTAACCCACGATACGTTGGACCTTTCGAAGTCATTGAGAAAATAGGCAGGGTGGCCTACAGACTGAACTTACCAGCGGAACTCGGTGCAGTTCACAACGTTTTTCACGTGTCGAATCTGAAGAAGTGTCCGTCAGATGAGACCCACGTAGTTCCTCTGAAGGAACTCACTATCGAAAATAGGTTCATCATTTTTCGCCATGAATGCGTATGTGACAACTCGAAATTTAGAACCTTCCGTGCATCTTAGTACAACCTACTTGTAATGTTATGTGACTAGTTAACGTGATTGGTTTAATAAAATAAGTGAACATCCTATGTGACTACGTGTTATATTTATGTGTCGTGCTTGTACGTATGTGTGTATTTATATGAACCGAGACAACAAGGACCCGACTCGAGACCATGAGATCTCGAGTGAACAGTGTAACATTGGGCCGGTTGGGCCACACACACACACTTAGCCTATCCGAAACCCATTAGGGTGCACCCATGTGGAACAACTATATAACCCTTAGTGAGGTTAACCTTGCCATTCTTTGGACAATCCACACACACACTCTCCCTCTCTCTCTCACGAAAACCCTAAGCCACAACATTGCTCTCCTTCTTCTCGGATAAAACCGGTGACACTAGGGGCTTTTGGATCGGCTCACACACACACCCATTTGGAAGCTTCATACACACCTTTGAACCCCATACTTGAACCGGTAAGTGTTTCTCATTGTGTGTTTATGTTTCGGTTGATGATGATGAGGTATGATGAAGATTATTTGATAATATGTTTGCTTGATAAGTTTTTATACATGATTAAAGTATGGATATGTGATAATAGGCACCGTAACCATTGTTTGAACATGACAAAGTGTTTGTGAAGTTCTTGTTGGATTAAATGATGCATGCTTAGGAAACATGACTTTTGTAGAATGAATATTGAACAAATAGTTTGAACAACAAAAGAATGATAAGTTTAGGATTATTCATGACCATCCGACTCTATGTATGAGATGAGCTTGTTATCTAGTTTAGGTATTATAACTCTTGTCCGTAAAATGCAAGGTGATGTTTGAATAAGAGTGGTTTGTGCTATGAATATTTGATGAACATGATGAACATATGAAGAACATGATGAATATGATATGAACATGCTTGAATATTTGAAATCTGATATGTTTGATCCAATTTGGTAAATTGTTAGACAAATAAACATGTTTATGAGAATAGTACATAATGTTGCATGAAATAGAATTTCTATTGGATAGTACACTGTGCAGAATCAGCTTATGTCCAGTCGAGACCTTCGGTTGCGACTCGAGACCACCACATGACGAGTCGAGATCCCCGGTTGCGACACAGGTTGCGAGTCGCAAACACCTGGTTGCGACTCGAGACCAAAACAGCATGAACCGAGACCATGTTTGCGAGTCCAGATTGCGACTCGAGATCACCTGGTTGCGACTCGAAACCACACTTGATCAGCACAAACCTTATGACTCGAAACCACAGTTACGAGTCCGGTTGCGAGTCGAGACCAAAACAGCATGAACCGAGACCGCAGTTGCGACTCATGGTTGCGAGTCGAGAACGCCTGGTTACGACTCGAGACCAGGTGCATGTGCAGACTGTTTGGACTTGCACCTCATTTCGGACTTAAGTACTTGGGCCGGACTTTTGGGCCTAATGCACAAACCTTATATGTTACTGTTGAACGTGAATATTGCTGAACTGCCATGATTAAACGTGTATGCCATGAACGATACTTGAATGCATTATGCTAGAAACATACGTGTACTGCCTGAATACGAACCTGATTGGTATGATACAACTATGATAGGACGTGAGTAGCCACAATATTGTTTGATTGACTTTTCTGTGTATCTACCGAGCAAACCAAGGTGAGTTCACACCCTCTACAAAGCATGGGATTCCCAGGGGTCGGGAATTGGGGTTAAGGAACATGGGTTCCTCGTCCTCCTTGGGTAGGACAGCAAAGGTTCAGGAATATAATTCCTCGTCCTCACGGACAGACAACTCGTACTAGACCAAAACTCTATCACGAAGTCCCTCCTTTTTATATCGACTTAATCGCCGGGCCAATGGCGAGCGGGTCATTAGTTAGATAGCGCTATTTAGGTCTGACAAACCTCACACCGTGCCGCAGAGGACGGGCGTGAACTAATGGATCTGGGGCACGTCAATGATGATAGACATTGACAGTTTCAGGGCACATAAACATGACTACAGTCAGCAGTCGATATGGTAACGAGTCTAGTAGATACATGGGGTAGCCCCCACGGCCGAAATGCCAGATAACTAACACGGGGTAGCCCCCACGGCTGGATTGCCAGAGTAACCGGGAACAAACAAGACACGTTTTTAACTATGGGGTAACCCCCACGGCAGGATGCCAGCTAAAGGAAACTGTTTTCGAAACAACTTAAAACGAACACCCAACCGTGAACTCACTCAACTTGTTTTTGACTCGTTACTACATGCTTTGCAGGTCCTTAGGTTCTTAACTGGAGCTTGCATGGAGGAGGATCGTTGTGGGACATGGACGATTGTGTGCCATGTTAAACTTTGAAACAATTAAACTTATGTTTTGATTTAAGACTTATGCTTCCGCTTGCAACTTGAACTATGTTTTGTTTGAACACCAATTGTATTGGTTGAACTTTTATAACCACTTATATGCTTGTTCAATATGATTGGTGGCTGGATCCTGGTCAGTCACGCCTCCAAGCGGTGGTATTCCGCAGGTGGATTTTGGGGGTGTGACAGCGTAACCAACCGCATCTTCTTCTGGTAGAACCTCTTGACTCCAATCATAACCCTCATCATCGTAAATCACCGCAAGAGCTCTAGATTTCTCTCTGTTGTCTTCAACCTGCTTCAATCTAGGCGGTTCGGATTTATTCTGATGATAAATTGCCTTCTTGTAGTAATCATCTCTGAAAGGATTCTCCGACTCATCAGCATAAGCGTTTCGGCATTCTCGTTTGAAGTGACCTTTCTGCTTACACTTGAAGCATGTCACCTTAGACTTATCGAACCCCAACTTGGTAGATGCACCACCAATTGTCTTTCTGCCGGTAATTTCCATGAATCTTTGTGCTCGACGAACAGCACTTGCCATAGCCCAACGAATATCGATCAGTTCCATTTCCTCCGGATCAATCTGATCGTAATCTTCTTTCGTCAGATTGGTGTTACCTATCTTCCCAGCTACTAGCCCTTCATATGATTCCAACACCGATGCTAGGAAGATCATTTGCTGCTTGGCCGACTCCTCATCAAAATTCTGAGCATTCTTCAAATCTATCGCGATGTTACATTGAAAACGATTCTTTACATCTGGATGATTTCCAGAAGATGAAGATCCACTGTGATAACCACTGTGACTTCCACTGCATTGACTGCTTTGACTTTCTTTGCCAGCTGTTAACACATTTTCAGCAGAAAACGCAGTTTTTGGAGAAGTTGCTTTTGGCATCATGCTTTTTGGATAATACAAATCCAAATTCTGCTGGTAAGATGAGTGATTGACTTTGTACGTCTTCTTCAACTCCAACTCGTGACTCTCGAGTTTCTTAATCAGCACATCTAATGTCAACTTTTCTGGTTCTTTGATAGTATTCTTCAGCATCAGCGCATAATATCTCCAATCCATTTCATCAGGTAACGAATCGAACAATTTGTTGATAAGATCTTCTTTAGGAATTTTGATATCATGTCTTACTAATTCCAGCTTCAGATGACCAAACCTTTCTATCATTTTACAAACTGACTCGTTCTTTAAACATCCAAACAGATCAAACTCTTTTCTAAGAAGTTTCTTTTTATTTTTCACGATTTCAGTACTACCTAAACATTTCTTTTCTAACTTTTCCCAAAGATCTTTTGCATTTGAATAATCGATCAATGAGATTATGTCTTCCCGGACTGACTGAAATAACAATGCCACACACTTTTGTTCAGCTACAAACGATTCAATCTCCTCAGCTGCTCTTAAAGTTTCACCATATTTCTTTCCATGTTCATAACCGTTTTTCAAACTCTTCCAGCTGGGAAATGCGAATGCCATCAACCAGTCCTCAAACTTTCTTGACCACCGACTGTATTCCTCAATAGCCATTAGCTTTGGAGGTTTATTGAACGTTCCGAAGGCACTTTCCGATTCCCAAGCTTCCTTTTTCTTTTCCTTCGGTGGATTATCATTGTTATTGCTTGTTGATGAATCGTCTCCCAAGTTTCCAGCAAAAGCATACATATCGCTAAACGGGTTCAAGAATATGTCATCCATCTTGAGTGTACCTGAAAATCAACCAACACTTAGTAAAATTTTCGAAGTTTTGAAAACTGTGACAAATGAGCGAAATAGCACTATTGTCAAATAAGTGGAATAGCAATGTACGAATAAGTGGAATCACAATTGTACAAATAAGTGGAATCACATTTGTACGAATAAGTGGAATCACAAATGACAGATAAGTGGAATCAGACTATGTGTCACAAAAGCAAAATCACTTTTGACAAATAAGCGAAATAAGCTTGTCCAAATAAGCGAAATCAGGTGATGTTTGAATAAGCGAAATCAGTAGTGTCCGGATGAGCGAAATCAAATATGTTCAAATAAACGAAATCATACTTGTCCAAATAAGCGAAATCACTCAACTAACTCTCAATGTCTGAAAAAACGAAATTAGATTGTATGTATGAACGAAATCAGACTATTATCTCTTGATGTTCAAATAAGCGGAATCAGATTTTTATCCAATGTTAAGCCAAAATTTAACCTGAAACTTTCAAGGGTTGTTCTACACACAAATCCGATCACAATGATATGTAAAAAGTTCAATTTCGACCACTAATTTGTTCCAGATCTGAGATTGAAGTTCCTGTTCGTGAACTGATCGAGATTTTGTTAAAATTGATTGAGTTTTACTTTGTTTTAAGATCTGATACTATTACTGATTGTTTAAAATATAGTTTCACACAATATATTTGAAATTCAAATCATTTTGTCCGTAGAAACAAGTTTAATCCGAAAAAGTAAAAGAGAAAGTGAGTAGAAATGAGAGAATAATGTCGAATCAGCTGTAGTAGTATGAACTCCTCGTCCTGAAGCTCTGATACCACTTGTTGGACCGATCTATGACCTGAACACGTCAGTTAAGGCAGTTCATCATCACGTATAAAGGCGGAATCAGAATACGTAATGTAACAACAGCTTTCCTATTCAATTCCTTCTCGTTTATTGCTTTCTAAGATCGATTTGACAGAGTTCGGTTACAAATGCAATGACCTGATTTCGCTCCAATGTCACAACCTATTGACACATGTGAGGTATTTATAGTAAGGCTGATTGCGTTTATATGGCATTACCATATGAGCGGAATCACTTGTAACTGATTTCGCTTATATGTCATGACCATAAAAGTGAAATCACCATGTGACATATAAACGAAATTACCAGGTGACTAATGAGCGAAATCACAAAGTCCCTAAAAACGAAATCACCTATAAACTATGTTTACATAAGCGAAATTAACTATATAAACCCTAATCTTGACTTTCAAGCTCCTATCTTGCTATATCTTGACTTAAGACTTGATGTAGATGAAGTCAACAGACATTCTGTGCATCAACACTCTTGTCGCCACGAATCACGAGGGGTTCTTCACCAGAATGAGGGATGCGGACAATCTTCTCGTTGCAAAGAATTTCCGCTTGCTGATGAGATAACCAATCCATCGCAATAACAACGTCGAAACTACCCAGAACGATAGGAATGAGATCGATAGAGATGGTCTGACCAGCTAAGACGAGGTTACAACCCTTAACTATGTGTGTGGCCTCGAGACTTTTACCGTTTGCTAGCTCTACCATGTGTTTGGTGGTTAAAAGTGTTGGAGTGCGCTTAAGCATTTGACTAACTTTTAAGGACACATAACTAGTATCGGCACCCGAATCGAATAAAACAGTAACAAAGAAATCATCCAGAAGAAACTTACCCATCACAACGTTGGGATCATTCCTCGCGTCACCCTGAAGGTTTCAAGGAGTGATCACCAAGGATAGAGAGTCGAGCCTTCCAAACTCTCTATGCTAGAGGGTGTTCGTTTCAGTGTCTTTGCATGGAGAAGCGAAAACAAAATGTCACTGTAGTAAGAGAATGACGGTTTGGTCTAAGCAAATGGTAGAAATTAGACCTAACATAAATCAACAATCATATGTCGGTAGAAAAGCAAGTGTAAAGATTCCGCGTATTTAAGAAGACTATCATGGAATAATACAATTTCTTGTAGTGTAAGGTGGGAAAGGGGTGAGGTAAATGTATAGTTCATCGTGTCCATATGTAGGTTGAGTAATCCGTATCGCCGTCCTCAAATGTCCCGAAGACAATCCCATCATTAGGAGGCATCCACTTGCTAAGTTGGGTATACGAAGGTGTAAATCAAAGTAGAATAATAATTAACCACCCAACAGGGTAATTGGGGGGGGGGGGGGTAATCGTGTGATCTGTGGAAATCGTGGTATGGTTGTTAGCGTTTCGTTATATCAGTTGCGGATCGAAGAAACAAGAGGTTGGTGATGTTCATATGAAGAATTAAGTGAAAACAAAAATCCAATAAATAACCGAAGAATTTCGCCAACTATTCCGTTCTCCAAAGATAGTTCCAGTAATGTAAGATGGCAGCACGGCACAAAAGGAAGGTTCGTTGCATCATGGGTATATCATTGGTCCAAAACAGAGTTTGGATGATAGGGTTTTGAGTTGTACAACGCCAAACGCGTGTAACTGTGACTGCTTCGCTTCTGGTGACGATGACTAGTGGAGGTGATGGGGTTTGTCAACATGGACGCGTCAGTATATTTCTCCTAATCCCGAGTTCGTTTGAGCCAGGTCTGGTCTTCGTGAACATTGACGTGCAAACCGAATGTACGGAGGGTCAGATGGTGACGTCATGTCGAGATAAGCGTGTAAATAGATAGAATGCAAAAACAGTTGTCGTAGCGGGGTGACGAGAAATCAGAAAAGAATTTGACCACCACTTGTCAAATTTCTAGTAAACAATTGCGTGTCATAAAGAACGCAGTAGGACTAATAGACAGCATGCTACTACCCTAAATAAACACACAATAAACACCACACCAGACAAAAGTAATCTAGCAAGTAAGAAATATAAACTTAAATCATACCACCTAGTGTGTTGAGCCTTGCACATGGAGCGAAGCGTCGTTGTGGATCGTTGAGCACTGTACAGGTTATAGTCTGGTTTTGTCAAAAAGCTTTTCCCTTTTTAAAACCAAGTTCACTATAACCAATGGCTCTGATACCAATCTATCACACCCCCAAAATCCACCATGCGGAGTATCACCGCTTGGAGGCGTGACATGACCAGGATCAAGCCACCAATCATATTGAACAACGTGATTAAGTACATAAAACCAACCCCAATATAATTGGTGTCCAAAAGAAAGTAAACAACTTTAAGTTAACAGCGGAAGCATAAAACGTGAAACCCAAACATAAGCAATAAGTTTATAAAGTTTAAATGTTTAACATGGAACTCAACAGTCCATGTCCCCACGATGACCACTCCTCCCTGTGCAAGCTCCATAAGCACCTAACTACCTACAAGGCATGTAACAAGGAGTCAACAATAAAGTTGAGTGAGTTCACAGTTGGGTGTTTGTTTTAGGTTGCTTTCGAAAACATAGTTTGTCTTTAGCTGGCTTACTTGTCGTGGGGGTTACCCCATAGTTGAAAATATGATTAACTAATTCCTTCTTTCCCAAACCATACCCATAATTAGTGGGGGCTACCCCATGTGAACCACTAGACCGTTACCATATCGACTACTGACGAAAGTAAGTTGTGCCCTAAGTCAATGTCTATCATCATTGACTGTTTGCCATGATCCATTAGTACATGCTCGTCCTACCGGCACGGTGTGAGGTTTATCAAACCTAATAGCGCTATTAACTAATGACTCGCTCGCCATCGGCCTCGGTGATTAAGTCGATATAAAATGAGGGACTTAGGTGATAGAGTTTTAGCTAGTAGTTTAAGGTTGTTGTCCTACCCAAGGAGGACGAACGTACGTATTCTACCCAAGGAGAATACGCAGGATTAATATTGGCATCCTACCTTTGGAGGATGGCGGTACATATCCTACCCAAGGAGGATATGTAGGTTCCATTTTAGTTTCTTAACCCATTCCCAAACCACCGGGAATCCCATGCCTTGTAGAAAGTGTGAACTCACCTTGGTTTGCTTGGTTAGATTAGTTACTCTAATAATCAGGAATTAAGCACGTCCTAACATGGTACAGATAACAATCAGTCTCACGTGCATGCATAACACGTATCCTACATATGGTTTATCTACTCATTACTTCTATCACGTACCACACAATTCAAATGTCACACTCTGACTTTTGTGGAAAGGTCATAGTTAATAAAATTCACTTGTAACGCTTGTTAGAAAATATTTTCTATGTGTTGGAGTTTTTAGAAAATTTTGCAAGAGTTTCCTTTCTAAATGGAGGTGCCCATGCTAATAAGCATATCATTTTCTTTTCCAAAAATCATTCAACAATCAACAACAATTTACCAAGAGCAACTATTCCATTTACAAACCAACATTAAAACGCGTAGTAACTTGGTGAGGCGTTTAGTGGGTTTAGCTACCCTCCAAAGTGTGTTTACTTTTGTTAAAATCTCATTCTCGGGATTTTTAGATGTTCACAACTTGTGAACATATTTTTCAAAAATATTTATTTACAACATTTTCATGTATCACTAGTATCCATATACTTACTTTATTTCCAAAAATAGTGTAAGGATCATGATCTTTCAAAACCGTCTTTTAAACTTGGTTTATTTAGGAAAATCATTCACAAGCCTTGGGTTTACAAGTTTACTAGTTCACTAAGTTTATTACTTTGCAAGAAAATCCTTTTTACTTTCAAGTTCATGTTAGTCTAGAGGATGATTATTTCATGAAGGCACATAATCATCTCTAACTTGATAACCCATGTTTTTAACCATGCTCTAACAAGTTCCATGTGATGATCAATCATCATATTACTAATAATCAACAAGTAATCATCAACACATTCAAGACAACATCATACTAGCATTATTTCATCTTGTTTCATCATGTTTCATCTTCTTTAAGCTTATGTTTCATGATTCAAGATTCAAGTCTTTTAGTGTTCATATGTTTCATCATAATATATCTACTAAAAACATGAAGTAAACAAGAGTTTAAAGAAATCTTACAACTGGCTTAAAGCTAGGGAAGATCACAAGTGAAAAAGTGATGGATAAAAGCTTGTGAAGGAGGTCCTTGATGATCCATGAACACCGAGCTTCGTTGAACACCTTGATACACCTTGTAATATACTTGGATTGGATGAAGCTTGATCAAAAATGGTGGTGAAGATATAGGGGGTTTTGGCCGTGAGATTATGGAGAGGGGAGAAGGAGTTTGTGAAGTTGTGATGAAGATGATGAAGGTGTATGGCACATATAATCAAGTCTCTTGAGTTTTATCCAATGGGTAAGATGTTCCAACAAGTACCAACATGATCTTTCAACTTCCAAGAAAGGATCATTTAGGGGATTTTAGAAGATTTATAAAAATCTTGGAGTGGGGCCACTAGGGGCCGGTTATGGCACAAGGGGGGGGGGGGGGGGTAAAATGAAAATTACTTTGTAAATAAATCATTTAGTGGAAGGTTAAAGTGTAAGATCTAATGTTTAGTGTGTACCATGTATTTTGTAATGTGTTTAAGTGTTCGGGAACCATAACTAGCTCAGAAAAAGTGAAACAATGTTTCTGGTAATATTTTAGTGTTCCGGGTAATGTCCGGTTGTTCGGTTAGATACCGTTCCGTTAAAGTGCTAAGTTATTCCATATAGTGTCCTATATATATCTTTTTGTAACATTTTTAATTCCCAACACTTAGGAAAGCATACAGGACCATTTAGTCAATTTTTTTGCACAAAACTAGTTTGTTAACAAGCACATGTAAGTATGACGCAGTAAATCAGAAAGCAGTTAAGTAATTCAGCACAGTCATCAAGCACTTTAATTATCATTAATAAATCGTACGAATACATGTAATTATGAGGGTTGTCACATCTTTGTTTTTAAAATTGACAAGTCTTGTACTTAATGTTTTAAAATGTTACACGCAATGTCCTTTAACCCTAACCAAATGAATCTTTTTTTTTATGTTAAATCTAGTTATGTGTCTTACACATTAGGGTATTTTTGTCATTTCATCTTATTAGGGACTAATTCTGTAAATAAAGTAAATACGCAAACTATTTAAAAAAACTATAATAAAAAATTATACATATAAATAAATAAAAAAACTAATCTCTCTCTCATCTCTACCTCTCTCACATTTACCATCACCATCCACCCCACATCACCTGCTGCAACCGCCTCCGCCACCACTCACCGCACACCGCCTATCTCTCGTCACCCCAAAACCCAACATCACTACCACTTAAAATTTCACTAAAATTAAGAAGTTTGAGCAACCCATCAAAAACCTCAATTCTATCTAGGGTTGGAAATAGATATCTGTATAAAACACGATTAGACCTGTTTACTGAAAAAGTATACAACGTGATTTTTTTTTACTTTTTAAAAATAAATATAATTATGAGGTTAGGATCCATCATTTCTTCTTATTGATACATAAAACTGTGTTATAAACATGTGATATAAAGTAGTTAAACGAGTTGCATTGAAGTTTAATATTTGTGTTACACGCGTCGTTAGAGACCTGTTAAACCCGATAAGACACGATTTGCCAACCCTAATTTCTACCTCTAAACTTTCAAATCTCACTAAACCCACTTCCAAAATTCAACAAAATCCACTTCCTAATCAACTAATTCCACAAAACCCACTTTAAACAAAAAAAAAAAAAAAAAAACACCTTCACCTTTCACTGTAGTCCACCACTTGCAGACCCACTTCTTCCAATCAACTTCATTGCAACCACCCACTTTAGAGTTAAATCATATTTTATTGTTTTATACATATTTGCCTTTAATATGCACAAATCTCTGATGACAATGTTCACATTTGACGGAATTGATGCCCAAATTACAAACCCATTCCGAATGAATGTTCGAATGCCCAAATTATAAACCCATCCAAAACTTTATTGCTCTAAATACGTGGGTCTGTTTGGATGAAAGAAATTATGACGACTTGACGAGGGTGTTCTTGAAATCGAAAGTATATGGAAATTTGGAATGTTGAAACGTGACAAGGGCATATCAGTAACGGGCGGGTTGGGAGTTGATGTTGTGGTCGTAGACCAGTTGCCGGTGGGTTGGGGGATTGATGTGGTGATGGTGGTTGATGCAGGTTGGGGGTTGATGTAGTGGTGTTGGGTGGTGGCTGGAGTCTTAGATAGAGGGAGAGAGAGACCAATCGACAATGTGTCTTTTAGGCCGGAGGGTGTGGAGGGCGCCACCCCTGCCACCTCACCAACGATAGCGTCGGTGGGGCGCCACCGTCCATACCCACCGATTTAAGAGGGGGCGCCATGGTGGTTTTGCCAACATGGTAACGAAGAAGATTTGGCAGGATCGAGGGGTGATTGGTTGCAGGTGGAGGAGCTATAGTTTAAGGGGGGGGGGGGGGGGGGGTTTACCCTATTCAGTGAAACTTTATTAAGAACAAAACTGAATATTCAAGAAATGATGCTTGCAATTTGTGGTTTTTGAATGTTTTGTCGTTTATAAATTGAATGGTATTTAGTAAAATATGACGTTTGTTTTTTCTTTTTTGGTGAACAATGAGATTTTGCTCACTGAGATGGACCAGATCCTCACTTAGGGGTTGTTTGGCAACATTTGAATGGTTAAGTGCTGAACCAATAAGAGGTCTGAACCATTAAGTGCTGAATCAGTAAGAGGTCTGAACCATTAAAAGCCTGTATAATGTTTAATCTTTCAAAGGCAAATGTCTGACCAATTCAGATTAGAGGTCTTAACCATTCATACTTTGTATAAATCTTAACAATTCAGAGGCAAATGTCTGAACCATTCAGACATCTGCTCATGAAACAAACAGTCTGAACCATTAAGTGCTGAACCAGTAAGAGGTCTGAACCATTAAAAGCCTCATTAAGAGGTAAACAAACAGCCCCTTAAGGATTTTGTCCATAACATTGAGTGAAACTTTACTGTGAACAAAACTGAATCTCAAAGAAACCTCGTTTGGAATATGTGGCTTTTGAATATTTTGGAGTTTTAAATTTCAATGGTATTTAGTAAAATATGACGTTTGTTTTTGGTGTGTTCAATGGAAAATCTGAGACGTTTATATATGATGTTTTTTGGTGCGTATTTTGGTGTGTTCAAACACAAGCCCGGTTCACTGTTAAATTGAATGGTATTTAGTAAAATATAGCGTTTGTTTTTTGTGTGTTCAATGGAAGGTCTGATACGTTGTTTATATAAGATGTTTTTTGGCGCGTATTTTGGTGTGTTCAAACACAAGCCCGGTTCATTGTTACTCTCTGTTTACTTTCCTGTTTTTTGTTTTAGATTTCGAGTTCATATCAGCAGGTTGGGGGTGTTTGGCTAAGCTTTTTGACTTCTCCTTCTCAGAAGGACTTCTCCTTCTCAAGAAGTCAGAATTTGTGACTTCTCCTTTTCTCCTTCTTGAAGACAAAAAAAACCTTGAAAAGTCCTTTTCCTGCTTGTGTTTGGCTAAGCTTTTCTCATCTTCCTAACTTCTCAATAATGTTTGGCTAAGCTTCTCCTTCTCAAAAGGACTTTTAGCTCTATATAAGTCAATAAGTCATTTTGAGAAGGAATCCCAAACACCCCCATTAACACAAAGGACGATGTACGTGAATTGATATATAGAGAGATTCTTGAATATCATCCAAATATGCTAATATAATTTTTGGATGGAGCTGTACCGACAGGCTTCATGTATCCAAGGTCATACTTTTTTTTGCTTTGAGATTTAAATATGCTTGAGATTAATAGTTACATTGACTAATTTTTCTTTTTCGTTATTATCTTTTCCCATTATTGTACTTTACATGTTGTTGACCAATTCAAGAAGCATTTGCTCATCTTGAGGAACACTATGGCAAAGGTACCGCAGCTGCACCTCTAGAGAGGCAACAATCTTCATCGTTGCCAAGGTAATAAAAAATTATGGTTACAAAAGTCGTATAATTGCAATTGTAATCTAATTTGAACATACAGAAAAGAACCCAAATTGGCCCATTAAAACAAGTTTGAACAATGGTGTTTTTTCCTCTTTTTCTTTGTGTTATAGGATAGAAAAGCGTGAGGCACGCGCATCACATGCATGAGGCGCCTCCGGCATTCCCCTATTCTGACCCAGAAGTACATGAGGCTCCGCCTCAAGCCCTAATACTTTTACTGAGTGCCTGACTCACCTTATAAAACGAAGTTTGAGTTCTGAAGTTGGTGTTCTGGGTTAACTTTTCGATGTAGGGCTTGTGTTCTGAAGTTACAAATGGTCTCTCAAAATGTTCAATAATAGATGTTGGGAAGTAGTACATGACTAACCAAGTGCCTGTTGGTTCAGGTCCCTCACTAAACACTCACACAAGACACACAATTATATGTATACGTATATGAATGTAAAAGTTGCAGAAGGTAAAACTGAAGAAGGTTTCTGTGTATTCGAATGAAAAATGGGTGTGTTCTAAATAAAATAATCCTACACCTATTTATAACAAATACAAAATTGTCACATGCTAAATATCAGCTAACAAACTGGACGATGTAGTCATGATCTCCTAATTGGTCTTCATACTTCCCATCTTTGACTCCGATTTAATTGGTCAATCCTGGACCAATTCTGAACAAGTCACGTAATGCTAAAATGACCCTTTTAACAATAATTAACTAGCTAGCTTAGTCAAATAAAACCCAAGAGTTTAGCTACGTGACCCGTATCCGGTGACCCGTTAAACCGCGACTTGATAACGCACCGACCCGTGACCCGTAAACAAACCCGAATAATCCAACAGTGCCAATGACGAGACTTCCTCAAAGCATCCAAGGTTTGATAATTAATGAGCTCATCTCTTGCGGTGTTGATATTGTGGATATTGGCCACCTCGAGTGTTAGTCTTGGATAGTCCCCTTTTTTGTTCATTCCTTTATAGGAATTATTGTTGGGGCTGGGTTTATTGTATTTTCTGTTGTATGCTGGTTAACAATTGATGGCATGAAAAAGCAGAAAAAAGAAACTGAATAATTGCGGGGTTGGTGATAGAAAAAGAAAAAGAGAAGGCGGTGAAAGAGGCTATGAATGAAAAGATGACAAACATTGAAGCGATGCTAAGAGTTAGGTTTCAAAACGTTTAATCATTGAGTCGGTTGTTGGGATAAGTCATGTATTTTATGTTTTAAGTGGAATGTTTTATATAATTTTGAAAATTCTTCAAATGCTTACATTTAATTTATAAAAAATATGATATTATAAGCAGGTAGAAATAGAAAACAAATAAAAAAAGATAAAAAAAAAGATTTAAAATCATTTTGTGGTCTATGTATTTTGTTGGGATAAGTATTTGATGTTTTAAGTGGAATGTTTTATATAATTTTAAAAATTCTATAAATGCTTACATTTGATTTAAAAAATATGATATTATAAGTAGGTACAAATAGAACACAAATAAAAAGCTAAAAAAAGATTAAAAATCAGTTTGCGACCGCAAAAACGGTCGCAAGTTTGTAAAAAGAAAGTGGTCACAATTCGGTTGCAAAGTAAGCGGTCACAAAACAAAGGCATAATAGTCGCAATATTTGCACCCGATATTATAGTCGCAAACCTCGGTCGCCAAAATATACTTGCGGTTGCAACTAGGTCACAATACGGCAACTGCGACGTGTGTTTTTTATCATGTTTATGGTTGCAAACCGGTCGCAACTGGGCAATTGCGACCTTTTTGCGACCATAAATGTGGTCGCAAACCCATTTTCTATTAGTGTTTTAGTGACCGTGACTTATTCCATATGTTTAGTAAAATTAACTGATCGCCTTGGTTTTCATCATTTGCTTGAAACGTTAATTAACCGTGGAGCAACGCCTAGGGGGAAAATACTAGTTAGGTCTAATTAGTTACATGATATGTTTTCTTGTCAATCGGTAAAATAATTAGATGAATAAGTGAATAATTAATGTAACTGAATGATTGTATAATTAGTTAAACTAAAACCTAAACTATTAGGTTTATGTAGTTGTATGTTTTGACTAATTAAATCATGTTACATTACGAGGATGCTTATCATGTTTATATATATCATCATTTTAATGTAAACTGTGTTGGATGTTTATGGTGTTTATCGCCCAGTAATAGGCCACTCTAATAGAAAATCTTGGGCCCTAAAATCGTGGTTGTTAGCAAGTCTAGGAAGTAAATCGTGGTTGTTCACGTGAACAGTGCATCACGGGAGGAGCGGTCGGCGTTGTAAGGGGATGGGGAACCGGATACAACTCAAGATAGAGTACTGCCACCATGCCCGTACTAAGGACCCTTTGATGCCTGTGATTCAGGGGGATATTGATATGTGATAAATAGTCCAGGGTCTAGCGTGTCAGTAATTCAAAGTATAGGGACTGATCTTGTAAATTGTAAAAGGGTCTGTTAAATACTGTTGAAAGAGATGAGTATGACAGCTATTGATTTGAGATTAATCTGCTTCTTCTCTGGATTCTTTCTTCTTCTCCAATTCTTAGCTCTTAACTCTTGATTACCATTTTCTCACGTATCAATGGTATCAGAGCTTTCCTTCCTCTTGACCTGAGGGTTGGGAATCAATCAGATTCAATTGACGGAATCAATTAGGCAACATCAACAGCAGCGAATTAATCAGATTTCAATCAAATACAAGTGACGTGTGCAATTAGGGCAACAGAAACATCAGCGTAATAATAAGCTTTCAATCAGATTTGAACAATGGTGCTCTTATGTTTGTGTGGGGGTTTGATATGGGAGAACAAGGTTCATGTTTGTGGGACTAGTAGGTGTTCATGTGACGGGTTACAATTCGAAGGCAGAGTTCATTGTTGTGGCTACAATCCAGATTATTCCAAACCACCAAATGATTATGAACTTTGGAGGGGTTTTCGAACTTATGATGAATGGATGGGATCACCAACATGGGGAAAACGAAGCCCTAGCTTATTCGGAACCAAGAATCATGAAACAAGAATTCTAAATACTTCATCATCCATGGAAGAGATCAAGAACTTCCAGCAAATAGGTTCATTTGAAGATTATTGTAACTCAATTGATTTCCTTCTTACGAAAGTAATTCTTAGTGAGGATTATGCTACAGAATTATTTGTGAGGGGTCTCAAATCTGAAATTAGGAGTTGGGTTCAATTCTTGAGACCTAAAACACTTGAAGAGGCTTATAAAAAGGCAAAGGTACAAGATGATTTCCTTAACATTTGCTTTCGCAATAAAGAATTAAAAAAGGTAGAAGGTCAATCTTTTAGTGCAAATCGTGATGAAAGTTTAGTGAAATTGAGATTCAAACTGTTGTTGAATCTGAAAATGGGGTTAGGGTTCAAGAAACCATTGATCAAAATGTCATGATTGAAAATGAAATTGATTCTTTAAATCAAGTTTTGAGTACTGAACAATCAATTGAAGATGATTTTTTAAATCAAGACATGGAGGATGTTACAGAGTCTGGAAATGAGATTCAAACCATTGATGAATTTGGAAATAGCCATAAGATTCAAGTATCTTTTAAGGTTGATGTTTTAAGGGAAAATAGGAATGTTAATAGAAATGGAATAGAAGTAGGCTATGTTTGTGGGCAAATAAATCTTACAAAAGAGAAGGGCAATTCGTCTTCTACAGTTCTTAATGATGTAGATATAGGTGTCACAATGAAAGTAGTTAACCAGGATACAGTCAAAAGGAGACCAGTTTTTGTTTTTCTAAATGATGTAGTAGATATGGATCAAGAAGTACAACTGAATATCAAAACAGGTGAGTATATTGAAGTCTTAGGTTCAACAAAAACATTTGATCCATGGAAAAAGAAGAAACATTTAAATTGTATAGATACAAGCTGGCTTTGTAACATAGAATGTAGAAATGGTGTAACTATGGAGTCCAGATTCGATGTTGAACAAGTATACAGAAACAAGGTTTGGGAAGTTAGTGATTACCATGAATGGAAACCTAGGAAAATAAGTCAGACGACATTGGGGAATGAATCAATTTCCATGGTTCTTTTTGATAGTGTGGATTACCAGGAGCTGATAAAAAAGAAATCAGATATGGTATTCATGTTTGATGTAACAGATTTCAATCAACAAATACAGCTAAGTCTCAGATTATGGTCAGATACCGGTTGGACTAATGCTAAGTGTCAACTGCAATTTCTAGATGTTGATAAAAAGTTTAAGCGTCAACATGGAAATGTGAGTTTTATGAACTGGATGCAACTATTTTTAATTTTTCAGTCAAATAGTTATGCTATTTGGATGGTGGCTTGGCTCAATGTTAGAATAGGTGGAATTCTTATATGTGTTGGGTGGGTTTACAACATGGAATGTAATGGTGGAGAGAGATGGGTTTGTGAATGCCATTGCAGGGTTAGGATGAAAATTAATCTCAACCGGACCAGCTGGATTATGCATATTTCAATTGATAACATGTGGATTTCTTTAATGAAATGTTGGTTTGAATGGTCAAGGCTATATAATGGATATTACTCTTATGTTGCTGGCCACAACAAGTTAATTTTGGTTCATGCTTGGTTAGGACAAACCAAGGATCAAATGAGAACCACAGGTGAAGTAAATTCTACATTGGTGGTATGCAAGGCTTTGAATGCTGGAGTTTGTGTATTACTGAAGGATTGTGCAATGGTTTTAATCAAAAGATATATCAATTCAAACTTTGAGATGCTAGGCAAAACTCTTGGAATTCTTCGCATCCTGGTGAAGAAAAAGAATTCTACAGCTCAAGCTTTCACTGCAGCGCATAGATTACCGTTGTCAACTATTGCAATATCATCAGATGGCTTGGTTGTTGTTAGCGGCACCAAGTTCATTTTTATGGTTAAAGATGTAATGGAGCAGTTAACGAGCCTAGTGATTTTACACTTAGGTGTAATGATTCAAAATTGATCCAAGGATCAGATGATGATGTTATAAAATTGAATACAAGGCGCTGCGCTGGACAATAACAAACATAAGTCAAAGTTGCTGCAGATGTGAAATAGAGGTGGATTTTTTTCAAAATAGTCAAAGTTGCAGCAAATGTGTGCATCTTGATGAGGCTTTTGCATATTGTGCAGCCATTGGTCCAAAGTTGCTGATTTGATTAGAATTTTTTTTTGTACCATTTCTGATTTTTGGGGACAAAAATCTTTTAAGGGGGGAGTATTGATATGTGATAAATAGTCCAGGGTCTAGCGTGTCAGTAATTCAAAGTATAGGGACTGATCTTGTAAATTGTAAAAGGGTCTGTTAAATACTGTTGAAAGAGATGAGTATGACAGCTATTGATTTGAGATTAATCTCCTTCTTCTCTGGATTCTTTCTTCTTCTCCAATTCTTAGCTCTTAACTCTTGATTACCATTTTCTCACGTATCAGATATCAATGCGGCGGTGGCTGCTGGTCGCATGGCCCGTCCGATACCTGCACACCCCGGGCATATCCAGACGATCGACGCCAGGATTTGCAGCCGTCAGGCGCTGGTCAGGATCCACAGCCGTCAAGATTCACAAGTTAATGATAGTTCCTATCGTTTTTTGTATTTTCACATTTTAATGTATTTTGGATTTTGTAATGTATAAACGAATTAATTAATTATCTAGTTACATTTGCATTTTCACTTTATTTATACCGGTGATATAATTAATTTACAATGTTTGGAATGCTTGGTTGGTCACATATAATGTGTAATACGATACGACACGACAGGATATGATACAATAAGATACGACACGACACGATACGATACGAAACGTAATGATAAAATACGAAACTTAACAATACAATCCAATATATATAAAATGTTTAGAATAATATTAAAAAAATATACGATAAGTAACAATACGACACAATATGATATGACACGACACGGTAAAACACGACATGATACAACACGACATGATACGTCACCATACGATACGACATTACACGATACGATACGACACAACACGATACAATAACATACAATACATAAAAAATATAAAACTAATATTTAAAAAAACAATAAACCCCCACATTTGCCATCTTTGAACAACAAAAATTCATACGAGTCGTATACGACTAGCCGCTAGACAAAGACTGGCAATAGCGGTATGAGTTGATTAAGGTCAACCCTATATAACTTGTATAGATCTATACGAATCATGTAAAGTGATTAAGTGTCCATATAAACACTTTGTGTCCAAAATAGATTGAGCCTTCTTTTCTTGATTGTGATGACGTTCCATGATGTCAAAAAGTATGGTTTTAAGGTGAGAAAAATTATTGTGGTCCATGTGAAAGCTTACCGGAAGTTTTGTGTGGCTTGATTGTGATGACGTTCCATGATGTCAAAAAGTACGGTTTTAAGGTGTGAAAAATTATTGTGGTCCATGTGAAAGCTTACCAGAAGTTTTGTGTGGCTTGATTCTGATGACGTTCCATGATATCAAAAAGTATGGTTTTAAGGTGAGAAAAATTATTTTGGTCCATATGAAAGGTTAATGGAAGTTTTGTGTGGTGTAAATTAGACCCATTTTCCCAATCATTTTATCCCACTGTCACGTTTATTATGGATAGAAAATAATCTCTCCATATTTCAGAAAACTTCCGGTTTTATGAAAAGGGATGCAAGGTCTTTAAATCCCATATAAAATAAATTTAAAGTGTTAGGTTTAGTTTGAAGACTTCATGCACTTTATCTTGACGAGAAGATTGGGTTTAATTGGCCAGCACCACCTTGGAAAGCATTGCTTGGAGTGCACTAATCATCTGACGGAAGTTACATATTGGTTCCTTCATCCACTTTCACCAAGAGTCTTGGAAACTAAATAACTTCAAAGGTTGTAGTTCTAGACTTACTTTGTAATGTTTATTAATATTTCATAGTTCTTGCAATTGGATTTTTGGTGAGGAGTTTCTAAAATGGTATTAAAATGAGTATTTAAGACCGTGCGTTACGGAGAGACCTTTAAATCAAACAAAAGTAAATGTAAAAATTTTTGAATCATACACATAAGTTACAACGTGTTAACCCGCAAAGAAAATAAAGTAAATTATTTTTAATAATATAACACCATATTTCTTAGAGAATAGCAATTATTTTTTTTCAAAGGCAAACATATCATTTTATTATATTTATACTTGATTTATGCAAAACAATTAAAGTAAATCAAACTATATACTTATCCATTTTAAGAAGTAATAAAACCATAGATTTCAAAGTTATAGATAATTTATATATTTGTAAATAAAAATTAGAATTATATATTAATTAATAAAATCATTAATGAATTCAAAGAGAAAATTCCATTTGGTATAATTTGGAATTTTTTATTGGAATTAAATCTACAAAGTCAGATGTGAAAACTTAAAAAGAGTAAAATGTCAAAATGGTCCCTAAGTTTAAGTCAATTTTTCCACTTCAGTTAAAAAAAAAAAAAACATTTTGTATCTGAGTACCTAAGGTTCCAATTTTTGTTGCTATTTTCATCCAAATTGCTAACACTGTTAAAATGTATTGTTAAGTCATAGACGATTTTGGTAATTCCCAAACCCAGGGACAGTTTTGGCAATTTACTCATTTATTCTTTTATTTTTTGAATTTTCTATTTTATCTTTAAATAAAAAAATAAATAATTATAAATATAATATAATATATATACATACACACATATTTGTATATACACACTTATTTTTTTAATTTTATTTTTTACCTGTAAAATAAATAACAATAAATTAACCATAATATATGCACATAGAAGCGGGATCAAGAGAGAACGGCCTAAAGTGTGAGAACGGTGAGAACGGATTCTGGTCGAACACGTGGCGCGAGATATTATCAGGGCGGGGGGGCTTTTTTGTCTTTTTATATCCCCTTTTCCATGTTTCGTGTATCACAATACTGCTTTATTTTTGGCGACTAAGATTTGTTTGGCGTTTAGTTAGATTCAATAACTATCTGGCGTTTTACTCGTCTTTTTTATACCTGTCTCGTTTAATTAATCGTTTTTGTGTCACATAGATAACAGTTTGGCGTTTATGGTGTTCCCAAATTCAATAAAATTAATTAATAATTCTAACATCTTGGCGTGACATTTTTTTGGCGTTTTGTTGATTTTACTAGTTCAATTAATCCCATATATCTTATAAAGGTAATTTTTTTGGTGTTCATGGCGTTCTTAATAATTCATTATAATTCATTAATAATTTAAAAGATTACAATAAAACGAGATCAAAACAAACTAATAGTCTTCTGTGTATGGGATTACATTAGAGATATACCCATCGCTTTGTTCATCGCTTTCTTCAGATTCATCATCATCATCATTCTTTGCATTGGCGTATAACGCCATTATCTCGTCTCGTCTTTGCTGTAGCCTATACATAAATATCATAATAACCCTGGATCTTGCATCGTTCGAAGGTGCTAAATCATAGAGTTATTCAAGAAGATGTAGTCTCTCTGTCTTCAACATTTCTTCCATCGGCAATAAATATTCCACCCCGAGTTGATAAGTCACTTTAACCGTTCTTGCTTTTTCATCCAAACCCTAACTGCTAACTGTTGGTAGACCAGTATTGTCATCATCATCACCATCACCATCACCATCACCATCACCATAACCATCACCATCACCATCACCATCACCATCACCATCATCATCATCATCCGTTGTCTTCAATCTTCTTGTTACCTTTCGAGTTCTTTCACAATCGTCGACCATTGGAACCCCAAGTGCCAGAATATCCCTCTGAACGGCTTCATCCAGGCTAAGTATGGCCTTGATTGTCTTGATTTTCACCCTTCTCCTGTCAGAGAACTTTAGGACGAAACGTTTCTCCGACCTATCAAACCTCCATGCAATAACTTAAGCCATTTTTTAAGGTTTTCTAGCGTTTTAGTCAAGGTGTGGCGTGTTAGAGAATATGTGGAGTGTTAGGTTTTGTTTACCTGTTCTACTAATATAATGACCTTTTTTTCCGCCATGTAGGATGCAGTCCTATATAACGTCACAGGCAATTATGGCGTTTTTTAAAAGATAAATAAATTCAAGCACCGATGTAGTGGGTTTTAATTATAATGTTAGTAATAAGGTTTCCGTCATTTTAGTTTACTGTTTTTGTTACTATTTTGGCGTTTTGTATTTTTAGTGGCGTTTAGACAAAGATGGCACATTGTTATATTTCTCTTGCACATTGTTTTATGCATTTGTTCTAAAAAATTGCTTGTAAAACCCCAAGATGTATTTTTACAAATTTTATTATATTTGTAGAGTTTGGCGTTTGTGGCATCTTGGCGTTTTACATGCAATTTCTTAGAGAAATAATGTATTTTTTTTATTGAAAAATTAGAAAACAAACCACAGAAAGAAAAAAATATAAGCGAAAAAAATAAATTAAAAATCCTAATCGAATTTCTTTTCCAAATCTTCACTGTCAGCAGTCTCTTTCTTCTTTGAAACTACAAGAACCATCACAAATATATGGCGTTTTTGGCTTTTGGTGTGATTTATTGTTTTTTGTTGTTGAAATGGCTTTTTGTGGATGTTGGAGACAAAACGACGTTGGTTTTTTGTTTGGTCTTCATCTTTATCTTCATCTTCATCTCACTCTTCAGTGTCATCGGTCTCTTCATGCCATTCAAATATTCATCAAGAACAAAGCACACAAAATGACATATGTCTGTCGTCAGTTTCTTTTTCTTGAAGATTTGTGCATCTCATGCAGGAAAATGTTATTGAGTTACCCCCCTCAGCTAACAATCCATTCAGTGAAACTTCATGCAGAACAATATTGATTATCCAAGAAATGATGTTTGCCATCTTTGATTTTTTTAACTTTTTTTGGCGTTTTACAGTGAGTGATATTTAGGAACCATGGCGTTTGTTTTTTGATTTGATCAATGGAAGGTGCAGACGTTTCTGTTTATAGGATGTCTTTGGCGCGTAGTTTAGGCGGGATATAATTAATAAGTGCAATTAATAAAATATCCGTCGTTTCAGTTACTGTATGTATTTCCTGTTTTGCTCAGCTTTATCTATTAAGACTTTAACACGTCCCATATTTCAATTTTGACGTTTTATATTTAATGGCGTTTTTGTAGACTAAGATCATAAAAAACACCAACTAGAACACAGAAAAAACCACGCAGGAAAAATATTGTTTATTAGTTAGCGTTTTGTATTTAGTTGGCATTTTATATTTAATGGCATTTTATGGGAGAAACGATGCTTACCTTTTTTACCCTTAATGAAGCACGTTCAAAGCAACAAAATTGATGTTATTTACGAAAACGTCATCGCGCCAATCTTCTCCATAGATTGTTTTGATCTGACGATCCATAAGCGTTCTCACTGTTCTCACATTTTCACTGTTTTTCGTAAATCCTTACCCTATACACATATACCCACATTTATAATTTTATATACATACACACATTGACCAAGCTTTATTGTGGTTAAGGGGTAGCCTAGCTTTACTGATTTTCTTGCTCGTAGTGATAATTTAATTTAAAGTATTTGAATTTTTTGTTGGGTAAAGTATTGTATTTTATAAGAATCCAGCCATCACCGATTTGGATTATCGTTGTCTAACCCCTATCGAGTTTTCGTTCAAGCTACACCATTGTATACACACACCATACACTCTTTCTCTTCAATCATTCTATCTTCTCCAACTTCATCACCACCACCACCAACACAACCACCCCCTCTATCTCAGCCCTCGTATCTCATAACTTCTCGTCGACCCGTCGTACCAAAAATCGGTACCACCCGTCTCTTCTGTCGTACTAAACATCATTAATTTATTATTATTTTTTATTTAAATGTAAAAAAGAAAGTTAAAAAATAAGTGTGTAAATATATAAATGTGTATATATATATATATAGGGAGAAGATCATGCGAGAACCACCTCTTATTGCGAGAACCGCGAGAACCAATGTGAACACAACCAAAAATGCCTAAAAATAGCTAAAAATCACACAAAATTTTTTTTTTGAATTTTTTAATATTTTTTATAAAAAAAATCGCTACTTTTCGAAGCAAAAAAACAAAAAATTTTTTTTTTAAAAAAATATTTTTTTTTGCTTTGAAAACTAGCGATTTTAACATAAAAATATTAAAAAATTCAAAAAAAAAATTTTAGATTTTTTTTTTTATTTTTTTAGATTTTTTTTAGGTTTTTTGGGGGTTTAGTTTTTAGCATTTTAGATTGGAGGGGGGGTGGGGGGGGGGGGGGGGTTAGGTTTTTTAGCTATTTTAGGTTGTGTTCACATTGGTTCTCGCGGTTCTCACAATAAAGGTGGTTCTCGCATGAGCTCCTCCCTATATATATATATATATAGTGGAGGGTTCAAATGAGAAGAATTTTTTTGTAAGAAGAAAAAAGAAGAAGTTTCAACCAATAAGAATGCTTCATTTTAGTTCATTTAATATTTGTAGTTAATTTTAATATAAGGGTATATTGGTAAACTTACATAAATCATTAATTTGTTTTCTTCCACTTTAATAACTAGCTAAATTAAATTTTTAACTCCTTTTCAAAATATATATTTTTTCCAAATTAAAAAAACAACTTAATTTAAAGTGTAGAATAAATTACTAGTTGTGTAGGATAAATTACCAGTTGTGTAGGATATATTTCGAGGTGTGTAGGATAAATTTCGACTGTGTAGGATAAAATTCTATAATGTGTAGGGTATATGTAGGAAAATTTTGATATGTGTAGGTTTTGTAGATTATATGTAGGATAATTAATGATTAGTTGACTAATTAATTAAATAGTGAAAAATTAATGATATGAGTTATAAATGAAATAACATTTTACTAATATGCCCTTTCTTCTTTTTCTTCTCACATTAAATTTGTTCTCAAATGAACATTCCCCTATATATATATATATATGCTAGTTATAATTATTATTTTTATTTAAAGAGAAAATTTAAATTAATAAAATTAAAAAACAAAAGAATAAATGAGAAAGTGTCAAAATCGTCTCTGGGTTTGAGAATTGCTAAAATCGTCCATGGGAGTTAACGATATATTTTAACTGAATTTGTCATTTGGATAGATATGGTAACAAAATTGAAACCTCAGGGACCCAAATACTTTCATTTTTGGACTGTGGTTGGAAAAGTGACCTAGACTTAAAGACAATTTTAACATTTTACTCAAGTTAAAAATAAAAAGCTAATAGATTAAACCACCCGAATATTTTCTTTCATCGAGCATTTCTTGTTGGATGTTATTGAATGTACCAATACGTTTATTTAGCTCGATGTTCGATATAGTCCACACCTGAAGTAGATGATTTTTGCGGCTGCTTTTTTTTTATTTTTCTCTACCGGGTGAGCGCACACTTCAACCATGACATCATCGTCACTTAAGTTTAGATAATACTTGTTATGAGCATCCAAACGAGTCGATGAACTTGTTTTTGACCTTTTTGAGCATTCATTCGAAAGTGGTATTCTTGCCCGTTTGGTAGAGTGCCTCACCACTTCCTAACAATTAACAAATTTGAACGGGCCTTTCTTCTTTTCTAGATAATAGTATACACTCTCGTCACGAAATTGGTTTCGGTTTCACCTCTTCTTGTGGCGTTCTTGATGTTTTGGTATTAACCATTAAATATATTATTTATTTAATGCCAGTTTAACAAGAGACTAACATTCTTCTTATAGAACTCTTGTTTCAATGTTTCGTGATAAAGTTCGTTTATTCAATCCCAAAATTGGTCTTCGTGCTGATTAGTACTTATTAAAAAACGACGTATTAGTAAAATATATATAACACCAAAAAAATATCCAAAATGAAAAAAATATGTTTTTTTTAACAATATATATTTTACCGTAAAAAAGAAAATAAAAGTGCGGATAACCGGGTTCTCAGATTTATGTATCCAAGATTATGTTAAAACTATCTCTTCATCGGATGTCCACTTTACCGCAACTTAGACCGTGTGGTATGGTGGGGCTTGGGTTGGGGCATGAGTTGACACGTGACTTGGGGGGCTGACATGGGCTAACCCACATTCAACACGACATGGTGGGGCGGGGGTTTGGGGCGTGGGTTTGGTGGGCTTCGCTGGGCTGACCCGCTGGGCTATTTGAATATTTTTTAAAACAACAAATTTAAGGTTGGCTTGGGCCTTCTCCTCCTCGGTTTTCTTCCTGTGGCTTATCATTTTAACCTTTCGAGCCGACGGTTAAACAATATCTTGAGGTTGGGTTTCCGGTATGTAGTCAAGTGTAGGGTGCGTTTAGGATATAATGAGTTGTTGGTGAGGGATGTTTGTTAGTGGATATTGAGACATGGATATAGGATGTGTTGCTCAATAGGATATTGAGGATAAAACATGCCGTTAAAGATTCGCGAACGCAGTTATGTCGGATAGGTTACCCGGAACATGTAGAGGACAGTTTTAAGGCGAACTAGTATTCAGTGTTTCGGGTCAGCCAGCCATACAGGTTGTTTGGGTAAAGGGAACAATTGTGAGGATGTATATTTTTTATAAAAGTAGAGAAATTTGTATAAAATTTAGAGTGGGTTAGAAGAGAATTGGGAAAAATTGTTGATTGGGGTTTGGTTTATATAGAAAATGATCAAATTTATTTTAAAGAACTTTCTTTTTTATAATATCGCTGTTACAATGGCTATATTCTCCGCAGCCAATTAAATCACGTCATGTTGTCCACCATTTTGCTCCACGCCACCTTCAAGCCTTTATAGACGGGGCGGTGTTACGGGCATGAAAAGGGAATTCCCATGCCACTCTTGCAGTTCCACTCCGCGTATTCTTAACTTTAAATATTGTTCACCTTACCAAACATTGTGAACCTTAAAATCATTCTTCTAACATGAAACATTACATAGATGGTGTTTTAAGTATGTTTAGATTATAGTTATGGTCCAAACTTTTCAAAAATTACAGCTTTGGTCTCAAATGTTTTTGCTCGCTCATGATAATTTTTGTCCTGGTCGATAGTAGTAGTTACACATACACGCCACTATTATCCTTAACTTTTTTCCTAGAAATTGAAAACATTAAATTGAATATCCTAGAAAATGAAAAGATTAAATTGAATGTGAGATGGTATAAGTTGCTTATTGTTTTTAGGATATAAAAAACTTTTTTAAACTATTCAGGTACGGCTTTTTGGGTTGTTACAAATTAAACAGCTAATTTTTCACTCATTAAATGTTGTGGATGAAACAAGTAATTTTAAATTGGATCACCAGTCAAAGCTGATGTAATTTTAAATTGGTTAACAATCAAGTGTATATAAGTATACGTGTTCCTCTTGGTTATTGTGCAGGGAAATATAAGATGGCCACCCAGACAACCCTTCCCGGGCAACAAGCACAAGCGTCAACATACAATCATCCTTGTGGATATCTACTTGAAAGTAAGTCTTTGGATGAAAATACGGATAAATGATCCAGATACGGTCATACAGATAAATATACACACATATTAAACTGTATTTTGTGACTATCGGACCTAATAATTATTGACCCACTATTTTCATTATAATGTGACTAATATGACATTTTAGTTTAGTTTACGTATAAGTATTTATATTCCTAATGGACCCTACGAATACCTAATTAATGATATGAATGTGATCTTACAGAGTACGTTTGTTTATTTCTCTTAAGAGAGAAATGCCCGGATAGTCCCTGTGGTTTCACATTTTTTCAGCTATAGTCCCTATCTTTCTAAAACTACTTGAATAGTCCCTGTGGTTTACCGTTTTGTTCTCGGATAGTCCCTGGCTCTAACTTCAGTTACTTTTCTCTGTTAAGTGGTTGTTAAGAGGGTGTGAAATGACAAAAATACCCTTTCACTTACTTTTCAAGTTTTCTTCTTCAACATTAGAAAACCCTATAACTCTCCAACTCTTCTCTCAATCACAACACAGCACACCCTCACCTCCTCTCTCAAGCCAGCCGACAACTCAAGTACCCCCCCCTGCTCCTTTCTGCTCCGGCGAATCAAGGCGGCGGCGGCGGTAGTATGTTGTCGTTGTTGTCGGGTAATCCCTGTTCCGGTTCAGATTTGGTGAATGCTCGAATCAGATTCAAGGTATGCTTGGTTAAGATTCAAGATCATCATCTCCAATCAATGGCAAGCACGATCATCTTCAGTAATAATCATCATCATCATCTCCGTCCTTCATCGATCATCTCCGGCAACCGTAAACGTCGACCTCCGCCAAACCTACAACTCGGAAAATCATCACAGATCCAACGAAAAAACTCGCTTGTGGAGGTGAGTCAACAAACACAGATCCAGCGAAAAACTCGCTTGTGTTGTTGGAATCAGTGTCGGTTGTTGATCTTTTTGTTATTTGGTGTTGGTCTCTTGATGGGTCTGTGAGATTTGTGTGGTGTGGATAATAGATGATGATTATCAGGATGGTTGTTGAGAGAATCCTGAGGGTGAAGAAGGGCTACACTGCCTGTTGATTTCATTTCAGGTGAAAAAATATAGTTGAAATGAAATGGAAATTGTGAAGGAATGAGTTGGGGTTAGGGTTAGAAATGAAATGAAATGGGAAGGGGGAGGGGGTGGGGATTTATAGACACGGTGGATGGTAGTGGTTTGGTTTAACTTGACTTGGTCGGGTCAACTGTTTTGACCGAGTTGCAGGTTTGGCGGAGGTCGACGTTTACGGTTGCCGGAGATGATCGATGAAGGACGGAGATAATCTGTGTGTTTTGTAGTTGCCGACGATAGAAAATATAGAAGTGATGATGATGATTGACGATGGTGAAGACGCCGGAGGTGCGTGACGGTGGTCGGAGACAAACGGAGAAGACAAACGGAGAAGATGAACGGAATATGGTGGTGATGAATGATGGAAGGAGATAGTCCCTGTGGTTTGGCCTTTTAAAGGAAAGGGTATTTTTGTCATTTCACATCATTTTAACAGAGAAAAGTAACTGAAGTTAGAGCCAGGGACTATCCGAGAACAAAACGGTAAACCACAGGGACTATTCAAGTAGTTTTAGAAAGATAGGGACTATAGGTGAAAAAAGGTGAAACCACAGGGACTATCCGGGCATTTTTCTCTTCTCTTAATTTAACGCATAACAACAAACCTCTAATTTTTAGAACGTTAACTTGAGTAATATTTTCCTCAGATGGTACTGGAAGAGATTACTTTGATATCATTGTTCCTCTCTATAAAGCATCAATCACAGGAGATTGTAGAGCAGCAAGAGTCATCCTTGATCGTCGTAGATATTTGGTACACAATAGTATCACCGAAAATAAGGAAACACCACTTCACGTTGCAGTAGCGAGCCATAGCACCAAGTTTGTGAGATTTCTTGTAAACTTGATGGAAGTGGCTGAATTAGAACTGCAAAACAGAGATGGCAACACAGCCTTTTGTTTAGCAGTTATTGCCGGAAATGTTGGTATGGTAAAAATTATGCTTAAGAAGAATTCTACGCTGCCAAACATTCGAGGTCGTGATAATACGATGCCACTCTATCTTGCTGCTTTTCATGGAAAATATGACATGGTGACCTATCTATATTATCAGCATCAAAGAATGATGGAAAATCAATATTGGACAAATGACAGCAGGGATGAGGTTTTGTTATTATGCATTGAGGCTGGCATTTTCAGTATGGAACTTTTCCATAAAAATCTTTATACTGTTTTCTGAGTTTTACTATCCATTCTTGATCTTGTTGTTTCATTAAATATGTACTCAACTGCCAAACCTTTTGTAGATGTTGCACTACGAATATTAAATGATCACAAAGAACTTCCTCAAGAAAAGAACCTATGGCATGTGCTGCAGATATTGGCTTGAAATTGTGATGCGTTTCATGCAACTCGGCCAAATATCAAACAAACTGTCACATCATGTAAGCATCTCTCCTTGTATATTCACCACCTTTTAGCAATTCACTGTTCGTTTGATATAGTATATAAACATATGTTATTATGTGTCAGTTGGATTTCGGTTCACCTACTTACTTCTTATTCAATTGTTTCTTGCAGTTTTGGCACGCATTGGTTTGGTGAGGATACATGCCGTAAAGGAAAGTACTGCAACACCATTACTAAGGGTACTTTGGAGGAGGAGAATATTCTAAAAGACAAAGAATAGAATTGATGAGATACTCAAAGGCCCGATAAATCAAATGGGAAAGTATCCTTCTCATGTTCTATTTATTGCTGCAAGAATGAACAACGCAATATTTTTAGTGGAGCTTATTCGTGAATATCCAGATCTTATATGGAGGAGAAATGATGATGGACAAAGTATCTTTCATATTTCGGTCTCTCATCGTTATCACGATATCTACAATCTAATCTATGAGATTGGCTCAATGAAGGATCAGATAACTACTATGACAGACCAACATGTAACACCTGTGTCATTTCAACCATCAAACAAATGCCCAACCAGTGAAATATTGTATTTCATACTTGGGATTTGTAAAAATATGTGTATCGTTTACACATATCAATTCTTGTTCGATTTCAAGCTCTAAATCGCTTTCTGGAAGGTTATACGCGCACTAATGCGTAAATATAACCAGTTTAATGCAACGAACACTCCGGAATAGTGAAATAGGCTTAACATACCTTAAATAACCTTTACATAACTTAGATATAAGTTTTGGAAGGTTTGGTGTGGTGAAATCAAAGTTAATTCGTTTACAGGGACTAAAGTTGACAAACTGCGAAAGTATGCCAATTTGAACTGTAACAGACATTCCGGAACATGACCATAAGTTAAAAATACCATAAATATCCTTTACATAGCTTAGAAATAGGCTTTGAGGTGTTCGGTATGCTAAAATAAACTTTTGTGTCATTCAGGGACTAAAAGCGTCAAAAAGTGCACAAGTTTGCATTTTTACGCATAACTTACGTTCTGAATACATCCGGACATCCAAAAATTTATGTAAGCATGACTACATTATATTTAAGTGTTCGCCTTAAGAAAAATCCATTCGTTGCGTCATTTGGATCGTTTTTCGCGCTTATGCGCATTCCGTCGTAATTAAGCGAACATCGCGTTCGTACGACCAAACGAACCATCATCCGGCATATTTTTGAGTATGTTTTGAGTTCCCTATACTTTAACTTCATTTTAGAGCCTTGAAATGAGGTTAACGGGGTTCAAACGCATCGAAAATCGCTTAAACAAGGTGCAGGGACCATTTCTGCAAAATCTGCCAAAACAGGGGCCTAGCGTGACGCGACGGGCCTTAGCGTCACGCGAGCCCCCTTCTGGACCAGATTCCATGTTTTTAACAGCGGGTCCCAGCTGTTTGATTCTCAACCACACATTCTCAATCGTCTAGTCAGCGGATAAGAACCTAATTTCAGCCACCATAAGGTTCCGACAAGTGTACGGCTCGGATCGTGGCACGATATTCAAGAAACGATCCTAGCGGCTCTACTTTATCTATAAATACCCACCCCCCTTTGGCTTAAAAACCCACAAATCTGATTGAAAAGACTCTAAGTTGGAACCTTCGTTTCATACCTGAGCTATTTTGATCTGGGTTAGCATTCGGGGACCCTTCGTAAGTATTCTTTCGTTCTTTTCCTTATTTTACTGCTTTTCGAGTCAGAAAGTCAAACTTTGTTTGACTTTCAGCGTTGACCAGTAATGGTCAATGCGAAGTTCGTTTGAACTTCGCAACGTGAGTGTAATCACGTTGGTTATAGTCCCTTGGGACTATGCCTACTGATTACCACGTTGTCTAGGGTCGTAGGGTAAGCGATCTAATAAATCGCTTATACCTCGAACCCGACCCAGTTTGGTCGATCATTAGGATCCGACCAAACACATTAGGTGACCATAGTAGGTAGGGAATAACTTTCCGAGGTTATACCCTATGGTCACATCGTTTAAGTAGTTGTATGATAGGTAGTTTATATGCCTTAGGTAAATTACCAGAATACCCTTTTCATGTATAATTGGTAATTAAGCATATGTAACCTAAACCTTTGTCACATAACTGATTATGTAATATGTTTAGGCATATAACACTTGTCATAGGGCTAGTTAGGCGGTCCGAACGCGTTTCACGCGAACGACGCGTTAAAGTAGCATAAGCTACCTAAACGGGTCGTAATGGGTCGTAAACACTTAGGTTAAGTTTCATTTAGTATGTAGGCTTTGTTAAACCAAATGACACGATTCTCTACACTCGTTTGGTTTACAAACCCTAATGCTACCCAATCTTCCGATCTAGGTCCGGTTAATTAACATAGTTACCTATAGTAGGTGCCGTTTGATTCCGTGATCTCTATCTTTGCTTGGTGGTTATCCTAGGACTTCTGAGCAATCTCAAGTGAGTACATAGACCCCTCTTTTACTGTTTTCCAAACTGTTTTGGGGTGGAACACATGTGCCTACTTGTTACTTTCATGCTTTCCCGTTTTCAATCATATACTTCCTATGTTCATTAGTACATTTATAGTACATGATTTCATTACAGTTTATGCTATGTATGCCCATTGAGTGCGTACTTAGTACATCGTTTTACATTACATTTTATGCTATGTATGTCCATTGTGAGCATACTTAGTACAGTTGATTTCATCACATGCTTATATTTTCTTGATTTCAAAGTATAATTGATTATACATGTTATTACTTATCATTTGACAAACTAAATGACTATCTATGGTTTAAACATTAATTTCTCAAAGAACATAAAATAAACTGTTGAATTGTACTTATTTTATGTTCACCAGACCGATTGTTAGTATGATATAGCGCTATAGGATTTGACACCCCATTCCTGTTGTCATGGAATGTCTGAAACCAATTTGTTGCTCCAACCAAATAGGGATTGCCTTTGTGGTATTTCTATAGTCTCAAAGGTGTATTTTGATGCACCAGGTCTGAATGAATTCTTAAATCACACTATTAAAGTATATTTTTATATACTCTCATGTGTGGTATTGTACAAAACCAACATATATTTTGTTGAACATCCAAAGCATATTTTGATATGTTATTTACAAAACCAAAACATAGTTTAATATGTTATTTATCACATCCAAAACATATTTCGATATGTTACTTATGAAACCAAAACATAGTTTAATATGTTACTTACAAATCCAAAGTATACTTTTGATATGCTACTATAAGGTTATTCGTTTAACTTTACATTACTTACAATACATAAACATTTCTACAATTGTTAAACATTTTACATTGTTTGGTTTGGTTTGATTAAGTGATTAAGTAACGATGCGTGTGTAATATGATACAAGCATGGTGGATACGCCGCTGGTACTTCCTATATATAAGTGTTTGTATGGTATTACATATTGTAGCGTTATTTGAATCATTTCAGTTTGATACATATGACATTTTATACAAATAACATACTTTTCACAAGACATTGTTTTACAAACAACCTATCTTATACAAATCCATTTTACTATGGTTATTCATTTAACCATACATTATTCATTTATTGTATACATATCATCTGAACTCATTGTTTTTCAAATGATTTACAAAACAAAGCAAATTACAAGGTTCATGACTAAACATTTTCTCAAACATAAGTCATGGAACCTATTTTCACAAAACCTATGTATCTCACAGGCATTTTTATGCTGACGTACCTATTTTCACATGTGTTTTTCAGGAGCTGTTGCATAAGATGATCAAGATACACATAGGCAGACTTGGGCTTTAGTGACAATAAAAGATGCATGACTAGTTAATTTTGTTGTATTTCCTTGATTGATTAGACATTGTAACACTTTTAATCAATAAAACGAAACTTCAATTGCCATGGATTTGAAACAATTAATTCTGTTACAACACTCCCCGACATTTCCGCCACGTTTCGTATGTTTTACGTGGTCGGGGTGTGACACAACAAGGCAATAATATTCTTCACATAGTTGGTATGTGTAACGCCCTAAATGTTTGAACCCAAAATTTGCAGCGGAAAACACATAATTAAAATTTCTTTAATGATATTCCTTCTTAAATTAAATACAATAATCCCATTCTAAAATTTGATTAAATACTAACACACATATATCCAATTAAGTGACCACATACACACCCACGTACAATCCATATCTTGACTCGATCTTAAACCGCGTGCAATTCTTGATGAAACCTCCATAACCCTTTACAACCTGCAGTCATCACATTCAACCTCAACATTAGTAACCGGTAACATAATACAAAAAAAAAACATTAACACATGCATAATAAAGCGTCCACATATCATGCTTTCTCTTATATTAGCTCCTTCATCCATCCATTCAACCACTCGCATCGAATTGAAGAGTCAACCTTTACTTCCATTGTTAGCCTGCCTATGCTTCACATAAATTCTCAATAGAAAACGATTAGTATCATTAGCGGCTTTTCATATGAACATGACCTCGAACACACATAACTCATCCTTATGCATAATCCATTATGTACATTCCCTTTATTACCCAAACTTAATCAATTCTCTTTATTAACCACTTCCGACCCATTTCCACTAAAACTTAACTTAGTAATAACAACGATTCATATCTTCTTCGTTACCTTCAATAGTTACCATATATCATAAATACATTAACAAACAAAAGGGTAAGTTCGGAGTTCACTTACATTATTTGTCCCGTTATGAACAAGTCAATATATAAACACTATGAGAATCATTCCACTAATCATTTAAACCCATTTATACGGATTGGTTCATATTCGCTACAACCTCAATCTTAAAACCTTCTTCAAATATAATTTCTTACATCTAACCAATTACAATCTACAACGGAAAATTGTACAAATTCATATTATCATTAATATCATTCATAAACCTACTAGTAGAGTAAACGAAGTTCATAAGAACTTACCGGAATCGTGCACTCCTAATGCTTTCGCTTGACTTGATTCTCCTCCTTTCTTCGACCCTAAAGGGTGTATCACATTTGCATTTAGTTTTCACATTATACATCATTTACACGCATTCACATCATTCACTCTAACGCTCATTACTCATATCCATATTCCACGCCATTATTAGATCTTTTAAATCTAAAGTTCTTCATATTCATACATAATCAATTCAGCTCAAGCATTTCATCGAACACCTTATGTGCATACTACTTATCTAGCGAAATGTACAAGCCTATTAAGCACATCTCTACAAAATCTTTTCTAAAGTCATGGCAAAACATCACCAACACATGAATTCTTTAAACATTCACATTATTATGACATCATTATGCATATATTAACCTTACTCATCAAACTATATCAAGAATTAACACATACATCATCATCACTAATCATATCATCACAATATCAAATGGGTTTCTTATCAAACCATCAATATAGTCAAAATTAAGCACATTACGACTTCCTTATGTTGAAATTAACTAACATTCATGTTTAATTTGGCAATACATCCATGAATTACACATAACCCATATCATTCAACATCACTAAAGCATAAAATTCTACTTACTTGATGTTGAGCACACTTAGAGGATCGTAAATCTGGATACATGCATCAATTTACACTTCAATTTCTCTTCTAATTTGATGGATTAGTAGTATTTAGGGTTTTGTTCTTTCTTGCTTCACCTAAATGTCGAACACACACACATACGTCTGATGTATGTGTTGTGTTTAGATATTTTATCTTTCATTATTCCACTTTTAACTTATGCACATTTGGCCCCTCAAGTATTAAGTCTTAGATATATATGGTTAAGTATCTATTTACACACTTTAATGTCTTAACATAATTTCCTAGTTGATATTCATTTACGGTTTACTTTTACCCCTAACGGTATTTTTACCCGTTCCTTTATATTAACCGGGTTTAAATTACCAAACCCATTTTTGGGGTGTTACAGTATGAATGCAGAGAAAAGTCCTTACGAGGATTTGTTACCTGCTCCCTTCAAGTTGCAACGCGAATCGTACTGGTACAAGGTACATCTTCCTTAATCTAAGTTTTATTTACATTTATTTTCTAAAGGGCAAAGTCATACACGGTTCTTCCTTGTTTCAATCTTCCTTAATCCAAGTACCAAACATCTAGTTTAATCCGACCTTTTTATTGGATATTTTCTACAACTTCTTTTTTTTGAACTGCAAATTTTTTAAATATCTGTGGTGTTTGGGACTAATTGAACTAATTGAACACAAACCTCTCCTCTCAAAACTACTAACCGATCAACTAAAACTACAACTTAAAATAGTATTCTAATACATCCCTTGAAGCTTGGAAAAACATGTATTCACTCACCATATGCTATATATGTTATATGCTTCTTATAGGAAGTAAGGGATATAGTCCCTCCTCCTTGTAGAGAAGTGAAGAATGCAGCGGGGCAAACGCCATCCGAAATATACAATGAGAACCACAAGGATCTAGTTTGTCAACGTGAGAAGTGGATAAAAGAAACAATTGATCGGTACATGGTGGTAGCTACACTTGTAGCCGCTGTGGGGTTTTCGGCAGCCATTTCAATTCCTGGTGGGTACGACCAAACCAAACGTTCTCCTTTATTAATCTCAAACAGTTTATTCATTAGTTTTACAATATCCAATGCCTTGTCTTTTTTCTTGTCTACAATTTCAATCCTCATATTCCTATCCGTTAGCCTTTCTTATCACACAGAGAAAGATTCCATAATTTCTTTACCTCGACAATTGTACTTGGGTCAAGTAGCACTTTTGCTATCCGTACAATCCTTAATTTTTGCGTTTATTTATAACTTCTACAGTATGTATAATGACCCAAAATGTTCTCCACTTTATCTTTATTTCGCATTGTTGGGCTATACGTACAATAATATGAAGGTTACTGGCTGCCTTCGCGTAATCGGATCGTTGTATCATGCAAACAATCTTTTTCGGCGGAAAGTCCGTAAGCTTTACCCTGAAACCCACAGTACTAAATGCTATAGATGTGATTAGTTTGAATCTGGAGTTCCTTTTGAAGATAAATCCTTCATGGTCCTTTGTCCATATGTCCAGAATCATCTTTTTTCTTGTTTGAAGTCTTTGTGTGTTGTAAATGAACTAGTGCTATCATGTAAAATTTTCTCCTAGCGTTATGTATATTGCTACTTTGACTTAATCCCAGTATCTTATGTTTTATTATTAGACAGCAAAAATCCATGTAAACAATATACGTCATACCCGCGCCTAAATATTTGTATGTGACGTAAATTACTATATTAGAGCACCTCCAACTGAGGTGTGCCTTTTCTCGTCCGGATTCCGGCTGCCGCCAGCAGGTGGAAGAAAAAGGCAAGTGTGAGAGAACAAAGAGTGAGGAAAGTTTGGAATTACGGACAGCACCGGCCATGAAATGTGAGGTGAGGAAGGTTTGCCGAGGTGGCAGCGTCCATTTCCTGCTGCCTGCCGCTGAGGATGCTCTTAGGATTGGTAATAGAGATCAATGGAACCGGAGGGCTTGTAGTTTTGTGTTATCAATGTGAATCTTGGATTATCTTCAATTGGTTGACCGTTTTAGTCTCATTATGGACACTGATGTAGCTAAAAATAAAGTGGAAACAAATGGAATTTCTGTCACTAATAGCAATGGAAAGTTTGATGAAAAAAGAAAAAAACAAGAAATAATAAAACTAGTTAAGACTGCAGGACTGGTGACGGAATTTCCTAATTATTTGTCAAGATCTTGATAAAAATAAACTTTGTCAAGATCAGGATAAATATAAACATCAATCATTTCAGAAGGGCATCACATCACAACGTTTACTTCCAATATGATTGTAAAATAAATAATTAATATTAATTAATAGTAATACAAGTCGACTATTGTGGCCAGTCAAAATCATCGCATAATTTGCCACGGATTTGAAAGAGTTTACTGAGACCAAAACAAAGGGATTTCCGGAATGAAAAAAATCGTGGGCAAAGGTACCAACCATCCGTAATCTATCGGTGAAGCTTACCCGGAAGACTTGGTGTGGGTAGTATAAATTTTTGCCAACAGATCAGCAACTATTTTAGCTGTGAAAACTACCAATGGAAATTTAGTGGCGGATACCATTACCTAAGTATACAATTAGCATAGCAGCTATCAATCACTACTAGAAAACTGCTACTATTCCTACCAAAATTTCTTACACATTTCCTACGAACGTAACTGCTGACACTTCTCCCACGAAATTCCAACGAACAAGAAAGGGTCTTAGTTTTGTGACAAAAAAAGCGACAAAAAAAGCCACAAATTATTATGCGTAGGAAAAGTGTCAGAAATTTCCCACGGATTTCTAACATAATTCATTTTCATTTTAACTATTAGTCGGAAATTCGTAGGAATCGGTATGCGTAAAAAATGTGTCGGAAATTTTCGACGGAATTCTGACGGAATTCGTTTTTTTTTAACGATTAGTAGGAAATGCGTAAGAATCCACTTTATCGTAAAAAATATTCATAATAAACAAAACTAATGATATTAAAATATAAATTTTATTATTTAATTAAAATATATGTTATTTCCAAATTGATTCCGTAGGATGTGTGTTGGAAATTCCGACAGATTACTCACGAAATGGATAATTTTTTTTGTAATACACATATACGTTATTTTTAAAACACATTTATATATATCCGTAGGAAATGTGTAGAAAAATACTGACGCAATTCCTACGAAATTCGTTTTCATTTTAATCATTAGTAGGAAATGCGTAGGAATCCAATTTATCATAAAAAAATATTTATAATAAATAAAATTAACGATATTAAAATATAAAGTTCTATTGTTTAATAAAAATATATGTTATTTCTAAATTAATTCCGTAGGAAGTGCGTTGGAAATTCTGACAGGATACTCACGTAATGCATAATTTTTTTTGTAATACACATATATGTTATTTTTAAAATAAATTTATATATATTTGTAGGAAATGTGTAGGAAAATACTGACACAATTCCTATGAAATACGTTTCCTTTTAACAATTCGTCATAAATCCGAGGGAAAATAATGCATGTAATAGTTTCGTAGAAAAATCATAGGAATCCATACAGGCCTTAATATGGTCTATTAGAGCATGTATGACTTGTAAATCTTCGTTACGATATAATAGCACTCAATACAACGTGTTGTATCCCTTCGACATCGAATGTTTCATAATAAAGGCCTGAACGATCCATTAAGACATATCGAGGCTTAACATAGTCTATTAGGGCATGTATGACTTGTAATTGTTCGTTACGATATAATATCACTCAATACAACGTGGTATAACCCTTCAACGTCGAATGTTACACTATACATGCCTTAATTGGGCCATTAAGTTATATCCAGGCCCACACAGTCTATCAGGGATTGTATGGCTTGTTAGTGTCCATTACGATACAAGATCACTCAACATGACATGATATAACCCTCTAACATCGAATGTTACATAATAAAGACCTTAACGAACCATTAAGATATATAAAGGCCCAACACGCTGTATTAGAGCATATATGACTTGTAATATTTTGTTACGATATAATAGCACTCAATACAACGTGATGTAATCCTTCAACATCGAATGTTACATATTAAAGGTCTTAATGGGATTTTAAGATATATCAAGGCCCAACATGGTTTATTAGGGCATGTATGACTTGTAAATCTTCGTTACGATATAATTGCACTCAATACAACGTGTTGTAACCCTTCAACATCGAATGTTTCAAAATAAAGGCCTGAACGAGCCATAGCATCGAATGTTTCGATTAATTGGTTTAATTTTTAATCAGCTGCCGTAGCATTGTTATGAGATATATCAAATAACTTTGAAATCTCATTACAAACATGAAGTTTGTGAATCGGTTTGATGTCACCTTAGTTAAACTCAACATTCGTGTTCAATTCCTTTCTAAAGGGGTATGGTACCAAAGATTGCACAACCATACGCATGTATATCATACCTAAGGTCAATGATCGAACACTTGACCGATTTTAGATTTCTCCTGCATGGGAGCTTCCGTCATGTGCATCATGACGGCTCACATAAAAGACATGTGGTACACTTACCAGCACCATGCTAACTTGTGGTAAACACTGCAATCACAGCTTCCCACGATGGAGTAATAGTACAGAGCACAATAATACGAAAGGACAAACACATGGCACAAATCAGTCGTGGCCAATCACATTGTGCCACGTCAACCCCACCTCTACAAACACTACTTGTCCTGCCTGAGGGGACCAAGTGGATGTTCCTCCGCGATGATAGTTGTACCAAGGCCCATCAGTCCACAGTCCTCCTCTCCAACCTTCGGCTATAAATACCAGACTCCTCCAAAGGTTTAAAGGTCGACTTTCTTACTCTCTCACTCTTAACACACACAAGAATAACCCCCCACCTTTCCTCCTTGAAACGCGCTTCACGGTGTTTCTTGTTTTGTAGATCTATTCTAACAACAAGCTCAGTCATAAATCAAGAATAGTTAAGGATTAACAACCTCGTCGAGACCACATATTCCATAAGCCTAAACCCTACAGTTTAGACTTTGTGTTTCTTCACTAGCGCCTACCACTTTTTACTACTACTTTTCATCTTTTTCTCTTTGTTTTAGTTCTAACGGCTGATCCAAACCAATTGGTTCCACCTTACGATTCGATAACCAAATATGTGGTTGTATGGAACACCTAGCATGGTCCTGAAACCCATGACAATGGTTACAAACGAGTGGAACACAATACTGGCACTTTCGACCACTTTGACAAAACTGCGCACGAGAACCCAAACCCGTCCATCCAAGGCATGGACCCCACCGCCTAGCTCTTATCATTGTTACCAGAAGGTGAAACGCCTGCCTCCTGGCTTATGAAACAGCAGGCAGCGATAACCGCCCTATTCACGCAGATGGTAACTCAGACTCCACAACAAGGACCAACTGCACGTGCCTTATGTTACGACACTTGATATACACCAAATGCAACATATTATTATACCAAATAAGGTATAAAATCAACCGTTTTTAGTACTAATGATGGAAAAAAGTGTGTTTCTTTGTATACTTTTGATTTTCAGGATTAAAAGAGCTTAAATATGCAAAAGGAACAAATTAACAGCAAAAACCAGCAAAAATACGAAAGAAGAGAAGTTGTCAAGTTGATACATCATACCGATCCTCCAAGATTCACCACAAGACAAAAAAAAAAACAACGAACCAGAAGACAAGCACGGGGCCGTGCCACCAAGGCATGGGGCCGTGCCTCACTCAAGATTCCAGAAAGAAAAAGACAAACAGAATCAGACAAGAGACACGGGTCGTGGTCAACTCCCAGATTTGCAAATCTTGGATAGTATAGCGAGTACAATGGCCAGGGGGCCGTACCGTTGACACATAGGGCCATGCAAGCATACAAACTGACACATATCATTAAATCAAGACAGAGAAGAAGGGGGCACGGGGCCGTGTAAATCATCTGATTCCAACTATAAATAGGGGTGCTTGGTTCAATTGCAATCCATCCATTAGCAAACTAGTTATCTCACACCTGCCACAAATCCACCACCATAATAGCACCATCATCCACCACATTCATCCATAATCCATATTTAGAGTGTGTAGTACCCCAATATTAAAAACAACGAATCAGAAGACAGGCATACGGTAGTGCCGCCAAGGCATGGGGTTGTGCCTCACTCAATTTTCCAGAAAGAAACAGACAAATAGAAGCAAACAAGAGACACGGGGCCATGTCCCATGGACACGGGCTATTGTCAACTCCCAGATTTGCAAATCTTGGATAGTACAACGAGTACAATGGCCACGAGGCCGTGCTATTAACACACGAGGCGGTGCAAGCATACGGACTGACACAACTCATTAAATGAAGAAAGAGAAGAAGGGGGCACGGGGTCATGCCCACTGGGCACGCGGCCGTCTAAATCATCTGTGTCCAACTATAAATAGGGGTGCTTGGTTCAATTGCAAGCTATCCCTTGGCAAACCACTTCTCTTACACCTGCCACCACTCCACCACCACCATAATCCATCACAGAGTTTGTAGTAGTCTTACGTTCCAAGATTGATCGTAAGAGTTTTTGTCAAACAAAGGCCACGATTGGCTAATCTCTTACATCACTTGGTGAAGACAAGTCTTTTATGTATTACATTTGATTTCCAAGCTTTGGTTAACTTTTTAATTGGGTTTGTATTAATGAATTTAATATCTAGTTTTTTTTATATTGAAAGTGAACTTTATTCTATCATCTCTTAATGTTTTGTTAATTCACTCATTCGTGTCTTTACAGTGTATATAAAATGCGTTAACTGCCTGGAAGGGGGTTAGAAGGGTGGGTTGGGTAAATTTTTTTCCTCGTTCAGTGTATAGATCCTGCGAGTACTTGATTCAAGCTTATTAGGACTTCCTTTCAGGTAGACAGCATCAAATCGGGGGAAGTAAGAATGACTTGAATCCCATAAATAAACTACTATTGAAACTTTAAACTGGCCTTGCGGGACTGTATCCCTGCTGACTTAGACCAGTATGGCCGAGGGTAGCGCTGCCTCCAAAAAAGGGGTCATGCCACATTTTGCATTAATAACTTACTTAATTATCTTTAAATATTCCAGCCTTGCGAGACTGTATCCCTGCTGACTAAGACCAATATGGCCGAGGGTAGCGTTGCCTCTAAAAGAGGGACATGCCACTATAACTAAGATAATCTCTTGAAAAACCCAAAGTGCGGAAATCATCAAAGGATACTGATGCGTGCGAAGTGTTATATATATTAGGTGTATATTTTAAGCCCTTTTTAACACTTATTTTAATCAAGTTTTAAATTTATAAAACACGATATTTCACTAACACTAAACACACATATGGGCAAGTGCACCCATCGTTGAGTGTAGTATAGCGTTGGTAAGATACCGAGGTCGTCCAAGGACACAAGAGCTTTTAATACCGGTTTATCCTCAATGTCTAACCAAAACAAAAGTTTAGAAAAATGTTTTAAACTAAGAAAAATAAAACTAACTAAAATGCTGAAAATAAAAATAAAAAATAAAAACAGATAGACAAGATGAATCACTTGGTTCCGACTCGTATCTAGTATAACCTTTGATTATTTCCGCACTTTTGCACATAATTAAGAGATTATCTTAGTTATTGTAGTAGGCCCCTCTTTTGAAGGTGACGTTACCCTCACCCCAGTAGTTTGTGTGACAACTCGAACCCTTGATCCTGATCATCGAGAGACGAGCCCGTGATAATTATTATTATTATTGCTATTATTATTATTATTACTATCATTATTAATAACCCGCTACTAGAAATACGAGTTGTCTAACGGATAACACGAATCAGACATAAAATAACTGTCTGTAATTTAAACCGGGTGTTCGGACTTGGCGACACCTAGTATTAGGCGGATCCACGCACTTGGGCTAGGCCCAACCTAACTAACCTAAACCCTACACTATTTAAACATCCTAAACCCCCTCCCCCTCTCATTTCTTTCTCTAAAAACCAAAACCCTACTTAACACACACATCAGTCACAAGGTCCCTCTCTCCCTCGATCAGGTTTTCCGACAACCAACTGTGATTCCGGCGCCCCTTATCGGCCGACAAGTAAACCCCAAATCCCCTTATCCCTCGTTCGTCATCTCACCCGCATACCCCTGAAACACTCTTTCCCTCTTGCACTATTTTACACGCACCTTTCCTATCTCCGATGGCTGGAGATGTTCTTCGGCCGTACGACGAGTCCCAGAAGGCGACAATGGTGGGAACCACCACAGCTGGTGGCGACAAAGTAGTACAGTGTCGACAAGGGAGCTCCGACAGAGCTCCGATAAGCACCACGGTGGTGCCAGTGGCTTGCCGGCAAGACTAGCAGCGGCTTGCTGGTGACGGTGATGGTGGTTCTGCTCAATCAGCGTCGGTTGCAGCGAAGGAGGTGGTGGCGGTGCCGCGTCTCTGACGAATCTCACCGTCAGCAGGCCCAAGTTGAGGTTCGAAGCTCTGTTTTGGTTCGGGCTCAAAGTCACAGCGGCAACGATCAAGAGGAACCCTTCGGTTAGTATTACACTATGTGTGGATATTTGTGTTTATCATAAAAACTTGGCTGTATACTTGTTATTATTTGACTGATTAAGAATATGAGTGTTGGTATGATAAATTAAATTGAGTTTTGGACAATGATAGAAGTTGCCTGTGTTGTGATGTTTGAACATTTGTGATGTTGTGAACCTTGGTTTATATATATATGCAGTAGTTAACTATTTGAAGGTTTAAGTTGCCTGCTTTATGATCCTTGTTTAAGATGTAGAGAATGGTTAAACTATCTTGGTCGGTTGTCTGTTCGGACTCTTTGTGGTCCTTAAATTTGTATATGTAAATGTTTAGTGGCGTATTGCTAAGATTAAAATTTGGGGATTTCATGTGTGACTATGGAGATGTGTCATGAAAAGGGGTTGCTGTGTTCCTTATTTATTTCATACCAAATGATTTGGCTATTAAAAATTGTTAAATGATTGAAAGTGGTTTTAAAAGTAATTTATGTTGATTGATGTTTATGATAATGGGGTCCTAATAATGTTTTCAATGACAATCTGATACTATTACCATGATGAATTCATGAGATTGATAAAGTGGTAATAGGGTCATAATATTTAGGATGAGTATGTTAGTTGAATGTGAAAACCCTAAATGATGAACAATTTGAATGACATGAAAATATTTGAAATATGTTAGTTTGATCTGATTTGATAAATGTACGGTAGAATAAACATGTTTAAGGAATGTGATTGGATTGTACAAATGGATAAGGTTCTAGAAAGATCCCAGTGTTGTGAGTCGAGACCAGTGGATCCATCAGTGGTTTCGACCCAGCAGCTGTTTCATTTGAGATTGCGACTCGAGACTAGGGCATGCATATCAGGGACTCGAGACCTGACTCGAGACCCCGAGGTTCCGACTCATGTATACACAACTCGAAACCAACTGGTTTTGATTTAGGAACTCGTGGTTGCGACTCGAGACCTCTTGTTCTCGAGTCGAGACTATCCGGTTTCGGCTGGGCTTCCTTGCTTATTTACTGGGCCACAATGTGCATTAACGTGCTCGAACTATGTGCTTAACTTTACTACATGCTGCTACTGGTTAACTGTTTATGTGATTAGGACAGGCCCGATAACATTGGTGGGCCTTATGTACTATGTGTTAACTGATGTCCTGGACTGTGTGCTGGTATAAATGTCTAGCTGTTACTGTTTAACTGTGTACATGCTAGAATAGGCCCAATACCGTGTATGTTTGTATGACATGCATGCTGTATGTAATGTGTTAGATACGTGTAGGATTTTACGTGACACTACTTGCATACAAACCTAACGAATATTATTAAACCATAATAGGGTATGGTTGACCAACCTAACACAAGTAAATTGTCTGCCGAGCAAACCAAGGTGAGTTCACACACTAAAAGCATGCGTCCCAGGGAGGGACACGAACAAACTAAAGAATACTTTTAAGTCACTATTTCCGGGGGAAAATGCGTATGGATACTTTTTACTATTTCCGGGGGAAAATGCAAATGTATACTCTTAATTTACTATTTCCGGGGGAAAATGCGTTTGGGTATTATTTATAAATCACAACTAGCAAAACTAAACGAATCTCTATCACTTTAAGTCCCTGCTTACTGTACCGATTAATCGCCGGGGGCGAACGGGTTATTAGTTGATAGCGCTATTAGGTTTGACAACCTCACACCGTGACCGGGGGAGATCGGGCGTGAACTAGTATACCTTGCATCTTGGTCAATGATGATAGACATTGACTTGGGGCACAACAACTTTTCGTCAACAGTTTCGGTAACGCCAGTTTAGTAGCTTTCATATGGGGTAGCTCCCCATGACGTGATTATAAATGCTTTACCTACACAACTTACGTTTTCAAAAAAAAAAAAAAAAAACGAAAACTGGACAACTCGTGAACTCGCCAACTTTGTGTTGACACCCTACTGCATGCTTTGCAGGTTGCTCGATACAGCTTAGGACGGACATTGCAATCGGCTGGAGTGCGTGGTTTGTAATTTCATAACTAATAAACTTGTGGTTTTAAATTACGACATGTTCTACTTTCCTTTCCGCTGCAAACTTAGACTATGTTTTGAAAAATTTAAATTAGTCGCTAATTACACCATTATTTATATGAATAACTAAACGGTTCAAAATAATTAGTGGTTGGATCCTGGTCAGTCACGCCTCCAAGCGGTGGTACTCCGCATGTGGAATTTGGGGGTGTGACAGATTGGTATCAGAGCCAGGTTATAGCGAACTAGGTTTTGAATATAAAATATTTTTATATGAAAACCAGACTATAACCGTTCTTTAGTGTAAACCACCACGACACCAAACTCCGGATTGCAAGGTTCGTCAGATTCAGGTACTCACATGGTAATTATAGTCATCGGCATTTACTTGTGCACGCATATATGTGAATGAGTATGTGTATATTTAGCATATGTGCGTAAATATGTAGTTGTATATTTGGTATTCAATAATGTGAATCATACGAAAACTACGCAAACCTGATGAGCGCTAAGCGGGAGTGGATTCTCCTAACCTTGATTCGAAATCACGACACGTTTAGGGCAAGGAACCAGTTATCCCTAACTCTCGTCCACGTATTTTCTTTTCGATTTTGTTTCTGGGCTAGAGCAAACCGACACGATGAACCTCTAGGAGCCTGCTGCGGATCCTAGAAGGAAGTTTCGAGGGCGAAACAACGAAGGAGTGCAAATCCTAAATCACGCGTTATTGGGGGAAACAAACTGCTATGGCGCAGTAGCACAATGATTTGGTTCCATGTGTGGAGCAACTAGCCAAGATTAGTAGGATGGATCCACAACGCCATTCACATCCTTTGTATTCACGTACTTCTTTTCCCGACTTGAGCGTTGAGACTCGTCCCCTCATCCGACATATGATCTGGATTCTTGCTAATTGTCTAAGAAAAACCCTAGCGTGTCTACACTACTCTATTCCCTGTCGCTTGCCTCGAATACAAGAATGCGTACATGATGTATACTTCTTATGGTAGTATTAACGATCATATCGAACTCCCGTCGATCACGAAGCCATTCCCTTCTAAATTCCTGATACGTGGTTACTCCTCAGTCGAACCCCAACATTGTACCTCCGCGTACCCCAGCTCAGCAAAATGTTATCTTTCTAAATCGAGTCGACGATTCAGACATAGGAGAACGAAGACACAGATTAGTCAACCCACCGACGAGTACGGTGACCTAGATGCTTACCTTATCCTTCATTTTCCAGAACCGTTATTCTTGGACGACCTTTCTGATTCTGTAAATCCTTTTACTAGTTTTCGTACGAATCCGCGTTTATTGCTCAGATGGTATCCCCGCTCCTATCGTTTCTTTATCATGACACCCACGTTTCTTCGTATAGAAACCTTGACCAGACCTCTCTTCAGTCTGGTGGATTCAACAAACACGACCTTTAGTCAGCAAACTTTTTATCCCTTGAAATTCAATGTGTTACTTCAATCGCACTTTCCTGAAAACCTGTTTTCACAGTTTCACGTCAAACCCCCCCTACTGAGACCTTGACCAGATTTCCCTCTAATTTG